>OX421358.1:0-1299311 GCA_949126925.1 Cheilosia vernalis | reverse complement strand
TGTTCAAGAGAAAGAAATCTGACCTACACGCAAGCAACATGTTCTCAGAACGTTTTCATGACGCGTCTAAATTTATTTATATTAAATTTACCTTTACGTTTTACAATTTACGTTAATTCCTCCTAAGGTTTTAGTTAATAAAAATGTTATTATAATTAAAAACTTCATTCTTTCTTGTTTTTTTTTTTTGTTGTTTTTGGTACTGTTATCCTTTTTGTTTCTTCGTTAAAAAGTTTAAATAAGTTACACATATTTTCATTAATTTAGTTTTCATACAATACAAGCTTTCTTTTTAAGTCGTTTTGTTAATGTTTTAATTCTCTAAAATGCAAAAGCTAGTTAAACTGCTATTTACAATAAAAGTACAAAAAAAATTTTTTAAATCACCAACAAATTTTAGAACATTGCAAACATTTGTGGTTTTCGATTCATTTTTTTTTTAATTACAATTTAATAAGTTTTATATAATTTGTTTTTTTTTTTTTTATTTTGTAGAAAAGTTTCGACTTAAGCAATGATTCAGCAAAGTAGTAGTCAGCTCTTGGTGGAGCATGAATATGTTTTTACAAATTTTAGGAAATGTGCGTTTTTTTTTACAGAAGCTGTATCGAGTTTTGTATTTGAAGTTGAATGTAACGCGTTTTGGCTTCAGCTTCTACATATTGAATCGAACACATGTGGTAAGTATGTAATAGAGTTTAGTAAGTATAATAGGTAGGCAGGTAGGTATGTAATAGCAAACTTTGTCAAACGAATTATAGTTATGTTGCTTTTTTGCATTTCCCCTGACGCATTTCACATTGGACTGAAGATTGAATGTAATTCAAAGGCGGGCTTTGTGCACTTTGACATCGAAATTGCACAAATAAAGTTAAAATTAGTCACATACAACTTGGGAATCGGTAAACACAGGGGGAAGGGGAGTAGTAGGTAGAACGCATTCCGATTTGATTGAAAATCACTTCTATATTGTGGTATACGTTAACGTCTGTGCTGTATTCACGAGAGGCTATCTTCACAGGACTAAATATGTAATTCCTACTTTACTCTTGTCTCTTTTAGATATTTTAATATATTCAAATACAAGTTCTTGTAGTGTAGTAGCAATGTTTCAGTTCCACTAGCAAGTCACATCAATTCGATCTTTACAAGTTGTACCAGACCTCTTTTTCCAGCAAATATAAATCAGCTAGCCCTTTGAAGAACTGAAACAATTCTTGCTGGTTACCGTATCTAACATCCGAGATACAAGGTGGGTTGTATAAAATTTTGTATAGAACAAAAACGCACAACGTAATTGTTTCATTTATTTTAAATACGAGGGAGCAAATCACGCATGGCGATATTTCTTTTAAAATTTGAATAATCTTATGAAACTATGTATTTTCTAAAAGATTTGTTTTTGATGCCGCTTTCAAAGCAATCACTGGGTTGCAAGCGCTGGAACTATGCGGCCAAAAAACAAAAACCAGTCTTCTAGTCTTCTTCCAGTTCAAACGTTAGATATACATACTTTATACCAAACAAAATGTCCGTCCGTCTTGACGTGAATGAAAGGAGAGCACCTCCAAATTATGTCGAATACGAATATTTGTCAGCGTATGAGCGGATGTTAGATCTGGAACCTCTCAGTAGTCCAACAACCGCGACCACAGAAAAAAAAATGGAGAAGAGGTAAAGGGAGGATTTTTAGGTGTTCTCTGAGGTTAATACGAGGCAGATCCCTCGATTGCAATGACCCGTCTAAACTACCACCACTAAACAGGCGAGCACATTACTTCTGCACAATGGTGAGATTAAAGATCCAATATATTGCCTCGCTAAATGAATAACACTAAAAACAGTTAAAAAAAAGGGACAAGCACATCAATCGTGAAGACAGGCATTTTTTTCTTAATAAAACATTTACATTACCTTTGCACAACCACTGGTGATCAAATCAATTTCAAAACTGAATCTCAAGACAGTCAAATAACAAACTAACCACCAACATTTTTGTTAAGAGAAGTGGTGTAAGGTCGGCTTCTAATTAACCGTAAAAATACTGATTTTATTATATTGTTGTACACACAAAAAAAAAAAAGAAGAAATATCAAATAAAAATCAGTGTAACAATTTGTACACTTTTGTTGAAAACTATTTCGCGGTCTTTGTGTATTTGTGTTTTTCCTTAAGTTAGTAATTATTAAAAGTTGTTTATCCTTCACGTCCAATAAATCCGTTTGGTGGTCGTTGAGGTAACTGCCTTAACCAATTCTCTTTCAATTGATATGGAGTTTTTGTTGCTGGTGTAGTATAGGTCAATATCATTTTTGATGCGTCTCTAGTATTTCTATCGTCCTTAATGCTAATAGGGCTGTTGACACCTGAGCTCGAAGACAGCTCATGTGCAGATGGTGGATTAATTGGTTGATTCTGTTTTTGTGATTGTGATGATTTGGTATCCTTAAGATTACTACTAGTCCTTAAATAACTATTATCCCTAGTTAGATTGCATTGTTCTGTGGTTTGTTGTTGATTTTGTTGTACAGCGTTATTAGTATTGTTACTGTTCTCACTGCCATTACTGGTCGAGCTGCAAGTTCGAGTGCGGGATCGTTTCTCATCAAACGGATATTGTTCATGTTCATCTTGTTTTGCTGAAATATTCAGCGATTCATCGAGAATTTGATAGTTTGGATTTTTGCTTGTGTGGCTCGGTGTGAGACCGGAGAAAAACGAACGACTTCCTCCAGTGGATGCCCCCGCCTCAATGTTGTGCGTCATTGCGCTAGCGTTGGAATTGTTGTTATTGCCGTTATTGCTAGATGTTTCGGATTTGGTACCACTATTCCGTCGACTACCCCTACCTCCAGCGGGTGATGAGTTACTAGTATTTTTGAACAGGCGACGATGAAGGAAGTTCATGTTTGATATTCGTAAAGGTGCTAAACTATTACTAACATTTTGTACTGTGGATGCAACAGCTCGCTTGAGACTGTTTGGATATTTCGATGAATGATTTTTGTTTGCTTTTTGCGCTGGAGTTGCATTGTAGGTGGTATTCGTATTAGCATTGTAATTATTCTGAAATGACTGGAGTTGTTCTAGCTCGTCGTATTTGTATGATGGATCTGATTGGACATTTTCGATATTTTCTGTGACAGCGGATATTGATGCAGCCATTGCAGCTGCGGAAGTTGATGGAGGCGATAATGATGGATTGCTTTGGTTCATTACTATGTTTGGGCTGTATTTACAATGGCCACCGGGTGTACTGCTAATTATGTTTGCTGAGCCATGGCTATAATTAAATTTTGTATTTAAATAAAAAAATTCACTGTTAAAACAAAATGGAGTGCAATAACAAAAAGAAAAGGAAATAGGTGTGTAGACAAATGCAAAATATGAACAAAAAAATCACAACTACAAAGTGGAAGAGCGTGAAGTATGTAAACACAGGAGTGTCCTCCTTTCGATCACTTATGTTTAAAAATGAGCATAACCGAAATATTTTATTTTAAATTAACAAATTGTGGCTAAAACAAAACCCAGGGTACATCTTGAACAAATTGGTATGCCTTTCTTAGAATCTACATTTATGACTAAGAAAACAAATCAAACGATAACATAACAAAACAAAAGTTTACAGTTCTACGATACTACGACTACCAAAATGCATTGGCAATTCTTTCAAAGAGGGACGATTGGAAGGGACCGCCGTATTCGAATGGTTTCACTGAAAAGCATTCTCAGGAGAATTTCCGATGCTTGCTTGACGTTCGAAAGAGCCGCGGCACATAAGAATTCAATGATGATAAAAACTTAATAAGGGCAACAACCAATTGGGATTTTCTGATTTCAAGATCGCATGTTGCGTTCACGAGAAATGTTGGAAAGACGCCTTTACGCTAATATTAGTCGGACAGTAGTTCTAATTCGAACAATAGCATTAGTTTAGGCTAGCTAAAAGTATCTGTCAGCTGACATGGGTTTCTTGTTCATACATCTTTGAGCTTTTACTAAAGACACCCCATTTCCGTATGAGCCAATGCACAGTGTACCTCAAAGATGATGAAACACAAAAATACGCGGGATGTGAATGGCTATTTAATGGTATTAACTGGAAATCAGCTACTATGATTGACTAAATAGTTTTGCGACGAAATTTCGGAAACCTTAAATAGCTTATAATAGAAGAACGGTTCCCACAAGAAAATCCCGCTATATTATGGTACACATATTTTAGATACAAATCTAAGAAAGTATACAGCAACAGGTCCATAAATGGCACGCTTCCGACAACTCTAAGAATTGCATTTTCAAAGGCTGTTTTTGTAGCAAACAAGGGAACATATATTATGGAAAATGTACTCGATGCTGTTGATTGATTTTGTAAGCAGCTATTATTACCAACTAAACTAATCTACAACTCATTCACCGTACATAAAAAATAAACAAAAGCACATTCAATACAAAGGAACTATACCAATTCGTTCAAAACACTTGCATATTCTTAAACTCGTAGTCTTGATTTTTATCGATTTAAAAACCCAATTTCAATTAATGTATATCTTTTCTGTGTTACCGTATTTAATAAATAAGTTAATTATTATTATTGTAATGCCAAACAAAATTATGCCAAAAACTTTTTAATGAATATTGTCCTTTAAATTTTGAATAAAAAAATAAATAAATTTTGGAAGTTCTGTTTATAGCCTAAATTTACCTAAAAAGGTTGTTCTTCTCACCTATACGGCGAGTGGGGTTGCGCATTGTCATCATCTTCATCTTCATCATCGTCGTCTTCGTCTAGTGCCGGACTTTCGTGCGGCTCTACCGATGAATTGTCGTCGATATTCAATTTATAATCAAATTCTCCCACTCGCAATGGCGTGGTTACATCGTCCATATCGTGATCTAAGGGACATTTTCATCATCATAATTAATAACTCGTAGGCATGGGGAGTATTTTTCTTTTGCAACGGACCACACTTACCCGGATGCATTTGATCGAGCATATCTTTAGCCTCAGCTGAATGATAGAAAGATACCTCCTTGAACTTTTCATCCGCTGTGTCGAGCAAAAATCGAATTATTTCCATAAATGTAGGCCGCGCACTTGGACGATGCTGCCAGCACCTATGCATTAATTTGTACAATTTGTCGGGGCAGTTTTCTGGTCGTTCCATTACGCCCCCGTCGATTACGAATCGCAAGACTTGATCGTTTGAGAAGCCCTATTGAAAGAAATTAAGAGAATGCGCATAAATATTACAGAGTTCTATATTTTCCACACAAAATATGACATGCAAGATTGGTCTTCGTTGAATGGGGTAAAACGAAGAGTATCAATGTTTCTAAACTTGCTGTTGATTTTATCGAGCTTTCATTTTCGCCGTCTATTTCTATTGGGCAAGCGACTGTCATTTGCCTCGGCTGAAATTTACCAGACTCTACACAGTTTCAGCAATCACCGATCTTTTGAGTGAATAGATTTCGAATTATCACGACACAGTATGCAAAAAGAAGACACGGTAAACGATTTGTTGCCATACTTACTTGATACGGTTGCGAGGCAAGCGTTGCCATCTCCCATAAAACAACGCCATAGCTGAACACATCGCTGGCACTACTAAATATGCCATCTTTTAAACTTTCAGGGGACATCCATCGCACTGGCAAGAGACCTAAGGAAACCGTATACGGTTGTTATGAGGCTACAAGGTTTCTAGATTTCTCAACTTACCCTTTGTCCCCTTTCTATAATAATCAGTCTCATAAATATCTCTTGTCATACCGAAATCACCAATTTTAACGGTCAAATCAGCCGCGACCATGCAATTTCTAGCCGCCAAATCACGATGAACGTATTTCTTTGCAGCCAGATATGCCATTCCATCTGCTATTTCAATAGCAATCTGCAAAAGTGTAAATTTCGTGTCAGAGAATCATTCAATGTCTTTTTTTTTTTTTTGGTTAATGTACCTGCAGAATTCTATCTAGTGCGGGCGGTTGCATGGGCGGATCGCCGTGGTTCATTGATTCAGCATCTGGTCTATGTTGTCTGAGATATGCCTTTAAATCGCCGTTTTTCATTAGTTCCATGATAACCAAAGCTGGTTGACCACGAGAACACACTCCAAGCAGACGCACCACATGGTGGGTATTGAATTGCTTCATAACGCTGGCCTCTTTCAAAAAGTTTAATCGTTCGCTATCGGTGGCATTCTCATTTACAGTTTTAATGGCACACGGTGTATCATCCTGGTTGTTGAAATTCTTTAAAATACCCTCGTAGACCATGCCAAAAGAGCCCTGGCCCAGAGCTCCCAATTGAATAATCTTTTCACGTGGCACCTCCCACTCATCGGGAATATACTGCATACTTATGTAGTAAGGATTAACTGTGGGGAAGATCTTCAAATCAGATGGTGGTGAAAGGCACTTCTTGCGAATGTAGTAAACCACGCATACCACGATACCAATGAAAATCGAAATACCAATGCAAATAAAAGTGATTGTTTGCCAGGTTATTCGATTGGGCTGTAATAAAAATTCATTAAAACTTGTTCGGTTTAGACAAGTAGAATAACCTACGGGAATGTATTTGTAAACTGGTTCCGATTTAATGCCTTCACCAGCAAGTGAATTGGCTCGCACCCAGATACTGTAGTTGCCAGTTGACAACCCAGTCAGAACATAGCCATTAGTAAAATGTTGTTGATAATCCGACCCCGTGATGCAACGCTTCTCATGTACTGCATCAGGCGAATCGACGGCAATATAAAATATCGTGTACGATACCACCAAACCGTTGGGCCGTAGTGGTGGCTCCCATTTAACTCGCAAATTGCTTCGAGTAGTATTAGACTGTTCTAGCTCGACGTGGAGATTCCGAATAAGATCGACATTGTCTGCAAGTTTGAACATTATTGTGTAAACTCACGATTACTGGTAATTTTTCGTCGTTCCTACCTAACTTTTGTGTTCTCCCGTAAGCAATAGATTCGGGACTGCACTCCTTAGACAGAGCTCCCACTTCCTTTTCACGACAAGCTTTAACCTCAATTGTGTACTCGGAAAAATGTTTTAACTTGGTCAAAACGAATTCCGTTACAGATGCATTCACAGTAGCCGACACGTTAATGGCGAACTCGCCCGACTTGTCCATTAAAAATTGCACTCCTGTGTTTGGTAATGGCGTTTCACTCATCGATTCTGGCTTGATTTTCTCCCGAACAGCATTATCGAATTCGACAGCCCGTCGACGACGACGATGCCCATCAGCCGGCGGCTCGTCCTTCGTCTGCCTTCAAGAGAAGGATAGTGGTTACATTTATTTATCTATTTTTTTTTACTTTTTCATTTAATGCTCAAGATACTTACTTTACGTAAACGAAATTCTGGATGTTGTTCTCGAAAGAGATTACACTCTCGTGTATGGCTTCGTCTATTTGCGGATTCAAACCGCCCGGTCGAGTGATATTCTTTTCACATTTGCAATCTGCACCATTATTACTTAATAGACCGGAATCCGTATTTTCGATAACTGAGGGAAAGGCCGCTTCTCCAGACACCGCTTCCTTAAGGGCTGCAGGTTATATGGAAAATGATGTTTGTCACTTTGTTGAAGAAAATATTATTTTAAACACCACTTACGATCGTTGCAATAATTTCGAGTTTCTTCCTTGAACTTATAGTTGACATTCAGTTTTGCAGTTACCGTATAATGCGACAGGTTGCCATTTATGACTGTGGGCCGTAACCAGTGGACAATCTAAATAAATGTTTCAATTATGAATCTCGATATATAACAAGCTCATTCAACTTCGAATGGAAAACTAAACGAGTACCAAGTTTGAATGGTTTATAATTATATTTAAGTAACAGCACTTACTATTTCCGAGCTCGAATTCGAAACCGCTTTCAGATATTGCACATTCTTCGGTTGGTCTGGCTTTGTCCGAAAGTACTGAATCTTACTCTGTCCATTTCGAGTTTCCGATGAGATTGTTTGCGTCTTAACATAATACGCGTACTGGGTGTAGGGCTTTAGATTCAAAAACACATGATTAATCTCTTTCGTGGGGTCCTGGGATGTCCAACTATTCAAGAAAAGAATATCATTAACATATCCGTAGCTCAGAAAGTTCAAGTACACATACATCTCATCGCAAGGTCTATGGCCGAACATGGAAACATTTCGATATGGATCTTCGGTGTGAAAAAACTGATAACCAATAAAGACGCGATCATCCTCGAACTTCATGGGATTTAAGATGGTTAATGTCGCTGAAAACGACGAGACTCCTGTGATCTCAACGTCCAAAGGCACCGTGTTACCTGTTTTATAAAAAAAAAAACACATTAATTTAAATGTGTAAGGAACGATTCGTTCGTTTTTGAAATTCTTTGAAAACTTTAACTCACATGACCCTTTAGAACCATTCGAGTCGCTAGCCACTTCATTCTTATCGAACTGAGACCCATTCTTAAGAGATGGACGCAAATTGTCTATGATTGAATAACAGAGCTTCGGGTTGAAATGAAAGAACACTCGACCTTCGTCCATTTTCACCGTTTGATTCACTCCCCATATACTTTCAAGATCTTGATTCTCCAAAACGTATAAAGCGAACCTATACGAAAAGGTACAATTTTGAGTATACCGAGTTTATTCAGCTAGAAAACAAAAATACAAACTTGTCGCTTTCCAGTATTTTGCCTTGAATGCGCTTAAGATTCTTAAAGAACGCCAATGACACCATGCCGTAGGTACGATGGACCTTTAGGAAGGTTTCAATCTCTTCAATCATCGACAACCCTTGTTCCAACTCCTCCATCAGGTGTCCTGCATAATTACAATATAATCAATCAAACTTTTGCTGTTTTCAGTCAAAACTTACGTCCTCCTCGTTTAATACTGATGACCAATCCATGTTTCTTGATATGTGTACAGCCACGCATTTGCTTGGCAGCCCCTACACTGTCGATCAGGCCTCCTTCACACTCCTTAAAGCATTTACCCACGCATTTTGTACACGTGTGCTCGAACTTGTTATGCCCAGGTGGACACACCGTGTCGCACTTACCTTGAAATGCAACGAGAGCTTCTTTAACTGTGCCTTCTAGTTTGTAGCCGATTTCCTTTACACATGTTGAAGCCGTCACACATCTTCGTTCCAAATACTGTACAACACATCATTAGATTAGCGCTGTCAACTTTTCAATAAACACACAACTTACTCGAAAAAAGTTCGCTGGACACTCATCCATACACACGTCCATTTTCGAAAAATGTCGACAACTCCTACAGCTGCTCAAGTTATTGTTTGCACAACCTCCGATACAGGCATCATCACAGCATTTAAGGTCGTCGTTGCAGTTGTTTTTACATTCCGGTGGACAAACTATTGCACAGAGGAGTAAAACTTTCATTAACATTATGCTCAACTTTTATGCAATCAAGGATTCATTACTTTTTTGACAGGCTTTACTATTCCAACAGTGCCTCTGACCTTGGTACTGACGACAAGCGACACTTGATCCGCTATTGTCACCCGGTTTTTGTGCCACACCAGGACATTGAGGGCACTCTTCTCTTGCTTTGTTTTTCTATATAGAAAGGAAAACAAAAAAATTATTAGAATTCGCTCCCAAAGTGGGCTCCAACTCACCAAGAAAAAGTTCTGATCACTTGTCATATTGACGTTGATTTGCGTCCAATCTATTGTCTCGGCAAAACACAGCGCAGGATTGTTCTCTATTCGTACGGACCCTCTGGTGATTGTCGTCAATGATGTCAAGCCCACCTCCTCCAAATGCGTATTCTCATAAATGACTAAGGCAAATCCTTCGAAAAGTTCTCTTCCTCGTATCACACTCAAGTTGGGAAATATATTGCTAAGTGTTCGGAGTCCATTCACACGGTAGACCATCACGAATTCGGTGACTTCAGTCAGCTTAGGGAATGATAACTTTTCATACTCGGAGTGGTTTTGACGATCGATTAAGGTGATCAGAAGAAAACCCTCGATGACCGTACAATTTTGAAGGCGGTTGAACTCAGTCGGGGTGTTGCGAATATCTATGGTTTTGCAAACTGAAAGTGCAAACAAATAGTAAGGTTAGAATTTTTTAAATTAAAATCACTCAGAAAATAAAGTGCACGACTGGGTCGAACGAAACTTTCTCGTTCATAAACAGTTAAGTTTTGTTATATTATTAGGTAGGTAGGTAAAAATCTGAGAACCGACGAATAGTGTTAAATAAAATCCACTTTAGGGTTGTTTATCTAATCCGGCAGTATATATCACTATCAAATAACATTGTGAGTTTTTATAAGTTGCATCTCTCAGTAACAAACAAGTTGTGGTTAGAGAGTTGTAAGCATAATGTACTTTTTCAAAACAAAGCAAATTTTAGCTGCAGTTTCTGTTTTCTGATCTCTGAGGAAATGCTCCAAGTAGAAGGAATTATTTTAAGTTGCGTATTCAATATGGTTGAAAAAAAAGAACAACTGAAATATGTAGTTGATAAGACAAAGTTGTCCGTAGCGTAACTGGATGTGGGACATTGAAAATATTTCAAAAATATACCGTAGATATGTGAAAATAGATCGCGAAATAAAATAAATACATACTTATGTCATTATAAAAAATATTTTTTCAAATATTTTGAGAAAAAAATAAGTAAGGGATGTTATTTAGAATGCTATTATCTTTAATACGCATTTTGATCAAGAATATTATGGCTGAACTATTTAGCTTAAAATTGAGCATTAAATATTATTTGGGATGTAAGCCTGGTTTTCTTATCCAACTCGAGATATGAGCTGATTGAAAATTAGGGACGTAAGAATTTTGAAAACATCAATTTCATGCATTTCGGCCTAAATCCTTGGTTTTGGGGTAAACTAAGGAAAACCAACTTCAAAACAAATGTCTTTTTTTTTCTCAAAAATACATTGTAAACTGAGTTTGCCATTAAATTAGAAATGACCATTTTACATTAGAAATTAAATTTTGTTATAATCGTATGGACCGTTTTCGAAATTTATGTATGTATGGTATGTCCAAAATTAAAAAGAACAGTCATGGAAACTTTATAAGCTCAAATTTCAATTTTGGTTCAAATCGTTGGAGCCGTTTTCGAACAAATAAAACTGGAATGAACATTTTTCATGGGAAGTGCCTTTATTTTTGAGGTTAGGTATATTGAAAAAAGAGTCTCTAAAAACTTCAAATCCGAAGTTTGAACCAAATCCGGGCAGCCGTTTAGGCTGTAGTCCTCGCGACATACGAACAGAATTTCGAGACCCATTTTTTTGAGTTCCTCTATCATCATAACGTCAGAATTGATTAATATCTCAACTCTCAAGCTCAAAATTTTGTACGAGTACTACGTAATCAAGAAAGCTAAAAATATTACTAATAATCATTTTCAATCCTTACGCGTCATATTTTCTAGATCACAGTGGGCAATTTTACATGGAAAGTTTCGACATTACGAGTTCGTCTGGACACTAAATACGATTATTAGTATAGCGGATTGTAACGCCAACAATTCTCAAAATTTAAAATTCTTCGCTTAACAATCTTGTTTATCTTTGTGAATGATTTAATATCTAGACTAGAGAGTAATCCAGTACATTTAAATAGTGACACATGAAAAGGAGATGAAAAAAAATGTTCCCCTGACCGTCCACGGTGAAAGAATTCGTTTTAACACCATTTACCCAAGCACAGCTTGACTTGTTTGTGATAAAAGAACGGCTTCAAGAAAGAACCATTATTTTGATAGGACAGGGACCGCCGGTAAAAGAGGTCACGAGTCCGCGAAGGACTTCCGACCTATTAGCTTAACCTCCTTCATACTCAAAACTTTAGAACGCGTACTTGACCTTCACATAAGAACAGGCCTTGAAAGGTCCCCCTTATGTAGTTCACAACACGCATACCTCAAGGGCAGGTCGACGGAGACCGCTCTTCATGAAGTAGTGCGTACAGTTGAAAGGTCACTCTCCCATCACCAATATACCCTAGCTACCTTCCTAGATATAGAGGGCGCTTTTAACAACGTCCGCACTGAATCGATCCAGGAATCTCTCTTAGAACTAGGTCAGGTGTAGAGGATTTCGTCACTTCATGGATCATTTCCATGCTCAAAACAAGGATCATTCAAGCAAAACTTGGTAACACCCATCTAACCAAATCAGTAAGCAGAGGAACACCTCAAGGTGGGGTGATCTCGCCTCTCTTATGGATTATGGTACTTAACAAAATCCTTTCAAAACTCGACAGGGAAGGTATAAAAGTCGTTGCGTATGCGGATGACGTGGTCGTTCTAGTGTCAGGAATGTTTCCGACCGTGATAAGTGAAATCATGGAAAGGGCCCTGGGTAAGATTAGCGGTTGGGCTACAAGTTGTGGTCTTAGCGTTAACCCAAGTAAAACTGAACTGATGCTTTTCACCACCAAAACCAAAATACCAACATTCTCACTTCCCCGCTTAAACAACCAAATCCTTCCTTTATCCACCAGCGCTAAATACCTTGGGGTCATGCTTGACCCCAAACTTAACTGGAAGTACAATATCGAACACCGAGTGCGGAAGGCAAGCATAGCTTTCTACACTTGTAGTAAAACTTTCGGCAAGAAGTGGGGACTTCACCCAAAGATGGTTCGCTGGATGTACACAGCGGTGGTACGTCCCATCCTCACCTATGGATCACTGGTATGGTGGCCCGCCTTAAGCAAAGCCTATAACGTCCTTAAATTAAGTAGAGTCCAAAGAACAGCTTGAATCGGAATCACAGGAGCCCTGCGATCAAGTCCGACCGCTGCCCTCAATGTCATTCTCAATTTCCTGCCAGTGGATCTGAATATAAAAAACATTGCAGCGCTGTCAGATTGAAGAAATCTAAGTGTTGGTCCGAAAGGCCTTATGGCCATACCAGCATTTTTCTTTCCCTTCCTGACGGCATAGGTCATATGTCTACAGACTACATAGTACCCAAATACGACTTCCATAAAAACTTCTCTGTTAGATTCCCCTCTAGATCAGAATGGGAGGAGAATGCAGTCGTTAATGAATACCTGTCTTCACAGATGGTTCCAAGATGGAATGTGGAGTAGGAGCAGGCATTTTCTCAACAGAATTAAACATCTCTAAAAGCCTTCGCCTACCCAACGTAGCCAGTGTATTTCAAGCAGAAGTACTTGCAATTAAGGAGGCGTGCAGACTGCTTCACAACAGTGCGACTCCCAAAAGAAAAATAGGCATATTCGTCGACAGTCAGGCCGCGATTAAGGCTGTCGGTTCAACTAAGTCAACGTCCAAACTTGTTGTGGAATGTAGAGAGATACTGACCAGGGCTTGTCATCGGTTTGATATAACTCTCGTCTGGGTTCCCGGCCATAGGAACATCGAAGGGAATTAGAAGGCCGATGAACTTGCCAGATCTGGCTCAGCTCTGTGCATGTCTCATGCGGAGGAAGTTTTCCCTCCGCTGGGATATGTAAAGAGAGAAATCCTCCTGCACTTCACCTCATGAGCTGAGACTAGATGGTTGAACCTGACGAACTGTGTCATTTCAAGGAAGATCTGGCCAACCTACGATGATGCCAGAACAAATATCCTTTTAGCCAGAACACGTATAGATGTCGCCAGACTAACGGCAATTAGTACGGGTCATTGGCCTTTAGGAACTCACGCAGCCAAGCTTGGCATCCCCCACAATACCCACTGCCGTAGCTGTGCTGACACTAACAAGAGTGAAACGGTGTTTCATCTTTTTTGTGAGTGTCCGGCCCTAGCCAAAACCAGACGCAGTGCACTAGGTCATCCCTTTTTCGATGACCTTTCGGCCATCCAAAGCATCCACTTCCATAAGATTATCAAATTCCTCAACTCCACAGGCTGGTTTTGAGCTCTTTTTAACTTCCTTTACCCCCTTTAATTTCAGGTTCCGTTAGTTGTGGTTTCAAAACGGCGCTCAATGCGCTACTTGTGTTTTCCCTCGTCGGGAAATACAGCCACCTAAACCAACCAACCACCAACCCAGGGACCGCCGAACTTAAAATATTCCAGGATCAGTTTAATCCCATTATGGCTCCCAGTGTCGTATAACAGTTTAACCTAACAAAAAATTATATAACAAAAAAAAAAAAAAGAAAGAATCGTTCACACATATTCAAGACTCTCCTCTCATTTCATCTACAAGTATCGGAACAACAATTTGAGCAACGCCATTTTTTGTATTTGTTACAATAATCTAAGCACCAGCTCCACTAGAGGAGGCGTGTTTTTCAAACCCAACTACCAGTTCAACAAGTTTCCCATGCCATATGCACCCAAATTGTAGATTAGTATTCTTTACGCTGCTTAGAAGTTATCAATGAATAAAAAGTATTACTCACATACTCGTATTAACATGTTCTGTGGCAAAGGGCAAAGAGAACAAATATTCAATCTACACACTACACCAATGCAATATCTTATCAATTTCATTTTTATTTAATATTTCCTTTTCTACCGCATTAATTCATTTTTTTTGTACTTTGTATGCTTTGTCACACTTTAATGTAAACAGGATGCAAGCTTGTTTTGCTTTTTTTAATCAGGGACCGAGAGGTTTCCTTTTCCTCCCTCCCTGGGCTCGGTTTTAATCCTCACATTTGACACATACATTTTTTTATTTTTTTCTGAGATCAAAACATATCAAAAAATAAAATTTATGTTCTTTCCATTAATGGTTTATTGTTTGTGTTTAGGTTTGTACTTTTTTTTTTCCTTCAATTGTCGTCCTCACGTATAGTGTGTTATTTTGTTGTGAACAAGTTAAGTCGAGAGTCGAGACCCCAAGTTGTGTGTCATCCCCCTCAATACAAAAGTCGAACATAAACAACAAATAAATAAAAATATGAATATGCTGGGAAGATGGGCAGAAGTGACGGGCAGCACTGTCCGAGCTCAGAGGATGTTTTTCATTGATAAGCTCGGTGCAGTTTTATTATTAATTAAAACAAAATGGAGGACGATTTGTTAATGTAGATAGTGTCAGTGCTGTCCAATCCACTTGAAGCTGATTGAGTTTGATTTTTATTTCGCCACTCAGCGAATGGTTGTTCGGGGTAACGTTCAAGAGAGAGGACACAGGAGGCGCTAAGGTAAATGAGGAAATTCTAAAGATTAAGTCAGCAGTAGATATAACGTTTATTTCCGTAGTGGTTTTATGAGTAACTGTAGTAAAAACCAAAAAGTATTACGTTCCGATAGGGGAGCTGTGCAAACAAAGCAAAAAAAAAAACACATGTTTGCTTTGGATTTACTACGGAACTTTCAGTTTTCGACCGAAATGTGAGTGCTGTTGATCGATGAGCACCTCTTCAGGTGTTAGGAAAATCAATACCTACCATATTAATTATATTTTTTTATAGCTATTTTCACTCAATTTTGTGCTGACTAATAAAATATCTGCCCCAAAAGAAACCTGGCACCCAAAATATGCCGGTTTGTTTAATGACTTCAAATCTGCTGCGGCAGTATCCAAATGATTTATGGAGAGCCATCTCTAGTTTTGACATACCTACCTGCCAAACGCGCCAGGTTGTAGTAAGGAATGAAGTTGGAAAACTCTTGGAGCTCATTCAAAGGTCGGAAACAATGCAACCGAAACCTTTCAACAAAAGAGTTTAGACAAGGTAATGAGCTGTCATGCAGTTGCTTTAACCAGAGGCACAGTTTTAAAATTAGTAGTAGTACATAGTAGCATTTTTTACTAGCTCTTTCTGATCTATTGAAATTTAAACATTACACGTTTACAATATTCATTTAGTACTTAATCTTAACGAAATCGATACATTTTCTTGTGAAATTAAATGTTTGTTTCACTCGTAAAAGCATTAAATTCGGTATCTTCCTGATGAAAAGATCCGTATCAGTTTTAAGGATTGACGCCAAGTCCACAACTTGTGGCCCTAGTGTTTAGCTAAATATCGTCCCTACTACTAAAACAATCCCATCGCCCATGTACGTTATTGCTTGATGTCAATTTTGTCAAATTCTGAATAGATTTTGTCAAACGCTCCACCCGGCGGCGTTCCCAGTGACTACGGTTCTAGTTTTTACCTTCAACTGACACCTTGGTTGGTATTTCATCAATTTCGGTGACAAGTAGTTAGTCGTTTAAGTTGTGAACATAAAAGTCTCTCAGTCTTTCCTATCGTTTTATGAACAACATGTTGGATGTTCGTCAGTCAAAACATTATTCAGTTTAGCCTGTAGCGGGCATAGACATACTAATCATCGACTGCTAGTGAAATGTCATTTTCATACACTTCTGCGAGAAAATATGTTCCACAACAGCACAGGTGCTTCTGTTTTACAGCGGATTAGCAAAGAAACACATGCCGCCGTCAAGTTTAAATCTGCATAGTAACGTAAAAATAGCGATGTTGTTCAAAAAGATGTTAGTCTCCATAGAAACACATAAACAAAAGAGCGACATCCTGTTCGAAGAGATTCATTTCCATAGTAACGTCTAACGTAGAAAAAAAAGAGCGTTCTCTTTTCGAAAGATGCAAGGCTAAAACGAGTAATTTCAAATAAATTATGTATTCTGAAATGCTTATTATTTTGAGAAAGAAAACGCCAATAACAATAGACTAAAATCAAACGTACAGGCATTTTCCAATTATAGTTAAATCCCACTATACTTCATCGTGGGAGGTAAATCTTCAGTGGAATTTAAATAAGGTCCGTACCTAGTCAATTATACCGATGTGTTTCTTTTTCTTTTTAACCATTTCCCCCTGAATGTGTCTCCTTATAGCGTCACATCATGAAATTTGTTTTGTCTTTCTAATTATGTACTCTTTCATTCAATGACATTTGGTTTTCAGTGAATCCAGCTGTCACTTCAGGTTTGGAGTAAACTAATGTCATTTTCCATTGGTTTCACTCGGGGATCCACTCATTCTGTAGTCCAATGGAACAAGAAAACTGCTTCTGATTGAATCCACAAGAGTATTGGTGAAATGCCAAAAAATAATATACGGCAGCCGTCAGTTGACTTGTATAAAATACATAAACTACACTGGTGTGAGTGCTTCTTGAGTGGATTCTGACTTCAAATCCAGAAGCGAAATTCTCTCCTCAGAATCACCAGAAGAGTATTTTTTGTGGCAATCGAACGGTTTCAGAAGCGATTTTTTCGATTCCGGACTCTCCCGGAAGCTTCTTTTTGACCAATGGAAAACGACATAATATCCGCTTTATTGCGCCGCATTTCTTGCCGCTGGCCCTCTCTATTTTTGTTAAATTTTCCGTTTTGCTTTCCTATCTTTCTGTGTCCATGTGACATGTAAAAACTTACAAAAAATATAAAATAAATGCTGCCAACCGCAGCCTACCGTGGGGGAATGTGTTAGAGGTCGGGAATACCACATTTTATCGTAACTGTACTATTGGTAAGTCTTAAGAGGCGAATAATATATTTTTTGTTGGTAAATAAACTATCTAAATGAGATGTTTTACATACTAGAAACATATTGGGGAAAAACGTGGCTGTGTATTTACCGCCTTTGAATATCATCAACTTCGATTTCATGAGTAAATTTTTCAAGTAACTGAAGAATTGCTCAAAATGTTTTTAGCTTCTTTTAACCAATCGACATTGTTTATCTTAATGTATATAATTCGACTGTACGTGTGAATGTCATGAATGAATGAATAAATTTTTTTGTATGCGTTTGGGTGGCGCCCTGGATGGTTTAGAAGATTGACAAATTAGCAAGGCGAATGGCGCTGCAGTCGGTTCGCAAGTTTTTTATAAATATTTTAAGCAAATGTACACTTATTCCTAAAATAATACTATCCACACGTAAAGAATATGTTCAAATAGTGTTGGTGAGCCGGAATTTTTTAAGTTACATAAGTGACATTTGTCAATCCTTAGGCCTAAATTTGATTTTTATTTTTCTTACAAATCTTCAAGGTAGGCACAGTGGCTTAGTGGTTAGTGTGTTGGACTGCTAGCGAGGGGTTCAGGTTCGAATCCCGCAAAAACCCAAATTCCAAATGCAGGGTTTTTTTCACTGCGCCACCACTCGCGAACGTCTGACAAACATCCGAGAGTATTACTGTCTTGAAAAAGCTTCTCAATTAGCCGTTTGGAATCGGCATAAAATTGTAGATCCCTTCCATTCGTTCCAAAAATTAAATCTCACACAAAAACGAATCGTTGTGAGAAGCTAGGCCTAGGGTCCCTTCGGACCTGTTGCCGGGGAAAAAAAAAAACAAATCTTCAAGAGCATCTCGGACTAATGTTTATAACTTAGATGTTTCAATCCTATTTCAATCGCGGACCAAATATTTTGAGTTATGAAATATCTTAAAAATTTACATATTAACTTTGTACGATTTTTCAAAAAAAGTTACCTCTGACAGTCATTCTTTTTTTTTTTTTTTTTTTATAATAAACACGCGCTAAAGAGGTTGTGACTACTCTTATGGTGTAGTTCGAAGTACACAGCGCGGGCGTTAAGGAAATTGGGATAGAGAAGATAGGAGATTCCGATGCACATTGGTTTTAAATGTCTGTAAATTGTACCGAGGGGGAAAGACCGAGCTGGGCAAGGCATTCCACATTCGTGTTGTACGGCTTATGAAAGAATCTCTATATTTCATAGTACGACCGAAAGTAGGCTGGAGGGTAAACTGATGGGCATTCCTGGCTTGGCGAGTATTGCGGTTGAATTGTTGAAGGGGTGGAATGCAGCTGGCAATTTCATTTGAGCACTGTTTGTAAAAATAGCGATAAAACAATGAGAGACTTGCTACATTTCTGCGATGTTCGAGCGAATTTATAGAATTCGCTATATTTATGTCTCCAATGAGTTTTAAGGCACGATTTTGTATCCTATCCAGGAGGTGCAGTGAGGTTTTAGGGGCACCAGACCAGATATGAGAGTTGTACTCAAGTTTGGGGCGAATGAACGCCTTGTATATGGTAGCCAGATCAGAAGGGGTAAAATATTTCTTGCACCTTTTAAGGAAACCTAGACATTTCGCAGCGTTCTTGGCGACTTCGTATATGTGGTCATTCCAACGAAGTTTGTCATGGACACACATACCGAGAATGGAAAGTCTTTCGGTTTCGGCGATGCAAGTGCCATTCATGGATAATGGCTGAGGATTCTGGTTTCGCTTTAATGACAACAGAGAGCATTGTGTTTTGGAAGCATTAAATTCCACTCTATTGGCTAAACCCCATTTTATAATGCTGTGGAGATCGGAATTTAATGAGCTTAACATACGTTGCCGTTCCAGTTCTACGGCCGAAGAGCAGGGGCGTGAGTCTTGGAATGAATATGAGAAGCTGAGGGTGCTGTCATCGGCGAAGGAGTGGATTGGATTAGAAGTTACAGACAGGAGATCATTTATGAAAATGAGAAAGAGAGTCGGAGACAAAACGGAGCCTTGGGGAACACCAGCATTTATATGGTGAATTTCAGACTTGAAGCCATCCAATACAACTTGAATTGAACGGCCAGAGAGGTAGTTTCTAATCACTGAAGAAGAGACGCATCGATCCCATATGCACGCATTTTCGACAAAAGAGCTTGGTGCCAAACTCTGTCAAATGCCTTTGAAATATCAAGCGCAACAATCTTCGTTTCACCAGAGTGATGTAGAGATTGGTTCCACTTTTCGGTGAGATAAGCCATCAAATCACCAGTGGATCTGTTGCCACGAAAACCGTACTGCCGGTCATTAATGAGTTTTCGTGATTCAAGATATTTCATGAGCTGACGATTTATCAGCGTTTCCATGACCTTAGAAAGAATGGATGTAAGTGCTATGGGTCGGTAGTTGGTGGGAGAAGAAGATTCGCCTTTTTTGGGGACGGGCTGGACAAATGCTGTTTTCCACCTTCTCGGGAAGAGTCCAGAAGAATAGGACAGATGGAAAAGCTTACGCAGTGGTTTTGCCAGCGTGGAAGAACACCTCTTCAGAACAATTGGGGAAATACAATCTGGACCAGCGGATTTATTTATGTTGAGATCATTAAGTACTCTTGCCACTGTACGAGTGCGAAAATGGATTTGTCCCATGGTGTATTCGACGCTCTCAAGTACAGGTAGAGGCAAAGCGCAATCTGGGAGCATTGAGCTGGCTGCAAAATATGCAGCATAAGCAGATTCGCTTTATCTAAAGAGTTGACAGCTGGAATGTCATTGTAAATGAGCGTTGGGATCGAAGATGTGGCCGAATTCTTTATATTTTTTACAAAAGACCAAAAGTTTTTACTACCCTTGGGACATTGTAGTATTTTTTGCCTCAACTTTTGGTCATGCGAGAATTTAACACGCTTGATAGTGGTATTACAGTCATTTCTGGCTCGCTTGAACTTTTTTCGGTTTTCCTCAGATGGGTTGGCCTTATATGACCGAAAACTTAACTCCTTTTGTCTGATAGCCTCTTTACAGCTCGAGTCGTACCACGCATTTTCTTTCGGTATGATACTCTTTATCCTGTTAGGAATAAAGGATTTCATACCTAAGGTGATAATACTGGACACCATATCAGCGGCGGCATCCACGTCGTTATCGAGGAAGCATAACGACCAGTTAAAACTCTTAAAGAAGTTGTTAAGTCCGCTCCAGTTGGCTCTCTCGTATTGGCATACGGTTCTTTTCGGAGATTTTTCTTTAACTGTGTGGTTGGAGTACGAGAAATTAGCTGATATGATGCAGTGGTCCGACGAGCCTAAAGGCGATAATACTTCTAAAGAGTATTTATCAGGGTGGGAGGTAAGAAACAAGTCCAGAGTGTTGGCATTCTGACCGTCAATATCAGGTACGCGTGTTGGCTCATTTACAAGCTGGGTTAGTTGGTTTACCTCAGCGAAGATCTGAACATAAATACCTTCGGGTGTTGTCTGTCCAGTATGTCGAAGCCAGTTAGAATTGTGAATATTGAAATCGCCCGCAATGACAATTTCAGTATTAGGATACAGGGAGACAATTCTTGTAATGGAGTCAGACAGCGCATCAAACTCGTTAAAAGTCGAGTTGCTATCTAGATTAGGGCTTCTGTAAATGAAACAATAATGAATGATTTGCCTACGGATGTGGAATTTCAGCCATATGAAATTAAATTCCGAATTGGAACATTGGCCATAAGAACCTGGAGTTTGGTAGGCAATATCATCACGTACGTAGATGGCGAGACCACGGTGGAGAAAGAATAAAGGCACTAAACGATACCCAGGTAAATCAAACTCCGATTTATCAGAATTTACACCCACCTGGGTCTCGCTCAGTGCCAAAACATTCGTGTTTTTGCGAAACACAAGGCTTCCACAACCGTCTATCTCTGTCAAATATTTACAAAACTGAATGAGTACGTTATATTGTTCATTCATACATTCACAATTCGTCACACATGTGATCCATTGTAAAGATTCGACTCAACAGATTATAGAGATGAATCAAATTTTAGACTTATAGTATACTATAGACAGGGGTTCCCAATTTTTTTCGGCCACGGAACCCTAAATGATCAAACTTTTTTTAGCGGACCCCCATATTAATATTAACAGAAAACATCGTTCCTTGAAGTGCGGCTTGGATATTTTTAATACAATTATTGACAAATCGCGCTGTATAACTTCGTTCTGCCCCCAAATTTTTGCAACAAACTGGCATAAGGTCAATAGTAAAAAGAGAAGAATTCAAATAAGTGTGTGTACCCACATGGCATTCTTCCCAATCCACAACACATTGTGACACCGACACAAAAAATTCAAAATATTTTTTTCGACTAGATGTATGAATTTGTTTGATGATGAATTTCGGTGCGCCGCGACGACGGCACGATTATGTTTTTTCTACGGAACCCCTTTTACACTTCCACGGAACCCCAGGGTTCCGCGGAACACCATTTGGGAAACGCTGCTATAGACGTATGCCCTTATGTTGGTCAATTTTTGTATTTAGCACAATCAAATTACAAAGCGGGTTAAGCAAGCTGACATTTCCTCAGTAGCCCGCCTTGGTGAGGACTTCTCTACGTCAAATTCCGATTGAGTACCGTTTGCATTTTGAAGAAGAAAAACAAAAATGCAATCGCATTTACATACACGGAATTAATTCAATTTCAATAAAACCCAAACGCCGGAATATTCATGACAGTAATTAAAAGTCATCACCATATCGGTATCGAACATTCCAAAGTGGGCGTGTCACTTTGAAGAACTAAACCATAGTTAATCCATGAGTTAAATCCCTCTACTACAGTTGGTAACTATGTAATAAAAGATTTTATACGTGTGGAATGAAGTATAACTGGTTTACCGTTCCACATACCAATCCCAGCAATAGGCTAAACGTATGGTGTCAAGTCGTTTCAGTCTCTTCTGGGTTCCATTGCGCACCATTGGTATGCGCCAATGGAATCAACACGCACGACAAGACAATGCCCGGTCGCCTTCTAATAGGGGCAATAAATCCCCACCGCGGCAATTAAATTCAACGCAGACAAATATGATTTTGTGTTTGTTTGGCGGTTAATTTTTTATTGCACGTGTTCGGAATAAAGACAAATGCACAAACAAACCTGATGATATCTTAATAAAATGTCCATGACAAAGGTGAATCGGAAATTGTGATCATTGCGAGGCAATAAAAACGTAGGTATAATGAAAATACTTCTTCTGTTTGTCAATTTAGAGTGTCTCCTCATTTCCCCCATACAGCGGTGAAATGTGTTTCGCATTCCCAGTCTCGCGTTGTAGAATTTGTAAATTATCGCATTACTATGAATATAGTCGAGTGTCAACCGAGCCGGGTAAATATTTCATACATTGTCTAATGAATAATTAATTTTTTGTTGTTTATTAGAAACCCCAGACAGCGTGTGCATTATCCGACTGCGGTTTCATTTTAAAACGTTTTTTTTTGCTTTCCCAATTTTCTTAGAATAGAGCTAGCAGCGCGTTCAGTTATGATGGCAATGGCATGTGACTCGGGTGAAGTAAGGTTACATATCATGTTCTTTATTTGGTACCTGGAATGGACGCGCATATTTGCACGCTGGTAAACAACATTTGTTTTGTCATGCGCTGGCTCTTCCACGTGTCTGAATACGTTGGACAATGCGTTTACTTTGCGCACCCGCACAAAGCACAAACCTGGCAGGAGATTGGATTCAGTCAGACATATTTGATACTTTGACAGTGTTTTCGAACCAGGTAAAATACATTTGCGTTTAGATGATGTTAGATGACAGGTCGTACAAATTGCTCGACTTGATGGCCTATTGAAATTGACACCGCTGACACTATGAAAATTTCCCTTCAAAGTTGGAAAATGTTCAGAATATCATTCAGAAAACGCGCTGAATAATTATATGTCTGGCTACGCGTCTCTTCTTCTATCTTCTACAAAGCTTGCATCGAATTTTGGAAGAAGCGAAGGCTTACATCTTAGAATATACTGATGATCCGGGGAAGACAGGAGAAAGCTCAAAATGTAAAGATCGTACGCCAAAGGAGCTGCTGCGGCCAATAACCCTATCCAGTAAACAGTGAGTTTGCAATTTACACGTTCACATCTTAAAAGCAACAGCCAATAGCAATACATAATTCGCGTCTAAATGGGTTACCTACCGACATTCCACGCATTCACGTGACCTTCGCTACCCCACACTTCCATCAGTCGCAGTCGCAGACAATAAACGAAACAAACCACTTCAAACTGTCAATAACTCACATTCCACTGACTCTCATACATCAAATGGTTTCCATTTTTTTTATCGTCTCGTTGCCATTTTCTCCATTCGTGTCTGTTCTAGGTGAGAAAATACAACGTTTTTCTTAATTTTTCCTCATACCAAAGTGAAATGGGGAACGGCGTAGAATTCAATACTCCATAACAAGTTGAATGTCTGCCACAACAATGGAGTAAATTAAAACTCGTTGATTCTCCAATTTCTCGGGGAAATCTCTGGCATATTAGACAGCTACGGAAGGCGACAGCAAGTGGAGATGAATAGATAAGTATACGAGGCAGTGATGGTGTCAGTCTACTCTAAAGCAATGGAAAAATACTACTTTTTAAATATCACATTTCCGGCTGGCGCCACCCAACTCGCGTGAATGCAGCCATCAAAGAACGAACGGCATTTCCTGACTAAGTGTGTCATATTTGCGCCGTTTTTTTTTTTTTTGTGCACATTTTAATCTTTATTCGTTGGGCTACTGCGAATGCAACAGTCGACGAATTTTGTGATATTTTTGCTGAAGGTGATCGAACGAAAAGATGAAACTGTCACTTGCCGTGTGCAAATGATGTACGATTACTGTCTCCCGGGAGTATAGAATATACTCGTAGACGTCCACTTAAGAACTCCGAGTCAGGCAGAAGTCGTGGGGAGTTTGCTAACAGGAAAAGTCAGTTCCAAAACAAGGGTGACATGGTCCAGCTGAATTTGCCTACAAGTGGAAAAAAGTTACTGACGCTAATCAGATTTGTAACTCCGTGTTATGAAAATGTGTTACACTTGCAACGCGACTTGCACCACTAACAGTTTTATTTAGGTCTACACTATATATTCCGCCTAGTTTTCAGGTTAGGGGGCGTTTCAACAGATATCCCTTAGTTCTATTCCTAATGGACACTTGCCAAGTTAATTTTTTTCAGATTTGTCCATTTGGTCTGACATTGGAAACGTCTTACCGAACTTTATAGCTGTCAGTCATTTAAATAAATCAGTTTGATATTGTTACGTCAATTAACTGTCAAAAAAGTTGTCTTGAAGCCGTTCTGCTTCTGGGATAATTCGACAAGTCTTCAAGTTAACTTGAAAAACAACAACTATATCTAT
The DNA here is from genome assembly GCA_949126925.1 of Cheilosia vernalis. Classification (NCBI taxonomy): domain Eukaryota; kingdom Metazoa; phylum Arthropoda; class Insecta; order Diptera; family Syrphidae; genus Cheilosia; species Cheilosia vernalis. The sequence goes on along the minus strand of OX421358.1, from coordinate 1,274,438 downwards.
TTCGTAGAAGAGGTTCTTAATTTTCCCCGAACTATTCCAGTATTCCATTGGAATGAGTATAAAGTATAAGAAGTATAATAAAACATTGCCAAAGTCAATGACTGAATGCCAAAAGCATTTCCTGGTGAGTGATATAATAAAAAAAAAAAACATTAAGTAGCGTGGTATACCTCCACCATCAATTTCAATAGAAGAGCAAACAAACTGCGTTATAAAAAAAAAAAACCTTCATAAACTGTCAATTAATGAACAACCCATAATACTCGTACTATACCAATGCGACTATACCGGTACGGGCTAAAGTTCGTTAGCGTATTTATGGGCTTTTAATTTACCCTGTACGACAGCACACACATTGGTAGCACATACCGATTTGCTGATTGTGGGTTTGCGTAGTATTTGCGAAGTGGAAATATTTTCTTTACGATAACATCGAGTAGAATTCACGTGAAATTTAGCAACAAACAAGTGTGTAACAGGAAATTCCATGTGACGGACCGTAGGGCAAAAGGCTTCCACGAAAGCCCATAGCCGTCATGAACGGCAGTAGAGGTATGCGCATACTCCACTCCACGCCCGCACTCTAAACTGCAAAGCTTTAACGAAGTACGAGGAATTGTCATCACCGGATGCATGTTAAGTAAGTGGGTTCGTGTTGGAGTCGTCGACGTGGTCGTCGTCGCTGTCGTTGCTGACACCATATAACACAATGGAGAATGAGGACAGTGATGATGAAAGATTGTAAGAGCCGGTATTGGCGCCATTTGTATGCTGTTGTATTTTTTTTTTTTATTTACTGTGAACTATTTTTGAATGGACGACTAAATACCGATATATATTTGCATCGATAGATTAAACACTTGATTCGAATAATTCATTTTCTGTCAATGATAACAATAAAGCGAAAATAGCTGATTTTGACAACCGACTTGACAATGACATTGGCGAGGCATGTTCATTGTTCACTTGCGGCACCGCAGAAATTTTGTAAATTATACAAACTTTTTAAATTAATCAGAAAAACTGAGTGCCATTGATGTTTCTAAAAATGTCAATAAAAAGTACTAGATTGTAAATAAAAACAAAATGCTTTCGAATGTGCGCTGTAGAGTATCTGCGCGTGTGCTTGTTATTCCCTTTCGTTATATTAATCCCTTGGACGCATTTGGCCGCACAAATATTCCACACAATGTGTAAACATTATGTTGATATGTAAGTGCCATCGCCTTGGATTTGGTTTGCCAAGTTGTAAACAACATGCAATTGCTTCATGCAATTTCATTATAAGTGCGCTAAGTTGTTTTTATTCATACGAATGTTTTTTTTTTTTTTTCTGCAACAACGGATGAAACTGTAAACAACTTTTGATCGCACATTTGCAAATTTTCCACTCTCAATTATTTATTTATTTCCATATTGCGTTGGGAAAAAATGGAAGCACCCGTAGTCGCCGTATAGCATTTCATTTTATGAAAGCAATGTAAATTATCTCTGCAGGACGATGGAAAATTTATTCGTTTCATTTAAATTGGGCACGATGTTTTAAAAATCGATCACGTATTTCGTTGACAAAGAAAGTTGTCTGCTGTTTTAAATCTTGATGAAAGCATGCAGCTACTGCCATTTGTCAAGCACGCGTTGACGTTTAAGGAGGGGTAGCCGACGACTCTAGTCAAGAAATTCGTAACTGAGTATTAAGTTGACAGTTCGTATATGGCTGGCGTAGGAAAAGTGACGTTTCCGACCGATCTAGTTTTTGCGTTGAGGTTACATCTAGTTCAGACCAATCGAGTCGGTAAGATAAATACGTTTTTGGATTTATATTGACAGCTAATCACTCTTTATTGGATAGAACCACCTTTGGGCTTCCTTGTGCGAGTTTTAATTATTGGGGCGATTGGAAGGGACCTACTTCTTACTGCTGAAAAAGCAGGATAGTTATACTCTGGGATGATTGCCAGTCAGACAATCGCGAAAGGGGTGTCGCCGACCGGTGGAAAAGAAAAACAAAACATTTTCATTCCACTCCTCTAACAGGTGAAGATGTAATTGAAGCGCTGCTGTTTGTCAAATTTATCACAACAAGTTGAAATTAAAGAAATTGCAATATTGGAAGCGTCATTTATTTTCTGGTTTTTATGGAATTGAATTAACACTTTCAGGTGAAGCTATTTCATATGTGCAGTTATCTCCCGTTGGGTTATTTGTAGAGATGCCACGAATAGTTATTTGGCCGAATACCGAATATTCGGCAACACTAAGTAGGTTTCTTCCGCGGTTGAGAAGTCAGAACAGACCTATACAAGTGGTGGTCAGCAAACGCAAAACCCTTTCACAATTTGCTAAGATTTATTTGTCGTCTCCGGTAGCAGTGTGTAAAGTGAGCGGCTGTTTTCAGAACCAGGTATAATCTATGAAGAAAAAACGCAATCGTCTACTATCGACAAATGCTGAAAAAATTGTTTCCATACATCACAAATTACCACTGGTAAATTTTAAATATTAACTTAATATTAACTTTTTGATAAAATAAACATCTTTGCGAGCAATATTTTTAGTTATTTTTTTCATGATTTGAATGTGGCCGAATAGCCGAATACCGGAATAGTTGCCGAATATTCGTGGCATCTCTAGTTATTTGACTGCACCTAAAAATTGTAATTGTAGGCTAGGAAATTATTTTCTTTTTTTTTCTGTTAAAAAGAGATTCAATTAATAAAGGCGACATCTATTGATTGTTTATAACATTAAAATAATTTGAATCTTTCGCAACCTGTCGTCTGTTCGCCGTAAAAATGACAAATAACAGTTTGGCTCGTTACTTAACCTAAGGTGGTAAGGTCTTGACAATTTCTGACAGTGTTAATTGTCAAAATATTAACATTAAACGTAACACCACATGACCGTGCTGATTTTGATAGAAGAATATATGACGAAAGTGCTTAACCAGACAATGTGCACAAATGACATGCACATGATTTTTATTAAAATTTGGAGATGACAGAGCTGACGTCCTTTGAGATAAGTCAATTGCCATGTCTTCTTCGAACAAATTTCCAACCCAACGATCCATTCCTTACACAGGCGTTTGACAGTACTATCTGCCACAATATCAAACGCGTAAGTGTTACCAATGTCCAACTAGCATGCACTTAAAAACACCAACTCCATTTTTTCTTTCTATTTGACATCCACTAAAAACATATTTATATTTAATTTATGTCTTGTAATTTTTTTCTTTTTTGTTAAACTTATTCGCTTAAATCTAATTTCGATTATGCGAACGATATTTTTATTCAATCACAGACATTGAAGTTATTTGTGTAGTTCTAGTATTATATTTATGCGGCGAGCCATATGAAACTATGTATAATGTTGGGGTGTTTGAGGGATCTGTCTAAAAATAATACCACGACCCAACAAAGCAAGAGGTAGAACAAACAAAAAAAAAAAAAAAAAAAAAATCCCAACTACAAAAAAATACTATTTAAACTGATTTATTTTTAAAAATACACGAAACATGTGACTCATTCATAAAATTTTGAGGTTGAAAAAAGAAAACAACATTCCGCAATAATGCCAACGACCAGTGGCTTTGCTACGTTTATTTTCTGTTTTCGATTTATTTTTGGAATGACGACAAACACTTAATAGATTTTTTTCTTCCATTATTCACTGGTTTCAGAGAGAGAAAAAAAAAAAACACACACACACACAGTCGATAGAATGATAAGCTGAAAATTAATAGCCCTTCAAATATGTATATATTTTTTTTTGAATGATAAATGCGTTCCATCTTTCATCGGCCTTCCTCTATAATGGGGGCGCTGGCGCTGTTTAGTGTGTATTCTTATAGATTTTCAGATTTTTGACATAAATACAGCTTCGGAAAAGAAAAAGATTTCGTAAGCTTCATAGAATGGCATTAAGTTCGGTGGGGGCAACTGCAATCAATATTTTTAAGAATCCAGCTACTGCTTTATGAGTAGGAACTTTTGATTTTACAGCTCCTTAGTAGAATGGTACATCCTTATTGATTTAAATTATCGTTTTTTATGGCTGGAAAGATAAAAGGTCTGTTTGTTTTAACCGCTGGAACTCAAGAGTTTATAATTCTTCTGTTTGCTGTCTATGAATAGAAACAATCGGTTTTCACAAAAGATTATAAATAGTGATATACATATAAATTAATTGAGGGAATTTCCGTCGCAGACATTTGGAATTTAAAAAGCTAAAGAGCTGTTTCTAAATCGAAAACGTCACAGTAAATGTCATTCTTTTGAGTAGCAGAACAACGCACTTGGACTTGTAGTTAGGCCAGTTTTCCATATAAAAATCCCCAAGTTGTGTTCAACTTCGAGTGAATAAAATGGGCCTTAGTGTTTCCTCTGTTGTACAATTTCTCCAGCTTTTCTCGGAGTATAACTTACATTTAACCTGCTGTTCAAATTCATTTCCGGCAAGTCGACGTTGATTATCGAAAACTACGTTCAATAATAAATTCAATACCGCACAGTTGCTGCGTTTTCGACAAACGACAACTGGAATGGGAGTGTTTTCTATTGGTCTAAACTAGAGAAAAATATGTGATGCTATGGGAACTTTTTACTACTCTCTACGGCTGTTTTTTTGCTTTTTTGTTTCAGCTATTTACTCGGCAGTTACAGTTTTACAAACAAACAAACCCAATTCGCTCATCAAATCATCGGTCGCACAAAGCTGTATTTGCCTCTTATAATAATTGGGTGCGTTTGTTTATTTCGCTAGTGTTTTGACTCACTGTATATTTGATAGCTGTCAGATGGCATGTCACTTTGTATTTGAAAAATGTTGGAGATGAAAACATATCGATTGAACCAAATACTGACTACCAAACTGTTCTCCGTCCGAAGAACTATTACCATTCATGGTTGACATTAGGAGTCATAATCAAATCGTATTTATATCCTTAAGCGCCAGCATTTTACAAGCACTATTGTATTTTCGTATAGTAAACGGTTATGGAATGTATTCGAAACCATGGCTATATTCGGGTCAGTTCTAAGTACGAACGTACATCGACGTGTAGGCGTATAAGATGATCCTCTTAGTCAGACAACCGACTAATTATAAACAACTTATACTCGTAAGTATGTGCAATTTTTCACAGAAATTTGAAAGCAAATGTGGGACGAGTCCCGCCAACTGAAAAAACAAAACTCGAAAACATTGCCACAAAGTATTTACAATGACGACCGACGCGACGTAGGCGTTGTAAAAATTCTACAAGCAACCATCGGAATCGGAACTACACCACTATTTAATTTAGATGTATACGCATTCGGATTCCATCGTATGCAAGTCTAGACAGTTTTTCCAAACGCGAAAATAGAAGTTTCTTTTCAATTCTGACATTCCATGGTTACAACAAATAAAAAAAAAATCTTCGGCCACAATATTGTTTAACATAATTCTTATGCTACAAATAAAATTCACATTTTTCAACATGTTATTTATGCTACACGATTTAATAGCGTGTTTTCTTTTCGTGTTATTACCACCGATTTCTCTTACAACATCCAATGATCCCCCATTTAAAAACATTTAAATTAATTTGACATCCGTGACAGTAATTCATTTCAATATTATTTATTAACACATGTGCATTACACGTAGATGTATGAAACGACACCAAAGAAGGGTTGTAAATGACCATTTTATTTTTAAACAATCTCGATAGATCAAATGATACTCGTAGTAGACGTAATTGACTACCGCGTTATTTGATCTACCAGCTGACAACTGTCAGTTGGTTACGGTAGTGAAACAAAAACAATTTTGATTACTTGTGTATGTAGCATCCAAGATTTCTTGACATGCTTATTTGTTGATTTGGAGAAATTCTTTTTCTATAAACATGATTTGGCACATTAAAGTTTGACATAAAGGGTCCCTCGGTGTAATGCTTGAGATATCACACTAGACACTAGAGGATGGTTGAAAAATTGTTTCAGCGCGATTTCCCAGGTGGATTGTTGTGGGTTAATTGCTTTTAATAAATGTTTCTTTATCCATACCACTATTTAGGAGATCCGATGGGATCAACTGTATGGGTGAAGCACAAGCAACACCTATTGTGGCGAATGCTGAACTGAGTGCTGAAACGTACGTTTTTTAGGTGAATTCTACAGTCCGACTCAGATTTAGTCCAGGACCAGATATGTTATCTTTAAAAAAGCTGTCAAATGATGGAAAGTCATTTGTCGTTGGTGTTAAAAAGTCAAAACAGGTAAACGGAACAAAATCAAAATCGCTAAACGTTCACTTGTTGGTGAATAAGTAAGGTTGTTCAAAACAGCTTTAGTTTCAACAAAAGTTACCAATGAAAGCAATTTTAACAGGATTGTGTTTGGCAGGCTTCAAATGTCAAAGTTACTACGTCAAGAAAAGGTCACAATTGTGGTTGTCTCTGTTCAATGTAACCAGAAACTTGGTTTGAGATAACAATTGATTTAGACCTCAAATGCTTAGCTCCCTTATTAAACCTACCTGAGAAATTCAGATCATAAAAATGAAAGACTCAAGCCCCACATTTAGTATGCATGTGTCGTGCCGTCTGACAGCAGTCTCATAATCTGCCACATTACTTTTTAGGGGTGTTGAATTAGACAACTATACGACTATAAAAATACAGTCAGCAATACTAATGATCATTTTTAGTATTCAGACACAATTTTGCGAGCTCATATGGGGAAATGTTCGCGTATTGTGACATACAAAACATATAAGGTGAAGATTAAAAATGATTATATGAACAGAGCAGTGATTAACCGGTGCCTCAATCAAGGACACTGTCAACTCTGACATGGATTCTGTTTGTTAAAAATGACCGCCGGTTTCAGTTTGCATAGATCTTAAAAATTTGCGGTTTGATACGATGCGTGAATGTTGACAGACACGACTCTTATACTCAAATCCCTTCTCTCCAATTTCTCTCCCCAAAGAACAAGAGAAAATATGTTGACGTTCTCTTTTCAACATTTATTGCGATTTAGTTTCCACACATAAAATAAAACGAAGAGAAAAATTACCCCCCAATAACTATAACTCCAAGTCTCAACAAGAGCGTAAAGCTTGTTTTTGTTTATGTTCTAATTTCCAGCTAAGAATATTCAAACACACCACAAATAAATAAATAAAATCCGCCTGTATGTGTTGAGAGCTTAGTCTTTTAAGCGCCTTCATTTGAGTCAAAAGAAAGAGAATAGGTATATATATTTGGAATTTTTATTTGCACTTGAATTGAAAGCTTTAACCCAGCAGTCCCCCTCCCGTATGCTCGTACTGGAAATGGTTTTGTAGTAACTACTACTTTTACTACGAAGATGTGCTGCGCATGTCGAACAATTATGGGGAATATTTCTGCTACGCAATTTCCTCAAATTTGCTTGCTGGGCTGTTGTTTACGTTGTTGTGGTGAACGCAAATTCCTCTCAATTGATTTCCGTCACCAAGATAAATCAACTTCATCGTCGTGCATAGATCAAAACGGCTGTAAATCAAATTATAGCCCATTGAACTTAATTTCCAAACAAAACACACACTTGCATAAATATACTTCTATACTCCTAGTACAATTTTTCCCACCCGCATCAATAACGATTACGAAATGGCATCTGTTTCTGTGCTAACAATACAAATCTGTTTTGGAGTTGAACAAGTGATTGCCAACTGTTTTTTGATTTTGACTGCATACCGATTTGGATACAGAATATGTTTTTAGTTATGTCACTGCTGAGGCGAAGACGAACCCAATTTAAAATGTAAAGGCTGACATAATAATCCGTCAGCCAATAGGCGCCAGCCAAAATTTCCAATTGATCATTCAGAATAATGTCATGTGCTGTTTTTCAGAGGTATAGATTTAGAATGTCGACATTTTGTTTGTTGTGGCAGCTTATTTCATTTGGGACGTCATTTTATATGAATTTAGCTCATGTTGTGCAAATCGTTGCTTATGTTGTAAGGAATGACGAAAATAACCTAATCCATGGTTCGATTCAGGATTCACAGTAAATTATACGACTCAACAAGCTGTCAAAAATCACAAATTCGTTGAAAAGGTTCTAGACCATGGACCACAGGAATACGCTACGCTCCGCTCTTTGCATTCATAATGACAGATAACATTTCTTTATTTTCATTGTGAACCACTGACAAATGAAGAAAAACAAATCGTTAATTTATTTTAGGAAATCATAACTTCTAGGAATGACATGTCACTTGTTTTATGACTGAATTAAGGGGCTTTCAAATTAACCTATCCACAAAAGTGAGTACTTTTAAGCAGGACACTTCATTTTTTAGTATACCCATGCGAAAATGGCGATAAATCATTTCCTTCACCTTAGGAACTTTTCAACATATATTATATGTTATGAATAAATCTAATTGTGTGATGGTAACATTTCGCTCTCATTTGCTCAAGTTAACATTATTTATTGGTCGCAAAATTGGCTAGATCATAATGGCGCTTAGAGAGCTATTAATCACGCCTACGGTAGAAAGAATTTTGTTTGAATCTTTGTAGAACGAAAAACTACAAGGAAAAAATATCGCCCGATGAATAAGATGCTGTTTATAAGATTTAACTAAAAAAAGAATGAGATTTGCTTAAAAGTTCACTCTAAAGTCTAAAGTAGCTGTCGAAGAGGTAATGCTGTTTTTTTTTGTGATTGTCATAGTGGATCCTTTTCGGTATAGATTATGGATAAATCACAATCAACGAAATGGGGATCCAAATGAGTTGGGAACATTTTAGAGGCCTTCTTAATTTAACGATTTGATACATTGGAGAAATTTGCGAAAACTTGCAGTTGTAACCGACAAGTTGGTGAAGGGTTTATGATAAATAGAAGGGCTAATAGAGTGAGGCTAGGTTCCTTCGCCGAGGTCTTTCTTTCTGGCATTTGTCAGAGGTAAGCAGAGGATTAAATAGTGATTACAAAAAAAAAACCTTGTTTGCATTAGGCTTACAACCTTATGACTCTTATCCAAATTTGCTTAAAATTATATTCACCACACGGTATATTTGACTCGGTTTTTTATCGATAAAGGCATTCCAATAAGATGGTGACTATTTGACATTCCGTGTCTAAAAGATACAAAAAATGTCCTTTATTGTAACATTTCAAAACACATGAAAACTGTGAGGTTCTAATTAATGTTACCATACTTAGCAGCTACGCGAATTGACTGCGCACGCACGTTTATTGACCGGGACATTAATTGTTTGCGAAAAATTTACTTTGTACTGCAGTGTTGCCAGCTTTTATAAGAGGTGTGGTATTTTTTTTTTTTTTGAGTTCATTGACACACTTATTCCGGTTGAAAATGTAAAATTAAAAAAAACACATACTCGTGTTACCAAACAAAAAACATTTTGCTCGAAGGGGGCATACATACTGCAAACCTGCATTTGGACAGTTTTTCATATTCATCCATCAGGCCTCAGTTGTAGCCATATGTAAAATGCAGATGAAAAAGATAAAACAGTGAGAAAATGAGTTTTTTTTTAACGTGAGTTCAACCATCAAGTGTAAGTGGGCAAAAAAGCAAAAGAAAATGTTTAAGGTTTCGTTTTACGTAGGTATGGCTATAAAGTAACTGGGGCTTAATACGAAAAGAGTACGTTCGCAATTGAAGTATGCATTTTTTATAAATACGTGAGGAGCCTAAAAATCACTAAACTTTCAATTAAATAGTCTAAGTGAGGACAATTCCTATCCTAAATGACGAATTTAAGAATCCAGTGAAGTTAGGTTAGGTATCGAAATCGGAGATAAATGGCCAGTGCTGGTAACCCTGCTACCTGTGTAGCAGATGATGGAACTCTCCACAAATTATTTTCCTCTGCCTTTTTGCAGAGGTTTAGCTGTCCACGTTGTACCTCCGTAACATACCTGCATGTAAATATATTCACTTTATTATGTTGCTTTTAGCAAACCAGAATGGCAGTACCTAAAATTAGAGGCGAAAACATCTTAAAATTTAAAAATCCTTTTCTTATCATTTTCACCAAGCTTTCTTTGCATATTCTCATACTTGAAAAGTTAGAACTAATAAACGCAAACAAAAAAAAAAAAACATTTTCTCAATGAAGGTACTGCAAATGAACCCTGGCTCCTACCTAAAGAAATATATATGGCAGGCAAATGGAAGTTTTCTGATTCTAATTGGAACCATTAACATTATCAAAAATATAAAAATAAAAATGTTCCGTGGAAAAATGAAGGACCTAGCTTCGAAATAATTTTGAAATGAATATTATAATAATAATAATAATAGTTGGCGCAACAGGTCTGTAGGGACCCTGGGCCTAGCTTCTCGCAACCATTTGTTTTGTGTGAATTTTTAATTTTTGAAACGAATGGAAGGGTCTACAATTTTATGCCGATTCCAAACGGCCGATTGAGAAGCTCTTTCAAGATAGTTATACTCTCGGAAGTTTGTCAGACGCTCGCTAGTGGTGGCGCAGTGAAAAAAACCCTGAGTTGGAATTTGGGTTATTGCGGGATTCGAACCTGGGACCCCTCGCTTAGTAGTCCAACACACTAACCACTAGGCCACTGCGCCTACATTTGAATATTATAAATCCTGAATATTTCTTGTGCGCGTGAGTTTTTGACACTTCAACTTATTTGGGGTAAAACTGATTTTCGATTGAGTATTTTGCACTCGGATACGAGTGCATTACTTTGCATGACCTTACGCACTTTGATAGCCTACACAGCACTGCTTAAAACAAAGATAATGGAATTACAGAGATATATAAATTTCCACTTGAAAGGCGGCTGTCTACAAGCTGGTTTCCTCTTGCTCTTTTCTTTTCTATATGTGAGTTCATGAATTGGACTTTAATGCAAGAATTCGGTATTCTCAAATGAGTATTTCACTATTTTCAATCAAAACCTCCGCAAAAACCAAACATATTCAATACAAAACCAATACCGCGAAGCCCATAAAAGCAAGATGATTAGCGGCCGGCCATTAGCAACGTGCTTTTTAGTTGCTCTCACGCCTTCACAGACGGGGTTTGAAATTACAAAAACCTCAATGTAAACAATTTTTCTTGGCGGGGATAGACGTACGAAAGATTAATTATTTCATTTCATCTCTGGCTTAAACCGTAACCAACAATTTCTACTTGGGTATGAGACATTGAGCATAGTCAAAACAAGGACTTATTTAAAGACTGTCGCTGAAATTTTCCATACAAAATTACTTGTGAACTGCAAAATATTTAGTGCGAAGATTAAAAATGATTATTAGAAAGGCCTTCTATCCCTACCATGTTTACCATTTTAAATAATAAAAAAAAAATACATTTATATTGAAAACTTACCAACTTCAGGATCTTGCAGTCTGATTTCAGCGTTTACAGTTGGCAGCATCAATGTCATAAATGAAAAAACTAAAAACATAAACATTATAGGATATTTTGGTAGCGGGCAGCTATTATTGCTTTGTTTCGATTGTCGGCGTGTGACTCGATTATCGGTTTCGCGTTTCTGCGATATTCGTTGTCGCGTTCCAAACATTACGGTTAAACATTTTTCCAATATGGTTACAATAAAGGCGAACGTTCTTAGTACACACACATTAGCTATTGGCCCATTTTGAAAGATATTAGCACAACTTTGACCGCTACCGCGAAAACTAGTACTATTTGTAGTGGTGGTACTGCTGCTCCTTAAACAGGTACTGTCACTGCAAAGCCGCGTTGCAGCGCTTGTTCTGCATGATAATGATGACAACTCATCAGCTGTTGCTGCTGCTGCTGCTGACGATGACAATAACAACGATGAAGAAGACGACGACGCCGAAGACGAAGACAGTTGTGGTGATGATGACGAAAATATTATTGTTGCTGTTGTTGTTGTTGTTGTTGTTGTTGTTGTTGATGATGATGATGACGGTGCTGTTCTTGTTGTTGTTGATGCCAAAGATGGTATTTTATATAGAGAAGTAGCGATTAATGAAGATGACGCAGATTGCAGATGACATGATGGCATATTACTACTTCTGCTACTTTTGCACCAACCGTTGCTGCCAGCGCTTACATTCCGCTGTGATTGACTCCTCTGATTGACAGTTCCCAGAGCATTCCACTTGGTGACTGGCGATGATGCTACAGATGGCATTGCTGAAATTGTTTCCATGACACAATTTGTACAACACTGGCTGTTCCTGATGTCATTTTGTTGCTTTGATTGTTGCCTGGGTGTTGCCATTGAACCGGTACTCTCACTTATAGAACATTCACTTCGTTTCCGACAAATTAAACACATCGTGTCATTCGAATTCTGTTGTATACCTTCCGCCGATGGGGAAATGTTATTCACACGAATGGCAGCGTCCTCACGATTTACCGAGTAACGTTTTAATTTAACTGTAACATTTTCTTTATGTGAAGACTTTCGTTTCTTTAGCACGGAACAATAATTTGATCGATTCACCATTGCTGTGCAATAATTCATGTCCATTTCTTTCCACTGTTACGGTTTTTATTTCAAATGGATAACTCTATTCAAACACCATTTAAACAAGGAAAATAAACAGCGGAAACTAAATATTGCGTGCGTTTTTCCAATAGGTCCAAATATTTTTGTTTATATTACGTTTCCGCTATTTGGCTTTCATGCTCTTATTTCAACTGTGTTTATTTGCTTCCGTTTTTGGTGATCAAATTGCTTAAAGCTAACTGAAAAGAGAATAAAGACAAAATTTACATATTAATATTTTGTTAAACTACGTAAACAAATAGAAAATCAATGCAAAGATATATATTAAAATTGCATTTTATATTAATAGGCAACTTAAACAATTTTGGGCCTTAAAGGCCAAGTTCGTAAAGGAAGAAAACGCAAAATCGACTTTAGGAGTTCTCGTTTGGGTTTTTGTAAAATAAATATTCTAAAAAAACAGCCCAAAGCAATTAAAGTGGAATATCTTCAACATATATTTCCATTCTTAGTTTGACAGACGTGCAACCCATAGTAATATCGCGCTTAAAGATAGAAGCTGGCGCTAAATAGTTTGACAGTATAATTTCATACTGTAATGTAACGCAATAGACTCTTATAGTGTACATTGAGACCAGGAGAAGTATTATAGTGCCGGCCTATATTTCTTTAACACGGGAAGTTGCTAATGTCGTTGGAACTTTAGCACCTTTTAATTTCCTTTGAGCTCAGAGGCACTTTGCAAACTTTGCCTTTTAGCAGGGCATTCCTAACATACGTCTTTTAATTTTTTTCGTTGAGAACACTGACGTTACGTGTGGAATTTACCATATGCGCAGAAAATACTGCTTGCTATCTTTATAGCCTTTTTTTTCTTTGCATGGCAGCTTAATCTCAAGTTTGGGTAATAACTTTCTGCTGACTTTATTTTCTTCCGGAACAAAGTACCTACCCTAACCTTTTTAGAAAACTACAAACAAACATCTTAAAAGGCAGTTTGAATATTTATGATTATCTGTAAGGTATCATGAAGAAGAGTCGTCTTATTTTCAAAGAGTTGTCAATTTGTTCGACTCGTTTCATTGATGCAATTTATGGTATACCCTCCAAACCTATAGTTGTTATAACAAAAGCCACCAAGTACTTTTATAACCAGTGAATTTCTACAAGCGTAACACATTTCTGTAACACAACTTATCAAGTTCTAAGAATTCTAAACCTTTTCACTGCAATATAACCAGACTTCCCTTCTTTGGTTAATGTAGGAAGTGCAAAACTTTTGCTTCTTTACTCAAACTGGGTATAGTCAGGTACAGGTATTAGGACTTTGTTTTGTTCAGTGTGGGGCGAAAAAACCTAATCGGCAGATGGTATAATTTTTGCAAAATGGCGGTAAATGTGAATTGTACTTTGACATTTTATAAGTAAACAAATACAAAATACACGTTAACAGGACATGAGTCGCTATACTCTTAAAGAACTCGTACAATCATTGGAAGTTGGTGGAGATGACGCTGCGTGAATTTCGGAGCAGATTTCCTGGTCGTGCGAATCCAACTAGGCAATCACTTTACAAAGCTGTGGCTGAAGATGTCGCAGAGGAACCCGGGCTATCGACCAGACGAAGTGCCACACAACTGAGAATCAATTGGCGGTCTTTAAATAGAGTTTTGGTGAAGGACTTTACATCTGCTGTTAGCCGTTAGCTGTCAGCGTGTAACCTACACTCAACCGATCCTGAATTTCGACCAAGAGGCAGGCAACTTTTATCACAAATCATCATGAGTCATGGTAGTCATTTGAATACACCAAATTATCGCATCTAGGCCACCGCTTATCGGCTTATAGAATCTTGTAGTTCTCAAAGAGAATATCCGTCAAGAATGCGAGAACGTATACGGCCGGAAGTTCTGGCAAAAGTGATGGAAAATGCCATAAATCGGGCCCCGAATGGTCTTCAATTCTGGCGTCAAACGACATTAAATAAAGATAATAATAATAATAGTTGGCGCAACAGGTCTGTAGGGACCCAGGGCCTAGCTTCTCGCAACCATTCGTTTTGTGTGAGTTTTTAATTTTTGGAACGAATGGAAGGGATCTACAATTTTATGCCGGTTCCAAACGGGCCGATTGAGAAACTCTTTCATGACAGTTATACTCTCGGATGTTTGTCAGACGTTCGCGAGAGGTGGCGCAGTGAAAAAAACCCTGAGTTGGAATTTGGGTTTTTGCGGGATTCGAACCTGGACCCCTCGCTTAGTAGTCCAACACACTAACCACTAAGCCACTGCGACCACTAAAATAAAGATAATCTAAAAGTAAAACCAAAGTTTTTCATTCATAAACCTGTTTGGTCTAGATTCTAGAATTTAACCGACTTAGCTACGAGTGTCCGCCTAATCAACAACCAGTGTGAGTTTCATGTTTTACTGTAGTTTCATCCCAGATAGAGATCGTCGTTTCCAATGTACAATTGTTCATTAATGAACTATCCAGTAGGTTTGCTATAAAAATTTTATCAGGTATATACCGTGAATATATAGAATATGCCTAGTTCCCTACGAGTACTTGTGAGCTTTTACAAGTGTAACGTGTTACGAGTTCTTTGCCATAATCTTATCACTGCACTAGAAGAGAAGTTCACTAGGCGTGTCTAAGATTGCTCCTCGTTGTGTTAAGAAAGGAAGTTTAGTCGATTTTTTTCTATAACTGGGTGCGAGTAGCATCTCTTCAAAATAAGAAAAGTGTCAACCCAATTGTAAGAAGCGAGGCAACATTTTAATGAACAATTTCCAGGATTGTTGGGTTTTTTCATCTCAATTTGGAACAACTCTATGCAACATGACAGGGAACGCATAGACAATTCAAGTTTGCAGTGTTTCAGGCAGCAATTTAAAAACATCGAACACGAACAAAATCCGCTGTAGCAAGCCCACTCAAAAAGGTACTTCAAGCTTCAACACAATTCGAGTCCATGCCAGCCTTTCAGGTGCGATTTCAGTCGTTTGCAAATAAGTTCGTCTTGTCAAAGAGATAACAACATTCAAGATCAAAACAATTCAAGAGCAGCCTATGACACAACATATCCCATAAATAAAACATAGTGATGTTAATGTTCCGTTGTGTGTGTCAGTTTGCTGTTTTCTTTTGACTGGTGTTTGAATTTTTTTTTCAATGTGCTGCTAAATACAAAAAAAGGACAACAATTCGACTTAAATTTGTTTTGATGTGCTACTCAAGTCATTATTCATCCAAGCCACAATATATGCCCATATAAATGCTCAATTTAAAAGAATTATCATGCACACTACACAGCGCAGACCGCACCAAAAACACAGCCACGAACAAAGAAATTGATAGTGAACTCGGTTATTTATAAAGCTTTCGACCTAGACACGATTTTTCTTCCCTGCCTAAAGTTTCTCTTTGTGGTTTGTATAAATTTGACCGATTCCAGGAAAACAATCTGAATAATATGGAATAAACAGGTAAAAATAAATAAACACCCAGCTGTAGATATATATGCTTATATTTGCAGATGAGATTGCTATGGCTAACGTAATAGATGGAAATGATGTAAATTAGTTTGACACATAGTCAATATGTCTGCGACAAGTGGAATTTGTTATAAAATACTAAACGCACACTTATATACTTATGATGGTTGCTCCAGTAAACAGTCCAAACGTATATGTCAAAATACACGCGTCAAATATTGTTGACAGCAAATCGTAAAAACCAGTTCACAGTTCAATACTTATACTATACTCTGGTGGAAGCAAAGTCGGAGTATAGCTTAATGAAAAATCAACAAACGCATAGCTTTTTTTTTAATTACTGGCCCGCACCAATCAGCTAACTAAATAGGTTTTTTTTTCCGTTGTTTTCTTGGAGTTCTCAATGACAAATGCGAGCTGATAATCGTAAGCTATTGATGTTCGTTTCTGAGAAATATTTAGCCGACAGCACTTTCGGCTCCGTGCGACAGGTTTACGCTGCTTAATTGATTTAATTCATGGGAGGGAATTTCATTGATATGTTTTTCAATAACCACAGAGTGTGATAAACGTTAAAATAAATCCGGTTCTAGGCTGTCTAACGTGAAAACCCAAACACGTCGGGATTGTGGTTTTTTTTTTTTAGGAAAATTAAATTTTTTTTATTCGTGTGAGTTTACTCGGTGTGTCTAGTCGAAATGTCACCTGTTGGATGGATGGGTGGTGACTGTTTCGTAGTTTCGGAGAACACTGTTCTGGCGAGTCACAAAAGCACTTAAGCTATGCCAATAGCAAAAGTTGAAGAGTATGCTTCAAGTTAACATTATACGACTTAAATAAAATTTTATCAATGGGTTAGGTGTGGGTCATAACCAGGGCTAGGATTTCTATGTTAATACATTTTTATTTTTGATAAAGGTAGAAGCAAATAAATGATACAGTTTTTCGAATCAGTAGATTTCCTTAAAACTGGCATTTAATTGTTAGAGCATATTTTTGCATATATTACTATAAATGCATATAAATGCATTTTGTTGGTTTATTTGACATATTTTTAAGATAAATGCATATTTTTAGTTCATATTTTTATAATCTTTAAAACACATGAAAATTTAAATGTTTACTTTGAAAAACGTGCGTACGCACCTTAAAACTCTTAGTTCCAACCTCCACGGAATAAACAACTTGGCAGCACTAAACGCTTTTTCCAATGTCATTCCCGTGCACTTTGCTATTGCTATCTCTACCTGATCAAAACAAATTGTAACTTAGAATGAGAAACTTGAGAATTTTGTTCGTCTTAACCGTAAAAATTTATTTCAATAATATTTTCTTTACAATACTCTTCAAAAGAGCAATTTTTTTTAGATAAAATGCCGAAAGTTAAGACCTCTGTTGCCGGTTATTTGCACAAATATGTTTCCGATAATGCAGATGTATTTAAAACAGACGGGAAAGTCTTATTTTGCAAAGTGTGCAACAAAAGTGTTTCTTATGAAAAAAAATCGCAAGTAGATCAACATCTGAAGAGTCAAAAACACACACAACTTCGTGCACGATACCTTGCGGATACAACTCAACAGCTGATTGCATTTCCCAGCACAGAGAATAAGTTTTGCCTTGATTTATGTGAAGCTTTTCTTGCTGCCGATATTCCTTTCCATAAATTAAACAACCCATCCTTGAGGGATTTTCTTAAAAAATACACCAAGGAAAGTGTGCCAAGTGAATCAACAATTAGAAAAAATTATGTGGACACACTTTATAGTTCTCTTTTAAATGAGATAAAAATGAATTTAAAAGATCAATTTTTATGGATTTCGATAGACGAAACTATAGATATACAGGGACGATATGTTGCAAACGTCATTGTTGGTATTTTGCATCAAAATGAGGAAGTTAGTAAAAAGAAATATTTAGTTAATGTAGTTGAGCTAGAAAAAACAAACAATGCTACCATCGCTCGCGCTTTTGATGACTCCATTAATTTACTTGGAGACATCGATAAAAACAAAATACTTTTATTTTTGACCGATGCAGCCCCTTACATGGTAAAAGCTGGTCGTGGGTTAAAACTTTTTTATCCTAAAATGATCCATGTAACATGTTTAGCTCACGCACTGCATCGTGTTGCAGAGGAAATAAGAAGCAATTTTAATGACGTTGATACGTTGGTGTCTAATGGAAAAAAAATATTTCTTAAAGCACCAACACGCGTAGATATGTTTAAGGAAAAATATCCCGGGATTCCTCTTCCTCCTCAACCTATAATTACTAGATGGGGAACATGGATTAATGCAGTGGAATATTATTCAAAATATTTTGAACAATTTGAAGGAGTAGTCAAGGAGTTTAATAATTCGGAAGCTCTTTCTATTAAAAAAACAAAAGAAATACTTAACCAGTCACTTTTAAAAAATCATTTAATTTTTATAAGTTGCAATTATGGATTTCTTGATGAAAGTATCACTAAGCTACAGGGGTGGAGCACGCTAAAAACCCAAATAGACTTGATGGAAGATGCATTTGCAAAAATTAATTCAGTCAAAGGTTCAATAGGCAGAATTATTCAAAAGAAAATTGAAAATGTTTTAAATAAAAACGAAGGGTACATAAAAATGAAAAAAATCTCAAATATGTTGACGTTGGAGAAGAATGAAGAAGGGAACCTGGAGAACTATTCAATAAGTGAAATTCTTTCATTCAAGAATGCTCCAGTTACATCTGTTGATGTTGAAAGATCGTTTTCTATGTATAAGAGCTTTTTTCGACCAAATAGACAGAGTTTTCTTTTCGAACATTTCAAAAAAAACTTTATGATTTATGTAAATAAGGCATATTCAACCAATTTGGACAACTAGTGCCTTATTTAAATAAGTTTGATATATCTATGTACTATTTATTTTTTTTTTCATTGAAGTGAAGTTTATTTTTTGTTTATTTTTTTTGTGTTATTTTGTTATTGTTGTTGAATAAAAGACTGTATTATTTTTAATTTTCAACGTCTTTTTATTATTTTCCAAAGCATATTTTTACTTTTTAAGCGCATATTTTCTCATTTTATGTGCATATTTTATGCGCATATTTTGTGTTTTTTACCGCATAAAAATCCGAGCCCTGGTCATAACAATAGATGGTAAGTTGGCAGCACTGGGCATTAAGTGACAGCTTGTCTTTTAGGGGAAATACTTGCTAGATATGTTTTTAAAAAATATAGCCAAGGGTTTCGATAAATTTGGCAAATGTAAGGGTGAGCCGAGGGGGAAGTAATCAATATTTTTGAGTGGTCCTTGAATACAGATTTGGTACTTGTGATTCCATGTGAATTCGTTTGAATACACTGTGATACACTGTGATTCACCATGAATACGCACAGAAAAGTACCTTGAATACACCTGATTACTTCCCCCTCTAGGTGAGCTGAAAGCAGTAAATTTTCGTAAAAGTGTTTTATAGAATTGCCAGAGCAAATATTTTCGGTTGTTCTCAACAGCTTGCCCTTGAAAAGTGTTCGACCGGCGTTGGCGGCCAGATTGCAACAACTAGCTTTGTCAGTGGCATAAACAGAAACCTCAAACTGCAATGCAACAAAGCAGCTGGATTGCAATACCAACTGAGTTACTAAAAGCATGGATCCTTCAAGTCCATTCAGTATGCCTCTTGACGACATGTTACCTGAATATGGCTTCCATAAAAACTTCTCCATAATCATTCCCCCTAGGGAAGAATGGGAAAAACACAAACATAATCCTTCACATCTTGACATCATCTGGTATACAGACGGCTCCAAGATGGTGTCAGGGACTGGCTCTGGAATATACAGAGAGACGCCCCAGGTGAACTTTTCAGTTAGCCTTGGGAAAAACTTATCCATATTTCAAGCTGAAGTCCTTGCAATCTACCACTGCGCTAGAATAAATCTAAGTTCTAGAACTAGGTGTAAAACCATATTTATATTTTCTGACAGCCAAGCAGCTCTCAAAGCTCTTGACTCATCTGTCATAAAATCCAAACTAATCCTAGAAACATTCACTGTCATTAATGAACTTTCTAAGAAAAACCTAGTTATCCTCCACTGGATCGCAGCCCATAGAGGATTTGAGGGCAACGAAGCAGCCGACTCACTGGCAAAAATAGGAGCATCCTCTCCACTTATCGGACCTGAACCCTTCTGCGGAGTCAGCAAAAACCTCTTCAGGAACTATGCTAGGATCCTATCTCATACCGAATCAAACGTGATCTGGCAAAACACAGTTGGGCAGAATTGCACCAAAAATTTTTTCCCTAAATATTCCCCCAGTAAATCACAGTTTCTAACTAATCTGGACAAAAACAACCTGAGAATCCTAACAGGAATAATAAGTGGCCACGGTCTAGTGAAAAAACACCTTCACCGCATTGGTATCTCACCGGATCCAATCTGCAGACTCTGTCTGGAGAGTGAAGAATCCTCTCTCCACATACTCACTTACTGTCCGGCTCTTCATCGTCTTAGGAAAGACATCCTAGGGGATGAATTCGTGAATCCAGCATCCCTTGCTGACATTCACCCAGAGAAGATACTTGTCTTCCTGACTGCCTCTGGAGTAAAAAGATGGCTCTAGGAACTATAAGGGAAGACACAATAGGCTCCTCTAAGTAGCCGCAGTGCCAGAGCCCCTCGTAGGCTCTCCCGCCTTCTTAATCTATCTAATCTATCTACTAAAAGCAAGTAGACTCCTCCACTACGGCTATTATTACACTTTCATTAATGTATAGGTCTCTTGGGGATGGAACCTACATCAGGGATTGTAAAGGTGTAGGTGATTGCAGGTGGTAATTTAAATAACTGAAATAATTGACGAGGTATTAAATTTACAAAATCGAGGTTATGGTCACTTAACTGGCTAAAATCTTAATGTTATGGACGAAAAGTTTCAGCCGTAAAAATAATACGAAAGAGTTCAGTGTTCAGTCTTCAGAACCTACAATGTAGATGAGGAATATCTAGTAAACTACTTATTTTTGTGACTATGGACTCGTTAACTCCGACTTCATCCTAAAACCAATTTAAACCACCACTAGGCTATATCAGGGACAGTATGTGAGTGAAATGTAAGAGTGTTCAAATCCTCGCCAATATGACACTGAATCAAGAACAGCCCTTCCCTTTATAATGTATAAGGATGCCGCTGATACCCGGGGATAACATTGAAGACGTTCCTAGTAAAGTCTAAGCAAACGATTACCTAAAATAATCCAGTCCAATTCTATAACCCTGCTGCACTCACAATTTTTTCATTTCATCTCCAACTGTGATGAAACTGAATATCTCACATATCCAAAAGAAAATCGAACAATTTATTCCAAATTGTTCACTTAATTGCAGGACAAAACAAAAATTAATTAATATTACTATACTGCCATCTTGTGGGTAGACAAATCGACCTGACCCACATCCGTAGTCGCGCTGTTCCACCCCCCTGCGAATACCAAACACAATTTAATTGTTTTATCCTCATCGTCTTCGCAGGGTTGAATGTTAAAAAAAGACCAAAACACAGCAGTAGCTTAGTTAGGACCCGGCGTCAGGGTGTGTAGTACATTTCACTTAAATTTTTATTGCTATCTGTTATTTCTCCCTTTCTTTATTCTTTATTCCGTCTTTCCGTGTCTATAGTATTGTGATAGATTTCATAAATTTTGTTTGTGTTATATCTTTGAATTACGTTGTTTCTTTTCTACTTCCAAATCTTGTTGATGGCGTTCTGGATTCTTCTTCTTCTATGCGAAAACTTTTAAACTACCCAAAATAATGCCGCGCATGTGTTGGCTTCCATTTTTAACACACACTAGAGGCAAATACATTAAAGCTTTTCGCCATATTCGATTGATTGAATTGTTTTACAGTCCGATTATAATAATTCTTTTAGGACTTCAGACGTAATTAGTTGCTTTTTTCATTCTTTCTTGCAGATAAATTGCAAGTTGCAAAGACAGTTGTAAAATCAAGTAAAAGAATGGGAAGACGCTAATGCAAACAGCTCTAAAGTTATATCGTCCATGCTCAACTAATAATTAAAATTCGCCTAAGACTTCAACTTGACGCAAGAGTCCCTTAACTGCCACTAAACTCAGGGTGCTGGACAAAACAAAGTTTAAAAAACGGGTTAATGGAGAAGAGGTATAGAATGGACGAAATGAACAAAGTAAAATCAGGAATAGAATGTACGATTGACAAATCGGATGGTGACGTGAAATAAGGCCAAACTAAACAAGGCTAAATTCAAAAAATTTGGCATTTTGTATTTTGTCTTCCAAATTGTAATTAAACCAAGTTTTGAATTTGGCACAAGCTGAGGTGGCATATTTTCTAATTTCCTTGTAGTACATTGATAAACGGTCTACTAACTATTCGAATCTAACTATGGGTATTTTAAGACCACAGTGGTATCTTTGGCAGGTCTTAACTGTGGATGTAGGGTGTTCCCATGAAATATAAGCATTCTCTTTGTCTCAACAGCTTCTTCAAAAGTCGTCAGTGTCAGAGTCATTGATCTACATTACATACGTGACACATCCAATAGCGAAAATTGTTTTTCAAGAACGATAAGCATTATTTAAACATTTTTTTTCAAGATTTTTGAGCTATACAAATTATGTACCAGACTTTTTACCTCAAATTTATCAAATCTTAAAGATTTTGGTATCATTAATTTTTATAATCTAACAAATTAGAAGAACTTTTTTTATTGAAGAAAAACCTATTATTTAAATTCCATTATAATGGATGATGTCAGTCGTAGAACTTCCGTTTTACTAACTTTTGCATCAGCTCTAAAGTAACGAAATTTGTCGTACGCAAGTGATAAATTGACATTTCCGATACTCGATTGAGCTCGATGTTACCAGTAAATGAAAATGAAATGAAATAAAAATATTGAGCTTTACCAATAAACATCTTTAGTTTCGACTTTCAATAAGTAGTTCACAATGGGCCTTACTAATAATCGTTTTAAATCATGACACTAAATATTTTCTAGGTCACAATATGCAATTTTGTGTGGAAAATTTCGCCATTGTGAGTTCGAAAAATTTTGCCGGACTAAAAATGATTATTAGTACCGCGGAATGGCTATATATTTCGCAGTTGTGAGCTTCCGCAAAATATAAAAAAAAAAATGAAATAATCTTCAAAAATAATGATTTTTATTTCGGAAAAACAAGAATTTCAGATTTTTCATCTGGTAACACTCTAGAGGTGTACACAACACAATAAAATCATTTTTTCTTCAATTCAATACATTTAACAACAAAGAGTGTAAACAAAGTCCGTATGCAGAAAACGAGAGGACAAGAAATAACAAAAAAACAAACAACAACATAATAATTACAACACGCGTGTAAAACATGCGCACGGCTTGTGAATTATTTTCGTCTGTAATTTATTGCGACTGCGATTGTGTGTTTACATTGTTACATAGTTCTATGACAATATTTTATGAATTTCTATTTCTATTTTCATCTCTTCCATTTATTTCATGTACTCGTAGGTACTGGCTATAGTTGTTTTCCCCTTTCGACTTGTTGTTCAAATATTAGAAAATAAAAAAAAAATCAAATGTAACGTTGTTATTCGAAATTGCGTCGTTGCTGCTGCGATGACTTGTTATGGTTTTATTTAATATTTAATAGGCTCTAAGTAGGTTTATCCCCATTACGTAATTAGCATTCATCATGCTCATAGATGATATAATCGAATATCTATGCGGAGGTATAAGAATCGGAGAGTCATAAAAGCTTTTTTGTATATAGATGTTATGGTGTTACTTGCAGACTCACCGGAGAATCGGCAAAGAATGATCAATCAGCTACGGAGATACTGCCAGGAGTGGAGGTTAAACGTCAACATATCTAAGTCTGAGATAATGGTAATGAAAAGTGTTTTTTTTTTAACGGACGAGTTGGAAACAGTTAAATCGTACTAGAATGGGACACAAGTAGGGTTGCCAGTTCTAAATGAAAATTTATTATGTTGATATTCCGGGACTCGTTTGGAAATGTCAAAGTTGGACTATTTTATGTTTTTATTACTGAAAAAGGGATATTATTTTGTGTATCCTGTTATGAAAATAAAAATATATACTTCAAGTCTCTTAAAAAGCGAAAACAAATTTTATTCACATTTCTTTTTATTTGAGTAATATTTTTTTATGTTATTTACATTGACCGACGGTTTTGCAAATGTAAACCTTAATTTTTTATATAGGACACAAAGTCTATTCTAATCTTATCTTATCTAGTCAAGCCATACACAATTTTTATGAGTAGATGAATATTGCCACATTTAGTGTTTGTTTTTACCGAATTTACGAGTTTTATTTTGAAAATGATTTAAAACTAAATATACAATTTTCATAAAAATTCTACCGAGTGACTCGTCCTTCATTAAGCTAAACGATGTATTCAGTTTCATTCTTCAGTATATATGTATTATGTCTTTCGAAAAACTCGTTATTGACGAAAGTGCAATTGAAATCAGCTTCTTCAAGTTTTTCAACTCATCGGACAAATTCTTAAAAGGGATAGACTGTACACCAAAACCCCGCTTTGCGTCGTTAATTGGGACCAGAAAAACACGACGCAAAGCGTGGTTTTGGTGTATTTTGTCAACAGACCCTGTTATTGGAAGATTAACAAAAGCCTCTCGGGAACCGCAGTTATATAGGGCACTCATTCCGTAACTTTTCATACGTTTATCGTCGAAACGATAGAGCCCCCAAAATTTGAAGCTAAGTGCTAAAATTACAAGTTCGAGAGCTTAATCTAGTTCAATTCCCACAAATGTAATGAAAGCTGACGATATTCAAACAACTTCGAGCAGAATATAATTTTTAATGACGATTAATGTTTCGAAAACGATATCGTTCAGACGATCGTTGATATACGAGAAAAGAGCCATTAGAGCCAATAATAATAGCTGTAATTGCAGGCAAAACGATAACCATCTAGTCTTAGAATACCCACTCGAACGTTCATGTGAATCTATTTTTGTTACTTACCTGCTATATGTATATATTGACAGCAACAAACAGGAAATTGAAATAATAAAAAAAAACTTTGCAGTCAATGGCAATATTAACTTACCTACCGGATAGAAGGTGTCAACTTCAGTTTCAAATTTCGTTAAGTGAATGAGTTCAGTCAAATGTTAAAATTTGTAAACTAAGAACATTTCAAAGTTGCATAGGTCGAGACCTTCGAGCTTTTGACTGGACGTATTTTTTTTTGATTTAATTTTATTTAATTTTAATTTTATTTTTAACCGTGTCTAGAGTTTCGGTTAAAAATATCTGGACAATTTCGTTTTCTTCCGTTTTTTGTTTAAATATTATTCAAACTACCGCAGTGTGCGCACAATAAAATCGTATTAGTCGAAACGGTCTTTAACCTTTATTCATTGAAACATTAAAGGTTCAACTACATTTTAAAAAGGATGTCCTTTAACGCCAAGAAATTGGTTAAACATGTCTTAAAATACGTTACTGAGGCCAAAAAACGATTTATCGAGGAATGGCAAAAACTCCCAGATTACTGTCGAAACAATTTGAACTTAAAGGCAGAAAATTTGACTTAATGGAAGGAAGATTTGTATAACTTAATTTCTGCAGTCGATGAGAAGATGCACGCAGATTTTATTGAAGATGTAACAAGTTCTGCGAAGAAGTATACATATACGAACTTAAACAACAAGCTATGCGAAAAGAACTATATTTGAACGAAAAATACTCAACGGAATTAATATGAATGATTTTCAAGGCCAGCGGAGAAATATTGAACATCCCCATTCGGCTATTCATAGAGGGGGAATTTTTCTTCAATTTTCACTGAAAACTATTCTACTTTTCACTCGAAATAAATCGTCGGTAATACTGCGCGGTATTCTCTTATTCAAGTGAACGCATTCATTGCATACAATTCAGATCCGCATGTCAAATGTTGCGGGTTTTAAATTTAATGGATCGTCTCTCTGGTTGGTAGTTGATAAAATGTAAGTAAAAACTTAGTTATTGCTTGATTATTTCTTTCTAAACAAAGATTATTATTTTTTAGGGTAGAACAACAAACAGAGACCAATAACTTACAACGATAATTTCCGCAATGAACTTAAATGCAGATATTGCTGATGCCCCATTTTAAGTGAGTTCAGACTTCAGAAAAAGAGTTTTAGAAGAAGTGGAGACGAGAGCTATCTTGAGTGCCACAGATTGGGAAAGTTGCTGTAAAATAGCAATAAAATATAAAAGAATATTTTTAATCAATTATTGTCTACATTCTGCCAAACTTGGGCAGACCGCTCTACGCCATGCCTAAAATTTAAATGTTATATACAATTCGTACATCTATCTACATAATTGAAAACGCAAAAAATGGCGAAAACATGGCGCTCCAAGTGTGGAGAGAGGAGTTGTGTCAAAGTACACGTGTTTGAAAAGTGAGAACGCAAAAGTCGCACTTGGATTTGTTGATGGAATATCTACATAGAAAAATTGCCACGCAGCTGTTACCGTTAAATAGGGCATGTATACGATTTTTTTTTTACAAATTACACACACTTATAGGAGTTTGTGTCACCTATCTGTGTCAACAATAGTTTTGAGCAACAATTGATTTGATACTACTGAATGGAATAATGGGCGTATACATCGTACAACATCGAGGTGGCATCAAAAATGTATGACACTAAATGCGACATTATTACAGTCAATCGCTTCGAAGGGTGCTGGGCTGGAGCTGTTTCCTAATTTGAGGGAACATGTATAAACGGTATTGAAGCGAGATTCAAAGTGCTCACAATTCACTAAGAGTGGACAACAAACAGCGCCAACACATATCAACTGGTGATTTATGCTTTAAGGGGGACAAGACCGACCAGACTACAAGCATTTGTAGTAGGATAATAAAAACTAATAAATTTGGTACAAAAATAAGTCCGATTCAATTTAGTTAAGGGCATTCTTCCGTAAAAAATTTCATGAACAAAAAAAAACCAGCAACCAATATGACAGGAAAAATCCCTTCAGCCAGAGACTGTGTAATGTGTATGCTCCATTGGTTCCCCTACGAAGTGCGCAACAACGCAATTTGTTCGTCCGTGCACTTTTGGGCGCCAAAAGCGTTTTTTTTTTTTTTATTCTGCTTCGCTTTTCGAATTTCAACTGCAGCAATATTGTGGGCAAATACGGCTGCGAGTGAGAAGACTTCTTGTAAACAACTTGTTGTGTTGTTTTCTTTTTGCTGCGATAATGCGAAAGGGGAAGTGAAGATCGTCGAATGATTGTGAAAACGACTTAAGCGCATAAGAACACTGGCGCCCGACGCGGTTTAGAGGTTTGTTTTTGAGCTGTAAAATAATATATCTGATACGGGCAAGCAAATGTTTATCACGTGACAGTCGTGGCACCTGTCAACGAAAGTGATATTTTTTTCTGCACGACAGCTGATATGCTATCGGTGTTTTATTTATGTTTGTAAAACTTCAAACACAGTTGGCGGGGAACTATATTTCTTCAATTTAGTCTGCAACCCAATAGTAGGTATTTATCTCGCACTATCAGTCGGGAATTTCAATCAAAATTTAAAGGATGTCGTGCGACACGCTTGTGGATACAATGACACACAAATGCGTTCTACTTTTCAAGCTGTTCAACTCCTTAGACACGCTCTTTGTTTTTCTCGACCTATGTCTGAAAGGGAATAAGACGCCTCTCTCGAGAGCGGTAGGCACTTTGTTGAATAACCATACAAACGTGTCATAAAAGTACCTTCTTCAATTCCCTTTAGTTATAAGATGTGTAGTCAGTGTTGTCGACGAAGATGATTGTCGCTTTAGTCACACCCAATGGCATCATTTGAACAGACACAAGAGAAGAGTCGTGTATTCCTTGCCAAGGATTTTATAGGAACATGCATTGGGTGACAATGAGTTCTTGTTTATAATCATTTTTAATCTTCACTACACATTTTCGTGAGTTCATATGGAATCCAATTATTGGTCCCACGCGCTTACATTGATACATATTTTATTTATCATATTTTTCTCGCAGGCATTGTACTATTTGACAGTCGATATTCGCTGCATTAAGTCTCTTTTGGGGGAAGATGACAATCGACAAAATATGGGGATTTTTTAAAAACTATTTCTACGCATAATAACAAATAGAAATGGGGCGGAAATGAAACGAAAGATGCCGGCTTGTCAATTTGACATTATGCACTTTCAAGTTCCAGCCGACAATTATAGGAAACCACTCTTCTGCCTAACCTCCAACTATTTCGAGAACACTGGTAGTGCTTGCAAACATCAACTTGTTCTCAAAATTCCCAGATTGAACAATATACCTATATGTCTTTAGAAGTCATCAATCATCATTGAACACAAATCAAGTTGTTCAGGAACATTATGGCATATAGAACTTACGCAAAATATTTCAATCGATTCATTCGCACTCAATTAGTCGAATCGAATTTGTTGTGCATTTATTTTAATTAATGAAATGGCTTACAGTACAACACCATCAAAGTCCGAAGATTGTTGACATACTTTCGAAAGCAATAAACACTCAATCAATATTAAGCAACTTCAACTGAATGAATGCATTATTATTATCCGAAAATTTAATGTAGGATTGGTTCTACGACCCCAACATACACAAATCAGAGATCAAGCGATTGTTTTCTTTTTTTTTCACTTAAATAGAAGCAAAATAAAATAAATGAAAAAATTCATTGATAAAAATATATGTACAGTATGATATTTAGAGGGTTTTAGGGCAAAGAAGACACACCACCGAAAACGAGCATAGTACCATTTTTTTTTCGTCGTTTCTGTTTAATCTGCCGACAAACCAAACGATCACGATAATAATTCTGAAGCAGTTTGTTTATTTAGTAGTTGCACCATACCAATACACTCGCTATTGTGTCAGACAGTTAACACTTAAATCGATAACAGTCTCGTTGTCGTCGTTGTTGGCAGAAACTATATCAGTTGATTTTTGATTCGCGGGGTTCTTACGATTTTGGACTCTCAGACTATGCGCTTGAGATTGCGGGGTTCAACATTTTTTTTTTATGTTTGTTTTGTTTTGTTCACTAAATTGACTACAGTGAGATATGAAAGTATGACAACACTAATTTTGAAGGTCTATCGTTTCGACGATCGTCGGGGCAGTGGCTTAGAGGTTAGTGTGTTGCGAGGGGTCTCAGTCTCGAGTCCCGCAGAAACCCAAATTACAACTTTGGGTTTTTTGAAACGAAGAAAGCTTTTTTACGGTCGGTGGGTCACGCATATAAATTATTCAAAAAGATGGGGAGTGAACCGAAAAAAAGTGAAATCGTGAGCGTCACCGTAGCGTTAACTTCCCCCTCCATATGTATATATGTGTGTAGAGAGCGAAAGAGGAACAGAGAGAGTAATCTAAACTAACTGGCACTATGAAAAATTAAAATGAATTTCAAATAGGCCGCCACGTAACACGGGTCAATACTTTACGTCCAATGCTTCGCTTCTTTCGGCCGTCCCACGACAGCTCCATGTTTTTTTTCCACTGCGCCACCTCTCGCAAACGTCTGACAAACATCCCAGAGTATAACTGTTTCGAAAGAGCTCAATTAGCCGTTTTGAATCGGCATAAAATTGTAGATCCCCCTTCCATTCGATCCAACGAATGGTTGTGAGAAGCTAGGCCTAGGGTCAATACGGACCCGACGTTTCTATATTTCTTTTTATTGTTTCGACGATTATCGCCTGTAAAGTTATTGAATGACGGGCATTTAAATAATTTTGTTTTCAAAAGCTAATTCTGTAATTTATTTTTTAAATATTTTTGTACAGTTCCATTTTCACATTTGGAAAATAAGCTTACCTCAGCTTTTCTCAATTGTACTAAAAACAAAATATAAATTGATTTCTTGAAAACTAACATTGAAAAGAAATATTTTCAAAGGAAGAAAAAAATTTAACATTTGATTGAATTTAAGTAAAATAATTAAGCTCATATAGCGAGATTTACTTAGACCTGGTTCCTCATTTGGTAGGCTCTGGGTTGTGTTATTCTTCTTCAGCATTGTTTGACAAAAAATCATGGAAAAACTTCCACCTCAACAACGTCTCTAAATGCTTCAGCTGTATTACGAAAACCAGCGTTCTGTGAATAAACAATATTGAGAAACAACTTTGATTAACAGCTACTTTCGCAGTTCGGACCTTGTGATATCACACATTTGGGCTATTTTCTTGGGGGTTATGCGAAGTCAAAAGTAATCCCCGATAAGAAGGCTTCGATAAATAATTTCGAAGCCAATATTGCTCATGTAATTGGGCAAACACAGGTCGCAACGCTGAAAGCATTTATCCAAAATTGGAAATTCAGAAGCGACCATGTACGGCGTAGCCTTGGGGAAGATTTACACGTAAATATATGCAAAAAGCAATTGTCAGGTACTGTTCTTACAGGTCACAATAAGGACTCCTAAATTTATTTTGTGTACTTGATTTAAAATTAAAAATTAATAAAACATTGGAAATATGTACGAATAAACCATTTCAAAAATATCAAATTGTTGTACTCGAAATTGATTAGTGGTAGATACTTGCGCACTCGGAAAAGCCCAAATACATAGTACGAAATTTATTACTAAGGTACGACTTTTTTTATCAGTGGTCTGCAAAAATGACCCTCCAAAATGTTTAACTCAAGTCATTGAGCAACTAAACACAACAAAAGCGCATAGGCCCTAATACTATTTGTTCATGTGCCATAGCGCGAACGTACCAACAATAAAAACTACTAATGTAACAGAATAGGAGCTTTGAAATTCACTCCCAAGTGGTATTGATTTTATTTTAATCAATATCAACACTCATGTCGAGAAGTCATTTAAAGATGTATACCAAATCTAAAGCAATGTTCAGACGATTGCTTTAGATTTGTTCAGACGACTGCCAGATCTGACAATTTTGTCAGGTCTACAAATGAAAAAAATTGTCTCAAATGTCTGCCAACCGTGTGAATTATAGATTTTGTCTATCAATATTTGCAGAAGTCATTGTCAGATAATTGCCAGACAGCCATCTGACAATGAAATTTTCAGTTATCTGCCAATCGCCCAATTTTATGATTGCCAGACCATTGCCGAACGTTTATGACATTTGCAGAGTCATTTGCTATTGGCTGTGGTTGCGACATCTGTAAATTTTTCATTTGTAGACAAATATTTTCCATAATTTCAAAGTACAAAAAGAAGTTTGTATGTTATTTTCTTAGCATTTTTCTCTAGATTGGTGCAAAATGTGTGAATTAAATCATTTGAAATATGTACGGTACGTGGACGAAGAAGTCGATATAAAAACGAAAAGGATCTAGGAAAGTTTACATATGCTTTCATTTTTTAATGATACTTCTTAGGATCTAGAAATATTTATGATCCTTTCTAATTACTTTTCTGTTTTAAGCATATTTTGTAAAAGTATTCGGAAATGTTTATGATCCATCTATGATACATTCTACGTGACACCATTGTCAAACAAATTGTTTATAGGTCAATTAAATTGCCAGATGGCAATGTGGTATTGTAAGGTAGTTTGCTATTGTCAGACCAGTTGCAGCTCATTGCCAGATCATTTGTAGACCTGACAATATTTTCAGATCTGGCAACCGTCCGTAATGACCGAAATTGTCACCCCAGCCGCATAAAAAGTTCGACACACTATTTAAAAATGCTTACCTTCCTTGTGGGGTGAATTTCCTTTTAACCTCGACTGTGTTTATCTCGTTAAATTTTTCCCACCGCACATGGAGAAATCTCGAATCAAAATTGACCTAAATTCTTAGCGTTTTGTTTCATATGTATTTTCAAAAGGTACGTATGTGTGCGTGGCAGGTTTCTTATGGGACCCCAAAGAACACTTTGGTTGTTGATATTTTTTTTTTTTCTATAAATTTTATGTTTTTTTCTTTTTTTCTTTTCAAATGTCAATACGTTTTGGGATGACAAACACTCAAATATTAGTCTTCTTCATTTTGATAGTGCTTGGGTGTAGGAATAGGGCGTTAACTGGCTCAGGCTTGGGTGTAATAAAAACCTACCGGAATACACACTCGGAAATACTAAATTATTGTGTTTGTTTGGTTGTGTTTGATGGGCTTTATAATATTTTTGTTTGTTTTTATTTGGTGCGTATGGGGAAATACAAAATTCTTCCACGGGGTGGACAAAAAAGAAGGAAAACCACTTATGTTTAATAGTGTAGAATAGACTATTTGTGCAGTAAATTCCGGCGCGTACATAGAACGTATGTACAGCTTTATTGCTTCTTGTCATCAGTTTGAAGAGAGAAATTTATAAGAAATTTTCGGCTAAAGTCGGTTGAAAGTTGAAGTTTTATTTGATTACGGTGTAGTTTTATGGTAATTTTTTACATTTCTTTAATTACTACAGCTTTTTAATGCATTACCGCAAGGGACTACGTTTCCGCCCTTCTGGAGAGGTATCATTTGACTGAGTAGTTAACTTGATGTGACTGTAGGTAGGTATGTTGTCCTAGATTTTTGGTTATATAAAGTTTTTCGCCTCTGATTATGATGTAAGCAAACGCGTTGGGGTTTTAAACAGTTTTTGATTCGTTTATCTAGTCCTTACAATAGACATATGAGGTTGGCTGGCGCCATAGTTGCTTGGCATTTCCAAATGACCTAACGCTGCACACATCAGTAAAGGGTGTGGATTCAGAAGCAGAGTGGACTTTACCACTCCTTGACAAGAGCATGTCAATGAACAATCGGCCATCAACTACAAATTTGTAGTTATATGAAACTGTTGGGATTTGGGAATGCCCTTTTAGATTATTTTGAAATGCAAAATACCCACGAAAGTGGAAAATACCCACGATCCGGCATCACTGACTCCGCGTCATTTTGTTTTTATTTAACAAAATCGTTGCATTGCAAATAAGTACTAAAAGACATTATAATATGACGTCTGCAATCAAAACTATGACAGATTTTATAGCGTGTAGATTTTAAGTTCCACAACATTTGCATGGTCTATATCATTTAATTATTATCTACAGCAAAGAATAAGTTTTAGTCTCGTTCAAAACCTATAACTTTGATGACAAATACATAACGTAATAAAAATATTCCTGTTGCAAAATTGCAATATTTTCAGCCGAGCCAAAAATTGTTGTATTTATCGGGAGCAGCTTTTAAGCACGTGGCTATACGTTCATGGGCACGAGTGATGCCAGATTTTTTTTGCCTAAATTCCCCATTTTTGGGGAATTTTTGGAAAATTTTCCACATTAAATACCCTTTTTTTCCCCATTTCAATTCATTGAAGTAAAGACGCATTTTTAATATAAATAAAATTTGTTTTCTTTTATTTAGCCATTTTTTTAAAGAAGGTAGTACATAAATAAAAAAAAAACAAATAATGTTCAAAGTTTTGCAGTTTAAACAAATACAAAATAAGTTAAATTAAAAGCAAATATTGCAGGTACGTTGAATCGATTTAAAAGGCATGGGTAGTTCACAAATAACGAGGCAGGTTGAAAGTAAATTATAATTTTAAAAGGTACCTAACTAAATAAAAAAAAAAAAAAAAATGATAAATAAAAAAATATTTAAGGTACTTCAGTTATAAATTATATAAATACAAGTTATTAAATATCGATACACTTATCGCCACTCGACTGGTACATATTTTTGTTGTGCAAAACCAAGAATTTTTTTATCGATGCAAAGATCAACGCAACTTTTTGTTCATTTTTGCAGCATAATTTCCTCTGTAAAATTCC
The DNA here is from genome assembly GCA_949126925.1 of Cheilosia vernalis. NCBI lineage: Eukaryota > Metazoa > Arthropoda > Insecta > Diptera > Syrphidae > Cheilosia > Cheilosia vernalis. Next base: position 1,240,599 of record OX421358.1, on the reverse strand, counting down.
GCAGTGTTTCAGTTTCGAGCTAAATCGCTTAGATTCGATGTTCGGGAGATATTTGAAAGTCAACTACTCGAGTTTTATTTTTAAATTATGCAAAATTAATAAAAATGCTTGGATTTCCGTTTTTCCCCATTTTAAGAGCACTTTTCCCCATTTTCCCCATTGAGTCAAAAATTCATCAAAATGGGGAAAAATCCCCACATCTGGCATCGCTGGCGCACGACACTCATTCCTCAGCTCAGAGAATTTGAGTCGGCAAGTACTGAAAAATATGCCAAATGCCCAAAGTTGAGAAGAAACAAATCTAAAGTCCGCTTTAAAAACCAATTGCACACATAAAAATATCTGTGAAAATAAAGAAAATTCAGTCCATCCATATGTTGCAAAAAGGTTAGCCCTTTATTTATTTGTGATATACGGATTAGATGTAAGTGGCTCAAAGTAGCTCGCAGTCCGTCCACTTTGGAGCATATTTTCAGAGTACGCAAATAGACATAAGCTTGTCAATTTCACGAAACAAACTTGGATACAAGCAGAAGTCGCCGCATTATTATGACTGAAATCTTTCTAATTGCTTAGCCAACGCATACCTACCAACATCGATTGATGTCCTGTCCGTTTCGTACATCTTTAAGCACAAAAAAACACATAATAGTCAAAAATTGGTTTAGCAAGACCCCACCAAATGAATCACCCTTTCTTTAGAGTCGAAAACAAAACGTTGTTATCGATAACTGCACATTAGTATGTCTATCGCATTTCACATCTCTGTTGGTCTTTTCTTGCCATGGCAACACTTCGCGCATCGCTAGCCCTAGCGTTGCACAATTGCACTCCCTTCAACAATACAATTTCCCCTCACGATCTAAAACAACAAACTCTCTTTCGAATTACAAAAAAAAAAAAAATGAATACGCTGCTCTACTACACCTTCGGACAATTTTAAGAGACCAAATGGCTGCGCCGATACATAAAGAATTATAAGCACAAAATGTAAGAAAAAGTAAATAACGATAAATAAAAATAAACAACAAACGAGCAAAATAAGTAAGAAAAAGAGCATACATGCAGCCAGTAGCCAGCCACCCTGAAGCGATATTGCGGTTGGCGGTCATTCACTTATTTGTTTTTATTTTTATTTTCCATTTGTCCTACCCTCGTCGACACATCTCGAACGTAATGCAAAAAGTTTCTGTATTCCGAATGCGATAAATAGTCGATAGATGTTATTTTTTGTGCTGGCTTACTTTTTAGGTTTAGGTTTCCCCATTTTCTAATCGATGGACTTTTAAGTTATCTACATTGCATACGCTTGCTGTCTGGCAAGACTTTGCTTCTTCTTTGTTTTTGGTGCTTCTCAGTTTATAATAAAACAACCGAGCAAGATGTTCAAACAGGTTTGCTACCCTACACATACTTACTATAGCTTTCTGAGTTGAGTTGAGTAAATTTCCGCCAAAGACAAGCTCTGAGGTGTGCCACTTGCTATTATAATTTGACAGTTTGAAAGGATATGAGCCACAACTGTACAATATAATACAGCAGCATATCTAATATGCCTTTCGGGTCTAAGTCTAAGACAAAACGTTGACTGCATTCCTGGACTGTCGGACACCAGGTTCCTAGCCCTACCTTAGAAAAATTGACAATTGCCACAACTGTACAATATAATACAGCAGCATATCTAATATGCCTTTCGGGTCTAAGCCAAAACGTTGACTGCATTCCTGAACTGTCGGACACCAGGTTCCTAGAACTACCTTAGAAAAATTGACAATTGCCACAGGTGGCAGTTTAAAAATAAAAACTGTTGCCGTCTTTTTGCGGCAGATTAATATTGAAAGGCCTATGCGATTGTCATTTATCTACATGAGCGTAGATAACACAAACTTTGTACTTTTTGAAGCCTTCGCAAAATATCTTGGTGATATATTTCTGCTTTTCCCTGTCGATCTGCCTTACTAGCCTTCAATATTCAGCTTCCAAGGTCTGATAGTCTTCCAAGTTATTTTTGACATGACCAGAAGATTGCTTACAGAGAATAATCTGCTCATGGAGAAATTTTTGAATCGCAAAAAATGTTGCTATATAAGCATAACCAGTGAGGAAGTCAAGTCAAGAAGTCACTTGATTCTCAAGAAATGTAAGATATTTTCGGACAGCCACATAGTTCGAAATTATATTGGACTATAGCTGTCAAAGCCATGCTACTTGAAAATCTAAAAATCATATGAGAAAAACGGCCAAACAGGGAACGAAAATATATAATAGCCTGCCCCTTTATGTATTTACAATCTGAAACTTTTTGCAAATAAAGACACCTCTGAATAACATCATCAAGTTTGGCTTCGTCTCAATTTAAGCCATAACGAGGCCAAATTTCGGCCGCCAGTCGATGCCGAAAGGTTAATGCCCTGCAAAATTTTGATTTTTCGTTCACATGCGCCTCTAATATTCGCATTTCATTTAGCACCAACAACATCAAACAGACAAGGCCCAAAAATGAAAACAATTTTTTGCGCGACCCTCTCCACTTGTCGAATGTAGACAGCGCAAACAAGTTGGTCCATGCTCGAAAAATAAGAGCAAATCTGTTTGGTCTGTGTGCACACGAAGAAGGGAATACCAAGACCAAACACACACAAAAAAGGTCAACCAACTAAACGTAAAAGAAACGCATCAATGAAGTATAGGGCGAAGCTCAACTAAACAGCATGTCACAAAAAAATAATAATAATAACAACAAAACATATTTTGGACGTCAAGAAAAGCAAAAGCAGACGAAAAAAAAAATTCTGTTTGGCACCAGCAAGATTAGGAGCCGATAAGAAGCGTTAAATTAATAACCTTGAACCGTTTTCCCCCATAGCAGACCATTGTGACCGAAAAAGCGACTCGAAGAGTTATGCGAAGAGGAAGTGTATAGGGATCACAGTTTTTGCAGTTGCCTCCGCGCAGTCAGTCCGCGCGTTCTTATAGCTGCTAAGATGAGATGATGCTGTGTTTTCAGATCTTATCTGGATTGGTATTTTTATTCTTCTTCTACGGTTTTGGTTATTTTTTTTTCGATTTTTGTTTTGTTGCTGGGTTCTCTTACTTTTTGTTTTGTGAGTATGTGTTTGTTTTGATACTCCTCTTGTACTTTGCCGTCGCCGTCGTATGTGCATCTTTGTTTGGCGGGAATAAAATGGTTGTCATTTGGAATTTGAAAATGCCAAAATGCGCTCCGCACATCGATCACCATAGCATCGTGCCGGCAGGCGCACTTAAGTTACGACTGCGACACGGTGTTATGTATATACAGGTATATAGATGTGGATGCGGTATGTCACTCGCCAGACACAGCAACAAAAATAATAACACACCAGCAACAAAAGCAAATATGTAAAATAAAACCGGAGGATAACAAAATGTTAAAAGACTAGCCACATACCAACATATTTACGTCCAGAAGGAAGTTATTTTTTGTTTTATGTTTCTTACGCTGTTTGTTTTCGCCTTGGATTCTAGGGTTCATGGAACTTTAATTGGCGGACTTTCGAGCAAGTTCTTAAAACGCATTACAGTTTTTTTTGCTTTGTTTTGCTTTGCTGTTGGAAAATGATTTTGTATTTTTCGGTTGCCTGAATTTGTTGGTGATCCGGTGAAGGAGCATACAGTGCGATCCTTTAAAATGAGCGGTACCTATTTCAATTTAATGGAACAGACTGGCACGTAAACATTTAACATAAGGCAAACCGAACTTTAGGTCGAGGTCAGTTATTGACAACTGTCTGAACTCTCACCTGTGGTCACAAGAATGAGATAGGCACTGACCGAAAAGTAAAATCGCAGATAAAAGCTGATGAAATGGTATTTTGTAACTGTATTGCTGGACTAACTCCCAGTGGTCGTGTAAGGAAGTCTCTAGTTTGCAGGAGGTGCTCGAGCAGCCGGTTTGGTCACGTTAAGCATGTTTCCAAATCTGACTTCGTTTACTCCACAAGTCCTAGACCTAGAGCATAGTTCGCAAAATATTCAAACAAAGCTCTCCAAGCCAGGGAACACCATAACGTAGAAGTGCAAAAAACCCTGGTTATCACAACTCCAGGGCTAAAGCCATATATCTTTCGCTCAATAATAAATCACTCTAACCTCAGACCCCTACTGCTTTTATCGTGGTTGCTTTAAACTTAATGTATAAAAATAAAACGCTTCGTCTTAACGTATATCTTTAAAATTTGTTCGATAGTTTAAGAGAGGCGAAACGAAAAATTACGTAATGCTCGTTATCAAACAAATCACCAGCTCCTTTTTTAAAAAATCCTACCGTTATATATGCAAGCAAAAGGTACTTCAGACATAAAATACGAACTGCGGATAACCAAATATTGTACAGCCATAGCTGTACTCAAAAATACTAATAAAAGTTCTCAGGAAAGGACATTACAATCCACAAGAGCAGCGACAACTTTGCAGTTTGTGGAGCGAGTGAGAAAAAAAAAAAAAAAAAACCAAAAGGATCAATGCACTTGAAGTACCCATACAAAGAAAAAAAAAACATATTTTTACAATTTCTGAATAGTGCAGAGATTTTTTTAATTCACATCAGTAGTACTATCATGGAATACTACACTATACTACGCTCCTCGTATAGTTTTTCTTTTTTCCTCAGTTTTGTATATACCGAACCCACACATACCTACAATCCTCTACAAACCGGATATATAGTGTGTAGTGTAGCTAGGTTGCAATTGCAAGAAAATCATCATAGAACACGAACAGAAAACTATTCCAATTCCATAGCCGAGGAAGACGGAACTTAAAAAAACGCAGAGGACAACTTTCAGGGTAGAAAAAAAATCCATATCCTTGACTGAAAGCAGGAAAATGTATCCGCTTTCTCCTGGTATACACCAACACGCAACACCCCTTATTTGTACACAACTCTTGCTTGCATATAGTTAAGTTTAGTCGCAGTACAGTAAAGCCACAAACAGTAGGATATAAAAACAAAAATCAAATAGGGGATGATGGCTTTCCTCTCTTTCTCTATCTCGCTCTGTTTCTCTTGCAAAAATCATTCTCCTTGGTACAGCTTTTCGTTATTGTCGGAGCCAGAAGTCATTGACCTCGTTGTCGACGCAAAACATATAGATGAAAGAAGAAAGATGAGGAGGGCGAGTTTGAATCTCATTTTTGTTTCAACGGCAACGCGACATGCACCCACTAAAACTACCCCTACCAATTTTCTCCGTATGTGTAATACCTATACGAGAGAAAACAAAAAAAATTTACATTGTGTAAGAAATAATATTATTAATTTAACGTACTTTTTGCAAGCAGAAATATATGTTTTTTTTTATGTTTAATGCCTTTTCTTTTGTTGGTTAGATTTTAAAGGAAAATTCATTCCAATCACGTTCAATCTAATTTTTAATGTCGACTTTATTATGGTGAGAATTTATATATAACATATATATACAACCTCTAGGTTAATGCAAACAAAAATTGAGGCGTTTCCAATCGAAATTCTTGGAGTTTTTAACGACATACGTACATTGTATTCAATGTAGTTGAATTTCTTTGGTGGAAAGGTATTACAAGTGTAGTTATCTATAAGAGGAAATTTAAAGGCCGTCGGCTTTATCATCAAATTAGCTTTAAAAAGATTTAATTAACTCCCAAAATTGATTGCAAAGATCTTTTCATAAAGACCGTTCCCGCAAAAATAATAGGCGAAATGGATGAGAAATGAACTGTGTGGACTATAAGTAAATCTGAGTATCGATTGCATTTTTTTGGACTCAATCGTAGTTTTAACTTTTAGCAGAAATATATCATTTTCGTACATAATTTCGAATGATTTCGAGATTAATCAATTTTATGTAACATTACCCAATTCCGTCCGCCTGTCTGTCTGTCCGGCGGCTTCTGATGCCTACAGATAGAGAGATTTCTCTAAAACTGAATTTTAAGAGTTTGTAGGCTTATAAGTTCGGAGCTATTTATAGTTTTAAACCGCAATTTTTTTTTTTTCTCGAGAACGATATATGCACGATTTGAATAAAAGTTTATTTTAAAGGTAATAATGGTCAACAACTCGAGGCAAAACAGTTTTTTTTTTTGTAAAAACATCCTATGGCATTGATTTTCTGTATTTGAAATATACTTGTACAATAAATGTATCCGAAATGCATGAACAATTTAAATTTTAAAAATGATTCCGTCCTCCGCGTTCCACACGACTTTAAAAATAACAGTAGGTATACCTACTTAAAGCAACTGTTAGTAACTCGAACAGCACATATTTGAATTGGAAAAACATGTTTGCATTCTTTGCATTCTCAATAACACTTTATACTTACTCAAAATCTAGAATTTTTTTTATTAAAAATTTGAATATAAATATCAAACCAATTTAGCCCTCGTATTTTATTTAATATCCCACGCTTTCATTTTTTAATAAATCAAATTGCATCTAAGTTTACTAAAAGCTCGGAATTCGACTCTCAACTGTCTATTAATCAATTCCAATTACTGTGAAAACATTTCCGAAAGGATTAATAATTTCACTCAAGGAATTAAGATGGAAAAGTTACAAAAATATTTATTTAGTTAACATTATTATACACAGAAGAACTTGTAAAACGTTCTAACTGAAACTTGCAAAAATAAACTTAAAAAATTAAAAAAAAAAAATTAATGGATAAATGGATGAAAACTGTGTATTACCGAAATTTGTCTCAGTCCTTTTTTTTTGTTAGTGGACTCGAAGTCACACCCAACATTTCATAGATATCGAACAAACTTCTCAACTATGTTAACTATTTTCACTCAGTTTTGATGTTTCACTAATCTAACTTAACTATGTACATATTTCCAATCTGAGTCAAATTTAATAATTTTTTTTTTGTAATTTGGACTGGTGTTCCAGAAGGAAGCCATATAGGTCCATTATTATTTCTACTATTTGTAAATGATATACCGGACTTAATCTCTTGCGCTTGCCTTATATATGCAGATGATATTAAGTTTTTTAAGACGATATCAACAATAAATGACACTTTACTGTTACAAAAAGACTTAAACACGTTCTCTGCGTGGTGCTGTTCAAATGACTTACTGTTAAACATCGGTAAATGTGCTTGTATTAGTTTCAACAGAACTTTCCATTCTATTTTTCCACAATATTCTCTAAATGGTGAACAAATAAAAGTAGTTGATGATTTTAAAGATCTTGGTGTTATTTTTGATACCAAGTTAAATTTTAATTTGCATATTAACTACATTGTTTCCAGAGCGAATTCCCTCTTAGGATTCATTAAAAGGAACTCTACCGATTTCAAAGATCCTTACACTCTTAAAGCATTATTTTGCAGTATTGTGCGCCCTGTCTTGGAATATGCTTGTGTTGTCTGGGGTTCTACTACTGCTCAAAATGTACGCAGAATTGAGACTGTTTAAAAGAAATTCTTAAGATTTGCCCTTCGTCACTTTTTTCATAATGATGGAATTGAGGTTCATTGTACTTACCGCTCGAAATGTCTTCTACTTGGATTTCAATCTCTTGAATCGAGGAGAAAAATGTATAATGTTATGTTCATTCGCGATATCTTATGTGGATGCGTTGATAGTGAGAATTTACTTAAGTGTTTGAATTTGTACGCTCCTTCCAGATCTCTTAGATCAAGGCCACTGCTATTTGAATGCAGCCACACTACTTTGTATGGTCAGCGTGAACCTGTCTCTGTATGTATTAAAATGTTCAATACGCACTATTTTCAATTGGATATATTTTTGCCCAGAAATATCTTTAAAAATATTTTAATTTGTCTTATCAACAATTGAATTGTATATTTAACCTATTATATTTATAACCTTGTATATTGTTTTTCGAAATCTGTTGATTGTACTTATATCGTAGATTGAATAAACGAAATGAAATGAAATGAAATGAAATGAAATGAAACAATTAACTCGTTTTAATGTTAAGGGCCATTGAGTCTAGTTTTCTCAAAATTAAGCAATAGGTACTCTTTCGATTGTATTTTGTATTTTTTCAAAGGCCATTGTAACATAAAAGCTACGATTGTAACATGTTTTTCAACCCTGGTAGGCTTATGCATTGAACATAAGCTCGTATATTCCACCTCTGTAAAATTAAATTCCCCTGGCAATGCGATGAATTTATTCGATTTGAGCCCCCAAAACGAAAGATATTTTTGGAAACTTAACAAATTTAATAATGGAGGGTACAATTTTTATATTCGGAATTCCAAGAAGATGAGGTAGGTGCCACACAAAAGGGTTATTTTTAAAAAGCTTTCTAAAACACCTGCACAGATGAATAAATCTTCAATGGGTTTTCTGCGTAATATAGAGTAGGTACTTAGCTTTTTACGAACTGTCTTGCGTGCATGGTAGGGCACAGTTTAGGGTCAAGAAGAATACTTATAAAGTCAATTTGTACTATCCCCCAACAAGATGTAAACAGTCTTTTGAAATCTTAAGGTTCTGAAGAAAAACATTCAAGTCAATACGTTTTTCTAAATCTTAAAATTTATAGCATTTAAAAAAAAATACTAAACCAAATCTCCAACCAAGTTTGTACTCACAAATATCACCAATATCCACACAACTGTATATATTACCTGAAAGAAAAAAAGAAATAATCATAAATATTAGTACAATGTTTTAAATTTTATTTTTATTTAAATTAACTACTCAACTATTTGGTTAAGCCAAAAAGCAAACATTTTTCGAATTCGTTGTCAACCTTTGTGATTGAAGATCAACAAAATAAAAAAAAACATTTTCTTTTAATTGCCGCCACCAGTCAAAACAGATAAATTACTGAATTTACGGCAATATGTCAACAGAGGATTTTCTTTGAGCCACACTGCGCCATTATTCGCACACCTAATTAGACTCATCTATTTCCGAATTTTATATTAAATAATTCAGCAACTTTTTTTCTGGAAAACCATTTTCAATTTTCGTGGGTGTGCTCAATTGGATTGTGATTATTTTTGAAAATAAATTCATGATACAAGAAAAAAAAAAAAAACTTAGCATATTGAAATGAATGGATTTTGTGTTATTTTCTTATGGAAGATGCGGCCAAAAAAGAGCAAAAGGCCACGACAAAGTTATTTAAAGTTTTTCCTCTCGATTTTTGCCTATGACGATGACGACGGGAAGTCTAGCACTTGTCGTCGTCGTCGTCTTCGTTTGCCTGTGCTCGACAAAAGATCCCGACAGCGCGATGTGGAACGAACGAATTGTCTCCAGGGCTATTAAGCAAACTTTATTGCAGAAATGTTTCTTGAACAAATGTGCACACATGTATATAGATTATGGATATATAATTCCAAAGACATAGTTGTTTGAACTTTCACATGCTCCCCCAGATGTGTGTAAAAAAAATATATACAACTAACAGGGGCATACAGCATATTGGATAGAAAAAAGACGCACACAAAAATATTCCTCCCTGTTCTTCCCATAATCTCAAACTTAAATAAATAGATTTAATAATAATACTCGCAGGGATTTGTTGTCATTTTTAGTTCTATATATTTTTTTTTTTTTATTCTCATAATGATGGAGAAGTTTCTCTCCCTGGTGTAATATTATTGGCGATGATCTCTTTTAGAGTAGGTACTAACAAATTAATTCCCATTTTGTATACATATACTATACATACGTCAAATTAATTGGCGTCAAAAGAAAAAAAAAATATAGTCGAACCCGGCGGGATACCTTTAACAAAACAGCCTATTAGTGAAACTGTGTCCACCTCTGTAAGTAAAAGCCAGACTTGCAAAAAAAATCGTTTTATTTGCTCCATCTCGATAAGTGAGACACTGGGTAGCTGAAAACCTCTATAACTGAGACCAAAATAAACAGCCCACTGAATTCCAATTAACCAGGTTTGATAAAACTATTAAAAAAAAAAACTTAAAAGTTGGTGCCCATAAATCTGATGATAAGTCCAACATTAGCCACTTGAATACTTTTAAACAAAGTTTAGTAACTGTCAAAACAATGAAACCAAATCGCTACTCATATACAGTCATTGGCCCTTAGCAAAAAACCATTTCAGATAAGACTTTTGGCGAAAAATCAACTCTTTGTCTAAATATTAAGAATTAAAGCATTCAATTCGACTTTAAGTAAGGAAATAGTTAGATTGCAGTCACTGCTGACTAAGTCAAATCTAAAGTGGGATATGTCAAATCCAATCAGTTAAAGTTCAGACTGGGGTGAGTTCCAATCCAAGTTGCAAGACAAATCACGTTGCTTTCACTATTTCTATGAAATGCAGGTGGAATTTAGAGTTCACTAGCAAAAGATGACTTTACATAGAGTCGAATTGAGTTTTTAAGGGTCATTGAACTCAGAGGTTGTATTCTACTATAGGTGTGAGTGATGATTTTATGAAAGAATTTTTGAGTATGATTCTCTTGATGCGGGCTTTTTCATATTACATAAACCATTCACCGTATATTAACTTCCACGCTGACAGAAAAATAACAATTTAAATAAGCGTGTTTTGGCGTTTTAAAAAATGATCCCTCTGCCCTCTTTTTGAAGGAAGAAGCTACTAAAAGCAAGTCTTTCTCTTAAGAACAATAACTTCCTCAACAAGGTTCCAAGGGATTTCGATTTAAATCGCTTGAATGGCAATACCTATGGGTACCCATAGGTACATCTTTTTTGACGGATTTACTTTATAGGTTCGTAAGAATACTCTTTCATATTTGACTAATCGCCTGCAAGCTGTAATGGTAAATTGCCTCCTTTTGTTCTTGTTAATAATGGTGTCCCTCAAGGATCTGTTCTTGGTTCATTACTGTTCTCTCTTTTCATCAATGATATACCTTCCGTTTTGTGGATTACGTCTATATATTTAATATTGGCATGGTTGGGGACGCTATAGCAAAAATAAACGACGATATACGGTCCAAGTGGTCCACATGAAATGGGCTCAAACTTAATCCTGACAAAACGATAGCCATTTCAATCTCGAAACATCAACCGACTTACTCCGACTTTCCCCATCATTTTAAACACTTGCCAGGTTGAATATGCCGACTAAGTAACAAATCTGCTGATAATCTTCGTCAACTTGTTGGATGTAGCGTGGATTTTTTTTTCTGTCAAGTATCGGTGCAGTTCTTTCCGTTTTGAACTTATCCACAAGAAAGAACTAATAAAATTAATTTATGCTCGTCTAATCGCTATATGTTGTCAAACTCTGGGACAACCTACCTGTCGAAGAGGAAAAAGGGAAAAAGATAATTTCTCACAAGATTTCTCTCTATTTATTAACCCCTTCTCAATAAAACCTATGTTGAACGTACAAAGAATCAATCAGCGAAGGGTAGTAAGTGACAGAAAAGAAGATAATGACCAGTTTAAGTTGCGATGTGCATGTATGTCCAATTGTAGATGTCACCGCTAACAAAAAAGGGAAAACAGGGTGACCCTGGCCATTCTAGTTAACAGATCTCAAACACTACCCAATCATGTGAGGTCTAGAATCGAACACAGAAAATTTCTTACTGTCTGCTTTGAACATTTTCCAACTTGAATTAAATTAAATCTGTTCCCCTTTTTTTCGAATTACTTTTTACTTGGCCTTGGTTGTGCTTTTATCTTGCGTTTAACTTAAAATTGGGTATTAATTTTAAATTGCATTTTCTTTTAGTGTTTCTTACTATTATTTAGCTTTTGTTGCTTATAATACGCAATACATTTTTTTTTTTCATATCATGTACTAGTTATAATAGTTTATCTTGGTATACAGCGTTTCATATATCAACAAATATCAAATATTGGTCCAGTCTCCGGAGTTTTGTTCTCCTTATCCACACAATGTAGGTACATAAACCTGAAACACAAATCGGTATGCATCGACTGGCGGAAAGCTACAGTGGTTCACTGATTAGTGTGCTGGACTATTCAACGAGGGGTCTCAGAATCGACCGCCGGAAAACACACTTTGCAGTTGAAAATTTGTTTCCACTGTAGCACCTCTCGCGATCGTCTGACAAAACACTTGTAAAACAGAATAAGAAAGTTCTTAAATTCAGCCTACAAAAATCTATTACGCTAACGATAATTATCCAAATACTCCCACTTTCACATTAACCTTTGCATTCCCACTAAACTAAAATAAATGAATAATTGGCGCCCGAAAAGAACCGCTAAGGCCTAGATTCTCACAGCCATAATTTGTGTTTTTTTCCGGTATCGAACCAGGAACCCCTCGCTTAGTAGTCCAAAAAATTTACCACTAAGACTCTCCGCCTACAACTAATCCTAGGTTATAGGGAAAAATTATTTAGGTTAATTGCTGTTTAGACAGTTGTTCAAGCCTGTTATTAGGTATTGTTCATTAGATTCACAAAAAAGGAAACCATTAAGCTCTTTTTCCTACATCTGATTTGGTCTTCTTGTCACCCTTTTGGCTGCTGGCAATGAACCTATAATTTGGGCCTTCGCGTGTCTAACCTTAGCCAAGCAATTTCTTTTTGTAAATTTTGACAAATCTAAAATGCAACAAATAAATAGATGTTTGGGTGTTCTTGCCTCAAAAACAAAAACCCTGTGAACATCAGCCGATATTCATAATTTATTTGAGTAACCTTTTCGATACTCAACTTCAGGGGCCAGATTCTGTAAGGCGAAACGATCAAACGTTTTCGTGCGCACGAATGATTGGCCATATGTTACACAAGCAACTTTCTTTGTGCACACAAAAACGTTTGATCGTTTCGCCTTACAGAATCTGTCCCCAGGTTACTAAAATCGAGAGCAAGTCCACCAGAAATTTTGCAAAAATTTATTAAGTCCTACATATCTTATGAAAGACACTGCTCAGCTTTAAAAAAATATATATGTATGTAAATATATATATAAAATTGTCATCACAACTCCCTTTTCCACTTGCACGCGTATAATGTTTACCCGTCAACAAGTTGACCATGACCATATATAGAAAAAAACCGCTCGCGATATACCGAGTACCGATGACCAAATGACAAACAAGCCATAAGAAAGTTTCAATGTCAAAGAAATAAATCGACACACGTGTAAAGTATTTTGCTCAATTTCCTTACGGACATGCGGCGATATTTTTAACTCGATCATCATAAATGAACCAACGGTCGTCAAACAGACAATTAAACTAAAACCGAGGACAAGAAAAAAAAAAAAAAAACAAGAAGCAAGACTCTGAAAAACATCATAAAACTGCACTCGTACGTAACGCAACCCAATAGATTACCAGAAAGTCATAACAAACTACTCACAGCTCCTCTTACAATTCCCATGCAAAATTCGTTTCGCCGGCAGTCGGAGGGGTGATGCGGTCTGACAGACAAACGAGACGAATGCACGGATGGATGGATTGGATAGTGTTATCCACATCGCGTCGCTTGCTTACTGCATTTTAAAACCACATTTCAATGTCTCTGTGCTGCCGTATTTTCCTGTTGCTGTAGATCTTCTCTACGCTGTACTCTATAGACGAGACGACCGACTTGCACTATGGCATAAATTTAGGTGTTTTCTTTTTTGCCGTCCTTTATGACGGCCAGACAGACACTTCTAACTTGCCGTCCCTCCTTGTTTGTATAGACAGCGAGAGATGTGAGTCTCGTGGTGGCTTTGGTGTAATTTTTCAAAATATGTGTATATGTGCGGTAATCAGAGTTTTTACGATCAATAAAAGTTTTCAGTTTTTTTTTTTTTTCTTTTGTTGTCCCAAAAGTAGCCTTATACACTGCAGTGCAGACTGCACTCGGATGTGACATAGGCAACGGCACTGAATTATGTTGTTTTTATTATTATTGCCTTTTGACGTTTTATGATTTTGTGATTAAGATTGTTATAGTCATGTTAGCGTATGATATAAGCATCAATAATAAACTAAAGGTGGAGTAGTTAATGTTTTGCACTAGATGATTTATTGCCTGAAGGATGATGAGTGCAGGAAGTTTTTTCATAAGGAAGTGAACTAAGTGAATGCGTCAGAGCGAACTGGTCACTTGGTATGATCTTGTTTAACGATTTGAGAATCGATTTTTGCAGCATAGAAACGTTGAAAGTGGAGATCGTTAGGGGAACAGTTGAGCTCACAATAAGAATGCTATTAAGTCATTAAAAAAGACGGTGCGATAAAAGTATAGTAGGTATAAGGGATGTTTATTTTTTTTTCGAAAAGACATTCGGTTCGTGATATATTATTTTTTCTTTTACTTTCTGGTCTGAAAATATTCAGCAAAGGTTGCAGTTGCAGCGTGAAGCTCTGAATGCATAGTGAAATCGTTGAGAAATCACTGCAAAGAAAATATTATCAATTATATTATCAATGTTCGAGCTCCACCATGTGTCCCAAATCCTGTGTGGGGAGGGAGTGGTAAGACACAGGAAATACCAGGACAATATTGCTCTGTCGTTACTGAGATAAGGATTTCAGATGATTTGAGATCTAAGGGCGCATTCACCTCTTGTATCTTGACAATTGAATGTTCCTAGCTATTTCATTGAAACTAAAACCAAATATTGATACACAGTACTAATAAGAAATTTTAGTCTCGACTTTCATTTTTAGAGTCGAAACTAAAAAGGCCCAGTTTGTTTTATAAATTTTACTCAAAATGTAAGCTGCATGAAATGAAGTTTAAAAAAGCCTTAGAAGTCTCATAAATGAGCAAAGCCAACTGTCAATGAGCTGATGCCTTACTCAGACTTATATCTGATGCTGAGGTGGCTCCAGGAAATAACCCCCCAAATAGAAAATGAAATAGCCCCCCAAAATTGGGAATTTATTTCATGGATTTTTGGGGACTTATTTCATACTTCAAATTGGGGAGTTATTTCATGGCCATATGTCCCACCTAACAATTTGAAAATTCAACAAAAAATATAAGAAAAAAACCCAAGCAGGGTTGTTGCAGGGGGGCAGCATGCCCCCCATACACATTTCATAATTTTCGCAAATTACCATTGTCTCAAAAATTAATATTAATTCGAGAGAAGGGCGCCCGCGCTGATTTCTTACTTATTTGAAAACTTATTTCATACCGTCTTGAGGACTTATTTCATACCATTTTGGGGACTAATTTCATGTTCGATTTGGGGTATAATTTCACAGTGAAATTATTCCCCAATTTTGGGGGGTTATTTCATTTTCTATTTGAGTGGTTATTTCGTTGGGGGGTTATTTCCTGGAGCCGCTGAGGTCAGTTTTTAGTAGAATGATCGGAAACGGTCTATCCAGACTGACACAAAAAAAGGTATTTCGTTCTGGTGGAGTGGAAGACATTTAAAATTGTGACATGATAGGTGCTCTATTTAGAAATGAGTCAGTTTGAGTGTAAAATTTTTTACATAAAATAAATGATGATGCCAAATTGCCAACGACTGTTTCAACGATAAAGCACATGAGCGATCTCTACGGGAAATGTCTTATGAAAACTTTCTTACTGATTTTATAGCTCCATAAGCTATGATCTACGGTTGTGAAATATATTCACATTGCGACTCTGTAAGCAAAAGAAGGCTGAATGTAGCGTTTAATAGCATAATACGCTATATTTTGGACTAAATTACTAAAAGTCTGCTTAACATGACCTTTGAAAACTTTCTTAAGTATCGGGCCCTAATCTTGCTTTCAAATATCCTCTTAAACCATCAACCGCAATACTTATATGAAATGATCACCATTGCATCTTCGCAAAGATCGCGGATGCTAAGTCACCCGCGACATGCCTCCCTTACATCCGAACGTCAATTTTTTGTTTACTCAATCCGCCTTTGGAATTCCCTTCCTCGTTCTATTAGAGAAATGGACGACTTATCGAGATTGAGGAATAAAATTAAACTTTTCTTTTCCCAGTAATGTAAAGATACCTGCTACCTATTAAGTTTATCGACTTTTTCTTTTTATTATTTCTGTTTTATTATTTCTTAGTTTATATATGTTATAACAATTACTGAAATTTTTGTTTAAAGCACTTGAAATTAATTTTTTTTTTCTTTTTATAATAAATCTTTGAAACCCTAGCTTTCATAATGTTAAATATTAGCAAATCACTAAATTATAAGACAACATGTCTTAATGTGATTTTTGCATTTCTTGAATAAATAAAATAAATAAAAATAAAATAAATAAATAAGCTAGGTGCAAGGAAGGTGCCTTTGGTAGAACTTGCAGCCGCAAATCAAAGAATACACTACGCCTGAAAAGGGATTGAGGTTAATTGAGCTCGCTGCCGGATGTACTGTTTCTTCAGCCAGCTAGACTCTTACAGCAAGAACTTAGGAAAAGGCATCACCTGTGGTGCCACCTAAGTTAGACTTCAATAACCAAGGTTACGTAGGGACACCACAATCAATTCAAACTTTATAACCGAATGCTGCTAGCAAAATACCACTCTATTCGTATTAGTTAAGGCCAAGGTGGATCTCGGACTGTGGCGTAGACTTTAATAACCAAGGTTACGTAGGGACACCACAATCAATTCAAACTTTATAGGTCATAAAAGAGTTGATTTAAGAAATGTATTTCACCAAAGATAAAGCAATAAATTTTGAGCAAAACTTATGCTCACATTTAACATCTCGCTGTCAAAGGCGGACGGACTCAAATACTAAACATTGCTAAATTCAAATGAGTCCAATTTGCAAAATCAATGCACAGCAAACAAGATCGGTGGACACGCCAAACTTGACACCTGTGCCTACACCGATTAGCATATATTTCTCTTTTCTGTTACCGACACAGCTCGAACTGTTTTATGATTCCGACGAACCTAAAACATTTATACATCGCCCCCAAATGTTGTTCCTAAATTGTATTTTATGACTCCATTAAAACGAGCTTATTTATATACGAAAACCTCAATAATTACCTAAAATCGATGCCAAATGAAGCCGAACTATGCAGTTAACTATGTCAAACAGGTTATACGATTTTAGAAATATTGCTCTCTATTAGCAACCGACATTCCTGAGTTCACGCAACCATACCACAAAAACCAGGTATAGGAATGTTTGTTTAAAGATTTTTCTCCTAGCGAACGATTACAGTGTCTACTATCCAAAGGCGTTAAGAGTCCATTTCCAGTTGCATGCCAATAAAACCAACTTGACAAATGGATATTAGTATGAGTTATTCGAAAGAAAAAAAAAATATTGAAAATCACATTAAAGCAGATTGAAGGTGAATCTCTCGTTTAAAACGGTTTTTTTTCAACACTGTCTGGTGTCTGGGCACATAAAACCTAGAAGTCGGGTGGTGATAAAAAAATAAAATAGTTTCCTCTACTTATGAGTGCCTGGTATGGGAATTCATACATCTTTTCCATTTAAATAGGAGTCGCATTTGCATGAGTGAGATCAGCATTAGGAGGCAATACCAGCAACAAGAGGCAGCAAATGACGTCAAACTTAGTGAGCGTTTTAATTGCTCGCAGCAGTAAGTAATTGCTTCTGACACCTTTATGTCGAGGAGAAAGACACCGCGACACAGCCTCTTGAGAGTTTGCCTTTAAAAATATTTTATGTACGTTGTGAAGGGAAAGCTGCTGCTACAATATTAACTGAGAATTTATGTAACTGATTTTGAGTTGAGAAAATGACATTGAATTTTTATTTGCTCTATGGTTATTGGTTACGTATTGTCTTGACGTGGTTTCGAAGGAATGTCGTTTCAAATTCGCAATACTTGGCCCATTAGCTTCAGACCTTGAAGTCGACTGCACGAATGCTTATGTCTAACTTGAAGTGAGCTCGATTCTATCATAGAAATTCGGCAGATTCATAATACACTTGCCAAAAGTTTTCATTTTCTTAAATATGTCAATAATACGACTGAAAAGACAGTGAGAACTAACGAAGCTAAGCGGGCACAGGCAATAGCTTTTTTCAGTAACCAGCTCTGGCCATGGTTTTATAGGCCAGACCTCCAAGATAAGAGCCAAATACATTTCTCATAGGAAATGGGTCCCTAATCATGGTCCTGCTGTATGGTGGAGAAACAAGGAGTCTGTCAAAATCGGATCCTGGTATGTATTATGCGAAACAGATTTGGTCCAGTTTGTATCAATGGAGTATTCAAGCGGAGGGGAAGATTTAACGACGAACTCTGTGGGCTGAGCTGGTCACAACGGCTTATATGACTGGGGCACGTGGAGCGTATGGACATCAGCAACGCACAAGGTCGAACAGTCTGTGAGTCCACCCCCGAGGGACAACGTAGCAGAGGAAAACTCAGCCGCACACAATTGGAGGGCGACATCAACCAACTTGGTGTGTGTAACTGTAAACTGTATAGTATAACTATAGCTGGTGAGCGAGTTGGTTGGAGGAGCTTGTTGGTTAAGGCTGTGGTTCCCCTGAACTGTATGCGCCACCAAAAGTAGAGTAAAAAGTAAGTATGTATTGCGCACTTTTCTGTATTTCTAAATTATTTGTCGATTCTGCCTGAAAATTTCTGTGAACAGGGCAGCGTTGACAGACGCAAAATTACGCAGACAAAACAGTACCAAATATTGCAGTGTTTCTTTTGAAAAATACTATTGCTTAAATATTTAGCTGAAAACTGAGTACAAGTTATTGTTTGGGATGTTACGTGGTATTTAAAGTTTTATCCAAGTCGAATATGGGGTTTACGAGATATGAGCAGTTTTTAAAATTAGCCTTTTCTGTGATTCGAACTGAAAATTAAGGACACAAAAATTTTGAATACATCAGCTTCACTCGAAGTATGCATTTTGGTCAAAATCGTTAATGCCGTTTTTAGGTTAACAAGGAAAACAACATTTATAAAAAAATATTTTTTTCAAAAATCTTTTGCGCGATATAAAAGAGAAAAACTAGGTTTGCTTTTAAGTTGGATATGACCATATTACCTTAGAAACGAATTTTTGTTACAATCGTTTGACTGTTTTCGAGATCCAAATTTCAAAACTACCGTTATTTGATTTTATATCGAAAAAGTAAGTAGGTACGCAGTCATGTTAACCTCACCTACTTAAGTTCTAATATAAATTTTGGTAGAAATCGTTATAGCCACATGAAGGAAATGCTGTGAAAACACAGCACATTATCATACAAATCGATGTGGAAAGAGATCAACTCAAGATTGTTGCTAAAGACAAACATAAAATGTGGTTTGAGCCAGGACGAAAACAGAATTTTAAAAAAATACGTACATCCAAATGAATATTGCGTCACCTCTCGTGTCTGACAAGTACACATTGAACACCAAGTCCATTTTTGATTTTCCAAAAAACGACTTTGCTGGTGTTGGTGTAAAATGGCATCAAAGACGTATCAAAAGCAAACATGAAGCAAAAACCAAGTGGATGCCACCCGAAACCATTTCCCTCAATTCGTATACAGATACATACTTTATTTTTAGCAAAACAAATATTCGCAAGATAAAAGAGCATATACAAAGTATGCAAAAGCAAACTTAAGTACAATCACGCAACAATTAATAAACACTGATTCGAGGTGGTGGTGGTGTTTTCTTTTCCCGCAGCGCATTCTCAATCATCAGAAATGAATTTTTGTCGCCGTCAAATTTATGGTTACAGAGATAACGAGTAAATTATGAGCACAACTGCCATCCTCTTCTTGATGACGTTCTACTATATATACCCAGACGCATACGAATTTCATTTATGCAAAGTTCAACATACGCGTTCGCTGATTTCAAGGAAATATCAGTTTGTATGATTTCGTTGCGCCCGCTTTTAATGGGTACGGGTATATACAACATACATGGATGTGTCTCTATAGGTTTATAAACCCATTTCCTTTGTTGCGTTGTTCTGAAACTTCATAAACTTGGACAGTTAATGTGTTTTGGTTTTCTCTTACGCACCAGGGGCGTACAACAAGTTTGTACTCGTATAATACTGTTGTTGCTTTGTGTGACATGGTCTCCAGTTATTTGGAATTTCACAATACCGAAAAGCCCAGGATCAGCCATTCATTACTTCAACAAAATCACGACTGACGTTTACAAATGAAGCGCTAATTAAATAAACTACAGAAGAAATTAAGTACCTAATTAAGAAATCTACATACCAGCACAAAGGAAAACAGAAATTACAAAATCAAACCACAAAAACAAACAAAAAAGAAAGACAACAGTCAAGAATTTTAAAGTGATACAAAATAATCGTTATGATGTTGATGGCGATGGCGATAAGCATGTTGCTATTGGTATCTGAAATATTTATGGTCTTGGTCGCTTATACCTGTATAGTTTATATAGTTATAGAGTTATAAAAAAGAGAGCAGCTTTTTTTCAGTCTTGAGCCAACGACTAGATACCGATAACCGACATTTTCGATACAGGTCTTTTGATACATTTTAAATTGGGCGGAGATAACGATTTAACGACTGCACTGTGGTTTCATCATCGTATTGGTTTTATTTTTAAACAAAAAGGACCTTCTCTATGTAAATTAAGAAGCTATCGTAGATCATCACAATCATGCAGAGAATTCTACTAATGCAATTACTAAGACATGAATACATACAAAGGATCGTTGAAACTCTGCTTTGCCGGTCAACCAAGGAGTTTCCTACAAAAAAAAAAAAAAAACATAAAGCAGACATTTATAACACAAAGTCACTAATGAAGCAGAAAGTGAGAAAAAGACTAAAAACAAAACAGGCAAAGGAGCATACAAAGAACTACATAATGGGAGTGATTTTATAATCATCGTTATATTCCGGTAGAATATTAAAGAATTTGCAAATACACTGGGTAAATAAAAACTATAATGGTCTAGACTCTGGTGAGTTATGCTTATGACAAAGAAATAAATTATAACTTATACGCAAGGACAGGGGAGAATAGGAGTTCTGCTGCTTTTTACCTCGCCTATTGGTTGACCGTTAGTGGTTAGTGTGTTGGACTACTAAGCGAGGGTTTAAGGTTCGAATCCCGCAAAAACCAAAATTCCAACTCAGGGTTTTTTGCACTGCGCCACCTCTCGCGAACGTCTGACAAACATCCGAGAGGATAACTGTCATGAAAGAGCTTCTCAATTAGCCGTTTGGAATCGGCATAAAATTGTAGATCCCTTCCATTCGTTCCATAAAATGAAATCTCACACAAAACGAATGGTTGCGAGAAGCTAGGCCCAGGGTCCCTACAGACCTGTTGCGCCAACTATTATTATTATTATTGGTTGACCGTTAACCTCTGAGATAAGTTTTCAAGTTCTAAAGCGACTGGATTTTATTTCGATTTATATTTAAAATTCCATTTTGAACCTTGGGCTTTCTTTTGCTCAGAGGTTCTAAGACAAATCTGTAAATGAGTGGTACGAAAATACCGCTGTAATAAATATGTGAGATTAATTACAAAAATTAATGAAAGTTGCATATTTCCACCTTTTTTTCATAGAATAAGTATCGAAAGTAATATTAATCGCCGAGCTCTCTTCTCGCAATAATAATTGGTCGTGTTGTTTAAGAACAACATTCCACGTAGATCCTTAGAGGGCAGAGTTTTCTAACCAAAAATGGAGGAAACTTTTTTGTTTCAACATTTTCGGAGTGAGTAACATGTTGCTAAGTTTGACGAAAGCTACTTTTACTCACATCAAATTGGGTACTTCTTTCATAAACCTGGGTAAACACTTGTTCTCAATGTGTACTCACACCACTCAGGTGCAGAAGAATTTTAGGGATTTTTTTTTGTATAGATCATTGATTCCCATTGTTTACATCAAGAGTTGGATCTCGTGCAACCACGGAAATCAGTGATCTATATGGGTGGGAAAAATAAATAGGTATAATTAAGTAGTGACATTTTTATTTTAAAGTAAAAATAGTTGTAATTCAATTCATGAAAAATAACATTTAAAAGTGGGGTGAACAGTAATAAATTAAAAAAAAAAGCCAAGAAACAAAGTCAAAGTCCGTCTTAGGAATCAATCGCACACAAAAATAAAATCTTTTAGCTTAAGGCTTTATTTAAAAAGTATTGACTCCCTCAAGTTAATGACAGAAAAGTCAGAAGAAAATATACATTGCGGACAAAAAGGCTCCCCAAAAGTAGGCGTGGCAATTATCCCGACAGCCTACAGCATTTCACAAATATTGAGAAGCATTTTAAGATAGTTTTGTTTAATAGGCCTATTATCGTTGGCGAGTCGAACAATTCGCGTAAGTCGAGTTGCTTGTCGAAACATTCGCCTTGTACGATTATGGTAGGCGAATTAATTCATTCGCCTAGAAATCAAGTGCTACCAATATAATAAAAACGAAAATGACGTCAATTCAAACATTTATGTCAACACAAAAAAAAATTCAAAACAAAAAAAAATTGAAGAAAACAACACGGAGGTGCAAAAAAATGGATAAACCCAGAAAAGACCGAAAATAAAAACAATCCATGAGCTCCTTTCCTCATTTTTCGTTAAAACTGGATTTCCTGGGGTGGTTGGCTTAGTGGACGCAACACACATTGGAATGGCTATATTTGTTCCATGAGCTCAAATAGCTCCTGGATTTGGCTGGAATTGTTTTTTTTTTTTCCAAACTATCAGAGGCGATTTTAATTAAAATATATATTTCTAAATGAATTGAATGGCTTTTCTACATTTTTCTTGAATTTCCATTCATTTTTCTGGATTATAAATTCCATTCGCCTCTGGTTTCACCAGATAATTTTGTTCGCTAAAATTTGTCGTTTAAGGCGAATGAAATTTCACAAATTCGCCAACCGTAATAAGGCGACTTTACGTTCGCCAGCGGTTTGACAGTTCAGGCGAATGAATTTTGTTCAATTCGCTAACCATAATACAAATAAGTCACATTCGAAGGATTTTTTGTTCGACTCGCCAACGATAATAGGCCTATAAATCCGTTACGCAGTTTTCACGTCAACCGAAAACGGACATAAAGTAGCTATAGGAACAGGAATCTTTGTACAATAGTACCTATTCTTAAGCCTTGCAACAAGGCTTTGTAATTAAGAAATAATTATTTTTACAAATTATAAAATATTTATTCATAGCTTGTTTTTTTTTCATTTCCCGAAACCATTCAGTACCTCACTTTATTAGTATTATCGCTCGCCACAATTCACACTTCACTAAGTGGTGTGTGTCAGCCAACAGAAAAAAAGCACGCAGGTCACACCGAAAGGTTATCGACGGCGCCAAAATTCCCGCCTTTTGTGATATAATATTGTCGGCTGTACATTTGAACCAACACAAACAAGAAAGGTGTCCGCATTTATAATTGAAAACTTTTTGTTTACATTTCAAATGTATCCATGGAGATTGATATCATATTGCTGAATAAGTTATCTGATATTTATTAACTAAATCCATGTCCACTTTCTATTTAAACAAAAATAATAATAAAACCCCAACTCGAGGAAAACAAAAAAAAAAATATATAAATGTTCAACATCGCCAATGAAAAAGCAATAATTTTTATTTTAAGAGCCGTAATTAGTTGTTTTTTGTTTGTTCCTATACAACAATAAAGACGTCGTAGTATTTTATTTTCTTAATGGAAGAAAATAAAACAACACCGCAAAGAAGAAAAGTGCATTCGATTCGCGTGCGTCTTTCAATAATGGAAAATTAGCAATTTATAGCCGAGTGACAGAGTGCCCTGCACACTGTGAGAAGAGACGATTGCATTTTACGAGTTGACTTTTATAGTTGGCGGTTTTATGGGGCGACGTGAGAAGCCTTCACACGTTTACTCCCTCTGCGAGTTGTTGTGAAGGAAAGCGAATTTAAAACGTCAAGCGACGAGGGCGGACTACCCATCACAGCGCCATCACTGCATCAAATGGCTTAATTTTGGCTGATAATGATACCGACACCATGTTTTCGTGTTTTCTTTTTGTGTGGCTTGTACGGCCGAAAAAACTGAATCTGGTGATGACTGTAATGGGGTGTAGTATACAATTTTGTATTCTCATTATAGTGATGAACTTTAAATACATTTGGAAGACTTTGTTGCAAACGATGAAAGTGGCTTGAAATTTATAATAAAGTCTGACACGTTTCGTCCTCACTTCAGTTATTGTCATTCTGCACGAGGCCTCCAGATTTAAATCTATCCTTCTGATAAGAGTAGGTAGTCCACAATGAAGTTTGAGGGAAATCTATTTCGAGTACTGACAATGCCACATCGTCTTTTGCGCGGGTGCTGCGGACAAAATGAAAAACCTCCGCCAGAAATATGTGGGATTGTTCCATACAAAACTGGGTTTATGCGTGGTAACTGTTGATTGAATTTTCGTGACAAGGTTATATGAGTTGTAGGTGACTATAGAAAATCGTGCGAAGATATAAAAATTAATACAAGGACCGGGCCTGGTACTCGTTTCCTAGTTTTCGTAAGCGCTTTTGACAACAGTTGCAAAGCGAGTACAGTACATCTCTAGGCGTTTTTTACTTTGCTCACATGATCTACATTTGATATGATTTACATATATAGATCACTGATTTCCATGGTTTATTTTATATTTCTTCCCATTTTCGGCGGGTTTGGGAAAATAGATATTATCCCATAACCATAAAAACAATATCATCAATTAGTTCCGTAAAACAACATACAACCAAGCAGAGCGGACAGATGTCAATGCTCCAGCCTGAAAATAAATCGTCTAGCGATGAGGGACAACGCAGAACATCAGCTGCAGTGAAGTCTGCCCTCAACAGCTCGGTTGCTCCAATCAGCCCAAGCTCAGTTGGGTGTTTCCAGTTTTTGCACATCTTTTGAAACTAATCAACATAATATGTGTGTCTGAAAAAAACTTAAAACCTTAGCAGGCTTCCACTTTAGGTAATAATAAATAAAATCACAACCAAAACATTGCAAAATAAATTAAGCACAAAACATGAAACCTGCATCCACCATCAGCAGCCATACAGACGTCGCTATCGCTGCTGCCTACGTACACCACCGTGTCGTCTATATAAATAACATTTAAAAAACGACCAACAAAAACCACTTGCATAGAATAACCCTCAGACTCATTCAAAACACACTACACAGCTCGGCAGAGGCAAAATTGCATCAATTAACTAAGAAGACGGGCAAATTCACACCCGGTCCGTCACCCATATGTCACACGCTCTAGAAGACCCTCAGTGCTCTACAGTGTTCACTGCTGCTACTGCCGTTTGCCAATGCAGCGCAAAAATTAAGAAACAACACACGCAAAATCACGATGTGTCGTCGGGGAATGTTCCTCGTTCGTCTCGGTTGTCCGATACCTACTTGTCTGTCGCGTTTCCACCCAATTCGAAAATGTTCTATTTCTAAAATATTATTTACATACTTGGAATAGTCGCTCTTAGACCGGTGATCATTTTTCAAAAACATTTTCCTGTTTGCTGTGCTCGAGAGAGAGACAGAGAGGGACACGCAACATGTTTCTTTTTTAATAAATTGAAATTTCCACTTACGCGGTAACGTGGATCCAAATATCTGTTGCATTTCGGATGCGAGTTACACCAAATTCAAAACGTATAATTATAGACTGAGTGCTGTATCATTTTGTGTTGGTGCATGCACAAAGTGCACTCTTGCAAATACTTTTGAAAACAAAAACAAAAAAAAAAATCCCCGGCTAGACAGACTTACTTTAGCGTCAACGTCAACAGGAAGACACCGCATTTTTGGAATTGTCTACAACTGTGCAACTGTGCATGTGCATAATTGAGAAAGTCAATTTAAAATCTTAATTTTTGCTGAAAATGTTGTACGTTTAAATGGCTCGTAGCGGCAGCAACTAAAACAGCAACAAGATCTTAGCAAAGACGGGTCGTCGGAGATACTTCCATTGCTTACATTAAAAATATTAGTAAACAGGAAAACAGAGAACAACAACAAAAACACCAACGAAAGTAATAGCGAAACGAACACGCGAAATATATATCATTACCAGAGCAGCAGCAAACAAGCAGGCAACAACCAACAAGCAACACACACAAGCAGCAGCAGGCTAGCGTAAAGCAGTGAAGTGCAAAACAAAATCTATTTGCGGATTTATTCAACATGGATCTATTTTTAGCCACAAACACGAATTATTTTTAGGCCCTCAGCTTTATTGTGGTACTTTTGGATGTGATATTTGGTATTTACATTCGAAAGATGGATACAACACGTAAACAGAGGCCTCAGCAGATTTAGTTTGTCGAGTAGTTATTTGTGTCATTTGTATTTTGTTGTAGGCATAAGAATATTCAAAAGAAATCCTTTACCTCGCTGTGGTCAGAGGTTTTATTTGCTGACTTGCGTCATGCTACATTATGACTATTTCGTTCATTGTGGAGGAAGTAACGTGTCCTTCACTCGTGAATTCAAAAACAACTATGTTATGTTGTGACCTAAAATAATGTGACAGCAGAGGATACTTCGTTTTGCAATCTGAAGAGGAAAAAAAAATTTACTTTTCAACTACATTTAAAAAAAAAACAATAAATGAGGCAACAGCTTAAGGTTCTAGGCCTAGGTCCTTACAGTCATTCGCTTGCAGTTCTTTTTTTTTTTTTGTTTTAGGACGAATGGAAGGGGCCTACAATTTTATGCCGAGTCGGATGTTTCTCAGATCCTAGCAGTGGAGAAATTTAAATTAGATGTAATTTGTGTGTTATGCAGGTATCGAACCTGAGACTCCTCGTTCAGTGCTCCAGCAAACCCTTGAGCCTGAACATTAAAAAAAAAATTACTCGTGAAAAATCAAATATTTCCCATTCATCGAAGTAAACACATAGCACGTTTCTAATAATCACGTTTAGTGTCCTGGCTGCATTTTACGAGCTCACCGCTGTGACCATTGTGATCTACAAACTATTTAGTGTGATGAAGGTTAAAAATGATTATTAGTAAGCCTTTGTGAAAAGCGGTTAAAGAGGAAGATTATTTATGTGACATTCAATGAAGTGTGAAAGAGAAGTTTTTATGATAAACTGTATAGGATATACAGTGGATGGGAGGGCGACCTTTTCTACATAACTTTGGGCGCATAAGTGATCCCAACCCGGATCGTAATTTGTATGCCTAAAATCTGGACACAAAATACATATTTTACAAAAGAAGTGCAGCCAACCAAGGTGATTAAAAATTGTTAACAGAATGTTGGTCGATCGATTGGTAATTATACGTTTTTTGATCTTTGGAAGCAAACACAGAAAATAAAATATCAGGTATAATTGACAAAATTCTATTGTAAAATTTCAACAAAAATAGTTTTGTTGAACTGAAAAAAAAAAAAAAAAAAAAATGGTGTAATGATAAATGAAATGCAATGCAATGCAATAAAAATATTCGAAAAAAGTGAAAATAAAATAAAAATAAATTCCAAAACTTAATAAATGGATGAGAACAAAGTTACTGAACTAAACGTTGCTTCAACAAAAGAAAGCCGCATATGGAAACATTTAAAAGGTAAGTGAAAGAAGTTAGCGCGATAAAATAAAATATAGGTAAAATCTGTTAACTTATTAAGCGATCGAACTATTACCAATAAAATATAAGAACAAATACATTTTTTTCTTTTTCTAAATACATAGATGGCTGGTTTTTCGAGGGTCTATATAAAATATTCTATTAAAGATTCTTAGAATGCCTTTATGATTATTGGAAGGACATTGGACGAGGTGGAAGGAATGCAAGAAAAATAATATTTTGTGTTATTCATGGGTATATTATATTATAATAGGTATAACAAATCTAATTCTTAGACTTATTTCTTTTGCGTATCATTTATTAGTATACCTAATCTAAAACACAGTGGCAGAAATTATTCCTGTACAATCAACAATATTTGCCGTCGATTTAACAAAATATAATAACTGAATTAGCAAACTACATCGATACCATTAACATTTTTTGTTTTGTTAATTTAATAATAAAAATAGGGACAAATTGATAAATTTCTTTGTTAGCAGTTAATTGCTGATTTGACAAAACAGCAATAGTTGAATTGGCAATTTTTTTTTTGTGAAATTAACAGCATTTAACAAATTATTTTTATACGCACAAGAAACGATTTTGGTTAACACGACATTTTTTTTGTTATCACAACAAAAATTTTATGACAAGGTAAAACTTATTAATATTTTCTCAATCTGATAGAAACATTTTGTTGGACGTATATTGGCAAAAATATTGTTGAATGAACCCGCATTTATATAAAATATACCACCGTTTTACTTTCAGTGAAGGTTTGGGTTTGATGAGTAAGACTATAGAAGGCCCATTTTATTCACTCGAAGTTGAACACAACTTGAGGATTTTTATAATTTCAAAACCAGCATGACGCATGCGACTTTGGTTAAAGAATGTATCAGATTTGCAAAAATTTAAATAAAAATGTATTTGTATGAATAGATTATAAAAACGATTCACAACAAATTATGGCTTTTTTCTAAAAATTATTCCTCAATGACTCAACCATCGGAATTATGGCTAAACGGCATAATTATGAATCAGTTGGCATTACTGAGGCAGCTACAGTTCAGAACCGAGCTGGCTGGAGGGGCGGTGGTCGTCCCCCGGTCTGGATGTGTAATCTGAATAAACAATTGCCAACTATTTATTTATTTTATGGTAAAAGCTTTCTTATTTGTTTATTTTTCTCAAAGAGTTTATATTACAAAATGTTATAATCAAATATGTCACGGAAAGAATTGAAAATCACCAATTGCAACATTTTGAGTTGTAATTCACGAATCGTATATTTTTCGCAAATCACAACGATTTTTTCTTGAATTGATATAAAAATTTGTAATTTGTCAGTGAAAACGGCGAAAAATATCAAATTTTGGTTGTTGCATTTTGCGATTAAAAGTATTAATTCGAGCTTCTTTAATTTGTAGTGATTTGCGAGATTGTTTGGAGCAATTTACAACTTCAATAGGCAAATTTCGTAAATACCACTTTGCTATCTCAAATTGCGAAAAATATTTGGTGATTTACCACCACTGAATGATGAATCAATAAAATCTTATAATAATTTACCACATTTAAACCGAAAACGTAAATTGACGTAGAGAAGTCGTAAATTGCAAAATATTTTTTGTAATTTCCATGGAAACTAACTACATGACGTGTGAAATTTTTTTATGCACAGGTAGTCGACAGTAACGATATAGTCCATGGGTCGAAATCCTTTCTTTATATGGATCAATATACATACATAATATGTTTGTGGTGGCTGCTTGCTGGACAGCTGCAATCATGGGCAGCGACAGCGAAAGACAGTCGGTATTTAATCTTTGCCTAAGGCAGTCGTTTTTTAAGTATAACTAGTTCTCAGTGATAGTGAGTGTACTAACCATTATAAAGCATTCTGGAATATATATCATGTAAGTACCTATTTAATAATGGAAAAAAATTAAACTAAAGTAGGTATATAAATCTGTATTTTTATTTTTTTCAGAATGAAGATATGTCTCGCTATTAGAAAAGAAGTAAATTAGTATGGATATTAAAGTGTGCAGTCGAAAAGGTTTTTTAAGGTTCGTATCAATACAAGTTCTTCTAAACAATTTGCGTGTATTAACAATTTCAGCATAGACAGAAAAACCACCCCAGACAAATCCCGTTGTCTCCGGACGATATGGCGTCATATGATTCTCAAGGGTATCAAGAGGAAACAAAAATATAAAATACGACTATGAATTCTGATTGTAAATCACAAGATATAAGTTGTAAATTGAAAATAAAGTTTTCTAATTTCACGATAAAACGTTCTTAATTTAAGACGGTGATGCCTCAAATCACTACTCAAGAATCGTAAATTGCAAATTATGAAATATGAATTGCAAATTGATAAAAAGAAGTTGTAATTTACGATTAAGAATTTGTAAATTGCAACTACAGAAGTAGCAAATCAGCACTAATGAGTTGCAATTCAAGACTAAATGCTTGCAATTCGGTAAGGGATGAAATCAAATTTACTACAGAGAAGTGGTAAATTGCGAAATGTTTTTGCAATTCACAACCATAGTAATATCGAATTTAGAACTACTTGTTTAAAATTGCGATCGGTTATGGCAATATATATTTCTCGTTTGATAATTATTGACAATGAGAAGTGTTGATTCACGATTTTTGGGGATCAATATCTTCACTTCTTAAAATTTCTAAAATTGCGAATAAGAAGTCGTGAATCAGTAAATCCTGAGCTAAGCTCTAAAACTAGACAAACTTTTCGTGATTCTGCGTTCATTTTTCTTGATTTGATCTTAAAATTTTTTCCGTGATAATGTTAAGTCCATCTCAGATCTACTGTCAGAATATTCAATGTAACTTGCCCATTATACCTTTTATTGTTTGCTGTCAATAATGATGAGCTGTCAATTGGAATGTCAAGTAATTGTCAAATGTCCAAAAAATGAGATCAGTATACTTGCAGTCATATTCAATATTCCTCCAACCAGCTAATAAATCGGTTTTATTGGTACTTCAATTATTTCTAATGTCTTACGAAAATATTAAGTTTTATTCCATTAGCGGTTATAGATTTATTAGCAGAATAAATATCAGTTATTACATCTAATAACTTTTTTCATGTGCCCCCTGCATTTTTGTTAACTTATTTTGTCTATCTTAAATTCTGTCAAAAATAAATAAAACAATTCGTCAAAATAAGTATACCAACTTAAACAAATACAATATTCTCTTAATTCATTGAATTACTTTTCCTTTGCACGTTCCGTAACGGAAATAAAGAAAAAAGAAAAAGAAAAAAACGAAATCATAATCAACTTAAAAACAACAAGTTGTGATCACATTTCCGTCAAATCGCTTAGTAAATTAATAAAATCTGCTGGCACAAAAGCCAAAAAAGAAAGAAACAAAAACTGCATCTGAATACAAAAATAATAAAAAATCGCTATGAAATAAATTTCAGCACTAATAGCGCCATTTATTAGGTTGTTTTATTTTTAGTAGGTATATTTCTCTTCAAAAAAAATTGGCCAGCCAAAGTGGTATGCAGTTTTCATTGAGGCATTATCACCGAGAGTCTGTGTCGGGTTTCCTTTTTTGTTATTCATCCAGCGCTGTCCCAATTTACACATACATTACACAAAGAGAGCCGTGTTGCAACAAAGTTCAGAATTACTTATTTCATTATAATTGATGTTTACGCATCATGGAGGGAACATCGTGAACGATTAAGCGCATTGTGATGGAAAGAAATTGATAATTAACGGATAAAGGAAATTCCACACGATTTGTAGGTACAGTCCGCATGCTGGGAAAGTTGGGACTTAATTTAAGCGACTTCTATAGATATCTTTGTACAACAATACGAACTATGGTCGAGGTGTACCAGATACCAAAGTACCAATTGCAGTACTTTAGTCCTCATAGTAATATTGGAACAAATCCTTGTGGACAGCTTTTAGGAGGTAGGGTACACTTATTTTTGTTATCTTAATGTGTCGCATGTTTTTGGTTTTCTTTTACAGTTTTTTTTTTGGTTTTTCAAATAGTTTTTTTTTTATAAGCGTCCTGATTATAATATGTTGGTAACTCAGGGTTTAAAAATATTTTTCTTACGACTAGAAACGACCAAGTACACTGAAGCAATTAAATAGCGCAGTTCTCAAAAATTAGTTTACCTCATCGAGACGATTTGTCAATTTTTCCCCATCAACTTTTGAGAGCCCCCATATCCACTTGTTCCCATATCGATATAGTCCGTCAAAGTTACCAACTTCGATGGAAATTTTAGTTAATTGTCACATAGCTAACGGACAAACGGACAAATTATATCATCCACCAACCATTTGCGGTGGTCTTCCACTCTATTGTCATGCATTATTCCATTTTTCGGTTTATTGACTTTTTTTGTTCGCATAAGTGAGTGTGTTACAATAAAAAATAAAAAAAGAAGGAGAAAAAAATAAACAAAAACATAAAAATAGTGAAAATTGAAGAGAGCTTGTTTCCAAAAGCAAACGTTATTATTTTCATACCATCACACAGCAGTACGGTACGGTTGTCGTGGTAGTGTTCTTTTCATAGTCGACTATTGGTCGACCCAAAAGGCGAGAGCAGAACTGAGTTTCGCCCGATTTTCGCCTCCATAGGTGCAAACACGACAGACAAGCCAACATTGTTGCTATAGTGCTTGTGTATTTCAGAGTCTGATATTTAGTCTCTACTCCAAATAGTTAGTGTGTCGGTTTTTGTTTTGCTTATTAATTGTGCGTGTTGTTGTTTTCTCTCAGTTAGGTTGTTGTTTCGCGCATGAAATAACCTTGAAATAGAATTTTAACCTTTATGAGCGGTGAGAGTGTATTTTTGTTTGGTTAAAACAAAAACGTGTGTAATTAAATAAGAGCGAGAACGCAACATTTAAAGGACAAGGACACAAGACAAAAACCAAAACCAAGAATCGAACAAACCATAAAATATAAGTGGATTTTGTTGCCCAATTTGAATATAACAAAACTTATACCGATGTAGTTTATAGTTTGCTTTTGGATACTTTAATTGATTAGTAACAGATTTATGATAATTAACCATACATTTAGAAGAAGAGAATTTATAACTTTTGTGAGGAGGTGAAATATTGATATGTTTTTGTTTATTCTTGGAGGTTATTGACTCCGATGTGTGTGTAGTGGTAGTAGATCGATGCTGGGTTTATTCAATAGAAGCACGTTTTTTAACAGTTTAAGGAGCGCTCTTATTGTGGGGTGGTCTTGAAGGAATATAGTTCAGGCAGATAATTGGAACCACACATTAACTGTGTATATTTAACCTCCTGTGGTGAGGACCAGTTAACCGGTGGAGTCAACAGGCAAAATGAATTGCTGGCGCAAGAAAGAAAGCGACATATAATTTTTATCGAACCCCAACGAATGAATTGAGAAGCTTCCTCTCAGTTGTTATACCAATTGGTGTTTTTCAAACGTTCGTGAAAGGTGGTGCCAATGAAAACTGTATCTCCTCGGACCAACCTCTAAGCCACTTCGCCAACAGTCAGCATGCGAGACCTTATCAGACATTATACAAGGTGGCGCAAAAGTTGTCAGCCGAAGGTTCTTGGATTTAATTTGTTTTTTTTTTTTTGAAGGAAAGGAAGGTTCTACGCCGTCTGCACTTTGTAAGGGAATCGTCCTCTGGTCGATTCTCATCAGAATGGATGCTCCGTGGCCGGCCAGACCTGGCTGCATCTCGAGTTGTACCATATACACTTGCAGTGGATAAGCGTCGTAGTGTTTGCCCAGTTGGTGTCGAACGACCGGGAAATCGGAGGTCAAATTCACCACCGACGAATTATTATACAAAAAATATCGGAACAATTATTCCAATTATTATCTTTTTAGTTCACATACACATACGTCGAAGTAGAATTGACATTTGCCCCTTATTTGCAAAATTATAGCATCCTCCGACAGTATGACAAATTTTGCACTACCTTGTATTAGCTACTCAGACATGAACGGACCTAGATTAGAGATGGTGTCGGAGGGGTCCCGGGTTTGCACCAGCATTTATGACCTAGAAGAGGAATAGTGAATTTGGAATATTTGTCACCTTGAAAGTCTGCCCATCCAAACAACATAAAGTGTCGATGGACATGCCTACTACGACAGAGGCATGAGAAATCCAGAAAATGTTTCGAAGACCAAGAGGGGTATTGAGTATTAAGGTCTTGTCAAGAAACATTAAGGAGTCTTGTTCGGTAAATTGGAAGCATGCATATATAAGCGAAACCGGAAGAGATTTGTGTGCTTCAAGCTGTTTCCAGTCCAGTTTCCAGATGGTTTCTGAGGGAAGAAAATTCAATATAACGAACTATACTAGATTCATTTATATAGAATTGGTCAAAAAAGCGTGAATCACGCGTCTAGATGGTATTAAGAGCAAACGGATCCTACCATTTCAACTCGGAGCAGAAACAACTTTAAGCTCATTTAATTTAAACTCCGTTAACTCGTCAAGCGCTTGGTTGAGCCCTACCTCCACCTTGGGCAATATGGAAACTTTAACCATCAAAGTAAGTGGGTTCATTCAGACTTACAGCTCAGTCTTTGAATAGCCTCGCAGTAGGATTCCCTTCGAAAACGATTTACAACCAAACATGTCTTAAACTGCATTGATCTACATATTCTCTCTAACTAATTGGTTAAAAACGATACACGTCAAGGCGCAGACTGTCATAACAAACATATTTAAAAAAAACAGACCCAAAAACTTGCTATAAGTGATAACTGTTCAGGAGACTTCCAGCAGTTAGATGCACTGTGCACCGTTCGTCCGTATGCCAATAAAGTTTAATTTATTTGTTTACACACCACAATACCTCAATCGCCAAACACGGCACAAAAGGGGGCAAGCTCAAATAAAACTCAAAATGCGCTCTTAAAATCACTTCTTGCGGCAAACACGGCCTTATAATGTGAAAATAACCACCGGAAACGACCTTCTCTGGCTATTAAAATACAAATTTCCCAAGTTTATTGCATCCTAAAAAAACAACTGAAATATTTTACGTTACAGCTAACTCATTCACGTAAATATTCGTGCGAAGCACGGTGCGCTGCTGCCTACTCCTTGCTTAATGCGTGATTATGAAACCGCAAGACAAAACGTAAAAAAATAAAGAGAAAAATACATTTTTAAGACGGTCGGCGAGCGACGGACTGGGTACCGGCACATTTTGTCCGTCAACGGCATTGCCGCATTGTTATGTGAATTCAGTTTTTTATTTTTATGATTCCGCACTAAGGGCGTCATCCATCGCCAATTTTGCTTTTGCTGGTTATTATTATTATTATTGTGTGTTGGCGTGATTCAAATTCATTCATAAAAATATTCCAGACATTTCGAAATCATGATCAATAAACATACACACAGAATGACACCGTAAAAGCTACGCCACACGAAATACTACTACACGTAGTAGTAGTATACCGATTACCAACGACGAGTGGTGCTCCTCGTCCTCCGGATTCCATATAATCGCGGGCACTATGCAACTCCAAATAGTTTAATGATGCCGACGACGTAGCCGCCATAATCGGCGTTGCCTCCTCCAATCGGCGCTGCCTCCTCCATCGTCGACATTCGCTGTGCTTATTTGCCGATTCATTTCAATATCCGGTTGGGGAAAACGATATTTTTCGGGTGAAAGTTCTTGCGCGCTGTGTGCTGGCACTGGTAGTGGTATAGGTATATGGAGATTATGGGAAGCAGGCGCCTCCTATCATTCGCTTTGATTGCCGGTAATCCCCAGCAGTTGACTTGCAAAGATATTTGTTAATCGAATATGAATAGCAATTTCATCAGTAACACTGGAGCTTTTGTTATGCCTATACACACCTTGAGAATGGAGGGGGGAGGCAGGAAGTTGTTGTAAAGCTTATCCATTCGGGAACTATTCATAACGTTGATCGAAATAGATGGCCCGCCAACGCATCGTTCCGTAAAAGGTATGGGGAATGTCGCGTAGGCTTTTATTTGTATTTTCATTTTGTTCGATGAGTAAGCACAACTATTTATGAATGAATGGCTGATACTATAAACGGGGTGTGATCACATAGCAAGTGGTGGTTAAGTGAATACGGGCCAAATAAGTGCACGACTGATAGGTGTTCGTATTGTTATAGCGTTCGTCATAATAGGTTGTTTGTTACAACGGCGGTGTAGTTTATCAAAAGGTACTTAGACTATACAGTATAAATAGAGCTCATAGAGTGGCTTGAACGCACTAGATCTATGACATGTTCTTTACTTTTTTGTCGTTTTTTGTCGTCTGGAAAATCCAAGGCTTGAGAGATACAAATTAAGATAAATAAGAATTTCCGAGAATACAGCACGAGAGATCTGAGATCATGTAAAATATTCTAGTGTCAAAGCTGCGCAGCCGAGATCACCGGAGCATTTTCTCTCTTTTTCTGTAAAGAAACAAACAAGAAGTGTGTGTGGAACACACGATAGCGTATCCCTCCTTTTGGTAGGTTTTTTTTTATCTTTTTAAACATTCTTAACAAAATATTGGCCAAAAAGAGTTTTATATGTAACCTCGGCCTTAAAGAGTGTGTTTCCACCTTCGAATTCTGCCCATTTTCCGAACACTTTATCTGTCATTCTTAAAAAAAATTCCAGCTTCCACTTCCAGTAAGTGGAGTGAAATTGGAAAGAAACTTGAAAGCTGTTTATTCATTGTTTGTTAGTTTGCATGCTGCGTTATATTTTTTGTTTTATTCAAGAAAGAGTTTGTTGTTAAATAAAGAAAGCAAATAAATTATAAACTCATTTTATTATTTTGTCTTGAAATTTCAAAATTAATTCAACAGATTATCGCTCTAAAATGGATGAAGCAGAACAAATAACCATCGAAGGTGATAAAAACCGGAGTTTCCAAAGCAACAAAAAATCGCAAACAAAATCGTATACGAACACATAATAGGAAGAAAGTCCTTTGCTTTCGCCACGCATAACAAAAAGTGAAAAATTCAGTATAAGATTTTTTTATGTGATTTTGGTAACATAAAGGTCTTTTTTTTGGGGAAAAAAGTTTTTGCTTAATTTTTTATTTGTGTTAAGTTTTTGATTTATTGTTCGGCTTTACTTAGAAAAAATATTTTAGGCATTATTTGATTGAAAAAGGCATCATTATTTTTTCAAGTCAAAAGTGGTTGGCAAACGCTGGTTAATACCCATGAACGAATTTGCAAAAATGTTTTTGCGCATTCACACCGTGGAATGCACAACCAAATCAGAGCAATTATACACATCACCCAAGAAAATCAGAACCAACTGATGATGACGACACTTTCTTAAAAAGGCTCAGCAAATAAATAATATTCCTCCATGTACTACGTACACAGTGCACACTCCATAAAGTGAGAAACAACATTCAGAATCAACTTAAGAAGATGTGAAAAAAAAAACATACATATACATAAGACAGCATCAGCATTTCAAATCTTTTTCTCAGAAAATGGTGCTGATTTATCAGATGAGGTTGCAACATTGTTGCTACGCTCAATAACGTATGCCGGGATTTTGTTTCCACCGCATGCGTTCGCCCAACTCGCCTAGTGCTACATATGATGCCCAGCTGGGGCCGAGAGGTATTTGAAGTGCAAACGTTTAATTGTAATTAACAACTTCGACTAATTGGCAGTTGTATTAATTTTCCGCTGAGAGCGATTTTTTTCTTTTAGTTTCAAATGACTTTGTAAGTCATGGTTCTCTGCAGTTGTATTAAATTGGTAAACATTAATTAAAACATTTGGAATGTCGCGTTGACGGGTGGGGGAAAAGATGCACATCATTTTTTTTTAAAAGGTGCAGACTGAAGATGTTTCTTTGTAATTATTCTTCTTTTAAGCTAGGAGTTTAAAATACAAATTTAAGTAATATAAGGTGAGAAGATTTTATCCGGAAAATAAATGGCTTTTTAAAAAAGACGGGTCGATGTTGAAATGAAATAAAACAAACCTGAGGTATTAAGTATTTTCCTTTTAAAGGGTCGCGTCCTGCTGAAACCGCAAATATGGAAAACAGAAATCGGTTGACATCGTTCTGAATCGCCCGCCGTTGATGGCGATTTCCTCTCTAACGTCATTCTTAAGAAAGTAATAGACCACCGTCATTTTGTGCAATCCCACCTGGCGAACCTCGTTTGGGTTGGCATCGTCCAATATGTGGGTCCCCTTCCAAACGTTTAAATAGTCAACGTTTGAGCTTTATAAGCTTTGACCTTATAGGCCCAAGTCCCGACAGAAAAAAAAAAATCGAGCATTTTTAAAAATATTTCCCGTCCCATAAATGTTATTGGATTTCGACAAAGAAAACTGAAATCAAGAGAAGAGCCAGTGGTGGAACACTTATAGCCATGTGAACGTCTTTTCAAATGTGAGGTAAAAATAGAAAGTGAAATGGATTACATAAAAATAAATCATTTTAAAAAATCTTTAAATATTATTAACGGCAATAATTATTGGCAGCCGAATTATGACACATTTTATGACTTATTATGTTCTCTTAGAAGTTAAAACACATAACCTTAACGCGAGGAGATATGGATGCAGAGAACGTAATGGAATCTGGAAAACGTCACAACAAAGATAATTAAGTTAATTAAAAGGAAAAACAAACTGTGTAATGATTTTGAATTATGTGTTTTAAATGGAAGCACGAAAAGTGATAGAGGAGGTGAGCATACTTTTATCGAGAAGCAGGACAGCTCTGTAATTGATTACGGTCATTTTGGTGGTGACTGGTGCTACATTTTTGATGACTTTGAGGTCGTAACGATAGGAGGACTTAAACAGCTTATACCCCCAGCTACATTAAAATCTTAAAATCGAATTTTGAAATGGAAAATTACTTCAAAAAATGCTTTTCAGTTGAAATTGAATAGTACCTATATTAAATAGTTTAGACAAACAATCTACACTTTGAATAGTATTAAGGAAAGAGAAGCTATACAGGATCAAATGGAATCTCTGCATGAGTTCTTTAAATATAGCACAGATCTCTTCAAGCTAAAACTGACGGATGCATTATTGAGGGTTGAAGGAGAAAAGAAGCTAAGCGAGTTTCAAAGCGGATGCCGTAAAGGTTATTCTACCATCTTACTACGTAATCGAAAAAAATTTAAAAATGAGTGCGCCATAGAGTTTTCGAAAACTTATTATTACACATGCTGTTCAATCGAGTTCAATAGAGGCACATCTTCAGAGCAAGCTACATGCGATTCAGTCATGCTATCTATCCTTTCAGAAAACCCGTTTTTAGAGTATGACTTCATGTTGGGGAGTCATTTCGAACTCCGGTCAAACGAAATAAGGACAGAAAACAAAAGAAATAAAAAGGCGTTCTTAAACACTTTCAAAATATTGAAAAAAAAAAAAAATGAGAATCTTAAATATTGTTGAGAGAGTTTTCCCAAATGTCAGAAAAAAAATCAGAAATTCCTAAAACAGCGTCCTTTCCATGACCACTATGAAAAGCAACTCCTTTAATGCTGCATCTTTTAGTCAGCGACGTAAAAAAGATTAATTCTATAATAGAGAGAGGACAACGTGCAACGTGAATACACCCCTATCCCGGACGGACAATTTTTCACGATGGCAGATGACATTAGGCACATGACGCTTACATTTAACTAGAGGAGACATGATATCCCTTACATCGAATACCATGTAATAATAGAATTTTTCGATCCCAAAACGCTGTAGTCCACAGTAAAATGTGTATGAGAATGAACGCATGTACTTGGAAAGTAGAGTTATATAATAATATAATCGCTTGGAGCACGACGAGTCTTCACTTCCGACGTTTGGCCGGGCGTTGAAGAGATGATCCATACCATACGTGAATCATTGGAGAAAGATTCCGACAGCGGCGGTGTTAGCACTGGAATGTTGCGCATTTCCTCATTTCCTCTTTTGTCCATGTGGACGACCGAAATAGAACCCCCACGACTAGGGGAGCATTTACGCGTGTGGGTGCTAAACTGACTGGCCCCACAATGAGATGCATTTCGTAGGAACATGACTGCATCCCGTGCAAGCATCGGTGTTAGGGTGAAGTGAATGGAAGTCGTAATTTTTTGATTTTATTTGATCTCTGACAGGGATTGGATTTTCTTTATTATTTTGTCGAAAGAAAATCTCAACCATAAAACATTTAGCAAAAATGATTTCGGCGGTAAATGCAACTGTCAGTATTTTTCCAGAGTCGAAAACAAGACATTGCTGTTCTACATTCGCTCCACCCTGACGTATATATTTATTGGCATTATTATAGAAGCAACAGTACAAGGGAAACATGATTAAAAATAGATATGTCAAGCATCAGGATCTAATTTCCTGCACACCACTCACTATGCAACACAAACAAGAAGGTGACGCCCGCTGTTTACTTAATTGCGCTGAGGAGGCATGTAAGGGGCGGCTTTCTTAGAAAGCCATTGACGCAATATTAAGTCGATGAGATATTTCAACAGTTGAAAATAAAGACATTGTGGCGTCAAAAGAAAAACAACGTGGACTCGAGGGTGATGATCACTTAAAAGGGATTTCATTGACCCCCTATTTCCATGCAGCCGCCATGAGAATTATTTACTCTATCATGAACTGTTCCGAAACATATTTATTTGTTGATTGGTATTTATGTTATGCTGGTCGCAGAGCGCGTTGTTTGCCATCATCATCATCATCATTATCGTCATCGTGGTCGTACCAATTCATACCACAAGTTCGAGCCAATGGAATGCGGCCTGATTATCATTGACCGATGTGAATTGATCCGAGAACCACTTGGAATGAACCGGTCTTTGAATTTACAAAAAGCCAACAACAAGCGGATCAGAAAGAAAAACACAGAAAAGCAAAAACAAAATAAGAAAAGAAAATTGAATGTCTTGTTGATTGTTGTTGGTTATAACTCTTATTTTGCTGAATTGCAGAGAAGATGCAAAGGAGAAAGAAACAAGAAAAATAAAAATAAAAAACCAACACACACATACACAGTACACAGTTCTCAACAGGATCATTATAAATTTCTAGAATGCCAGTGGAGTTGCAGTATACAATTAGAATATGCATGCATTGGGCGACAAGTAAATGTCAGAGGCAACATGTATTTACAACTGAAAGACAGAAAAGCGAAAACGAGCCGAAAAAAGGAACGAAATCCAAAATTCAAAGAAATTGATAAATTTCATTTAAAATGTGATTCGCATATTTCTCGCTGTCGAGTTTCGCGCTCTCCTCGGAACAGCCTGTTTCGCAAGAAGGTACTATGCGTAGTTTAATCTGTTCTTAAAATTACCTTGACCACAAACAGTTTAGAAAGTCATGACCAATGACCTGACCATGACTGCGAGTTCGACGCTGTAATTATTAAAAAAAAACCCCCGCTTTGAAGTTAATTTTGTTTTAACTGTCACTAGTCAGTCAGTCAGTAGAGAGGGATCGATTACAATTAATTATGGACATCTAACGCCGCAACAACGTGTTGAAATTATTAACACACTCCATTTAAAAATTTTACGATATGGCTTTAATATGTCAACCATTCAGCGTGTAACGAATAGTTTTAAATAAAAAAGAACACTTTTTGATAAAATGGAAGTTAAAACAAAATTACAGCAAAACAAAATCGTCTCCAAGGATAAAACGTACAGCTGCCTATTGTTAGATGACAGCTGTCATGAAAGGGAAGCAAACTTCTTGTTAGGAAAGCTGGGTCTGGGTAGTAATGTCTTCAGTTCTAGTTGACGGGTGAACCGTCTATGCGGTAGTGTTTGCGTCACCCTTCCTGAGACCTTTTCTCACATTTAAAGGTTCCGTAACAGCGAGATTTTTTTCAATGTCATCCCACACAAATGGACTAGTTTGGCGGCGAGCCCGAAACAAGTAGGTACGCAACTTTTAAGTCGATGAATAGAGATAGAGGGGTGAGTGTTGATTTGAAATTTATGGGCACCAGAGTCGCATCTCTGCACAATATACCCAAGGCAGTGAAAAACGGTTCTTAACCATTTGCTTTTGCCTATTTATATTTAGCATTTTCCAAGACCGTCTTCAGGGTAGATATTTCATCGATGTTTGACGTTCGCTGCCTAAAATTGCTAATAAAATTGTATCCGCAATGTTTAGACTTATTTTTCTAAGGATCGCAATGAGACAAAAAAAAAATGTCTTCACAAACTTTTAGGCCCACTCAACTAAATCACACCATACTATTTCGACAGCGCGAACTGCCATTCATCGACAACTTGGCATGTAGTCTAATCCCATCTTAAACAACAACTGAGTCTCTTTTGTGACACATAATGTAGTATAGGTTGCAAATGTAACAATGTAACATCAAGTTTACTCGGAGTTGTACAAGCGCGTATGCGAAACTATGTCGCTTTGTTTATTTATTTGTTGTTCCATAGCAAGTAAAACTATTTGCCTTTTGAGGTTGTTTATCATCTTCTTCAGATTTCTTTCCATCTTCGTCGTCGCTGTTTATTTTACCTCTTCTTCACTTATTCTCATTAGGATGCCGTTGCAGCCACCGCCGGAATGGAATGTGGTCCGGAAAGGGATCCCCTTTCTTCTTCCACTGCTGCTGCTGCTGCTTCCTCCTCAACCACTAATGGTAATGCACCACAGCTTGAGGTAACCAAGTATAACAGTGGGCAGCGGCATGTGAGTTTCATTGACCATCAACCCGCTTCTTGCAGTCATTTTCACCCGCGCCCATACAATTCGAACATTCTATTCTCATACGCTTTATATTTCGCTACAAAATTTTGATTTGCGATAGCTTGGTTACATTCTTTTAGGAGGCACGACATTAGGTGGGGGCCCCATTTAGAATTTCTCCCCAACAAAAAACAGCGCGAGAGAGAAAGAGGCAGAGCAAGCTAAGTTTCGTATGACTTTGAACATTTTCAAATCGGATAAAGTATAGGAATGTGGATGGTACATGTTTATGTGTTGCATGTGAATCAACACTGCGATGAGGAATTACTTGGCCTCTGAGCTCTCTCTCTCTCTCTCTTTTGCTGCTCAGAGATCTTTCGATGCAATATAAGAATATAGGAAAACAAGTTGCGAGGTCTTGAAATTCCTTACCTTAAAAAGTGGGTAAATATTTTGTGTGGCAGTTCGGTAAGGAGCCATTGATCTTGTGTTATTTACGATGTTAGATTATAAGCGTTGTATATGAGGTGATACCCTGCTCCGATGTGGAATGCATTCCGACGATTAGAACTGCATTGCATTCCTCGCGGATGCGGGTAAAGTACACAAATGTGTTTCTTCAACGATCGGGGTCATTTGTATAGTCCGTAACAATCAGCGAAAGCATTAAATCAGCTCACAGTAAACCGAAAAGCACAACTAATCATTCATAATGATGGTTCGTGCACGCGACACGCTTACACCATAAAATACCGAACAAGAGAAAATGTATATGGATCAACAATAGGTGCATCAAAATGATCGTAAATCGTGGGCAATTAGTGCGCACGTGTATACAGCTCAACTGTCATTCAATGAACTCAGCCGAACGACTGTGAATGGTGCCATTAATAATTTCAGTTGTAGTTCATTTTTAAACATAATTCGTGATTAGTTCCACACTTGTGTCGCACTTTTCTTTATTTTTCAGAAGAAGGTTGAAAAGGAAACAAAAAAAAAAAAAATAGAAACATGTAACGAAATGAACTTGCAACTGCTACACGTGCCTTTTTTTTACTGCCTATACATATAGCTATTTTACGAGTTCGCAAATAACAGAGAAAACCGAAGCGGCAAGTTATGAAAACATATGAGTAAACACATTATTGGGACGAGGCCAAAATGACTGGCTCTTTAATGTTCAAATGCGGGAGCTTCCCTCAGAGATGGTTACAGCAATAGCTTTTCGGGACATTTCAAATAGGTAGACATGTGTTTGCCCACAAATGAGTTCGATGGGAAGACATCAATTAAGCATAAGTGCAGAGGTCCACTTTTACAGCAGCTGAAAAGGCAGTCCCTAGTGTTAATGCTAATACGATGGCGAAACCTAAAATATAAGAGGAATATCTACTGTAAATTTACGGCCCAAGTTCCACTTAACGTATTGCAAGAAAAATCTATTCAAGCAGCGTTGCCAGATCGGCAAAAATCTGAAGACATGTTTTGGATAATCTACAATTTTATGCCGATTCCAAACGGCTAATTAAGAAGCTCTTTCAAGACAGACGTTCGCGAGAGGTGGCGCAGTGAAAAAACCCTGAGTTGGAATTAGGGTTTTCGCGGGATAATAGTCCCAAGATATTAGAACAACTAAGGTTCGCTGGTAAATATAGCTTTGGAGAATCGAAGGATTATTTTATTTCATTCTCAATTTGAAATCAGTTTTTAGTGGACAGAACAGAGCGACGAATCTCTACTGTACCTTATACTCAGCGTTTATTACATTTTCAAAATGCGAAATCATAAAAGGTCACCATAATGGATATTAAAATGAAATACACACAAAATAGAATTAAAAAAAAACACATATATTTCCCCTGAACGACTTCTTCCCGTCAACAAAAAAAAAATAACAAAAAACCCAACACTGGGGGAAAATCCCCCACGCGTCCACCCTGCTTTCAAACTACCTATCCACTTAGGCTTAAAAATCCAAGGATAGGTGCAACAGTATTGACGTCGTATATCAGTTAAGGCCCAGGTCCACCACATGTAGACGTAGTACATAATAAAAATGTAGGTTTTTTGTGAGCTTTTTTTACTTACTCGACAGACTCATGATCCATTAGCCTCTTACCCTGAGACACTGCGTTCTGACTCTGAGTGAACGATGAAAAAAAAAAAAAATGGACAAGTTCAAAACTCTGCGGTCAATAAACTCCTCCATGCTTCTGTCTTGTTTGCACACAAGCACGTCCGAGTAGGTACATTCCGACAGACGAGAAAATTGAGTGCAAACTGTGCAGCCGTTAAGGACTCGTGTGATCAATGGCCGATAACGCACGTCCCCTCAAATTTACAAATAACGTTCAAACAAAAATATTTTATATACTAATTTGAAAAAAAAGTGACTCCTTCCGTATAAATAAAGGGTTACTTAAAAGAAGGATACAATGGTCATTAGGTCGAAAGTAGATTTAATGCGTATACAGCGGTTTGAACGTGTTTTTGTACAACCTACGTACATCGTATATGTAGTGTCATCCTTTTTTATGTTTTCAATTAAGTACATGCAACGCAAGGAAATGTGCACGCG
Organism: Cheilosia vernalis; assembly: GCA_949126925.1. Classification (NCBI taxonomy): domain Eukaryota; kingdom Metazoa; phylum Arthropoda; class Insecta; order Diptera; family Syrphidae; genus Cheilosia; species Cheilosia vernalis. The sequence continues at coordinate 1,195,839 of OX421358.1, read as the reverse complement.
CGTGGCGCAGTTGCGCATATGGAATGGCATACCATGTAAAACGTGTAACCTAGAAATTGTGTTTTTTCCCCATTTGTTGCAATAGTTATTTGTGTACGTTTTAGTTTGATATCAATTTTCAATGTGTAAGCAAATACGTTTAATTGGTTTTATCTTGTTTGCAAATCGATTGAATTAACACTCGTTCGTATTTGGGACAGTGGTCATTAGCTGTAGATGGAAAATGCGAATAAACAAGATTTTTATTTTTTAAATAGAAAAAATGGGCAAATAGGATTGAACAGCGAAATTGGAAATTTGAAATACAATCGTTGTTGTATTCGTATTACTAATTTTATCGCTTACTGAAATATGTAAAGCTGTAATGCAATATTGGACAGAAAATACAAAGTTTGCGCAACTGTTAGCATAGCCTATTTTCGGCAGAGCTCGCGTTCGCAAATTTGCACATTATTTCGCAGGAAGTTTGCACAATCTTCGAATATTTGCACTTCCTCTAGAGGTTGGCAGTTCACGCCATGCCAGGCAGAGGATTCTCAGATGCACGCGTTGGCGAATGGAATCTTCTCCCGTGGAGCTCAAAACGAGGGAAATGCGAATCGCTTGGTTTGTTCTGCTACTGCACTATCTCTGTTGATGGCGGACGTGCCTTAGTCAGTTATATGAGAATAACTACTGCACCGCATAAATGTTAATTGAGAGTGGACATTTAAATATGCACGATCCAATGTTGATATGCAAATTCATAAATCTCCTTCTATGAACGAAGAAGATAGCAATGTTATTCCAACTAGATTTATTAGTTTGTATATAACGTATATATACAATACAGACCGAGTTCCCCACAAATCGATTAAATTATTTCGTTTTAATTGCAAAGTGTTGCATATCCCATCGCTCTGCGATCTTCTGGCGCGGCAACCGTTGCACGTGTCTGCGCTTGGCTACGTTAATGTGCTGTCTGGCTTATGCTTCGTTGTTGTTATTATTTTTTTTTTTTTTTTTTCATTGGAAGTCACGTCAACAATTTCCACACCATAATAGAATTAAGCTCTAGACAATTTGCAATTAATTGCATATAATTAATACTGTTTTGCAATGATGCTGTTTATCCCCGTTCGTTTGGCCGATGTCTGGCCTGGTCTGTCTGCGCTGCTTAGTATTGAAGGGGTGGCGTTAAAATATGTGTATATCTATTTATATATTTTTTTTTCCCCTCCAGACAATTATCGCTTACTATTCTTGTCTGCCAGACAGTCAGTCGTTTGTATCGGCACGCGGTAGCGCTTCTTCTTGCAGGTGTTGAATTTAAATATGAAATTGCAATGCATCAAGACAAGTATGGAGGGAATAGGTATACTCGTTCTAAATACAGTTCGTGTACGATGATACAGACATGTTATACTGAAAGCAGTGCGTTAATTTTTCGTGTCACTAATTCATTTAGCACAATTTTCTGTATACTCAGTGACCACCTAAATTTAATCCGATACATACAAAAGTTGCCCTTCTTCTTTCTATTAATCTCTCAATATATTTGTACAATACCAAATAACCCCATGGAACAACGAATACAAAATTTAAGCATTTTGTTACTTTTAATGATTCAGCCACAATCGAATCAAACGATTATATTGAGTAACTACAAGGAACTTTTCGGGAGGAAAAAAACACACCGAAGATTATCCTGGATATTTAAATATGTAATGTGAAAACGCATCGAATTATGTTCATAATTTCCTGAGATTATGGCAATTGCCCAACAAATTTTTTCCATTTTTCTTTACAAAATTTTCCAGAGACGTTAAAAAAAAGATTTTAGTCAAAAATTCGAATCCATACCTTTTCTTTTGTAACGTATAGTCCACAATAGTATTTCAATAGTTTTTTCCTGATTTTTTTTTATATATTTTCAAACTTAATTAAAGCATTCATTTTGTAAAAAAATATTGTGATTACTTTTTTTTTTAATTGAATGGTACAATATTATTTTTCTTCTCTAATTTTTAAATAACAAATTTTAACACTTCACTTTTTCGGACTTTACTTCCACGGCACTTTTAAAATATTATGTTGTATAATTTCGTAGCCGAGGATTCTAGAAAATGGAGAAAAATAGCATTGTTAGATTTGTTTATTAAAAATGTAGTAAATGTTTTACTAAAATAAAATAAAGTGCATGGCTACACCAAAAAAGAAAAGAGTTTTATTAGAAATGAGACAAAAAATACATTTTGTTTGTTGTGATATCTTCTTCTTATACCTACTACTTACATAATATAGGTACATGCAGGCAATATTGGTTTGTAGAAAAAAAAAATGTGTAAAACACGACTATCGCCCTGTTTTACGAAACTACCATCTGTTATAAGTACAAACGTTTCAGGAAAAAATACATCTGTTTCTAGTTTTACAAATGAGCGAAATATTTGCAGCAATATATATATTTTGGAACTACTAATGATAATTTGAGCTCTGTCTCTGTGAGAGTTTTAAGACAAATAATTTAACAAAATTGCAGTATCTATGTATAAACAATTTGAAAACCGCTTCTACATTTTTTTTCGACAAATTTATTTTCCCAAATTAGACCGTGGAAAAAAAAGTTAAAGTAAAATTGCGTGTCTCAAAAGTGATATAATACAAGCAAAAATAATTATATAAACAGATATATCTATTGATCGATTGAATGTATTTGTTTGTAGAAATACAATGTTATTATTCATGGATTAAGTACAAGTCCATCACATTTTCGTAAAAACGATTGCATAATTTGTTTTTACAAATTGTAAGTAAAGTGGTTGTTAATTGAGACTTGTGACTTTCTGAAAAAGGATATAGTCATACTGTTCAAAGTGAAATGGAACTCACGGCTCATTGGGAGAAAAGAGCAATCTTTTCTTCAAATAATTGCTGTGTTTTTGCAAATAAGACCATTTTTTTTTTTACTTTTATGCTTCTGATTTTGAGACCTGACAAGAACCGAGCATTTTCTGGATCTCAGGTTTTCCCAAATCGTTTGGTTATAAAAAAGGCGAGTCATAATAATAATAATTTTTGGCGCAACAGGTCCGTAGGGACCCTAGGCCTAGCTTCTCGCAACCATTCGTTTTGTGTGAGTTTTCATTTTTGGAACGAATGGAAGGGATCTACAATTTTAATCCGATTCCAAACGGCAAATTGAGAAGCTTTTTCATGACAGTTATACTCTCGGATGTTTGTCAGACGTTCGCGAGAGGTGGCGCAGTGAAAAAACCTTGAGTTGGAAATTGGGTTTTTGCGGGATTCGAACCTGAACCCCTCGCTTAGTAGTCCAACACACTCACCACTAAGCCACTGCGCCTAGGCGAGTCAAAACTCATTATATTAACATCGAGTGCTATTTTAGACACTTTAAACAAAGCCAGACTACATTTGAAAAATGTAGAGCATTTCAAATACCTACGCGTTTAAATACCCATATATTGTTTTCCTTTGGAAATGTCTGTTTAAAAGCAAAAGCTATGAGTGACACATTTTCTTGGCCAGGGGGCCAGTCAACTTCTGTTGAAAAATTTCTGATTCAAACACTTTTCTTGGAACTATATATTGTTTTTCGATCCACAAATTCTACAAATTCGTCCGCAGATAATTCAGAATTCTGTCACAGCTAATATTTCCCTTTCCAGATTTGAGTACCCTCCAATTTTTTGTCTACAGAGTTCTGTTCCAGTTTGTTAGTTACGCTGCGTAATTTTATTATTGCATAACTAAAAAAATGTTGGTTTACACTTTATTATATCTATATAGGTACCAGTTGGGTTTTTAGTACGTGTCTACCTTTTCACTTCCTACCTTCTAATGTTCATGCCGGTTTATGTTTTTTTAGTATGGGAACTAAACCCATAAAAATTCTCTAACATATTTATATATGACAGGTTGATCTTGCAATCATTCCCCCTCTCCCCCAAATATTCCATTTCACAAAACATTTAACTAACTACAAGCAAAGTGACCTTGTTTACAATAAAAATCCAACTTAGTTTCATTGATGATTTCCCATTTCATTGAAAAAAAAAAACAACATATATTTCTCAGTATAATTAAGAAAACAAACATTTCGATGGCACACACAGTAAAATATTTATTTCCTTTTACGCATCATTTATTTTTTCACCAAATTAGTAAATATGTTAATTGAGTAAGCTATTTTCCTAATTAAGAAACTCGAAGTCAAAACAAAATATCGCGACATTCTTATCAAATTTACTCGTCTTAATACTACACCATATTTACTTTACCTTAGCTAATGCCACTTATTTTCCAAACGCGCGACTATGAAAATTATAAAAAAACATTGTCTAAATGTGGGAAAAATGTAAGCGTATAACTCTTTTTACAGTCGTACACACGTTATAACAGCAACGCGATCACTTTCGATTACGAACACAAATTTTCATTTCCATACACTGGACATGACGTCAATATAGTTGGAATTTACGCATTTTTATGTTAACCACTTAATTAAGTAGCAGCCAATGGATGCAATCAAATCCACCGACTATACAGACAACGAACGAACGCACACAAACACGCGCACTCAAGAGATAATGGAAAATTAATAAACAAAAAAGCTGTTGACCAAACGAAAGCTTAGAAAATCGGCTCGACTGGCATTCACAATTCGCCGTCGTAATCGCAGCTCAAAGACTTTCCCGCATAAGCTTTGGCTCCGCGGTCATTTAAAACTGATCAGACAGACAGTTGCTTTGGAGTAAATTTTCCTTGCTTGTCATAATTGTAAGAAATTTAGGTAATTTTTTTCAGATTGCAATGCATATCTGTATTAAACCACTTTTCCGCGGACAAAAACAACGCCAGAACTCAGCAACGCACACAGTCGATCGACTCCGACTCCAAAGCTTGACTAATTTCTCTCCATTCAACCCAGAGAGACCGATGCGGCGGCATGTGAATTGTAATTTGTGAACAGTGAACATAAAGCCCTTTTCCGTTTTATACCACACGCCAGGCCAGCCCAAGCAGCAGCACTGCCAGTCAGTGGGTCTCCCGCGGGTGTGAGCGATCAAGAACGAGAATGACGAAAACATTAGCCTGCTGGGCACTGGGCTATAAAAAAAATTGTAATAAGGGAGAAGGGAGCTACAAGGGCGGGGGACGCGCGACGCGCAGCAACTGCAATCAAAGCAATCAAGAGGAATTCTATCATAGATATCATTCAGATACTATTCGAATATCATTGAAGGCAGTGCATGCACTGCAGCGACCAATTCGAAGTCGAACCGAATGAAAAAGAAAGAGCGTGCCAACGAGCGCAAGAGAACGAGAAGAGCGCGCAAAAGGGCAATGAAAAAAGAGCAACTTTACATCAATGGCATTCCAATCCAATCCGAAGCGTGAAACATAAAAACAACATGCGTAACGTATAGATGCGGTATGATCCGAATCGCTAATCAACAAGGGAAAAATCCACTCGTCATTATTTCATTCGTTGCTTTATTCATACGATCACAGGACAAAAGAATTTTTGTAAAATCTGCAAACAAATTTGATTCAATATGTTGCGTTGATACGCGCTACTGAGAAAACAAAACTCCGTCCGCAAATATTAAGAGTGTAGTGATTTCGTTTATTTGTGATATTATTCTCGCAGGAAAACATGATAACGACATTCTGAATGAGGGTTCCATTTTGTACGGCTGAAGCAACAATGCCATTGAATGAAGTAAGCATATCGCAATGTTTAAGTTGATATGTTCAACTGTCAGTGCTTTTAAATAACATTTTAAGTGTCATTGCCTTGTGAAAAGTTGTGTGGCAGGGTGAGCGCATGAGTCAGTTTTTACAGATCATAAATTTTACAATTAATGTGGCAAAGGAATTGGCTACATGACTCACTGAAGTGAACCGCAACTAATGGTTTAGAAATATAAAAGTTAGTATGCAAAATGACGGGATATTTGATGATCGAGCCTTAACTATGGAGTTCTATTTCAGGCAAAGACATTTTAACAATTTGTTACTTTTGCTTTTCAAGCATCGCCCGAGAGAACAGGAATTTGTTTAAAAACACTTGGGTTGTAATTTATCTTTTTTTCAATTACGCCATGGTGATAGGTTATCCACGAAATTCTTGTAATGATTGTTTAAACATTTGAATTTAGAAAGTACATTTTTTTGGATATTTGTCTCATGGAAAGGGATTTCTGTTTGCCCCTGACAGGAAGCAAACCCGCACCTCTCACCAGCTAGTGAATAGGAAAGATAGGATCGTCCACGAAGCAATTGTTTGGCTGCCCCTGACAGGAAGCAAGCCCGCACCTCTCACCAGCTAGCTAATGCGTCGGATCAGATCGAGGATCGTCCACGAAGCAATTATTTGGCTGGACTATAATGAGTGTAATCAAAGTTCCATATATCTCCAACAATTTGATAGCCAAAAAACATCGGTCCAACGGATTTTGAAACTTGATCTGAAGATGTTTGATATAGGAGTTGCAAATGTAGAAAAATTGTCCAAAGGGTGCTCGAAAACTGAAACGGGACGGAAAGCAGGTTACCTCGGCTAGTGTATTCCGTTTAGGTGACGTGAAATAAAGCCAAACGAAATAAGGCCGAATTCACAAAATCTGTCTTTATTTCGTTTTCCAAAGCGAAATTTAACCAAATTTGTAGTTTGGCTTTATTTCGTTGCTGAAAACGAAACAACACCAATTTGGCATTATTTCGTTTGGCGCAGGGACAGAGGTCCACGAGACGGTGGCGCAAGCGAGTTGCTACCCCCTGCTTGGGTTTACTGTTCGATTACGGGGTGGGTGCAAGGTTTTTTACTTATATTTTTTGTCGAATTTTCAAATAAGGCCCAACATTTTTTCTTGGGACTTATATCCCGCACATTTGTGCACGACGAGTGGTTTGGTCTTATTTCCATTAGTTTTTTGGTATTATTTCGTTTTGCATGACGAAATAAAGCCAAATTGGCTCTATTTCGCTTTCAGAAGCGAAATGATGCCAAATTTGGAATTTGGCATTATTTCGTTTGGCTTTATTTCACGTCACCTTCCGTTTATTGAGTCCGCTTTCCAGGCAAAATTTAAACATTTATTTATTTAGTTTATCTACAAGCTACTAAAAGCTAAAAGACATTTTAGATTATAATAACTCATCAAAATAGGTAAACATACAATAGCGTTGACATAAATTTATCTCTTGATAAACATGAAGCGATATTTCTACACGCTTCATTGAAAGATATGATTGCTGTAGATCTATAGTCCAGACAAAGGTTCATCACGCCCGTATTTTGTTCAGTGCATGCATTGAAAAAGAAAATCCCTTGTTCTTAGCTTGATCAAGCTGGTATAAGATACATACATTTAGGGACCATTGTAAGAAGTGATGAACATCTTATACAAACATTACATCATGAAAAATACGCCTCGATTTTAAGGATTTAATACCAAGCCATTGACATTTGGCTAAATACTTAAGAAGCGATCGTACCAAAGAGATGAATCAAGATAAGAGGGCGTATGGGTTCTTAAATGTTTTACTTTTAGAAAAATATAGTCAATTTTACTTTTGAAAGATAGTAATTTGGAGTCAAGTAAAACACCAAAATCTTCGATTTCGGCAACCCTACAAAGAAGATTAGAATCAATAACGTAATCAAACTGCGAAGTTGAAACCAATCTTGAGAAGGATACAACCCAACACTTACGAGTATTTACATTCATTGAACTTACAGCAGTGTGAAATAGAATTAAGATCTAATTGTACTGTAATTGTACTGAGAGACAGTCGTCTAAGGTCCTAACTTTTAGATATTGTATTAAATCTTCGGCGTGTAATTGGCATTGGCAGTGTTTGATCGCCAAGGTGATATCATCATTGATGGACCTAAATGGCTGCCTTGGGGAACCCCGGAAGTGCAATAAATTAATCTAGAGCAGGCATTGCCGATGCGCACACTGTGAGTCCTGTCAATCAATTAATAAGATAACCAAAATAAAATCTTTGAATGAAAACCAAAGAGTTCAAGCTTTTTCAATAACGCAATATGGTTTACGAAAGTATATATAGCATCGACTTGACTTTTGCTTCCAATAGAATTACTAACATACGCCGAAAAAAGGGCCAAATTAGTGGTAACTCAGTTTAAAGACATCTATGCTTTCAACCACTTTGGAATCGCCGACAACTTGCAGATTCCCCTATAATTGTCAACATTATATTTAGATAGATAAATTAATAAGAAAATAAGAAAAACCGTCAGAAGGAGACTGGTGAAAAATACTGAGCAAGATGGAAACAGAGAGACAGTCACAACAATATTTATATATTTTAGTTGGAATGCCGTGAGCTGCACAAATGTTATTATGTGCTTAAGGGACTTCTGCAGAACATAATTGAAACGAGCCAATATAAGCCTTACTTGTTATATTGCCCGTTGAGTTGATATTAATGACTGATTTTGTGTGGAAAAAAAGGAAGGGAATAAATCGGGTGGAGTCCGAATCAGAGGTATTCTCAAAAAAAAAAAAAAAACATGGTATTCTAATATAACCGTTTGAATAAGAGCTCGTTTATTACGGCAATCAGAGCCATCAAACAGTTGAATTCAAAAAAGTATTTTCAACATCTAAATGAACACCTCGCTCACTATCTACTTAAGTACGGTTCATTCATTTCGTGGTTTCAAGTTGGTAGCGCTGGCATTCGACACCTCTCAAACTCAGCTGTCATTTGAAGTGTCATAATGTTAGTTGAATGTTTGCCATCTACGATAATGGATCGCTTAACAATCGAACAACGCGTTAAAATTATTAAAGCAATCGGTAAAATTGTGACAAAAAGTTTAAGAGAGTGAAAGCGTTACTGATGTCGTAGGGCCTGTGCATCATCGTAGTGCACGATCAGTCGAAAATATTGTTGCTGCAAGTGTTGCTGATGATCCGAATTTAACGATCTATCAATTCGGAGCGATATGGTCGAATGATAACTGCCGACGATTGAAGTTTCCTGGTCGCGTAATTTCGCGTTTTGGTGAGGTCAATTGGCCACCGCGATCATGCGAATTGACACTGTCAGATTTTTTTTTCTGTGGGGCTACGCAATAGATCGTGTTTACGCGAATAATCCCCGAAATTCTAGACGCATTTAAAACCAACATTACTCAAGTCATGGCCGAGATACCGCCCGAAACGTGTGAAAAAAATTGTTAAAAATTACCTCAAAGAATCGCATGCTGCGTATCGTATCGCAACAGTGTATCTACGATAAATGTATTCTTTCGAATTCTGGCGTTTGAGTATTTGATTTTAGGTTTTCTTCAATGAATGCGATGCCAGAGGGATTATTGCACCACAAACAGCCTCGAATCTGACCGACCGCTACATCGCCTGGTTATTGGTATTGGTTACAGCTGCAGTGAGTATAGTAACCGTTTACTGGTTAAACTTCTGGTTCGCATCTTGTGTCGGCAAGTGTTTTATAACCAAACGCCAGTGGGTCATAAGAGGAGTGAAGTGAGAGAGTTTCGCCGGTGCCCATATGAATCCCCCCCAATCTTGTCAAAAACAGAATCGATCATTAATCGTCTAATTTATCTAAAAAAAACGCTAGCCTCCAGTTCCGCTGATGCCGACGATTTTACCAATTTCATTGTTCGCTGAGATGACTCAAATGCAACTATTGGCCAACAGCGACTGTGTATCGTGTCAGTAATTAAAACTCATGGTTACGCACTTTAAAACTTAATTTCATAATCTTGTTCAATAAATTTTCATCATTACTCAACTACAAAGTCATCGCAATAACACGACGAAAACAGGAAACTACTCTATCCAACATGATATAGCTAAATTGTTGATCTACACGAGAAATGTTACGTATACGCCCCATATGACTAAAGCCCTACTAGTCACATTTATCCACGAAAAAATCCAATATACCACATGTGTATGTATGATTGGGACAAATAAATAGCACCCAAGATCACACGCCTTACACTGGCATTACGCTCCATTATCAAAGCGCACACACTTGCTATCAATCTAACGCGCCAGCACCTAGACTGCCGTTGAGCTGTTGTCAACACATTGGCGTGTGTCAACATTCCCTCATTGGCGTTACCAAAGCCTGCATGCTTACCGTGTCCCGCCAGCCTGTAACATGTGTGTTGAAGATGTTATCAACACCTACGTGCAACAACACTTGTTGCTGCGGTAGGCTAAACTATCAGCACGAGTATACTGTCCTTTGTCCGGTACATTGTGTAAAATTTATAATTTACGTGCAAAATATATTCCATAAATTGACGTCACTACAGTTTGCTTGTTTTGTTATTCGCCTTTATTGTATTGACGCATGTAAATAGAAGTAAGTGATGGCTGATGCTGTGGACGACTACGGCGACAGCGATGATGACGGTACCTATACTTGAAAACAACAAACTCGTGACAGCCGTTAGCAATTTTGAGCTGTTTATAGCTGTGTGTTTAATTTAGCAAAACCGATTGGAAAACGGAGGGTTAGAGTGTAGCGAGACGACTCTATGCCGAATAGAGTGCGACAGACACAGCTGTGCGAGTATATAAAAACAAACTCAAATCTCAAATCACATTTCTAACGACAAATGCTTCCATTAGATCAGAAGTAATTCAATTCAGAATTCCGAATATCTGTGTGTACGACTGTGTGGAACTCTATGGATGTACGCGTATGGCTGTAGTTGGCTTGAAATATTATTGTTTCTCCTTGTCCCACTTGTTTGTTTGTTTTTTCTGTATTTTTTTTTTTTTCATATGTTTGTTTTGTCACTACAAAGTATAGTATAGTAGATTTATTTCAATGATGAAAATATAGAATGAATAATCATATCTAGGGTATTATATTATTGCCGCACGCATACAGAGAAGCGCAGCGCGACGACGAGGTGCCATTGACTCGAACTTTTGTATAGTTAGCAGAGTGGTAAATATACTTAGCTATAGTTAACATAAATATTTGCTCTCTTGATATGATCTAACCAAAAAATATCTCAAAAATTCCACAAGATAATGAACGGCGTGGTGTTGTTTTTCTGTGTCGTTTGCTCTGTTGTTGATAAGTTTTCATTTTTGTGTGAGTTTGTTTTCGTTGCTTTCACAAGTGGCTTGATTTATATACGCATAATTGTTATACGGAAATTAAAAATTAAATTAAATTGTATGCTTTTCGTAAAAGAAAAATAGTTTAAATTGAAGTTATACTATTTGTGAATAATATAGAAAACTAAGTTAAAAGTTTGGGTTCAACATTTCACAATGAATTAACAGACGACAGACGATATAGATAACAAGAAAATAAAGACAAAGCAAAGAGACCAGCAGAAGCAGGATGACAATAGATTTAAGCGAAATGTGGATAATTATATAAAAAATATTTAAATAAATACAATAAAAATAATATATATATGTACCTACTATAAAAAAAAAGTCACAGACTTTCTCTGATACTCCCTGACCAAATTTTCGTTCACTGACTTTCCAGACCAGTGGCAACTATGAAATATTTTGGGGCAACAGTTGCGAGTACCCTAGGTCTACCTTCTCGCAGCCATTCCGTTTGAGTTTTTTTTTTTATTCTTTGGGGCGAATAGAAGGGTCCTACAAATTATTTGCCGGCTAATTGAGAAGCCTTTCCTTGACAGTTATACCCTCGGTACCCTCGGATGTTTGCTGAAGGTGTAATTTGTGATTTTCCGAGGATCAAAACTATGACCCCTCGCTCAGTAAACCATCATTTAAGCCCACTAGGGTGCGGCAAAAAATATATATGTTAGCTTGATATCCAAAATTTTGTAGAAAGCAAGCAGCCACAATAGCCAAGCAGCGCTCAAAGCTCTTGACTCATCGGTCATAAAATCCAAACTAATCCTAGAAACATTCACCATCATCTATGAACTTTCTAAGAAAAACCTAGTCATCCTCCACTGGATCCCAGCCCATAGAGGATTTGGTGCAGGGAAATAAGTCCACGGGAACTAAGTCCACCGAGGGACTAGGTTCCCACCTAATGGGAAATAAAACCACTTTCGTGAAGTGGACTAAGTTCTCATGTAGGGTGGGAACTATGTCCACTTTCTGATGGGAACTTAGTACACACTCAAAAATAAGAAGGGGGAACTTACGTCCAAACTAAATTGGACAACAAACTCACGATCTTTTATTGGAGTAACTCCGACAAAGCGTAATAACGCCAACAAAATTTGAGTAATAAGACCAACCTTGCACCCACCCCGTAATCCAACAGTAAATCGAAGCAGGGGGGTTGCAGGGGGGCAGCATGCCCCCCCATACAGATTTCATAGTTTGAGAGCGCAATAACACCAACTTGACGTTAAAAGGGAAATAAAACCACTCTGAGTTTTCGGAATTTATTTCCCACCTTATATGGGAACTAAGTCCACTTCACGAAAATGGTTTTATTTCCCCCTTGGTGGGTACTAAGTCCCTCAGTGGACTTAGTTCCCGTGGACTTATTTCCCTGCACCAGAGGATTTGAGGGCAATGAATCAGCTGACTCTCTGGCTAACATAGGAGCATCCTCTCCACTTATTGGACCTGAACCCTTCTGCGGAGTCAGTAAAAACCTCTTCAGGAACTACACTAGGATCCTGGCTCATACCGAATCAAACGAGATCTGGCAAAACACAGTTGGGCAGAACTGCAACAAAAAAATTTTCCCCAAATATTCCCCCAGTAAATCACAGTTTCTAATTAATCTGGACAAAAACAATCTGCAGACTCTGTCTTGACAGTGACGAGTCCTCTCTCCACATACTCACGGACTGCCCGGCTCTTCATCGTCTTGGGAAAGACATCCTAGGGGATGAATTGGTTAATCCAGCGTCCCTTGCTGATATACACCCAGAGAAGATACTTGTCTTCCTGACTGCCTCTGGAGTAAAAAGATGGCTCTAGGAACTATAAGGGAAGGCACAATAGGCTTCTCTAAGTAGCAGCAGTGCCATAGCCCCTCGTAGGCTCTCCCGCCTTTAATCTAATCTAAGCAGCCACAAGAATATCACTCCCGCCATGAACATTTCATTTGGAGAAGGAACTCAACAATTTTTAGGAAGGTTACAGCCAACAGTTATTCAGAATTATGACAAATATTGAATGGAAGTACATATGACAACTGACTTGTAAGAAACTTATGTATGTATGTGTATTTTATTTAGTAATTATTACTATTTTATTTACAATTGATTAGATCGATCCGATTCCGGGACTCAAACAGGAGTTACTTGTAACAGACTATAGAAAAGATTGCCGTCAACCAATGGTGTCTATAAATAAGGTATTTAAGTTATTTAAGTTAGGTATATAAAATTGAATGGAAAAAATGGCAAGTCCGCTAAAGTTTTACGAATTCTTATTTCTAATTTACAATTTCTTTTTTAAATGTATGAAATAAATATGTGCATTTTTAAGGCTACTTTTGATTTTAAAAAAACGCATTTTTCATTTAACAAATTTATGTTTTCGTCCATTTAAAAGTAAGCGCTTTTATTGCATATATTTCACTGATGAGCAACTATCTGTAGGGGATACGTAAAATCGGGGTGCTTACGAAACGTGTTAACCATTAATCAAAAACTCCATTTTATGGCTGTAAAGAGTGAGATAGATGCAGGGGTTACCCACATATTCCCCTGAAATCGTAAGTACTACGCATTTGTACCTAGTTCTTATTTTTTTTCCAAGCAACGACCTTCTCCTTGAGTGCAACGCCCCGTATACCTAGGTACAATACATTTCACAACAGCATATAGGTACCTACATAAGTACATTAATGAAAGTAGTATGCACATAGTCCATTGATTTCTCACATTTATTTTAAGCAATCACTTGCTTTTGCATGATGCAAGTGGGTGACTACTGACAATAGTGTTCGGATTCTATGGCGTATCTTTCTCGATCTGCTTGCCTGCATGCGTTTATTTAATTTCTGACCTGGTTGCAGTTTCTTTAGGTATGCATAAGAATAATTTACGAAAGAAATGCAACGAAGGAATAGAATGAGAGCAGATTGTCACAAGAACTAGGTCTTGCGGATGTAGGCATATAGCAAGTCTTGCGAGGAGGTGGTGTAAGCGTTGGCAAAAGGTAATGCATTTACAATCTGTCTGGGGTGGGTGCAGTTTGAAAAACAACAAACAGCACAAAACGTCAACAAAATGATTGCACACCATGGTTTACTATATGAGGTAGACAGGGTGGGTACAGTAAATTTGAAGTAAGTAATTATTTTCGTTCTCTCCAACAGTGCTTTGCAAGCCGTACATATCGACCATCGACATACATACACTGACAACAAATGATTCAAAACAACCCTCAAAATGACGTTGACCCCAAAAAACAGCAACAAACTAGATCCGGTGGGGCGCATGTGCCTCTCTGGTTCAACGTACACTTCAATTCAACATGATACTGTGCGGATACAAACTGACACGGTGCGGGTGCGGGGTGTGATTAATATGAAATTGGTGGACTGTCGTCGCAAAACATAGCAATTTCCATGGAAGTCGACACCAATACAAGCGAAAAAGCATTCAAAACAAAATCCGTTCCGTACCCATTCGATTCGCATAGATACGCCATTCCAATTTAATGCGCGCATCGTCATCACGCTCACTCACACTCTCGCATTAGACTACGCCGCAAACGCAAAGCAAAATGCCATGAATGAGGAAAGAATGAGACTGAAAATCAAAACAATAATTCACATTCAAACGTGGAAGCAAATAACGCGGCAATGGGTCGTGTCTCGTGTGTGTGTTTTGTGTAGTTTTCATCTCATCTGGTGCTGCGCACACACACGTCTACAGATGGTGTTTGATGCGAATGCGATGTGCTCTTCGATTCATTCTATGGCTTGCTTTTTCACTATAAAATTCAGTGTGAGTGGCAGTGTGATAGTATGAGTATGAGTATGAGTTAAGTAAAAAGAGTAATGCTACGCATTAGAATTAGAAATCTGATAGACTGAAAACCGAATCTGAATCAAAACAAAATATCGTTCCGGCAAAAATAAAGAGCGCAAAACAAGAAGAGTGGACGTTTCTCATTCATACCAATACGACGTCGGTATAGTATTCAGGAGGTAGTAGTTAAGTGTTGTCTTGGCGCTGTGTTAAGAGGAGTAGATCCGTACCGTTCTCAGTGCTCATGCTCACCCCTTATCGTATCGCTACGCTACGCTTTCAAACTTAAGAGAGTTTCCGAGCTAAAAGGTAGAGAATTTCATTCAAAAATACCTACAATCTGTTATCTATCGTCTTTGGCGTTCTGTTCTGACTTCTGAGTTGTGCTGTGCGCTGTGCCTGTGCATGTTTTTTTTCCCTACCCTGCAGCATATGCTGCATAGCTAATCTCACTCTTGTCTCAAGGTTTACATACGGAACGATACGATACGCGTACGACACGATGCTATTTCCATTAACTAGGAAAGGTATGTGTGAAGCATTAATTATTGCTATTACTGTCACTGTATTACTGCCATCAAATAACTACATTAAATATTAATGAATGGAGTGAATGCCCCATCCAATGTGTTTCTTTTTTTGATTCGAATGGACTAGGTATAGGTACATTCATGACACATTTCAAGTTATTTTGACAGTGATAAGTGACAGTGCTTTGACGTTTTGCTGGCGAGTTCAGAGGTGACAAAGAAAACATGAATGTAGGAAAATTACTAATTATCCGTACGTTACTCTACTTTTAGACCCTATACACCAAGATGCTGGATGCTGGGTAAAATTGTTGTCACTGCGTCAATCTGGTTTGTGCGTCACATAAAATGTAGTAGGCACACAAACCATTCCAAGTAGAAAGTGCTCAGAGTTGTTGACTGTTTTCTATAATGTGGCATGTCCATACATAATTTTATTTTTTTGTAATACATGTCATCTTTTTTCATCGATGTTAAAATTATAAATTTTTAAATAATATAACAATAATAATGAAATATTTTTGGTAACTCCAAACAAATGGCAAATATAGCAAATATTTAAATACACATTTTAATGTTTGCAGTGCACCAAACAATATTTTATTGAGTCTCAGAATAATATTTAACATTTTGAAAAAGCGTTTTACCTAAGTTGTAATAACATTAATCGATATGTAGTTCTGAATTTTATGCTGAGTTTTCTTGGAGGAAATTAATTTACGTTAAAAAAAATAATTTTTCGTGTGTTCAAGTTCACATTAAATTATTTAAATAAAACAAAATATAAACAGAGGGATGTTAAGGAGGTGGTTTTACCGGAGTCGGAGCAGGAAGCCTCATACCGACCTCTGCGAAGTCGGAGTTGAATCGGAGTCAAAGGTCGCACACAGACACAAATTATTTAAATATAAAACAATTCCATATAACACTACATGGTTAATAAAGCCTTTAGTTAATAAACGGCAAGTTAACTGTTCACTAATTCAATAAATAACTCACACGTCAACTTCAATTCAAATCGAGCCTATTCTTGTAGAATAAATAAAAGAGTGAAAACACAGTCGTATTGTGACATGTCGCAGCTAGATAGTTCTTTGTCGTTCGTGTTCATCAGTCGTCACGTCACCGATGGTGGTCCGAAAAACCTCCTCCATTTTAAGAGATTTTTATTAAATATGAAGCCTTGGATTGAAATTGATCTCTTTATAATTCTTCGTCAACGAAATGCTTACAAATGGAGACAAATGTGTATAAAAATATAATAATTGAGATAATGCCTAAATGCCTAAATTTATATTTTTGTTTAGCCGAAAACACCCATCTCTTTTGCTATAACTAAGAAATATTAATAACCTATTTGATCTTCCTGATTTGAGTAATAATTCAAAACTTACTCTTTTCAGCCGGCATTATGTTTTTTTAGAAATAGATTTCGCAGAATAATCCCAATTATCTCTTTCTTTTATGAAAATACTTTTTTTCATGAGTTTAACCAAGTAGAAGTGTAATTTTTTGCTTTGACACGTCGCCGGCCCAGTTGGGTGGCCAGTGGATTTGCTTTTGTATTTAATTATTTCCCAATATTTATAAAATAATAGTTTCATCTTTTAAAATTTGTTCCATTCGAATAAACATTGTATTTCTTATTTAGAGAAGCAGAAGTAGTAGTTGTAGTTGCCACACAAGTTGGTTCAGGTATCGATGGCATTTTTACCAAATAAAATTGACAATAATTAAGAGTTACGGCTCGGTATTCATTATCCTCCACAGCATTCCCCCCAACTCCAGCGACACAGCAGTGGAGATTTTTTTTGGGTGGGCATTTTCAGAATGTCGAAAGTGAACTTCCGGATCACAAAAAAATAAAATATCCATTGAAAACCTTTTTCAGGACCTGAACCTTTTCGTGATCCTGCAATATGGATACAGGATACAGATATGCTTTAAAAATTACAGAGTTTAGTGTTTTTAGTTATAACTATATATATTTTTTTTTCATAATATTAGTTTTATGTATATTTTTTAATAATATCAATATGTGCGGGAAACTTCAAAGGCTGCACTGTGAAGCTGCAGCTGAATATGTTGACGCGTTCGTCGTTCTACTTTGATTGGAAACCGTGCGAAATAGTACCGAATGACAGAAATCGATCCATCTATATTGATGTTTTCAATTTTCCTGTGCTAAAAGTACCCAAACAACCCTAGCGTCCATGATCTACCGCACTTGCGCACAAGCATTTTTCCATGAATTCCTAAAGGATGACTTCTTCACACATAACAAATGAATCGGCATACAAGGGAAATGAAGAACACCAGGTGCGTTCCGGGAAACGCATTATCTATATACGGTTTTTTTCGTCTTTTCTTTCTGGTTTAATTGTTTGTATTGAACCGCCAAACAGCAGACAAAATAGAAAAGGATAAGTGCTCAAGCTGTAACTCCAAACTGTGTGCACGTTAATCATTATTCTCCCAAACCTTTTTTATTTTATTTTTGCTTTTCTGTCGAATGCAGAGAAAAACGTTGAAAAATTATTCAGAAATAGCCTCCTTGAGGTTCATCCATGCGTATAACCTGAATAGGGATAACTGGGTGTTTGGATTGTCCTTTTCTTTTCTTGAGTGATGGTAGTCTACCGTGGAATTTCGATTTTAATGAGCCAACATCAGCGACAGTGTTTGGTTGACTGAGCCGCACTTATTTTGGGAATTACTCTTATAGGCTGAGTTGTATACGACATAAAAGGACATTAGCTAAGCAACAGGGTATTTCTTTAGATAGAATGGGTATTAGTTGAATATTTTAAAATGTGGGAACATTTGTGTTCCGGTAAATGTGAAAGAAACTTGTTTCCGTCTTTTCCAGATATGTAAATCCTTCGCTCGTCATGGCAGCCTTTAATGCTGGATTTTTGGGAAATGTTGAATAACGTGTTTCGTCATTATAATAAACAATTTTAGTCTCGACTTTAAATCAACGGAAGCTCACAGTTGTAAAATTTGTATGGACAATATAGCCTTACAGTGACTCCTTCCCCATCGGATAGGGTGTTCTGCTGCCGGAAGCACTCGAAGGCTTGTTAATTTATTACATTATGAATTTTCAATTCAATCAGCCCGTAGCAGCGATTTATTAATACTGTCTGTATACCTGATGACGGCCAGGAAGTTGAACGGTCATACTAAGCTATCGGCCGATACAAAATTCCCTTCTTAAATCAAAGGTCTCGTTGAGATTGTTTCCGACCTGCATGAGGCAACGAGTTTCCTCATCGTCATTTTGCCATAGGGATGCCAAAACTACAGATATGTTTTTGTATCTAGATGTGTCTCTATAAATGCTGTCAAATTCCAGCCTTACAATCAATGAAAATATGGTGGGTATCGATTTGGGCTTCTTGGATTTTTCCTACCGTATAGTGTGAATATTTGGTAGGTTGTTCACTTACAGGGCCCAAGATAGCACACCTTCTGTCACCGTTATCCGGTAGTTTTTGGCCATTAATTTACGAAATTTCTTTACCTCACTGAAACGCCAAAATTTGGAAATGTAAATAAATTAAAATTTTTCATAAGCACATCCATATAATGTTGAAAATTAATTTAATATCCAAATTGCTACCTACTCAAATTCACATTTATATGTGTTTTCTATTAACCCAATTGACATCGAAGTATAATCTGCGATTAGGGTTGCTACTTTTATTACTTTTAATGCACCGCACACGCATAAAAGATGTCAACATAAATTCGCTTCAAATTGAAACATAACATTATTTTACGACATTTAATTGGAACGAGCGTGCGTATACCATCATTCTAAAGAGACCACATTAAAATTCGTTTGAAAAACCCTTCGTCCAAATAAAGAAGGGTGCACCAAAGGGATACAATGTGTAGATTTCGAAACCCTCCCCTTAACAACCATACTCGCGCTCCAGTGAACGAACACAATTCCTTTTCGAACAATACAGCTTGTCGATTACACAACGCAAAATGCGTACTCTCGTCACCTAGTTGTTGAGCAAAGGCTATATATAAATGCCCTGTCCTCTGGCGCATATATGTCTCATAGTACCCCAGTAATGATGGGCTTGGAATAAGTAATGGTTCTGGTGGTTGGCTGCCCCGGCATTCTTATTTTAATTCACATTACGCAACAAAAAATAAATAAAAAAAAATATTTTCAAAATCAAATTTGGAAATGTTTTTTTCCTCGTTTTTTCTTCAACGATATGAAAAGTTGAAAGAACTAATAAAACCGCTTAAAACTTAAACCGCACACAACAAGTAATGGTGGCCGGTATAGCAACAGTGATACTGATAGTAAGGTCGAGAGGATCTTAGCATTCAACAGGCCAGCTCCTGCGGAGAGTCGTAAAAAAACTTGCCACTAAGTGGGATCGGGTTCCGGAAACGCGAACACTACACACGCTGATTGCCGTGTTGCTCGAGCGACTTGTGCTTCATCTAGTATTCTTCTAACAGAGCTGACGAAATTCAGAATAAAATTACCAACCTTACCTTATGTTCTTGGTTTCTTTTACAAGTTGAGGTTTTATTGCAAAATTGTCGGTCGTTAGACAAGGTGAACGCCGTTGAATGTTGAATTTGATTGAGTCCGAGTCGATTTTAGATTTCATAAAATTTACCTATACCTTCTCAGTTATTACGACTTCTTAAACAGATAAGTGCCGATTGGCAGGTTGGGTCAGGCGGCAAACTAAGATCATTGTGCGAATCCAAGAAACAGATGGGTAAATGCCACTAAACCACATCCTGCTTTCCTTTATGAAAGCTAACGCCAGACCAAAACTTAAGTCGCAAATCCGTGGACAACCATTTCAATATCCTCTTTATATTATAATGACAAATCAACTCCGACACTAATATAGGTAGTGTGAGGGGCGTGCAAAACGTGACAGCAGACAACGAGGCCGAAAGCAATTTACATCATAGACATCTTTTCTCGTTTTTCCAGATGGCACTCTCCCTCTTCCCTCATATATACAGACAGCTATCACCACTTGATATATCCGGCGCCGCCGGTGAAAAAAAAAAAATAGTAATAAAAACACACAAGGAGGGCATGTGACAAAATGCGAAGAATCGATTGGCAAATGTAGTAGCAATTTCCATTACATTTCTGTGTCCTTCTTGATTCTATTTATGCTACTGCAAATGACAAATTCCATGTGTTCTGTTATTACTTACGATCTACTATCTCTAACCGAAAACGCATTTTTCTACTCTCTCTCTCGGTCTCTCTGTAGGGTTAACGAATTCCTGCATAATTTCCTTGTCGGTCACTTTTTTTTTTTCTTTTTTTTATGTAGTATTGAAAAACTGAGCGTGGAAAAATATTCAATTGCGCCATTTGTCACGTATGGCATGAGACATAATGTATAGGGGACTGGGAATCAATTAAATGGGTTTGGAATATTTCTAGCGGCTGAAAGAGACGTGTTTGGAAATGTTAAAGAAGGTATATTAGAAAAATGTGCGTGCGGAACATTCATCAGACAATTGAGGTAAACGTACGTATACCTAATCAAATTCTCCGTCCACGTGGACCACAAACGATTTTTAATACCCAACAGTATAGAAAGGAAAATAACACATGACATCGGTTCTTTGTACCCAAGGGATTTGAAGGAATTTTTCAATTTCATTTAAACAGGCGGGAACTGGGAAATACATACGACTGACATAACCATGCGATTGGAGACCTTGATTGTAGCACAACCAACGAAGAAAAAGTCGTGTTTGTTTTAGGGAGCACACACACAGCCAGGTTTACACTCTTCACAGTTTTGACATCTGTACCAAACTAGCCAGACTGACGCTTACTGTTTTTGACTATAAACCGCAATTTGAACGTATTGTCTAAGAAAGTCTTTGTATTTTGATGGCAACAAATAAATAAAGAACAAATGTTACCATGGCTTATATGGGTTTTTAAGAATTTAATAACCTACCAAGCAGTCTAAAGAACATACATAATTTTAATGAATTTAAGAGAAATTTAATTGAATACGCTAGATATAATTGTCGATAACAAAATTTAATTGTAACATTTGGAGTTGTATATTATATGAACTAAATGACTATGTTAAAATTGTTATAATGGCTTAAATGAGCTAAATAAACCAACTAAACTAAACTAAACTTTGGACAGCAAAAACGGATTTTGACAGAGCGACTCGTTGCCATTTGACTTTTTTCAAGACACACTTGAGACAACTGTGCAAAAGTCGCAAACCAACACCAGGAGGCACAAAGTCTATGCAAAAGTCGGTGCAAATGCAGTTCGTCTTGCATAAGGAAGTCGAGGGGAGTATATAGCAATATAGCGACTATGGAAATGACATTATACAGTCGACTCTCGTTAATTCGAAACTCGAGGGACTCTTAAAATATTACGAATTATCAAGTGTTTGAAATATCAAATGGTTCGAAATTGCAAAATCACACCAACTCGTGCGGAAGTGTGTGTCAAACAAATCATAACAAAAACAAAGGCTTGTGTACGATGATACAAGTTTGAGATTATCTCAAAATGTACTTACAAATTTTCTGTCTCTTTGTGTTTGCAACTTTGAATTGTCGATTGTTTGACGTCGATAAGTTCAAACTCGTGATAACTTTGAATTATAGAGAGGTTCGAATTATCGCAGGCTTGAATTAACGAGAGACGACTGTATTTCCGTTTTTGTATGTAGACCACTCGGAGATAGAAAGCCTTACATTTGACTTTGAAGAGCACCACCAAAGGTTATAGACTCTGGTACGTTACTCATCCGTTTCTGATCCCTCAAAAGGGGTCGGCATAAGAATAGCCCGATATCAGCGGTATTTCTTGAGATAACAAGGGCAAATAGTTTTCCTCTGGAATTTCAATAGATGAATTTGTGACCACAATACATGGTGAACTTTTCCTCCAATTAATAGTAATAAGTAAAAGGCCCTGTACACTGCGACCAGAAGAGGTCTATTGTGTTGGCCTCTGTTATTTAACCCAGGGAGCTGTTGAGGTTCTTTATAAACCTCAGTACCCTTCTTGGTTCCATGTTTCCTATATCTGCAGGACTCAAAAACGCCCTTTGCATGTTTAAAGCTCTGCTCCTTGCCACAGCAGGGCATTTGCAGAGTATGTGTTCCGTTGTCTCCTCCTCTTCTGCGCAGAGTCGACAGGAGTCATCGTCGGATAGTCCCATTTTTTTAGATGGTATCTTAGTGGCCAGTGACCAGTAAGATAACCCGTTAGGATCCTTAGATCTTCTTTGCTTAGCTCAAGTAACTTTTTTGCTTTACTACGAGCTGGGTTAATGAATCTTTTTGCCTGCCTCTGTCCCTTGGATTCGCGTCCAGTATTTGGCAAGGAGTTCATCTTCCTCCAATTAGAACCAAGACCAACCATAAAAACATGGGCACAAATCCAAAATTCTTAAGGAATCCAACTAAATTCGAATATATATTTTCGAACAGTACAAAGTACAGCTTGTGACAGTAATCCACTCTATAAACTATAATATTTCGTACGAAAAAATTCATAACCGAAACTTCATTTCCGTGCCAAAACAGAACACATCTACAATACAACAAGAAAGAAACATGAAATTTGTACCCACACACATTGTTCAAGCTAAATAAATTAAAATCGAAAACAAATCAAAGTCCATGTTGTGAAAAATCATAAAGCTAAATACAAATAATGCAATCATCAACATTGCTCGTCGCTTACGAGTAGACACGGTACGCATATTCTCAAGGCAAAGCCGTGTAGATAAGTAGGCTCACATCGTTGGTAGGTAGTTGGACTTTTGCAACTTTCTAAGTATCTGGTGTAATTTTCTGTTAAAGATCACCGCTATTTCTGTACGGCTTAATAATAATAGTAAATATCTAATCTCTAACAAAAAATTGTAAAAACAAAAACAATTGAAGGCGTTAGGGTGGTTGTTGTGAGCAAAAAATTCGGCCTCCCCCGTGCCCTAAAAACAATCTAGGCCAACGCGCACGACGCACACTTCCCCAAGATAACACGACACATAGGCAAGAAGACTTATAAAAAAAACACACATCTGACGTTAGAGGAACAGAAAAAAGGAAAAGTATCAAAATGGGAACAAACAAAATATAGGTATATTCTACCCATATAATAATACCAAGCGTGAGTACTGACTGTGGTAGGTTCCGTCTATACCCAACAGTGACGACCTGACGAGCTACATCTAGAGAACAGCAAAGACCACAGCCGCAACAGAACCCAGAACGGCAAAGACAGCCAATGAGAAATGAGTAAATAAATTAATCCGATCGCTACGATCGATGAGACACGGGACATTAAAAATGCGTTTATTCGAATTTATTGCTAGAGAGAAACAGAGGGAGAGCGAGAGCGAAAATATACTAACATATTCGCTCCACAAATAAAAGTAGCAACTACATAATATTTTTTCAAGGATTTTGTTTCGGGTTTTTTGATTATGAGTCGTTACTTAAAATTGCTCTGTATTTGTTTTGGTTCTGTTTTTGTTTTTTTCTCGCTGATTAAAGTTTCGAACTAAGAACTGGAAAGTTGGCTAACAAGTGTACTGACGACAGGAAGCAGGTATTCTCCGAAGGCGTTGGTGGTCTTAGTTTTTCTTAATTGGTACATTAAAGCTGAAAAGGGTCATCGTGCAGTTTCTACTATATTGGTGCACTAAAACTTTGTCACTGAAAAAATGGAATAGTACCTACTTGCTACCATTTGCAGAAAAGGCGACCCATAAGCCAGCCAGCCCGACCTTAAATAAAAAGTTTGAAACAGTGTTGTTTCCTTAGTGCCATAGTTCTGCTTGGACACTGAATAAAATATCTGATAAGTGCAACCACAGCAATTTCCCCTAATGGGCTGTCGCCCTAGTTGAAAACGAAGACTCTTGGGTATCCATTTGCCTCATAGACGCTCAATACCTATCATAAACCACCATTCTATCAAACTTGACGTTGCACGGATTTTTACAGAAAATTTGCAGGTTTGACTCCCAAAAAAGCCCAAATTCCAATTTGGTTTTTTTTTCCACTATGTAACCTCTCGCGACCGTCTGAAAAACATCCGAGAGGATATGACTGTCATGAAAGAGCTTCTCAATTGGCCGTCTGATCTCGGCAATAAACTGTAGATCCCTTCTAGGTATTCGTTTCAAAAAACAAAAACTCACACAAAACAATTGGTTGTGGGAAGCTAGACCCATGGTCCCTACGTACCTGTTGCTGCGCCAACTATTTATTTTATTTATTTAATTGGCATGGAGCAATATTTATATAGCGTTGGACGATTGGGCGGTAAAGAGTTGCATCGAGTAGGCTAATATTAAGCAGACTTTTGCCTAACACTCTTGTGTTAAAAAGATCAGCCTGAAATCTGAAAAGTGGGTCAGAAATGGCGGCATATTTTCATTCCAGTAGGAATTTTTAAAATGGATTTACGAGCCCTTTAAAAGATTACGGCTTCAGAATATGCTTCGAAGACGTAAAGACGGCGGTAGGTATGCTGGGACAATTTAAGGGAAAATGGAATGGTTGGACTTTAAATGAAATAGATAAGCATTCAAACCAGTGATCATTTTTAGAGTCCATGCAGGATTTGTTGAGCTCACAATGGGAACATTTTCACACAAAATTGCATATTGTGACCTACACAATATTTAAAAATGATTATTAGTAAAACCATATGATTAGACCCACCGATTGTGTTTTAAGAACTATACACCCTAATTTAGGCGTGACTGTTGCTGTTCGATTATATGGCTGTGATTTCTTTCTAATGACGAAGGCCCAGTAGATTCCAAATTAACCAAACAGGTACGTGGGTCCGATAGGTAGGCTACGAGACTTTACCGCCCCATCAGGAGCGGTTCTACTTTCCACAAATCTACACACATTCGAGGAACAGAGTCCAACATTGTACACAAAAATTGTGTGCTGTTCTGTGCATTGTTGACAACTTTCCGTTTTTACTCAATGAACAACAATTTCATGGCTTTAAGAATCCGTATGAATGGCTACGCACACTACAGCAAAGAGACAAAAATTCCTAAGAAGTGATGAAAACAACCTTCACCGGACGGACAAACGAATGAATTTGGTAGGTACGCAGTACAAAAAAAAATTATACGAGTATACCTATATAACAAAGAAACAACAGCAAAACTAAAAACCATCAACATGCGTTCGTAATTACTATTTTGATAAAACTTTAACTACCTACGCGACGCCACTCGTCGCCGTCGACGTTTAGGTACTCAAATTCAAACCTCTAATGTTGTTCTCTCTTCTTATCTGAATTGAGATTGAGATAGACATAGCTAGCGCTAGAGCTAGAGCTAAAGCTTGCTAGAGCATATATAGTTTATGAAAACAAACCGAAGAGCTGATACAAGGTACACGAACACAATGACGGAGCACGGAGGCGACTCGCGGTTCGGGTTCGGTCTTCGCTCTTCGGTGTTTGGCGATGGAGAGAAAAAAGTCTACCAAGCGCACACGCACACACACTCGCACGCACATTTAATAAACAAACAGATACCCGAACCCGAATCCGCCATCGCGCGCATACAAAAACCGGGTAGGTACTGTGTAGTAAAGCATTGCGTAGCGTATGTGACGTCACTACACTACGAACCAAAAATATATTCTCCATGCTCTCATCATATCCTTTTCATAATTCTTACAGCAGGACAGTAGGAGTAGGATAAAGGATAAACCTAAAGCATGTTACTTTTTACTTAGCGCGGGAGCGAATCTGCAGCTGTGTGTAGGCATGCTTTTGTCGTCAAGTGTGGGTTATTTAATACCATGCCTATTGGTGAAATTAATGAAAGAAAAGTAAAGTAAAACCGGAGAAATAGTAATTGTGTAGTGTGTACCTGTTTGTTGTTTCTGTGCTTTTGTCCTTTTCCGTCCTTCGCAAGGTTACACCAAACCGACAGTACCTATAATGATCTTTCTTTTACTCTCACTGTTGATAATAATATTCATCCGCTCTTGATTTATGAACGCACACCAAATAACAAACCCAACATGTGTGTGTGCCGTTCGGCTGAAGCTGAAGCCCCCTTCTCATATGCGATGAGGTTGTTTTTATTTTCACGCACTTTAGATTGAGGTTGAAGAGCGATTCGTTTTTTTTTTGGATCTAAAAACGCACGAGTGTTTCCTTTTTGTAAAAAGAAGACATCATTTTTCAAACATCCAACGGGAGAGGCGAACAAAACAAATAGGAACAGCCAACTTTGCCAACGAAGGGGCGGAAGGAAGCTTTGAGGCACAGACAAACTACAACACAAAACAATGCAACAACAATCCACCGCATTTACATGCCATTTGTCTGCACTTCCTAATATAGCATATAAATGCGCGCCATTTATTTATATGAGTCGCAATTGAATGTTTGATAGGCTTTAGCATAAAAGAACAAAACAAAAAAAAAAAAAAATAGAAGGAAATGTAAGAGAACTTAGGGGTGGAAAGAGCAGCGAGGGCGAACGGCCGCCAGCCAACAAAACAACTGAGAGGATGTGATAACTGATAAGCTACGGCGAAGGCGCGGCGGCGGTGGTATACTATGGTACGCGAGCGATACTACACAGCTACACTGGCAAAGGCAATTGAGACGGGTGTGGGGCGGCGGATCGCATCACATCATAATACATATTTTATTTTTTTTTTTTTCTTTCCTTTTACACACACATATTTTTCTTGCTGCGTAGTAGATTCGAAATTTTCTTATAATTCCCCAAATTATTTACATTTAATTTTTCACATACGCAGGAGAAAAAAAAAACACGCGGCCTCGAAAATGTGGACAAATAAACAAAACTCACTTTGTTTTTCTCAACTTTGAACTTCGCAATTTGTTTTCATGGATAAATTCAACTTTCTTATTTTTTTTTCTTCACTTCACTCAACATTCCCCTCTCACACTATATCATGCACTTTTGTATGGGAACACTTTCGGGTACAATAACCTTGCAGATTTTCCCGTTTGTTTTGATTTTTTTATTCTATTATTTTGGGATTTTTAAGCACCGAATGCAATGACGCAAAACACGAACCCTCACTCGGAACGAATCGAATAAAACTGAACTGAAAACGAACGGTGCGTCGGTGCCCCTGCAGTGCACAGGCACACAGCTACGCGGGTCGCGGATACGGAAAATACAAAATGCTGTCAGACCAGGGATGAAAAATGAACTGTGTGGACTGTAACTAAATCTTAGTTCCGATTGTATTTTTTTGGGCGTTATTGTATTTTTTACCTTCTCGTATACGAATAGGGGAACGATATTGTTTTCGTACAAAATGTTAAGACGTTTTTCAATTCTATGTAATATTAAACAATTCCGTCTGTTTGACAACAATTTTATGTACATGTAAAATTTATATATTTAAAAGATTGCGTCTTTCGTTTTCGTTCACATGAATTTAATAATAACGATACTTAAAGCAAAGCTCGTAGCTGGAAAAATATATTTTCGATTTCGATAAAATTATTTGGAAGGTGGTGGTTGCATTTAGAACAAAATATTGTACTCACTGAGTTTTTAGCTCAACATTTGAAGACCAACACTTTTTTAAACAAAAATTACAGTAAGTTAGTGTCAAAGCAATTAAGACCTCAACAGATTTTTCCTTTTTCTTGAACTTTTTTCAACTTTTGCTTTCAGATCAATTTTGAAAATCTGAATTTTTTCTCAGATTTACCAATAGAAGTGCGTTGGAATTTGACAACTGGGGGTCAGTTCTCGTTCTGTGAAGGAGTGAATCGAATAAATAACTTTCACATTCGCTTTCACACATTGTTTTTATTTTTTCGATTCGCATTGTAATAAAATGCGATTCTCGTTCAATAAGTGAAAAAGCTGTGATGAATTCAATATCGCATACTAAGTTCTATGAAATTAGGCTCTCAAACAAAACATTCACTTGCAAATGGGGCCGTGAAATGAAATTACTCATATGAAAAATTCATCTTTTCGTTTCACTTTTTCACAGAACGAAAATTAGCGGGTCGATACTCGTTATGTGAAAAATATTGTTCAGGTTTTCCTGAATTTTTTTCTACAGCAAAGAAATTTTTGTTAAATTAAATTAAATTAGAAATCAATCGGAACGAAAATTTTGAATGTTTTAATATAAAATTTATCCAGTGATAAAGGGGAAGCTTAAATTAGGTACGTTGTACAGTGGAATTGAATGCGATTCGGTAATATAGCAATAGGATAAACGAATAAAAAAAATATTCTAACAGGTCATTGTATTAAGTATGCATCGAGTGTAATTGCATTTTTTCAAAATAAAAAAATACTCTTTGAGGGTAACTTTTTCGGGGGGATTGTATTTTGTATTTTTTCAAAGTCCATTGTAACTTAAAAGTTACGATTGTAACACGTTTTTCAACCCTGTGTCAGACACAGAGAAACAGAGACAGAGATGGAAACGAGATTCGGTTTTGTTGGAGAGTGAGTGAATATGGTGGTAGGTCTTTCGTATTAGAAAATGAGAAATGAGTGTGATAGGAATATAAAATGAGGAAATTTTTGCGAATAAGAGAAAGTTCGATTCATTTAAAAACTCTTTTATATTGATAGAGATGAGAAATTTAAAATGGTACTATTATTAGCCGTGTTTTATTATCAGCCATGATCTATATAGATCATCGATTTACATGCACTTACAACAACAGCATATGATCCTGCTTCTCATCGAGATCATGAACCATGATCTGAAAATTATTTCTACTATTGCTCGCAGCGCTGTTTGGCGCTGTTTGTTTCTTTCTTGAATGTTGGTGTGCCTGTAAAAGATAGCCACACAGTCACGTTGCCAGACCAAAAAATTCAATACTCTTCATAGCACAAAAAATCAATAAGCCTTTTTTTTACATCCAATAAATTTCGCGCCTTTGGAGATTTTGCTTTTTAATTCTGTAAAGGTATGACAAGCCCAGCGAAATATTCCATAATTTTTTAAGTAAATGTTTAACAAAAAATGTTTATGAAACGTGTCGCTGTCGCAGTTCGTAAATAATTATTGTTTCACAAGTTTTCCGGCAGAAAGGTGATTTGTTTTTACATAAAGTACAAATCAGGTACAAATGTCCAGAAAATCTCGGAATATCTAATGAAAAATGTAAACTAGCAACTGTTTTCGCCGAGTTTTTTAGACATACAGCTTTAAATTTACGTGAAGTTCCGATTTTATTTTAACAATCAAACGTATTTTGTGTGTGTGCAGAGAGAGACTTATGGTATTATTATGAAAAGTATAATGCTTTGTCTAAGAATTATTCCAATCTAAGCGGACCAGATGTGTAAACTGCGGTTTTCATTATATTTCGAACTGATTGTAAACACTTTAAATAAGTTCTTAAAAAACTCTCACCTTCAAAAATTAAAAATGATTAATTTGACTGATATGGCAACACCCCCGACAAGCAACTGAAATGTCGTTGTACAGAATGTTTGCAATATGGCTGGTAGCATGGTCGTCTTTTGAAAGCAACTGTTGCCACAACTCGTCTATGATCCGTATTGTTTTATTTTCGTGATCTGATTCGGATCAGATCACGCTGATAATAAAACACGGCTATTATCTGCAAAGTGGGGGCCGAATTCGCCAGGGCACCATTTTCCTGGTGAATAACTTACGATCCGGAGTTTTTATTCTTTTTTTATTTTTTATTTTTATTGGAGGCACCGGTTTGTTCCACTTCGATCTATGCAAAAATAAAGATCCCAACCGCTAAACCGACAGAAATATAAAATTCTGAATATGGTCCATTTTTGTTTGTTTTTGGGTAATATAGGACTTAAAAACAAACTCCAATCAGCGAAAGGTGTGGCAACGTATGTCAACAACCTCCTCCGAGTCAGTCTGACATTATGGCATTGATCAAGTTGTTTTTTCTCTGTTTTGCTAATCTCAATTTGGGGAGATTTCTCGTGAAATCGTGTCCAAGGGCCCGGTTCTGGGACAAATATTCGGGTTTACTGGTGAATGCAACCATTACGTGGTGGAAAAGTGTAAGTAGTAAAAAAAAGTGTAGTGCACCATCTGCAAAATACAAATAAAAATAAAGTTAATTAAATTACTTGAAAATACGGAAAAACACTGATGTCTGAGTTGTAATTTCGACTAGGTACAGAGCAGCGATCCCAGATGTGGGGATTTATCCCCATTTTGGGTAATTTTTCCCTAAAGCCTAGTATGCTGCTCGCGCTTAAATTAAGCCCCCATACAAAAATATCTCCAAATATAAAATTAAGCAAAGCATTTAAGCCAAGCAGTACGCAGTTCAAGCTAAATATCTGAGCCGCTGTACGAAAACTCTCTACAGAATTTAAGCAAGCAAATTAATGCAAAATACATTTTTCCACAGCGAAATTTTGACAGATCAGAGAAAATATCGGCATTCGCAATAAATTTTCAAACGAAACAGTTAAATGGAGAATGGTTAGTTCAACACAAAGAAATTCGTTGTTATTAATATAATTTCTTTTAAAAAGTAGAAATTTCTGTAGAAAGTTGACGGAACTTAACTGTCAAAATTAAGCGAAGTGGTGGAGAGAAACATTGGAGGGGCGCTTAATTTTAGCTTTCCTGGAACAGCATATACTAGGCTTAAATGGTGAAAATGGGGAAAAGTGCTATTTAAATGGGGGAAAACGAAATGCGCGCATGTTTATTAATTCTGCATAGTTTCAAAATAAAACAGAGTCAGCTTTCAAATAAATCGCGGCCATAAAAAAATCACCGCGTTCAAAGAATCTAAGCGACTTAGCTGTAAGCGTATTTCGAACTGAATTCCAACTTTACTCACATGTTTCATTTTTACATTGGGGACGTTCGGATACCTACCTAGTTTATGTAAAACGTCAACTAGATTGGTCGTGACTATGAATCCGAACGCGTTGACTAAGCAAGTTGAATTGTTTTTGTATTCTGGTGTGGAGTGGAGTGGCCTTAGAAATCACACCTTTTTCTCTCATCGCGCCTTTTTTTCGACTCCTCAGAATTCTGCAACGGCCACTCTGTTTATTTTAAATTTGACTCTTCGAAATGCCAATCGAGTACGCAGGCAGGATTTTCTTAACTAGATCGGTCGGCTTTCCCTCCGTCAACTGCAAAAACAATACACGTGAACACTCTGCGCCAATAAAAACTGAGACGCATCTAGTCAGACAGCTGTCAGACTTACTAAACTACGAATCCGAACGTCCACATTCAGTTCATTTAAGCCCGTTTGACACTACATTTTTTTCTGCATTTTTCAGACTTTTAAAATGAAACTAGAGCAGGAGGAAAAATTACTACGCAATTTCCCAAAAGGAGTGAGTGCGACACCAGCGTAATTAATGTGGAAATGTCAATGGAAGGTATTTTTTTTGGGGGGAAAACCATACAATTACTATTATTATTATTTCTATTATTTTGTTGTTTGCTTAGTTCTAAGATATAAAACATAAAATGCTAAAATGAAACTTAAATAAGGGTTTTTGTTTTTTGGGAAAAAAAAATAATTCTTATTTTTGAAAAGAGGGGGAAAAATATCGTTTTGTTGTTAAAAAAAGGGGAATTTTTTTTTTCTTTAATCTGCTATATCTGTCCTCCCGTCTCTTTGAAGTTTGCGGTTTGCGACCACCAACTCGTTTTCGTTTGACGTTTGAATCAGCTGTGAGATACTAGTCGTTAAACTTCGGTGCAAACTTTTGTGGCTAAAAATTTCGATCGCATTAATTAACAAACAAAATGAATTTAGAGCATTTCAAAATAATATTAGTCCATCAATTTTTGTGAGTTGTGACATTTGTTCGGTCAGCCTTTTTGCTTGGTGTGAAAAGCCTATTAAGCCAAACATAAGTTGTTTTCAAAACACAACAATGATGACATTTCTAAACACAAAGGGTCCTACTAACACTAAATATTTTGTAGGTAACAAGGGTGAATTTATAAAGAAAAAAAAAACAAGAAGCTAAAAATGGAGGCAATTGTAATTGTAGGTGCATATGTATTTTATTAAATTAATTACTTGTTCTGAAATCAATTCCGATGTTTTTTTGAGCTCCAATCTCAGCAAAACATAGTAAAGTAGGATTTTCAGCACGCAATTACAACAACTATTACGAGTCTCGAGTCAAGTAAAGCGTGTAATTAGAGGGGGTAAAAATTCTACTTTAAAATCTACTTGAAGCTCAAAAAACAGGCCTATTGATAGATAAATTCTTCTATCTTTAAATTGTTCCCACTATCGTTGGTACCTATTTAAAAATCCGCTGTTCTGTTGCTTTTGTACTTTTTGGTTGTTTAATTTTATACTTTTTATTATTTTAAAAACAAGTTTCGCTACTATGAGCTTCCGTAAATTTAAAGGTTATACTGAAAGTAAACAA
The DNA here is from genome assembly GCA_949126925.1 of Cheilosia vernalis. Taxonomy (NCBI): domain Eukaryota; kingdom Metazoa; phylum Arthropoda; class Insecta; order Diptera; family Syrphidae; genus Cheilosia; species Cheilosia vernalis. Next base: position 1,162,894 of record OX421358.1, on the reverse strand, counting down.
TTATTGTTATTACCACGGCGCACTGCCAACTTGCGGGTTGTACAGAATGCGCCGTATTAATAACAAATTATAAAGTCTACTTTAAATTTACGAAAGCTCAGAATTGCGAAATTTATTGGACCACTGTGAGCTAATCAAATTTAGAGTAGAAACTAAGCCATTGGGCATTGTACAAGACTGAATCTGTCTCGAGTCTCGATATATTTAATGACTGAAAAGAAACTGGCACCATTCACAAAACAGATGGTTTGATTATGCACTTTCTACTTTCAATTAATCTAGTACACTAAAACTTTTCGGACTCTTAACATTCCGAAACACTGTTGCCCGCCCAATGATATGCAGCAAAATATTGAATTGTTTAGTTAGAGACATAGCAAATATTATCACCGTATTCTAATATGGGCGCCATCTGTAGAGATTATAATTTTCAATGGCGAAAGCGGTTGGAAAGTTGAATATACTATAATCTGTTATGGGGAAGTGGCTCCATTCAGGTGGTCACCGAGCTAGTAATGACATACACCGATTGCTTCGTACAGTCGCAATTAAAGTTTGAAACATTAAGCTATGCTATGTCATTAATTCTTATGTTCCAACCACCAAACTGTGGGGTCTTAGGAGTACATACTTGGAATCATGAAAAATAAAAGTTCGAATTTTAAGATTTGTTTTTTATAAGTTAAATTATATAATCACAGTAATATCTATGTCAAATAAGAAGTCAATCATCTCAACCACACTGAACATGTATATATCATATATATTCATGTTTATTGGTTTGGTAAAAGCTCCGTCTTTGCTCGTCAGTATATTTTTATACGCCGCAGAAAATATCGGTAGACGCAACAAAATTTCAAACGAAAGCAGTTCCTACGGGGAATGGTTAGTTCAACACAAAGAAATTCGTTGTTGTTAATTTAATTTCTTTTAGAATTTAGCAAGTCAATCAGATGTGCAAACACAACACATCAACATTAAACGAACATTAAGCGAAGTGGTGGATAGAAACATTGGAAAGGCGCTTAATTTTAGCAAAAGCAAAATTTGGTTCCAGTTAATAAAAGAGGTCGATTTAAAATTACTTTTAAGTAAGAGGGAACTTATTATATGGCTCTCGTTGAAAAAAAAAATAAAGTGCACGACTGGGTCGAACGAAACTTTCTCGATACTAGATTAAAGAAAACAAAAAATTGGATATCTATCTCAAATGGCAGTTATATAAAATAACAATATAAGTTTATAAAAGTTTAAGCTCTCAGTAACAGGCAATTGTCTCAAGTTCTGGCTAGAGGCCTATAAGCGGCTACTGTACTATTTTATAAGGTCTTACAACTCACAAGATATGGGGCATTAAGCCTATTTCAAAAATATACCGTAGATACATGTGAAAATACATAGATCGTGATTTCTGTAGTATTTTTTGATAAATAATTTAAAAAACTCACATCTTCGAATTTTTTGAGAACAAGAAAGTACGGGATCTTATTAATAATACTTATATTATCTTTTACATGTATATTGGTCAAAATCGTTAGAGCGGTTTTTGTTAAAATTGCCAGACAAAACAGTACCAAATATTGCAATGTTTAATTTAAAAAATACTATTGCGTAAATATGCAGGTGAAAACCGATTATAAGTAATTGTTCGGTATGTAAGCATTGCTTCGTAGTTTTATCGAAATCAACGATAGGGTTTTCGAGACATGAGCAGTTTTTAAAATAAGCGTTTTCGGTGCTTCGAATTGAAAATTAAGGTCAAAATAGTTTTGAAAACATCCATTTGACTTTAAGTCTGCATTTTGGTCAGAATCGTTGTTGCCGTTTTCAGGTAAACTAAACAAAACAAAAATTAAAAAAAAAAAACAATTTTCAAAAATCCTTTGTAGGATAATAAAGAGAAAAACTGAGTTTGCTGTTGTTATAATGGACCACATAACCTTAAAAATGAATTTTTGTTACAATCGTATAGGTAGACCGTCTTCGAGATATTTCGAAATTTCAAAAGTACCGTTGTTCAAATTTTTAGCCAAAAACTGGGTACGCAGTCCTGGTAACCTCACCTACTTAAGCTTAAATATCAATTTTGATTGAAATCGTTAGAGCCGTTTTCGATCCAATCAAACTGGTTCGAAAATTTTATATGGGAAGTACCATTAATAATGAGGTTACCTTGAAAAAAAAAACACCTCCCGAACTGTAAGCCCAAAAACTCCAAATCCGAGGTTTGAACGTAATCCGGGAAGCTGTTTAGGCTGTAGGCCCGTGGAAGGACGGACAGACGGACAGACCGGACAGAATTTTGCGACCCACTTTTTTGAGTTCCTCTATCATCGTAATATCAGAATTGATTAAAATCTCGAGTTCGAAATTTTGTACGAAACCAATATCTTTCTCTTACTACGTAATGGAGAAAGTTAAAAATAAACTGAAGGCAATTAGAAAATAGCACCGTCAATTTCTAGATGGAGTCAAATTCGAGTTAGAACAGGTTCGGATGAAGGACAACATTAGCGAATCTGAAGTCCAGGTCGCCTCCAGACCGCCTGTTCAATATGCCCTCTTCAGTGGAGGAGTTTAACTATTATAGTATCTTGGGGTCTTATTTGACAGCGGTGAAAAAGACAGTGTCGAACTAATTGGCACACTCTCAATAGTGAATTATGATGTTACCAGCACCAGCAAACAAATACCTTTTGTCTGTAAATGCATGTAAATTGAATGAAGAGGAAAAACATAGTTTGGTATCGTCAAGAAAATGTTATGTCAAGAAAAGAGTTATGCTCGAATTTGGGGCGTACCAGGAGAAAGACTGTTTCTTTGGAGCGTTTTAAAATTCCTTGCGACTTCGAGTAATAGCTGGGCAGTAATTTGCAAAGGCAAATCCAAGGTAATGGTAAAAACTCATCTCTATGGTTGTGCAACACCAACCATTGTTTCATGCCTTGGTGGCTTGGCCACGTTAATCGCACGTCCCCAACCCTGCTTTCAAGACCTGCCATCTGTAAGGAGTCCTCCATCTCCGATATTTGCTCCCTGTCCATATACCCACAAAGGGATGTTCCCCAGATCATTGAGATCCGGTATCGTTGGATCCAGAGTTTTGGTGGGTCGGTCTTCTTGAGCATCCTGCATCCGCACCCTCCACCCCCTGGTGGAACATTGAAAATGAAAAGGAAAACTCTTTTTTCATGCGGATAATCAGAGCAAGAAAACCCTAAACGAACACGCAAAACAGACGCACGTGCCATATGTGATTTGGGTTGAAGGTCACGATTAGGTATACAGTTTAATTTAATCTCTAGTGTGCGTCGTAACAACACAACCCAAACGTTCCGCCCTTTAAGACATAAAATCGAAATAACTACCACGGATATCATTATAAGCGATTTAGCACAGTTTCCTTGATTCCAATCTGTTTTCCATTTGTCACAAATATTCCCCCTACCCCGCAAGTAGCAAGAACAAAAACAAGTAAACAATTTTGAATTGTGTGCCATCCCGGATGGATGAAAACAAATTCACATTCACAAGGACATTTTCATGTAGTTAAAACCGAATTATTCATGGGCAACATATGGAGCCCACAGCCCACACTTTTCAAACGCAGAAAAACACATCCTCTCTCTGATGATGACTCGCGTCTGCGGGTGGTGTTGATTCACAAATCACAATTCGAGGGTCACATTTCATATTCACCCAATTCACTTGTGCGTGGATGTGAAAGCATCCATCTGTGATTTGCAAGGAGTTTCATTAAATAATGCATGTCGTGGCTCGAAAGTTGGTGCTTTTTTTTGTCCGAAGGTGAAAATAACTGTCCGTAAACACCGTGATATGTCTGAGGTGTGACACGCTCATTGATCCAATCAACTCAGATGTAACGTAGCTTGAAGGGCTATAACAAATCTGGTTGTATAATGTGATTAGCGCCTGAGGTGGACTTCAGCAGTCGTAGCTGATGACTTAGCCTAGAACAAGACTACCACGAGAAAGAAGAGCTCAGGGTTTGATCGGCGTGAGCATCAGCTTTAATTGTTTGGGTTGTTTTCAGCTAAAGTATTACTTGTTACGACTGTAACGTTAAACAGTATACCCTGTTGCAACAATAGTTCTCTCGTGGTAAAGGACTTGTTCCGCACTTGGTATGTGCAGAAGGTTAATTGGTTGTGCAGCAGGTTTTGATTCAGTAGAGCTCGGCATTTTTTAGTATTTGTCGAAAGTGGAGTGCTGCTGTGGAGGAATGAAAGCAAGTTAAAGATATCTTCGCTTGCTTTCATGGAAGATGTGCCATCGACGTCTGTTTTCACGAGAAACCGATCCGCAAATAGAACTCTTTAAATGTAGGCAAGTCTTGTGTATAGTTTTGGGGGCTTTTAAGAGCCTTGCTTAGCAATCTTAACGCGGAGAGTTTTTTCCCATAGATGTCAGAGTTAGTCGCAACCCAAGCAATCCAGCAGTTCCAAATTTTTTAGAATTCTTAGTTTCAGTCACCTGTTTCGAAGTCGTTAAGGACTTAAGCAGTGCAGTGATTTCCAACCCCAAGTTTTCCACAGTTTCTTGCCTCCTTAGCAGGATATGAGGTATTGCGTTAAATATTTTCGCGAAACTCTCAGCATCAATAAATGTATTCAAATCCAGAAGGGTGAGTCATCAAATTTGTTTATTCTAATTTCTGATGAGAGTTTCTGTATGCATGCTGTGCACAGTATTTTTAAACTCACCCAAGCCGCCTCGGTTGCAGAATAACAAACAATTAGGACGAGCGCCTAGCTCTTTGCATAGTAAAATCGAAAATACTCCGCCAAGCTCCGCGATAATTTTCTCATGCAATTAGGCGATTAGGGTCCCAAGAACAGGAGCTTAGTTGCGGTTCATTCAATTCAATCGTGTTTACAAGTGTTTTTAATTACATTTTATTTGCGACGACCCACCAACGTAACGCCCCCAAACTTTTCACCATACCTTGCTCGATAGACATTCGCAAAATTTACGATATTGACCCATTAAAAGTTTGTCACTTTTACATAGACTATGGCAAAGTTGTCCAACTTTAAAGACACTCCATCTAGAACACACAAGCACGTGGCCTTATCTAATCCAACCCCCATCGAACCGCTTTTGGCAAGTATCCGTATACGGTATACCTACACCTCTTCATGAATTCAACTTACATGAAATGCCAGATATAAACAACCGCAATTTAGTGCAAAGGTCTCTTTTGATGTTCATTTCGTTTTCGTCCTCAATTTCGTCTGCTTTAATTTTTTTGTCTGTCTATGCCTCTGGCGGTGGAGAAGTTTTCCAAAATCTTTAAAATGCTCAACTTCAAAATTTCTTTTCGTTAATTCCTCGCCGCAAGTTTCTCTAGACCAACTTTTACCGAAGGACTTGTCAATTAAATCGGAAAATGGTGGGTAGCATGAGCACTGAGCACGAGCAGAGCATACCTACATACGAAAATGTTATAAAGGAAGAACTAGTAAGCAAGAAACGGAAATATCTTGCTGGCAAAAGTTCAAATTGAATTCACACAACCAATTCGAAAATGAGTTCCTTTGCTTGTGGTCCCTGTCTCCGGACGACGATGACGACGACCACGACGACGGACGAATGTCTAACAGGGGGACAGGGGCTGCTCGCATCTAAAAAAAGCAGTCCGCATTCATAGCTGCTTAACGTGGAAGAGGGTGCTAGAAGTTGTGGCGCATCATGTAAATTAAATTTACGGATCGAGGACATTTGGAGTATTTTTTTTTTGTATGGTGTTGCTGATGCTTTTCCCCTTTTCTTATCCTGCGGAAAGTTCGGTTTCGCTTTTGAACCCGAAGGATGTGAAGCTATATTTCCGATAGGCCTTCCTGCGGAAACTCTTTATGACAGCATTCGGATGTTAATGTATCAAAGTGAAAATGCTTCATTGGGGAGGTTGGGAGGGTCGTCGTATTTGAAGGATAATAATAAAAGCTGATTGGCAGTAAAACAGTAGGCGATAGTATATTTGTTGATGTTTGCGTTTATGGGTTCATTTGAAGTGCTGCTCGACGATAGGCGCGAATACGATGAATGTAAGGGAAGAATGATTTAAAGGGTTTTACGGTAAGTACATAATTATGAAACACATTTAGAAGTTTTGTAATTAACACATTCTTGGGCAGCTAATGGAGTCAGTACAAGATTTAATTACAGCGAGGTCGAAATTTTTAAATCAGGGCCTATTTGAATGGATGGAGAAACCTAAAAAGAACAGAGAAGATTTTCCAGACATTTGCAAGCTGTCGCTAAGGGAATTTTAGGGTGTAAGAGTTATTTCTTGGGGAGACTATGAGCCCAGCAGTCTAACCACTGGGCCACTGTGCCTATGCGGTGTTGGGTCAGTTCACGATATTGTGTGGAAGGCCCTATTTGCAACCGACCGCAAAACAAATTTGAGCAATTTCTTTCATACTACAAATAACGGGTGATTTTTTAAGAGGTTTAGAACTTTAAAAAAAAAAAAAAAACACAAAAAATTCGAAAAAATGAATGAAATATTTATTTGAATCGATAGTTTGGACCTTGCAATTTAATGTTTAAAGATAATTTCATGCAAATGTTGACCGCGGCTGCGTCTCAGGTAGCCCATCCGCTGAGTCCAATTTTGGCATACTCTTTCACACATATCGGCCGGTATCTAACGAATGAATGCATGGATGTTGGCTTCCAGTGCGTCAATCGAAGCGGGCTTGTCCCTATACACATTAGCCTTGACATACCCTCACAAAAAATAATCTAATGGTGTCAAATCGCACGATCTAGGCGTCCAATTGACCGGCCCGAAACGTGAAATTAACTGTTCACCAAACTCGCCTCGCAATTGCGCCATTGTTTCGCGTGCTGTGTGGCATGTGGCACCGTCTTGTTGAGACCACATATCATGCAAGTCAAGAACTTCCATTTCGGGCAAAAAAATATTCCACGTAGTGCTGTAAACAAGGCCTAACTGCTGGGAACGGCGCCGAATCTACATTTCGCGGTCTTCTGTCACACTAGCTGATACGGCCGCAATATTTTCTTCACTACGCACAGTACGTAAACGTGTTGGTGGTTTAATGTCCAACAAAGTAAATTTGGTGCGAAATTTGGTCACAATCTTCCGAATAGACTGCTCAGAAGGTCGAGAATGCCGATCATAAAATGGAAGCAGCGCGCGATGAACATTTCGAACCGAGCACGAATTTTGATAGTTAAATTCAATAATTTGCAAGCGTTGTTCATTTGTAAGACGATCCGTGGTTAAATTGCAAACCAAACTGAAGCTGTTTGACAGTGACACAAGGTACTAAACACACGTCAGCTGTCAAAACCAGTGTTGCCAAAACCAAACCAGCTAAAAAATCACCCTTTATAAGAATATTTAGAAGTCAAAATTTTTGTTGATTTACTACACTTTTTTGACATTTTTGTCTGCTCTACGCAATCGAATTCGTAATAAGTACTCATAGTGTTAGCTGTCAAAATAAGTTGCACTTGATTTCCACTCAGACTGTTCGAATGAACGATTTTTTTTGGGCCGGCGATTGGACGATATGTGGTTCCAACAAGACGGAACAACAAGCCACATAACACGACCAATTATGGCATTGTTGTGTGAGAAGTTTCCTGGTCGCGTAATTTCACGTTTTGGTGACGTCAAATGGGCACCAAGAACATGCGATTTCACACCGTTAGATTTTTTTCTGTGGGGCTACGCAAAAGGAAGTGCTTAAGCGAATAAGCCCCGAACTCTAGACGCGTTAAAAACTAACATTACTCAAGCTATGTCCGAGATACTGCCCGAAATGAGCGAAAAAGTGGTTCAAAATTAACTCAAAAGAATAGCATGTTGCGAATCTTCCCGAGGCCGCCATTTCAATGATATTCTTTTTCAATATTAATAGTAAGCCTTTCAGAATTCATAAGAAAATTGTAATCTTACCGTGAAACTTTTTTTTTGTTGAATAAATGTGAAATATGAAACATGGGAATCTGAAACAACCCCGCCATTGGACTTAAACAGTCAGTAATGGGCTAAATTAGTCGCCCCAAGATAATAATAAAATACAAAAAATCAGTCTCAGCGAAAATTCTTAAGAGAGCTGAAAATATACACCAAAGTACGTGGACAGACCTCGAGCTACTTTGACCGATTTACGTCGTTGACATCTTTTTGCAACATATTGTAGTGTGGAATGCAGCGTGGAACCTAAAATAGTGAAGTGCAAACAAAGCGTTTACAATTTACTAAAATTAGTTAATAACTAGCTGTGCCCGCAACTTCGTACGCGACGTGAGACTGTGTAATTTCCAATAAAAGAGATAATAATAGTTAAGTTTAATACATGAGATAATTACCTATATTCGTTATGATAATTTTTTTACAAAGCTTCTTGAAATACAATATTTGAGGCAACAGAAGCCTGGATCATACACATATGCATTTTTACTGTCGCTGACTCGGAAAAAAGACACGTATAATTGATCATGCGAGAAACAAACGTTGGTGAGGTCTACACCCGAGGTGTACAACGTCACAGGACTGAGTCACACCACCGATACCAGTATATGTGTTTCTTTGTAACGATGGCGTCCGATAATTTTCATCCGTTTTCTGTGATCTAACTCGTCTCATTTTTCTAGATCTTATTGAGCTTCGAGAATGATTTGACCGTTTTCTCAGCGGCATATTTGTTTAAAATCAACAGTCTAGCTAAAACAAAGCGGTGAACATTGTCAATGTGAAACAATGAATCAAAAAAACCTATTTACCCTAAACACGAATTTAAGAAAATTAAATTCAACAGCGTAAGTACTTTAGTTCCACTACCTTACTGTAGGTATCAACGTAGGTAATATCAAAACAACCACTAAAACAAAAGCCTTGAACTCAATTTCTATATACACCACCATATGTACGTCCATCAGCCACCTGCGCATTTCCTCAGATCTCAGAAACTCATTCATTGTCGCATACTTCTCTTTCGTTTCACTTAATTCGGAGAAAACGCCACGCAGTTTTTTTTTCATATGAACGCGCTTGTGCGATGTGCGCCACCCAACCACCCCAAAGCAAAACAACGATCAAGAACCGCAGCTGCTGATAATGTTCGATTTGAGAAAATAAATTTATTTTTTTCATGTTAGATTTTAGGTTGTAGCTCAGCTTCCAGAGGACATAGAAAGCTGTTCGATGGCTTGAAATAACTATGAAAGTGTTGGCTCTCTTAGGTATTTTATTTGGTTTGCATTGATTAAGAATTGTTTGAGTAATGGCGAGTTAAAGGCAGTAAAGTCAGAAAAAAACACGCAGTGGTCAAAAACGCTCCCAAAAAATAGGCATGACAAAGAAAGGAATAGCCTATGTCCTTCTCAGAATCTTAACTAACATTTCAAAATAAGTTTCATCGAAATCTAAACGCTCAGTCTGAACAGCAGCGTATTTAAATTCGCTCCTATTACGAATTTTAATAACGTGATTTTGGATGGTTGGGCAACACTTGTCTTCAAAATGACATTTAGGGAGGCTAATGCCCGAGATAAACACGGCTTTCTCAAAATTATCATTTGACTCCCTAGCGATAGTCTGACAGCTATATTTGTTTATTGGCATAGGGATTTTGGAAAGTGTGGAGTGTTTGTGTAAACTGCCCGACTAAAGTTGATTATTGGTAAGGCCGTGTATGTTTAGTCTCGGGATTTATACGAGATAAAGTCAAATTAATATCTAATAATCTCTGAGTTAATCTCGGGTGGAATCGTAACATTAATATACTGTAAGGTCGGGAGGTTTTGACACGTTAAGGAACATTTGGAAATATCTTATAATCCAAATACAATTTCAAATTTTCAAAATTTACATAAGATACAATATCATTTTAGCAATATAAAAGCATTAATGATTAATCGATATAAATACTTTTAACAGAGTTGTAAGGTTTTTTCCAGAACTTTACAAAGTGTCAATTCCTCCTACCATGAAGGAGGATTTGCCATCTACCTAAGGAGGTATATTTTGAACTGAATTGAGCATTAATTTGTTGAACTTCCTGTTTTTTTTTAGTTTGAATATTTAAGTGGTACGTTTAATAAACAATTTTTGGGGCAGCACTGCTTATCGACTCTGTTTTGTTTTGAATGTCTTTAAAGGCATTCTCAACACTTGTTTCATCGATGTTGGGTGGGGATTTTTGCTCTTGTAAATTTTTGGCATTTATGCATTCTAAAAAATAGTAAGAAGTTGTTTTACCACACAATTTTTATTTTGACCAATAAATTAGGATTTGACACTCTGTCAATTCCTCCTTCAGCACGAATGTCAAATCCTCCTTTTTGATAACTTTTGGGACTAATACAAAAAAAACTTTCGTAATGGTTCTCAGGATAAACTATTGTTTATTAATGATTTTAAAACAAATAAAGGTGCACTATATAGCACTTTCAATGTCAAAAGCTACATAATTAAAATATTACAGGTGGATTGCTTACCATAAAGTTAGATCAAATGGACACAAAAATAAAAAAGACGTCCACTTCGCTTATCTTCTAAACCACAGTGATTGTTTATTTATCACTCAAACCAATCGTTACTAACTTCGTTTTCTCATCATTTAAAGTGCTGTCAGGGTTTCAGTTTTTCAGAAAAGTGCTGATGTCAGTTCCTCCTGCCTGTCAAATCCTCCCGACCTTACCCTAATCTAAATTCCAAGTCCTTTATCAACGAAGAAGAATAGCTGAATTATGCTGACAACACCGCATATTAATTAAAGAACTCTGAAATTGGATAGAAAACAGCTGCTGGTGTTTGAGTGGCACTCTCAGTTTTCACTACGAGTTAATAACTGAAACTGCGTGTATACCAAAAATGGTCAAAAGTCACCATTACAAAATTGTTCCCTTGCCACACACCAATACAACATAGAAAACCGTTTTTTGTTCATGTTATTTTTTTTCTCGATTTTTTGTTCAAATCCAATTTTCCGGAAATAATCTAAAAAAAAAGGCAAAAGGACACATCCGCTGAAATCCTTTGTGTATTCAGACCCACCGACATACTTTGGTTCTCCTCAATCAATAGCCCAAAATATACATATACGCACACACAAACCAATACACACTTGTTTTGATTGCGCCACAACAAGTGTGTGATGAAACATGGACTACGCTAACGCTATACAGTATACACTATTCGAGTTGAAATGAAGTTGTAAGCCGATAAAACCTCCTGGAAATTGAGTGGGTTATATCGAAATACATAGACTTTGGTACAGATAGCCAATCAATTGGTATCGATTTGAATTCGACGTGTTATCGCCGTCTGTGCGTTTTTTGTACTTTTTTTTTGGTTTTATTTCGCCTCTTAAACAATGCAATTTAGAGGAGTTGGCATTTGGGTTTTCCTTTCGATATTGGATCACGTTTGTTGTCTTTTTATATTGTTTTTGTTCTTTATATTGGCGAAACTTTATTTTATTGCTTCTTTTTGTTGTAGGCAACTTAAAAGTAATTGCTGTTATTTGTTTTTAAGCTGTCATCAAAGACGGCACCGAACATGCAAATTGTTAATTGAAACGAACTTCAAGCGTGTCAAGTCGTTATAGCATAATTCACGAACAGAAACATGATTTTTCAAACCACTACAAAACTCTAAATATTTTTCCTCTTCGATTACAAGACAGGAAACAAATTGAGAAGTGGTTCTTTGTCAAAGATATACCTACCGCTTTGTAGTATGTGAATAAAGGAAAGAATCGTAATTCGTTGGAGGAGAATTTCTGCAATAATATGAAGGAAAATACACACCAGGTGGAGTGGTTTCCAATAACTGCTTTGTCGTTGAACATTACGACAAGGTAGGTTTTAGTATAGGTACTCGAAATGACATTCAAAAAGTGATGAAAACAATTTCGGGGAAAACCATGTACATTGCAAATTTAAACAGGACTCTAGACGCATCGACGCTTCTGCAATTAAAAGAGGCTAGAGAACCCGAAACAATTCGGTGACTGATCTTATCCAAGAACTTATGAATACTTCTTAACCTACCATTTACTAATAAGGAGGTTATTTTTTGTAAAACGACCAACTGCACTTAAAATACACGGAGTCGTATAGACAATACTTCGAAGGCTTGTAAAAGCAGAGAGTTTTGCTATAAGCCTCAAATTTCATGTAATTTATTTTGCCTATTTTGAGGATGAAAAAAAAAAACACACGAATACATCCATATTTTAGTGAAGACAGCCTGTGAGAGTAAGAGTAGTAAAGTGCATTGCAGTTTCTTTTTTTAGAAAAAGCAATTAGAAAACTTCAGAATGGGAAGCTATAAAAAATAAGAAAAGCGAACAAAGAGGAGCACGATTCTCCAAATGTTGGGTGATTGAAAAACGGTCGTTAAAAGTGCAAAAAGAGACCCTAGGGACAATACGACCATGACCAGTTAAATTCCGTAAAATTACCCACGAGAAACGTTTGTACAATACGACATGTTACAAGTAGGTACAAAAAGGAAAGCGAAAGCACAAGTGCATGCTTTCAGCAATTAAGTAGGAGAACAAATACTCCTAAAATGCAAAAAAAAAAAAAAACAGCCATGTATTCTTACATACTATCTACATGTAAAAATATATCCCCATTCTTTTAGACCCAACTGAAGCAAAGAGTGGAGAGAAGGTCAAACACAGTGAAACTTATTATGAGCTTATGATGCACATAAGGGCCGAAAACAAATTATTCGTATGCGGGAACCATCAGGTATTTAAGTGCATTTTTTATTTTACACCGTGTTCTGGTGTGGCACTGGCAAAGTGATGATTTAAATTAAAAATTATGCGCGTAATTGGAAAATGACAAATTATGCAAGATAATCGCTTGCCTTTATTTGTTAAGTTTTTTTTCATCTAAAGTCGTTGTAAAAATTACCAAAATCGACAGGAGTCTATTTTGAAAATGTACATTGAAACACAGAGCTATTGTATTACCCTACGGAGCTCGGGGAAAAAAGCCTACCCACATATTTTTGCATAATTTTATTCCAAAGCTATTCCCAAAATCAACAAAAACGAGATATAAAAGAATTTTTACAAGTCCCAATTCGGCAGCCACTCCAGGAATTTAACTTTAGTATTGAATTCCCTTTCAAACACACAAATTTACGAGACGATGAAGTTATTATTCAAACAACACACATAAATGTCCTTGGGCATGCTAAACAAGTATTCACGTGTAACAAGTACCGGCGGCACAACATATAAATTTTTCTTCTATTTTTTTAAGGAAACTCCATTCACCGCTATTCCTTCGCCTGGAAGCATCTAATTGAAATTAATGTAACAGCTTGCTCTCACAAATTTGTTACCATATTTCCGTTCGAGCGTATTTAATTTGCGGAAGTTTTACCTACTTTTCCAAACTTATTGGCCTCATAATTGTACATAATCTTGGCAGTATAATATTATATATATAATTTCCATCTAAATTATACACACTGCATAAAATAATTTTACATTTCCTTGTTCCTTCGATAATACACATTCAATTTTAGCCAAGTGGTTTCGCTGGGAGTTTTACTGCTTTGTTTAAAGGCACCAGCTGTTGCTCGTAATTATATTCCCTGTGTTAATTACATAGACTGGTCTTCTTGCTACTCTTGTGGTCGAGTATTTTAATTAGGTTTCGCAAATTATAAGCACAAGAGTTAACAAGAGAATATTGGGCTCAACTCTTCCCATGAGAAAGTCAAGAAATTTTCCGTTATGCTTGGACCGTTTTTCGATTACTCTTGTCTGAATTAAAAGATAACTTTGAAGGGTGGGTTAAGTGGTATTTTTTGTTTGGTTATTGCTGTATTGTAAAACTATAGACGTCAAATTGAATGGGGGGTTTTTCAATTAACGCAGCACTACATCATAAAAACTCTGCTCAGTCTTTTAAGAGCAAGTGGATACTAATTACAATTAATGAGGGGCACATACTTCAGAAATACACACCACAGGAGGGATATCATAAGTAGGTCTAGTTCCCAACCATTCGTTTTGTGTGTTTTTCAAATTTTTGGGACGAAAAAGGAATCCAAACTGGCAACTAAAAAAAAACTCTTTCGCGAGGGGTAGTGCAGTGGAAAAAAGACTTAGGATCGAATTTGGTTTGGATCGATCCTGGAACCCCTTGCAAGGGCAGGACCTCTTTTTCAGCTAAAGTCTTAACACAAACTACGTCCGGCAAAAAGGGGACTCGCTTGTCATTTTTGATATTTCAGCAGCAAATATTTTTCGGAATTGTGCCAGATAAATGAACTTTTTATTATGTAAAATAATTAATATGTCAAAAGCAGCTGATGCAGTAATTTATCGAAATTCTACACTTTTAGACACAAACAGCGTTTAGTTAAGTTACTGCGGAAAAATGTTAACAAACATAAATTTCAGACCCTTTCTAACTAAACAACAATCGTTTTAACTAAAGAGTGTACATAATCGTTTCTTAAGGAACTACGCAATACAGAAAGCACAACTTGTAGGTACATAGGGTCGTTTTCGATGGCAACTCTTCGTTATATACATCAAATTGTGGTATTGACTTTTAACAACCCTTGAGTGGCTGAGAACTTCGAATAAACCGAGTCTCACTATTTCACAATGACTAATGCATGATACCAACTTGAACCTGTCAACCCATTCTCAAAACGATTTGCTAAAATAGCCAAAACCTTATTTTTTTATCCAACCAAATGAGGTTGGTATTGCTTTGTTAAAACTCTATCCAACACTTACCTTCCTGAATTTGATTATTTGATTATGAAACTCAACGCGCTCCTTTTGTGCAGGCAAACGACCCCATTGTGAAATTCATAACTTTTACCCGAAATACTATACGTCCTCTCCATTTTACTGGAAAAAACCCAACGAATCTGGCGCCTTCATCAGCACGACGACGACGACGTAATTAAATACACCTTAATTTTCTAGGATGCGAAAATATCAACATGACAAATACATACGTACAAGTTGATATATCAACCAAAATGATACGTAGGCAACCTCTGCTAATGCAAACTAGCTCAAAATGAGTTCCTCACACTAATCTGCTGAAGAACAAGGACGTTCATAACCGCACGCCCGAAAAAAAATGAGCCATCGCTCTTTTAGCCAACGTGACAACATGCAAATCCTTTTGATTAAAGTTTCCCATTGCTACGTGAGAATATTTCGTTCAGCATCAGAATAGTTTGTGTGTACACTCCGTCTTCCTTTTGTGTACCCACAACCCACTCACCCCCAAGTCATACAAAGTACAAACTTATCTAAGCATAGAGTCTGTATATGGGCATGTTAGTGGGTACATGTTGTAAGGTACATAGGTATGTTGGCTGAGGGATCTGTCATGTGAACACAGTCAGATGTCAAGGGTTTCTGGTTTCTACTGACAATTTTCTTAACTGCGCCATGAACATTTTATGAAAATTTGCCTCATTTTCTGTGTTGCCTCATCCTTTAATGCTGATGGCGTGTGTTTGCTAGAGCACAGTGAATGGTAACCCCTGTTTGGTAGTTTTCACGAACGTATATGGACGGATTATGATAGCACAACAAAGTGGCAGCGTTAAGTGTTGGGCGGACAAAATTTTCAATTTTCTCAATTTCAGGTTACAGTGTTAAATAAATTTAAGGATGCCCTGGTTAATGATGCAGTTAAATTTACTCTTACACTCTTACGCAGTGGTGAGAAAAATTTTTTTGTTTTTGAGAAAGTAGCAACAAGTTTGTCAGCTATGTGAAACTTATGGCAACTTGACAGCATTTTGGTACAGCGAAAATATATCAACCTGCAGGGTAGTTTTATGCTATAAACAAAAACGATACAAAGAATGTGTGCATGGAAAAAAATCTCACAAATTGAGATTATTTTTCAAAATTGTCGAAAGTTTTCAATGGAAACACGTTGCTTCTAAAGTGTGGCGAACCTTTGAAGCGAGGGATTTCCAATTCAACCTGGAATAGGGTGACTAGTGCCACGTTCTACGAAGCTCCTCTTTTAATTTGCATTAAAAATGTTCGCGGCTATAACCTATTTGATTTCGTTTCATATAATTGGTCAAAGAGAATTTACATAAGAATTTTTAAAATAATGTTTCGGTTTTTTTTCACACCTTTGTGTCAGATAAAATCAAACGTTTGCACGTCATCCCCAAGCGAGTTTGTATTTGCCGCGCTTTTGGCCATATTAGACTAGAAATGCCGACAACATACGTGATATCCCTTGACAACAAGTAGGCAAGTAGAGAGTACGAAAATTGCTAAAATCTGAAGGGTGGGGTTAATGCAGGTGATGATTGGAACCTGCCAACGCAGGAAGAGGGTTCAGCGGATTCTAATAAGATTTTGCATGCTATGAGGAAAATAAAAATTTATTTATATATTGCGTCAGTGAAATCTGCTTAAATACGACGTGATATTTTTGACAGGGGGCTTACAATTTTATTGAAAAACTGCGCACCTCTATTATTTTTTTGGAAGCGAAAGCGAGAACTAACAAACTGCAATCTAGCAACTAAATCATAAATTAAAGGACTTATGACTGAGACTTACATCTAAGGATGGCGAGGGAGATTGCGTTTAAGAGAGTGCGCTGCTTGTAATAAGAAACATTTGTACAGCCTGGTCAGCTTAACCCGCTTGCAAAATAGGATAACGAACATATTGCCAATAAAAAAAGAACACGTGGAAACTTGTTAAAGCAACTTTTGGATTTATTGAACTTTTCATTATGGAGACGTAGTTTTTCATGCACAAATTAAAATTGTCCCCCACGGTGAAAGGCGGTAGCTCCGAAATGTAATGTGGAAGCTTCAAATAATATAGAAAGTTATGTAGCTACCGACTTGAAGCACACACAACTACGCTTGTGGATGATTTCTCTCTAGGAAGGCAATAACTTCTATTGTTTTGACAAAACGTTGATCGATGAGCGCAGATATCTGCCGGATGGAACTGTCATAAATTGTCTGACAGTTTGATTACTGTCATAAAACAGTATACCTAAACTGGAGGGAATATTTATTTTCAAAGCCTTGTAGTGTTTGCCATGATGCGCTGGTAACGTACTTACTGCTTTGTGGGTGTTTGAAAATGTGCGCGAGATTTAATTTGGTCCTGCTCGGTGCTGCTCGGTGAGGAAGACCGCAATATTACAGACTCTGGAATTCGCATCGAAAACAAACTTTACAGTCGGCGATCTCAACATCTGATGGATGGTACAATTTATCAAGCAACATTGAGTATCTGCCTGAGAAAACGAGGAGTCCAAAGAGACGTATATGGGGACGAAGGCCTCAGAAGTCGATGACGTACCTCAATTCACCTCGGCTAATTTCGAAAAGAAAAGAATATCGAAACAAGCAAACAAATACGAAAACCATGCCTCCCTTTTTTAAGAAATACATTTCTCGTTGACACAACCAAGGCCGAGCGGTTACAGCCGGTCACCACAAACTTCCTTCACTCTCTTCACTGTCCTTTTTTGACTTAATTTCATTCAGCAAGCTAACTATCTTATAATTACAAACATCATCTTAAACATCCATTTACAAAAAAAAAAATTCACCTCCGCATAACGTAAGCAACAGCACAGTCATTCAACATCCTTAAAGCTTGTTTTTGTTGCCGCAGAGAGGATGCAAACACACAACCGCAATCGCAACGCCCAACTGAAACTGACATTGTGAGGCGACCTCTTTCTAGATGACTTGTAAGTTGCAGCACACCCGCCCTCGAGCTTAATCTCACTGCGAAAGTTCTCACTACCGCCGGAGTTTGTAAGACGAAAATTAATGGTACGACTACTGCCACGAGATTCTAATTATTCCTGGTAATGAATAAAATGTCTGTTTTTCTACTTCAGGACTTTTCGATTTCATATATAGGTGGTGGCGCAAGGTAAAATACGGCATCTGCAGCCGTGTCGCCTATAGTGCAAACAGTGGTGTTGCCCGATAGCAGCAAACTCTCATCTGATATCGAGGAAACTTTCCCTCACCAGGAACATCTAAATTATCGTCGAAAAGTAAAAGTACGTACCTGCACAGTGCACTCTCCGCGACATGACTCTCTGAGCAAATTACACCCAGCCTATCTCGTTATGAACTTCAAAGAACGCAACGTCCTCTGTGCTGGTGCTGGTGCTGGGTTGTGCAAATACTCTTGGTTGCTTTTCGGAAAATTATAAGCAGCACATGCACACGTCATCGCCACACATATTCCTGTTTCCCGCAAAAGCATATAGCCTCCGCCCGATGTACAAACACAGTTTTTCTTCATTTTTGCTTCTTTTTTTCGGTTTTGGTTTATTTTGTACATTTTACGAGGCATTCACTGGGAAAATCCTTGTTTATGGCATTCTGCGGTTGTTCCACCACCCGCGTGCAAATACGTTTTACATGGTTCCCTTAATTTTGCCAAAGGTGAGGGTAGCGAAGTTGTGTGGGTGTGGGTCAACTTGGCGGAAATCCTGAATTTTTCATACAAACGGGTAGAGTCCCCACCCTACAGAGACTCAGTTGTTGGCTCAAGCCGATGTCCGCCCGGTATGGGCTGGGTATACGAGCACGGCGGTTTAACTTTGCAAATGTATTCATGAGTTTTCGACGTCCAACACCTACCTATGAATGAATTTATTGCTCTTTGCTCTTTGCTCGTTAGGGCAGATTTTCGCTATTTGATTGCTTTTGTGAAACCCATAGGCGAAGGGTCGGCAAAACAAATAGAAGTCAGCGAACGCTACTCGTTGTGGCAAAAGAAAAGAAAATTGTTTTATGTTTATATTCGGGGCGAAAGTTTCTTTGATGTGTTTTGACCAGTTTTATATTTGCTTGGCTCTTTGGGTGTGTTCAGAAAAATGCGTTCCACTTGTCGCTGTATTTACATTGGTCCAAGCTCTAAGGCACCTTAGGTGCGCAGTATCAAACTTTTTTCGACATTGGGCAAACTGCCTTCGAAAGGGTTTCATATCCGTTGTCTAATAGCC
The DNA here is from genome assembly GCA_949126925.1 of Cheilosia vernalis. Lineage (NCBI taxonomy): Eukaryota > Metazoa > Arthropoda > Insecta > Diptera > Syrphidae > Cheilosia > Cheilosia vernalis. The sequence goes on along the minus strand of OX421358.1, from coordinate 1,143,859 downwards.
ACCACGTGTTAGCTGTGAGGTTATTTGAGGCAGGCAAACTTTACTACGAGTATGTGGGCAAGGTTATTGGCGGAGAAAATTACGAAAACTGCAAGTCGAACTTTTGATAATCAGAAGAGGGTAAAATCTGCGACAAACCTAATTTCTATTGAAGGAAACTGCTAAGCAGCATTTGAAAATATCATATGGCTGGTACAGTTCTAAATTCGCGAGCTAGTTGCAGGCAATTGTGTACTCAGTTAGAAATGTACACCGAAAGGTCGAGAATGCAAGAAGGTGCTAACCGATGTTGACTATCTTTCGGTTTTAGACTTATTCGGTCAAAAATTCCTCCTCCTAGATGGCGTTTCTGCACTTAAACATTATGTAAGTTGTTGTAGGTACTCTATATCATAACGAAGGGAGCTCCAAAGTGATCTCTTCGTGGTTGTCTGTCTTGTAGTTTATAGAACGCATTTCGGGGCAAAAAATACGCTACTCATTTTTGCGAACCCCTAACAAGCCTATTGTAATTCACACCTCTTGCGTACGCTCAACGATACTAAATTTAGCGTAGCTAATCCTATTCCCGCTGCAAATTTAAATAACTGACAGATTTGGACAGATTTAGCTAAGAGGTTTTTCATGTTAATGCATACTAATTTCCAACACACCTTAATATCGATGACACTTGTCTAATTTAATCCAAAAGGCTTATTAATGAAAGCTCAATTCAGATCCACCGTAATCCAATTGAAAAAGCCTAACCATTGGTATAATCCTTTTGTCAGGCCCTATACTCCTTGTATATAAAGTTCACAGATATTTAATTGCTTACACAGTATCAATTTCTGTGTTGTTGCCCGGAAACTCTTTGTCAATCAAAATGTTATAATAGGAAACTTGAGCTCGGGCATGAGGAGCAGCAGGACTGTACCTCCCTTTGGCAGTCGAACGATGTCAAAAAGTCTTCCGGGCAGAAAATGAAATGAAAATCCCATCAGCAGTTAAATCGATCGAATCTTAATTAGCATGTACTTCATGACTGGGGGAATAAAATCCGTTACTCGTAGTGCTCTGGTGGGAAACGACTATGGCCCTACGGATTAGATCAAAATTTAATATTGAATCCCCATTGTCATCGTGAGCACCATTTCACATTTCGTTGATGATGTCGTACACGTGTGGTGGTTATGCGGCAACAGAAAAGGTATCCAAGTGGATTTTACGACAATGACAGTTTGGATACGGGTACGTAGTCGTATATAGGTATGGGTAGGGGTACCATTGAAATCCACCTAAGGGGAAGACCTGATCGTTGCTTCCTATTAAAGAACAAGGCACCTTATTCGTTGGTTTCGTGTCCACTGTCATGACCACTTTGGAGTATGAGCTGGTAGGAGGAGGTTTTCATTGCATGTATAGGATGTGGTCCGAGCAGTTATTAAGAACATAAAAGGCTGTAGGTAATTCTCTTGGAGAAGGGAAATAAATAAGGATGTGGATTGGATGCTTGCAATTGGCTTTGGATACTCGAGTGCCGAGAGCTCTGTATAATTTGAAGCCCGGCGGAATAAGGCAATTGCCCTACTTTGTGTTTGGGCCACATGCGTGAACCTAAGGACAATATGTGTCTATGTTGATTAAACGATGTTACTGTGACTGGTTTTATACATAAAGTGTGAATTTAGTTTAGAGATTTTAGGTAGCTAATTACTAAGCTTACTCAAGGGTTTCCCCTTAATTCGTGGTAAAAATTACCAACATACAGTACGCCAACTAAAGCCACACGATACGAAGGACGAAGCCGAATAGGGATTGCGGGCATGCCTCTTGCGAATGACAGTAGATTGAGTGATAAGTGGTTCGAACGCTTCTTCTACCATTCTATTCCCCATTCGTCACTGTAGCTGCTGCCAGGCAAGACTCCCACATAAGACTATTTTCTTTTGCTAAGATTGGTATCATTGCGGGGAAGTGTCTTGGTAAACAGGTAATTTTATTTATTTTTTCCAAACAACATAAAAAAACAATAAAATTGAAAAAAAAATGCTCTAAATGTTGAAGATAATGAAGTACAACATGAAAATTATAAAAACAAGATTACTATGACGTATTATGCGAAAAAAAAATTAAATGTAAAAACACTGTAGTTTCGACAAAATCTCTTCTGTATTATTATAAAAATTGGTATGATCACTATGTCGAAAACGAATAATATGTTTGACATATTGCTAGAATAAACTGACTGGATTGTGAACAAGAGAATAATAAAGACGTGTTCTTTGTCCTATCACGAACTCTACAAACACCAAAACATGTTTTCCTAAATAAAAATAATTACCAAAAATAAACAGTAAATCCTTCTAAATTTATTTCCATTTATTGAATGAAGAAAATGATTTCTATGAAAATCGAAAGAAGTGTTTGATATCATTTTAGAAAATATTTTTGTTTACTCACTTTAATTGCTCATATTAAATTGAGACGAAATTAAAATTCAACATATCAAATAACAGAAACGTTCTCACTGATTTCCTGTCCTTTGGGTCTGCTCAGTTTTGTCTGTCTCAAAAACAAAAAAATAGTAATTCACCTCTTTTAAAATCGAACAGAATACAAAAGGGATTTCTTTTCGGTCTGTAGTTTCCAAAAAACTTTTTTTTTTTTAGGAAAAAAATCCAAAAAATGTTGTTCCATGATTAACACTCTTAACCAAAGTTAAAATCCAACAGATTTTACCAGGAGCTCTTTTCGTTCCCCTTCTCAAAGTTGTTTGTAAGCGAGCACTTAAATCTCCATATGCGAAGGAAAAAATTCCCCGGCAACACTGGTGCACTTTCAGTGCCTAGGTTCGATGCTTCATTGACTTTGATCATTTGTATTTTCCTATGATAAGTTTCATATACCCGACTGATAGTTTCCATACAATAGTGCATTAGGAGAATTTATACCCCACCCAGAGAGCATGGTTAAATTGATTTCCTTTTGGTTTTTGTTCTATATTCATATTCAAGATGGCTAAACTGTCCTACGTGACGATTGCTAAGAAAATGAACTCCCTTCTTCCTTTTCTGGAGCCGCCTAATTTGATTTTCATCACCGTCACATTTTCCCCGGGGAATTGCAATTATTTCCTCTGCCATACTCTGCTCTTGGGTCGGTCCGAAATGAGCTCACGTAGGTAAAGAGAGACACAGACAGAAAGAAAAGCAAATTAGTTGACGAACTTGATAAAAATGCTGCTTCCTAGAAAAGCTTTCTCAATGTCTTCCGACATTTTACGAGTTCACTTATTTCCTAAATAAAAAAAAAAGAAAATGTTTACCTTATTTTGAAATGAAACCATAACAACGATACACGACTGCTGTTAAGGTGGCATATACTTGCTCAATTTAGACTTTGGTTGGGATTCATTCTTTCAATGAATATAATACGCACGTTCGTACATACTTTACGGATGTTTAGAAAATATAAATCGGTTTAATGCCATACACCATATGGTGCACGACACACGAGCGATTGTCATTATTTTTAAGGATGCGAGCATAATACTGGGAAGCGCTTTATGTGGTACATTTAAGTCTTGGCGGATGTCTTTTCAACAGTATTGTTGGATAATTTTTTTGTTAAGAACTTGGGGTGGACATTATTCCATTTGTTGTTTTTCAATGTTGGTAGACAAAGGCAGTAGTGCGGCAATGCCTGTTGAAGAGGGACGTATTTTTTGATGAAGAGAAACTTAAAACTAAATGGAATTTATTGCGTGCCAAAGATTGAAATTTCTTTGACTACCAGAAGCATCCTTGCTTGAATTGCATATTGATGATAGCACAAACGAAACTTCAATTAAATTTCAAAATGTTAACATGTCGTTTGAAAGCGACCACCGTTCTACTGCAACAATAGGAACAACTTAAAACGTATAAATGTTATATAAAGTAACAATTCCTGTTCGTTACAATAATGTAATGACAATATTCATTCGATTTGGTGTTCGAAATAGCAATATTTCATTTCATTCTCCAGCTGAAATAATTATACACACAAGAAACTTTAAAACTAATGGGAGGACAAATTGATTTTTTTTAAAGTGATTCTTTAACACTGAGAAAAACTTTTCACAAACTGCACTTCAATTTAAATGCCTCATTTCCCATTGTCCTTCGTCACACCAGACTGCAAGTGCAAATTATTTAAAATTCAAGATAAAAAAAGCAGAAACCATTGCAAGTCCTTGTGAAAAATAGTTTGAAAAATCGCATGCCAATTTATCGGATTAGAAAGGTTCCATTACGTAATGCTGCACATTTCCCCGCATTATCGTTTCCTTTAGTCTCAACGGGAAAGTAAAAAAAAGAACACCACATCTCAAGTGGATCATTGGGTAACCAACTGTCACACGTTAGAGAGCTGTGGGTTTCATTCATTGGATGGCAATCAGTATAAACGAGATTCCATTCTAAACTTTGTCAGTGAAAAAGTGCAGACATACATAAACATAACCAATCCTCTGGCGAAAGTTACCTGCACAGAGGCACTTTGTATGTTCGGTCATGTGGAACATTCTTGATGATAAAAAATTTGTGTATAAATACACTTAAGACTCAAACCAAAGGAGTGACATAGTAATATTAGTTAGGAGTCGGGTTAGATGCGGTAAAAGTAGGTGCCACTGATACAGTAGTGGATGACTGAGATTGACACGTGATGGTGCCGTGAAATATCGCCGAGCGAATTAACGCCGAATTCTAAAATTCTAAGTTTTCTAATTCTGAAATTCGGCATTATTTCACTTTGTGAAAGCGCAATTACGCCGAGTTTTCCAATTCGGCGTTATTTCTCTCGGCGTTATTTCACGGCACCACACGTGATTCGAGTGGAACATTTTCTCTTTTAAATTCCTAAAATCAGCAATTGTTGCCAAGTCCATAATTAGTTGCTTCGTAGATAAACTAATAAATATCTCTAGTGGATGTATATTTTCCCCTGGTCTTGTTTTATAGGTTTTATGTGTACGACCAAAAAACCTCATAACAGCCATCCAAGGAATGGTATCGTAGACATATCCTTCGTTGAAGACAATCTTTCAAGGAAGTGTTCAGTACAGCAACTATTCCGAATCTTAGAGTACGAAGGACCATCTTACGAATTACAGCTCTTAAGGTATGTGTTGCATTGTTATCGTTGAACAAAAACGATCTTTATCAAAATATATGACTTTATGAGTCAAGATAAGTTAAGATGATGAAATACTATGTTCATTGTCTATAAACAAAATTACGTACATTAAAATAAAATTATTTGATTAATACTTCTTACTATTTTTAGCAGCTGCTCTGTGGTTTCAGACTCCTACCATTACAATTGCCACTTAGCACTTACGAATGAATTTTACGCTGACGCTTATATTATTGACAGATGTAAAATGAGACTGTTCGATTTAAAATTTCATCTAAAACCACCGAAGGACTGTTCGACTTAACATTTCTCTTTTCTTTTTAACAGTATGCATTCGCAGCGTAGATTAATATTGACTGTTCGAACTCAATATCTGTGCTGAATTGACTCTAGAAGCTTCATTTCAGTGATATCTAAGCCATAATTTTGAGTTAATTTCACTGGAAGATTTGGTCACCTTCAAGTCGTGTTGTTGAATTTTATTCATAAAGAAATTTAAAGAAATTTACTGAGTTCTAAGCAGTTCGTCGCAATCTACTTGTGGATACTCGCAAGACACTTGTTCGGTCACGGTCAGGCACAGAAATATTAAATTTCCTTGACCTTAATTATCCCTGTAGACTTTGGCATGTGGTATCCCTAATTCGTCCGACAAATATGAAGTCTGCAAAAGGACTCAGAACTAAGATTGATATTGATGAAGAACAGGGATGCCTTCAACTTATTGGGCCACAAAGATATGATGATGTAAGGCTCTAACTTAAAGTTTTCATCTCAGAGAAGTCCCCTTAAAGCGAATCGAACAAACGTGAAAAGCAGTATAAGTGGCAAGGATGATGCTTAAATATTCGTTTAATTTTCCTTGGTCTTATAAACATATGTAGTTAGTTATTTAACTTTTAAATCTACTCAATAAAATTTGGTCATTTTGTGGCAGGTGTCAGGAGATCATCGTATGCAACTGTGGAATTTTAGAATTTCAATTAAAAAAATTAAATTAGACAGTAACGTGTGAAAGGATTTTATTTTTAAATATATGTTAGTGGTTGTATTTTTTTTATTTTGCTCTATTTCGCTCCTGTTTTCGCCCACTGTGGAACTAAAGAGATAGTCCTTCCATGTAGATGTAGGAATTCAAGAGCAATGATATCCACCACTCCAATTGAATATAAGAGGAGGGGTGGTTGTGACTAAGCTCGATGCGAAACGCACGGCATCGGGGCAGTTGTGAGTGGTTCCTGATGTTGTGCGGTCGTGTTTAATTAGTAAAGACAAAAAAAAAAACGGAAAAAACAAAACAGTGAATCTGCGTGAACAGGAGGTGAAGACGGGGTGAGTTTCTCACTGAATTGCCTTGCAATTCTTTGCTTATATTATTATTATATATGTTTATGTATTTTATGTATGAACTCCTGAATAAATTCAAGCAGAGTAGATCGTTGAGTTTGTTCAGGCCATCCATATTATTTTATTCGTTTCACAGTAGTATGGCTAGCTGAGCGGCTACGGTATTTTTGAGTTAAGGGTGGTTCGGCTGCCACACTTGGTTTCGCACTTAGGTGCATTATTTGTCACAGTGTGGGTAGGATGGTTTTCTCCTCCACATCTGTCCTCTCTGGATTTAATCTTATTGCGCAGTGTGCTTGGACGGTTTTCTCCTGCACATCTGTGATCTGTCTATGTAAATGTGCTTGTGATGGTTTGCTCCGGCACATGTATTTGTGATGATGGAAGTTGAGTTATGGTGTACTTTCTCACTCCAATTCTGAGGGGAACATAGGGATGGTATTCTCCCATGTTCTCTTAATTATCCTCCTTGCATTGTGATGGTTTTCTCCTTCGCAGGGGTGAGTGCCTTAGTTTGGTGATCAACTTTGTGTGCTCTATTCTATTGAGGTGAAATCCAGATAGTTACCGTGTATGGTTTCATTATGCTCTTTTGCATTAAATGTCATGACGGAGGCTAAAAGCTCAGCTGGGGTATTAAATGGATAGGTGTTCATTTATTTATTTACTACAGTATTTTATGTGCTACGTAAATTGTTTTTTTTTTATTGTAATGGTGATTCATGTGTTCTTTTTGTATGTTCTTTATTTACAGGTATCAGTTCGATCACGCCCCACGACACGCTGATGGTCCATTCATATTATTTTTGTTTTTGTAAAATAAAAATTACATGCTTCGTCGTAGTCGAAGTTTTTTTCATTATTTTATTAATTTAATGGTATTCCTTACACGTGCTTTTTCACAAAAATGTAAAAATTTCGAATAGTGTGAAATGTGATCCATTTCAAGTAGATTTCTTGTAGAAGCACCTTACCTCAATTTAATCACTGTATCTTTTTTGGATATTGCATTCGATGTTTGTAATAAAACGCACATTTTTCGGCGGTTATTTGTTTATAAAAAGACAATTTTCAATTTAAATACCCCAAGAAAACCTCGTATCTATGAAGATTCCTCGTCTTGAATACAAAATTGTGACCAGTGATAGCGTTATTGATTATCTGTCCCTTCGCATGCAAACATTTTTAGACGATTATCGTCGAAACACAATAGACCTCCAACATAATAGCATCTCAATATTAAAAGAATAGTTGGAAAGCAGCATTCACTTCATTCCTACAGTCTGCAAAAAGTCCTAAACAAAATGAAGTGCTTATTTTGCCTCGTCCAGACTATCATCTATCTTTATACGTGATTTGCTTCTACTTTAATTTTTTTCCAGCGGGAAATCCATTTCTTTAAACGCCACAACTGGATACGAAAAACATAAAGAGTACAGAAATCAAGCTGATATTATACAACACAAACTATTCACTCGATTTTGTTTTGTTTTTGCGAAATCCGAGTCTATTGTTACTGGTTCCATGAACTACAAACTAATTTGCCAGCTTCATTTTTCTCTGGTGATAAAGCGAAAACTCCCTATAGTATGAAAACTTTTCCCATTGTCTTAGCCAATTTCCATCAAAGTCGTACAATCTTCTCAAGCCGATAGGACATGACGACGCACATTTTATCGCCATACCTCCGATTCCGAGAACCACAAGAACGTGTGGAAACTGAGATTTCATTACTTTCAACAATTCTCTGTGGAAGGCAACCAAAAAAACCAAAGGGATGGGATGAAGAATGAGTGAGTCATTAAGTCCCAAAATCAGAAAGGGAAATATTCACATACAGGCGGCAAAAAGGGTTCCCGGATGCCGCCCCACCAGTTCCGCCACCAGTTCCGCCACCAGATCTATATTCGGCAACACAATCGAAAAACTAGATGAAAGGAAGCCGGTGTGGTGAACTCTTTGAGGTCACGTACAATAAAATCGCTATTAGATGGGTATACCAGGACATATTCAATCATTTTTATTCTGCTCTTAAAAAATTCAACTGTCATTTCTGTGCATACACGTATAAGCGTTTACTCGTGCTGTACAACGTACAAGCTATGATTTAAGGGGCACGTGGTTCGCACTGCGATAAAATCGAAAGGAATAAATCAAAATATTATTTTTACCTCTCAATGTTTCCTTTTCACTCTGATTTGAATAGTCACGAAATGCAAATAGCTTGAGATTACAATGATTTCCGGCAAACGGAAATCAGCAAAGTCCCTTGCACTCAGTCCCCTTAGATGAAGCATGTTGTAGTGACATGCTCCTAATTAGGAAGATATCTTATCCTTAATTACTAACAAAGTTCCGAGCATTTTCGGTCCAAAAGTTCCCGTACCTTTTGCCTGGGCGAGGGTAACCTCTAGCTAGAAACATTCATTTTCCGCTTGTTACCCGATTAAGAGTGTGAATAAAACCCAGCATATACATATGTGCCCGGATTCCCATCCAGGTTCAGAAGCCGAACGTGCATAGGGAAATAGTAGTTCAATTAAATAGTGATTAATAATGTGGCAGGGCGAGGGCCAGCCAAAACGATTCACTTATTTCGGATCCTTTATCTGTATCCTCATTATTTGGAAAAATCCATTTATTATTTAGGAGATTCTGCTTTCACTGTTAATGGGGTGGAAAATTCTAGGCCGTGAGCTGTGACTAGCTAGCGAATGCTATAACTTCATTTGGGTTTTTGGCCAAAAACTTTCAGTGGCAACATGGTTAGACCACGGACGGGGATATATTTTTGGTTTATGAGTTCTGGTGTGAATGCGGTTCTATTTTGTTTTTTTTTGTTGTTGAACTGTTCAACATTTCTAAATGCGTGTTTCAGTTGCGGGTGTTTTGCCAGACTAGTAAGTATATTGCAATAATATAAATAACAGGATTAGTTAAGTGTGCATGGATGAACAATAAACTTGAGTGGTAAAAGGGGCCGAGGCGGCGACGCACTTTATTATCTATATGAATAGTGAAACATATGGACAGTCGGCATGTGGAGCTGGGTGAATGGCATTCAGTAAAAGTGGCCTAAAAAGATAATTTTATGAAATTTCATGGGAGTTCATAACTTAGTCAATGTTTAAATTTAGCGTAGCTAATCCTATTCCCGCTGCAAATTTAAATAACTGACAGATTTGGACAGATTTAGCTAAGAGGTTTTTCATGTTAATGCATACTAATTTCCAACACACCTTAATATCGATGACACTTGTCTAATTTAATCCAAAAGGCTTATTAATGAAAGCTCAATTCAGATCCACCGTAATCCAATTGAAAAAGCCTAACCATTGGTATAATCCTTTTGTCAGGCCCTATACTCCTTGTATATAAAGTTCACAGATATTTAATTGCTTACACAGTATCAATTTCTGTGTTGTTGCCCGGAAACTCTTTGTCAATCAAAATGTTATAATAGGAAACTTGAGCTCGGGCATGAGGAGCAGCAGGACTGTACCTCCCTTTGGCAGTCGAACGATGTCAAAAAGTCTTCCGGGCAGAAAATGAAATGAAAATCCCATCAGCAGTTAAATCGATCGAATCTTAATTAGCATGTACTTCATGACTGGGGGAATAAAATCCGTTACTCGTAGTGCTCTGGTGGGAAACGACTATGGCCCTACGGATTAGATCAAAATTTAATATTGAATCCCCATTGTCATCGTGAGCACCATTTCACATTTCGTTGATGATGTCGTACACGTGTGGTGGTTATGCGGCAACAGAAAAGGTATCCAAGTGGATTTTACGACAATGACAGTTTGGATACGGGTACGTAGTCGTATATAGGTATGGGTAGGGGTACCATTGAAATCCACCTAAGGGGAAGACCTGATCGTTGCTTCCTATTAAAGAACAAGGCACCTTATTCGTTGGTTTCGTGTCCACTGTCATGACCACTTTGGAGTATGAGCTGGTAGGAGGAGGTTTTCATTGCATGTATAGGATGTGGTCCGAGCAGTTATTAAGAACATAAAAGGCTGTAGGTAATTCTCTTGGAGAAGGGAAATAAATAAGGATGTGGATTGGATGCTTGCAATTGGCTTTGGATACTCGAGTGCCGAGAGCTCTGTATAATTTGAAGCCCGGCGGAATAAGGCAATTGCCCTACTTTGTGTTTGGGCCACATGCGTGAACCTAAGGACAATATGTGTCTATGTTGATTAAACGATGTTACTGTGACTGGTTTTATACATAAAGTGTGAATTTAGTTTAGAGATTTTAGGTAGCTAATTACTAAGCTTACTCAAGGGTTTCCCCTTAATTCGTGGTAAAAATTACCAACATACAGTACGCCAACTAAAGCCACACGATACGAAGGACGAAGCCGAATAGGGATTGCGGGCATGCCTCTTGCGAATGACAGTAGATTGAGTGATAAGTGGTTCGAACGCTTCTTCTACCATTCTATTCCCCATTCGTCACTGTAGCTGCTGCCAGGCAAGACTCCCACATAAGACTATTTTCTTTTGCTAAGATTGGTATCATTGCGGGGAAGTGTCTTGGTAAACAGGTAATTTTATTTATTTTTTCCAAACAACATAAAAAAACAATAAAATTGAAAAAAAAATGCTCTAAATGTTGAAGATAATGAAGTACAACATGAAAATTATAAAAACAAGATTACTATGACGTATTATGCGAAAAAAAAATTAAATGTAAAAACACTGTAGTTTCGACAAAATCTCTTCTGTATTATTATAAAAATTGGTATGATCACTATGTCGAAAACGAATAATATGTTTGACATATTGCTAGAATAAACTGACTGGATTGTGAACAAGAGAATAATAAAGACGTGTTCTTTGTCCTATCACGAACTCTACAAACACCAAAACATGTTTTCCTAAATAAAAATAATTACCAAAAATAAACAGTAAATCCTTCTAAATTTATTTCCATTTATTGAATGAAGAAAATGATTTCTATGAAAATCGAAAGAAGTGTTTGATATCATTTTAGAAAATATTTTTGTTTACTCACTTTAATTGCTCATATTAAATTGAGACGAAATTAAAATTCAACATATCAAATAACAGAAACGTTCTCACTGATTTCCTGTCCTTTGGGTCTGCTCAGTTTTGTCTGTCTCAAAAACAAAAAAATAGTAATTCACCTCTTTTAAAATCGAACAGAATACAAAAGGGATTTCTTTTCGGTCTGTAGTTTCCAAAAAACTTTTTTTTTTTTAGGAAAAAAATCCAAAAAATGTTGTTCCATGATTAACACTCTTAACCAAAGTTAAAATCCAACAGATTTTACCAGGAGCTCTTTTCGTTCCCCTTCTCAAAGTTGTTTGTAAGCGAGCACTTAAATCTCCATATGCGAAGGAAAAAATTCCCCGGCAACACTGGTGCACTTTCAGTGCCTAGGTTCGATGCTTCATTGACTTTGATCATTTGTATTTTCCTATGATAAGTTTCATATACCCGACTGATAGTTTCCATACAATAGTGCATTAGGAGAATTTATACCCCACCCAGAGAGCATGGTTAAATTGATTTCCTTTTGGTTTTTGTTCTATATTCATATTCAAGATGGCTAAACTGTCCTACGTGACGATTGCTAAGAAAATGAACTCCCTTCTTCCTTTTCTGGAGCCGCCTAATTTGATTTTCATCACCGTCACATTTTCCCCGGGGAATTGCAATTATTTCCTCTGCCATACTCTGCTCTTGGGTCGGTCCGAAATGAGCTCACGTAGGTAAAGAGAGACACAGACAGAAAGAAAAGCAAATTAGTTGACGAACTTGATAAAAATGCTGCTTCCTAGAAAAGCTTTCTCAATGTCTTCCGACATTTTACGAGTTCACTTATTTCCTAAATAAAAAAAAAAGAAAATGTTTACCTTATTTTGAAATGAAACCATAACAACGATACACGACTGCTGTTAAGGTGGCATATACTTGCTCAATTTAGACTTTGGTTGGGATTCATTCTTTCAATGAATATAATACGCACGTTCGTACATACTTTACGGATGTTTAGAAAATATAAATCGGTTTAATGCCATACACCATATGGTGCACGACACACGAGCGATTGTCATTATTTTTAAGGATGCGAGCATAATACTGGGAAGCGCTTTATGTGGTACATTTAAGTCTTGGCGGATGTCTTTTCAACAGTATTGTTGGATAATTTTTTTGTTAAGAACTTGGGGTGGACATTATTCCATTTGTTGTTTTTCAATGTTGGTAGACAAAGGCAGTAGTGCGGCAATGCCTGTTGAAGAGGGACGTATTTTTTGATGAAGAGAAACTTAAAACTAAATGGAATTTATTGCGTGCCAAAGATTGAAATTTCTTTGACTACCAGAAGCATCCTTGCTTGAATTGCATATTGATGATAGCACAAACGAAACTTCAATTAAATTTCAAAATGTTAACATGTCGTTTGAAAGCGACCACCGTTCTACTGCAACAATAGGAACAACTTAAAACGTATAAATGTTATATAAAGTAACAATTCCTGTTCGTTACAATAATGTAATGACAATATTCATTCGATTTGGTGTTCGAAATAGCAATATTTCATTTCATTCTCCAGCTGAAATAATTATACACACAAGAAACTTTAAAACTAATGGGAGGACAAATTGATTTTTTTTAAAGTGATTCTTTAACACTGAGAAAAACTTTTCACAAACTGCACTTCAATTTAAATGCCTCATTTCCCATTGTCCTTCGTCACACCAGACTGCAAGTGCAAATTATTTAAAATTCAAGATAAAAAAAGCAGAAACCATTGCAAGTCCTTGTGAAAAATAGTTTGAAAAATCGCATGCCAATTTATCGGATTAGAAAGGTTCCATTACGTAATGCTGCACATTTCCCCGCATTATCGTTTCCTTTAGTCTCAACGGGAAAGTAAAAAAAAGAACACCACATCTCAAGTGGATCATTGGGTAACCAACTGTCACACGTTAGAGAGCTGTGGGTTTCATTCATTGGATGGCAATCAGTATAAACGAGATTCCATTCTAAACTTTGTCAGTGAAAAAGTGCAGACATACATAAACATAACCAATCCTCTGGCGAAAGTTACCTGCACAGAGGCACTTTGTATGTTCGGTCATGTGGAACATTCTTGATGATAAAAAATTTGTGTATAAATACACTTAAGACTCAAACCAAAGGAGTGACATAGTAATATTAGTTAGGAGTCGGGTTAGATGCGGTAAAAGTAGGTGCCACTGATACAGTAGTGGATGACTGAGATTGACACGTGATGGTGCCGTGAAATATCGCCGAGCGAATTAACGCCGAATTCTAAAATTCTAAGTTTTCTAATTCTGAAATTCGGCATTATTTCACTTTGTGAAAGCGCAATTACGCCGAGTTTTCCAATTCGGCGTTATTTCTCTCGGCGTTATTTCACGGCACCACACGTGATTCGAGTGGAACATTTTCTCTTTTAAATTCCTAAAATCAGCAATTGTTGCCAAGTCCATAATTAGTTGCTTCGTAGATAAACTAATAAATATCTCTAGTGGATGTATATTTTCCCCTGGTCTTGTTTTATAGGTTTTATGTGTACGACCAAAAAACCTCATAACAGCCATCCAAGGAATGGTATCGTAGACATATCCTTCGTTGAAGACAATCTTTCAAGGAAGTGTTCAGTACAGCAACTATTCCGAATCTTAGAGTACGAAGGACCATCTTACGAATTACAGCTCTTAAGGTATGTGTTGCATTGTTATCGTTGAACAAAAACGATCTTTATCAAAATATATGACTTTATGAGTCAAGATAAGTTAAGATGATGAAATACTATGTTCATTGTCTATAAACAAAATTACGTACATTAAAATAAAATTATTTGATTAATACTTCTTACTATTTTTAGCAGCTGCTCTGTGGTTTCAGACTCCTACCATTACAATTGCCACTTAGCACTTACGAATGAATTTTACGCTGACGCTTATATTATTGACAGATGTAAAATGAGACTGTTCGATTTAAAATTTCATCTAAAACCACCGAAGGACTGTTCGACTTAACATTTCTCTTTTCTTTTTAACAGTATGCATTCGCAGCGTAGATTAATATTGACTGTTCGAACTCAATATCTGTGCTGAATTGACTCTAGAAGCTTCATTTCAGTGATATCTAAGCCATAATTTTGAGTTAATTTCACTGGAAGATTTGGTCACCTTCAAGTCGTGTTGTTGAATTTTATTCATAAAGAAATTTAAAGAAATTTACTGAGTTCTAAGCAGTTCGTCGCAATCTACTTGTGGATACTCGCAAGACACTTGTTCGGTCACGGTCAGGCACAGAAATATTAAATTTCCTTGACCTTAATTATCCCTGTAGACTTTGGCATGTGGTATCCCTAATTCGTCCGACAAATATGAAGTCTGCAAAAGGACTCAGAACTAAGATTGATATTGATGAAGAACAGGGATGCCTTCAACTTATTGGGCCACAAAGATATGATGATGTAAGGCTCTAACTTAAAGTTTTCATCTCAGAGAAGTCCCCTTAAAGCGAATCGAACAAACGTGAAAAGCAGTATAAGTGGCAAGGATGATGCTTAAATATTCGTTTAATTTTCCTTGGTCTTATAAACATATGTAGTTAGTTATTTAACTTTTAAATCTACTCAATAAAATTTGGTCATTTTGTGGCAGGTGTCAGGAGATCATCGTATGCAACTGTGGAATTTTAGAATTTCAATTAAAAAAATTAAATTAGACAGTAACGTGTGAAAGGATTTTATTTTTAAATATATGTTAGTGGTTGTATTTTTTTTATTTTGCTCTATTTCGCTCCTGTTTTCGCCCACTGTGGAACTAAAGAGATAGTCCTTCCATGTAGATGTAGGAATTCAAGAGCAATGATATCCACCACTCCAATTGAATATAAGAGGAGGGGTGGTTGTGACTAAGCTCGATGCGAAACGCACGGCATCGGGGCAGTTGTGAGTGGTTCCTGATGTTGTGCGGTCGTGTTTAATTAGTAAAGACAAAAAAAAAAACGGAAAAAACAAAACAGTGAATCTGCGTGAACAGGAGGTGAAGACGGGGTGAGTTTCTCACTGAATTGCCTTGCAATTCTTTGCTTATATTATTATTATATATGTTTATGTATTTTATGTATGAACTCCTGAATAAATTCAAGCAGAGTAGATCGTTGAGTTTGTTCAGGCCATCCATATTATTTTATTCGTTTCACAGTAGTATGGCTAGCTGAGCGGCTACGGTATTTTTGAGTTAAGGGTGGTTCGGCTGCCACACTTGGTTTCGCACTTAGGTGCATTATTTGTCACAGTGTGGGTAGGATGGTTTTCTCCTCCACATCTGTCCTCTCTGGATTTAATCTTATTGCGCAGTGTGCTTGGACGGTTTTCTCCTGCACATCTGTGATCTGTCTATGTAAATGTGCTTGTGATGGTTTGCTCCGGCACATGTATTTGTGATGATGGAAGTTGAGTTATGGTGTACTTTCTCACTCCAATTCTGAGGGGAACATAGGGATGGTATTCTCCCATGTTCTCTTAATTATCCTCCTTGCATTGTGATGGTTTTCTCCTTCGCAGGGGTGAGTGCCTTAGTTTGGTGATCAACTTTGTGTGCTCTATTCTATTGAGGTGAAATCCAGATAGTTACCGTGTATGGTTTCATTATGCTCTTTTGCATTAAATGTCATGACGGAGGCTAAAAGCTCAGCTGGGGTATTAAATGGATAGGTGTTCATTTATTTATTTACTACAGTATTTTATGTGCTACGTAAATTGTTTTTTTTTTATTGTAATGGTGATTCATGTGTTCTTTTTGTATGTTCTTTATTTACAGGTATCAGTTCGATCACGCCCCACGACACGCTGATGGTCCATTCATATTATTTTTGTTTTTGTAAAATAAAAATTACATGCTTCGTCGTAGTCGAAGTTTTTTTCATTATTTTATTAATTTAATGGTATTCCTTACACGTGCTTTTTCACAAAAATGTAAAAATTTCGAATAGTGTGAAATGTGATCCATTTCAAGTAGATTTCTTGTAGAAGCACCTTACCTCAATTTAATCACTGTATCTTTTTTGGATATTGCATTCGATGTTTGTAATAAAACGCACATTTTTCGGCGGTTATTTGTTTATAAAAAGACAATTTTCAATTTAAATACCCCAAGAAAACCTCGTATCTATGAAGATTCCTCGTCTTGAATACAAAATTGTGACCAGTGATAGCGTTATTGATTATCTGTCCCTTCGCATGCAAACATTTTTAGACGATTATCGTCGAAACACAATAGACCTCCAACATAATAGCATCTCAATATTAAAAGAATAGTTGGAAAGCAGCATTCACTTCATTCCTACAGTCTGCAAAAAGTCCTAAACAAAATGAAGTGCTTATTTTGCCTCGTCCAGACTATCATCTATCTTTATACGTGATTTGCTTCTACTTTAATTTTTTTCCAGCGGGAAATCCATTTCTTTAAACGCCACAACTGGATACGAAAAACATAAAGAGTACAGAAATCAAGCTGATATTATACAACACAAACTATTCACTCGATTTTGTTTTGTTTTTGCGAAATCCGAGTCTATTGTTACTGGTTCCATGAACTACAAACTAATTTGCCAGCTTCATTTTTCTCTGGTGATAAAGCGAAAACTCCCTATAGTATGAAAACTTTTCCCATTGTCTTAGCCAATTTCCATCAAAGTCGTACAATCTTCTCAAGCCGATAGGACATGACGACGCACATTTTATCGCCATACCTCCGATTCCGAGAACCACAAGAACGTGTGGAAACTGAGATTTCATTACTTTCAACAATTCTCTGTGGAAGGCAACCAAAAAAACCAAAGGGATGGGATGAAGAATGAGTGAGTCATTAAGTCCCAAAATCAGAAAGGGAAATATTCACATACAGGCGGCAAAAAGGGTTCCCGGATGCCGCCCCACCAGTTCCGCCACCAGTTCCGCCACCAGATCTATATTCGGCAACACAATCGAAAAACTAGATGAAAGGAAGCCGGTGTGGTGAACTCTTTGAGGTCACGTACAATAAAATCGCTATTAGATGGGTATACCAGGACATATTCAATCATTTTTATTCTGCTCTTAAAAAATTCAACTGTCATTTCTGTGCATACACGTATAAGCGTTTACTCGTGCTGTACAACGTACAAGCTATGATTTAAGGGGCACGTGGTTCGCACTGCGATAAAATCGAAAGGAATAAATCAAAATATTATTTTTACCTCTCAATGTTTCCTTTTCACTCTGATTTGAATAGTCACGAAATGCAAATAGCTTGAGATTACAATGATTTCCGGCAAACGGAAATCAGCAAAGTCCCTTGCACTCAGTCCCCTTAGATGAAGCATGTTGTAGTGACATGCTCCTAATTAGGAAGATATCTTATCCTTAATTACTAACAAAGTTCCGAGCATTTTCGGTCCAAAAGTTCCCGTACCTTTTGCCTGGGCGAGGGTAACCTCTAGCTAGAAACATTCATTTTCCGCTTGTTACCCGATTAAGAGTGTGAATAAAACCCAGCATATACATATGTGCCCGGATTCCCATCCAGGTTCAGAAGCCGAACGTGCATAGGGAAATAGTAGTTCAATTAAATAGTGATTAATAATGTGGCAGGGCGAGGGCCAGCCAAAACGATTCACTTATTTCGGATCCTTTATCTGTATCCTCATTATTTGGAAAAATCCATTTATTATTTAGGAGATTCTGCTTTCACTGTTAATGGGGTGGAAAATTCTAGGCCGTGAGCTGTGACTAGCTAGCGAATGCTATAACTTCATTTGGGTTTTTGGCCAAAAACTTTCAGTGGCAACATGGTTAGACCACGGACGGGGATATATTTTTGGTTTATGAGTTCTGGTGTGAATGCGGTTCTATTTTGTTTTTTTTTGTTGTTGAACTGTTCAACATTTCTAAATGCGTGTTTCAGTTGCGGGTGTTTTGCCAGACTAGTAAGTATATTGCAATAATATAAATAACAGGATTAGTTAAGTGTGCATGGATGAACAATAAACTTGAGTGGTAAAAGGGGCCGAGGCGGCGACGCACTTTATTATCTATATGAATAGTGAAACATATGGACAGTCGGCATGTGGAGCTGGGTGAATGGCATTCAGTAAAAGTGGCCTAAAAAGATAATTTTATGAAATTTCATGGGAGTTCATAACTTAGTCAATGTTTATGTTTTCGCTAAAGAAGTGAGGACTAGTTTGATGGTGGCTTATGAATTATGAAAATTTTACTTCAAAATCTACAAGATCAAGTGACTTCGTGGCAGCTTTTCCACCCTTCAGGTAGGTAACTCTGAAAAAACCATTAGATTTGGCTACTTTTTTCAAACAAAGCTTTTGTCATTATTTTTTGAACATGTTTTTTACGACTTAAAAGAAGGAATTTCACATTTGAAACGTGATTTCTAGAGCTCCTTTGTCCATTTTAAATTTTCGCATGATATTTACCAACCAGTAGTTCCCATATAACACACTATATAATAGTGTTGCGATAGGCAATTTCAATTTTAATGCACTTATTTGAAAATACAATTTGTTTAGAAGGGCAAAATCAACCAAAGGTAAAGCTGACTACGAGAATACAAACTGATAAATAGTCCCGACAAATCTAGTTGACGTTTTATGTATCATAATGTCCCCAATGTCAACGTATGTTGTATTTTGAAAACATGTCTTAATCGATCGATGATTTAACTGCGTTTTAAGCTAACACAGAAATTTTAAGGTTACCAAAAATGATATTATAGCGAAATACAAATAAAAGAGAAATAAAAAACAAACATAGATTTCCCCCTAAGCAATTTCTACCAACAGAATACCCCTGATTTGTCTGATGCGAAAACCCCCAAACTGGTAATCAGTGGATCAATGATTGGAAAATGTTGTTCTTCACTTCATTTCTGATGTGATGTCATTTTCAGCGCTAGAGACAGCCCTAATACCTACTTCAAAGTGATGAATGCCTACTTAAAAACTGTAAATAGCTCTTCTTATTGACAGCACATAATTGGCTTTAAGGAGCGACGTCTCTCATCCTTATCCTGATTGCTTTCTTTTATGATTATTTCCGAACTTGTGAGGCAGTGAGTATTTTGACTACACAGTGTATAGATCTTTATAAATGCTGGGATATGCCGAACGCCTAATCAGAACTGTTTGGGTTACCTTTTTTGAATATGCTGTACTTTTGCCAGTACACGACTTTCCGGGCCTAAAACGGACTTTGATAACGTCAAATTTATTGCGTTCACGGAAAATATAGATATACGAATATAATTATCCGCACTCGTCAAAATACACACGAAACAACAAATTTAGGAACTTCTGGAGGAATGAATGGTAGTTTATGTGTGAATTCATAGAGGAGGAATTATGAGAGAATTGTGAAAGGATTTATACGTTCTTAAAACGCTTATAGTCTCTACGTGAGATTTTAATTTATTGTGGAATAAATTATCAGGCTATTATTTCCATTTTCAAAAATATTTACCCTCAACTTCGGCCGATGTTCCGTTACGTGCCTACAAGCTATATTTTTATGAGGTGGCAAATGCTAATTACATGCTAAAAACGCATGTCACGTTATCCGTTAAATTTGAAATTATATTGTTTTTCTAGTATGTAAAACATCCCATTTAGATAGTTTATTAACTAAAAAAAATAATATCATTCGCCTACACGAGGACACACCTCACTTCCTCTGACAATGCCCAAGTCTCTGTCACTTGAGGAATAGAACACTTGGAAGATACTACTTCCATGACATAGGTACATGAACTTTCAGACATATCTTTATTTAATCTTTACAGGTTCATAAATGCATCAGGATGGCTGGACAAGGTGGAATATCCAAGAGGAAATGACACTATAGCCAACAACATCTGCTAACCGTCCAATAAGGGCATCACAATGGGTTCACATGGACCTAAGTGGGGTGCGGCAGGATTCGTTCCGACGTACCCACTCATAAACCTTACCTAACCTAGGGAGTCCCAGTATTGTTTCTGCTTTAGACCACAAATTAGTTTTGATTTGCATAGACAGCCTACGAATAAATCAGGACATTCTAATAAATTATGTTAATATACGTATTGAATAATTTGAAAGGGTTTTTATTACGACACAAATGCACTAATACTAAAACTAAAAGTACCCCTGAGATTCATACTCAAACCTGGAAGGTTCTAGTAGATAGACATATTCACATCATTGGCTAGTCGTAGGACACACTAGAGACTAGAGGTTCAGGTCACAACGCACAACGGAAGCGATCTTATCATGGCGAGTCCCGAGTCCCAATGGCCAATTAATAAGTTTTTCATGAGAGTTATACTCTCGAATGTTTCGTTCGTTTCTTATGGTTATAGTATTGGCATTTAAGTATTTGTTTTATATTTTTATTTTTCATGCAATGAATGTCTGAAGTTTGAAAGTACATGCCGTAATCCCATTCAATCCTCATCAATTGTCTACCATTATGAATGACTTCTTGAAGATTCCTCTTGCCGTTGTCTTCCAGTAACCGCCACTCGGTTTACCAATAAATGTTCAGGTTTCTTTCATGAATGTTTGGCATGTGGCTGCCTCAATTTCATGTGCTTCAAAACAGTCCCCACCCCCAGGCTATTTAAGAGGAGAAAGAGCTAACGCCTCTCAACCTACTATTACTATCCAGCTGTTCGGTAATACCATCCTCCCTAAGAAGACGCACTCTGGGTACGAATATCTATAGTAGATAACGCTTCAAGGAACTGCATATATTATATGCATGAAATATGGTAAGTAAATTCATGAACAGCGGATTTTGCCTACTCTGTGTAGTAACACAATATCTCTAATTCGGCCTAAGTTAATCACTCCGCCACCTTTTTGTCACTTGAAACCCTCGGTGTTAACAGCAGCCCTTAAAAGAATTCGTAATGTTATCGCAAACTAAACGATACGAACAGGGTCATATATCTACGATACCTATCCCTTTTAAACTGGTTCTCTGCTCTTTTGAACTGGTTTATTGTATCCAACAGCACTCGTTTGCGCAGATATAGTTCATAAATCTCATGGCTTCATAGAGCAACCATCTTTAGCTTCTTTCTTCCCTAAATAAAATCCATAAGTAAACAAGTAATATCAGTACCCACGAATTAAGCGTTAAGCCCCAAAGGAGTAGAAAAGATTACTTCGATAAGTGTACCGCGTCAGTAGCACTAATTCGCATTATCTCTCCAATTCTTTAAAGACATCAAGACATCTAAGAAAGGTAGATGACTTTAAAAAAAATAAGAGAAAGCAAAGTATTTATCCTGGTGTCAAGCATTCCGGTAGGGGGATATTGAAATTTCCCCAGAGAAATTAATCTAATTAAAGACAAATGCCTGTGATGCGGGAGAAAGTCAAAATCATTTCAGGTCAAATGGAATGAATACCAAATGCGATTGGTTGGAGATTCTAAAAGGCAGAGAGTATATTTCAGCAAATGATTTTCAAAGGAAAATCAACAACTTGCAGAGTGTAGGGAATACATATACAGAGTAAGCAAGGACACACCACTTATTCAATCCAAAAGCTATTTACTTTTGTTTGTAGCGACGAATTGTTTTGATTATAAAAGGCATCTGGTCTTCTATTGAGGGCTCTCATTGAGGACGGACACTGTGCAACGATATAAGGAGTAGGCGATGTAGGTCTGGTTTTGAGGTTACGTTTGATTTTCATCAAACTAATCAGTAAAATCATGGGTCGATCGCGCCCCTTAGTTACATTGTACTTGTCTGCTTGTATATACTCTCGCTTCAGACGAAAATCCTTTTGTTTTCGTGTTTCATGTGGGGGCAGTTTGCAGATCCAGTACAAGGAATATTGCAGGAAAACATCATATAAATCGGTGATAAAATCTAGATATTGCAAGCTCAGACCTAAATGGGATATGAGCAATATTCAAGGAGTCTTTCTCCTTTATTCATCGAAAAGCCACTGTTGGGAACGAAGCCCAAATGTATGTATACATGTTCACACAGCTTAATGAAAAGAAATTGCCTGTGAAGTCGCTTGTCAATGGCATTGTGCTGGGTGGCTTTCATTTAGTTTCCTGTTCTTATGACGTCATTGTTTTTTTTTATTAAGGAACCTTATATCCGTTTCGGTAATGCCTTCTGGTAGGATGTTTCTATTTTCACCTGATCAAATCTTAATGGGAGGTGGGGTAAGACGTAAGAGTTTGGTTTGGTTAAGTGTTATGTCGTATACGCCAGGCCCATATATATATATACATAGATTAGATATGACGTACCTATGTATATAAAATGTACACAAGATTTATTGTCATCATTTGAAGTGAGTATACTTAGAAGTTTGTATGGATTACTTATTCATAGTGTAATGTTTTGTATACAGAAGTCTGACAGAGACAAAAAAGACTATTGCCGTTAGTGGAATTTAAAAGTTTTCTCGAGTTTTTGCGATATTTATGTCAAATCTCCTAGGGATCAATTTTCCTTGGTGTCATGAGAGTTTTTGAGAATTCTTTTTTTTTTAACTTTTATTATATTTTACTTGTTTCAATGATGGTTCTTATTTCGTTTACCTATAAATCCAAGCAAGCAATGGAAGCCTTAATTTTGTGCAAATGGTGGCAAATTTTGTTTTGTGGAATAATTTTCCGGTGTCACTAGTCTCTATCAACAAACCTCTGAGTCTTGAAGTCCTCCAAAAGAATATCCCTCAACAATGCCAGAACCTATCACCGGAAGCTCTTTCCAAAATTGGTGGAAAATGTCATAAAACGGTCCCGAATGGTCATCAATTCTGGCGGTGCCCCCGACTTAACGGAAAAAAGTTCAAGACATCAAGTAATAGAATCATAATCCCAGTACAAAACCAGAATAGTAGATATATCTATAAAAAAAATCTGATAAAAGAACATTCGGCCCTAGCGAGGTATCCGTCGGAACGGAAAATTCTCCGATTTTATACGATTGGGATGATTTTTGCTGCGAGGTATTCTTCGGAACAACTGTTCGGAGAATTTTTCCGACATTTTGCAACGCATATCGGCGAATTACGTTGAAGTGCGATGAAGTGCATTTCCTTGTTTAATTTTTGACAGCTAGGCTCCGATATCCTCCGAGAGAAATTGGTTGCGGAATTTTTTTACGATATCCTCCGAGTACAATGAGTCGCGGAATTTATTCACGATTTGCGGTAAAGTGTTAAATAAATTAATAATAAACAATATGTCAACGAATTTGTTTGTATTTATTGACTAAATTTGTGTTTCCAGTGCAAAATCTAGCGAAAAACCAAGCACCAAACAATACGAGGATGTGAAGTCAATGCGTCATCGCATTTCAATTATATTTTCCGAAAACGGATACCTCGAATGCGATTTGCTGTTCCGACAGAGTATGCGCTGCGGAGAATTTTCCGTTCCGACGCATACCTCGCTATAGGGCCGATTATTTGGCAAATTTTGCGAGTTCGTCTAGAAATAACAGTTCCATGGTCCTTGTTCGAATAAAAGAGAAACAACTTTTGAATTCGGTTTTAGAAAGATTTTGTGATGATTTTAACATTCCGCGGTACTTACAGTAATTTTTAGTGCCCAGTGCCCATGTTCGGTAACTCATGCGATCAATTTTCGCATCGAAAACATAGTAACATGTTTTTAAATTTATATCGTTTTAGTGATAAATATATCGATGTTATAATTACAGCCCAGGATAGAGTTTTTGAACTCACAATGGCGAAATTTTCCATACTAAATTGCATATTGTGACCCACAAAATATTTGGTGTGAATGATTATTAGCAAAACCCATTACCTAAACTTTTTGCTCAACTAAGAACTTATGATAAGTCTTAAGCAAAAAAATTATTAATAGTTTTGACTTTGCGCGAAATTTGTTTGACTTAAATCTTGCCAGACATGTTCTTTGGAATTTTTTTGTCTATTTGACTATCTACTGTAGTGACCTTGCCGTTAAGACACATATAGCTTGTTGATAAATGCAAAAATGACAACCTTAACTATCGGGCATGTAGATCTTTAGAAAAATAAGCCTCACCCACTCCCACTAGGTATTAAACCAACCTATATAGTATAATTCCTACTTAAATGTTACTTTCTGAATGCCACAGTTTGTGTAAAAAATACTGAACTTTTAAGAATACAGTGGTCTTCTGTATCATTTGTTATACCATGCATTGGTAGAAGCTTCAATGTTCAAATTGATATCGGAGAGTGTGAATTTTAATGGCCCACACTTACCTCACCATGGCTAATTGCCTAAAAGCAATAATACCGAATTCCAATTTATAGCACGACTCTTCTGTGCACAAGTCCATAAATGTGAAAAGTCAGTTTGTAGAACTACTATTTTTCATTTGACGGAAAAAGTTTCATATCAAAAACCCAAAAAAAGAAAAGTATCTTGTTAGTAAATTTACTGAAATCATTTTATGTTTTTCCGCTTTGAAAAATTAGGGGCACTGAAGAAAAGCTGCTTCAACACTGAGTCTGAACGTTTTATGTTTCATTTTTGCGCTATGGAAATATTTACTATCAAACATAGCAGCAGCATCACTACAGAGTACACATATAACATATGCCGCGCAACACAGAGTTTCTCTCTCTTCAAATTTGGTAATTGCAGCTGAAAAGGGAATTTTCCACTCGCAGCCATTTACTGCTCTTGTGTTGTGAGCAACAACATTTTTCAACAGAGTTTTCCACACACAAAAAGGAAGGACATTCAGAAGCAGTACACTATGGCAGCAGCTCGCTTTTTATTCATCCATCTTGGAAAATGGTTTTACGATTTTATTCTCGTCACAAGTTAAACATGAAATCGCATAATAATACTCGGATACACATAGTTAAAATAGTGAACAGAAAAAAATGAGAAACTACAATTTTTTTTTTCTCTGCATTTCTTCAGGGGCATACTCAGCATCCGCCACCCAGTAGCCAGCGAATTGCTTTTTGCATATTAAGATGAATGGATTTTCGTTTTTCGTTTTTCTTTTTTTTGCCCCATGGTTAATGCAATTGATGTACCATAAAATGGTGTTCTTTATTTTCTCTTGTGCTATCTTCAAGCTTTATTCGAGGGAAATCCTCATGACGCTTATTCCTTCGATGCTCATCAATCCTTGTGAATTGTAAATTCAAATCAGGTTACCGTTTGATTGACATTGCTGGCGGATGTGGTTGGCATATGCAATTGAATTCTGGTTACATTGTGACAATCGATTTCTCATTAGAATAGAAGATTAATGTTGCCATTCGTAGAAGTCACTGATTTGGTGCAGATTTTTCTGTCAAAGATCAATTCTATGGATGGCTGTCGATAAATGTATCATTGGGGGGAGTCTGTGAAAGGGTTAACATGTTTTGGGTGTTGCCGAAAAACGTTATTTAGCCAAGATAATGACACCAACATGGGATAGAAGATGTGGTGATTGCTGCTGTAACTGAGTTCAGTATTTGGACTGCGTCTAGATTGTTGATAGTGACCTCGTTTACGTCAAGCTATTTCTCTAATCTGATGACATAGGAATTCAGTGTCTTCATTAGGAAAGCGTCGTTTGGTTTAGTCATTGGGTTCAATAGGCTTTCGTGTAGGAATGGATATAGCTTTACAGAATGTCTGCCCCTTTAATGGAAGGCGTTTTCATTGGGTAAACCAGATAGGTACGAACCCATCAAAATATAGGATCGGTATAGGTTTTATATTTAAGGTTCACATTGAATACGTTATAAGTATAGTAAACTCAATTTTAGCGATCGTTAGGTTAAGGAACTTCATATTTCCTTTTTAGGAACTGTTTCTTATGCCATCTGGTGAGCGATTTGCGAATACACCGTGCAATTTTTCATTGACATTTTTGTCAGAATATACAAATTTTGTTCGTCACGAAAATTAGCTATGAGTGTGCCCGACACCTTATACAGATGCGCACCAAATTGCTCATAACATATTTAACTGAAAATATCACACATTACACACAGCAACCCGTTCCGTCACGTGGATTTAATTTGCTTGCATAAGAAGTAGCGCTGACAGCAGTTGTGTGAAATTGATAACCCCTTAAGTAATTTTCAATTTATTAAGCTTCATTCGTCTCATCTGAATGTTTTCCATAAATTATTAGAAAGCAGCAGTCAGTGAAAATATTTTTAAATCCACTCTACCAAATTTGAAATATCTCCCTCTCTCAGCATTGCGAATGCGAGTCAAGTATATGTAACCTTCCTTAAAACTTCAACCAAACAGGGAAGGACCACCTCGTAACGTCTATCAAATACCAAGAAGCATAATGCTGAGATAAAATGCAAACCCACCTCAACAACAACATCCGAACAATGAAAACAGACTTCAGTCAGAAATGAAATTAGGGCAACCAGACACTCGAGTGAATCATTGTTGTATACCTGCTACCTGCGGCCAACACTCCCATCAAATGGAGACACATGTGAGGTTATTCACCGAAAAGGATCTTTTCATTTATCCTTCGTTCAGTTCCGCTTAACCAAGGCGGACGCAGTTACCTTTTCCGCATATGCATTCTCATTTAAAGGTGCGTCGCATTGTGCAGTAGCATTAACCTTTTGAGAAACATCTGAAACTGAATAGGTAAAAGCAAAGCAGGGGATACAAATACAATACGTATAGGAGTTACTTGTGTGTGCTCATTCTCCGTTTACCTAGTTCCGCCTCCCACTCCCTCTCTGCCTAGGTTGAGGTTTATGAAAAAATAATACGCTTGGCGCTTGGTTATAAATGTCAGCCGGAAAGTTTTATTTATGATACTCTTGGGGAAATGGAATTTATCCTAGACCTTAATATAGGGAACATATCTTTGTGACAAAGCGTTGCAACTGTACATAAGGATGGATAAATGCATTTCTCTCAACACTGAACACTGAACACACACCGGCGGCGGTTATGTGGCGAGGAAATCTCGCCATTAGCCGTAGACCCATTATTAATTGTTGAAAGGGGATTTAAAAAAAAAATCCAGTAATGCGAAAAGAAATATATACATTCACCTAATCTTTAGATGAGGTTTGCAGAAGTGGTGGTATTAAAATTTGCACAGCGCCTTTCGGGGGATTTAGTTTTATTGTTCTTATTTGGATTAATGGCTTAGAGCCTTTGCGTTAGGAAGATGAAGTGAACAGTGGTATAGACACTCACATGACAGAAATTTTAAAACAAAAATGACTCCATGCTCAATATTTTACCGTATTCAATCGAAAAGTTCAATTATTGTTACCTATATATTTAAGGTAGGTACCTACTTGATTCGGACCCAGTTAATGGAGGCGCACTTATACGTTGTCCTTATGAGTTAACATCTGGACCCCAATTCTCAAAAATGTTCGCATACGTTTATCAGTCAAAATCTCCGATGCGATGCGAAAAACTGAAATTTGCAATTCCCCAAATCCACATACGAGAATTTCTCTTCGAATGTTACCTACTCGTCGTCTGTGTTTTCCATGCGGATTTGCATCTCGTATAATTATGAGTTTGATACTTAAAAAAATGGATTGTTTTTTTTTATTTGTGTGTGAGAAAATAAGAGTCAAATTAAAATAAATCACACAAAATAAATGAAAGCACTAATTGAATGATATTCCTTCGCATTGATATAAATATTTTCGGAAATAGGTAGTGCCATTCGATCAAAGCAGTCTTGACGCTCTTGGATAGTTCGGTATATTTCGATTTCGCCTAACCGATTCGTTGAGAATCGAACAACGTGGCCTAAAGTAGCCACTGTGAAAACGCATAAATGTTCATTAAACAAACATACATTGGTATTTCTTTTATTTTGTTAATCGAAAACAACAACCAATTTGAATATTGTTTTTTTTTCGCAACCTGTTAAAATGGTTTACTGTAAAATTCTACTTTATTCGAAAAGTGAATACATTTTCGCACAGGTGAAAAAAAAACCGAACAGCTTTGAGAATACCAATTTCTTTCCTATTGGAAAATTGCAGTCGGATTTGCTCGTATACGAATTATGTTATGCGGAATTTGAGGATTGGGGTCCTGGGGTCGAATTACCACATATACGTCATCGAACAATACGTCACTGAACTTTGTGTATTTTGCATGCAAAACAATAACAAATTCATTCACGTAGTACTCCGTCACGGATGCGGTAATTCAACTACTGATTCGAATGGAAAACCAGGGAATCAGTACCATTGCCTATAAATATGCAACGAATTCGTTCTTTTCTTTCTTTGAATTTTGTGCAAGCCACTCTGTTGTTTGTTAATGTTTACCGTATGTGACAAAAAGGGTATGCAAAAATGCACCTTCCATTTGGTTTATATTTCATAAAATGTGAAACCATTTATATATAGGTACATAGGATACATTAATCATGACTTGCAGTTTCGGGGGCATTAAAAGTACGCGTGTGATGCACGAAAAGCCATTACATTCACTCAAATGTGTGGCGTTGTGCCGCGTTCACGAGTAAGGAGTGATTGGGACTTATTTTTCTGGAGACGCCATCGGCAATACGGTCGCACTTTTACGAGCGAACGGTATCTACAGACCACAAACACGGTTTCTTAGTGCTGGAATTGGATGAGCGGGGCTTGGTGAACCGCACACCGCACACCCAGCACGAATACAAATGGATATTGTGAAGGAAGCCTTTCCTGGTCACGTAATCTCCGTTTTGACGATTTGGGATGACCCAACCAGCCCAATTTAACCATCACAGACCGAGTTGAAAAACGAGTTACAATCTTTTACGCACAAAAATTAAGTCTCTGAAAATAAAGTAAATTGGGCCAGAAAGTTTCATATACATATTATATTGCAATAAGATGTCAAAGATGTAAGTGGCTCAAAGTAGTTTGAATTCTATCCCCTTACTTGGAAGCATATTTTTAGATCTCTGAGAGTACAGGAAAGCAATCTAGACTTATTATATATTTATTTCGGGAAGATAAATATTTGAATAAGAAAAAGTGTAAATCTTGATTTGTGTCAGATGTCGTAAATATTATATTTCAGTACCTTAAAAACATTTCAGTGAATTCTCGAATTTTTGCAAAATAAAATATTAATTGTTATAACTTATAACGAAAATAATGGTATATATAAAATCGCTATAAAACCAATAACTTATTGTTTGTTTTAAAATTCTTACCATTGACAGGTGAATTTGAGGTGAGGTTGTTGTAGAATCACAACAAACCTTTCAAGCAATCAACCTCACAAAAGCTGTTAAGCCTTGTTAGAATCGGACAGTTAAATAACCTAAGCAAAACAAATACATACAAGCCATCGATCACACTTAAACGAATTTTCCGTGCTATCTGGCCGCCAAAAAGTGCTGCATAACACTTGCAATCAAGCATTTTTTTTTGCATTTCTCAAGGTGCATTAATAAACAATTTCTTAAGCGCTAAAGAGGCGAAACTTCAGGTACTTGTTGTGAAAACTCTGCCATCCATGCCCCTGATGGCAGAAATGTGAAAACAAAACAAAGTCCCCTGAAATAGTGAACACTTGACACTTCCATTCATTTCTTACTGCATTGGCACTACCTATATTTATGTGGCACGTCCTGGCCATACCAACACGCAAGCTATATCCCTACTTTAAGAGTTAACTAATAACAAAGTAAAAAGAACCGCCCAAGTACCAAGGTATTTTATTGTCCTAGGCAGACGTTCGGTGGAGGCGGTGATTAAAAATGGATTCGCGGATATTCTTTTCAACCATTTTATAGGATCATAAACATTTTTATGCACTTTATCCGCTGCTCCTTTGCTCCTTTTTTTTTCGCCCATTTGATTGGATTTAATAGCGACCCGGACAGAAATTAAAATCGATATATACTCCGGAGAGAATATGCCTTCACATAATTTCATAATTACACTGTAATTTTTCAAGAACGAAATTTTTAATTTAAGTACTTGAAATAAATAAATGGAAATCACGAAATATGTTAAATTTGTTTGCAACTTTATTAATGCCCCTGGGGGTACACCTAAAGCTATATCGAGTTATGAAAGTAGGTCTTTCCAAATACCTGGAAATATTCGTGATGACGGTATATAGCCCGGAGCGGACCTGAAGCGGATGTTTAAAAAGCATCCATAAAAATATAGAATTAAAACCTTTAATTTTGAAATCTAAATTTAAATACAAAAACATAGTTATTATAACGTAAGCCTTAGCAAGCACAGGGACACACAATGGCCTTAGGTATTTATAAAGATTCAGCTATCGATTTTTTTCATTCTCTGTTTGAGCTTGAGGATGAAGGAAATCGACCGGATATCTCTGCTGGAAATAACAAGTATGTGGATAGAGAGAGAGAGTCAAGATAAAGCTTATACTACGCTGCTCGAGCTTAACTAATCTATATCTGATCTCCGATTTTTCTCTCCAAACTTTAGCTAAAATCCTACCTTAATTTGGACATTGAAAGGTGTCACTGAAAACAGCTTTTCTTTGAAAATTACTTCATTCCTTCAAAAATGCAACTTTTTCTGATTTCAAACTTTTCCGATTCTAGGTATTCCTGGTCAATTTATTTAAAAAAAAATTCATCCTTGCGTAGTTCTCCGCAACACAAAAACACAGCATTCGGTTAAAATTTAGATTGAGAAAATGGGCCGCTACATTTAATGAACACCCTAATTTTTTGACACATTTCGAAATAAATCTTCGATATTTAGCTCGATCTGCATGTCACTATTCTAAAGTGATTCGCTTAAATTTAGCTCAGTTAAGTTTTGGACAGAATTTTCTATAGGAGTTAAAATTTAGCTCGAACAGCATATACAAAGCTTAAGCTTAAGAAATTCAAATGCGGTAATATTCGAGCTCTGTCCAATGTAATATTTCGTGACCGCATTTATTTATTGCCAATGGTAGCCTTTTGAACCGACGACTCGTAAATTGGTTGACTATCTTCTTTCTTTTGTATTGCAAAACAATTTCGGGCTGTGCTTACAAATTTTGTATAAATTCTATCAGAGCTACACAAGCAAGTATTACCTAAACTAAATAAACAGTTGATACAACCGGTCGTAAGGATACCCTGGCCTAGACCTAGCTTATCACAACCATTCATTTGGTGTGAAATTTTCATATTTGGGACGAATGCCGATTCCAAACGGTTAACTGAGAAGCTCTTTCTTGACTATACTCTCAGTCGTGACGCAGAGGAAAAACAATTTTAAAATATAATTTGTGTTTTTATGGTGATCGAACCTTGAACCTCTCGCTCAGCAGTATTACCGACCACTTTCCTAAGCCTCGTTGTTACAGCTAAAGCCTAGAAACGAAATTCTCTTTAAACTAAATTCCTAGTAAAACATAAAAACATCCAATCTCTATCGATTTTGTCGCGGAGGAAATAACCAGCGTCCCAAATTTGCTATATTTGCATCTTATCACGAATAACCACATACTCGTAGTTTGTTTCTTCTACGTATGAAGAGGTACACGTGACTTTAGGTAAAAAAAAAAGAAAATAGTTCTGGCTACCCTCAGTGGTAGCAGCAAAATCAAAATCCATTTGCATATTTTGAATATATATTCAATTCTCATGGTATACAAGTAAAATTGGTGAGGATTGCCCATCACAGTGACAATTTCATGAATAAAACCATTTTTTATATGCCTGCCTGCCATGTCACAGCAGCAGCATTCGAAATGATCCCCAGAGCCAACAACCGAGGACCGAGAAGCCAGAGAAAAATTGCGAATGACTATGAAAATGATGATGATGTCGACGACGATGATGGTGGTAGTGTTGAAATGGGACACCTCGCCGGTCGTTTCCACTTTAGAGAGAGAAATAGAGACGGAAAAAAAATGGAATAAAAAAAAAAAATACACACATTCATACATATTCGATCGCTTATGAATTCCTGTCCGACTGTCTGTCAATTGTAAGGACTTTCTCTTCCACGAGTACATCCCCCGAACATGACATTATAACGATTCGTTGAAAGTTGAAAATCATTTCACCAAAAGACAAACTCCAACTAAATCCGAAGATGTGCCAAAAATTGAATTTTCATAATTCCGTTCACGCTTCACGAAGATTTTTATTTTTGCTTTTTCAGGATCACAAACCATTTGATTCTCTGCTTCATAAGTCAGTTGGCATTCGAAATTCGGCTGCCATTGTGGGGACGGAGAGTGAAGGCGCTTGGGTAAAATTTTCCTTCTTTCCGTCTTTATAGTTGGCGACGAGCTAGGTGGCGTAATTATGTTTTTCATTTGGTTGTGTTAAGTAGACGTTTGCTTTTGTTCTAAGCGGATATTGTGGGCTTTCGACAGCGCCACGGGTAATTTGGTTATTGCCCCTAAGAAGATTGCTTAATGATGGGTATGAGGATTTGGCGAGCCGCGAATATACTATATACAAGCATTTGAATTCGCAAAGATAATTGTTTTGTGCTTGGCTGGGTTTTTAGTTAATAAAATAAAATGAATGCTGCCAATGGGTTGTGGTGCCGCCGAAACTAAATGTGCACATGGATTTCTGTGCTTGGTATACAATTCGGATATATTTAATAAAATCTCAGACATTTGTCACGCCCAAGGATAAATATATTTTCGGTACCGAGAATACGTAATCGTTGTCAAAGTTGGAGGCGATTTTTGTTCGACAGAAGGAATAGCTTGAGAACAAGCAGATTCAAATAAAATAACCGATTCCTTATGAATACAAATTAGTTTACATAAATTTTCCTTGCCATACATCAATATAACAAAGTTCTTGTAAGAAAAAAAAACGGACACCAAATTCCTGTTTCTATTGTTTGAACTCCTTGGGCGATGAGACATTGTAGGCTTACTTCATTTCTCTCCTCATCTTGTCGCGAAGCGAGCTACACACCAAGCATTTTATACAACGCACTTATAGGCAGGCTTTTCATATTCATGTTGTTCGGATATAAAACACATTTATTTCACAATTTACACACAATTCAATTTTCGCCTAGCTACAGAACTAAAATAGCATTTGTGGTTCTACAATTCCAAGTAACCTTTCTGCAGATACCTCGGTAATATCCTTTTTATTTGAGCAATTAAAACGGGAACGGAAAGCAATTTCATCCTTTCCTCAGCCGATTCAACTACCTTATCCAGTTGTACGCTCTGGTCAGTGAAGGCAAATGTTATTGGAAAGAGAACCGCCATAATAAAAGTTTCTAAGAAAAAACCTTGATACAGTAACAAACGGTTTGGAAAAAAAGACTCAAATTCTTAGCAAATCCCCGATA
The DNA here is from genome assembly GCA_949126925.1 of Cheilosia vernalis. NCBI lineage: Eukaryota > Metazoa > Arthropoda > Insecta > Diptera > Syrphidae > Cheilosia > Cheilosia vernalis. The sequence continues at coordinate 1,110,017 of OX421358.1, read as the reverse complement.
TTTGATAAAATCGTCAAACGGTTTGGAAAAAAAAATCAAATTCTTACCAAATCCCCGATATTTGATAAAATCGACTTGCAAGTCCGCCATTTTGGGGAGTTCGCCCTTAAACTCGTATTTTTTCAGTGAATCTATGAAATTCGAAAAATAGTAGTAAATCATTTCATCGCCTTTATTCAAGCGAATGTCGCTGTCCCACAGCATATAGACTGAGTAAATCAAATCTCCAACTGCTGGGCCGTAGTAGCAGCATTGAAAGTCAATCTGTCAAGCAAATCAATGAGTTTGAGGAGCTTTTATATATATTTCTTACACTAACTAGCATAACAACTTCGAATTCTCCGTCATCTTTGTGCTTAAACATCATGTTCTTGAAATGAAAATCGCCATGATTGAGTACGAATAACCCTTTCTCGCCCCGCTTATAAGCACAACACATGTCCTTTATGTGTTTAATTATATTCTTGTCAATTTCCTTGAAATAAGGTATGTACTGTTTGAGTTTGTCATCAGTCGAAAGTGGTCCATTAATAAAGTTTTTAATTCCTGATTGTATGTTCCCTTATTGTAGGTGGTTATAGATTCTGGTTCCTATCAAAAAAATAAAAGTTGACAAGTCAATCAAATATCAGTATGAATTTTTGAGGAAATCCTGAAAATGTGACAATATTTCTCTAAGTCCATCAGAAACACCCTAATTCACGTGATAAAAACAACAAATAGTGAGCCAAATATTAAAATGATAACCTCTTTGAATAAATGCATTATTAAAGATGATCCCAATAAAAGGTATAAAGTATGCAGCACTAAGCGAAAACGATCTTAAAGTTTGACACACCATAACTTAAGGCACACAAAATGTGGACTTTCCTCCGGAGAGCAACCATTCTTATAAATATTGCCTGGTGCTCAAAATTTCTAATGTTTAAGAAAAACCTAATTAAATTGCAATCGAAAACTCTAGCTAGACTATTGTGCAGCCCAAACGCTGTCCGTATGTTGTAACCAAAGTCCACATCAGAGGAGAGCTTTTTACGGTCAAGTTTCGTTTCAATTATATTTTATATATTTTTATTTCAATTTTAACATGAAATTGAACTTCAATTTTAGTTTAAAATTCAGATTCAGTCTGAGTTTCAATTTAAATTTCAATTTCAGTTGGAATTTCAATATAAATAAATCAATTTCAATGTCAATGTAATTTTGAATTTAAATTTCAATTTTAAAAGCATTTTTAATTTTTCTGTTTCAATTTATTTCAATTTCATGATTTGCGTACTCTTTTTCAAAAGGTTCTATACTATGTCGGCTGCGAGAGAACTTTCAAAAGCCCGGCGAAAGAACTGTCAAGTCCATTCGAAACTAGCGACATGAAAATACTTTTTTTTTCTGATCTTAATCAATCTCTGCTTTCCCGTCATTTTCATTCGTAACCAACTTGTCATTAAGTCATTACTTCTAACAACAATCACTTCAACTGTAACGACGTAAGCGGCTCTGCATAGCAGTAACGACTTCTCGCTTTTCAATAAATTGTTTGCTGTTTCTATCTTTTGTTTACGTTACATGAGTCAATTGCTCACCACTACTAATCTACAGTAATTGGCAATTCTACTCACATATGCTGAGTATCTGCTGCTCGTATCTGTACGTTAGATAAATTGATAACTCGCGTTTTGTGTTTTAATTGAAAATATACGATTAATAGCCGATTGCGCGAAAACACTATTGTAAACAATCGCACGGAGTTTTGTTATCAAAGCAACATAATCAAGGTATTTATGTTTTGCACTGGAACATGCCTGGAACATGAGTCTTACCTCTTTTGCTTGTTTGTAGCTTACTGCATGCAACTTTTCAATTTTCAACATTGCTTTCATAATTTCCTCATCAGTTGGCCCACGATATTTAAGGGTGGCAAATCCTTTCTCCACCAGGTCTTCGAAAATAATTATCTGATGTGGTTCCAAAGAAGAGTACAGAATCCTAGGACACAATGAAATCAGTAACGCACTCCCTTTTATACATATATACCATGTAACTTTGCTCCTAGCACAGTATCGTCCCCATATTTCCGCAGAACTGCTTCCATTTTTGGGATTGTTTTCGAATACATGCGAATTTCGGTTCTGAATATGAAAGAATCAGCCAGCATGTCCCGTTTGATACGAGGGGGAAATAATCAATGTTTTTAAGTGGTCCTTGACTACAGATTTGCTACTAGTAATTGCATGCGAATTCGTTTGAATACACTGTCATACACTGAGATTCACCATGAATACGCACAGAAAAGTTCCTTGAATACACCTGATTACTTCCCCCTCGGTTTGATACTATCCACTCACGGCTGTCTTAACCTACGTAGTGATGCGCGATAAATAAAGATCATATCGATACATCGATACTTTAATATCGAAATGAAAATATCGATGCAAACGATGATATCGATTTTTTATGAATAATTTTGATTTGTGTGTATAATCTAGATTTTCCTTCTCATTAAGATAGGATTTGAACAAAAAAAAATTAAATTTTTCTATTAGCACTTGGAAAGTTTTCGAAGGCAACGAAATGGCTGACTCTCTTTCAAAACAGGGGTCAACTGAAAAGTTGTTGGGACCAGAACCATTCGCTTCAATTGGTAGAGGAATGGTTGAACAGCTGATTCACAAATGGATCACGGCAGACCGCCTGAATAGGTGGTCAACTGTGGAACAATGTAGACAGGCTAAAATGGCAATTAAAAGGGCGACCTGCTCCACTCAAAGAAGGGTTCTAAGCATAAGTCGAGGAACATTGAAATGGATGGTGGCTTTGTTTGTTTTTGCTATGTCACAGTACTGCTTGGGTGGAAAAAAATTGGTGGTAAATAATAATCGATGAATTGATAACATCGAAAATAAATTATCGAGTGAAAACATTGATATTATTTTTACGAAAATATCGATGAATCTAGTGATTCGATATATATCGCGCATCACTATAACCTAGGCTATGACCTTGGGCACACAATAATTTGGGGACCTTTTGGAAAGTAATAAAAGCGAATTATAATAAATTTTTTTTACTAAGTATGATGTATGACCATGACCATTTATTATAGGTAATCATTAATCAAATAGGTACAGTATAATTATAATATGTCATTAATGATTTTAGAATGCTGCTGGTTTTTTGGTTATGATTACGATAACGGTTTCTTTCGGGATTTCTGTTGAGCAAAATCTTCTATTACTCAGATATGCAGCGTACCTACTTAGCTAATTTCAACTATGAAATAGTTCATCGAAATGGTGACCAAAATGCGAATGCCGACTATTTTTCAAGAAATCCTGTCAATGAAGTATCTCCAGCTGACATTCACATTATTGACGAAGAGATTTTCCAAATGCAGTGTCAAACACTCAGTTTCATATCTACAGCTCAGGTAACCAGTGAAATGATCGAACAATATACACCCCAAGATCCAGCTCTGTCACAGATCATCAGAAAGGTGCAGGAAAAAACAAGAGCTTTATTCTCAAAGCTTATTTTGAAAGCTCCTTGTCTGGTAAGGAAAAAATAGGAACCAAATTTTTGTACAGGCATAAGACATTTGTATATTTATTGTCTGTGCTGAAAGTTTAATACATCATTCGGGGATTCCCTCAACCAAAAATGTTTTGAGAATAAATGTGTGAGAGAAATTGTCGGTCCTCCGAGGCTCCCTGAGAATGGGGGCCCTGGGCACGGGCCCCGTGTGCCCTTATGGTGAAGGCGGTATTGTATCAACTTCTGGCATAGTTCTCACAACTAAGGATATACTGGTTTTGTTGTGTTTTGCACTTTTATATTCTAACTTCGCTCGATACATCAAACTACCGGATTTGTCATTGTTCACAGTAGCTGGAGTTATTGTCAATGAGGTTACCTGGTAACAACAGAAAGTGAAATAGACACGAATTTGAACAAAAATGAACTTAATTAAGATGCAAACCTTTATGGTGAAATCTTTCTGAGATGCCTGCAGTACTTTTTCGAAATAATCTTCGTTGAGCCAATCTGGGCTTACCAGCTCATATTCGCTGTATATCTCCGACATTATTATCTACTGAAAGCGAGGGCTAATGTGGTCTACACTGCAGCTAGTCGTTAACTGGACGGTTAAGTATCACAGCTTTATAGTGAACTATTCTAAAAGGAATATCACGTAACTTTTCTTTCTTCTAATTGCATTGAGTGTAAATAAATAAAGGGCGCTTTTGTAAAAGATTTTTTATTTAAGTTTAAATACTTACACTTTTGAAGATAGTGTCGGTATATGCAGTAATATAATCAGGCATGCGCTGTTTGTTTGCAGATTTTACAATATTTTCTGAATATGACTAGGAAGTAGGAACACAGACTAGTTGTCAGTAAAAAAACAAAATTGATGCACTTCAGTCTTAATGCGCAAGTGCCCCCCAGTTTCGAAATTATCTTCCATGCAAACAATTCCGAAAGGTCAAATATGTCAAATTATTTTTGTACTGAGAAAGCCACATGTCAATGATGACTAGTCAGACATCTTGTAAGACAAGCTGTTTTAAAATCGAATTGGTAAATCAGTTTAAATACCTAGGCATTGCTTTTGACCAAAATATGAGTTGGTGTAAGCATATTTCGATTTTGAAACAATATTTCCGATCTTCAATTAAGCTTTTATCGTCTCACAAAATTTTGTGACCAGAAAACTTTAAAAACAGTGGCGCAAAATTATAGACATCGTGTATTAGGAGAGATTAGTAGATACTAACTAGCACCACTCTAACTTCAAAGCCCATGCCTAACTTTCTAGAAAATTATAAACGCTTTGTAACCTGCCTACAACTAGTTCCAACCTTAGAGCGGGCGCGACGCAAATTTTTGTCAAACAAACCGAAAAATGAACAGTTTGAGAAACTAAACACAGTTTGGGGAATTCTCCTTAAGCATTTTTTAATGAAATGACAGCAAAGGAGAAAAAAAGAACACAAAAATTAAAAATGCAGGAATGGAATGAAAAGTTTTTTTTATTGAATCTGTAGCTATAAGGCAATCTTCCTAATCAAAATCTTAAAAAGGATTTGCTTAGAAACAAAATATATTTAAACATTTCGAGATCTTAAAAAGTATAAAATAATCATAAAGTGGGCTTTATCCGACTACAATTTTGCGCCAGTGTATTTTGGAATATTTCAGTCAAAACTACAATACATTGAAAATTCTTCCATTAAAACACTTGTACCTTTTTGAAGTTTAAACATTTTTTTTTATGAGAGGCTGATATTTGCAGAGCCCTAACACTAACATCTGCAATTTGCGAAGCGAGGAAATTAAGGTTTTTCTGCCCTATGTTGTCTATATATCAAATTGCTTTATCACTGTTCTATGTACAAACTTTATGTTTTACTTTCTCCTTCATTTTAAAATTTACTGTAAATTTTGTATAAATGAATTACTTTCTTATTTTTAAATGCCTGCAGCAGTTCACCCCACTTTAAAGTTATATTTTTAAGAAGTGACATTATTACTATTTGTATTTTACAATATAAATGTCACTACCTATTCTTATTTTTAATATTGCAAATATAAATTAAGTAAATTAAAAAAAAAATTGTAATACTAAGAATAATGAATAATAATAATAATAGGTAGCGATCTTATGGAAAATGTTATCTACCTCAAGGTGGTATCAATAGAAATAAGCTATACATAAAGAAACAAGTTAAGACTGTTCTTGTCCGCATCGTTTATTATAACTTGAAACCAATGCCTCTAAATATGTATCTTTATCACAGTGATTATTATATATTGGACTTGTGCAAAAGCAGAAAAGTTGAGACGAGTACCCCTTAATGCGCATTTCTATTTAGCTTCTATAATCGCTTTCGGCGATTATTTCTTTCACGATCTAAGTTAGTTAGGTACTGCTCACAGTTTCGCCTTTAAGAAGGTAGCGCAATTGACAGTAACCGTATGGCTAAAGCGTTAATGATCGGCATACTACAATTGAAATAACAAATGCGCCATCAATTGGATCGAGTAAAATACATACGAATGAGATACCCACCTATTTAAACTTTGCTATCTCGTGTGAATAATGAAGATTGCAATTTAATTAGTTTTCTATTATTTAGTCGATGCAGCACTGTAGCGTTCTCTAAATTCTGTGGAAGTCAGTATGTAATTCTAATTTCACTTCATGATTGGATTCAAGACGTACTGCCGCAGCAAGTGAAAACATTGCATGATGACGATGAGATAACAATTATTATTTATTTGAACCTTTCGGTAATGTCATGACTGGGAACTAGCATGATCATGATCATATTAGTGATCATCTTACGTAACTTAACAATGACGAAGATATTAAATAATTAAATAAAATAAATGACGTGCATACTTTTATATACCTAGCTTTGTTGCTGAAAATCTACGCTGTCTCCGCATCCAAAAAACGGTAGTAAAATCGTCTCAAGGTATCATTTGTATTTAGGTTGCATTCAACAACAGTAGGCTGACACTGCGACCTAAAAGATCTATTGTATCAATTGGGGATATGATTATTCTAAGAGACTAGTGACCTCCCTGATGAAGGTCAATAAGTCCTTAGTAGCAGAGTGCGCTATGTCTGCTGGCGAGCGAGTCTCTCGGTTAAAGACACGTTTTCTTAACCAATGAAGAGCCGGGCAGTCACAGAAGATGTGCTCAGAGGACTCGACATCCTCCAGACAGAGTCTGCATTCTGTTTCCGGACACAGGTTCATTTTGTTGAGGTGATATCTGAGGCCACAATGACCTGTGAGGAAGCCTGCAAGCTTTCTTAAATTATCCTTGCTAAGTCCAAGGATTTCTTTGTATGAGTATGGCCTAATTAAACGTTTGGATTGTCTTAAACCTGGGACATGTTCCCAGTGTTCGAGACGAAGTTGTTTTTCCCAATCGTTAATTTGTCTAAGCGCAGAAGTCCAATTGACTGTGCAGTAGGGTTCTGGTCCACAGAATATAGATTCTGAACCAGCTCTAGCTAGTTTATCTGCCTGTTCGTTGCCTGCAATACCCCGATGACCCGGCACCCAGCCGAGCCTTACCTTGTTGTGTTTGGCTAGGGTTTGCAGAGCATCGTGACAGCATTTAACTGTTTTGGAGTCCATTGTATTGGACGCCAAAGCTTTTAAGGCTGCCTGACTGTCTGAGAATATTTGGATGATTGCGCCTTTCATACCTTTTTTTGATATTACATCAGCGCAAATTTCTATCGCATGGATTTCCGCCTGAAAAACCGTGGGACTCATTCCCATGGGTATCGATATTTTGGTGTTGGGTCCAAAGACACCAGCACCAACTCCGGAATCCATTTTTGAGCCGTCGGTGTACCATACTAAGCTTTTTGGGTTAAGTGTCGGAACACCATTGGTCCATGAGGCACGTAGGACACGTAGGCTGTTGTAGGACAAGTGCGCATTGCACCTGTGATACCGAGACAGGCAATCCTTTGAAGCTTCTGAAGCTTGTTTGCCGTGGTTCGTTCAAGTACTTTTGGCCACCAAACGATTGCCGCGTACGAGATAATGGGTCTTACCATCATGGTATAAAGCCAGTGTATCATTCTGGGATTTAGACCCCAAGTTCTGCCATACAGACACCTACTGGCCCACATGGCTCTAGAGGCACGTTCTGTGGCGGACTTGATGTGTGCATTCCAGTTTAGTTTCTTATCTAGAATGATACCTAGATATTTAACTTCGTTGGAATAGTTTAAAGTGGTTCCGTTCAGGATAAGGGGTCCTAAATTGACAATTCTCCTTTTGGTGAAAGGAACTAGAATAGTTTTGCTAGGATTGATGGATAAACCATCCGTAGTACACCATTCTGAAACATGTAGTAGAGCACTCCTCATTCTACTATTGACGGTAGCACAATGCTTACCCCTAATAATAATTGCCAAGTCGTCGGCATATCCGATTGCGTCATAACCTAGATTATGTAACTTGACTAATAAGCTGTCTATGACCAGTGACCATAGCAGTGGGGATAGTACACCCCCTTGAGGGCATCCTTTGACTGCTGTCACTGACACAGCAACTCCTCCTGACGAGGATGTTATTACTCGATTTTCCAGCATGGCTCGGATCCAGCGGTTCGTCGAGTCTTCGATACCCTTACAGCTGATTGCCCTAGCAATCGAGTCGTATCCGGTATTGTCGAAAGCACCCTCAACATCTAGGAATGCTCCAAGGGCAATTTCCTTGTGGCGAAAGGCGTCTTCTATCTTTTTGACGAGATGGTGAAGAGCACCTTCAGTGGACTTGCCTTTTCTGTATGCAAACTGATTGGGGTGTAGAGGATTAGATATTAATATCTGACCTCTGATATGAACATCAATTAATCTTTCCATAGTTTTAAGAACAAAGGATGTTAGACTGATGGGTCTATATGATTTAGGTAGCTCGCTTGGCCTGTTGCCATTTTTGGGAATGAATATTACGTTCACTTGTCTCCAAGTGGCAGAAATGTAACCCCAATTGTAACTAGCCCTAAATAAGGTTGTAATTGCTGGCAGTATGACGTCAATCACCCTCTGAAAAAGGGCTGGGAATATGCCGTCACCACCAGGTGCTTTAAAAGGTTTGAAGGAACCAACTGCCCAACTGACCTTATCTGGACTGAAAATCTTACCAGATAGACTATTTACTCGTCTAGAAACAGAGATCCTGGGATCAATGTCGTATGAGTGTTCGTGCGATTCACGGATAGACGAACCCGGGAAATGAACCTGAAGTAAGGTTTTGATTGTTTCCGTACGGTCCGTCGTGTAGGTTCCATCTGCTTTCTTAAGTAGGCCTACACAGTTAGAATGATCTTTTCTCAGAGCCTTGTGGATGCGAGCTGCCACTGGCATATCTAATATGTCTTCACAGCATTTTTTCCATGATTCCCTTTTAGATCGTCTCAATTCTAAGTTGTAATCTGTGAGAGCGGATCTGTATTCGTCCCACATTTTGTTTATTTTTGCTCGATTGAATAGTTTTCTAACCTTCCTTCTGAGTTTGGTTAGTCTGTCATTCCACCAGGGAACCTTACGATTACTCAGACTGGTTTTGCTGACACAACTACCATGGTAGGAGGTTATCAACACGTTGTTGAGCTGGTGAGCAGCCTCATCAATGTCCCCTATGGATTCAATTTGAGAGACAAGCATATTTCTTTTTGAGATTACAAGTTCTCGATACATGTTCCAGTCCGTCGACTTGGGATCGTATCTATTTTGTGCAAGAGTAGATTTGCCAGGTATATCAAACCTAATATGCTGATGGTCTGATAGCGAGGCTTCGTCAGACACATGCCAATTTATTACGAAATTAGACATAAATGGACTCGCGAGAGTGAGATCAAGTACCTCCTCACGTATCGCATTTATAAAGGTTGGCTTAGAGCCTTTGTTTAATATATCAACATTACTACCAATTAGAAATTCCAAAAGACACTCACCTCTTTTATTGTTGTTGCTGCTGCCCCATGCCATGTTGTGTGCGTTTGCATCGCACCCGATAATATACTGCAGATTGCACGTTTGACAGTATTGAATTAGGTTCTGGACCTCGATGGGCGGAATGGTGGTGTCGTCGCCGGGGAAGTATGCTGAGGCACAGACGATGTTATGTGTGCCTCGCTCAGTTGGAACTTCAATTAGTAGAGCCGCTAAGTCTTTTGTGATGAATTCTGGAATTGGAAGAAAGTTGATATTTTTATCGATTAAGCAGGCCGCACGTGGCACTGGCTCGTCTCGTTTGTAAATAAGCTCACCTGCTTTATTTCCAAGACCCTTTATGTGTCCGCTGATAACCCATGGTTCTTGGATAAGGCCAAGGGTTATCTTTTCCTCGGTGAACCTTTTGGTAAGGGTAGCGGACGCGCCCTTAGCATGATGGAGGTTCGCCTGTAGCACCTTGAAGGTGCTCATTGGTCCTCTTTGGAGGAACCGGCCTGCCTGAGTAATTGAGCCTTTTTGGGGCCCTTTCCTTTGCGGCAAGCAGTCTGATCAGGACGACCTATTTTCCTGAACCTGTCAGACTCGTCGTTTTTGAGAGTGGCGCGCCCAGACGCTGCGTCTCTCTTTAAGAAGGCGGATCTTCCGCTATTTGCGTGAGCCATACTGCCCTTTGATTGAATGTTGTGGCGGGTTGATGTAGCGCCTATCGCCGTCCCCGTACTACAACCGGAAACAGTAGGACTGGTATGCCCAACAGCAATACCACTGCCCAATTCTCGGGTGCAGTCCTTGACAACGTTCAACGCTGTCACCTTCCCGCCACTGGTGTCAATTGGTTTGGACGGTATGGTGGCACTGCATATAGCTGCAGGTACCTGTTGGGGGGGCACGATTCCAGCGAAAGGTGCCGACGCCGAGATGGCTTCCACTCCTTCTGAGGGGGTACCGTTGTCAGACGCAGGATTCTTATCGGCGCTCTTAAGAATCAACTTAATCTGACCAAAGCGGTATGAGACTTTCCCCTTCAGCTCAAGAAGTTTGGCCATGGAAGCGTCGTCAATTGCCAGAACAAGGTGAAGGAATGCACCATCCTTAACCCTATTGACGACCCTCCAGGTATTAGCCTTTAGTGCGGCATTTTGAGCCGTCAGGGTGGCAAGCACTTTTTCGTTTGAGAGCTCCAAGCTGTGCGGAAAGAAACCCCGAACGATGTGTGGTTTTGGAAATGAATCCTCTTCCACCAACATCAGGTCCAGACCACATTTTGCCTTTATGCTCTCAAAGTTGGAGCGCATCCATCCTGCGGTAGCACCATCTGTGCAAATAAACATTACCCACCCCGACTTGGGAACTGAACCAGAGAATTTGGGCCACACGCCACTGTTGGTCAGTTCTATCGAGGTGTCAATGACCGCCTCTTGCACAAGAGCCGTTTGCTCAGAAGTGAGGGGTTGGTTAATCAAGTCAGTCGGAACGATTCCTAGCCTGGCTAAGTTCGCCACCTGGCTAAAGGTGGGAACATCAGGTAAGGGACCTCTCCTGACCTTCTTGGCGGCCGATGCCTGCGGGGTATTGTCTGTCTGTGGGGGCGGATTTGGCGAAGATGAGAGCATGTTCCCTGTCTAAGCCACGACGCAAAGCACTCTTAAAGCGTCTTTTTTCGAAGCCATTTAACTTCACATATCCACTCTGTTGGACCTGTAGTCCAGCCAGACTCTTCCCAATAGAAGAGCATCCCGATTTCTCGGAGACTACACTACAGGAGTCAACTATGGTGGATGTGTCGGAATCAGAAGTTGACGATTTTCTGTGCTCAATTCTAGCACTGCCCTGATAACAGATGGAGCCCTATTGACATCGTCATCTATTAGTAGGGGTTTCGGTTGCCCAACAGCAGACCGAGAGGCTGTGGTCACGGTTGGCTCTACAGCGCAAGTGATGTTGACCGTCGGGGCTACCCGATTTGTTTGTTCCTCTGGTTGCCCAACAGCAACGTCAGAGGTTGATGCAGTTACAGAGGCATCTGTCTGTAAATTTTTTAAATTTGTTTGAGAAATAATGGTCCCACGAGAAACCGGGAAAGAAACATCACCCATGCCGGAGCCCGGTACACCACGGGAGGGCTATTGATGAAACCGAAGGTCACCAGGTATTCGGAGTTCGCATACTAACGACTATTCTCTCTTATAGCCACGCATCCCTCGGCGTATGCTGTTCCGCCTTGGATTAGAGATTTGTTAATGAGGTTTACTCCTCATGGGTAGTTCTTAGTTAGTTGCTCCTCTAGCAGCCTTTCTGTCATGGGTGACCCTTCAGACGACTACCGCCTCCGACAGCATAGCCCACTGAGTCTTTGCAACGTTAAGCCTCCGCACCGGCGCACTTTAACAAGGCGCACACGTCAAGGTGCCTACCATCGCGGAAGTACAAGAACCATTACATCCTCACTTGAGGAGTCAGGTTCACCACAGTTTCTGACAAAGTGGGTTAAGAATATGCTTAACAGCAGAGTTATTAACAGCAGCCTAGGGGACTGTGTGATTAAGAAAAGTACTAATCGTGGAACACCACAGGGGGGAGTCCTATCTCCTCTACTGTGGAACATCTAGATTAACAAAATACTTACATCCCTTGTCAACAGAGGTATCAAGATAGTCGCCTACGCGGATGATATAGTAGTACTAATAACAGGAAAATACCTTTCCACCATTGGAGATATTATGGAATCTGCGTTATCAGAACTATCCACATGGACGGAACACAACGGTCTTTCGGTTAATCCGGAAAAGACCGAACTCATTCTGTTCACCAGGAAATATAAGGTACCAAAATGGGACCCACCGAAGCTTAAAGGTGTCCGACTTAATCTTTCAACCGAGGCCAAGTACCTGGACGTGATATTCACCTCCAAACTTAACTGGAAACGGAATACTGAAGAAAGAATGAAGAAAGGACTTAATGCCTTTTATGCATGTAGGAAAACCTTTGGGAAAAACTGGGGCTTGCAGCCGAACATTGTGCACTGGATGTACACCGCGATTGTGAGACCCATTCTTACCTACGGCTCAGTAGTGTGGTGGGAGGCGGTTAAAACCAAATCCCATCTTAAGAACCTGAACAAGGTGCAGAGAATTGCTTGTTTGGGAATAACAGGCGCAATTAAATCCACACCACAATTAGGTCTGGAAACGCTATTGAACCTGCAACCCATTGAGCTATTCACCATGAAATTGGCAGCCAAAGCCGCTCTCAGATTAAGAGAGAACAAAACTTGGAACCCTGGTTACTGCGGACACTCAAGCATACTTGAAATCTTCGATCGGAAGGGACTCATGTCACTCACCGATTATGAGAAACCCAGGTATGACTTCGAGAAAAACTTTAGAATCACTATACCCAAGAGGCAGGACTGGAAATCACCCAGTACCATCATCAAAGGTATAGCCGTCTATACGGAGAGTTCAAAAACAGAAAATGGAACAGGAGCCGGCATATTCTCAGAAAGGCTTGCTATTAGCCAGTCGTACCGACTGAGCGATCACTGCAGTGTCTTCCAAGCTGAGATATATGCGGTTAAAAAAGCAGCACAGACTATCTTATCGATGGGACTACCAGCAATGGAAATAACCATCTGTGTGGACAGTCAAGCAGCACTCAAAGCTATCGGCTCCAATCTTATAAATGCGAAATGTGTTACAGACTGCCTCGTGGCGCTCAGGGCTATACCTACGTCATCACTCAATTCTACTCTTTTGGGTTCCGGGACACGTTGGGGTGGAAGGGAATGAAAAGGCGGACGAATTGGCCAGATACGGCTCTGATATGAACCCTCAACTTGCGGACGGAGGGGTGTTACCGCCTTTCAACACTGCTAAGACTTTTATTGAAGGCGTCATCACACAACTGGCTACGGAACAATGGAGCAGCACCATCGGTTGCGTCATAACCCGAAGTCTGTGGCCTGTGATTGACACCAAAAGATCAAAGTTCCTAATCTCCCTTAATAGAAGCCAAATCCGGATGCTCGTCGGCGTTTTAACCGGACACTGTATCATAGGAAACATGGCTAAAAGGCTAGGACTTTTTGCAAATGACTTCTGCAGAAGCTGTAGAGACGAGGAGGAAATAGAGTCCGTGGAACATCTTCTATGCCACTGCCCAGCTTTACAGGAACGCCGCTCATCCTGTATGGGAGCTAGGTTCTTCGAAAGTCTGGACGACTTGGCAGGGGTACCCCTATCAGACATAAAACTATTCCTCAACAGATCGAAGTGGTTCTGTTAGCCACATGTCCTTACATGTACAAACAGGGTACTCACAATGGGCCTTCATGGCTTCTGGGTGAAATTTGCATCAGTTGCAAAACTGCCCTCCCAACCTAACCTATCATTTAGCTCTCCCATAGAGCAACATATGTGGTAAAGCGTGTTTGTTTTATTACATTCTTGTTACAGAAAGCCAGAAAGTGATCGATTTCAAAGCAAATCTTGCTTTCTAATCAAATTAAACTCGATTTTCCCTAAGGACTATTGTCTTGATTTCCCCACAACCTCTGTATCAACATTGCAAAAAGAGATGAATATCACAAAACGATCAAGCTAAGACGATGAAAAGGAAGCTGAAAGTTACAATTAATCCAAAATTTATTGTAGGAAATTGTTTAATTCAAGCTAAGAGACAATAAATAAATCTTATCTTGGCGTTACTACTTAATAATATTACATTTTCAATTAATAAATACAGCTTTGCTTCTACCTGTGAATAGACGGTCCATTATCAGTTGTTACTGATATCATCTAATACGTGTTGTTGTGGCCCCCGAAGTGATTAAAAATTTTATATCTATACAAAATTGTCCTATTGTCCAAGGACACGCTGATGACATTGCGATCCTAATCAGAGGAAATTTCGAAGACATAATCTTGGAACTCCTGCAGAGGGCACTCAACCTAGCTGCTGACTAGTGAAAAATAATTTGGTTTAACTGTAAACCCCAAAAAAGTACCATAGTTGCGTTCACAAAAAATCGAGCTGTCGTGGGACGGCCGAAAGAAGCGAATCATTGGACGTAAAGTATTGGCCCGTGTTACGTGGCGGCCTATTTAAAATTCATTTTAATTTTTCATAGTGCCAGTTAGTTTAGATTACTCTCTCTGTTCCTCTTTCGCTCTCTACACACATATATTTAAGAATTTTTCGACTTTTCTTTTTTCCTAAACCATCCCTGAATCAAGACGAACAACACAAAACAAAAATCATCCAAATCGGTGGAGCCGTTCAATTCATTTTAATTTTTCATAGTACCAGTTAGTTTAGATTACTCTCTCTGTTCCTCTTTCGCTCTCTACACACATATATTTAAGAATTTTTCGACTTTTCTTTTTTCCTAAACCATCCCTGAATCAAGACGAACAACACAAAACAAAAATCATCCAAATCGGTGGAGCCGTTCTAGAGTTTTCATCTTCCAAGTGCGCCATGGAGGGGGAAGTTAACGCTACGGTGACGATTTTTTTCGGTTTACTCCCCATCTTTTTGAATAATTTATATGCGTGACCCACCGACCGTCCGTAAAAAAGCTATATTTGCTTCAAAAAGACGGAGCAGGGAAAACCTAAAAAACCCACTATGCTTGGTGAAACAATAGAGTTTTCAAAAGAAGTCAAATACCTAGGTTTAACTCTGGACGAAAAACTCACTTGGAACTCTCACATTTACGATTTGCTTCTTTTAATGAAAGGAGAAGTCTTTATTCTAGGGCTTCCGTTATTCTCCTTCATATTAGGTTCATCTAAGCATATTTTTTATGCCGATGATATACAAATTTAATAATAATAATTTTGTAGCTACACACAATTTCGAATAGTCGTACTTCTTTTCAACATACTCCTAAGTGTCTACCTTCATATCTTTATGAAAAAATCCAGTTTCCGGGGCATCTAACAGATCTTCTTGTCTGGTACTTCCACGTTTTTCATGTCTAATATTCGAAAGACTTTGGAATTCACTCCAACGTTACTTGCGAGAGATAACTAATGAAGATTTAAAAACAAGCAAACTTAAAAATGTTCTCCCCATCCTTCTTCAAGCACGTTCAATTTCAATTAAAATTAATTTTAAATTAAATCCAAAATAAACATAAGCAACCTTATATTAGTATAAAAGCATTCTATGCAAGAATGCATGGTACAATAAATATGTATTATTGTTATTATTGACGCAAAGTCTATACTAACTAACAATACTCCAACTTCAAAGCCGGTGCCTACCTGTTTAGTCCATTATAAACTCTTGTGTGTTAGTGCACAGGATTCCAGAATGTGGTGCCCAGCCAATTTGTTCCGTAACAGATGGCGATGATGCAAGACTATACGCACACCGTAGAGTTATGTGACGCAAAACAAAAAAGAAGCAACCAAAACATCGTAAATACTACAGAGACTGCCACTGCCATCGGCGTAAATTGTGTACGCAACTAATCAATGTCCATTTACTCCGCTCAGCCTGAAGCATTCTCCGTTTTTTTCCTTTTTACCATTTACAACAGCGATGCCTTTCCTTTTCAACCATTAACTAAGTGGTAATATAATCTGAGCCGAAGAGAACATCTTCTTCACGAAATCGTTTGTGTTTATTGATTTATCATAAGGACATTATAAAGTGCTTAGCATTGAAAAGGGTATCTCATGGAAAGGCTGCCAGAGGTCATCCCGAATGTCATTCCATGGACATAATTGATGAGTGGTATACAAATGTTTTACCCACATCATGTTAACACGTAGTAGATGTTGCATTACTTCTACCTCAAAAAGGCTTAGACAAATTACAACCATCCGAACTCGGATGACGTGATTTCCTTGTTACAAATCCCAACATATAAATATTTTCAAGTTTATTCAAAGTTTCTATTTACATAAGTTTGATATTACATTACCCATCTCAGTATAAAAAAATACATAGTACTTCTATCAGCCTGTCCGAAGATAGCGATAATGGTTAGTAGAAATAAATAAATAAATAAATAGAGGTCCAAATAGAACCTATAAGATTGCCTTATCACATTTGTGTGGGATTTTATTTTTGGATCGAACGTTCGATTGGATGAAATGAATTGAAGTGCATTCTTAGGCCAGTTGTATCTTTGTATATCAACTCCGAGTTGTATTGGCTGTTCAACTCTGTGTGTGTTTTTTTAAAGTAGTTCATAAGCCTTCGATGAATCAGTGGAAATTCCAGACCTTAAAACAAATAGATCTAATTGCTGTATATATAGTTATATATTGTATTCACTGATATGTGCCAGACCTGACTGCGAAGTGTGATTATTTTCAGTTCCAAAATTTTAGAAAATTTAACGGATTTATGAAAATAAACATGTTGGGTCGATACTAAAATCTGCAAAAAAGAACGGTTCAGTTACCTATTGCGATTTTTGACAAACCAAAATAAAAGTGCATAAAATATATTACATTTTGGTTGAGTATACTTTGCCCAGTGCTTTGAAGATGTCTTCACTGACCTTCACTGAAATAATCAGCGGCCCTAGATTTCCTGTTCTTAGTCGATGGCGTTGTCAACTATTTCCAACTAGAAGACGCTGTATTCATTGTGCATTAAGCCTCTCTCAAAATTTCTTCTGGTTATCGCACAGGCTTATATAAATTGTACTTACAATTGCAGTCCCCTTTCTGCCCTTTACTGGTTATCTTAATTGTTAACACAGGAACAATATTAACAAATATTGGATACATTTGCATAGTATCTGTCACAATCTTGTGAAACTCTCCAGTGACGGAATAAACCTACACGGTTGGTTAGACGAATTTTCTTTTAATAAAGGTTAATACTACCCAACATTGAACTCAGACGCCGCCGCAGTCGGTATCAATGCGAACACACACGGCAACTACAGATCAACCGGTCCTGATCAGTGTTGCCACTAAAAAAATGTGAATCAGGTCAAATCTGACCGAATGACCGATTTATATTTTTTTTAAATTCGGTCAGAAAATCCGGTCATAAGTTGAAATAAGAATTTTTGACCAGAAATGCGGTTAAAAATAGAATATAGTAATATTTTTACTAAAATATTTACTATTAAGAAATAGTCGCAATTCACAACACATTTATGCTATAAAGTGACAAAACCAAACTTCACAGAAAAAAGTTGCAAAAACATATTTAGACTAGCTTCCTATAAATATTCCATGGTAAATACTCAGCCTCACTTTACTTCAGTCTTGTTTGAATGCACAATAAACTGGTTTCTGTATAAAATTGTGAGCGTTTTCCTCAGGCATGACCAAGTAGTCGTATAATTCAAATTATAGAAATATGTCTTTAGGTTTAATCAAAGAACAATATTATTTTTCCGGTCAAAAAGGGTTTTCCAGTTAAATATTTTTTTCGTTCCTGTTAAAAATCGGTTGACCGGATTTCAAAATTTTCTCCGGTCAGAGTGAGGAGATATCGGTCAGATATGACCGGAATCCGGTCAGAATGGCAACACTGGTCCTGATCCGTAAAAATATACGAATTAAAAATTGCTTGTGGAAATTTGACAGATTTAAGTAAGTTGAATTTTAATGTAACCTCGCAGTATTTGGAAATTACGTAAAGTTCGATACAACAAAACATAATTTGTGGTCACTTTTAAAAATGTAATAAAAGTTGAAAATTTTTGTACAACTCTTTCGTGGTAGGTATTGTATTACATTGATTTGGAAAATTATTTTCACGATAAGATATTATTATATTTCAGTTTTAGTAAAAAAAATTCCAGTACCAAAAAACAAGAATTATCATTATGATGTTAATAGCTGCGATTTTTATAGTGAAGGTTGATTGAATGTTAATTTCCTTCCGGCCAATGTTGACAGAACAAAGTCAACGAATTCAAGGGAAGAATTGATAATATTCCAATTTAGAGTATGTTTGGGTTCAGGGCAGAGATATCAACATTTTTGAGTGGGTAACATTTTTTTAGGGAGCGGGTCGAAATTCTGCCTTTTAACACAAAAATTCTGCTTTTCGAAATTCTGTTTTTTTTTCTGTTCTGTCTAACAAAATTTTGCTTTTACAAATTCTGACAGGCAATATTTTTAACAAATAAATTCTGCTAATTCTGTTTTTTATTTTTCCCAATTTACAAATTTTATTTATTTTCACTCGCTAACTAACAGAATATTTGTCTAAACCAAGGGAGCAAACTTAAAACTAATAACAAAACTACTTTTACCTCTTCTTCTATAACAAGTCAGTTGGTAGGTATAATGTTTTACATAAAAAAAAATTGAATGTTAGCGCGCACTTTTTAACGTTTTCCAAAACTTTTTTTATTTGCAGAATTTTGTAAAGCAGAATTTTGTAAGGCAGAACTTTGTAAAACAGAATTTTGAAAAAAAGAATTTTGACCTCTCCAGAATTTCGACCCATGATTTTAATTATTATCTTTTTTTAATTACCGAATTTGATTTTACGATAACAAATGATAACAATGTTAGCACAACGAGATATAAAACTACAATTGATACAGTCTTTACAAGATATTTAAATAGATTCGAATCAACATTTTTTGTTTCCAATTTTACTCATAGTTACCATAAACATTATAGTTTTGGAATATAATGATATAAATAATGATGATGGCAGTGTTGTTATAATTGTGGATGAAAATTCATAAGTTTCATTGGTATTCATTTCAAAGAATACCAATTAATTAAATTTAATATTTCATTTATTTGTAAATTTACGCTTTAAGCAATAGTTTGAAGTTTTTGTAATATGCATTATTTCTAATTAAATGAAAATGAAATTTGTAATATAATTTTTGTGGTAGTAGTTTATAATAACGAAGAAAAAATTTGTTTGTCACTTGTAAACTCTTTACAGTAGAAATACACAAAATTTGTCATATCTCTGTATTTAAATTATGTAAATTGTGATATAACAAATTGTAAATTCTAAACGAAAATAAATTGATTGGTTGATTAAAAGTATTTCCTAACTAATCGAAAAACACGCACGTAATTGCTCAAGTTACCACTTCTGGCGGCACGCCCGGAATACCACTGTTTTTTTTTTAAATTACCCAGTTCATTTATCTTGCTTTCGCGCCATTCCAATAAATAGGAAAGCCGTAGGTATCTATTTACATCTGTATACCAAGCTATTTTATTGTTCTTACATTGATAGTAGTCGACATAGTAGCAATATCATAGTGCAGTCAGTCAGAGTTTACCTCTCTGTGTCAGAAGACGCCTTCCGAAGTTTTCTAGAAAAGAATTCGTTTCAACTATGGGTGACTATAATAAAGACGAGCTGAACGCCCCTGAGTGGATGGACAATACGTTCTTTGAAAACGTGTTGAAAAGCTGTGAGAATAGTGATTCTATTGCGGTAACTTGACAGTGTAATGTGTGCATTTGGATGCAGAAATAATGAATAATATTCAATTAGATAACAGAACTTAAGATAACACCCGCAACAATAAAGGGCGATCACTTTGCCAGCGTTATGTTCCGTGCTACGATCACTTACGATACAAGTGACTCGAAGAGAAAAACTAAATCTGTGATAATCAAGACAATGCCGGAGACAGTTGGTTTAAAGATGGACATGCTGGAAGACTCATTTATTTTTGAAACGGAAATTCGTATGTATTCTGAGACGATCCCTAAATTCGAGTCTGAGCTGAGAAAAATTGGCGACAACACAGTACTGGGAGCCAAGCAAGTTCATCCACTAATTGTCGTTATGTTGTAATTATTGTGTGTATTATATTTACTTGACAGAGCGTTGTACTACTCATTGGAGCCGAGAAAGTGCATCATATTCGAGGACATTGTCCCAAAGGGTTATGTAACAATTCGAGACAGATTAGCAAATGCAACCGAGGTCAAGGCAGCGTTGATTAAGCTGGCTAAATGGCATGCTGTGAGCTACAAGCTGGCAGCCGATGTAAGTTGACTTGTTAAAACGAACAGTATACGAGTAATTTATGTGACAAAAGGGGGGTGTGCTTAACGATTATAGATAGGTGTTTATTATAACTATAAATGCGTTGTAGGTATACTCACTAAAGCAAATAGAATTGAGTATTTAGAGACGTAATATAACTTAAGTGAACAAAAGTTCAAGGTAAATTCAGATGACAGCGATGACTGCATTTGCAGATGTTAATTTTAGGGCATTGCTACGTTTCATAAACAAAATAAACCACCAGATGTTTGAATGGAACGGATAGTTTGATCTCATTATTTGACATTGTGGATTACTTGGCCGTCAGTTGTTCACTTATAAATAATGTGAGTTCCTCTTGTCACATATTAAAATGCGGAAGGGAAATTTAGTGGTTTTTCAAGTGCCCTTAGAGATTGTGGTTTGCGACTAGTTTCTGTTGTGTTGTCCTCAAATATAACGAACGCCATGAGCGAATTTATCTTATCAATGAAAACTTAAGATTAAATACAGTGTAGGTAAATGTTGAAGATTGTCAGTTTTGTAATGTCACAAAACGCATTACACAGGTTTTGTATTTGAAAACTTTTACGGAGTGAGGCAAGGGGGAAAATACTGTTGACACCTTTTGTATCTCATTACTTGCGTTGGTAAATGAGCTTGTGCCCCTGGTGGCGGCCGTCATAGCTTTGCTTAGACTTAGAGCATCAATAATTGTCCACTGAAATAAAGCCGCTGTTTTCTGCAGTACAAAAGTCCGCGTTTCCTAATTGAGCCGCTCTGATTTTATACATGAATCTCGGGAGTTTTTAATTGATACGTCCAGAAATTCTACTTCGTTATAAATATTTTGTGGCCAGATTAAATTTTCGAACTCGGACTTTTTTAAGTTAGGTGAGGTTAACATGACTGCGTAAAAATAACGAATTAAATAACATTTTGTCTAAATATGTATCTCGAAAACGGTCGATGCGATTTTAACAAAAATTTATTCGTAAGATAAGCAAACTCAGTTTTTCTCTGTTTGATCAATGGATTCGTAAAAATGGATTTTTTTTTTTATATTTAGTTTTTCTTAGTTTACATTAAAACGTAGCTAACGATTATGAGTAAAATGCATTCTTAAAGTAAAATTGCTGTTTCCAAAATTATCGTGTCCCTTATTTTCAATTCGAATCACCGAAAACTTTAATTTTAAAAACTCCTCAAATCTCGAAAACACAATTTTTGATTTGGATATAACTTTAAAAACCAAGTGATGCTTACATCCCGAACAATAAATTGGCTCCAAAATATTTAATCAAGAATAATTTTCAATCCAAACATTGTAGTATTTGTTACGGTTTGGTCTGCCAAATTTTACAAAAACTGCTGTAACGCTTTTGATCAAATTACATATAAATGATAACATAGGTGTACTATAAATAAGATCATAATTTTTCTCCAAAAAAAAAAAATCGAATAAATCAGTTTTATAATTATTAAAAACGATTCCTGGTCATGGACTCCTGTATTAACTATATATAATTTGATTAATATAAAATAAAGCAACGTTGGTATAAAAACGCAGTTAATTTCCTTCTTCACAGGGCGACACATCAGTGACTAGCTACAGAGATGGTTTTCTTAACATGAAAGACGTCGAAACAATGCCCTTCATGACAACCGGAATGCAGAGTTTTATCGAAAAAGTGGAACAAATCGATGAATTAAAAATGTATCTCCCAAAACTACGATCAATCCAGAAGGATATCCTGAAGCGGTGTATTTCATCCGGCAACACTTACAGGCAAGAAGCAGCTGAGGGTATATTCGTTCTGTGTCATGGTGATTTTCATGTGAGGAACATGATGTTCAAGACGGACGAAAAGGGTGAATTTGAAGACGTTATGTTGGTACGTGAAACTTAGAGAACAGCACTCTAGGACTAATTTTCATATTTCAGCTTGATTTTCAAGTTTGCTACTTTGGACCTGCGGTAATGGACCTAATGTACGCCATGTATACCTTGCTGAGTAAGGATTTACGATTAAATCACAGGGAAGAGCTGGTGTACTACTATTCAACGCATTTTGTCGACACCCTTAAAAGGCTGAAATATAAAGGAGAGTGCCCGAAAATTGCTACTTTCATGATTGAACTGATCAAGCATAGGCATTGGGGTGAGTTCAGATGAAATGTAATCCAATTGCTTTCATTGCTATGCGAATGCTTTCAGAATTGTTCCTGCTTTCGTCGTTTCTACCAATGGTTTGCGCTACTAGTAGCAAAATAGAAGAAGAGATTGAGGCTATTTTAACCTCAAATGATGTACGTAAAAAGCTGTACGATAATCCCGAGTACATTGCAGAAGTGAAGCACTTGCTACCAATTATGTTGCACCGGGGCTACTTAGAATAAGGATCCCAAGAGAGTGTTGTGTTTCACACTGTGAATATATATATCTTTTTTAATAAAGGACAGGAAAGGAAAGATGGTGTTGTATCTTAATTAAGGACTATTCAAATGAGAGCGAATTGCAAATTGCGAACAAGCGAATATTCGTTGAAAAGCTGCATTGAAGCCCAAAATAACCTTGTAACGGAATATGGACCCTCCTCGTGAAATCGCTATGATCTGCACTCCCACTCATTTAAAGGAATACAGGATGTAACATAGAAGTAATTATAAGTAATCAGGTGGTGGTGAAGGGGTAGTAGGCATGCAGGCCTATAGCTCGACGGAGGCGGACGATAGTTAATCTTAAAACCAAAAAATAATCTCTACCTCTATAAAAGAGAACACATTTTTCTGTTTGTCCGCGAGTAGGGACTAGGTATGTAACGAAATCGTTATGTCGTGAGTAGCGGTATTACATAGGATGGTTTTTATTATCCTAAAGTCCGTTATTGGTCCTTTAAACCCATTTTATATGATTTTTTTACTAAAAAAAAGACCATTTTTTATGGTTTAAACACATATTACTACGAAATAGCCAAACAAATTTGAAAATGACTTTATTCTTCGATTAGTACACTTCCCGATGAAGAGAATGATGTATCAATCATTATTCTCTGATTCGTATAACAGAAGTTATAAGCAAACATGTAATTATTTGAGACTTACATATTTCACAGATATGCGTGAAAGATAGGATACTTCTGGACCCGATAGGTGGCGCTGTTGTCGATTTTTTGAGAAACTCAACCGATCTCAATGAAACTTTGTATGTGTGCATGTTTGTATGCAGCTAGAAAGATAGGATAGTTTTGGACCCGATAGATGGCGCTGTTGTCGACTTTTTTGTTCGCTGTTTTTACTTTTTACTCCCAAAATAGTTTTAAATAGTATTTCTGGCACAATAAAATATTTCCTGACGATTCGAAAAATACATACGTAATTGTTCAAGTAATAACTTCTGTCGGCACTCCCGGAGTGCCTGATGTTTTTTTTATTTACAGTTAGTTGTATTTTTTGGTTTTTAAATAAACTTTTTTTTCTTTCTATATTTTATGCATCTTTTGCGCTTTGCGTTGCTCTCTTTTAATCTCTTTTAATGAGTCTCTATCCCTAATATTATAAAACTAAGTTATTGTTTCTGTTTCTGGCTACACTTCACTTATAAATTTATATAAGCTAAACCATGGATATGATGCTTTTTTTATTAACAAATTTCGCGGAGTGGGTTTGTAACTCTAATTATTTTGTTTTAAATTTGAGAAGTGGAACTTTGGCGAAGCAAGGCGAGCACGGGTCAGCTAGTAAAAGATAAAAATAATCATAGATAATGATCGTACAATCATAAGCTTTAACAAAAGAAATTGAGGCAGGTGCCCAAAAACTTGCTAGCACATACTGTTTAAAAAAATATATAGGTATATTTTTTATAACTATGTAAGGTAAATGTCTGTCTCTTTTAGTAGCTCTCAAGTGAAAGGAAATATTAATGTTTTATAACGTAATTGATTTAAATGCTCACATTCTAGTACTTGTGGTCGAAAATTCCACTCAATTATATTTGTACTATTTATTACTTATTATTTACTTATCGTTTATCATGTTGCTTTAATTGTACCTATTCATGTTCATGTTCTTATGTATAAATGTATAAAATCGTACGATGCAACTGCAACTAGTTATTCATATATAATGTACATATTCACTTCTAACATTGTCAGCCAAAATAAAGTAAAGACAGTTCGTTGTCAACCTTTGAAGAGAAACGTCTTTATCTCCTACAAATCAGAAGTGGAATCTGTTAATCCCGTGTAAGAAAAAAAGTTCTGTACAGTCGGCACATTAATTGTTACGTGTAAAGCAAAAACTTTTTTGAACTGTGGTGCATTGAGAAAAATTATTAATTATGGCGACAGCGCGGGTAGAACAATTTATCCAAGAGGCTACGGTTGCTTTGCTAAAAGAAAAATTAACCAGTTTCGGCCTTCAAAGTAATGGTAACAAAGCAGAGTTGAAGCTGAGGTTACAGGAACACGTTGCTGAGTTGAGCGATTTGGAAATCAGCACACATTTTCCCAACGTCGACGATGAAGCATCATCTTTTGCTGAGGAAAATGATGACATTCAAAACGAAATCGATAGGCTTGCCGATAAAATCAAAAAGCAAGAGGAAATTCTAGCTCTAAAAAAAAAGCTCGCCGCTTTATGTCAACCAGTCGAAAGTTCAACGTGTTCAATCTCATACAAAGACGTCGAAGATATTGTCCCTCACTTTTCCGGTGACGACAATTTCTCTATTAAACAATGGGTACGGAGTTTCGAAGAAGCAAGATCTTTGCACAATTGGGATGAGCAACAATCGTTTATTTTTGCAAGAAGAAGTCTGAAAGGGACCGCCAAATTATTTCTCCGTTCATCCCGCTGCTCCTCATGGTCAGAGCTGAAGTCTAAACTTCTCCAAGAGTTTCACCGAGTAGTTACGTCAGCCGATGTTCATGATACCCTACGGAACCGAAGGAAAAGGAAGGACGAGAGTATTCACCAATATACACTGGCTATGCAGGAGATCGCATTCAATGCAGAAATCGAAGACGAGGACCTTATACATTATATTATTAAAGGAATTCCTGATACTTTAAACAACAAACAACTTCTCCTTACAGCAAAAAGTATCGACGACCTGAAACAAATGCTGAAGAAATACCAGAAAATGAAATACTACGCTGCAGAAAATACACCTTCTTCAACTGCAATACCAACATCGTCTGCCAACCAACTCCAGCGACTACATAAGGATAGGTGCTTTAATTGCAACGAGCCTGGACATATGGCTAACACATGCCCGAAGCCACGACGAGAAAGAGGAAGTTGCTACAAGTGTGGGAAACACGGTCACCTAGCATCGACCTGTAAAAACACAATGTCACCTGCCCCATCAGCAGTTCTCTTGCTCCAGCAGCCTGAAACTCAACCAGAAGAAGACAAAGTAATGAAGAAGACATTATTTAACGACGACTTCACTCTCGATGTTAAGTACAGATTTTTGAATAATTTTACTAATGATGTTTTTGAATTTCAAGCAAATACAATGGTAGATACAGGAAGTCCTATAAGCTTCATACAGGAACAATTTATACCATCTTTTGTTATCTTGCCATTAGAACATGAAAGCGACCTTTACTTTGGAATAAATGGAACTAAAATGGTTATACTAGGGAAAGCTGAATGTGTTATTTATGTAAGTGATAGTCCTGTAAGTTGCATGTTGCATGTAGTGAAAAACAAAACTATATCTAACTCTGTTGTTCTAGGCAGAGATTTCTTACGAGTTAGTAATATTAAATTAAATTTTAAAAATTCTAAAATTAAATTGATAAATTATGCTAAAGATTACGACAACAATTTAACAAATAATACCCATTCTACAAATTATGCGATTTATGACCTTAATAATTATGAAAACTTAAATAACTTAGAGAATTGTGATGATAATTTCAACGACATATATGACAATAATTTTACGGATTTTCATGACGATAATTTTGCGAAAGATATTTTGAATATAGACACCTGTTATGACAAAAATGATTTTAATTTGAGGATTAATAACAATCTTACACACAAAGAACAACAACGCATTTATGATATTATGACACAAACCAGTTCTGACAAAAGAATTTTGAATCCGAATAGCCCCTATGAAATGAAAATTAATCTATGTAATTCTAATGTGAGTTTTAATTGCGCACCGCGTCGTTTACCATACGTACATACTGTTGAATTAAGAAAAATTTTGAATGATTTATTGGACCGAAAAATAATACGCGAAAGTAATTCACCCTTTGCTTCACCGATTGTTTTGACAAAAAAGAAAAACGGAACTTTCAGGCTCTGTGTAGATTACAGGCAGCTAAATAGTGTCACACAAAAAGATAATTACCCCCTTCCCCTAATCGATGATCATTTGGACAGGTTACGGAATAAAAAATACTTTTCATTATTAGATCTTAAAAACGGGTTTTATCACGTAAAGATGGCTGATGAATCTGTAGAGTTAACATCGTTTGTTACGCCTATAGGCCAATTTGAGTTCCTCTACATGCCATTTGGTCTTAAAAACGCCCCGGCAATATTTCAACGTTACATCAATACAAGATTTAAAGACTTAATAGCTGAGGGCAAATTACTCGTATACATTGATGACCTACTCATAGCCACTGAATCCAAAGACGAACATTTTCATGTTCTGCAACAAGTTGCCAAGATAATCTCAGATTTTAACTTAGAGCTTAGGTACGACAAATGTATCTTTATGGAAGAACAAATAACATATCTTGGATATGAAGTCACTGCAAACGGTATAAAACCTAACTCTAATGGTATAACTGCTGTGAAAAATTTTCCCACTCAAAAAAATATCAAGGAGCTTCATTCATTTCTTGGATTATGCTCATATTTTAGAAAATTTATTCAAAATTTCTCAGTTATATCAAAACCACTTTATGACTTAATGAAACAAAACGTTCAATTCCAATTCGCAGAAAAAGAGATAAGCGTTTTCCATCTATTGAAACAAAAATTACTTCAATCACCAGTCTTGAGCATTTATTCGCCACAGGCAGAAACCGAACTGCACTGCGACGCCAGCTCCATGGGTTTTGGTGGAGTTTTAATGCAGAAGCAGTCAGATGAGAAATTCCATCCTATCTTTTTTTTCTCCAAGAGATCAACACCGGCAGAGTCAAGGTATCATTCCTTTGAACTTGAAACCCTCGCGATCATATACGCGCTAAGAAGATTTCGCACCTATTTATTGGGCATTAGCTTTAAAATTATAACGGATTGTAAATCTCTAACTCTAACACTAAAAAAAAAATTATTAATCCTCGGATTTCGAGGTGGGCTTTAGAGCTCCAGGAATACAATTATTCAGTAGAGCATAGAGATTCCGCCAGAATGAATCACGTTGACGCCCTTAGTAGGAGCCATAACATCCTTCTTCTACAACCTGACTCATTTGAGTACGCACTGGCTTCTGCCCAAAATCAGGACATTACCATTCAAAATATTGCTAAAATGTTAGAACGCAAGCAATTACCGTTCTACGAAATAATTAATGGTCTTATCTACCGAAAATGTAAAGATTCGGTTGCTTTTTATGTACCAAAACAAATGGAATATAGCGTTATCCAAACACACCATGATGGACTCTGTCATGTGGGTGCGGATAAAGTATTTGAACACCTTAGAAATACTTACTGGTTTCCATCAATGAAACAGAAAATCAAAGACTATATCAAGTCATGCTTAAAATGCATTTATTTTGCTGTTCCATCTGGGAAAAAGGAAGGTAAACTACACAGTATTCCAAAGGGTAATAAGCCCTTTGATACACTTCATGTTGACCATTATGGGCCCCTTCCAGCTGGTGTAAAAAATCTAAAAAAATACATTTTTCTGGTAGTGGATGCATTCACTAAATTTACCAAGCTTTACTCAGTAAAGACAACAAGTTCTAGAGAGGTCATTCAGAGTTTGCAAGATTATTTTTCAAATTACAGCAGACCAAAACGATTAATTTCGGATAGAGGATCCTGTTTTACCTCAGATGAATTTTCTTCATTTTGTAAAGATGTTGATGTGACACACATAAAAGTCGCCACTCATTCTCCCCAATCAAATGGACAGGTGGAGAGGACGAACAGGCTTCTGACCGCTATGTTGTCAAAAGAATCTGAAATTGAGCCGGGCGAGTGGTCGAAACATTTGAATAAAATTGAATTCTCCATAAACAACACTATTAATAGGAGCATAGGTGTATGCCCAAGTGTTTTGTTGTTTGGGGTTCTTCAAAGGGGTGAAAGTAATGATACGGTCCGCGAGTACCTTAAATCTCAACTCATTGAGAAAGAACCAATAGATATAGTCGAGGAAAGGGAAAAGGCAAGTCTTAAAATCATACATAATCAAGAAAAAAATAAAATCCAGTACGATAAAAATCACAAAAAACCACATCGCTATGGAGTAGGTGATTATGTGGTAGTTAAAAATGTTGTCACTACTGCAGGAGTTAACAAAAAACTATTGCCCAAATATAAAGGCCCGTATGAGGTATATGAAGTTTTGCCTAACGATAGGTATCGAATAAGAGATTTAGAAAACTTACAAGTCTCCCGAAACCGATACGATGGGATTTCGAGTCCCGAAAATATGAAGCCGTACGTGGTGAGCAATTAAAATCAAAATATCTGTTACTTAAAAACAAGGAACTTTTTTGTAAAAATGGTTGTGTTTTCTCTCAATCAGACACTTATGTTATTTGAAAGCCATCGCTTTCATGATTGTCATTTGATTATTTTAATTAACTGAAAAGTCATTTTGTGTTGAAAATATCAATTAATCCATATTTGTATAAATCGAGTCGATTTAAAATCAGGAATGGCCGAATTGTGGTCGAAAATTCCACTCAATTATATTTGTACTATTTATTACTTATTATTTACTTATCGTTTATCATGTTGCTTTAATTGTACCTATTCATGTTCATGTTCTTATGTATAAATGTATAAAATCGTACGATGCAACTGCAACTAGTTATTCATATATAATGTACATATTCACTTCTAACATTGTCAGCCAAAATAAAGTAAAGACAGTTCGTTGTCAACCTTTGAAGAGAAACGTCTTTATCTCCTACATACTCTTTAGGTATTTACTTTCCACCAAATGCCACACAATAAAAATTTTATGGAGAAAAAAAAGTATTGCATTTGCCTACTTTTAGTGAGCCTTGGCCAAGGACAAGAATCGATTTTAAATCTCCATGTGGATGCGCTTTACGTTCCGATCACGTCAAATCACTATTCAAAACACTGACTCTATACCTATGCAAATTAATATATGCATGTACGTGTATGTATAAAAATTCAAATAAATAGATCGTTCAATAGAAAACAATTTTGTTGGACTCACCGATATGTACTTTGCGTACATTTAAACGATTGCAGATGTTGTGCCCAGCAGACCCCTATCGCAGACGTAGATTTCACAGTATCAATTGTGGGCGCTCTCGTTAAGAGGATCGTGTACTGCTGAGCACGGTTGCCACTTCAAAATAAAGTTTGTGTCAAAAACTGGAAATCAAAATTACCAACTGTAGCTAAAAATGACCAAAATAATTTAAGTCCGAAATATTTATACCTAACCACAGAACAAAAATTCACCTTATTTATTTCAACTCATTTTTCATGTACACAGATGACATATTATTTTTTTTAATTATTATTAATAATATTTATAAAATGACCATGTGACCAAGAGAAAAAGTAATGACGAAATTCGGTCACAAATGACCAATGTGGCAACCGTGCTGCTGAGTCAATTACTCAGCTTTGAGCTGTCGCTCGAGAAGTTTGCGAGCCACTAACTGATATAGGTCGTTGACAGGGTCTCTGATGGAGCTTGATTGCCCATGAAACGTGGGGAGCACCGAGAATTGCGGTAACGTTGACTAGATCTCAATACGTTGCTGGATGAGTGGTGTGAGTGTTGTTACCATCACTCAAAATGGTGATTGTTGGTAGTGGCTGTTGTGTAAAAAAAGTTGGATTATAAACTGAATTGCTCAATCAGTGGACAGAGTGGTTTGATCTTACCCAATGCAAAATTGTGGAAGAATCTCTGGTTTGTAGTTTTTGGGACACTTTTATTGGCGTTATCGTTTCCCTCGTCCTGTGGTTTTGCGTTTTTTGTTGGCTGAGCAAAGCGTAAATATGTTTAGGTGAATCGACAGCGTTTGGTTCACAATGCGAACAATATATAACACTTGTGCTAGACGATGAAAGAGCGTTTCTTTTCCTTTTTGAGATTACCGCAAAAGCAACCCTTCGGAGGACCTGCGAAAACCTATTTCACTTATTTAGATAAATGAGTCAACTTGATGTAATATTCTATCTTGTTGATCGATTTTGGTTGGTACCTAATTAAAATTTTAGGAATTTTCGGTTACTGATAGGCCAATGCTTTGGCACAAACGAATCACTGTCATTAGTGTGCAAACGAATCTTTTTCTTTGAAGACGTAGGCTGACTATTTTAATGAAGCGAACAAAAATGCTTCATTTGCTATATAGGCATTTTAACGAAGAGACTGCAGAATTCCGCATAGGTTTGAAATACACAGCTTTAAGTTTGAAACCGGGTGATGCAATGCAAAATGCAATATCGGGACTATAGGTACTCAGAAGTAGGTACCTGCAGAATATTGAAACCTATTTTTAATACAGGTACTCCCCCACACCCTCCGAACTATGGATGGCACCGCTGGCTTTTCAAGCACCTACATCACACATTGACTATATGACTTGTAACCATATTAAGTTCGTTGCTCTTAGTCAAGCAATTTTCTGAAATGATTAGACTCAACGGCCATTATGCGTCATTGTGACTACACTCTCTCCATTAGACAACAAAACACAATAATTGGTTCAAAGTACCATTGTATTCATTCTTTGACGACTATACGCCAAGTACAAAAGTGAGCAATCGTTAGCGAGGTACAAAAATTTAAAGCATCCTTTAACACTTGTCCATGCGCAAGCGGGTGCTATTTGAGACACTTAATGAGCCTATGAGCCTTAACGAGAAATCAACAACCACCACGTTTGGGTAATTACATCAAAGACTACATTACATACTAACGCAACCGCTTGAGGTGTAAAGTTATTGCCTGGCTGACTTAATCAAAACTCATTTATCCTTGGGGCTCGCAGAGGCCCGTACAGGTGTAGGTACAAAGAACAAAAGGCATTCTTTTCTCTTCATTCTTAGTGAACATATCCAAGAACTAAAGCACATGCAGCACATTAAACTTAGGCGAAAGAGAAAAACGGAAAGAAAACTCCCATGGGTTGGTAAACACCTGAAGAGCATAACGACAATGGCAATTCCTTGTGTTATTAATAAGGAAGTGCTACTTTCATAAATTACGTGTGTATATAGCGGAGACGCTGCGGAATTACTTAGCAAAGTCGTGGTGCTATATATATACTAGTACCTGAATAAAGCACGTGTAGAGAGTTTTCCTGCAAGGAGGTGCGGAGCCGTAAATAAGTTTATTGCTGTCGCAGTTTCGCGTTAAGGAAAGAAAGTCATCTTTTAAGCTACCTATACCGCAGAAGAGTGTGTGACGATGGGCGGGATAAAGGCTGCTTATACGAAGTTCAGAAGCCAGACGCGATGTCGCTTATCGCATTGTTTATGGGTTCATATTAGAACTCTCCATTGGGCAATTTATTTCTTTTAATGAAGACAACTTGTCATACGCAGCTAGAAGAGAAAAACGCTAAAACACAGAGGGAGACTTTGAGTGAAATATTTTCATTAGAGTAGGCTTTCTAGCAAGTTTATATATCCATATTAAATTTATATACAAATGAGAAAAAAAAAATTGTTGAAAAGTTTTAGTTGCGAAGTTTTTGAATCGTACTTATTAATTTTATGAATCACTAAGTTCTTAAGGCTGCTGCTGGCAGGCAGAATAATTGACGTCGTGCAAGAAACATTAGGTCGGATCAAGGTCAGTATTTTATTCGCTTTCGGACGTTTCGAATTGAGATATAAAGGGTTTTAAAAAGTCCCCGATTACTTTTGATAGTATTAGATTGGATATTCGGCTCAATTTAATTCCTCAGGCATTGATGCAGGGGGACGTAAAACGTTATTCGCCGCCGAGAGCATCATATATCATCAATTTTCTGTAGTATGCAAGTTCTTTCACTCTTGGTGAGGCTGGCTTTCTTATCAAATTTTATAATCTGTCCCATCTTCGAAGCTCTTGGCTTTCTAAGGTCTTTCATATGTATGTAAGTTAATGCAAACGTTTAAAAGGACAGCCGGAAGTGATTTCATGGTTACCAGAGGTTCTGTTTACATATTCGAGCATAGTAGTTAATCTCGAGCTGCTTGGAAATGCTCAATCTAAAACCATAGCAAAATGCTCTTCCATCTTTTGAACTGCACTTCATCCGAATTATCCAAGACTTCCTCTCATTTCTGGTCTTTAATATGTCAAAGACATTATTCAGAAACATTATTCAAAACAGTAAGTATTCCCCAATAAAATGTTTGAGCCCTCATTTGGTACATTCTATACATCAGCAGTCAAAGCACGTATTTAGCTGCGGAGGCAATCTACAATTTTTTTTCATCAACATGTTCTTCAACAGGAAAGGTTTCTTCATTCATTTCGACTTTTTAACAAAGACAGACTCAAATTTCCATTCAGTCGAATAAAGCCCCCAATGATTCGAAGCATTAAATGTGATAGCTATTCACGTAGAAATACAGCGTTCATTTATCAAAAGCAATCTAAAAACTATGGGGAAATTATAAATTAGATTTTTGCACATTTCTAACATTCATTCAAAATAATACAATGTCACGCTTTACATTACAATGTATATGTACGGACCAAAGAAAGCACTTTCCTCTAAAAAGCGTCTTGTCAAAGAAAAGACATCTCCCTTGAAATGTCTTTCAACAGAGAACACTTTACATTCACCACAAACAGAATAAAATATTAAGAAGCAGAAATACAAAGCTAAGCAAAAATGTCCTGCAAATCGCAGCAATTGGAGAGTTGCAAAATGGAAAAATCAAAGTGGTGCCGTAGAGGAAAAAGGATTATACTTCATTTCAAGCCAAATTTCCATTTATCAATATGATTGTCATTGAAAAGGATCTGTCATCTTGTCAAGATAACTCTCTGTGTGAAATTTGTGATTTTTTTGAAATGGGCTCTTTTTGCTTTGGCTCTGTCATATTCGGTGGTACAAAGGAAACACTTGTCGAAAAGGGGATGACTGATGAGTGATGGCACACAAAACACGAAAAGCCAATTCTCCATTTCACAAACAAAGGGATTATTCGGGTTGAATTTTTTTTTCCATTGGTAATTGAAATAGATCGAATTAGAAAGGAGGACGTTGTGACCACATTGAAAACCAAAAAGTAAAGAATCATTATTAACGAAGGTCGGGGTATGAAATTTGAGTTTTAGTACCGTAGGCATCTAGATAAATAAAATATTTATGTAGGCATTTATTCGTGGATAGGTATTGTGGTATTTTGAGAGAACGAGTGGTCACTTATTTCGTACATAAGACCTGTGTTACTCTCGCAAATAATTAATTTTTCCATTAGTCCAAATGGCGCAGTAAATAACCCCATGGAATGAAAGCAACGTTGCCGCTGACAAAGTTCCAAAAGCGGAAAAAAATGGGGCACTGGCCAAAAAAGAGGACAGTCATGATATAGATATAGGTATAAGTATAGAACAATATAAAAAGCAGCACAAAAACATTTATTTATAACAAAAACAAACAAAATGTTTTCACTAAAAAAGTATTTTTTTTTTTAATTTTTACCATTCTTTTCATTTATAATAAAATCTTGCTTAAACTGAAAATTTGGATATTTTGATAATTAAAAAAAAGCCTTTTCAGAAAGAAATGAAAGAAAGAAAAACACGAACTTATTTTTTCACGTTCAAAATGCTTCGATTTTCAAAAAATAATCTACACGTTAAAATGCAGAAAGCCATATTTTTGGGAATAAGTCAATTACCAATATTAAAAATGGGTTAGAGGAGTGTTGTTTTACAAGTTTTATATACACCTTGGCGCAGTGGCTTAGTGGTTAGTGTGTTGGACTAAGCGAGGGGTCCCAGATTCGAATCCCGCAAAAAACCCAAATTCCAACTCAGTGTTTTTTTTCACTGCGCCACCTCTTGCGAACGCCTGACAAACATCCGAGAGTATAACTGTCATGAAAGAGCTTCTCAATCGGCCGTTTGGAATCGGCATAAAATTGTAGATCCCTTCCATTCGTTCCAAAAATTAAAAAACTCACACAAAATGAACGGTTGCGAGATGCTAGGCCCATGGTCCCCACAGACCTGTTGCCAAAACTACTGCGAATGTAAGCAAATAGCACAAACTTGATGGCGAGAGTTATTGTGTAGGTACTCTGATATTCTACAGGTAAAAGTTCAGTTTTTCTTATAGATAAATCGTCTGGGCTTAGGAGAGTTCCATGAAACTGACACCGATTTACGAGATTTGAGGGAAATAACATTGTTTCCTGTTAAAATTTCAAGATCAACGAAGATAGTGGGACTCAGAAAATAGGTCTGGCACCTCTGCCCGACTGAGCAGCAGTGGATTTATGCGTTCAAAAAATACTCACACATGGTGTGAGAATAAGTGTAAGTGTACCCATCGTTTCGTAAGACTTGATTTTCAACCACCGACTTTATAAAAATTATTTCATCCGAATCCCAATCCCAGTTGGGGATATATGTGATCCAACCACCGAGGCACTGACCGCTCCGTTCGCAAAAGACGCTCTTACCTCATATATTCTGCCGTTCCACATGCGATCTCTGAGGGAAAGTATTTAAATCTTATTATAGGTTAGTTGGACTTGGAATTGGAACAAACATTTAGTTAGAACCGACAAATAAGCTTTGAGACTTGTTTTAGGAATTTAATAACTTTCGGTAATAAATATGAACCATCGTTTTGAAGTGGCATTTTCTATATTGTCCTCAATTGGCTTATAAGAAAACTCTACACGTACCAAAACTGTGATATTTGCGCTATAATTTTTACCTCGAAACTTGAGATTTTTCTAACAGATTCTCTGACTCTCTTTACATTCTTGGTAATAAATTAGTCGTCTCTGAAAAAGTTGATTTTAATGTAAGACCTGTCTTTAAATTGTGGTCCGCTTAAACAATTTGTTGATACCTAGTTCTAATTAATGCATACAAATCTTTTGGCAAATATTTAGCGAGACTTTAAAGCAAATGATTGTCATGATACTATTCCCTACTAATGAAATGTGTGATCGTACAGTGGGTGCTGTTTTGCGTATGGAAGAAATGAAAAATCAGTTCTGTTTGATACTCTAATACTCTAGACAGCTCAATGACTTTGATTGACTGCAAGCTGTAATTGACATCATGATTCATGATGCCACTTATTCCTTTCGGGATTGCTATCGCACATTTATCAAACACCGGCATCGCACGACAAGTACCCACATACGCTCTGATCTATTTAAACATTCATTTGTTCACCGCCCACTTTACCTCTTTGCTTGCTTAATTTGTCTTCATTCTAGCTACAATACTCGAGCAGTTCTCCACTACCTATACTCACTTTTCGTATAATTTTCTCACAATTTGTCTTATCTGATAATCGACACGAACTGATAAATGAACACAACTCCTGTCGGACTCCAACAAATATTTATATATACGTGCACTAGATGTACATGAACAATGCATAAGTCTACCAACTATCAACCGAAAAAAGTTCACGCAGTAACCATCTGACGGAACTCACCATCACATCTCAGTTGCGTGACTGTGGAAAATCAAGAAAGTTTTCCGGTAATACTCTCCCCCTGCCATCCAACTCGGCCAACTACACCAATAATAATAATAATCCTTCCCCATTGCATATACTTCCATTGCGAAGTTCCCAGCAATTCAACAACCAGCTACACACTAACCGAACAGCATTGTCCTTCAACTCCGTTGGCGCACATTATCCTTCAGCGATTTTGCTTTACTATTTGTGCCACTACCCACTAGACGTGTTTGTAGTCTGCTGAGGGTCTGCTAGTGAAGGCGGGGTATAGTACCAACTAAAGTCGTGCGAGGCAAACGTTTAAGCTAATTCAATATTAAAACAAACAAATGTTTGCCCTTTTCCGCTTTTCGCTTACGAATAACGCCCGCAAATAATGTCTAATCACTTATAAGCTTTCTACGAGTATGCTCGTATGGTGTATAATATTGCGTAAGGCTGGCAGGTGGATAATTTAATTTCCGTGTAATTGGTGTAATTGCCTTGAGTGAGAATTGCGCTTTTTTCTGTCTCTCTCTGGCGCTGTTTTCGCCTAATACCATTTTAATTACTTAAGGCTTAGGGGAATGAAAGTTTACTTTGCAATCGCACTGCACACACTCACGTGAACAATTGTAAGTAGCTTATAACATTGCTGTTCAACATGTATGACTGTAAAAGTCAATGCGTTACTATGCTCGAACAAGGGATGCGTATAGGCACTTGGATGATGTTCGAGGGCATGTTCTTACAGCGGAACCTGTAGCAAGCTGATGCGATTGTGTTAAGTTGATATAACACGAAATGAGTTAAATTGGAGGGAAACCTTAATAATAATGATAACAAGATGTTAAACAAATTGCGGTTCCTCAGTCGAAACCTCGAGGTTTGATCACACAAGAATTACGCGTGAAATTCTTTGAATGTCATATCAATATGTAGTTTTTAAAATTTTGACTGCGCACCAGATTGGGCCTTACTAATAATCACCGCTACCTCTCACCTTGCATATTTTGGATAGTTTGGCATAGTTGTAAAAAAATATTAATAATACCGCGCATATTATTGTCTAAGACCTGGACCAGAAGGGAGATGATGTTGCACCTTATCACGATCTGATAAACTAAACTGAGGGCGGAAATACAAAAAAGTTTTATGACTCTTTGGGCAATAAGCCGTCAATTACTTTGTTCTCCCAAATGCTGATAAATATGTAGCGCTCCAGTTGCTAATTTTTTTTGCATAAATAACTAAGTGTCACATGCAAAACCCTGACATAAGTAGTAACTCATAAGTCTTCTTAACGCGAGGTACTAATCGTACCATTCACTCTTCCAGTCTTTCGGGTTATGCAACCTTCATAAATACAAATTAATAACTTTTTTTTCTCTACATCCTTTGCATTTTTAGTTGTGATCGCTTGAGTGGTATTATGCTGGTGAAAACAATACAAATGGAATATATAATAGAGATGGCGTGTTGCAAGTCTTTTTGAATGGCAGAGCCTCGTCAGGAGGGGCCATAATCTCATGCGAACTTGAAGGTTTTTTTTTAACGAAATCCTTTATATTGAGGAATCGCTTTATGGTCCCTTTTTGATGATGATGGCGAAAAAGTACTTGACTCGGAAAACGTTCCTTAAATCACTGGACGGATATGGCCTGAATAATGTTTATCAAGCTGACGAAAGAGGTGTTGTTGTTAGGTACCATGGAAGGCGACACATATTTCGAATCAATATTTTTTGGATTAATCCAGTTTATCTGACGACGAAATTGAAACGTGAACATCTCTAAACATTTGAGTAATCAGGGCTTAAAATGTCGTACCTATAACATTTTCGATGAAAATAATAAAAAGTATATACACTTATTGAGAATTTAAAGTAAATGAAACGCAAGGGCTTTTAAAGTTAATAATTTTTCATATTAGGTAGGTATAAAGAACGAATTTTGAACGATTATTATTTTTTAATATCTAAGGAGGCTTCTACCCAGAAATCGAGCAAAAGTGTAAAAAATTACATTTTTTTTCTCTGACTAATAAATTACTACTCTTGCGATTGAATTGGATGCATTTAAATTTCAATAGCTCTTTTAAATTTAGATTTTTTCCCCAGAAAGTTGTTTGAATTTATTCTCCCTTGTTCCTTTTCATAAGATCATGATTTCGTTTTCAGTGCGACGGTTTTTGTAGTCTTTTTTTTCGAGATCATATTTTTCATTATATAGAATTTGTGCATTTTGAAAACGTTTAAGGGAGGTGAAAAGTATTTTTTGAAAGGGTTTTTATTCCTTAAAACTGATCAATATATTTAAAAAAAATCAATAAAATTGTTAAGTACGCACAAA
Source organism: Cheilosia vernalis (assembly GCA_949126925.1). Lineage (NCBI taxonomy): Eukaryota > Metazoa > Arthropoda > Insecta > Diptera > Syrphidae > Cheilosia > Cheilosia vernalis. The sequence continues at coordinate 1,071,364 of OX421358.1, read as the reverse complement.
GCATCATGTGAAATAAAATTCAAGCATTGTTATTCTAACCCATCTAGGTAACTGCATATGAAGTTCTTAAGTGCGCTTAACTAAGTTTCTGGAAAAGGTGGTTAACATCTTTATTTTTTTTTCTAGAGGCTATAGAGAAGTTCACATAATGCAGAAATTTAGGTTCTTATATAGGACCTTCATCTGTGAAAAAAAGGGGAGGTCCTCCATCTTCTAAGCGCTTCATTTGATACCTTACGAAATTTCATTGAAACTCCAACGAAGATTATTACAACATTTATAACCTAGAAGGTTTTAAAGCTAGTAAAGAATAAGACTGAAAACTGCAAACTTGCAACGAAAATTAATTAAATTAAGAAATTAGAAGTATTCTTTAATTCAATTTAGCTATTCGCTTTGACAGGAAAATAAAAAAAAAACACTCAAAGTGATGAAAAACAAAAAGAATTCACTTTAGCGAATTAAATTATAGCGATGTTCAGTTTACAGAAGATTGAATTTTGAATGTAGTAATGGCCATAGTTTGATCAGCACGTGTCGTTCTGTACACGCAAATTGTTCTAAGTTGGGTGGCACATGATCAACATTATAATTTATTTAATAAATAACTCTTTGCCTTTTGATTTTTATTAATATTTAGCGTTTATTGGAATTATATTTAAGTTCGGAAATAAATTCATATTATGTTTTAAGGAAAATGTCTATTAAATGGTGCCCATTTTTATCTTCGGCCTGAAATGCTCCTTCCAGAGACCAACACTTACTTTTAAAATTATGTGGGGCACTGACCCACAAAAGACTGAAATACTTGGGCAAGTACCAACTATCTGATGAGGAAATTCAGTCACTAGAGTCAGCTCTCATCCATAGATTCTTAAAGGAAACTGGACTGGAGAGAGTGCTAGGTAGGTTGGAGTGGCGGTTTAACTAAAAACCCAAGTAGCATCATGTGTCGTTTTGTTACCACAACTCATTTGACCCGGTTGCTTAAGATTATCAATAGGAGGTTTTAGATCCAGCCTGTGGAATTCCAGAAGGTTATCAATTCTCTAATACCACATTTCGAGACCTGTTCAAGGGAGTCGAAGAAGGGTCTACCAAGAGATCTTTGTCTGGCCCTAGCTAGTGGAGAGAGTGCTATAGGACTGACTTCTTCCGCCAAGGAGAAAGAAGAGTACAAAAACCTCTTAAATGATTTCGAAAGGAATTATACTATGAGGGGAACTCTTTTGAGGGAATAAACCACTCTGAGGCATGAGCAGGGGGTACAATAGATCAAAAGGTCGCAGTACAATAACCCCTCTCAAATAATAATAATAATACTTTTAAAATTTCATAGTCCCATCTTTTCTTCGCGGATATATTGGCCCTAAACTGTTGTTGTAAGCGCAGTGGCTTAGTGGTTAGTGTGTTGGACTACTAAAGCGAGGGATCCAGGTTCGAATCCCGCAAAAGCCCAAATTCCAACTTAGGGTTTTTTCACTGCGCCACATCTCGCGAACGTCTGACAAACATCCGAGAGTATAACTGTCTTGAAAGAGATTCTCAATTAGCCGCTTGGAATCGGCATAAAATTGTATATCCCTTCCATTAGTTTCAAAAATGAAATCTCACACAAAACGAATGGTTGCGAGAAGCTAGGCCTATAGGGTCCCTACGGACCTGTTGCGCCAAAAATTATTATTATTAAACTGTTGTATGGTTCTTGGCTTATTGGCATACAAATTGCCCTTTAAGTTGCCGAAAAATTATATTTTATAGACAACAACTCACTTTATGTTGTTTCGTGCAATTTCCGCAATTATTTTTCGCTTCCTGGAATGTGTTCTCACTTTTCTTTTAAATTTCCGAACCAGTTTTCGATTTTTCATTAAAAGTTCCGACTGATTGTGCACTTTCTATTCACTTATCACTCCTGTCTTCTCCTCAGAAATGTATTCAAATCCCAAAATTCAATTTCCGATTTTCCGAAAATCTTCATGTGGGTAGTTACATTTATTGTACTCAATATACATACGCATACATAAACAAGTGACAAGAAGAAGAATTTTTTATCCTAACACCTTGCTGCCCTTTAAAATCATATACATAGCTACGCACTGACCAAGAAAGTAATTAATTTGATTTATGACAGCCACCCAGCTATCACCTTCACACCTTAATATATATATATGCAATGAATTTACACTCTCTCACCTCTGAGGCCACAATTCACATTTCAAAGTTTGTAAATCAAAAACTTTTACTCCTTTGATCGCGTTGCGCTAAAAGTTCTGTTATCTTAGTGCATTTTTCAAATTAATATAGCCAAACTTCTGAGAGTTAGCAAACCTAGGACAATGAAGACTTCCTTCTAGTATTTTGCACTGCTTTCGAAAAACTATAAATTTATCATCAAACTTTCAATAACTTGCACATACAGAGAAGCCCAAGAATTTTCCGCTGTTCATAGGTCAAAGCAAAAAAAAAATAGAAAGGAAAATATCCACCACCTCAATAACTTTTAGTAATCTCCTCCCTCCATTACAAAGGCAGTCTTATACCAGCATGCAACTTGCAGGCAATGTGCTTGTCGAGTTCTCTCTGCTCAATGCATCCAGAAGTTTAACTTCCAATAATCGAATTAAGAAAGTTTCCAGTGTCTGCAGTGATTGTGCGAACAAAATGAAGAACCACCCAAATGCAATGGCCTCTAAGAAAATTTCGACCAAAACCGGAAAAATAACTTTACCGTAAACATGTGTAGGTGTTCTTCCCGAATGCATGCACATGCTCAACATATGGATACAATGGCATTTTGTGGTTTATCCATATTTAATCCCGCCACGGTAGTAAAACTTATTTTTCGGCAGAAATAAGTTTTTATTCCATTGTCCTGTGAGAATGTGGGTGCTTATTAAAAAGCTAAATTTTTTTCTATTCATTGCTCGTACTAACCACCACTTTTCCTTCAACATTAGGTAAGTTTGTAAGAAATATTTCCGTCAACCAATAAAGAGATTAAAAGACGGGCAAAAATTATGGAAAATGAAGAGAAACTTGTTCCTAAAGTACCATCCATATACTTTTGAGGATATCAAGGATGAAGGGAAAAACAAAAAAATAAGGATGAAAGCAAATGAAAGAATGTATAATTTCCGGAATCGTTTCCACATCGTTTTTAGCGTTGAACAGAGGATAAGATATCCAAAGAATAAGAAGGAAACTTCCTTTAAGCTCTGGCGAGAAACAAAGACGGTCTCTGGCGGAGAAGTTTAGTGAATCTAACGCTTAGCGCACAGTGGATAAATGTAGGGATATTAAGTTTGCCGGCTGCAGGTGAGAACAGCTTTTCAGGAATTCTTTTGATGATAGTAACTAATTTTGACCATTTTTCATTTGGAGAACTCGAGAGTTCTCTTGTATCTGGGTGGGTGGTAGGTGTTGGACGTCTCTGCAGATAGAAGTTGCAATGATTACTTGTGCTGATGGGTAATTTAATGGAAGAATCCTGAATCCTCGTAATGAATTATTTAAGTATACTTGAGGAAGAAAAAGCACCGAAGCGAGTAGAAGGCACTTAGTTCTTGCGATTTCGTCTAAGCAGGAGCGGCAGCGGCAGCGGGTTTGTATGCTATGCATATACATATTTTTCGTACGTGTGTATATAAATATTAAGAAGGGCAAGTGTCGTTTCTGTATGGAGTGTTCAAACAACTTGTTCTTTTTAGTTTGCTTTTCAATTTCCGTAAAATGCATAGTGATTAATTGATAAGTAAGTTCGGGAATCGGGACAGTTTTTTGCGGGTTGGATTTGAGAAGCGCTTTCTGGGCATTGTTTTTAAAGCAGTCCTTACGAAATGTATAATTGTTTAATAATGGTTACGACGAGGTATCTCACCTTTGGGATAGGATAGTTAAATGAATTGCCTGCAATGAATCTGGACGAAAAGAAGTCCACTTCGGGCTGGGTCAGTGCATTTGTGTCTTGGGAGTTATTCGTTGACGTCCGAAGGAAAGCGATCTGCGCATCTTATGCAATCAGTCTCTTTATTTATTTTAATGTGTTTTATAAAACATGCAAGTGAGGCTATTGTTTTGTGGCAGGCTGTTAAAGTCGAAAAAATGGTATCAAGTAACCAATTTTAAAATCTCAGTGAGAAATATGTTCGCAATAGCGATAGCAAGTCGTTTACAATTTAGGGTTGGGAAAACATAGTGATATAGGTAGTTCTGAAAAAAATAAATTGTTCAATTGCATCACCGGTCTCCACTAATCGTCCGTTAACAGTCTACACATGCATCTGTCTGTACTGAATTTGACGGCTAAACATAAATATGTTGAATACGGAATGCGACCTTAAGAACTTTTCTTTTCTTTCAAAAACATTTTTCTTTAAATGTGCATTTATTATTCAGACTAATTTATGAGAACCAACATTTTCTTGATATAAAATTATCAATTTCGTTTTTCGATGCCAAGTCCTTCTTTGGATTTTCTTAGAAATCATTTTCATCAGTCAATAAACATATAAGTAGAGCTATTTGGAAACTAGCTGTTCCCGTCCGGCTTTGCCCGTGTTGTAGAAAATTGTTTCCGTAAAGAAAATCTACTTAATAATTAAATTTATGCAGAACTCTTGACAAATACAATCTTACTTATATTGCGATCAAAATAAAAAAAAAAAGAAAATTCAGCGTACAAAATGTATAGAAAATAAATTTTTACAAATTTTCTTTTAAGATTTTTCTCGCCGTATAAACCTTCCTGAGGCGCATTCAAATACAACAAAGAAACGAAAGCTCAAATCTTACCATCCGTTCTCGAGTTATGGGCGGTATTACGGATGCAACTTTTTTGTAATTAATTTTATTTAGACAAGCAAGACATGAAGTTATTTACATGATTTTATTTATTTTAAATTGATTGTAGCCTTGAGTCAGTGTTCTTGTTTTTATAATATTCATTTTTCTTCCAAGGTTTCGCTGTCTTAAATTATTTTTTGTAAAATTCTTTTATGTAAATTGAAACAAATAAATAATAAAAAGTAGACCAATGAATCGTTACCGCTGAAAAATATCCAAAAGGGGACTAAAAAGGGGGCCCTAGCCGAAAAAGGGCGCTCCACATAGAAACTAATATAATGAAAAAAAAAAAAAAAAAAAAAAAAAAAAAAAAACGGAACGAGCAACAAACATATTTATTTTTAACAAAAAACTTATTCATTAATCAAAAAACACTTCTTTTCATTTCGCACAATAAAGTATAAAATCTTACTTTTACTGCAAAAGGGACAATCTGATCATTTTCCAAAAAGTGGGGGGCCAAGGGTCCCGACTCCTGAGTCTCAAAAAAGGGTAGTAGGCATTTAACTATATTTCCAGTCCTCTGAATTTGGCCTTGTATAGCACAGCAGATTTCTCCAACCCCAAATAGATGTAGTGTATGATATAACTATAGATTTTTAAGTAACATGTGGTCAGTGCCCTCAATAACTTTATACCCCGACCAGCTTTAGGGCGAACAAGTTTTAAAAGATTTAGACAGCCTTTGCACTCCATGGATAGAAAGGCGCCCGGTTCTTTGCCTCTTTTCTTTCTTCCACCCAGATGTACAAAGTGAGTAGATGCTGCTAAATTGAGTAACAATAGCAAGTAGGTACCTTTTGTATAATTCCTTGAATTAAGCTATATGAATCCAAGGAAAGCATCGTTTCAATTACCCTCCCAGAAAGACACTTCACAGTTCCGCATTTCCGCAATGTTATTAAACGCATCGCACATGCTTCCTTCAAATAATATAAACGAACCAAAATCATTTGAATCTTCTCCCTCAACGGTGTACCAGTTGCTGTTTATTACGTTCTCCATTTTTTGTTCGCAGATTTCTCTTTGACTTTGCAAATAAAATTACTTCCTACGTTGCCTACCTCTTCGGTAATAGTCTTACGACAATTTTTCTTCCTTATTCCTTGGCATAAAAGAGGAACTTGACTCTAAAAAGTTTACACACGCCAATGTGACATTTACCTAAGGATAACAGGGACAAGGAATCTCGTTAGCAACTTTGTCCTCGCCTCTAATATCGTTATAAGCCAAAAGTGCTTGGTTGGCTCGGATTCTTAATATTAATATAATTATGTTGCTCTTGAAGACATTACCTATACGAGGCCTGTTGTTGTAAAACGGAGCAAGACCCCAACCAAGCTAATGAATACGAAATGAATATGTCATCAAGTGCCCCAGCATTATTCAGAGGATGTTGCTCCCACTTAGTATTCCGCTGCAATTATGTCGACAAAATTGAGCCAGCTTTGTGGACTTGTGATATGGGATTAAGTACTCAAATGATATATGCACGATGTACCTACAGATCTGTCAATTGCAATACTCATGGCAAATCCAAATACCAATTATGTTGAGTGGCTACGTCGTTAAGGGTGAAGGTGCGATTTCAGCAATTAAAAACGTGCGGAAAGTGTTAGCCACTTGAAAAAAAAAGAACGAACCTGTGTGGAGGTGAGAAATTGTGATTTCAGTAATCACACATTTTGTAGTACCTAGTTGTAGAACAAAAAAAAAAAAAAAAAAAATTATATATAATGACAAATTGCACACCGTCACGGAATAGTTGAATTTCGCTGCAACTCTCCATGAACGAACATAGGTATAGGTTGGGAAGGGAATGTCTACTTTCCAGGTGCACAAAAGATAATCCTCAAGATTTATGCGAATAACTCTAATTGGAGCAAACATCAGAGCACATGATTTATGCGAGCAGGAAGAAGTTGCATTCTGATTTCATTGCGCAATTGGCTGACTGCACTGATCCTGTAACAGCGTATCCTTTTTCTATGCAATCATACTTTGGACTGTACTGCAAGTGAAAGCTAAAAGAGGTCAACAAATGTGCCGTATTAATAAAATGGCCACAAATGTGAATCACTCTTTATAAGACGGTGTTGGCGGTGCAATAAATCGTTATGTTTCTCAGCATGCAATGTATGCATCATGCACGTTACGACAATTAGTACAAGTGCGAAATGGTTTCGCGGGAACATAACGACCTGCTCTCGCTAATGAATTTTTAATATTTCAATTTTTAAATATGATACCGCCATTTTATTTGCATTTAGTACAATCAAATGTCAGACAGCATGGAAACCTATGTTTCGTGCGTGTTTCATTGGGCTTTTATTTAAAACGTTGCTTGACATGCAACGGCAGGCAGCAGAGTTCTTTATTCAATTGCTGCCCATTGTGACTGTGGGGTGTACTGACGTTTTGAAAAATAAATTAAAAAAGAAATTGCCTTGGAATAGTGTAATAGGCTGTTAGGACTCAAGCGCAATAGGGTTTCGACGTGATTTTTATTCAATCGATTGGAGTAAATTGCATAGCTCAGTTAATGTTTTATGCTTGCGTCACGAACGCACAAAACCCACACAAAGACAATGATGTGATTTATTCGAAATGTGAATTAACACTTACTCAAAACTCTCCACAAATGTAAGTGCTGAGCTGCTTCTGTTGTTGGGCTGTTATCGCTAAACTGAAGTGCGGCTAAATTAAGTTGTTGACAGATGTTGTTTTGTTGTTGTTTTTGGAGTTGGGGATTTTTCACGGCCAAAATGCGGTTTCTGATAATGATGACGTTTTTTGTGTAAGGACGCGTAACTCTTGCTATGTTCATGATGAATAAATGCAAAATATGGTTGCTCTATCTAAATCTGGAGTTGGGGCGGAGTCCCCTCAGGCGATAGTTGCCGCTTTTGGTGATAGTCCAATGCGACGATAATTAGTTTTTTACTAATGTGAGATGATCGTTGTGGGCCTCAATGGCTTCCTGGCTGCCCCTCTAACCTTACCTAACCTATTATCTTTAATCCCCTCTATATTATTTCTGTAATTTCTGTAGTGTGTTTCTCCCTTTTGCAGTTCACACGGTCAACCAATCTTAACAAAAGAAGTGTCAAAAAAAAGATATTTTTAGGGTGCTTATCTTCGCATTTTTACTTTTTTAAAATGTTAACAATTAAAAAAAAATATTTTACTGCATTAAATTTCAACTCCGCAGTTGTGTACAAACTATGATTTCGGGAAATACTTTTCTTTCGTTCTTCATGCACATAAACTACAAACGACGTCACGAAAGAGAGTCGACGGTAGAAGAGCGTTACAGTAAAGATTTATGTAAAACCTTCTGCCTACGCCTGAGCGATGAAGGGCACGTCGACCTCTATAAGATCTATTGTACCATAGGCCAGAACAATGTTTAGGCGAGCAGATTCTCCACTTTTCTAACAAAGTTAATTAAGCTGCTGGCAGATGACTTCTTCATCTCTTCAGGGCTCAGAAGCTCCCTGTAGAAGATAGTTCTCCCGATTCCACATAGGGCTGGACACTCACATATTATGTGCCCAAAGCTGTTTCGTCTTCTTCAAGACACAACCGACAAAGTGAGGAGTCGGTTAAATTAATTTTATTGAATTGATATCGTAGGTTGTGATGTCCTGTGAGGAAACCAGCCAGATTTTCGATATCATGCCTTCTTAGATTTAAATTTCTGTTGGTATCTTATTTGAACGGCTGAATAGCACGCTTGGCCTGTCTTAGACCTGGGATATTCTACCAATATGAGCTACATTTTGTGTGATTTGGGAGTGTAGTATAAGGGTTCTACGTCCGAGTCGTTGAAACAGCTTAGTACTGATTTGGAGGCAATAATAGGCGAGCTAAGGGCGTTTATAGCTACTTGACTGTCTGTGAATATATGGATGTATAATCTATATGCCTTTGGTACCTGTTTTGTATATGTGGTTAGGTCCGTGGAACCCAGCATCCATTCCTGTTTCCATTTTGGAACCATCCGTAAACCACTTTCGACCATTTTGGCAAGTAGGTGGGCTATTGTACGCCCATGCTTCTCTACTAAGATCTCCGTAGAGAAACATTTTTGGAAATATAAAGTCTTTGGAAAGCGGTCTGTTACCGCGCAGATTATGCCAAGTACTGTGATTTCAGAGAAAAAATCCTTTAACTCAGGATAGTCGCTGAGAATTGTCTCTTTCATTACGATTAAACTTGCCGAGCTGCGAATTGCCCTTTGTTTATGTATATGTGTAGAGGTGTTAGTCCTATTAAGGCTTCTATAGTCGCAGTAGGATAGGTACGCCTACGCATGGCTCCGGATATACCGAGACACAGATAGGAAATCTAAGAAAGAATTTTATTTTCAAACTTTTGCGTGGGAATTGGGTAGGTGCGCTGACGGTCTATCCGATACGTGGCGCTGTTGTCCATCTCCGAAACCACTCAACCGATTTCAATGAAATTTTGTGGGTGGGTATGGTTGGTTTCAGTTTTAAATATAGGATAGTTTTGGATCCGATAGTTCCACACGAAAGGCACGCACAAACCGGGAGGGTACCCCAATATATAAAAGAGACTGACGTCTGTGTGTGCACTCATAACTAGAGAATGGACCGTTAAATTTTTACAATTTTGGGCTTGGGGGACTCGTATTGAAATGGCATTTATGCTACTTTTTGTCGTGAAAATAAAAGTTAAAGGGTATGAGATTGGGAATGGAACTTAGTATGGGAACCGAACTTTGAAAAAAATTAGACTGGATAGATAAACGGTTAGTGCTACTTCCAATACAACCAAACTTATTTCAAATGTTTAATTTTTAAATTCTTTGGATGTTCGGGGCTCATCGACACACAATTTGAGACGAAAGTTTGATTTGAATGTGAAGAATCTCAAATCCAATATCATGGAAGCGAAGATTTTGACCTAAAAATTCAAGCAACCATTATATAATTCTGCGGATTCCGATGATTTGCCATTGGTTTTTAAGCGCCTTCAACTTCCCATGCGTATCGCTTTCACTATGAAAAATAATAAGTCGCAAGGACAATCGCAGGATATATGTGACATAAATTATCCCATGTTTTTCAAATGGTCAATCGTATGTGGCGTGCTCACGTGTGAGTGAAAAAGTGGAAAGTTGGGGGACACGTCAATCATTGCGGTTTGATTTAAACACATCGACAATGCAATACTTCAGCTATTTCTATTGTATTTAATATAAACTTTTGAATAAAGAATTTGAATTGACCGAATTACATAAAGCAGCATGAGCATTGCTCATTCTCGGAATTATTATTTTCAATACATTAACGAATTTGGGCGGAACGAAGTTCGCTGGGTCAGCTAGTTATATAGAAACATGTTGAAAACGATGGAAAAAAACATTACAGACAATTTTAGAACAATAGTGTATTCCACATGAGTTACACTTTCAAAAGTTATTCCTTGTTTTCAAATTCAACAGAACCGTGGGCTCCGTAAAGGGGTACAAAAGATGCTTATGAGTAGACAAGATATTTCTAAAAAATAGGAGATCAATATTTGTTCGGAAAATGTGCAGCCTACCTGTAGCTGTATCATTTTGGTTATGCCATATCCTTGCAGCGAACAGCAAAGCAAAATCCCGATTACACCCACGATCTGTTATGAGCGTTGAAGGGCTTACTTAAAGCAGGGTATGCGACAAAGAGAATGCAAATGAAACAGCAGTTCTCTACCGGAAATTAAACTGCCATGTAACTGACTATATGACGGGGTTGGTAAATATTATTGGCTTATATGGGAGAATGATGCTGATGTTGAAGTTACCATATGCTTTATGCTCAGTCTTTCAGGCTGATAGCACTTGGTTCGAAATGAGAAACTTGGGATAGATTTCTCGAACATCTGTCTTATTTAGTTCTTTTTTTGCAGGGATGTTCAATAGAATAAAAAAAAATAAACAAAAAGTTCCTGCAACAGGTCCGTAGGGAGTGTACACTGTACAGTCAGAGCTCTTTCCGACTGCTCTTCGGGAAATTTTATTTAAAATTTTTTTTTGTAGGAAAATTCTCTCCGAAGGATACGTTTTTACTTTGTGTGCATGAAACGAAATGAAGGAGAAAGCTCTTTCCTCTTGAAGAGTAGAACAACGAATAAATTTATTGAATGTAAATTTTACAAAATTCATTGTTTAGTACAAGGCATTCGTTTTCAGTACATATTGAAAATATAAAAATAATATGGCGAAACTGGATTTTTTAGGCGCAAAATTCAAATTATAAAATGTATGCTACTATAATGCGACAGATTGAACAAAAATAAATTGTTTATATTTTGTTGAGCTCCAACAGGGAGGACCCTAATCTTATATTTTCTAACTATTCGTTTTGTGCGAGATTTTCATTTTTGGGACGAATGAAAAGGATCTACAATTAATGCCCAGACCAAACGGCTAGATACTCTTTCTCATGTATAGTTATACTCTAGGATGTTTGTCCGGTGATCGAAGAGGTGGCGCAGTGGAAAAAAATATTCAATAGTGAAAAACTGTTGCATAGAATAGCCCTAGTATACTTACAAAGTTGTTTTTTGTCAATTTCCGATTTGCTCGTCAGTCGTCATATGGGTAAGCTTCAAGGTAGACACGAATTAGTTTTAGGCAGCAAAGACTGACTTTGTCGTTACTGTGGCAATAAGTTGAAGTAGCTTATTTCGACATAAGCCATATTCGAGTTTTTTACATTACAGAATTCTCGTTTTCCTTAGCTTTCTTTTAGTCCAGGTCCCATCACTCTACGACAATTAAGAACCGTTAAATATGAAGAAAACTGAACAGCTTTAATTTACTTGGACTATGTAATCCAATAGATTTGAAAAAAATTAAGATAAATTTCTTTTGCTCACACTGAAAAACTACCAAAATTGACATAAGCTACTTCAACTTATTGCCAAAGTTTCAATGAAGCAAGTAGTTATACACATTACGGCGTACGTTCTAATAACAAATTTTAGTATTGATTTTAAATTTACGGAAGCTCACAATTACGAAATCTGTATCCAAAATAACCACTGTGCCGAAACTAGAAATGTTTTTTTAGTAAGGCCCAATAGCTTCTGCAAGATTTTTAAGTCCATAGAGTTTGTAGACAAAATATTCTGTAAACATTTGGACACAAATTAGAATTGTTGGCACCCATTCTATCATAAGGAACAATGCAGATTTTTAAAATGTTATCGTAGTGAGCAGATAAGCACATAGATAGATAGAGCAACTGAGTGTATTAAATTGTTCGTGTCTATTTGTCACTTTATTAGAAGCACAGCGCAAATATGTAAATATTTAAAAACCCTACGTTCTTACCAAACGCGCTGCCATCACCAAATAAATCCGTAAAATATATCCACTGCGGGAAAATTCAATTTTTCCAATCAATAAAATCACACGATTTCCAAACAAACAATGATATGTTTTAAGCATTATAACTATTTTATATACGACAAATGTATAGAATGGTTTCAACTGACAAGCAGTCCAGTGTCGCTGCACCATTTTCCATAAATAAGGCAACACAACTGATTTTGACAAATCATTTTGAATCATTTAATTGAACACATGAAATCCGTTGCCATGCTATCTGCATCAATATACGAGTCGTGTTTGCATAGAATTGTGTGCTTGCAAAATATTAAGCGTCTGCCTGACAATGAGTAATAGGCTTTCAATTATGCGATAATTTAGTGAGACAAATTTATCCTGTGTAAGTAGTTTTAAGGAACGGCAACAGTAAAATAAGTTAAGCTCTTCAATGATGCATAATACTTTTTAGTTACATATATATGTATATGATGCAGATGATTGATCGACTTGGAATGTTTTGGTTATAGTGGAGTTTTGTTTTTTCTTCTATCCGTGTCAAGTGCGCTGACATCTTTACAAACACCCACTCAATATAATAGCGGGATTCTTTTATTGCGATTCGTTTAGAAATAATGGATTGCTTTTAGTACAGGATCTCTTAGATGACAGTAATTCAGTGGGCTTTCCTCGAGACTGAGTAGGAATGTTGAATTAGAAGCACTATTCGTGAGTGCGTGAATGAGTTATAGTTGCCTTAAATGATTGCCAGCAGAGCGGCCACAGCTAATGACGGTTCTACACGAGCACTTTTTGCTGGCTTTGATGTGGTCATTTCACTTACAAACAATCTTTATGGCAACATACGTAAATTTTCTTCTGGATGAACGTGTCATTCTTTAATTGCAAATGAACTAGCTCCTTGTGGTTACCTATGTTATTAAGATAAATGTTGTTTGCACAAACTCACACAAAGAGACAGTGTTATCTGAGAATTCAAGACGAAGCCCACCTGGGAATTGGAAAACATGCGTTGATTTAGATAAACCTAATTTGAATTTTCTTCATCGAAGCCACTTCGAAATCTCTTGTGGTTCTGTTTTGTAAAAACTTTCATTCGTTTTTGGTTACACAAACATTTTGTTTCATCTAACTTTGAAAACGAATAAAATTTCGTTGCCCGAAAGTAGAAAAAATAAATATAAATTTATTTTATTCAGGGTCGGTATCGTGTAAGGTGAAACGTTCAAATGCTTTGGTGAGCACGAACGAATTACGTCTGCAACTTAGAGGAAATCATTCATGCAGACGAAAACTTTGCAAAGTGTTCGCCTTACAGAATCTTACCCCAGTTTTTTTTTTCAACATCTAACTCTAAAAACGAAAATTATCTTGGTTTCGACTCCATTTGCGTTTTTCTCTGTGCACAGACATTTAATTCGAATGAGCCCAATTGAAACAAACGGATGAGAAAATAATCGATATGCAAGCACTAGACATTCAATTTTTAAATTTCCCGAACTGTGAAGAAATTCAGAAAATATTTCACGGTTCTTGAAACAGAGTTACAAGGCAAGTTTCGCATTTGGATGATTTTTTATTTATTTAATTTCTTTAAATTTCTCTTCATTTTCGTTTTCGTCTATTTTTTATTTGTGTGGAAACAGCAGAAGTTGATTCAAAAAAAAATAAAGTGCACGACTGGGTCGAACGAAACTTTCTCGATGCTAGACAAAAGAAAACAAAATCCTCTATTTCTATTGGATATTCATCTCATATGGCAGTTATATAAAATAACAATATAAGTTTTTAAAGGTTAAAGCTCTCAGTAACTGGCAATGTCGCAAGCGTCTACTGTACTTTTTTATAAGGTCTTACTCCTCACTTGATATTTGAGTACAGGACAAGCGTACCTAGTAGCAGTTTCTGTTTTTGACCTAAGGATATGTCTTTAATTTTGATTGGAATATGATTTAAGTTTTCAATTATTGGAAGTATTGCTCGTGATAGACCGATATCTTTAGAAAGATTATGTAATAATTCAGGCGTTTGTGAATTTGCATTAGTAGCTATAAATTGAATATCCCGATGCTCGTGTGTGCGGTGCAAATGAAGTTTTTGTTTTTGTAAAACTATCCAGACATAACAGTTGCAAATATTGCAATGTTTATTTGGAAAAATACAACTGACTGTATGATATTGTTCCGGATTATAGAAATACTTCGTTTTTGACATTTTATCGAAATCGAAGATGGGGTTTTCGAGATATGAGCTTAGAAACTGCGTTTCGGTATTTCGAATTGAAAATTAAGGGCACAATAGTTTTGAAAACATCTATTTGACTCTAAGTTTGCATTTTTGTCAAAATCGTTATTGCCGTTTTAAGTTAACTAGACAAAACTATATTTTTAAATAATTACTCTTTTCATAAATCCATTGTAAGATAATATAGAGAAAAACTGAGGTTGCTATTAAGTTATAAATGACCACATAACCTTAGAAATTAATTTTTGCTACAATCGTATAGACCGTTTTCGAGATATGTCGAAATTTCAAAAGGACCGTTTTTCGAATTTTTAGACAAAAACTGGGTACGCAGTCCTGGTAACCTCATCTACTTTATCTTAAATATAAATTTTGGTTGAAATCGTTAGAGCCGTTTTCGATCAAATCAAACTGGTACGAAAATTTTATATGGAAAGTACCATTAATATTGAGGTTACCTTGAAAAAAAAAAAAAAAACACCTCCCGAGCTGTAAGCCCAAAAACTCCAAATCCGAGGTTTGAACGTAATCCGGGAAGCCGTTTAGGCTGTAGGCCTGTGGAAGGACGGACAGACGGACAGACCGGACAGAATTTTGTGAC
Organism: Cheilosia vernalis; assembly: GCA_949126925.1. NCBI lineage: Eukaryota > Metazoa > Arthropoda > Insecta > Diptera > Syrphidae > Cheilosia > Cheilosia vernalis. Next base: position 1,056,308 of record OX421358.1, on the reverse strand, counting down.
CCACTTTTTTTGAGTTCCTCTATCATCGTAATATCAGAATTGATTAAAATCTCGAGTTCGAAATTTAGTACGAAACCAATATCTTTCTCTTACTACGTAATGGAGAAAGTTAAAAAAGGAATGAAAAAGAGAAAAGTGATTTTTTTTTTTAAATAAAACATTCGTTTTCGTTCATTTCCTATAATTTTCGGAATCTTCAAGATCAGAACATGAGGTAAACTTTTCAAATAGTAAAATGCACTTATTTCCTTGGAATAGATTACTTGTTGGGAGCACTCGGTCTTACAAGATAATGAATAAGCAATACGCCTTTCCTACCTTTCGGGAACTTTTGCTAGATCACCAGCAAAAGCCATTTCTTTCTTCAAATGGAATAGCAACTATTCAAACAGCTAGAGAATAATCAACTCGTCCATGCACTATTTGCAATGTTAAAATGTAAATTTAACATTTAAATGCAATTATGTTGCGGATCTATAGCTCCTACGTTCGGTATACGAGGAGCAAAAGACCAATTTAATAAACGCTGCACACTGTGTTTAGAATATTACTCAGAACCTTCCGTTTTCACTATGGCGTAACGCTCCTAAAATTATAATTCAAATACACGCGACGTACTTGATGCAAACAATACCACATAAAGTGCACTGCTGCGGCTCCATGAAATTGGAATTACCAGCATTCCACCCACTTAACCTCTTGTTTGGTTGTAACTCAGAAATTCAAGGTATGCACGTGGATGGCATTTGTCAGGTTTTGACAATAGCAGGTGCACTTATGTGTATATTTTGTATTCACAAAAATGGCTTCTCCCAGGGACATGCATTTCTCTGAACTCACTTTTGTATGGCGCCAAACAAAGCCTTATGAAAAGCAGCAGACAGGTCCTGACACCTAAGCTCATGCCAAGAAAGCAAGACATTTATTTGTTTTTGTGTAAAACGTCAACTAAAATGTGCAAGTGATTGTTGACTGGGTGACATCGGCAACCAAATGACAACATTTTTCTAGCAACCGCACATCAATTGTGATATAATTAACAAGCTAATTATGTAGCGTCTAAAAGCGATGAGAGCAACAGAACATAATCCCCAGCAGTATCGACAGCTGTTTGAGGATCCTATCTCATTAACTCATTTACGTAACACAAGACAATTAAGAAGGTTTTGCTACTGCGACCATTATCCTCTTAATACAAATATAAGCGAACCACCCGCTATAATCGCACCTACAGCCCAGCTGTTGTGTAGGAAGGGAGGACATTTAGGTGTTTGCTTTGCGTTTAAAATTCAATATTGTACTTAATTAATTCCATTTTTATGTGGGCAATAAGGGAAATTTCCCAAATTGCGGAATGAAAATTCGCTTTGCCTTGTCCTGTGTACGTCTGAGCAGTTTTCGAGATGATTTTAAGGTTCGACATAAGGGCGGTGTATTCTTTGGTATTTTGGACAGTTTCTTTTAATCTTTTAGAGCCAATTAAAAATGAGACACTTCTCTGGTGTAGTTGCTTACATGGAGTACTTATAGCCCTGGCATATTTACGGTTTCTAGAGGGCTTTTCCTTGGCATAATTGAAAAGCGGCATCCAATTTGCTTTTGCGCGGGAATTTGCGCTTCATTTATTGACAGGCATCAGCCACTTTTATAATCTTGCGGAAGGGTCTTTTGCAGCATTAGCTTGTGTAATTTTTTATTTGTATAAAGGGAGTTACAATTTTATGCCGATTCCCAATGGATGATAAGATGATTGAAAATCATTTGATAAAAACTAAATGCCTGCTGTGGCCATTTTTTTTCTACATTTTTATTCTTATGCTCCACAAGATATTGGAGTTCCTCGGGAAAGCTCGATTTAGGTATTCCACAACGGCTCTCCTCTATCGTAACAATACCCGGTTTAATCACGCAAACTTATGCAGGTTCCTCCCAACAGAAGCAACATCTATCTGCAAGTTTCAATAATATTTTCGAATATATTCACGCCTGCGGCATAATCCAGACCAATTGAACTTTATCGCTCCTTCCTCATTCACGACAGACGTTTCAGATTTCCAAGAGGCAGTGGTATCCTTAACCAAAAATCGAATTCTTGTGTCAGATATAAAGTTTGTTAGGATTATACCCACAGGGTGTACGTTCAGCTTCCCTTATTCGCACATCATATCAACGAAGAGGAAAGTGTTTCGGTAAGCCCCACAGTTTCCGGGTGTCCAACATTAGTCGCTACGCTCAAAAATCAAGATAAAAGGGTTCGCTCTCGAACCATGGGCTTTGCCGGAAAATTGCATATTCCTCTGCAAAGATAAGCGTAAAGGGGATCCGATTACAGATTTAAGCTTAATTGACACATTCCTCCAAGGAGCAGTAAATTCACCAAGTCCTTGGATGAACAAAAGGAGGAAAAAAAAAGAAAACGCTTTCAATAAGTTTTCAAAACACGAATTCCCGAAGACACGTAAGAAAACGAGCACGTTGAATGCTTACGTTGAATACTTCCACCCATTGAGGTATATTCGCTGTCCAATAAGTTGTAATCTCCAGCGTATCCTTCGCAATGGACAACTCCGTCTTATCCACTTTATGTTATCCTTGATTTATTAGATGTTATTACATTTTCATTTTCTGCCAATAATGCCATCTTGATTGAAAAATGAGTCTGATGAATGGAATCGTCTTAAAGGTAAAGAGTTCAAGTTTCTCAACAACAAAGCTGTTGACGTTACATAACAAAAGGAAGAGAAAATCACTGCTGCTGCCCTTCTAGCGCATTGAACGACTTATCCAAGTATACGTGAATGTTATCCCATTTATGAAGTCCATAACTGTTTAGTGGGCTTCAATGAATTTCCCGGACCAACAGATTTTGAATTACATTTCTCCGAAAGACTTTTTTTTATTTATTTTTATTTTATCGGTACTTGAGCAGGCGAATGGAAGGACAGTGTGAGCACTACATTTTTGTAAAACTACAGCTGCAATGGAAATATGAACAGGGATAGAAAGAGAGTACTTTGGGTACTTATGTTGAAAACCCCTAACCTAAAACGCATGTCGAATTGAGGGAGAAATATAAATGTGCACTTAGAAAAGTGTGTGTCTTCCTTTTTAGGTCTGATTTCACTTAGATCTTTCGGCACACCCGCCTACCTTCTGTTCTTCTTATCTCAGTCCGTCCGGATGATGGAAAACCTTCAATAAGTTTTCGCCATCGCCAAGCACCGCAATTGCTCTCATTTTCCACACTTGAATAAGTTATCTGTGCTCAACATGTGAAAAATTTCACATTGGTTTTTCCTATTAACCGTGAAGCCGCTTACGTCCGAATGAACTAAGAAGAAAGAAACACCCACAGCATATACTCCGTCCTCATCACACGCTGCAATCTCTGATTTACACGGGAAGCTTTCAGATGCAGGGTGGTCATAGTTGGAGATGAACCTAATGGTGCCATTTTTTGCACCCATCTTTATCACTTCTTTTTTTTTCCATTTGTGTGTTGAAGAGGGACTTTTAATAGCATTGACGACGGGTTGGTTGCATTGGATTTATCAGTGACAGACGAATAGTTATTTGATGGAATCAGTCTATGGTTGAAAGGATTAAACGACGGATTGCAGAGATTCGGTTTTTTTTGTTTCTGTTTTTAGCTGTACCTGTACCTGAACTGAAGCATGCTCTAACACCGGGTTCTTAGAGACGACAAAATGGGCATTCAAGTAACTAATGCAATTAATCAGAAATAGGATTTTAAATTGGTTCTTTATGCGGAATGAACAGTGTACACATTTAGTTAGGAGTGCAATTTCTTACCACTCTTGGCTAATGAAATGACAATTTAAGAAGTTTCGCGGTTGCTGATACGAGACCGCAAAAAATTCTTGAATGGAAACTAATTGTCGGGAGCAGGTTGAAATTGCTTTTTGTGGCAAATAATCTTTTTAGCAGGAGCATCTGCCATCAGAGGAGGACGCTGATTAATTGGTATTCTTCTTAAATGGTTCCGTATACGAGAAGATTTGTGCGGCTATGTATTCGGGAAAAGTTGATCAGATATTTGAGAATCTATTCCTCAAACTAGTGACAGAGATCAATGCTAGTTGTGCCTTCTCTGGTTACACTTTCATCTCGGCATTGTGATAGCACAGTGAGACTAACTTTGTACTGAACAACTCTGCGACTTTTATATTCAGAGCTCTTTTGAAGAATTAGTATTGCTGTCTGAGGTTATCTCTCTATGTCTGACAAATGATATTAGAAACGAAAATGTTGAGGCAAGTAATACGAACTCTGTAGAAGCAACGATACTGTAAAAAGTAAAAGGTTATGGGTTAATCTCAAATACCTCTTTTATAACTGGTCTCTCGCCGCCAATGCTTTGGGAACAAAATGTATTTGTTTGTTATCGAAAGAAAGTTAACCGTCAGCAACAGACCTCGCATTGTCTCACTAAACAATTACATGCAATAAATGATTAAGGGTCTGTCAATAGGTACGCAGAAACCTTGAAAGCCAATTTCTTTTCAGTTCTTTATATTTATTTAATTTTTAAGGGGGTTAGAAAGCCCGGCCCACTTATACTTCTATGCAGAAACCACGTTCCGTTCGTGTATTTTTTGTCAAGGAACTTTGATAAATCATTCGTTTCTGTCAGTGGCAGTAATTTTTTGTTGTTCACTGGGGCTCGAACCTACGCTGCCCAGGCCACAATAAGAGACACATCTACGCCGCATAATTTTTCACCAAAACTTTTATAAATATATGCGGAGCATGGGAAGCTGTGGAGTTTTTGTTCTCAAGCGATCTATTATGTTGCTATCCCAGTTTATTTTGCTTCAGTGCAAGGATAGAATAAGGATAGCATTGTGGTAGAGTTGTCAGAAGGCTGGCACTCATTGGGATTATCCAGATATTTTTAGCCGTGTCCAGAGTCCCGGTTAAAAACAATTTGTCAAGTCGAAAGCTCAAGGGTCTCAGCGATTTTTTTTTTAAATTCCTATAACTTTGAAATGTTTTTAATTTAAGTATAAGAATTTCAGTGAACTCCTCAACTTAATCATCAATCACTTTAAAACAAAATTTTAACCAAAATATACGATAGCTTAATGAACTTAAATGCCAAATTCGGCAAGACGGTTTTCTTTTTAACTTAAAATTTGCTGTTTTCGAAGTTTGTTTCTGATGCTATAGTAAGCAATAGCAAAAACTACAGTCATTCTTTTTTAAGAACTCTTCCGATGAGTTCAACAACTTGAAAAAGCTGATTTCAAACGCATTTGCGTAACGCCTTTTGCGAGAGAGTTTTCAGTTCAATGAACTTACAGCGAGAGGACGAAAGGACGAGTCATTTAAAATTTTAAAATTTGTATGAAAATTGTATATACATTATGTACGTTTTAAATCGTTTTTAAAATTTAACTCATAAATTCAGTATAGGTACCTTTACAACAGACACTCATATTTAATGTTTCGCTTCTCCGTTTAATGAAACGACAATAAAATAATTTACCATTGATTTTATTATACCAATCTAAGCTAAAACAAGATATTTAAACATAAATCCCTTTGTTCATTGTATATAGAGACTATATTTGTAAATCAAACATCAAGTGTGGTGAAAATAGCCTGTGACTGTACCAGTGCTAGGAGTTTAAGGTATGCACTAAGGTGCGGGAAGAACCACATTACATAACTATATGGGTTGACTTTATTAGCCGTCGGTCTATGCATATCTAACTAAAATAAATGTAATTTTAGTTTGTTTTGTTTCTTTTTTGAGTTCTCCATTATTTTCTACGCAGCTTTCGTCATTATATATATTTTTATAATTGAACATTCAATCGTTTATTTTTGAAATGTCCAGAAAAGTCCCGGAACATAAGTATAATGTCCAGATATGTTTCGAACTGGTCACGCTAATTGTGGGCTTCATTGTGTAATGGCAATTTTCTCCTTAGAGTTGAACCCACGTCTCGGTTTCCCAATACTGCATTAACCCCTTTCCATAAATGTTGCTTAAATCATTTTCATAGACAGCAATGACAATGTCATTCACATTTGCAGACACTTATCAACCACCTATCCCGGAATGTTACGGCCTGCAATGATATGAAAACAAAAATTCGTTCGTAAACTTTCTCAAATGTTGTAGATGAAGAGACATTTTATTTGCAGAGTTGAGTTTAGATAGCTGCAATTTGAACTTTCGCTTCCCCTTTTTCATCAAAATATATCAAAATCCTGTAATTTACTACGATAGGAGTTCGTATGAGTAAATGACATTTATGAAAAACGACACTCCTTTCCCAGTGATAACAAAATTGACCCTCAATGAAAGGGATGAGCCAACATAAATTAGTCCTATTCAACCCTTTACACTCGCACCAATTCAGTTTCCTTTGCGAGCAAATAAAAGGTTTGCAAGCCAAAGCTCACAAGTTTACCAAAGTACACAAACACATCCTATATTCTTATCTAAATGTACCTCATTAACTCTAACACAAAACCGAACTGAATTGCTAATCATATAAATATATGTATATATCGTCGACTGTCGACATCACAAACAAAAAAAAAATATACAAAAGACGGAAAGTTCGTGCACAGGCAGTTGGCATTGAGCCCACGCACAGAATGTGAATCCTACTAATTTCGTGAAACTCAGTTGGACAATGACGGAAGGAGCGCTTGCTTTCAATTTGTAATTAGAGTCCCTTTCCCTCGTTCACTTACAGCAGCACAATACACAAAGCCGAATAATTGCACTAGATACGTGTATTGATTGAAATGTCAGCAGCATTTTCGATCACCAGTCATTATATTCGCTTGCCTGCCGATTGTACTGATTCAAATCAAATGCTGCTTTACAAATCAGCTATGGCTTTGAATGAAGGAAAGCTGATGTCCATTCAAACGCAGAAGCATTGATACAAATCATCGTTTCTTCTTTGAGAGAGTCAGTCCTCAATGTGGGACCATGTAAAAATTTAATGCACGTACAACTTATTAAGAGGATTTTTTCGAATAAGAACAATTTGTTAGATATTATATATTTACCTATATTGTTGGAGAATTTAAGCAGCCTAAATGCAACTCGACTGTCACAAGTGCCTAGGCTTATAACAGCTTCGAAGAGTTTAAAGGGTTGAATGGACTTTCAACTCGTCTTTTCGTGCACTTATTTTTCGCAAAAAAAATGTAAATATTTAATTTTGACAACATATATCCCGCCTTGACATACAGATATATAATATGATAAGATATTGTCTTTCTAGTGGGAAAGGAAGTCGGTTGTTTCTATTTTCACAAAAAATTTGTTCCCGATACACATGATAGTCATGGGCAACCTGTACCTGATCCTTGTTCCCGGCCGGCGGCGCTTTCGATGAACATTAAATACGTTGACTGCAAACTTGCTCTGCGAAAGGAAACAGATTTTAAGCGTTTTACATGGAATGCCGGTTATCTGTAAAGCCCACACTGTCAAAGGAAATATATATAATAAATAAAGTGCACGACTGGGTCGAACGAAACTTTCTCGATACTAGACAAAAGAAAACAAAATTCTCTTTTGGATATTCATCTCATATGGCAGTTATATAAAATAAAAATATAAGTTGCAAATATTGCAATGTTTAGTTGGAAAAATACTATTGCGTAATTATTAAGCTGAAAACTGACTGTATGATATTGTTCCGGATAAAAGAAATACTTCGTTTTTGACAATTTATCGAAATCGAAGATGGGGTTTTCGAGATATGAACAGTTTTTAAAATTAGCGTTTTCGGTGCTTCAAATTGAAAATTAAGTACACAATAGTTTTGAAAACATCCAATTGACACTTAGTTTGCATTTTGGTCAAAATCGTTATTGCGCTTTTAAGTTAACTAGACAAAACTATATTTTTAAAAAATTACTATTTCGATAATATAGAGAAAAACTTAGCTTGCTATTAAGTTATAAATGACCACATTACCTTAGAAATTAATTTTTGCTACAATCGTATAGACCGTTTTTGAGATATGTCGAAATTTCAAAAGTATCGTTGCTCGAATTTTTAGCCAAAAACTGGGTACGCAGTCATGGTGACCTCACCTACTTAAGCTTAAATATCAATTTTGGTTGAAATCGTTAGAGCCGTTTTCGATCAAATCAAACTGGTACGAAAATGTTGTATGGGAAGTACCATTAATATTGAGGTTACCTTGCAAAAAAAAAAACACCTCCCGAGCTGTAAGCCCAAAAACTCCAAAATCCGAGGTTTGAACGTAATCCGGGAAGCCGTTTGGGCTGTAGGCCTGTGGAAGGACGGACAGACGGACAGACCGACAGACTGGACAGAATTTTGTGACCCACTTTTTTGAGTTCCTCTATCATCGTTATATCAGAATTGATTAAAATCTCGAGTTCGAAATTTTGTACGAAACCAATATCTTTCTCTTACTACGTAATGGAGAAAGTTAAAAATAAATGAGTAAGGTTCATATCCGTGCATGTGAATTTGATTGTGTAATTTTGGTTTCTCTGGGACTTGAGCCAGTGTTTACAGATTTTTTTCTGTATTCCCTTTTTTTATGAGCAAAAGCATTATGGACTTTGCATTTATTTTTTGAAATTGTACCCTGATTTTAAAATAAATATAAAAGGTAACTTAAAAATATACTATACTAAATATACTACCAATATTTTCTTTTTCTATAAATGCTGCATTCACACCACCACACATTCCTAACACGGATGGTTGGTTAATACTAAATGGCCGTATGACTGAAAGGGACTGCATTACCTAGCTTGGAAAAATACGAGACACGTAATTTGATCGGGCATTTAGTTTACGTGGTAGGAATTATAAAGCAAAGGTTCTCATGTCGATATGTTTAAAGCGATGGACAACGAAATTCCGCGTTGCTATAAAACACAATGACTTCCGGAAGTGATGGACGGACAATTATTTACTTATACTTCGTATAACTAATTGAAGCATTGCTGGTTGGATTTTGCTGACACTAATAATTAACCCTCATGTTTTTTGTAATTCATCGGAAATAGAAATGTTTTCAAGTGATTGCAGGAATATTGGTCGCAGGAAATTGTGTTTATTTCCGCTTTACGTATCTATAATTATGGGTAGGTATGTTCTTTAGTTGCTTTTAATTACTTTAGGTGTCTGATTTTTGATCTCATTCTTACGCTTTCACATATTATCATTGGGGACGTTCGGATTCGCAGTTTAGTAAGTCTGACAGCTGTCTGACTAGATGCGTCTCAGTTTTTATTAGCCCAGAGTGTTCACGTGTATAGTTTTTGCAGTTGACGTTTATGGAGGGGAAGCCGACCAATCTAGCCAAGAAAATCCTGCCTGCGTACCTACTCAGTTGACATTTCGAAGAGTCAAATTTAAAATAAACAGAGTGGCCGTTGCAGAATTCTGAGGAATCGAAAAAAGGCGCGATGAAAGAAAAAGGTGTGATTTCAAAGGTCACTCTCGTAATTTATAATTTTCACCCTATATTTAACAACCATTGGTTCGCGGAACACTATAATAGTGTAGTGATTGCCAGCCGTGTTACATTTTAAATGTACTTTTTTGAAAATAACAATTTTTAAAGATTTATGAAGGGCCTTTCCCAAATAAAAAAGTGCAAAATCAAGCAAAGGTAACGCTGACCGCGAGTATACAAAAACAATAATTCAACTTGCTTAGTCAACGCGTTCGGATTCATAGTCACGACCAATCTAGTTGACGTTTTACATAAACTAGGTATCCAAACGTCCCCATTGACTGCGGACAAACAGAGCCTCTGTCCCGTCGCCGTATGGAGGGCTAGTGAAATGTCAGTTTCATACAAGATCTGTCCTAAAATGACACCAATGTAATTAGCGCAACTTGTTCAAAGCGAATAAAAAGTGTAAGAAAATGCCGACAATCTTGGAATTCTCCATAGAAGGATTGTCTTATGTTGGAACCAACGCGAAGTTGGCTATTAGCAGTCGATATAAATAATAAGTACACGGGTAGGTAGGTATGGTACGAACATTTCATTCCGAGTAAATTTGCAATGAAAATGTGCTTTAATTTTAGGGAGCGGGTCGAAATTCTGCTTTCAAAATTCTGCTTTGCAAAATTCTGCCTTTTAACACAAAAATTATGGTTTTCAAAATTCTGCCTTTTAACACAAAAATTCTGTTTTTTTTTCTGTTTTGTGTAACAAAATTCTGCTTTTTAAGATTCTGACAGGCAATACTTTAAAGTTTAAACAGATAAGTTCTGCTAATTCTACCAGGAACAAAAAAAAAAAAACAGCCAAAAAATGAGCTTATATTTTCCTTTATTGGATTTAATTACAGACACATATTATATTCATTTTCACTCACAAGGGTATACTAACAGAATATTTATCTTAACCAAGAGAGCAAACATAAAACCAATAACAAAACTCCTTTTACCTCTTCTTCTATAACAAGTGAGCAGGTAGGTAGAATGTTTTACATAAATAGCGCGCGCTTTTTTTTTTGTAATTTGCAGATTTTGTAAATCAGTATTTCGAAAAAAGTATTTTGACGTCGCCAGAATTTCGACCCCAGCCCTTAATTTTACTTTTAGGCCCACTGCGCTTACTCGAAATGAGTTCTTCTGGAGCCTGGATATTGTTATTTACATATTTATATCTACTCAATCCACCAACTTTACCCAGCTTGTGCAGGACCTATTCAAGATAATTCGTGGTTCAAGCGCAAGTATGGCTGGGATTTCACCATGGTTCATCAGTCCCCATACGCAAAGTCACGTAACACAACGTTGCTTATCATCCGGAGTCGGATATACAATTTGTTTTTTAAACAGAGTCTGTAGTTATAAGCCGGGGAAAATTATATCAGGAGCTCAAAAGCTGTTTTAGTTTCGATGCAGTGAGAGTGGCATCAGGTTTTCCAGTGAACTGTAAATATATCCCTAGACCCAGCCGCTGAAAAATTTCAAAAAGTTGACTAAATATGGCACGAGCCAAAAAAAGGCCTCAAAGAAAAACATTTATTTTTAACAACAAAAACTAATTTATTAATTTCGAAAAACTTCTTTTCGTGTGTTTGCGTTCTTTTTCGTTCAATAAAGAATAAAATTTAGCTTAGTCTGAAAAAATGGCCATTTTGATAATTTTTTCAAAAAGAGGGGGCCAAGGGTCTTGAGGCTCAAATTACCCTAAATACTAAACTCATTTTTAGTGTCCAAACTAGATTTTCCGAAGTCAAATTTAAAATCTAAAAACAACCCATTGTGACCTACTAAATATTTACTGTAAACATTAAAAATGGTTACTGGGTAAAGCCATTACATTATCAAAAAGCATGACGAATGAAATCTGTTGTGAAACACTTCGATCCAGACCCACGCAGTTACAACGGCAAACTCACGAATCATGTCTGATAATTGGTTCATTTCGATACCTACACGGGGGTGATAAATACCTTCCATTATTTATAAAGTGCGTGATTGGCTGTGGTAGACAAAAAACCCAACCGACTGATTTCAAATAGTCGCGGCTAACCATCTAATGAAGCTCGGCTACAGCGGATAATAATGCGTCCGTTAATTAGAAATTCAAATTAAAACTGACATCAAATGCATTTAGGATTCCAATCTATTTTCATTTAAACCCTTTTTTCCTAAAGAGATTTTCTAGATTCTAATTATATAGCTTGACATGATTTGAACTAAACTTCCATACGACACACTAATGCGTGCTTTAATATTTAAATCGAATTCCATATCGAGTCGGGCCACAAACGAAATCGAGATAACCAATTTAGTGAGGTTAATTTGACATTTAAATGTGGCTGTGTGCAGTTCATGTGTGTTGTGTGTGAAGGCTGAGCGTATTTGATTCGACAAGTGAGGGGAGAACGGAAAACCAGCAACTGGGAATTGATTCCGGCGATTTTGAGCATTTCTCATATTTGTGATGGTTATTGGGTTAATTTCACATAATATCGATAATTATATTCTGTAGTCGGCCTAATCAGAAATTTAACAATTTGGCAACTACCCAGCGAGTTAAGGGCTGAAATCTGAAAACTAGTTCCACTGCTGTAGCACAATAATATTCATTTTATAATATCGATGTAGAGGAACTGGCTGCGCAAGGATACAATTATTATAGTCACATTCGCATATCATGCTTATACGAAATCATTCTGTCAACAGTTGATGCTGAATGATTAACTTGTTATACTATTTGGAACGGAATTCTATTCGCTGGAAGAAAAATGTCAAACTCGCTCCTTCACCCTAATTCTATGAAACTTTTCGACCTATGCTTAGAATGTGATTATTAGTTTCCATCAGACAGGACTGCGTTGACAGTTAAGCATTTATTGCGGTCAATCTCTTCATGATGCCATTTCACCCAAATCCACTTTGGAAAGTTTAATAATGTTTTCTTTTCCTTTGCATGTGTGAGCACGTCCTCGGTTCGAAAAGTTTCCATGGTCACAATCCTTTGGATTACTTTGTTTACTCTCTGGACAGAAAAAAGATGAAATAAAAGAAATGTATCCATTTACTAGGTATTGTGTGATGGCAAAATCAAACATGGAGTATATAAGTCTCAATCCTTCTTAAGCATATTGATGATTATGTGTATATACTATATAGATATATTGTGTCATAGGACTACAACCAGCAATGTGAGTTTATAATTAATACAAAATGTCCTTCACATTGAAAAAGGTTCGTAACATGGAGAGCACAAGCTCAACGTACGTCAGTGTTAAAGTGGCCACAGGCCGAACACGCGTGCTTCAATTCAGGGGTCGAATCGTGTCATCTGTTAACGAGCATTAGATGGCGAAATTTGTTTTTGTTTTGCTTGTGAAATCGCCTTAATTCCGTGAACGTATAGCTTGTTCAAGGATGTCGATTCGACCATAGGATGAATAACGTTCCCAATCCGAGGAGAAGCATCTGCGAGTTTGAGAACAATAGTGAACCGTAGGTAGGTACGTATCGATTTTCGAAGCGAACGGTGAAAATATTTCAGAGAACAACAAATTCGAAGCACTCCAGTTAATTTTATGGTTATTTCGAACCACATTGAAATGCAAGTCTTTCACACAATTTTTTCACCACGAACTGTCAAAATTAATATTCTTACGTGAAAATTTCACTAGGCAATACTCAGTTCGAAAAAATAGCTGATTCAAAAACTGAGCAATTTCACTGGGCTCTTGAAAAATAATTTTCGGTCTATTAAATTTCTGACATTTCAGCGTGCAAAAATATTTGTAGGAAGGCGTTTAAAAAGAGAACGACATTTTTCACACCCTTAATTGACAATTTTTTCGGGCTGTTTTAAGGACCATTCACAGTTCGCTGCAAGAATTTTCAATTCGCGGGAGAATTATTGCTGTAATTGTAAATTTTGTTATTTTAATCAATCAAGTTTAATTTTTTTTTTGGTTTGGTGTAGCAACTTTCAATTTATAAATACAGATAAATTGATTTGTTCGCAGTTCGCCTATTCGCAGTTCTTGCTCATGTGAATGGTCCTTTAGATGTGCCAATTATCGTCATCACGTTTTTTTTTCAGTATTGCCACATCATAATTTCCTTAATATATGTTAATAAAAGAATCGGGTGCCTCAAGAACATTTTTATATCTTTGAAGATATGTATAATTTCCACGCAGTGTTGATTGTTAAATCTGACGGGTGCCCTTATTATATTACAAATCAGACATTATTTGCCAAATTGCCATTAACAAAAAACAATGTATTCACAAACAGTGAAAGACTTTAAATCGATCTTAAAAACTGACTTTCGTGATACCGAATGTGATTACACCTATTCGTGTTCGACGAAATGGTATTTTTTACAAAAATTTAAAAGCAAAATAAGCCGGTTGTCGGATTTCTGAATTATTTTTTTTTAGAAAATATTATCTAATTTCTAAGAATTAGCAAATTTAAAAAAAAATTAAGACGTTTTATTTAACTGATTCAATAGTTCGGTTATTAATTGAAGACACGTGCATGTTGAGCAACTTCTAACTATCTAAAAACGATTTGATCTCTGTAATAAGAGTGCGAATGTTAAAATTTTTTTTATTTTTTATAGTTAACCAAAAATATCTCGAAAACAAAGAAAAATGCTTTTCAGCTCAGTCAGTTAGTAAATCTTAAGAACGGAGTAAAAATGTCCCTTCACTCGGCCAGCGTACCAGCAGTATGGAAACAAGTCTGTCCTTTTTAATCTTGGACTTTGACGTCAATTTATCAAGTGCCTACCAGCGGGAACAGAAAATATTGAATGGGAAATAGATGTTGACAGCCACAGTTAATTTCTTTATTTTTTTCCGACCTCTTAGGATTGCTTCATTTTAATCTTTTTAAGTACGTTTCATAATGTAATATGCTTTTCACGTAGACGTAGTATCATGTTTTAATTTAATGGAGTCAGGCTAAGCCATCAGCGTTACTTTTGTCAGATGCGGCCTAGCATGGCTTGCTATCCTGGGAATTCCAAATCAGAGAGGCATCTTTGCGCGAATTGACTACGAAACAAAATACAGGTAAGTTCCATCAGAGAAAAATGTTCGATTGTTTCGTGCACTTCTACAATTTGCAAATCGCCGATAAAGTTAAAGTAGTTTGCCTTTGTGTTTAGTTTTACTACGCCTTCTCGGGGATGCAGTTACAGATGATGATTGTAAAGAAGCGATAGATAGCACAATTTGATAGATAAAACTGTTCTTTTCTCTATATTTAAATGAATTTCTGAATATCACATCAACAGCCGGAATTGAACAAGATGATGCAGACAACGATGCATACTATTAAGAATCCGAAAAGACAGCTGGAATTTATGTTAAACAGTTTTTAGAAAAAAAAACCCATTGCACCTTTGGGCCACTGTTGTTGAGCCAACACATTTAAATATAAATTATCCACCATAATTTGTTGCTTACCTATGCTTAGCCTTAAGTCAAGTTGTTTGTGCATAAAAGTTTAATAAAAACAAATGGAAAATGCTTATGTGTCTTATACCAGTGAATGCATCGAAAGAATCACTTTGTAACAAATATTCGTAAGGTTCGAATACCAGCTGCGAAGGTTTGCAGATTTTATAGGAAAAAACTTGACCAAGTACTTACTGACCGGAGGAAGTACTTCCCATGGCAAGTTTTTGTTATATATTTTTAAAGTATCTTGAAACCATTATTAAAAAATCAGCAGATATGGACAACATACTCATACTTGTACCCAAAACTCGACTCAGTTTCGATCCACGATTGTGTAATGTGCACTTTACAGCACAGCCCAGTCTCTAATTTAAATACCTTCTATATAATCTTTTAAGAGTTATTCCCATCAAGTTTCTATTCACAAAACGTGTACACAGGACTTTCGCCATTAGTTTGATGTATAAAATCCTATTAGGAGCGACCTTATTTACGAGCCCAGAAGACACCACAAATAAAGAGAATTTGCTTCTGCAAATGCCTAACCGTACATGTAATTTCATAAAACGTCATAATTGTGTTACATAGAAGCGCGGTAGTAAAAAACATTTCCCCGGTCGTCATGCACACGTAGAATCACGGAAACACGACCGCGTTCATGGGTTTTATGGTGCACGTACCTACGCATGTTTACAGCAAAATAATTATTCATTGCAAATTGTCATTCGAAGTGTGTGTGTGTGTTTTTTTTTCATTTACGCATGCAAATGAGTGTTAAATCGTCATAATGACTAGTAAACCACCGCACCGGCGAATGCAGCATCAAAACATCCAGGGTGAATTCTAGAGATGTGCTTTGGCGATGATAAGGACCTCTAAATCAAATTTAGAAGAGCTATCAAAAGGCTATCAATTATTCGGTATACGCACAAGCGTATAGCTTGCAACAGCCAAAACACCGCCGAACAATGTAAACTATTCACATTTTAGCTTATTGTCATAAGTGACGTGTACACTACACTGTACATGATATTAGAATTAATTATTCAATTAGCAAACGAATTGACAATACCGCAGTTGTTGTGGAATTGGTAATAGTTGCGGTCAAATCTACGGTGTGACATGATTAGGATAACACACGGTACGCCGTGTTTGATGATGGATTATAATTTAATGTCGTAACGTCAAATTTCCCATTTGAATACGCGCTGGCCCGGTGCAGGTCTATCTGACTATCTGACATATCTACTGGTAATACTGTAAATGGTTGCACAAATTAGTATCTCATTAGCATGATATGTTCGGTGGACATTAGTTTTGTTAAAGAGCTGCTTTCATTTAGAGGGGAAAATAATTTCGAATTGTTTTCTCTTTCACTTTGTCCTTTGTCTGGCATTATCTTTGATCGAGAGTGGTCTACTTGGCGTATGGCCATAATAAAATTTCAAATGCAAAACAACAGTCTGGATATTTTCCAATTATTATCATTGTGCTATGCGGTGGGTATATACCATGAGATATACTTATCTTGTCAACTTGCCACCCCAGCTCTGTCCTGCTGAGAATTAGAATAATACCAAGTGTATAGTATTATGTTATAGTGTATAAGTCAGAAAATTATTTCGTTCGCTATCTGCACTTGGGAGGGAATGCAAAGGTTTGCTTTTGTGATATGTCAGATATAAAAATTGGAGTGCTGGAGCATTTAGGAGGCAAGTTTAAATTTGACAGTTGCTTTTGGTTGTCTTCCGGTTAAATGATCACAAGAAAGGAATAGTTGTCCAGCATTATTTGTTGTGCAATGGTTTAAACGTTTATCCCAAATACTCAAAAAAATAATGCCAACAATTTGCGTTGGTTAAAATGGAAACAGGTATCAAAATGTTGGGATTTGAAAATGCAAGTGTTGGCAATGATGCAAGAGAATAGTTATGGAGAGTGGGGATATAATTCTTTCGCTGAATGATTTGATTCTTAGAAACTTATAAACGAGTCCCTGTTATCAAAAATAATACCTAGTCAAAGCAAGAACTTTTAGCTTACAATCTATGAAAAAAACTCATTATTCTTCGCTTCACATCCTTTTTTTGTTCTGAGTCAAGGTGATCACAGGCTGAAATGACAACTTATTGGAAAAACTATTGAGAAGAGTACGGCAGGATTTCGAGTAATTTTGTCAAATCGGTCCCAGCGATTGACTTCCTTGCGTAATTTAAAATAGGTAATAATAGGTACTTGTCCTCGATGGAAATAAGTGGCTCAAACTGTTTATATGTATACCGAATAAACAAGGCTGGTGGTCGCATTGGCTTAGTAGTTAGTGTGTTGGTTCAAATCCCGCAAAAACCCAAATTCCAACACAGGGTTTTCTCACTGCGCCACTTCTCGCTAACGTCTGACAAACATCCGAGAGTATAAATGCCTTGAAAGAGCTTCTCAATCGGCCGTTTGGAATCGGCATAAAATTGTAGATCAATTGCATTCGTTCCAAAAATGAAAAACTCACACAAAACGGATGGTTGCGAGAGCTAGGCCCAGGGTCCATACAGACCTGTTGCGCCAACTACTATTATTATTATGAACAAACAAAGATGCTTGTTAATATGATATCCATCAAAGTCTTGTATTTCTTCGAGAGCAACCGTTGACTCATTGAGCTTACCTCTGCCTTTAAGAAAAGCTCCATCTTGACAGCTAAGACTTCTCTTTACTAAACATGCTCCAGTCTCTTCAAAAGCAAGCAATCGGGTAACACTGTACCGATTTTGAACAAACATTTTACAAAGCGAAATCTTACATTGGCTAAGAATTTGTAATTCTATGGAACGGTTTATTGTACTAATTGTTGACCCTGGAAAAGCGGATCTTTGCTAAATTGGTGTCGGATTTGTTCGAAAGCGAAGTTCTTATACTTTTGTAAAATTTCCTTAGTGTCGAAATTTTTTTTGCATAACTTCGATCAAAAGTCCTTGTTTCTCTTCGAAAAGTGAGACAATTTTTCTCATTCCGTATTGTCTTTTTTGAGTGGATGTTTATACCCTGAAACGTACGAGTAATATGTACCTGTCCATTTGGGTTCATTTCCGGAGGCAGGGTCTGCAGGCTATGCCCTTTAATCGTCCAAAAGACCGTAGTTTTTCTCTACAGGACTTATGTTTGCAAAGTGTCTTTCTCGTGTTCCTATATTGTCTCTTTTTAAGTCTAGAAAATCCATATGAATTGGGCTAGTAATTTTACGTGATGCGTTAACTGAACCAAATCCACATAAGATCCACAAAATGTATTACATGAAGATAGGATTTATAAACTCGAAAGCGGATATCGTGTTCTTCACAAAATGGGCTCCTGTACAATGTGATACAGAATCCAGTCATGGGTAACCTACCCAGCGTTAGCGATATACTCATTTCGATTTCCTGGCCCGTATGACGAAAGAAAAATACTGTCATATCGATGTCCACTTTAACCGTTTCCCATAAGAAGCTTAAACGCCTGCTGCGGACTTAAAACTTCCGATTATATAAGCACGCTATACCTACCCACGTGAAAGCCGTAATCAGATTTTTATTAATTTTTTCTTAGCAATACAATACATCAGCAGTATTGTGTGCCTCGCATTTGTTGGTTAATGTCATCACGTAGAGGCCACAATTTGTACCGGAAAGTGAATTTTAAAAATTTTGCAATCTCTGGAGCAAAAAAGGCGAGAAAACGGAAGGGTGGATTTTTTCACAGCCAAACGAAAAAATCCCCAAAGCGGAGCGGCGTGTACAGAGTAAAACAGTATAGAGCACGGCTACGAGATTTCGGAATTAATTTTAAAGAGGCACACTGCACACATGCCAGTGAGCTAAATTGAACGACACGAGGTTGAGTATGTGACGTAATTTCGCTAAAATATTAAACTTTTTGTCTCATTGTTCAGAGGAAGTATATACGTACGGCATGAGCCCCGACTCGAGAGACAGGGCTTACAGGAAGAAGCCTCAAAAAGACACACACTGCAAAGACATATTTTTATCCTTTTAATATCCACCGTATACCATATGGTGTTCCTGATAAACAGAAACTTATTCATATGCATGAATCTCTGTACGAGTACCTACGGGATATTTTTTTCGTTCACCAAAGATAAAAAAGACGAACAGGATTCGCCCCTGGTCTGTCCTCAATCTTTTGGAAGACGCCGCGCACTGCACAGTGTGGCTCTGGTAGGTGCCTATAGTGTATCTGGATGTCATTCGAGAAACGACTACCAATGTACATAAGTAGTTTATTGCATGTGACTCGTATGTACTGTCAATGTAGGGTACCTACAACGGAGCGTTCTTTATCCCAGGTTCTAAAGAAAACCTGCTACCCACGCTTTAGAGCTTAATTGATTTTAATGTGCAGGAGCCACAAGGCTATGCGGTTTGGTAAGTACACGTAAAACAAGAGCGGGAATGTGATATTAAAAACAAAATTACACAAAGACAAGTATTTTATTAGGGGGGTGGGTGAATTTCCCCCAAATTTCCGCAGCGGTGGACTTACTTTGAGCGTTGAGCCCGAAATTGTGTCAAGAGCAAAAATTTCGTTTCAAGACACAGGTGTAGGTATGTAAAGAGAATATGACAACCTTGAACAAGTACGACGGGGGAGGACTCAAATTACTTTCTGCTGCTTTTGTTTGTTTTGTTGTGTTAAGTACATAATTGGTTTAGAAATTGTCCGCGGTAGTTAGTACTGTCGAAGAAGTGGATTAATACTTTGTCCTGGGAGAGTGATCTTGATTCAGGAACTTGCCATCCACGCAATGATTTTCATTCGAGGTCAATTGACAGAACTCATTTCAGCCAAAAGCACACCAACCCAACGAATTTAAATTTTAATTTGTAATCTCATCACTTACTCGTGTTCAAACGGAAGAAATCAGACAAAAATGTCACCCTTGGGTTATTATCCCAAATTAAACTGTCAAAAGCATACAACATGTGCGTTGTGCGAAATAATTTACCTTAATATGAATACGAATACCTTCAGTTAATGATATGGAAATGGAGTAAAGTTGGCTTGCCACACATTTGTTTTAAGAAACTCTCGGGAGCATCATACTTTATACTTAAATAAAATAATGCCAAAGTCTACATGCATATACAGCAGCTTGACAGCATGGGTATCCTTTTCGAAACTAAACTGGTTGGTAGGGTATCGTTCACTTAAAACTTCACCAATTAAATATTTAATGGCCATTGTAGGAAAATAAATTTCCACAAGTGACTCCAACTTGTGCTGCGTGCATGGCAACAATGAATTTTCATTGTTCACTTTCACACTGAAGTTGATAGCAGGTAATGCAATTAGTTTACATGAAAATGAATCGCAGCGTAAATACTACTATCGCGTTCACCGGGGGGCTGTCATCTTATCGGGGGTAGAATTATGTCTTTTGCTGGCAAAAAAAAATGCAAAACCCTCATTCCCGAAGGTAAGCTTAGTGCAAACATATTGAATGAAAAAAGTTGGCAATTAATTGCCACTTGATGCACACCGATGCCGAGGGATATTTTTCGATGCTAGAATTAAAGTTGTAACCCTTTTTAATTTACTTTCGATTTGCACGAAGATAAAATGGAAGGGATGGACTATTTGTTTAGGCACTTGCTCTGTAACAACATGCCAGGTAAACCCAAGTTTCCACTAGGGCAAGAGTGAATTTTAAAAAGTATTCGAGAACATTGCATAAATTTCGATTATCTACGCTTGGTGGCTGTTTTGAACTATATTATTTATTTAGCACCATATTTCTATAAGATAAAAATATTATTGGAAATTCTGAGTTGTAATAACAGTGAACAGTGAATGATGTTACTTAGGAACAGTCAAAATGCTAATTCATATTTAAAAAAAGACGTATTAATATCGGAAAGTAAATTCGTAAAAATACGAGTATATGTTTAATTATATACTCGTAATATTCGTATTCCAAACAAAATGACAATATGATGTGTTATTTAATTGGATTTTGCGATTTGATCCGATTTGAGGATTTGATTATTCATTCGATATTTTTATAAGCCTCTCTAAATTATTTATTAACAAAATCAAGTGCACTCTATTTACGTGTTTTTGAAATATACAAAAATACTGTTCCCAGTATTTCACATAAATAAAGGGCGATATATTTTTTAATTGTGGAATTTACCAAGAAAAGCCAAATGCGTACTGTCTGGGTAGCGTGAACTAATTAACTAATTATTGCACAAGCTGTCCAGTCCATGCTAACCAGGTTGTCACTATCCAATATTTTACCCACCAAGAAAAATACACTTTGACAACAGTTTCCGTACTTTAATAAAAGTTTTATTTTCCTTTTTTTTTTATTTAAAATAACGTTTAATACATGTCTGTTTTTTTATTTGCCAGCACCTTCTGTACAGCTTTTTCACGATTTTTTTTTTTTAAACAAGAATCTCTTGATAGTCAGACGTATTTTCTTCAGCCCACTCTATCCCCTTACCAAAAATCTGAATAGCTTCTGACGCAGAGCTTATCCTTATTTTGTCTTATTGCCGAAATTATAGATCTAGCAACACTGTATTCCCGGGATTAAATGGATGGGGCTACACCCCTTTCTAGTCTCTCGATAACATCACCTTTTTGTTTCAACGATAAGAACTTTTGTTTTTTTCTTAACAATTTTGCACAGATAAAAAATAAACTTGATATGCCGAAAAACGAATTGCACTGAAAAGAAGCATATAAACAGGAGCTAGTTTCACGTTTTTAAACGTGAATCGCTTTTTTTTTTCTTTCATTGCAATCAGTACAAGCTATATGAACAAAAACAGAGAATGCGATGCAAAAATGTAGTTGTCGGGTGTGTCTGTGCTTGTGCAAAACTACGAAACTACGATGTCTAAAATGGGAGCATAAATTTGTTGTTCATGCTATTGAGTGCTCTGGTGTTCACGCAACCCAGAAGGCAGCACTGTAGTTAAATTTGAGAGCAATAGGTATTAAGGGAAAAAATATCGAATACAATTTTGGAATTTAGCAAACACATTATTGTACCAATTACAGTTTAAAAATTATGCTAAAACTAAAATATATTTTTCTCCACAACATATAAAAAACATTTTCCCTTAACTCTGCTAAAATACCGATTTTGTTTCAACATCGCACTTAACATTACATTACTTCGAAATTAAATAAGGTACTGCATTTCGGAAAGCTACATCCCTTTAGCACTTTATATACAAAATGTACGCAGTTATTCATGAGGTAGTAATAAGTCTTGTAAAATAAAACCTATTGTATGCCGGGTGACCCATAATTTCGTGTTTCATTTGAAGGCAACCCTGGACACGTGGAGCTTATACTGGGTGCCGCCATTTCTTCTGAATACGGCACATTCTCTCGGGAAAGTCAAACCCATAACGCTTTATAGTTTCTCTGCCACCGCTGGCTTATATGACTATACCGTGTTGTCCATTAGAAAACAAGGCCTCGCTACCTCCACCAAGACTTCGTGCATTTAATCCCTTAAAAAATGGCCATAAACAATTTTATAACTAATAAAAATGACAGTCCTGAATGACCTGCAACAATATTTTAGTTCGGTTCTTCGTTTGTGTTATTTCTAATAAATCCAACTTTTCATAGTTATACCCCTGGAAAAAAAACTCTACTCATGCCGGGCCATTTGACTTTTATAAGCCAACAATTTATTCCTTCTATTTAATTCACAAAAATAAAAGTAATAATCTCGACCTATCTCGAGTGGTGATTCTGTGCCGGAACACAGTATGGAGTATGGCTACCACGATTCGAATTGCAAATACATACGAATAAATCCATAAATGACCAAGAACAAAGTAACGTATTCCATCGGCTTATTTTCCCATAAGTATCAACAAACGCTGTTACCAGTTTGCATCTATACATCTTCATCCCATAGTCAATTCCAGGATTTTGGTGTTGCCTGTCGACTGTCTACATGGTTTGTGTCGTGTTCGTTGTGTTCCTCTTACGAAGAGGTTTCAAATGCCGATTCCTAACCCATCCCCATTCGTTTTTCTTATTTGCAATTGAATTTAAATAAATTGTTGGGCTCGAAAAATTGACAGGATTTTATTTCATGCTATGTTTTGGATTTTGCTCCCCTCTCCCAAAACCGCCCCAGCATACTAAGCCCTGCTATGTATGCTGTTATGCTATACAGAATCTAGGCCATTAGGAAAGGTTTCCCTATTATACAGTATACACTCTTCTATGAATGCTACCGGATTTTTGTGGAATAAAGTGTGTTTTGTTTTTGAAGAAAAATACAGATTGATTGCGTTTCGGAAGCTAAAGTGCCTTCATATCCCTTCGGCTTTTGACATTTCAGTTTCAGTTTATGTAGGCAAAATATTCCTGTTGGAGACGTAATGGCTTTTTTATTTAGGCAGGCTTTATTGCTACATAAATTAGAATAATGTTGAGTATTAGAAAAGGTGTGAGTTTTACGACATGGATGCAGTTGGAATGATAACTTGAACGAACTGCTTGAAGGGACTTTTGTGTTATGAGGGCATCAAAAGCAAAATGCTTTGTTTCTGTTTCTGCCATGAATAATGGACGAAACAAGCATGTGAATTCGCCTCCTTTTGAATGGGGTTGTTTATTACTTTGATTAGACTGTTGAAGTATCCAAATGATTCTGTGCTGTAGTGTTATTTAGCCTCTTGTCATATATTAGTAATTTGTGTTGGGTAGGGATGAGCAAAGGCTGAGAAGGAAAACATCAGTTTGGGCTTAAATTCACAATGGTTCACATAATGAGGGGTTCTTTTTTCGGCAAAAAAATGCGTGCCCGTAACAATGACCCAGATCCTATCTACATATCCCATTACAGTATCCCTACATTTATTTAGTTATCAACTCTTTCAAAAATAATTAAAGCTACACAATTACACATCCTTCCAGCATATTCGAGTTAAATTATTAGTACGACATGAACAGAAAATGCCATTGATTATGTTTAAACAATTTTTTTTGCGCTTGGCGAAACGCAAAGAACACCGTTGGAAATAAGCGTCAATTAAATGCCATTTTCATAATTTCAGTATTTAAAACTGCGCATATATTGTTTTTGTACAATAGCTCTTATTGTTTTTGAGGACAAATAGAACGGGACCTTAAATTGGGTACCTTTTCTAAAATATTTGATGTTTGATATTTATTGATATAATAGTTATATCTCTGTACATTTGAGAGGTTTTCTACTTTGGAGACTAATTGAACTTGCGTTTTATTCAGTAGAATAGGTTGAAATTCGTCAAGGCAGCTCTCACTTTTAAAAATAGACAAAGCTTTAATTTTGGCGGGGTTCAGCGTTAGCTTATTTAGCTTTGACCAACTGGCAATAGCAGATAAGTCAACATTGATTTTCATTATTGCATCCGTAACAAGATCCAATGGAAAGAATAGTTATATATTATATTTTCTAATGTTTGTCTGAAAATCGGGAGAGGTAGGCCTCTCTGGGATCACACGTGAAACTCTTAGCTTAGCAGACAAATCTCTAAGCCACGGCGCCCACAAACTAAAGCTTTCCTCAATACAGCTTTTAAATAAATTTTTGAATCGTTATGGCAACATTCTTGACATTTCTGTATTAACCCCGTCAGGGAGCAAACCTTACACTTCACACTTTGCAGTCAATCAACTTAGGATTGATTCAAATATTTAATATAACAGAGTCTACAAAATCTCACCGCATTTCCTCTACTTCCACCCTTCGCTTCCTTTTATAAAATGCTATGTTAGAATGGAACCTACGCCGTTGTCAATGCAAGGACTGTTGCTTTGAACAAAATACTTTTCTAAAAATATGTACAGAATAGCGTTGCCAGACGTTCCGGTGGGTTTAAGGCATATTTTCGGTCGTCCCCTAGGGACAGCTTTCGTCCGGGTTGCTAACAAAACAAAAAATAATTACTGTATAAGGTATACCTATAAAAAGGTATACATAATACCAATTTATGTAGCCAGCTTCGCAAAAGAATAAACCCCGCTGGCAGGAACTTATCCATCTGAACACTTCACTTTTGACTAATTAGTTTCGAATTTCAATCCATGCTTGCGTGAATAAGTATTACTCTCAATCATTCGGCACGTGGATATTATTTACCTACCCGTAGGCCCACGAACAAATATATATCATACCGTTAAATCCCATACCTACGAGTACCTGCATTAATTTCGTTTTAGCAAAAGGCGAAATTAATGCTGCTGCTGACTCTAAGCAGTCAGTGTAACACTAATCCCGAAATAGCCCAAAGGCAGTTTCAATTCCCTTCACGTCCTAATAAATATTTAAATGTTACACATAAGCTGTCCTTAACATGTTGGCGAAAACCGACTTTGAGTGTGGAAAAAGAGGCTTGTTTAGTAGAACATATTCTATCCTAATTTAGGCCAAAATGTCACATTGAATTATACTTAGCAGGCGAGTTAATTAATTCGACCCACGATAAATATCACTTTGAACGCGCAAATACCTCATGGGTAAAGTATGGGAAGATTGATTCTTTTTACGGTTTAAATGTGAGGTCAACATGGAAATATCGTTTGATGGATGTGCCGAGTAATTGAACAGGGTGTAGGTGCATAAGTGTAAGAACATTGTAATTTCCCAGCAGATTTACAGGATGCCGTTAATTGCCTAAATACACAAACGAATAAATACATGAGTTACGAGTATGTAAGAGAAATGGATAGGTGAGGCCTTGAAACTAATTTGGCTAAATTGAAAGGCGGTCAGTTTTCATTTTCTGAATTCAAAGTGCCTTGCGTGCTTAGTTCTACATATTTTAGCACTCGCAAGGGTGCTGTTTGTAAATTAATTGACAATCATAAAGGCGACAGTGTGGATACAATTTGGGAAAGGATTTTCATGACAGCGTTCTGGGAAATTTTCTCATTAGCACTGTGTACAGAAGATGTGTGTTTTCGGAACTAATACATTTCCCGAATTACCTATCAAACGAAAATTTGTCATTGAATTATAACGTTTGCTTGAGTTACCTCCACGGAATATTTTTTTTTAAGTGCGCAAGTGTTGAACACAAATGGGCAATGATTTTACCAAATTGTACTAGAGTAATTAAAGTCTTAGCACAATCATTCTGTGAAATAGTTTTGTATATGAATGCCGATAGGTTAACTTCGACGCATCTGTTTATAATAGTCCAAACTAATAATTACGTATTTATGTTTTTTCAAACACAATAATCTCACAAAAAAGTTGAGTAGGTACCTAGTCACCTACCTAACAAATAATGCGAACAGCGTTGGTACGTTGGAATCGTATTTATCGTATCCGCAGGTTAATTACCTACTACTCTCCGATTTTCGCTCAATGTTTTTATTGTTGCATTCATTTTATACATTGCAGATTCGTTGATGAATACAATTTTTTTTTTAAATGGGTAATATTTAAAAGCATTTACTTTTATTAACAGATATGAGTTCTTAACCGTTTCCAATAGCGATGTATGGGATGTTACCTTAGAACTAAAAGTAGGTATATATTGTGTTTGTGGTATTCGATTGTTCACTCGCCAGAGCACATTTTTTGCTCTAGGTCACTTTTTATGTTCTATTGGTATGAAAAAAAACAACAATGTTTTTCCGATCTCAAAGCACTTTTGCGGATCTAGATTTGTTCCCAGAGTTGCATCGGGTGAATATATTTATGTTAATTATTTTTGTACGAATGTTTGGAAATCAATCTGGGCATAAATTTCGAATGTTTTAATATAACATTTAACCAGTGAAAAAAAAGAGCAAGTGACATTTTTATGTTCGATTAGACACAAGAAATCTGATACTTAAGAGCGAATCTGAAGAAGCGCAACCGAATACCACTCAAAAAATACATATTGGAAACCCTTAAGAGGGTATAAATATTAATGGTATGAAAATATATACTTGTTTAGTGATTTCAAGCATGCAATTACAACATCTTCGCTCTTGACACTTCAACAATTCACAGTAGTTTTTCGAATTGCGTGCTAAAAATCATACTTTACTTTGTTTTGCTGAGATCGAAGCTCAAAAATGGCTCAATGGCTGCAAACGCAAACACTTATTCTTCCAAAAACGAAGTAGGTGCTCAAAAAATTCCATAACTGTCAATCAAAGTCAGTGATAATAATCTTTGGGAGCATCAGAAAATTGAAAATATTTCGAAGGCACACCCACAATATCTACGGTGGCTATTAAATAGATGCATTTAAATTATTTTAAAGGGAAACCTCTGATGCGGCGCAGGTCCCAGATCACACCCTATTTGCAATTCTACTTCGTTTCATTATAAGTGTTCTTCACTCAACAGCAACGTATGAAGTGCAATTACGCACATAAAGTACAAACACACATTTGCATCGGAATACACTTAAAACAACTGCTCTATCCTGCAACTGGAGCAGCAGCAACATTTTTGCAATAAAAATAAAACGGAACGAAGCAAGTTCTTTCTAGTGCGTTGTTGTACTAGATTCAGAAGAACGCGCACCAAGAAGTATTGGGGAAACAGAATATTGCTTCACCCATTGCAGCTGAAAGTTCCCCTTCAAGAGACTAAATTTAATTGTGAATGTTATTCGCATTTAAAAAAGGAATGAATAAACCTACAGAAGACGTTTACAGCAAAGACGGCTGGGTAAGTGTAGGTTTGTCCTTGTTTTGTGAAGTGCTATAGTCAGAAAGTCGTTATTCGTTGGGGAGTTTAAATTTGATTCAACTACGAGTAGTGTAGACTGCAGAATTTGGAAATTCTATTTGCAATTTCCAGTAAAAAAAATCTACACCAAGTATAGTTGAATGAGGTGAAGTGGGAAGACAATAATTGGAACGCTGAGAGATCTATGAAAAGTCGTTGTTTGGTGTGACCTAAGGCGGGTGGAATTGAGTGTCACTATCGAAAGAGATCCATGATTGGGATTACCGGCTTTTTCGTTCTTTCTATGAAAATACATCTTGTGATTGTGTTGCACTATGATGGATAGTGCAAGATACAATAAATTTATTCAACAAGGTACTATTTTTGTTTGAGCTGACAATTTTGCTTTAGAAATTTCGTTGCTGGTGTGTTATATTATAAATAACATTTTTAGGTTATTATGTCTGATGATTAGCTATATAGATGACAACTGGAAAGTAAGCCAATATACATTTTAGAAATTATCTTCACGATGTAGCTTATGGTTGTATCTGTGAGAAAATAAGACCCCATTCTTTCTGCAATACATATTTATTTTACTTCTTCAAATCGAAAAGAAAAGGTGAACAAGAGAAAAGTTACTAACGCCAAAAGACACTTCTTCCACCAAGATGGCGTACTTCCTTTTAAGTCTTCATTTTGCGAGAAGATGGAGCCGACACTCGAAAGAACTAGCGTTGCCAACCTTACAATGCATTCTTTCCACTAAAAACATTACAATGGCTATTATCACGATTTTTATATTTTTTATGAAGTTTAAGGTTCTTTAACTCTTAAAGAAGTACACGTTTCAGTACCGACTTTAAATTACGGAAGCCCACAATTGCAAAATGTGTATGGATACAACAATTGGTAAGGCCCTCTGTCTATGCTGTGGAGTGGATTTTCAAATAGCGAATGATATTTTCAAAAGCGGTTAATTTTCCTAAAACGATATTTATTTAAAATGTCAGTAAAAATACCAATTTCACTAAATGTGTATTTCTGAAATTATCCAAATTACGTACTCAGTCAGTTGTTACAATATTATGTGGCAAATCTTTCCAAATACCCGCATTTGGATTTGCTATTTTGTTATTTGCATTGAATAAAAAGGGGGCCTGAGCTAAAAGAGAGGCCCCACATAGAATACTTATTATGAAACCACGACACGTTGAACAACTTCTATTTTCCCATAAACCATGATACCCTTTGTTTCGATAACTGTTGGGCTCAGCGTTGCCGCTGAAAATTTTCAAAAAGGGGACAAAAAAAGGGGCCCGAGCCAAAAAAAGGGGATTCTACTAAAAATACTAAGATATCAAAAAAAAAAGGAAACAGAGCAACAGAGGCATTTATTTTTACAAAAAAAAAATTATTTATTTATTTTGAAACACTTTTTTCCATACGTTTACGTCCCTTTTCGTTCAATAAATAATAAAATCTTAACTAAACTGAAAAGGGGCCATTATGATCATTTTTCAAAAAGTGGGGGCCAAGGGTCCCGAAGCTCAAAAAGGAGCCATTTGGCCCCTAAAGGGGCCAAACGTCAACCCTGTTGGGCTGTATACCTACTTAATTTATTTTTTAATCTTTTATTGAGATGAAAACAAAACTATAGTAAGAAATACTTGTCAAAATGAATTGTTGGCTGAGTTGATATTGACTATATATAAAACTAGTTTTGTATAGTCTTTTTTGATGTGTCGGTTTTGAAAAGGCTTTTTGTGAAGAATTCATACCTAGTGCAGTGAAGAGTAAACACATTTTTTCTAAATTACAATAATAGTATATTGCCATTTTTAAATTCTCATACTTTTGGTTTATTTTCTAATAATTTCGGAAACAAAGTCAAAACATACAAACTCCTTAAATATTTAACTAAGCCAAAGAAAAAAACAAAACTGGCAACCACAAAGGCCCCCTAAAAGAGACTCTTGGTATGAAGCAACAGATATTTAAAATCTCTTGAAATTTTTACAAAGTTCCAAATTAATTCATTTGTTGACACGTTGTTGATCTCTTGAATTTTTAAACAAATTTTAAAAGTAACCCTGCCACGTATAGGCTCATATACAAAAATACCTTCTTTATGCCGATCGCATAAATACTTAATTTAGCATATTTACTTCGAGTTCTTGTGCCATGGTTTTATAACTGCATTCGAATAAAACATTTAAAATTTATTGAAGCAACCATTAGGTGATGTATACCACAAAAAAAAATTGACTTGGCAGAAGAGGTTTATCCGAAAAGTTTCACATTATTTCACATTATTTTTAAAATAACTTAAATCGATTTGCTTTCTTGAACTTTAAAATGTGTACTCCGCATTTGAGTCGATGTCGAAGATGTCTGGCCAACTGGGTCAGTCTTCCCATTGATTGCACATGACTTGCTCTACTCGTCTACAACAAGATGGCACCGAAATAATATATCTCAAGCAAGTAAATTAATTGAAAACGATATTAGTCCCCATACATTTTCAGTAAGTGGGAATGACATATGACAAGGCTAAAGTGAATTTCAGAAGGGCCTCTCTATGAAGCCCGTTCTAACTCCAAATAATATCAATACCATAACCAATGAAGCAAAAGGAAGTCGTTGTGGTAATTACTTAATGTATTTATATTGACTATATTCATGATACATTAAACCGCCTCTGTTAGAGTCCCTAGGAACATTTTTGCCGGCACTCAATTTGGATGCCTATACTGACATTAGCTATCATCCTTTTCTTGCACACATCATAGTAGGTAAACTCAATATACTCGTACACTGCGAGAGACCATTTGGAACGGAAATAAAACTCCTGTCGGCTTTTTGTCAAATTGTTCGCAGATTTGATGTTCATTTTGCTGGTTACTACTCATGCAATCTGTGTATGGTTACCAAAAAAAGAAAAAAAAAGAAACAGGTTATTAGGCCCTGGAGAATATCGCCAGCGAGGTAGAAAGTAGCCCGAAGTAGGTTTCATAAAAACGTATAGCTGGCACTAATAAAGATTGTGTTACCATTTGCTCGATTACATCATGGGTTTACTACCATAACTTTAGGGACACAACTATCCATGTATAAACAAACAAAAAGTGGGACAAAGATGTTATACGACTGCGAGATATTACAGCACACGTTAGGCTTTTTGTCATATTTGGAGATGTATTTTGTATGCTTGTAAGTTTCAGGATGTGAAAAACATTTTTCTGTGACTTTTTGATTCCTTCATTTGTCGAATAGGTTGCTTCTTGGGGATTGATAGTTGTCTTCATGGAATCCGTTGACAGGTACAATTTACGATTCTACAAGGGCAGGATGTGGTTAATACTTTTTTGTAAAGCACTGTAGGTACTATTGAAATTCGTCTTTAGTACTGCAATTGGCTGCGGATTAAAATATATAACGGGTGATTTTTTAGCTGGTTTGGTTTTGGCAACACTGGTTTTGACAGCTGACGTGTGTTTAGTACCTTGTGTCACTGTCAAACAGCTTCAGTTTGGTTTGCAATTTAACCATGGATCGTCTTACAAATGAACAACGCTTGCAAATTATTGAATTTTACTATCAAAATTCGTGCTCGGTTCGAAATGTTCATCGCACGCTGCTTCCATTTTATAATCGGCATTCTCGACCTTCTGAGCAGTCTATTCGGAAGATTGTGACCAAATTTCGCACCAAATTTACTTTGTTGGACATTAAACCACCAACACGTTTACGTACTGTGCGTAGTGAAGAAAATATTGCGGCCGTATCAGCTAGTGTGACAGAAGACCGCGAAATGTCGATTCGGCGCCGTTCCCAGCAGTTGGCCTTTGTTACAGCACTACGTGGAAAATTTTGCGGAAGGATATGGGCGTAAAGCCTTTTAAGATACAGCTGGTGCAAGAACTAAAGCCAGCCGACCTACCACAACGCCGAATTTTTGGTGAATGGGCTCTTGGAAAGCTGGCCGAGGATCCGCTTTTTTATCGAAAAATTGTGTTCAGCGATGAGGCTCATTTTTGGTTGAATGGGTACGTAAATAAGCAAAATTGCCGCATTTGGAGTGAAGATCAGCCAGAAGCATTGCAACAGCTACCAATGCATCCCGAAAAAGCCACTGTTTGGTGCGGTTTATGGGCCGGCGGCATTATTGGGCCATATTTCTTCAAAGATGATGCGAATCGCAGCGTTACTGTCAATGGTGAACGCTACCGAGCGATGATAACAAACTTTTTTTTACCCGAAATGGAAGTTCTTGACTTGCATGATATGTGGTTTCAACAAGACGGTGCCACATGCCACACAGCACGCGAAACAATGGCGCAATTGCGAGGCGAGTTTGGTGAACAGTTAATTTCACGTTTCGGGCCGGTCAATTGGCCGCCTAGATCGTGCGATTTGACACCATTAGATTATTTTTTGTGGGGGTATGTCAAGGCTAATGTGTATGGGGACAAGCCCGCTTCGATTGACGCACTGGAAGCCAACATCCATGCATTCATTCGTGAGATACCGGCCGATATGTGTGAAAGAGTATGCCAAAATTGGACTCAGCGGATGGGCTACCTGAGACGCAGCCGCGGTCAACATTTGCTTAAATTATCTTTAAACATTAAATTGCAAGGTTCAAACTATCGATTCAAATAAATATTTCATTCATTTTTTCGAATTTTTTGTGTTTTTTTTTAAAAAAAAGTTCTAAACCTCTTAAAAAATCACCCGTTACATATTTTATAAGTAACGACATTTCGAGGTGTTAATAACCACTTGCGACTTTTATGAAGCCGAAGGCGAAACAGTCCAGAAATATATTTATCCAAGTGGAAAGGTAAAAGTGGTTACTAAAAAGGTCCCATTCTTATTTTATAGTCGCAAAATAAAGAATATATGTACTATTCACTACACATCAACCTACACTAAGTTACTTGTTTCTATTTTTGAGACAAAAAGACTGGACTTTATACCTAGCCCCAATCCGAACGCCTCATTTGGGGAGCTTTCTGGAAATACACTCTTGGATATTTGGCAGGCCATTTGGTGCATTAAAAGAACCGTTCAGCTGTAACTAGTGTTCTTCTGGGGGATGAACCTAAGACCCCTCGAAAGTTTAACCACATCTGCACATCGATTCCGTATATCAATCTTATTTGTGACAGTGTCAGTGACTAGTAATTATTTTTGCAATAGGCCCTCGCCAGGGTCAATGAAAAGAAAGTTATTAATATTCAAGTCCGCTAGCGCTGGATGCAAATCATCCGTCATTTGGTATCCGCTCAGTTAAGCCATCTGTTACAGGAAAAGCCAATTGGACAAAGTGGGTTGCCAATTTAGACATGAAGTGCACGGAAATATTTGCAAACGTGCGTTATGCATGTTAGTGCAACTATTCTCACCCATACCGTTTATATGAATCACGATTTTGTAACAAACGCCTCTATTCAATCAGAATTCCAATTATCCAAACACTCTGTTAACTATTATTCTGTGAATAGAATGCGAAACAAGCAATTCACATACAAATTGTTATGCTGAAGCATTTACCATAGAGCCGCAAATATAAACTTAATTTTAGGACTAACCAAAAAGTGAAACTTTTTAACATACCGTCAGCACCAGAGTCAGGAGTAACTGCAACACATTATTTGAGCCTGATTGTACTGCATGGTGGTGCATACCGCGTGGATTGAAACCACGTTCAAAAAGCAGCGGATCCATCCGAGTGCATGTGCAAAGTTGTTCCATTGAGTTGGGGGAGATCGGAAATGAATCGCACACGAGTATTATGCAGTACTGTTTGTGTATTTGAAAAAGTTGCATACACAGTTGGTAAATTTACCATAACCAACTATTTCGCAGACCCATCCAAAAGTGCATCGTTTTGTTTCTGACCCCCCTCATTCAAGGGGTGTGATTAAGGATTCAATGGAAGTCATTTGACTGAATTGTAGACGATGCACGCAAAAGGGGTTGCGATTTGTGAAGTTATTGCAAGGATATACGACGTAAATTGGAAAAAAGTTTTGATGTAGTTCGCTTTTGGCGCTGCGCTTTTCACTGCAAAGTTTTGAACAAAAGTGTTTTGTAAAGCGCTATTTTCGCACGCACAGTAATGAACGGATTGCTCAAGGTTGAATAGGAATAGAAAATTGCGCCGAGTCCGATTAAGGGAAAACAAGGAGTGGTCTTGAAAATCAATGTCTCTCTGAGCTTTTGGCAAAATACATAGGGCTAGCACATACCTAATTTAAACTCGATTATTTATTTTTATTTCATAAAAAAGCCATCTAATGATATATATATATATTATAGGTTCTATGGATTATGCGTACGGAAATATTATGGTAATCAATGTTTTCACATAATTTATTTGAACTTACCGACGGGACACGGATGCTAAAACACGGTTATTATAATTGCGAAAAAATCCCGTGACTAATGCTCGTACATATTGGATATGCATTTAGTAGGAATTGTTAAATTTTTTTTATTTCCTTATTGCAATATATTTTAAATCAGCGAGAACAATAATTAGTGTGATGGGAATAAAATGATTTAGGTGATTTAATTAGGACAACCATTTCCGTTTCAATAAAATATAATGAATTAACAACGCATGTATAAAAAAAAACTGACTTACTGAAAATTGGTTTAAACTTCGTTCTTAACGCTGAAATTTTATGGGAGCGGTTTTTCTGGTCCGCATGTTCCGCGCTGAGTTGGGCGGGAAAAGATTTTTGCTTGGAATAGAGGATTCTTAGGCGGGAAATAATTCAGTTAGGGAAAACTGATTTGTAACTGTTGGAAGAGCAAATAAAAACTCGAACACGACTTAATAGTAAGTTAAACTTTAGTCGCTGGTAGTGAATTCAAGAGTATTTTACCTTTGTCATATCAATCTTTCTTTAGCCGCTTAAGGCTTATGTAGAGCACTCAAGTGTAGGCGAGCTATATCGCTTTGTGGATGGGTGTTTCAACAATACCCCACATCTTCTTCTTCATATGGTGTGTGAGAGCGACGCTTTTCGCTGGATGGTGTATCTCGCTCACACATAATTCGGCCATCTATGACTGACAGTTGACAGTTGTCGGTGTTTTATCGTTGCAGTGTGGTGCTTCTTCCGTGTGTTTTTTATTCGTAATTTTTCATTTTTCATTATTCGAATTGTGTAATTTGTGTTGTGTGCATTAAAGCTAGTTTCTCCTAATGTTCAGCATTTATGTTGTGAAGAATTTAGCGACATTTGAGACACTAGCTTCCTGCAAACGCACAAGTCCTTCAGTGCTTTTGTTGACGATCAACACCGCATAGGTATGTACCTTTTGTTTGGAAAATCAAATAACAGCACCTTTAAATTAAATCTATTTGTCGTTGACATGCACGATATAAACTTATAGTTCAAGAGAAAAAAATTGACGAATAATTCCAAGGTGTCCTTTTTTGTCTGATTTTAGCTGCATATATCAGCCAACTCTTCCATCAAAAAAACAGCTTTAACTATGATAGAGAGTAGTTTTACCGACGTGGGTGTACACGTATTTAAAATTTAAATCAGCATAAACTGATGACTGAGTAGTTTTCTTCCCTTAATTTAAAAGGATACAGAATTGTATGCTTTATGGCATTTGCCTGACGAGCATGAGGGTGCTTAAAAGTCTTAAAACGCAATTATTTTACTCTTCTAGTCGTCGAACCTGGAACTCCCGTCTCACTAGTGCAGCAGCAACCACTTAACTGGAGCGCCCCCATTTTAATAATTGAAATGAGAAAGCCAGCTTTTTCTAAATAGGATCACATATTTAAAATTTTTATATATTTTCATTCGTTAACCAACAGTGCATGTCAAACAAACGACTTATCCCAAATGCATCGTTTCGCAACTCCAACATCTTTTAAATTATTGATGACGAGTACGGAGATGCATCTTTATGAATACCAAATTTCATAGCGCGCACCTCTAGGCAGCGCCTAATCCCTTTCTGTTGTTTTTCTTTCCATAAGCCTGTTGTCTTCGCAAATTATTTCCTCATGCATGTGTCTACACGGCAGATTGTAGCCTATTTTACTGGAATAAACAAGCATGTTATCCTACAGCTTAAGTTTCAATATTTTAATATAATCCGCGAAAATAACACCAGCTCAGCGAGTATGCTTTCATTCCTTTAAGAAAACGCGTCTAGTTGAGTGAAATATTTTCCGAGGTACGTACCTGGCCGTTAAGTGAAACATTTTAGCTTTTTAATCTCTATTGAAGATGTACTTAAGTGCGTTGTGTACCTACTCGAGTGTATTGGATGTTTGTTTATGCCCTATACTTGGGATTGTTTTAACGAAAATGTTTGCAGTTACCTACTTATGCTTGCTGTCGGGTCACGGATTTTGTTTACTAGCAGTTAGGAGAGTAAAATGAAATAAATTTTTTAATCTCATAAAAATTAAGGAACTAGGTATATCCAGAAATATATTAAGTACCTACAACTTTATCTTTTTATGATCTAGAATTTATTTCCAATGATTTAGAGTCGCGAGGGAAACGGGGAGGAATATTGAAAACAATCTGGAAATAGTGGTAAAACATTATTTTGTATAACTGAAAGTAGTTTTATTTTGCTTCAAATATTCGTTTATCCTTGTACGACGGTGACCATATCTTAGAACTCCAAACAACAAACTTCAAGAAATTTTTCAATTATTCAAATAGGTACTTTATAAAATAAAGTGCACGACTGGGTCGTACGAAACTTCCTGGTTCATCAAAAATTTGATTGAGTCAATTAGTAGGTAGTGTAGAATGTAATAAAGTTCGCTTTTAGGTTATTTATGCATTCATTATTGCAAGTCATATATTTAGCCGAGTTTTTAATAAAAATTGTATTTTTATTAAAAACTCGTAGGTAGTTCGTCTTACCGGTTCGATTGTCTATCGCTGAGTGAACGAGTTCGGCGACGTTACCTCGCGAATTGCCGGGTCAGCGTCGACGTGGAGAACGATGATTGGTTGATGCAGGCGGCTTCTATCAACCACCGATCTGTCAGTTTGACTGACCGCCGCTGCCAGGCGTAGTCGCTGGGTAGTCCTGAAACCCCCGCAACATAAATATAACATACATATCAATTAACAATGTTAGTTTTCATAAAATTTAGCTCACCCAGGCAATTTTCGTAAGTTATGGTTAGAGAGTTATAAGCTCCTACTTTACAAGATTTTTGAGTACCTACTCCAAGTGTTTTGAGTTATTTTAAGGTGCATATTCAATATGTCTGCACAAAAGCAGAAGTTGGTAGTATTTGCTAAAAATAAATCGCCGTTATTGCACTTCAAATGGAAGTTTGATATTGAGTTTCAAAAGAATATATGAACACAAATCAGCCTTTGGGTAGTAATTTTTGAGAAAAAAACTAAAAAAGTGAATAATTACATTATTTGGAAAAAAAAACTAAGTTATTTATTTATTTAGAATACATACTTATATATCTTTAATATGTATTTTGATCAAAATCGTTGTAGCTATTCTTGTAATACTATGCGGGCAAAACAGTAGGTATCAAATTTTCGGGATGTAAAAGCATTACTTGGTTTTTAAGGTTTTATTCAAATCGAAAATGGTGTTTAAGATATATGAGCAGTTTTTAAAATTAATTTTTTCGGTAATTCAAATCGAAAATTTGTGTAACAATCATTTTGGGAACATCAATTTGAGATAGGTACATTATGTAGGTATGTCCAAATTTCAAAAGTTATTTTTCCGATTTTTTAGTGATAAGCTGAGCACTCACCCACTTAAGCTCAAATAACAATTTTGGTTGAAATCGTTGAAGCCGTTTTCGAACGAATCAAACTGGTATGAAAATTGTATATGAAGAGTACCTATAATATTGAGGGGATTACTTTATGGTCCTCGGGACAGAAGGACAGACAGACCGAATTTCGAGACCCGCACTTTTTTGAGTTCCTCTATCATCGTTATGTCAGAATTGATTAACATCGCGAGTTCGAAATTTTGTACGAATACAATATCCTTCACTTACTACGTAATGGAGAAAGTTAAAAACACAAAATGAGACGGATAGCATTTTTTAGTACTAAGTTAGGTATTAGTTCAGCAAGTTAGGCCACCTCAACATGATCATATTCATTGAATTGATTTCATTGAATTTCTGTTTTCCTAATAATTGAATTATTGCTTTAAGAATTTAAATGAAACAAAGAGCAAATAATGATTAATTTCTCAAATACAGAACATTTTATAGGAAAATTTATACAAACTAATTCATATTGAGCATCGTCCTCAAATGCAGATCTGAGTATTATTATGAACGGATGGTCGTTCTTTGATATTCTCTGCGAGTTAGTTCCAAAAACTGCATAGGATACTTTTGCAGACAGTGGCTGGAAGTTTTAAGACTGATGATTACAAAATTTCATACATCAATCGGAAGTTTTAACTTTGTTATTCCTGGATATTTGCCAACATGTTTAAAGTTTTACACTCGTAAACATTTCAACTCGTATGGATTATTTTCCTTAAAGCCGCTCATAAAGCAAAATATTTCATTACCTAGTATGACTGAGTCCAAGCTATCGGGATACGAACGACGAAGGGGATACAGTTCATAGCCTAATTGCCATTCAGTGAGTGTGAAATGAGGTCTTCGCACACAAGTTCGCAACAAACAATCTCATTCCGTGACAATTGCAATCAAGAAGACTTTCCTAGTCAAACCTGCGGCACAAGCAGCCCCAACTCCACGGCTAGGACTTAGAACATACACACATACACAGTATATCATATGCTCACTACAATTAGCAACATAATTAACCGAAGAAATATTGAGGTATTACCTCTGCTCCATACTCTGTGCCCGAGGTGAGTGTACTCGCACTGATAAACCCTAATTATACGACTTGTATGTCGGCACGCAATTATCACATTTCTATGAATAATTGACTTGGCGATAACATTTTCACTATACGCTTTGACAGTGTCATTCGAACTGAAAATCACTGCCTTTATCCTGTATCCTGTGTCCATCAATGTTTGCTGAGTATAGCTGTATCGTTTCGTTTGCATGCCAAAGTTATTTGCAACTGAATGGCATTTTAAGCGATTTTATTGTGCTTGCTTTGAGATGTTTAGGAGAGTTGGTACAACGAAGGAAATTATTTTTTCAGTTGCCATTACCATACCTACTCACCATTACCATAATTTAGCACATAGCTAAAGTTCACCCGCAGTGTTTACTTATAGTCCGGCTGACTTTCGTGGCGCTAACGATGTCTGGGAATTTTTCTTTCCAAACTTTAGAAGATCACGAAGGCTACAGCCAAATAATATGCGGAGCCATTTGTTCGTGGCGCAGTGGCTTAGTGGTTAGTGTGTTGGACTACTAAGCGAGGGGTTCAGGTTCGAATCCCGCAAAAACCCAATTTCCAACTCAGGGTTTTTTCACTGCGCCACCTCTCGCGAACGTCTGACAAACATCCGAGAGTATAACTGTCATGAAAGAGCTTCTCAATTAGCCGTTTGGAATCGGCATAAAATTGTAGATCCCTTCCATTCGTTCCAAAAATGAAAACTCACACAAAACGAATGGTTGCGAGAAGCTAGGCCTAGGGTCCGTACGGGGGAGCGGGTCGAAATTCTGCTTTCAAAATTCTGCTTTTTAACACAAAAATTCTGCTTCTCAAAATTCTGATTTTTTTCTGTTCTGTCTAACAAAATTCTGCTTTTCAAAATTCTGCTTTTTAAAATTCTGACAGGCAATATCACAAATAAATTCTGCTAATTCTGTTTTTTTCCAATTTACGAATTTAAATAAACAAATATTTTTCAACGATTACTAGAACGAATAAAATCTAGAATGGTTAAAATCTCGAAAATTTTTATCTAGTTTGAGTGCTGAAATTCGAATTTTGGGCCCAACAATTTGAAAATTCAACAAAAAATATAAGTAAAAAACCTCGCACCCACCCCGTAATCCAACAGGAAATCCAAGCAGGGGGGTTGCAGGGGGGCAGCATGCCCCCCATACACATTTCATAATTTGCGCAAATTACCATTGTCTCAAAAATTATTTTTTTATTTTCAGAATTTTGTAAAGCAGAATTTTGTAAAGCAGAATTTCGTAAAGCAGAGTTTTGTAAAGCAGAATTTTGAAAAGCTGAATTTTGAAAGCAGAATTTTGTAAAAAGAATTTTGACCTCGCCAGAATTTCGACCCCAACCCTCCGTACGGACCTGTTGCGCCAAAAGTTATTATTATTATTTGTTCGTGCATTGTGTGTATTAATTTCAATATATAGTGAATACATTCCTGTATCTTTGATGGTGTTTGAAAACTTGTCCTGTTATTAATCAATTTTTTTTCGCTGGTTCCTCTATATTTGCAATTGATTCATCTTTCTTTTGCATTGGCTTGATTGTACGCTACTTATATACCATCCACGCCACGTTCCATCAACTCAGACCCGCAATACCTAATTAGTGTGTGGTGTGCTTCGTTCTCGAGAAAGTTGGTAATGCTATAAACTCTACGCCAATTCTATATTTTAATTAGGGACAGTGGGTACATACTGATTTTTATCAGAACTTTTAGAGTTTGGCAAATGTTAGGTGCGGGTCATTTGGGATAAAAAAAGGGTCGCTGTATGGTTTCCGGGCATGTAACGATACATGTCAAAATCTGCGAATGACAGGCTCATTTTAAGGAGGCACTTTTGTGTTTATGGTCCATGGCCACCAAGTGTTGCCATATACTTTTACAGCATGCTTCTCGTTTGAATGGTAGGGAATTGTCGTTATTATTTTATTTTTGAAATTCCGCAAAAAAGGCCTTCCTAAGGGGGTTGACCGCATAGACGCATATCGTATATACAATTGTCCGAACAAAGAAATTTAAGTTTTGGTTTTTATTTTTTGTACATGTTACGCCTTTAGGTATGATCCAAAGCCTTACTTCGGGTGGATATGAGAAACCCTTTTGGACCTTTAGCAAAGGGCTTATTGTATTCACACTTTTAATGGGTTTACCCATGCAAATTACGGTACGGGATTCTCATGGAGCATTCCTTATGTATATGCCATTTAAACTGGATAGCCTCAATTATATTGGGGATTGCTGGTCCTTTCTAAAAGATGCTGAAAAAAGAAATGTCGTCTGTCTAAGAAAATAAATCAATTTAGATACGGGACGGGACACACCAGCAAATTGGTTTTAGCTCTTACCTTCAACAGAGGGCAAGAGGTCAAGGTGTTGACATTGAAAATCCACACCATAATCGTCTTGGAATTTCTTGATCCATCACATCGCAGAAAGTCATTTCCCTAAGGGTATTTTCAGACTTGTCCTGAAAATGATAAATGACATTAAAGTGTTGAACAAAAAAAAAAAAAGGAATAACGGAACTAAACATTTATATTATTTATGTAGTAGCCTTGCAACAGAATGAAGGTGAGCGATGTGAGGACAGAGTCTGTTGGGACAACGCAACAAACGACCCGACGTCAAGAGAGTGTACTAGGTGGAACCCTAATGAATCTATAATTAAGTAACTATGTATAGCAGATGAATACGGTTGTTCAGGTTTTGTATTATGGAACATCCTCACTTAGAACTGGGTATTGAAATAAATAAATAACTAAAATAAGTCAAATAATGGCTCTGTACAAAGTGGCGCGTCCCAACCTTAAAGATATGGCTTAATAGCAAATCCTCATTATAGTTCCCAAAGAAATACAGGTAAAGGCCTTGGCCACTGTTTCAAGCTATGTCCTCCAGCCAGTGGCTTGATTATTATATTAGACTTGTATGGCTCTGGAATTCTGGATCCAACGAAATCGATTACATCAGAGTAATAAAATCACTCCTGCTTTTTTAGGTAGCAATGTAGGCTGTGAAACGCAGCTCGGTGGGTGTGGCAAGCAAATTAAGTTCATATCGTTTCAGTACTTCACATGAGTTAAGGTTGATCTAAGAGGATTTTTGTACTATGGCCTTTACCAGAAAAATTTGAGAGCAATAGTATAACACAAAGCTCAGTCGGCCCCAATTGAAATCCCATCAAAAAATCGCCTCATGATTAAGCCCCTGCATGGGATTTTCTAAGTATATGCGTGCGGCAGCAATGGCGCTCCTTTAATGTGCACATGCAGGACTATTTGTAGGAAATCCTATGCAAGACACGCAGCTTGTGCCAAATGTACCGTCTAGCAGTTGACCATCTTGTTTGTATCATCTTTGTTTCGGAAGACTGTGAAGCGATGCAATGTTGTGTGCAATTTGTTAACCAATAGGTATGCCAGGTCACTATAAACTATAATGGCCGAATTTCTACCACTGGGAAAACTCTAGTATCTTAATAAAAGAAATTAATCATAATAAGCCTACAAAGTAAAAACCACATCTCGCTTTAGTACAAGTACAAAGGGATTACCTAAAAAAACACCGACCGCAGCGTTGGATATTCTGTGTCAGCTGACACCAATCCATATCGCTTAACAGATGTCCGCCCCTCAGCAACCTCACAATGACACGTTAGGATTATTCGTCGCGCTGCTTATTTGAGTATATTTAGGGCCACTTGCACCAAACTCATTTGTCAACAGTATTTTCGCTCATTCACTGTTTATTCCTATCTCGTAGATTAGGTAAAAATTGTGTTGCAGGACGACACTTGTTCACCAATTCATGGATAAAATATTAAATATTTATCCATTTTCGGAATCCTGCCCAAACATCAAATAGTAAAGGATAGTGTCAAATACCCGGTAGTTTGGCACTAAAATCTAAAAATAAGGAAATATCGGCAGTAGACTAAATTTTTATTTCTTATCGCTACCCTAAAATATCCTTCCTAGCAGTTTGACTAATACCGAAGTTATACGTTTTTTGCGCTTCATAAAAAGCTCTGAATTTGCCATCTCATATGTGGAGTGAAGTGTGTTGAAGGTCTTGTTGAGGGCGAGCTTTACTTTATCTCCCCTGATAGGCAATTTCGCATATGTGTCGTCGTATATGGATCTGAATAGACAAGTAGTTACCTAAGTAATTGCAATCAAACTTGTAATACGTATCGTCTTGATAAATATTTTGACTGGCCCATACCAATAACAGATAATCCAGGATATCGATATTGCTACTATTGTCAAATCATATCAATCAACAAATGTATTTTGTTTGTTTGCAAATGCTGAGTGACAACGTTTCAGAACATAGTGACGGTTAAGGTAGTGGGCTGAAATGCAATTGAAATTGATTTTAATGGGTCACCCCGAACTAAGTTATTTATGGCTGCCACTCAAATACCGAGTTTTGTATATGATCACACTGGTATAGATTTTTTTTTTTTTTTTTTTTTTTTTATAATTAACACGCACTAAAGAGGTTATGACTACTCGTATGGTGTAGTTTGAAGTACACAGCGCGGGCGTTTAGATATTATCCTTGTTCATGATGTCGTGTTTCTTTTATTTTTTCGCTACTGGTGTTAGTTAAGGAATGTACCTACTCAAATTCCCTTCTATCAACATAAAAGAGTCGGTATCTATTAAAATAGAATAAAGGCTCCATCTGTAAATACCGCAAAGCTTGGACTGAATTAACTGGCTTATCAATTAAAACATTTCTCTTGTAGCTCTGATCGCAAATCAAAGACCTATCGCGACATCAAATCAGTATTGCTTTCTACGAAAGCATTGCTTCAACTTTCTCGAAGAGAATTTTTTTTTTGTTGGTATCAGTTCTAATTAAAATCAAAAGTCAAAAACAAAACCAGTAGGTGCTAATCTATAAAAACGTTCATTTGGTAACTGACATGCAGTTATTTCGACAGTGGGTTTGTGGAGTGCTGTCCAATTCCAAACCATTGCTACACTTTAAAGCTTGGCACATTAATTATAGGTGTCAATCATGCAATGGAGGGAGAATTGCAATTTTCCCCATTTGATTGACTTTTAAAATGCCGGAAGTAATACTTTGTCTGATTGTGTTCAATTTCCGGA
Source organism: Cheilosia vernalis (assembly GCA_949126925.1). Taxonomy (NCBI): domain Eukaryota; kingdom Metazoa; phylum Arthropoda; class Insecta; order Diptera; family Syrphidae; genus Cheilosia; species Cheilosia vernalis. The sequence goes on along the minus strand of OX421358.1, from coordinate 1,012,644 downwards.
TTTACGATACCCTGGTGAGTTCGCGTGCGAAATAAAGTCGATAGTATTGTCGAAGGACTATGTACATGACGTATGTCCGTCGATGGTAAGCAAAGATTTCGATTCGATCTGCTGGGTAAATAATCAAAACAAATGTAGGGCATGTTGTTACAGCGAATTGAACCACCACTTTAACTGCGCACAGTCATGTATGGTTTGGTGAAATAACCGCGACTGCAGCTTTGTAGAGCAGCTTATGTTTAGCTTACTTTCCTTAGGATACAATTTTTCTTAGGATTTTATTTGTGTCATTTAAGAACCCAAGCTAGCATTCGGGTTAAGGCCCCTGTTCGCAGAAAATTTCAATTTAAATTTTACAATCTCAACATTTTTGTTACCTTAAGGTTTAAGAGACTGAAGATATCTGTAAAGTTGTTTCAAGTTGTAAGGGCGACATCTTCAATTGGGTATTTTAAAATTTTTCTACAGGAAGGTTTTTCTTTTCCAATTGGGTATGTTTCTTCCTCCACTTGTCACGAAACTCGTAAGTGGAAAACCTTTGCCAGTGTCACTCTCTTCTTCATTTTCCTAAATTATTTACTATCCATGAACTTGAACTTTAAGCTTTAAGAACCTACCTACCATCGACTAATAATTATCAACACACTTGTCAATGTGCAGAGCTATTATGTGATGCTCGAAAAAAGTGCCCTGATGCCATCCCAGATAATCGATTGTTGATGCAAGCTAGCAGATAATTACTTCCTTAATGGTTGAACACATTAAAGTGCAACAGCTGCTGCAAAGTAGTGGAAGTTATTTCGCAGCGTTGCCGAGCAAATAAAAATATCTGAGACTCAACGAGAGTTTCATAGCGAAGTAATCACCAAGAATTCAATATTCCATATTCCACAGATGCAGGCAAACACAATGTAGGTACATACTCTTTATTAATCTGCTAATGACAAACGAGTCCCTTATCAGAGCGCAGAACTTTGTTTTCTTTTCAAATAGTTGCGAAATCAATTCTAATATCCGCAAAGTTGTTTGTCATGCTAAAACACACCCGATGCTTCATGAGGAACTCCATTAAAAGTGTTCTCTCAATATTTATAGAAACGTTTTTAACTTCACCGAGACTTTGATGTCATAAAAACACCACACTTAAAAGCATCCGCAACAAAAAGAGACAACACAGATAACGATGAAATTTCTACATTAATTCCGGAAATTGAAATTCATTAAAATCAAAATACACAAGGCACAACCTGTAAATGGAAAGTTCCTCCTTCATGAGTGCTTTTGGATTTTTCAGCTTCTTTTTTCTTCTTCGTCGCTCTTGTCTCATTTCGACAAATAAATCAAAAATAACTTCTTGACATTGCGAGGAACACTTCGGATTCGGATTCAGTTGATTTTCACACTTAGACTTACGCGCACAATGTTGTACAGAATTCTGAGGAAGTGATTAAAGTTTATGCAAATATAATTTTCGTTCTTGGGACGGGAGTTTTGCTTAGAAAGTTCGTCATTTTGGCGAATAAATGTTGCATTTTAATGGGTAAAGCGAGCGTGTGCTCCATTTGCAGTTTGTGCTGCGGGGGAACAATACGGCGCTAGACAAATCATCGAGTTCAAAATGTTTTTTTTTTGTGCGTCTTTGTCTGCTTAGCGCACAAGTATTTAGGAGTTGTTTCATGTAGAGGACGGAGTTGAAGATTTAATTAAAAACTTCATTCGAACGAATTCGGCGAAATGTCATCGAATTGGAATGTGATGATAAATTGTTATATAGCGATTGAGTTGAGACTTGTGCGCTTTTTCTCTATCCGTCTTAGAGTGAGAAAATTGTGCAAGTATGTGAGTATTTTTCCTTTAAAAAAAATTATAAGTTTCTAAATTGAAGTTGTTCTGTTGCAACTTTTTACAAAGCATCACAAAAGAGATGTCATGCTTTACCCAACCGTCTGATCGCATTCCTAACATAAGGATATCTGGATATTAGAATTAATTATTCAAGGATTCACAACGCATTTAAATTACGATATGCATATTTACAAGAGAAAGAGCTTGCACACCCGTTCAGCATTTTTGTAGTTTTAAAGGTAGCTCAAAATCAAATAATTAATTAAATTAAATAGTTATACCCATTGGAACATTAAATTTAATGGGCTTTTCCACTAAAATTTCGAGTCGTAAATTTTGACTTAAAACAAGTGTTGCTTTGTTATTTTAAAAGCGATTTTAATATGCTATGTGCTAGGTGTTTGAAATGAGGCCCAGTGGGCAAAAAGTGTAATAACCGACAAGCAAAAAGAGTTATATTTAAATATTTAATATTGTTAGGTCATTAACGCTTTGCTTAAGAAATTTTCTTTTTAATAAAACTGCCCTTTTCGAGTTAGGTGTTTCAATTTAAAATTAAAGGCGTTTTAAGGAATGACTCTCAAAAACTACAGTAATTGGCAGCCCCGTAAAATAGTTATTTAATAATAACTACCGGCTTATTAACATTCATTTAATGCTTCTTTATTAAACAAAAATATGACAGTTTGATAAATTAATATTTAAATACAAAAAATACAATTAAATCTATTAAATAAAAATAAAAAATGGTTAAATAGATTGCGGAGTTTTCAAGGTTTTTTTAAGCCAGTTTAACAATATTTTTCATTTTTCTTTCTTCAACGTACGAAAACCTGTCCTTAAGCGAAATGAAAAAGAACTCTTAATAAACTTTAACAATAAATTAGCTCTTATTTTATGTATGTATGAACTGGCCCTCAATTTCTGTACATTTGAAATTGAATTGAATTGAAATTGCCAACAATTCATTTGTGAGCTTACTTATTTCGTGTAATTGTAATTGTGCATAGTTCACACATCTGTTATTTTTGCCAACAAGTCGCCCGTACGGCCAGTTTTATGTATAAGCAATGCTTCGTAAAAAATTGCCGTACCGAAATGTTAACTTATATTGGTGGGTAGAAGTCATTCAAGTGGCGATAATAATTGCTAACCTAACTCAAACTCCACTTTAATCTGTTGTATTTTAATATTATAAATAAAGTGTAAATTGTTCCTCAGTCGTTGAGTAATATGCCCTTTTGAATGAAAATCAGTCCGTTGTTGGTGCATTGCATATAATTAATCATATACAAAAATCTTCGGACACAATTCAATAATATAATTAAGAATTAAATAAAATTTGGAGCGTTTCTTTTCTTGGGTTGGAAAACAGACTGTTCAACTAGTTTCCTCATTTATTTCTACACTAAGAGCTTTTAGTTGTTGAGAAGAAGAAAAATGCAACTCAATACATTTTTTTTGACATTGGTATTTTAGCCGACTACCTTTAGTGGTATGTGCTAATATTTAGCAATTCAACAGCTCTGATCATTTTAACCAAGCATTTAAAAACACCCACTGAATTGTGCTCATTTAATCCGCCCACGAACCGATTGATTGATTGACTGCAAAAATTCGGCCACGCTAATACAGCTCTACCCGCTCTACCCAAAGATTTTACTGCAAAGGAATTTGATGTATTTCCAAATAAGCAATATTTTCATTTGCTCACCCCCAAATTTTTTATTATTTTTAATCTCAACATTCTTTACGAAATATCAGCCCACCTTTCACTCCATTGTGTACTAAAATTTGTTGCTAATTAGGCCAACTCATTGTTTTGCCAAATGGCCCTTTTTTTTCTTAAGTTCAGTGCATAATTAATTCATCAATGTCATACGACTGCCCACCTTTCCGGTTAGCTTACTATGATTAATAGCCTCTCCCGACATATATGTCGACTCATTCTAATATAAGATATGTACTTCAATACGGCAAATGCTATAAAGGGCATGAAATTCGAATATTGAGACATATCTATGTTGACAAAAATATGCCCACCATTGTGGGTTTTCTAACATACACCATAGGTTTGCATGCCGAATACTAGGATTGAACTTGCGAAAATACTTTTCATTGTGACTGTGCAGAAAGTTTCATTTGTATCCATATCGCATACAGATTTTGTGCGAAAGGAAATTGTTTTGTAGATCTATACACTATACCTAGGATGTCTGGCGGAAGAAATCGTATTATCCTGCTATACATTACTAAGCGAATACCGCAAATTGAATTTGATTTTTCTGGAAATTATTAATACTGGTGGGAAACTTTCGAAACCTTCTGCTGGTGTGGGGTGCTCTTAATTATTTCCTTTTAATTCAGTTACGTCGTCGTAAGGACTTTCAGTATACAATAAGCTAAGTGCAAAGTTCAGCTATGCTATTTGGAAACTTGAGGTCTATTGTTCTATTGTTCAATCGAAGTGATTTCCTTAAAATAATTTCTGTGTATCCTTTTAGCTCACAAACTATTTGCGGTTGAATGCAACAAAGTTTAAGGAACCTTTTTTCTGCTTTTTTATTCACTAGTTAACTTAAAAACTTTCTTTGAAGTGTTGCATTTGTTACCGCAATTTTTTTAAATATTGCAACAAAGCAGTCGCATGGTAACTACTTCAATATTGGATTGCTTTGCAAAGATATCGTACTAACGGGTGATTTTTTAAGAGGTTTAGAACTTTTTTTAAAAAAAAAACACAAAAAGTTCGAAAAAATGAATGAAATATTTACTTGAATCGATAGTTTGAACCTTGCAATTTAATGTTTAAAGATAATTTCATGCAAATGTTGACCGCGGCTGCGTCTCAGGTAGCCCATCCGCTGAGTCCAATTTTGGCATACTCTTTCACACATATCGGCCGGTATCTCACGAATGAATGCATGGATGTTGGCTTCCAGTGCGTCAATCGAAGCGGGCTTGTCCCTATACACATTAGCCTTGACATACCCCTACAAAAAATAATCTAATGGTGTCAAATCGCACGATCTAGGCGGCCAATTGACCGGCCCGAAACGTGAAATTAACTGTTCACCAAACTCGCCTCGCAATTGCGCCATTGTTTCGCGTGCTGTGTGGCATGTGGCACCGTCTTGTTGAAACCACATATCATGCAAGTCAAGAACTTCCATTTCGGGCAAAAAAAGTTTGTTATCATCGCTCGGTAGCGTTCACCATTGACAGTAACGCTGCGATTCGCATCATCTTTGAAGAAATATGGCCCAATAATGCCGCCGGCCCATAAACCGCACCAAACAGTGGCTTTTTCGGGATGCATTGGTAGCTGTTGCAATGCTTCTGGCTGATCTTCACTCCAAATGCGGCAATTTTGCTTATTTACGTACCCATTCAACCAAAAATGAGCCTCATCGCTGAACACAATTTTTCGAAAAAAGCGCGCGATGAACATTTCGAACCGAGCACGAATTTTGATAGTAAAATTCAATAATTTGCAAGCGTTGTTCATTTGTAGGACGATCCATGGTTAAATTGCAAACCAAACTGAAGCTGTTTGACAGTGACACAAGGTACTAAACACACGTCAGCTGTCAAAACCAGTGTTGCCAAAACCAAACCAGCTAAAAAATCACCCGTTATATATAAACAGTACGTATTTTACAGTTTTTCTAACAGCAAGTTAGTTTCGATATTGGTATGTGTATTTATTTTTTTTAGAACGAGGTCCATTTTAAGCAATGGCAAGAGGTATAGCCAAGCATGGCGCGTCAACATCGCAAATCACCAAGGAAATCTCTAATCATTGTGACAGCTTTACCCTGCGTTGGACTAGTGCGCACTGAGAAGTGTTCACGCCTGTTAAAAACACTGCACAACCCCGTAAATTCGGTATCATCGAACGCAAAATATGCTGCCATGAAATTTGTCAGTTTTTGCAATTGAAAAATACTTATCTTTTGGTAAACGAAGTATGAATATGATAACAAATTTTTCATTTGGAGAGTGGTTGAGCGTGTGAACCGCAAGATTTCGAAATTCGCTGCAGAAACTTCCGAAATAATATAGAGGGGGTGTATAAAAATTTCAACCCGTTACTAAGAAAAACTATTATTTGCCCAGCACAGCCACCACACTCGATAACGAAATGATAACCCACCTAAGGCTACTGGGCATCCGGATGAGTGTGCCCCTCTTGATTAACATGAGCACACATCCATGAATTCAAACTGGGCTACATCAAAGGTGAAATTCAGCTTCCAGGCAATCCCTTTCTTTTGCCCGAAGCTGTAAATCTACTTAATACTCATTTAATGGTTTTCAGTTTCATTTTGCAGCGGATTTTGTGTTTCAAATGAGTGTGTTATGAATTCAACCAATTCATCTTATATTTGCGGCATGCACAAGCACATGTACCTGGCACATGCGGATATACCTACCAGTGGAGTGCAACAAATCTGCTCTGGTAACAAAACAAAAAGGCTGAGCCCATTTCTAAAGAAGGTAACTATCCACCCATAAATCCGTCTTAAGCTTTGAAAGCAAACTCCCTCAATGATTATTAAATCAATTATCTTACCACACCAGTCTGGAAAATACTTTACACTATCAAAATCGAAAATATTATTATGAGACTTGTTATTTTTATATTGGAAACACCATCATCATCGTTATTATTGCGACAGCCACAACAGCTACAAATGCTATTTATAGATATATTTGCGGCTGTTAATTGAGTTTTAGAACAAACCACAAACCACACCATTTAATACTCTGTGTGTACACTGTACAGCCTCTATGAGTTTTTGGAATTATGAAATTCACTCTAATCAATTTCGGGGAAATAGTTGCCAAATTGGTCTGCTATTATACGGTGTAGATGAAAAGTGATATATGGCAAAGCTCTGGCATGACTTGATGTTGGCTTACTTCATAATCAATCAATCAGGACGGTGTCAGTAAGAATTGAAATCTCTAATCATGATTTGGTCTGGTGGTGTTGATCATAAATTTAGTTTGAGTCATTTTAATCCCAAAATATATATTTTATCATAATCGTCTGGTAAAAGCGGTTTTGTCGTTCAAGCTGTGCGAGAGAGTGAGTTTTATTGTTCGTCATGTATCCTTCCATTGTGCCTTGTATTTCTATTGGGGTTGCGACTTTTATTTATGTGGTTTGTCGAAATGCTCGGACATTGTTTGAAAGTCAGTTTTGGTTAGTTTTTGGATTCTACTTTGCAAAAGTGATTATAATTAATATTTATGTTAGGCACCAAAAGTTGTCCATGTTGGTGGACAATAAGAAAATATTTCCGTATTTCGTAATCAGTTTCAGGGAAGTAGTTCTATCAAATTCCTCATTCTCGTTTGCACCTCAAATGAGACAAACTCTATACATTCTGTAGAACGGCAAACAGAATTGAGGTTCCGAGTTTTGAGTGTCAGTCGGACTGGCTTATTTGTTGAACCAACTCATCCTTCATTTAGAAATACATTTTTGAAGTAGTTGTATTAGAGCTTACTGGGGTATGTTTTCCGAATCAAAATATACATAAAACTATTTTTTTCATTTCCCGACGTTTCGTTGATGTTTTTTCAACTTCTTCTGGGGATTTTTTTCTCTTTTATTGGGTTTTAACCATTTTTTTTTAAAAATAAATAAACACAAATAATATACGTATAACATAAACACTATACGAGTAAATAAATAAACAAAATTACTACACAAGCATCTTATAAACTAGTATCGCAGCTATATTTTTATTTTTGGGATGAATGGAATTTACCTACAATGTAATCCCGACTCCGAACGTCAAATTGTGAAAGCGTTTTCATCACGTTTATTCTCTCCGACATTTATCAGATCTTCGCGAGGGCCCGCGCATTGGAGAAAACAAGAAAGCACAATATTATATTATTTGGAGCCTTCGAGTCACAAAAAAAAAAATAAAAGCAAACAAATAAATAAAACCAATTGTTATAATTGGATATAATTTTCAAGCCGAACTAATGACAATCACGATGTAATATTTGTAAGAGACTAAACCCTAACCTCTTCATATAATTAGTTGCTCGCAGTGCGTTCATTCGTATATAGTTCATTATTGCAATGTGCATATTGTTTATGCCCATGCAAAGTGCACTGAACTGTGCAATTTTGAATGCATGGTGTTTGGCTCAGTGATGCGAAATCCATTTGTCATTCGCCGCTATACCCACACATCTGTGACAATAATTTGTCACCTTCACTTACCGTCACGAGTCACGACACCAGTCATTGTTCATTTCCACCACGCTAATATTTCAGAAATTGCAATTGTGTAACTTTCGAAAATTCAATTCGTGTAATAACTTTATCCTTGAAAATAATTAATTTAGTTATGCATTTGCAAGCCCGCAGTTTATTTAAACAATATCTGCAAATGCATCCATCAAACAATCCTAATTGGCTCTACCCAAACATATCCACAACATTAGTGCTCCCTTCCTATGTTGACTGTGATTTTATTCCCTCAATCGTTGTCCTCCTGTAAAAACTGTCCATCTCTCATTGGTGTACTAATTAACGCATAAGAAAATGTCTCAACGTTTTCCAATGCATACAACTGAACTTAAAAAAAAAAAAGCAAAAACAAAGAAGAATTTCGAAAACTGCTTGTGCATCCTGTCTTGAGCATAAAAGTTTTTTGAACAAAATTAAGACCAATTTACAGTAGACAAATAAACAAAGATAAAACTTTTTGGATTAATGGTGTAAGAGTTAGTAGAAGGAAGAAACTTATTTCTCGATCTAGGGACGTTTCCGTCGTTTGTGTGGGAATATTTTTGTCAATGTTTTTCCATTTCGATTCAAGAGGGGTTTTACGGAAGTTTTGGAAACGCACTGCAATTGGATTTTGACTTCTTTTTAGTTAGTTTTTTGTCAGTTTTATAGTAAATAAATGTGGTGGTCCTTTTAAGTTACATTATGGCTAAGATTGAAAACAGTTTTTTTTTAAAAGTTTAAAACTGCTTGTCGCAGCAAGTAAGCTTAGTGAGGTTTTAAGCTCAATAAGAACAAGAACTTATGGAAACTGATGCATTCGAAAATGTAGGGATAGGGTCACCTATTTATTTTGTTAGGAGTGCTGTATTGAAATACAAATGGAAACCAATTGTCTAAACAAAAGGAAACTTTTTTTTTGTTTCGATATCTAGAGCGTTTTTGGAGGTTTTATTTTTGGCAATGAAATGCGAATATGATAGGCACTCTTGGGATATTTATTTTGTTATGCTTAACATCCCTTCGCATCGCAACTTTTTTTCAAATCACATTAACAACAGCCCTCCATAGCAGTTCCTTTGTAAATTATATTGACTTCCTTGTATTTCTCTGAAGTCCCTCATATTGCTGTAGATAAAAAGTCTAATGCGACATTATCACTAGAAATACTTTAAGGCCGACGTGACAAACATCCCGCAAAAAGGATTTTCAAAGTCAAATCTCCTTCGTGTGACGCGAAAAAAAGAATACAGCAGCAGTTCCCACATTTGCCCACAAAATATAACTCATACGATTCCTTCTATCGTTCTATTTCTAATTTCCAAAAAATAAATGTCATCGTCATAGGTTCCGCTTTAGCACCATATAAATGGCAAGGCTTTGCGAGGACAAATGGCTCATTGTTCTTTAGAATAATAGTTTTCAAATGGCGCACAGAACAATGGAGCATGTCAAGTGCATAACCAGGCAAAAAGTTATGACAAATGTGGGTGTTTCATGCAATGTTCGTTCGTCACTATAATCCATGCGAAAATGTTGAATCTCGAAAATTTAAGAAGTCAATATCTGGCAGGACTTTCTGCAGCTGTAAGTGCATGGCGATATTGCATATTCAAAATTCGTTTGAATTAGTTTAAAATAAATTTATTTCCTAGTGTAGATAGCTATTTGCAAATAGTTAGCAATTATGTCACTGGGAAACTTGATATTTTCGACAGCATACAATTGTTCACACATTTATTCAACTTTTATTCGTTACATTGAGTAGCCCTCTACATGGAATACGATAGATGCGCTTTAACAAACGTATTGATTTTCAAGAGGTACTCATGCGAGCACATAAATAATAAATAATGTGATGGCACATTAATGAAAACGAAATATTCCCAAAAGACAAACAGGAATTAATATTGTGACACCATTAAATTTTAATTCATTAATAACTTTTGATTAAATAATTATATTTATTGTTCGTGGATAATTCCCTTTGCTATTATTTTTCGTTTTCAACTTGCAGAGGTTGCGGTGGCAATGTGGGGCTACCAACCAAGCTTAAGGACCTGCGGTTATACGGCTATCATATGCTACTTTAATGTATTCATATTACCATCAGTGTATTTTCGTAAGTACCTATTCATGGCAAATCCGACTGGTGAGTGTCCTTGCGATAAATGAGCACTCTACATAGCTGTAGGTGGATACAATATTGACAATAAATTGCTAATAATGGATCATTGAGTTGGAATGATGTTGTGGTTCGAGCACTATGTGTAGGTAATGGAATTTCATTAATGTCAAAAGGTACTCAACACTTAAATGGGAATGTAAGTACCACCGCTATGTGCAGAGGATTCCGATTCGAACATTGAAAGTAAGATAATGGATTGTAATAGCAGTCCAAACGGATTTCTAGGCTTCTATTAGGTTTTTACTTAAAAATATTTCTAGGTAGTATTACGAGCATTTTAAAGGAATGGCAATCGCAGTCTCTCGTAAAAGCTGAGATCACTCGGATAGGTAGTGATTCGGATTGCTACAGCGTGGCCACTTATTATCCAGCCAAGAAGAGCTGATCACACAGTACGAACTACGAAGTTCGGACAACAAAAACGAACATTCGCAATATCGCAGAGAATGGAAGGCTGTAGTGTCTGAGGAAGAGAACCCTTACGAGTCGGCAGCAAGGAAGTACAAAATATTTTTAAGGATTCGCCTCTCTTGGAGAATTTTGGTGGCGTATGCAGGAAGTATCGGCAAGAGAAATAAAGAGAAATAAATAAATAAATAAATAGTTGGCACAGGTCTATAACTGGCTAAGCTTAGCTTCTCACAGCGATTAGTTTTGTGTGAGTCCTTAATGTTTGGGACAAATGGAAGGGATCTACAATTTTATGCCAAGTCCAAACGGACAACTGGAAAGTTCTTTCATGACAGTTACACAATCGGGTGTTTGGCAGACGTTGTAGCAAGAGGTGGCGCAGTGGAAATAAACTACAAGATGGAATTTGGGTTTTTTCTTGAATCGAACCTGGGACCCATCGCTTAGTCCTCCAACACACTAACAGCTAAGAGAGCCAGCTAACAGCTGCACAATACAAGATGAAAAGAAAGCTGAATAATATTGCCAGGTAAAGAGACTCACTTGAAAGCCAGTGCAGGTTCTTCTCCTAGGAAGTGTGAGTTTGACTTTTGGATTGGTGCGTTTATCCTTCAATGTAGAACATATTTTATGTATAAATCAAGCAAATATCGAAACCAATTATGTCCAATCATCTATGGCCTACATTCAAAATACCAGCACTTCACCTTAAGTAAGCAATTTATTTGTCGGAACTTCAGTTCAGCGCCACTTTAACACTCTGTGCTAAAGGTCACTCTCGTAAAGGGTCTTTTATTAAGGACTCGACAACTTCTTTTATAAATGAAATGCAAACTACTTGAGCTCAGATATATAAAAAAAAAATATTGTTGGGTTGAATTACTATCAAAATATTTGCGGTCGATACGTTGAACAATATTTTCGATGACTCGGCGTCGATTTCGACGGCCGCTATTTCTCGTTCAATATTGGCTCTGAGCTCCTCTTACGTCTACGGCTTGTTGGTATAGACCCATAATTTAATGTGATCTCATAAAAAAGTCCCAGGAACGAACACGTTCACCGAACTAAAACGTCAATGTCGTCAATAAATCGATTGTTGGATCCTCTGTGTGGCTTGTGGCACCGTCTTGTTGGAACCACATATCACTGATGTCCAATTCATAGATACTATTAGCGTTCCAAAATTTCTCTGTAGCGCATACCATTTACCTTAACCTGATTGTCATTTTCATAGAGGAAAAAAAAAAACGGTTCAATGACGACACCGGAATGAAGACTTCACCAAACAATGACTCTTTGGGGATGAAGGGCCTTTTCATCACATGAGGGTTCTCGCCCGACCAGTAACACATATTTTGCTTATTGACGAAGCTGTTTAACAAAAAATTCTCTTAAAGTTGCGAGTTGCGACCACTGACTCGAAATTTTGGCTGCAAATTTAAATTATTTGTAAAAGTTTTTCCTTTCATGTACTTCACCACGATGAAAATGTCGATTTTACTGAATATTTTGACATTGACAGCTCGGTAATCGGTTTAAGGGTGCTCTCACACTGAAAGTTTGAAATTGTGAAGTCGCGTATGAAAGACCCTTACAAATAAATCAGAATAAAAAACTCTTACCAATGTGCTTCGAAAAAGGTCAGCTAAGCAAGCAACTCACCTTTCTCCATTTAATTTGACGTTTTTTCATAGCAAAGAAGCAATGTGTTTGACACAAACTCCAAGGATTTGTTATACCTTAATCTGATCTATTACATAAGCCTCCAAAACCACAAGAGTATGCACATAATAATCCAACCTTTGTTATATCTACAAATATAGCAACCACAACCTCTTCTAAACACCCACCCTCCCTTGAAGCAACCACTAAACCAACCAGACAAACCACATGTCACATATCCCCTACATGCATGTCATCTAAACCCGAAGATAATACAATTTACCGCCAAAACCTTTTTATTCGTTTGGCCCCTACAAGTACGGAAAGGGGCATCTATACTTGACAGTGGTATTGTCTGCGTCCCTGAAATAACATAAAATGCATCATGTTGTGGTGATTTCACTTTCCTTTAGACAAGAGTAACTGAGACAATCCCAAATTTTCAGCGAAATTGATAAAAGTGTTCACTATCCTGCAAGCTCCTCTCTCCCACAAGCAAAAAAAAAGCTGTTAAAGGATATCTGAGCCGGTTCGAAGTGTGTAGAAGGTATTTTCTGTTTTTATCATGTAATATTAGGTGAGGTGGGTGTACCTGATGTACACTGCATGTCAATTATTACCTTTACGAAATTGTTAGCTACACAAAGTGCCTGACGTGTAAAGGTAATGGCACTAAAAGCATAAAGCTATGTGGTACACAATCTGAAACCTACCATCTCATTTTTTTGGTTATTCTTTGATAACTGGAATCGGTGAAGGCCAGTGTAGTTCACACTAAGTATGTGTGTTTGTAAGTTCGTTTGCAAAGCGTTCACTGGATATGTTCTTATTGCGCTGGGCAAATGACTCCTCAGTAAGGCTTTTTGTCCCCGTTGATTGGTTGGTTTATGTGGCTGTATTACCACACTCCCTTCTCTCACTCTTGTTGCCTAGTAATTGTAAAATCGGTCTTAAATCGCTGGTTAAGAGTGATCTTACCTTTGAACCAAAATTATCGATTGCTTTGGAAGACCCCGGTTCCAACGATTTATACTCAGCCTTAAGCAGGAAACACATCACAGGGTAGTAGTATAAACGAGGATTTTTAGTCAATAAAGCGGGCCGTTCACGTTTCCTTTGTTCGTTGTATGGACTGTCTTAAGGTCCAGAAAACGCCCGGTTAGATGTACGACAAAACCATTCACGATATACCCTTAGGAACGTCCGTACGACCGTCACAACGTGAATGACATTCTTATCACAGTGAACAAAAAAATGTCGGCATTAAAATTTGACGGAGCCCTAGCTTAAGCCCGTATGACACTACATTTTTCTCTCATTTCTTCTTCATTTTTATAGCATTAAATCATGTTGAAATGTCAGCTTCGTGTAAAAAAGACAAAATGTGTATTTTGGAAGGGGTAACAATTGTTTTGCAAAGCAACCACAAATTTTCAAACGAATTTATAACCACAAACTTCAAAGTGACGTGAGGCCAGGGATCGCAGATTAAAGAAAAAAACATCCCAGTTTTTTTTAACACGAACACGATATTTTTTCCCCTTTTTTCAACAATACAAATTCTTTTTTTCCCAAAAACAAAAACACTTATTTAAGTTTTATTTAAATATCCTAGAAGTAAGAAAACAAAAAAATAATAGAAATAATACGGATAGGAATTATGTTGTTTACCCAAAAAAAACCTTTTGTTAGAAAAAATCGACAAAATTGCCGACTTTCCCTCCAATCTGGGATCACTGCTGGCGGCAAATGTGAAAATGTCAAAAAAAGCTGCCAACAGCTTAAAACAATGTAAATTGAATGCATTTTCAAATCGTTTTTATTTTGACATATCCATATTAATTAGGCTGGTGTGTACGCACTCACCCCTATCGGGAATTTGCGTAGTAATTTTTCCTCCTGCTCTAGTTTCATTTTTAAAGTCTGAAAAATGCAGAAAAAAATTTAGGCCCATTTTATTCACTCGAAGTTGAGCACAACTTGGGAAGTTTCCCATATAAAACTCCCCAAGTTGTGTTTAACTTTGAGTGAATAAAATGGGGCTTAGTGTCATACGAGCTTTAGAGAATGAATTATCGGAGACTTGAAACTCATCTAAACATTTCGCAGTAAATTTGCCTATTTCGTTTTTCAGTCCCGTTTACAAGCTGATCTGCAGTCTCATAATTAATTCGAAGAGAGTCCCGCTGTGAGCTGAAATGGCTTCATGGAAATCAATAATCGTACGTACACACAAACAGTGTAAATGTAGTATTCTCTTTTTATCTTTCTCCATTACGTGGTAAGAGAAAGATGTTGTTTTCGTACAAAATTTCGAACTCGAAATATTAATAAATTCTGATATTACAATGACAGAGACACACAAAAAAGTGGGTAGCAAAATTCTGTTCCGTCTCTCCGTCTGTCCGTCCTTCCACAGGCCTACAGCCTAAACGGCTTCCTGGATTACGTTCAAACCTCGGATTTGGAGTTTTTGGGCTTACAGTTCGGGAGGGTTTTTTTGCAAGGTAACCTCAATATTAATGGTACTTCCCATATAAAATTTTCGTACCAAATCATTTTCTAAGGTAATGTGGTCATTTATAACTTAATAGCAAACTTAGTTTTTCTCTATATTATTGCACAATGGATTTTTGAAAAAAAAAATTTTTTTTTTAAATATAGGTTTTTTTAGTTGACCGGAAAACGGCGATAACGATTTTGACCAAAATGCACACTTAGAGTCAAATGGATGTTTTCAAAACTTTTGTGTCCTCAATTTTCGATTTGCTAAAGGCTCTGAAAGTCAGTCAGACTCGCATTAAACGAGAAAGTTTCGTGCGACCCAGTCGTGTTCTTGTGTTTTTGAAAAAAAAAACTTTTTCTTGCATGCAAATAACAATTAGTCTTCTTTGCTGTAGCTTTAGTTCTGAGACTATTCTCAGTGGACAACAAAGGCTTGGTAAAGGCTGCCATTTTATCCGCGTCTTCGTTCTAGGAACTTGTACTTGTAAATACTATATATCGAAGTAGCTATTACACTCTCCGCAAAAAGTTTCACGTGCCTTTGTACATAAACATTTTTATATTTCTCGCGAACGTCTGACAAACATCCGAGAGTATAACTTGTCATGAAAGAGCTTCTCTATCGGCCCGTTTGGAACCGGCATAAAATTGTAGATCCCTTCTATTCGTTCCAAAAATTAAAAACTCACACAAAACGAATGGTTGCGAGAAGCTAGGCCCTGGGTCCCTACAGACCTGTTGCGGCACCTATTATTATTATTATTGTTGTAATCTACCCAAGTCTTTGTTAAATCTACTCTTCCACGAACCTGTTGATTGTTTAGTACAAAACTTAACACTTTAATGATTTATGAAAGACTCAAGTGTCCAAGACTTGCCATATATTAACGTCGCAGCAAATGGTGCATGAAGTGACACGAAATATAAACGACGACAGCAATAAGTAAATCAATAAATTAATACCCAGCTTACGTGGTGCATTTGAAGAAGCATCACTCAAAAGTGCAGCATTTATTTATGGACATCAATTAAGCAAAACCCCCCAAGAGATGACATGCATCCTTGTCTTCTAATGCGTTTATCTTTTCACGCGGATGACTTACACTTCTAATTAGTTTAACGTGTTTTTTCACAAAACAAATTTTCCAACTTTGGACATAAACACATACGAGTACGAATACGATGCCATGCACTGGGTAAACGTGTATGTGTTTATTTAAGCTGATTGTGTTTAAGGAAATGCGCTTGCAACCCCTTGTAAAAGTTCAATTTATAATGCCAGGGAATTAAGTATAATTAGCATTAAACGTGTTAGGGAAGAGGGACTTCACTGCAGGTGTGCATATAGTAATTTATATTATACTGCCGAGAGTAATTAAATCGCTTGTTGGATTAGAGTAAAACTGTTTGGGTGGCGGATCTGTATTTTATGCATAAATTAATAAATAGGATTTTTCAGGCTTAAAAAGCGATTGGATGAAAGTTTGTATGATGTTGTATGATGAGTAAAAATAAACGAAATTTTGAAAAATAAGAGTGCTCAAAATTGTGTAGCAAATAAGGACGCCCTTGAAGTGGCATCGCATTTATAAAACAGGTTCGCATCTTTTCAACGCTTTGATTTGTGCGACTCGATGCCTCCAGAATTATTGCCAATATCATCACTAGGAAAGCATTAAGAATTTGTCGGATCTAACAAATTTTATCAAGAGCCTTGCATGAGCTGTAAATTTAGTTAGACGCAGGTGTATATAAATCTAAATGAAGAGTATTCTAGCGGTTTACCATTAAAAGTATTATTGAGTACGTTTACTATTTTTATGTCCTTTTACTGAACAAAATCTTGGAAACATAATCTAGTCAGTTCTTATCGGTAAGACAGCTCCAAGCTGTTTGCAGTCCAAAGGGAGACTACTCGGTACTCCGTACTCGTTATTTATTTTTCTTTTCTTCTGTCATTTTTGATGCGGACTGGTGTGGAATTTGCGCGATGCGATACATTTACAATGAATGCATTCCATTAAAATTTAGTAGACAATCGATTGTAAAGGTCGGCGGGTATGTTTCACCGCCTAGGCTTTAAGCGGTCGAAACTTTATCAAGCATCTGAGAGGGGGTTGGTGAGAGGACACGTTATACGTTGTGAGCCTGCTTGAAGCAAACTCAAAATGTTGATATCTGAGAGGTGTTGATTGTTGATTGGAAACAAACATTTTTCGACATCCATTCGATTTTCGACCACAAGCGAAACTAGTAACAAGAATTATATCAGATCATAGCTTATAATAAAAAATAGATGTCCTTTAGCTACACAATCCTTAACAGCATCTTTCACTTTGAATTTAGTCGAACTGCGCATATAAAACTCCGAGCTAGTTCGTTACCATTTTGCAGATATACAACAGAATATTATCTTCACCAATTATAAAATTCATGTAGTAAATGTTCAGACGACATCGTTTGAAAAACTTTACTAAGTGGGGACCACAATCTTTGAGGTCAGGTCTGCTGTAATAGAATTTACAATCGCTCGGCTTTTGATTATAATATTTTGTTTTATCTTTTCACAGTTTGCGTGGAACTGCAAAACATCACAATATATACCTACACAATTGAAATAGTTGAAAAGGCTCTTTGAAGGTTTTCCAATTTGCCATCGAATTAGTCGCCCTTTGTTCAGTTTCTTTTCACTATACTCTTGCAGTATCTCCTTTCATGTCTTTCAGGGTCGTCTATGATTTTGTGTTACTCCTTTCTATGTTACCACACTGTAATCTTCTTAATCCGTCTATTGTCTTTTGTTCGCATTTCAGGTGCCAGTCCAATTACACTTAAGTACCCACCAATGACAAAGTCTGCTTATACAAAAACCAAATCCTCCATATTATCGGTAACGTTAATTTGCAGACAGCTATACGAGTTTAATTAAGAAGACAGACAACCCCGCTGCCTGGCAGACGTCAAATCCATTCCAGAAAAATCATCCTTGTGTAAATATTTCCATATCAATATAAATTCCTATCCCCAATGAGATCTTACCCTGAATGCCCTTATAACTTTACACACCTTTGCCACAAGCCATTTCAATATTATGCTGCCCGTATGGCCATATGCCTTAACCCCATCTAATAAATGGCAACCATCATTAAACTGACCCTCTTGGTTGGATAATGCTGCTGCTGCTGGTGCTTCTGCTCCGCCTCACCACACTACGAAGGATATCATCGAAGATTTAAGCATCGTAAGCATCTGCGTCAGCAAGTGGCCAAACTCAATACTCTGACACTTATAACTTTGCATTGACGTTAAGCTTTTTTCTTTCACAGACTCCACAGGAGGACATAATATGAGTACAAAAGTCCCGTTCGATACACTATCATTTTGTGGCTAAGGATACGTAACCCCATTGCACTGGTTGGATTAAGTTTATGGAAACGACAGGCTTAGATACCGCAATAAGATTATGAGTATGAGTAACATCTGCGTATCACGTGGTACTTGAGGGTATTAGATTGTGGAGTATGTTTGGTTAATATAAATGTACTTGTATATGTGCTATATGCCATCGTTGAATTCAATGGAATTTGTTTAGCATCGAATTGTAACCAGGTCAAATGCAATGTGCTGATGTTTTCGCATCAATTTAAGGTATGTAGTTGAGCGGGCTTGAAACCTATTTGAACAAATTGCATTATAGAAGTCGGTCTTGTACGTTTTTGCGATGGAATGTGATTTTGATATTTTTTTGGGGTTGGATTATTTTATTTGTCAAACGACTGTCTTTTGTTTGCAAAAGAATAACTGACACGAAACTGATTGGAAGGATAACCCAGATAGAAGGGATGAGTTGATGCAACCTGCACTATTACTATCCATTCAAATGCAAGTCATCCTCAGGCGGTAGTCCACTAGTTGTAAGGGTTATTGGTTTTGAAAAGATTAGTGGAACAATTTTTTTTTTACAGTTCCCCCCGAAATATTCCCTATATTTTTAAAAATTGGTATCGAAGATGAATTTGGAAAAAGGAACAAAATTTCGCCCGGAAAAAAATCATCTCGTAGACATAATTTCCCCACGAATTTCGCCGTATTCCCTCCGCAATATTTCCAACGTAATATGCTGGTGGAAATTCAAAACCTAAGCAGTGAGTATGGGAATAAGTAGTCTGTTGCTCGTAAATTTGATATCTTGATTCTAAAAAGGTAAAAAAGATGTTAAGTATCGACTTGTTGTAGGTACTCCAATAGAAAGTGGAAACTGGAGCGTATTCAAAATAAAACAGCAATTATTTCTAAGTTCTACCACTCAAGGGAGAAATTTTATTTCCCTCGGAGTCTCGGGTATCCCTGAATGCATTTGTCAAAGTTGGTTACAGAGTGCTACACCTTACAAGAATTACTAAGAATTTTAGAAACCAAAACGAACTGCATGCACTTTCATCTGTAGTTAACGAGTTGGAACACCACTTCCGCCACATTCTCTTCTCACTTCTGCAGCTACGTGCAAATACGGCAACGGCAACGGAAACCACCTTTAAATATACAACGATGCACGAATTTGAAAGCAAAGTCATAAATCAGTGTATTTCAATCCGTGCTGCTCCCGCCCATCCGCGTTTCGATATCATACCTCATTAGTGATTTTTCAGTGAACCAACATTTTCGGTATCGCTCGATAACGGTTATACGACCAGCGAGCACCTTTCACCCTGTCGGATACATGCCCTTATACACGCTCAGATACGTCATTCAATTTTCCATTGACGATGGCGAGATCTTGAATTCCTGCGAACGTTAAAAGGAAATATGGTACACAATAATACCATTTGCGGCCATTCATCATTTTATGTTCCGTGCGCCCGCCGCACGGGTAAAGGTATCGCCCTGCAAAGAGCGATATTTCGCAAATTAAGTCCGCATTGATTGCCATTACAATTTTATGTTGTGATAACAAAAACCCTCAGGCACGTGACATTTCTTTACACGGACAAATTTTAATAAAATGTATTATTTGAACTGTGGTAAAAAAAGCGGAAAAGTTTATGAATTGTTGGATGGTAGGTATATTGGTTAAAAGACGAAAATAAAACGAAAACATTTTTATCAGATGGTTTCACAGCAACATTGCTGTTGATGTGTACCTTTTCGAATTGGCTGGGCTTCGTGTTGCTAGACAAAGTTTATCTTAATAGAATGTGGAAAGCATAAACATACACGGCCGTAAATGTACAGACACGTGTGCGTATCTATATCCTCTCTAATTGGGTAGATGTAAAAAATTGATGGCAGCATTATACTCGGTGACACAAAAAAGGACTTCGTTGGAATCGAAGTGTTTGAATTGAGTTATGTACTTGCCACAAGTATGAGGCACACCTTAAATTTTAGGGCAGAGTTTTTTGCGTGTGCAGAGGTAATTTAAGTTTGAACTTGTTTTCGAAAGACCATTCTGCTCAGTAAATATTTCCCAGTGAATTTTAGTAAATTATGCTTTTAACATAGGTACCCCCGAGATGAGAATGAGGGTCACTTTCGAAACTATTTATCAATAAGTATTTCTCCTGAAACGTATCAATATCTCAAGTGATCGAATGATTGTGAGAATCTAAATAGGCCCACTAAGCGCCCTCTGTTGATTTCACATTTTCTCTTATTCTACTCATGTCCGAGATCCGAATTATTCGCACTTCATACACAAACCAACTGTCGGCCCAACTTTTCCCAGATTGCAAAAAAGTGTCGTCACAAATCCATCGCTTAGTTCCTCATTAACGCAACAATCCCAAGGGCTGCTGGCAACTACTCCGAAAGACTGGTATTCCCCTAATGTACATTGTCAAACAGATAACCACTAAGAAGAGATTATTTCGAAATTAAAAGGGGAGATGACAACAAATTCTTCACAGATGGTTAAATGCAATATCCCGTTCG
Source organism: Cheilosia vernalis (assembly GCA_949126925.1). Taxonomy (NCBI): domain Eukaryota; kingdom Metazoa; phylum Arthropoda; class Insecta; order Diptera; family Syrphidae; genus Cheilosia; species Cheilosia vernalis. The sequence goes on along the minus strand of OX421358.1, from coordinate 991,840 downwards.
TTCATCAAGTTTAGAAACCATTCACTTAAGTCTCAAACTCAAGCAAAATGTACACCAAAACCGTTCCCCATAATCCCTATACAATTTTCCATATCTGCGAAACTTTTTCCGAACGTGAAGCTTTTTCACTTAAAATCATCACCTCGGTTGTCATACAAATACTCCAAGCCCGCACCGCTACTGCACCTCCCGCTATAAATACACATCCTTTGGTTACATTCCCCCTTCTGCTTTTTATATGTACAGGGCGTCATTTTCAAAGGGGATTTTAGAGAAGCGCTGAGGTCTCTTCATTATCTTAAAAACAAAGCTCAACAACGCTGTACACCACGATGCGCTGTGGCGTTGAAGTAAACACCTTCATAACTTACTCAACCATACTATGGAAAAGAAACAGCAAAACAAAAAAAAAGGTGAACATAATTGCCACGGTTTCCTTTTAGTGGAATCGTGGGCGAGTCTACAAAAAGGGTTCAAAAATAAAGACGTCGCTTTTATGGAGCCTCAAATATTTTCCATCATATTACTGCAGACTGCAGAGGTGTGAGGCTTTGGTTTTACTATAATTTAGAAGGACACGTTTCGTATAGGTCGTATACAATTTTGCACTTAAATTCCTGTCTGGCTGAGCACTGCTGTAAATATCAAGATAAGTGATGCTTCAATAATTCCGAATACAAAAACAACCAATGCGTGAATCTTGTTTCCTTCCATTTGCTAACACTAACACTATACCTAAGATGAGATATTCCTCTCTCGCTGGTTTGGAGTAAAAAACTAGCGGACCAGAGCTTAAGTCTCCATTGGCTGTACCTACACGTTGAACGTGACGACTGATTTTCACTTAGCGAACTTCGTGGACGTCGCTGTACAATTGCTATGGGGCTTTCTCCCATGTCTGTTAAATCTTCTGGTTTCAAATTTAGGAAAGGAAGCATAATCTTTCACTTGATTTTATGTTTAAATAAAGTTCTTAGTCAAGTGTGAGTTCATAATTGTAAATAATGTTTCCTAAGCCATGCAACAAATATTCATGAATACATTTATGAACGCAAAACTACAGCTCTCTGCATTGACAAAAATGAGCTCATAATTGCATACGTAAGTAGGTATATAAATTAATTTCGTGAATGACAGAAATGACAACTTGAATGTTTAATATTAATTCCGATTGTGACCAGTAGATATTATTGCTCTTGTTCGTGTCTAAATACCAAGAGTAATTAATTAATTAAACAATTTACAAAAGTTGTTCTTATGTTTTCTATCCTAACACTTTTGTGACGAGCAGCAACAAAACAAAGACACATGCACTATTGGCAGCATGTGGACTGCAAACTTTCTTCTATGAATGTAAGTATACTGCCAAACTTCTGCAAATGAAAAAAAATGAAAAAATGAAATAATGCAGTATTTTTTTTTGCAATAATAAACAAAAAAATCTATCGGGAATATAGCATTTTTTTTGGACCTGCATTGTTTTCGATGCATCAATATTGTTTATATACCTGGTTACTAAAATTAAAAAATATTACTGTGGCCGAATTCTTGGTCATTGTGCACGTTCGCGTTTGTCAACCATGAGAAGATTCAGCGGATGTGCAGTTCGACCGCCTTCCATAAATGTGGCAGCAATGCCGGAGGATGCAACAGCCAACTCAATTTGAGATCTTGACCGAATTGTTGCCAGAATCAACGAAATAATCTTGCCTTTCCCACCGGGATCACCGAGAAAGTAAATGCCTCCCGTTACATCGTCAACAACCTTCATCATTATCTCGTTAACTTCTACATCCAAAATTCACGCAAAACGTCTTTTATCACAATGAATTTCACAAGTATCCGAAATTTTTCAAGCTTTACAACGAATTTTCCACCTTAACATCGTCCAAAATCATCAAATCATGCGAAAAAAATGCAAAATTTCGTCAAAAAAATCTAATTTTTTGCGGTTTTCCGGAATTTTCCAAGTTTTTCACTAAGAGTTTTCTATTTTTTCATTCGAAAAGCCATTCCTTAACAATTGCACACAAAATTCCATACAAAAAAAAATCAATTTTCGTTTTTTCCATTTTCCTAATAGTTTTTCCAAAATTTTCTTTCGTAAAGACCTTCTCTTTATAATTACGAACCGCTGAAAAAATATGTGAACCAAATCGGCCCAGCCATTTAGTATGAATGAACATTTCCATTTGAGTAATCTTTGAAATTTGTTTTAATTTTACTTTCAAGCAATTTAAGTTTCACAGAGATTTTCGATTTTTGTCCCCGTTTTTAAGCTTACTCTTTTCCATTTTTCTTTTTAAAAGCAAGCAAATGGGCGATTTTCCCCTTAATCTGGAATCGCTGCCTCGGGCATTAAGTAGGTACTGAGCGTCTGCGCCACTTGGACAAATTGGGTAAATTCATGCGAACGTCGAGCTACGAACAACGGAAATTTGAGAAGAACGCCACAGCCCCTCCTCACGCATCTTTAGTTTTACCTCAAAAGAACTCTGTCGGAACCTAAAATACATTTTATTTGAAACACAACTAGTAATAAAAAGCTATTAGTATTTAAAATTAATAGCAGGCAATATTACTGTTTAAAAATATCTCACATTACAAGATTCATTTTTCTTTAAACGGAGACGAACAAACAAATCATAAAGTGTGCTCATCAGCAGCAATATCTACTTTTAGACACTTATGCCGACTTAATACAAACTGGCGCCAACAGTTTAAGTCTACAATCAGATCCACACTCCACCATAACATCAACACTACTGAGTTTACCATCTTCTGAAGCACTAGTTTATTCTAGGGAAGACGACCCTTTGTAGAATGTCAAAACTGAACTTACATACATTTCCACCGAAACACTCCAAAAGCAGTTCATCCAAATCCGCCTCAGATGCCAAATTTGGTGCTATATCCATTGTTTCTACCTACACTTCATTATGGTTGGCTAAACGAAAACATTGCCAACTATATTGGCCAAATTGAATGTTTTGTGCTGTTAAACATTGAATTGCCCACTTTCATCAGCCTTAACAGTCCATTAAGGAACCCAAAAGCATTCTCATTACCAAAAGCCTGTGATTAACTTGCTCAATCGATTCGTTTCTATATGAATTGCCCACATTTAGGCGGTAGTTCAACTTAAAACGCTTACATACCTACGAAAGACAAAGTATCCACTACAGCGATATTTGATCAGCAATTTGGCCCGCAATTACCGTCAAATCGTCCTTCCATTTATCTGAAGTGGTATGATGGCGATTATTGTTTTATGCCCTATAATTCCACCATCGCAATCATGTCGGTTCGTCGAGGTTTGTAGGATGGTTTCAATCGATTTGTACTTAAGCGCCTCGAATGCGCAACATAGAAGAGCAGTGAAATTACCTGGAAAAGCATTTCAAATTAAGGCTAACAGTAGACAGCACTGCCATGGTCGAATTGAGATTTTTCCAATTTAAATTTTTATCTCGATTGACACACACAAACACAAAAAACAATCAGAATGAGATCAACTCAATGAGATGGAGTCTTAAGAGCTCAATCAGAATTAGGGAATGCAAACGCATCCTTTGAGTTTTTAATTAAGTTAAGCGACATTATTCTCTATTTCATAACGATATCCGACCAAACGGAGTACATAAATATTTAAGCTACAACATCAGCCGCATGTCAGGGTGCCGCAGGAAAAATAAAAACGACGACAACAGAAAAAAAAAATCTTCTTACTGTAAGCGAAAGTAATTACTTTCACCAAGATTTATTACCTGCAATTTACAGCAGCATCGTGGTGTGCCTTGGAATGTTTTTGCCATGAAGAATGAACTGGATACCGCGATATGTTGGCGGAGTACCTATATGTGTGATGCTCTGTTTTGGATTTATATATGTACCTGAGGTGTGTATTATTCGTAACGGATTTATGCGCTGATTCGGAAGAGAGGTGTATATGTACCACCCTCGTACATAGGCTTATTAACAATTGACGTCACAGCGAACAGAATGTTATCTGCAGCTCGGCACGGGTGAGGCGAAAAATATCAAAGTGGCATCGAACCGTGTGCACATGACGCTAATACCTTGTAAATTTGAGCAGAAAACTTCGATGGTGGCCACACAATGAGAAAGTGAAATATGTCACATTTGCTTTATGTTGATGACTGGTATAGCATATATAGGCGATCAGTTAATTTATTGCTGCCATCTGATAGTTCGCTGTCATGCCCATTAATCCAAATCGAAACCACCTTGAAATTCCTAACGATTCCCGTCGCAGCTTGTCATACATTGTCAGTCTATGTAAATTTGCATTTATTATTTAATTACTGTGTAACTACGATGACCGTGTAGTTGCCAAAGTCACACTTAGCCACACAAACATACATATTGTAAAGTGACAGCGGCCGTTTACCTGCACAAATTTGCGGCTTGCCTTATTGGCATTGATTGTGTTTGGGGACATGTCCTGTTTGGCTATCTATTATTACGTAATAGCAATGCCTACTTTGTGGCCATAATTTAAGTTGGCTATATTTTGAGGACTTGCGCTTTTCGTATGTGGTTGGCAATTGGGGCAATTAGGAAGACGCTTGTTACTGAATTTGATAACTAATCGCGTTACAGTAATAGAATTTCTGTTGTGACTTTGTACGGCCCAATTATGCAAATGGAAACTGAATGTCTAATGCATTGGTTGCGGATTTTTTTTTATTTTAACAGCTAATTGGTTTTTCTCGTTAATGAATAAAGGTTTAAAATTTTAGGCTCATGAATATCGACTAAAAAATATATTTTGGCAACATTTCAATGATATGGTTATTAAAAAATAACATTGGAGTCTTCCAATTAATTCCGCGATACCAATAATAATTGTTTAGGCGAAATTTAACACCAAAAAATGCATATTGTGACCTACATTACATTTACAGGTGAAGGTAGCTATCTGAGCTTTACTTCGATTTCAAGCTTAGCACGGAGCTGTTTGGGAACGAAAACTTCCCTTACAAGAGTGACACGCCGCAATTATGAACGAAAAATTTCCGTATCCTTTCCGGTTTTCAGATTGTAGTAGATAGAAGTCGTTACCTTTCATCAGATCCAGCGGCTCGTTAGAGCAAATACCAAATGAGCAGTGAAATAGTTACCTAGGTAAAAAAATGTTGATTCCACACCACAATGCACTTCGGAGAACATGTCAAAGTCAGTCTGTGGCAGGTATTCTGCAATTCTGCATTCCTTTCCAAAACAATTTGGAAAACCATTCGCTGGTCACAAGTAAGCGGATCTTTAACGAATGTGAGAATAAAAATCTCAAAATTCAATAAAATTGCAAAAGAAGCTAAGCTGCCAAATGAGGGGGTCTGTTCAGACAAATATTAAAAAAAAAAAACAAAAGATAGTGTCGTGTTTAGAAGACCTCAAACAAATATATTCTAGGTCGTGCTCACACCAAAAACATGAAGAGAATTTCTAAATTGTTGCTGAAAAAATGTTTTCTGGTAGTTTTGTGGTGTGGAAAAATTCCGCAAAACTGAGAAATCCCAAAAAGAGGAAAAATTGGTTATTTCTTCTGCTCAGCCCAAGCACATCAACCATTAAGCCATTGTTTCCTTTCTTCGAATTGCCTTAAATTGGTAGTTTCATTGCTTTTATGAAAACAAGAACGGAAACCAATAAAGTAAGCATACCTAAGCTACTGAGATGTAGAACCAAACCAGTCTATCGCCACGAAATTCCTTGAAATTTATTTTTTCCAGGCGAAATATCTCTTTCATTGAATGCCACAACCACGACTCATTGGATTTATGGCACTTAATTGAATTTCATTACGCAGATGTACATATGTATACCTATGTTTATAAGCGACGAATTTATTACAACTGCATAACGTTCTCCAGCAAATTTACCGCGGATTATCTTAGGGTATAAGCAAAAAATCCACTTCAGGCGTGTGCGCCATAAAACTCTTTGTCTCGTTGTCGCTGAAATCTTAATTTACCAAGTCTGAGAGGATAATTGAATAGAAGGAGCATTTTGATATCAACTCTTATTACATTGTTTTCAGAGCCATTGAACCGTGCCCCAAAGAATGCGGGTATACCTACATACGAATTTTGTCGGTCTCCTGAAAAGCATATAAAAGTATGTGTAAGGCTTGACTCAATATAATTGTGCTATAATTATGCACTCATTCAGAATGGACTCTTAAATTTCACAACCTATCGGTAGACTCCTCAATAGACATTGAGGCGTGTTAACACTATGGCATGCCAGAGAACGGCAAGGGTTCACATTATAGTCTGTCATCACAAGGAGGTGTAAAGCTCCTGTTTTAATATATTACTTTCTTGCCGCCGTCAATAAATCAACGTTACATGCGACAAGGTTTTCTAGAACAGCATTTCGTTTTTGTTATTTGCAAGGGAGAAATGTCATGCATTACAAATTATACCACAACACCGCATGTACCTAGTAGGGAAAATGTTGTGGTTCGTAATAATAATTGATTTCCTTGGAAGTTGTACCCGAAAGAGACTGGAAAGTTGTCTACATAATAAAATGCCACAGAGAAGTTTCCATAAGTAAACATTAAGAAAAGAAAATACCGCCGACATTTTCTGCTAATATATTATTGTTAATAATTGATGTTTCATTTAGTTGCCGAGAAGGATGTCCTTAGAGGAACTTTTTACCAACACCAAACATTTTGAACAGACCAATTAGAGAGTTCTTGTAACTGTATCTATATCATCCGGCTTATTCATTCTATCAGTGTAAGGCTCCCTTCAATGAATGCAAATTCTGTGGGGGCAGTCATTTTTTTGCTAATTTATCCAATTTAAGCTGAACAGCGGGGAGACAACCATAATTGACAAGGGTTTCTTTCCCCCAACAACTTGGTAGATACCTCAGAATTTATAGCATTATATTTTGTATATTTTTCATTTCCGGTAATTTGTTTTCAGGTTTGTTTTCTTCCCGAAACGATTTGTAAATGGTATGAGAAAATGGTGCCATCTATTCAGGTAGACCGCGAGTCATGATTAGTGTGTTGTATGTCCTCTTTCCGATTATTTGCCTGTATACAAATTTTATTTAAATTGCCTTTTTTTCGTGTTGTAAGTTTACATTGGCATCCATATTGTAACCTCTATTTGAATTATTGCAAGACTGAAGTTGATTATATTTATTTCCTTTCCTTGCAGTATTGCACTTTGGATACAAAATCTTCTAAAGGAAGCTTACATTTTTAATATAATAAGTAGTTGGGACTGAGTTTAATCAGAGACCAAAGTCCCTATTTATATCATACGTGCAATTTTCTGTTATAGTCCTAGAGAGCGACTTTTCTACACTTGGACGCCATTTATATGCATTTGAATAGAGGAGCCGAATTCGCAAGACTTAAACATTGAGATAAATTAACCGCAAATTATGAACAAAAAATGTTTATTGATGCGGATTGCTTTTTGCCAAATAATTATGAATTTATCGTGTGAGCGTCAGACTTTAAAATGTTTTACGATCTTCATGAGTATAGATATTACCCTATAACAGCATAATTCGGTTTAGGTTACTTCCAAGTTTGTATTTTTCGTAGTTCTCCGCAAGTGAAAATATTTCTTTTCATATAAAAATATATCGGATCGTAAAACTTTTCATATCTATACCTATACAATCTATGCAAACTCATTCTGCCATTGAATCCTTCTGCAAACAAAAAAAAAACAACAATGGTCACTGTTTTCTATACCAGTATTTCCCCCATTATCCATGTGCACACGCTTCCATTTGTTAATTAACCACAGGCATTAAATAAAAAAAAAATTCAAATGATAATGAACAAAAACTAAATGGCAAGCTAAAATGGAAAAAGACGACATTATAAAATTGTCCAGTTGCAGAGAAATAATACAAACATTCCTTGTGAAAACCAAATGAATACCAAATGAATACTTGAAAGCGTATTTTGTATATATGTTCGAGAGATAGGGACTTTTGGAAAAAAATCATTCGGGGCTAAGCAAATTTTAGAAGGTAATGGCGTTTTTGTACTACGAGCTACGACTCTGCGCCTATATTCTCTCATTGAACCATAACCTATCAAATATTGAAATGAAGAATCGTTTGACGGGCAATGGTTTGAAATTTCAAATTCAAGTTTTCCAATCGAGATCAGTTGTGAGTCGAAACTGCCTTGAACTGAACCGTTTTATTTATAATTAAACATGTCCAGCCGTAAGCCCTGTAGCTAGTGCTGTTAGTGTTACCTTTTATGATTAACCTGTATATTTTTAATTATTGGTTAATAAATAATAACAATAATAATAATAATATAATTAAACAACTCGAGTCTAGGTTTGATATGATATATGGCAGCGCAGTGGAAATAAAATGATGAAATGCGGTCAAATGACAATCCTCTGGAATCCTGAATCAATTTTTGGTTGCACTGGTTGAAGTTAAAAAACAATTTAATCGTATCGCACAAAAACCTTATTAATATATTAATAAATACTTGGGTAGGTCTAGGTACATATCTATACACAAATGCGTCAGTTTTCCTCAAGCCCATATTAATGAATGCTATGCTATTAATGAACAGGAAGCTTTTTTTAATTGTTTTTTTTTTCCATTGGTTGTGTAATACGTCGCTTCGTTTGCTTTTCGGTTTGTATTTTAAAACATTCCAACTCTGGTGAATGCGAGGATAATGAGATGTCGGTTTTTATGAATTTGTAGGGTGACGTGGTCGTAAATGCACCACCCTTTTTTCAAACGACCATAACATTTTTAAAATAAGTTTTTTTTGTTTGGTATTTTGACATACATTTTATGAATTTGTTATGGAAATATGTATAGAGTAAATTTGTTGATAGCATGTGAACATTTTAAGTTAAAATGAATTGTTCAAAAAATGAGAAATGGTGCATGGTGCACCATGGTAGGTACTAAATGCACCAGTTGTATGTGTATAATGCACCACCTATTATTTTAAAAATTAAAACAAATATTTCAATAGATAAACACAGTTTTATTAGACAAAAAAACAGTTCATTGCAACTTTGAAGAACATATAAATAAAAATAAATACTAATGACTTCATCTTCACATCAAAATAAAAATAAGTTAACAATAAAACAAAAATAACAAAAATAAAATAGGTATTTAAACATAAACAAAATAAAAAACTTAAAATTAATTACTTAACGAATATTTAATTTATATACAGATTCTGAGAATTTGTATAACGACTGTTGCCGCTTCGTTGGCCCCGATACAGAAGGATCTTGCGGTGGTGCATTGTGCACTACTACGGAATTTTAGGTTAAAATTTAAATAATATGCAGACAACGCATCAAGGTTATAAACTCTTTATTATAAACCAAAAATAAAAGGTTAAACAATCATTTTATTAAAGCTAAATAAAGAAAAAAGTCACTTCCACTGAAGAAATAAAAAAATTAACTTACCCTTTTTTTTTCGTTTTTCACTAAAATTGTAAAAAAAAATTCGCACACGTTCGCGCACAAAGGAAGCCACTACCAGACTGAAATCTACTATCGTTGCCGGAAAAAACGAATACTTTTGAGTGAGGTAGACACAATTACATCTGTCAGTTAGGCAGATGGAGCTATGGTGCGTGGTGCACCACTGGTGCATCTACGACCATGTCACCCTACATGTTAATTATAGATCCGGATGAAATAAGGTTCGTAGTTAATGGTATCTGAAATTTTGTCGAGTTAATTGCGAATACATTGGAATACTTTCCCTAAACGAGTTTATTTGGTATAGCATTTCATTTACCGGATATGAAAGCCTGTTTGAATCTTTCTGGAATGCTATACAATTATACATGTAATGGAGTAGGGCTGCTTCCTATATTTAAGCTGGTATGCATTTTCAATTATCGTCTTCCATTCATATTGTAATAATTTGTTGAACATATGAGCTCAAGGGTGGTTATTTATGCGGATCCTAATACTTCCAAGAACAGAGAGTCTGTTATAACTAAATCCTAAAACAAAGTAATGCTAAGTGGTAACACCTTTAAGAGTATTTTATGGCAACTTCTCAGAAAGCCCAACAGAAGGTTGGGGCGTTTATTAAAAGACACATGCCTTTGGGAGGATATCGCGTAATGTTAGAAAAAAATCTACAGTAGGTTAATCATTTTCTAAGAAAACATTTCTTTAGCAACATCATGAAAAAGCGCTCTTAAACCATATTTTCGACCTTGCTGAGAATGGTAAGTGACGCAGTGCTTTGGAATATACCCAGTGCTGCCTAATGGTATGGTGTATGAAATTGGCAGCATTTTTAAGTCTCCGACGCGATTATTTGAATGCCTGCTGTTGACTGGCGCCTGCAGTCGTCGAATAAGCATCTCAAGGCAAACCCATACTACAGAAGTATGGTCATGGGTGGGATTCTAACTTCTTACCTTACATTTTACAGGCAATAAAATTAACCGACTGTTTGCATAATAAAAATGGCCTCTTCCTCACTAAAAAAAGCGAAAACAAATTAATACAAACTTTTATCTACGAAAGTAATTTGCAATTCAAATTTGTAGATACCATTTCTTGGGATGGAAATTCTTTATTTATTACTGCATGCGATTTATGAAGGTATGTACGATATTGTACGGCATATTATCTGACTGGTAAGTGTAGCTCAGTATGTTGTGCATGAATGAATATTAGGTGTACAATCTACGTGCAACTGCAGGTTGTTTCACTATGTTATTTACCGGAAGGTGAGAAGTTTCTGTAGTGGATTATAGGAAGATGTAGTAGTTGTTGTATATGTCAAGAAAAATATATCACAAAATATAATGAGACTTATCGCCCATCTCCATGGTAGCCCATCTCCCCATGGTAGCTCAAATAAAAAATTAATCCCCCGTATTAATAAACGCCGAGCAGCGGCAAGTTAGCGCTACCCCACATGTTAACTTCAAATTCTTATTAATAAACTAGCTGACCCGTGCTCGCCTTGCTTCGCCAGAGTTCCACTTTTCAAATTTAAAACAAAATAATAAGAGCTATACAAACCCACTTCGGTGCTGTAAGTGACGTGTAGCAAGAAACAAAGGAAAGAATGACTTAGTTTTATAATAGTAGGGATTTTTAATTATGTAGTTGTCGCACATAAAAACGTCACCTGCTCTTTTTTGTGTTGATACCTATTCGTGCGATTTGAATATTTACAGTCTTCGACACTTTTCTAAGCGATTTCCATTCACTGGTTAAATTTTGTATTAAAACATTAGAAATATCCGTCCCGATTGATTATTAAATATTTATACATAAATAATTTACAAAAATTGATTCACTCGATGCAATGCCTTTCTTTGCTGGAGAAAAAAATCACTAAAATGTAAACAAACTCTACCAGTTGTCAAATTCAAACGCACTTGTTATTGGTAAATCTGAAAAAATATCTTGGTTCGCAAAAGTGCTCTGAAATTTGAAAAAAATTGCTTTATTTGTACCAAGCGAACATATAAATTGCTCTGAGAGAAGAAAAAGTGCTCTCAGAGCGCCCAATCGAATACCACATTACATTCAAATTATTAAATTTCCCTAGCGAACAAAAAAATCGACAACAGCGCCACCTATCGGGTCCAAAACTATCCTATCTTTCTAGCTGCATACAACCATGCACACATACAAAGTTTCATTGAGATCGGTTGAGTTTCTCAGAAAACGGACAACAGCGCAACCTATCGGGTCCAAAACTATCCCGTCTTTCTAGCTGCATACAACCATGCACACATACTAAGTTTCATTGAGATCGGTTGAGTTTCTCAGAAAAATCGACAACAGCGCCACCTATCGGGTCCAAAACTATCCTGTCTTTCTAGCTGCATACAACCATGCACACATACAAAGTTTCATTGAGATCGGTTGAGTTTCTCAAAAAAATCGACAACAGCGCCACCTATCGGGTCCAAAACTATCCTATCTTTCTAGCGGCACACAACCACCAACACAAACAAAGTTTCATTGAGATCGGTTGAGTTTCTCAAAAAAATCGACAACAGCGCCACCTATCGGGTCCAAAACTATCCTATCTTTCTAGCGGCACACAACCACGCACACAAACAAAGTTTCATTGAGATCGGTTGAGTTTCTCAAAAAAAATCGACAACAGCGCCACCTATCGGGTCCAAAACTATCCTATTTTTCTAGCTGCATCCAACCATCCACACAAACAAAGTTTCATTGAGATCGGTTGAGTTTCTCAAAAAAATCGACAACAGCGCCACCTATCGGGTCCAAAACTATCCTATTTTTCTAGCTGCATCCAACCATGCACACAAACAAAATTTCATTGAGATCGGTTGAGTTTCTCAAAAATAGTGACAACAGCGCCACCTATCGGGTCCAAAACTATCCTATCTTTCTAGCTGCATACAACCATGCACACATACAAAGTTTCATTGAGATCGGTTGAGTTTCTCAGAAAACGGACAACAGCGCCACCTATCGGGTCCAAAACTATCCTGTCTTTCTAGCTGCATACAACCATGCACACATACTAAGTTTCATTGAGATCGGTTGAGTTTCTCAGAAAAATCGACAACAGCGCCACCTATCGGGTCCAAAACTATCCTGTCTTTCTAGCTGCATACAACCATGCACACATACAAAGTTTCATTGAGATCGGTTGAGTTTCTCAAAAAAATCGACAACAGCGCCACCTATCGGGTCCAAAACTATCCTATCTTTCTAGCGGCACACAACCACGCACACAAACAAAGTTTCATTGAGATCGGTTGAGTTTCTCAAAAAAAATCGACAACAGCGCCACCTATCGGGTCCAAAACTATCCTATTTTTCTAGCTGCATCCAACCATCCACACAAACAAAGTTTCATTGAGATCGGTTGAGTTTCTCAAAAAAAATCGACAACAGCGCCACCTATCGGGTCCAAAACTATCCTATCTTTCTAGCTGCATATAAAGATGCACACGAACAAAGTTTCATTGAGATCGGTTGAGCTTCTCAAAAAAAAAAACGACAAAAGCGCCACATATCGGGTGTCGGTCGCTCGGTGTCGATGACGCGGTTTCGTTTTCAAAGTAACCCAAATTCATTAATTTCTTCTTATCTAAAAGTGCCCAACGCGCCTAAAGAAATAATAACCTCAAAAAAACATAAGGCAGAAAAGGTGCAGTTGCATATGCATGCATACGAAAAAAAACAATACCGAGCACAAACGGGATTCGTTCGTGGCATGCATCATCAGATCACAATCAATATAGCGCATTTTAAATCACAATTGAGTGTGACTCCCTCCCAATCTAAATTACATTACATACCTGACCTGACCTATCTCCCTCCCACCCATGCACCACATTAATACTCCACCCAAAAGGCCACAACTCCACTCTCTCCACTATCACCAGTTCAATTTAAAAGAAGTGAGAAAAAAAAAAACAACACAAAGCACAAAAGGTGTATCTGTATGAAAAAAAAGAGAAACAAAAAGCATACAGCATTCAGCAGAGAGAGAAACAGGTTTTGCCGCACACACACACAAAATTTCCTCCACTGAATGCCGGGCAAATCCAACGATCTAGCTTCAATCGAACATTTTACTTTTTTGAGCTGTATAAAATTTATAGTTCAATGCTTATTGTACAGCTTCAGGACTACGTACAAAGATGATTTATATCTTAAAATCTTTGTACATAATTGAACTTTATATTAAAAAAAAACCTATTTTATTCGGTTGAGTCATTCCAAAGCTAGGAGCTAGAAGGCATTCGAGAATTACCACTTTTGTTAGATATCAGCTTAAATCTCCGCTTCCGGACAGCGGATAATGATTAAACATTATCCTAAATTCTAATATCGACAATTTCTAATGCAATTGTGAAAACCGAAATCAATTTCGTGCAGTACTTCTTGTGCCTTTAGCACACAAACTATTTAAAGCCTGAAAAAAGTTACAGTTTTATTATTAGTAAAAGGATGTGTGGTTGGTTTCACTGACATGTAATAACGAGCGGATAACTTAAATCGTCGAAATCGGCGTTTGGAGAGCGGATAATTCTTTAACACCGGTACTTGGTTGTCGAAATTGACATCTGGGCTTTTGTTTAACGTCAAAAAAAAAAAAATAACATAAAAATTGTCTCGACTATAAATAATTGTGCATACAATACTATTTTAGAAATGGGTATTCCCAAATGTACTCCAAATTCAACGACTTCTTAAATCGGATAGGATAAACTAAATGAATACGGAAAATGCGAGAAGATATATAAGGAACGTATAAACCCCATGGAAGAGTTAGATGAAAATGAGTTTGAAAAAAAAAACCAAAGAAGTAAATCAAATTTCACAAACGTCAGTGTCGTGGTCAGCTGATCGAAAATGACAGATGTACTAGACTGTTTAGCACAATTCAAGAGCGAAGAGCGAACAGCTAACATGGAGATGGAATATGCTTATTAATGAGAATAGGGTCACTATCCGTCTGTCAGCTAAAACACGTGTTAGAGAGCGGATAGCCCTTTTTTTATTAATACAGGGGTTAGAGTAGGTACATATTAAGATTTAGTATAAATGTATACACAAAATATCCTACAATATCTCTACATATTCCACGAGCCACTTGAGAAATTCCTTATAGCAATAAATAAATATTGCACATCAGATATACGTATATATGCGATGAAACAATGTTATGCCCGCTGCCAAACCAAGCACACAGTCTATAGTGATTTCGATTTAGCCTAACCTAGATAAACTCCCATCCTTGAGAGGTTAACTGAACCCATCAGCTTAATTAACCCAAACACTGGTAGGCTTTTAGCACGAAATGCTATTTTCGAATTCCACAAATTCATTAAACGTAAACGTAAGTCTAAGTACATAACTATGCCAAGATATAAGTGATTAGGTGCTTACACATTAATTAATAATAATTAGCTATATAGGAGTTTACATGGAAATAAATGGAATGTTCGTAGATATAATTCCGATGGTCATCGCATCATAGTGAAGACATAGCTTTAATCAATCGGTCTTGAATTATCGTGTGCCTTCATTTGCGGTGGGTTCATTTAGTAGTAAACTACTACAGAGGTATATACGATGTGATTGTATGTAATTGCAGTCCATTTTGATAAGATCGGACTAGAGCCAGTAGATGTACATCAACGTCTAAATTTCATACTCAAGGATAGCTGTTATACAACACGTTTATTTGTGTGCTCCACATTCTGAGGCACAAATACACTCCAGTTCCAGTTTAAGTCATCATGAGTTATCAGGAGGTGAAACTTATCTTAATAGCATTTTTCCAAACTCTCCGAACTCCGACCATAAGGCCTTAATCGGCCAGGCTTTGTCTGCGTCAATAAAAATGTGTTTCTATTCAAATAAAGCCTGCGGTAAGACTTATGCTAATGCTTCCCTGCGAGGTCAGTGTCCACTTAAATTAAATGAGGACTATTCAAACTCCTTCGAAGCAAGCCAAATATGCAAGGCTAATCATAAAACCTCGAGGGGGTCATTTCATTCTTTATTTTCTTTCCCATTAGGGTCATATGTTTGCTTATGCACGAATGGGGGTGTGTGCACGAAGAAACTCCTAGTAATCAAGATACCATCAAATCTGAGCACAACTTGACAAAGCCGACAGGCGTTTATTTTCATTTCAAATGTTCCTCTCTGCAATTTCACTTGTGAAAGCTTTTCCCTCTATGTGTACATCCATGTTTGTTTGGTATTTCGCAAATAGCCAGGAGTTAAGTATTAGGATGCAAACATCCGGGGATGTAAGAGTGATATATACGAATAAAACGAGTGAATAATGGAGAAACGACAGTGAATGCAAATGTGATGATTTCTTTTTTTTTTTATTTCATTTTTCCTTCAATTTTATTCTACCTCAACGACTTGGGTTAAACCATGGGATTTGGATGATTGAAAAATTGTTTATTTGCTTTTGGTTGTTAGCGGTCAGGATGCACCTGATGATGGATTTTTCAGGCGGTTCCTACTATTTGCCCGACAAGTGAATATTGCAGATTTTAATATATTGCAAGTAAGGAGCGATATCTGTGGATTCAGCATTTCAGATACCTACAGACGAATTTTCGAGCATCTATACAAAGGAATGTTATTTATGAGAAGGGGTTTACGAAACACGTGCATTTTTTTTCTTCAAGTTACTCGTTGGCTTTTAATTCATTTGTTTTAAGGTCCAACCCTTGCGAAATAATTTCTGAAATCCATGGAATTGTCTTTGAAAAGCTGACTTTTCATAATTGCTTCGCTTTTTACGGAGTCACTTTCTAAAGAGGCCTATTAGCAAAATATTTCTGCGGCTGTTTCATTGTAAAGGTATGCTCAGTTCGGTTTTAAATTTTTTTTCCTTGTATGCGGAAAACAATTATATGCCCAAGAGTTATTACTTCGACTGACCCCACAGGCAATTTATCAGAACAGCCCTATGACCAGGAGATCACTTATGGAAAATCGTACCGTGTCGGTGAATTTCTTGAATCTTATTGAAACCTTTGTATGGACTTTGACCCAAATGCATATTTAACCATACATTTTGCAGTAATACAGACCGCAGAGAAAATGTGCTGCATTCCGGGATAGGTACAGACAAAATAGTAAAATCTGCAGGTGCATTTTCTTTCAGCTTGAATGCATCTACTCAGCATCAAACAAGCTCGGAGCAGGCGGACGGCATCTATACCGAAAAATAGTGATCTCCTCCATTGACCACTACATGTTTGCGACTCATAATCTTTGAAACAGAAAATTCCTTCTATCAGACTTAGACATCATGAAGGACCTGAAAACTTATTTTTTTTTTTTAAATAAAATGCAAACTACTTGAGATGTAAAAAAAAAAATGTATATAATATATGTTTTCTCCAATTATACTATCGACCACGGGAACGTATGCAGCAGTCGATAAGGTGAACCCAACTTTCGATGACGCTGTCGCTTTTTCTCGTTCAATATTGGCTCTCTGACCTCTAACGTCGGCGGCATAGACCAATGATTTAATGTAGTTCCATAAAAAAAAGGCTGGGAACGTTAAATCATACAATCTCTGGTCCGTTCCTCGAGATAACAAGTTCACCGAACTGAGACGTCAATAACTCGATTATTGCACCCTCTGTGTGGCTTGTGGCACCGTCTTGTTAGAACCACGTATGAATTCAATTCACGCAATTGCTTAAAGAAATAACCTAACAACATGTCTCTGTAGCGCAGACTGTTATTTTCATCGACGAAAAAAAAGGCCCTATGACGACACTGGCATGAAGACTTCACCAAACAATGACTTTTTATGGATGAAGTGTCTTCATGAAGCACATGAGGTTTCTCACCTGTCCAGTAACTCATATTTTGTTTATTGACGAAACCGATTGACCAAAAATGTTCTTCACTGGTGAAAATTAAAAATTGGCGCTAACGCTGTTAAAGCTGCGACCACTGACTGACTCGGAATTTTGGTAGTAAATTTTAATTATTTGTAATCGTTGTTCCTTCGTGTACTTCACCACGATGAAAATGTTGATTTTACTGAATATTTTGACACTGACAGTTCGGTAATCGGCTTAAGGGTGCGTTCAATACCTGGGCAAGTACCAACTATCTGATGAGAAAATACAGTCACTAGAGCCAGCTTTCATCCTTAGATTGTTAAAGGAAACTGGACTGGAGAGAGTGCTATAGGGCGGATTTCGTCCGCCAAGGAGAAAGAAGAGTACTAAGGCCCATTTTATTCACTCGAAGTAAAATTTTTATATGGAAAACTCCCCAAGTTGTGTTCAACTTCGAGTGAATAAAATGGGCCTAAAACCAAACCTCTAAAATGATTTCGAAAGGAATTATACTATGAGGGGAACGCTTTTGAGGGAATAAACCACTCTGAGGCGTAAGCAGGGGGTACAATAGGCCAAGACGTCGCAGTACAATAACCCCTCTCAAATAATAATAAGGGTGCGTTCACACCGAAAGTTTGAAGCTGTCAAGTCGCGCATGAAAGACCCTTTATTTTTCATTTATTTCGCTCCGAAACGGATACTTCGAACGCAATCTATGTATCGAACAGAATTGACTTAAGTTTCGAATTTTTTTCCGAAGGTAAATTTTCACCTGACTTCCTAAGTGTAGCTGTCCATCAGAAGTAATATGTTTAAAATATTTCCTGTAAATTGTCACATCTTTTGTCCCCATCATACCATTCACAGCGTCGCTCTCGGTTTTTGTTTTGCAAAAATAGTAAAACAAACATTTAATTTAATTTATTTCTTAAGTAGTTTATTAATAATCGTCTTGTTGTAATCGCATCATAATTTTTAAATAAACTCTCATTTTTGTTATTGTAAATTCACGTAAATATACAATGTACATACAATTTAAATTTCATTTTAAATTTTTTTTTTTACTGAGATTTTCTGAAATATTTTCTCTTTACACAATCAATATATATATATACAAAAAGAAAAACGAAAAAGGGAAACGATAACAAAATATATCTTTAAATAGAATTATATTCTAGGTCATAACTCCATATATACTCCTATTATAGAATTTAATTCAATACAATTTATTTTCAATAATACACAACACAGTAATACAAAATTCCATGGAATTACAGTCATCTGATCGACAGGTGACTTCTGTAATGCCTTGTCGACAAAACTGACAAAAGTGCAGTTAACACCAAGAAAGTCTTAAATTGCACATAATGCCAGAGAACTGTCAAAAAGGAAAACAATTTTGTTCTCTCTGGACCAAAGTTGAGATTCAATTTATTTGTCCGATAGGAATGCAGAGATGTTGAGAAACTATTGGCACTACTGTTGCCGTGTTGCATAGCGGCTGGGTGTTCTCCGTTTATTACGTGTACTACTACGCTGGCGGAAACTGAAAATAGAAGAAAAGTACACATATTTTCATTTGGCATAAGGAGATTTTAAGTTTAAGCGTGTTTTCCAATAATGGATATTGAGCGAGAAAACTTTACTACCTACTTTTTGACACTGATTGATTGCGGCGCCAAATTTATCATATCACATGAGAAAAGGATATTATTTGGATGAGTGAAAATTTCCCAGTAAAAAATAAATTAACCTGACAATAATTGAAGTTTATAAGTTTGACAAGGATAGGTATTTCCGCTTTTCAATTCCGACATATTTGATGAATGGTCATGGTGAGGTCTGTAAAAATACCGCTTATGTGTGGGCTGCGGAGTTCCGACTCAATTCCAATTGAGTTTCCAAGTGCCGACCTATATATACCTACTTAGTGAAGTGGCTTAACTTGGTTTGACGCATTTCATTCGAATTTCAAAAAGCTCTTTTCTCTGAACGTGATGCGGAATTTAATGGATACCGTTTCGGTCTGGTTTTATTTTAAAACGTATCAAATCGAACGCAATTGGATATCGAGCAATCTGTATCCATTTCTATTGTCAATATCGATTGAAGTTATTCTTCGTTGGCTCTGTGTGCATCGTGTCAAATCAAATCCCATTTGCCATTCGATTGGACATGGCTTTATTTTTCCTCGATTTATTTCAACTTGGATTTTGAAATTTAACAAACTGAACTTACATGAACTACTTGGCAAACAAGTGTAGTTTCCAGAATCAGCAGGTGTTGCTCTTGCTATCAACAGCATACTCGTTCTAGTCTTTCGCTCTGTTATAACGTTGATGCCACCGTGCTTGGTGTAGTTCATCACTCGCTTGTCCTTGTACCAATATATGAATGATGGGGGTGTTGGCGATTGCAATGCTAGGCAGGTTAAATTTAAATCACTGCCGCTCTTGATGAATAGTTCAGAGTTTCCAAGAATTTTCGCCCTCGACACTGGGGGAGAGGGGGAAAAGAAAATAACACTTTAAAATGAGTTCGGCTGGTTAGTCTTGCTGTCGGACTCACCAACAACATTTAGCCGAAAGCCTTGGCTTATTTTCGGCTCCGTTGACACTTGACACTCGTACGTGCCAGAATCTCTCGGCTGTGGTGAGGACACCCGTAGTGTCCATTCATCGGAACCCTCTGTGTGTAAGGATTGAAATCGTTGATCATTTGTGTATGTGATTATGCCGACTGTTAGGATGTGCAGATCCCTCTTTCGAATCCAAGAAACCTGAAAAAAAGATTAAAGTTGTGTATAGTAGCAGGGGTAGTTTACAGTAGGTACGCGAATGTCGTATGTATTTTTGGATCTGGCAAGAGAGACTCATATGATGTGGGTCAAACGAAAATTGCCAAGGAAAACAAAAGGGATTCTTTTCACTCTGGGAAAATAATGAATGATGACCGAAATGCTCCAGGCGGTTGAATGGCCTGTCTCTACAATATCTTAAACCAGTATCGAGTCGTGAATGTGCTTACCATTGCCAGCAGTCGAGGTTTGCTACGGTCCGGTGGAATGTGATTTATTTTTAAGTCCAAAGAATAATGATGGCTTTTCTTCAGTAAATTATGTTTCCCAGTCGTCCACAATTTCTAACGATGTTCTACTTAATTTTAAATGTTCACATTTCACAAGAAGACTTGTCGTGGCCGTCAAAAATCGCTCTCGATAACACATTTGGCTGTTATGTCTTATTTAAAGTTTGACAACAATTTGTCAGTAATTTACTCATTTATTTTCATACTTCTCAGGGAAATTTGTCTGACACTACTCGTATGTAGTAGGTACGGACAAAGTTATACATATCAAGAGATTAAGTGCAAGAGGTTTCAAGTTAATCTTAAAATGTTTTCAGTTTCGACCATCCACAGTATTATAAATAAATGGACGCCATAGCGCACCCACAAAGAAAAATGTTTAAAAATGTAGTTCAAAATAAATTTAACTTTGACACATTACTGACTGCTTTTAGTCTAAGCACCTATACGAAAGTTTCCAAATAAAAGTAGAGCTGTATACGAAAACGAGGGGTCCAAGTTCGAATCCCGCAAAAATCCAAATTCCAACTCAGGATTTTTTCACTGCGCCACCTCTCGCGAGCGTATAGCATCCGAAAGTATAGCTGTCTTGAAAGAGCTTCTCAATTAGCCGTTTGGAATCGGCATAAAATTGTAGATCCCTTCCTTTCGTTCCAAAATTGAAATCTCACACAAAAACGAATGGTTGTGAGAAGCTAGGCCTAGGGTCCCTACGGACCAGATTTCTGGTTCTTAAAAGCCTGCAGTTAGGTTGGAGATCTTTAAAATCCTGACAAATCCGCACTTATGGCAACGTCGCGTCGGTCGTACGCTCAATTAAATATTTATTGTCAACCTCATCGACAAACCATAATGTTGATCCGTTTTACATTATAGTCACAAAATACCGTTTGCAGAAGAGTTGTCCAAATATTTAACATTTTTCAAAGTTCAAACACTGTACGTGTTCTTTGGCGCGTTTTGTAAAATCTAGCTACCAAACCAATACACTTAAGCATTACCAAATCAAAACAGGAAACTCAATGCAAATTTAAGCAGAAAAAAATAAAAAGCAATTGTTCCTTCTACCATGTATAGAAGAACGAGGAACAGAGGACAAAATAAATTTCCGACTGCAGAAGAATGTACCTACTCCAGATGGCTATCTATTTATCTCACGGAACTGTATGTATACCAGAAGCTGAGAATCACTTGTGTACCTATATACGAACGATATGCGAAACAACAACCTTCTGTATTGCAGTTTTTCCATTTTTATTTTATTTTTTTAATTTCAGCTCCATTGAACAATGTCAATACGAATTTATTGGGTCATGATGAGCGTCTCTTCTTTTTTTTTTTCTATTAAATCGGTTCTTTTGTTGTGTCTGATTCGTTTTTGGTTTTCAGGTCCTGTTATATTGTCGGATTGTTGTGGGTTGAGGATTCTTTTGTGAAATTGTTGTTGAGTGTTAAAAATGCCTTTCAATTAAAAAATTATTAATATAGAGCCTAGTTGACAATATAATGGTTTATTGTTGCGGTTCTCTCATTGCGAATTTTATTTTGCCTCGGCTTTATCGATTTATACCTACCACCTCCCCTTGTGAGTTCAATAATATTTTTTGTTTGTTTGTATTGACGTCCAATTTTGTCACCGATCACAATTTTTATTTAGAAAAAAGAAACTATTGCACTTGAGCGCTGGACTTGAGCATTGAACCATAAAAGCCTTCAGAGAGTTAAATGAGTTATTCCGCATTTTTTTCTGTGATTGCGTTTTTTTTTTTAAATAACCAATATTTTTTTATGAGAATTTAATTTTATTTAGCAAAAATGGACTTATGGAAAACTGTGATTTCACATGTTCCATCCCTAGTAAAACACGATGAAATTAGATAACTGGAGAGAGGAATCTATCAAGTGACAAAAAAGAAACGAAGTGGTTGTTCTTACACCTTATCTTCGTAACGAAACAATTTTTCCAAGTAAAAGTAGTTGTACATATAAGAAATATTTTGCAATGGATAATGTCCGAAAATTCGCTACTGCAATAAATTTAATGGTTATGCGTGGAAGAAGTGACAAGTGAGTCCCAACTTCAGAAAATATGAAGGGCGAATGGAAAAAGAAAAGTAAAAGTGCACACCCCTCAGGACCCTGGTATATAGGTAGGTATAATCTGTCAAATAAAAAAATTGCTTATGGTGTTTTTGAGAGAAAAACAACCAGGCAAGCTACAATCCATTTGGAAGGACTAAATTGTATGTATTAATTATTACTATTTTCAGATTATAACAATTATTTAGAGTGATTTGGATTTGGACTTTTAAACAAAGTACCTAGGTAGGTACACCTTAAATGTCAAAAAATAACTCCAACAATAAGCTGTTGGCGAACACAAGAACATAAAAAGGTATAAAAATACATGCAGATCCAAAATATATTTGGACTAGGTATGCAAAAGAAAGTTCTTAATGTTGCAAACTAAGTATTAAGCCCCAATGAGCCCTACAAAATATATAGCATGCCAAAAACTCATTTCTAGATCGGTGTTTTGCGTAAAGAAAATTTGTGAAAAAGTGAAAGGAGGGGATAAATCGATTTTTCTTTCAATTCATTAAATTTATTAAGAACGTAGGTAGCAACGCGCAAAGGCTCGTTCGCCTTCGCACTGTTTTTAAGCGTTTGATTACGAGACGCCCTAAAAATTCAGTGGGATGTTTGTTAGACTTTCGCGTGTGATGGGGAAAACGGTAAGGTGTCATTTGTATTGTATAAAAAGGGTGGGCCAGTAAAGGTTTCTCTATGACACAAGCACATTCAAATATTTCTTAAGATTCGACGGAATATGGTGCTTTTGATTGATTTTAATCCTGCAGTGGAAATGTTTTCTTTTGCTATAATATACAACTGGAATCAGATTCCGTATAGCACAATAGGCAATTGCTTGCTTCGAAAAATATTGGAATACTACACGATTCCTGTCAAAAGTAAGGATAGTCGCATTCTTTTATATAGTGGTTATGGCTGGTATGTAGGGTACCATGAACAAAAGTGTGCCATGTTCTTGAGAACTGAGAACTTTCTTTAGCATTATAAACCAAGAGCACCACCTGTGGCAAAACAGACATACCTACTACATTTTTTTGGTAAAAGCCGTTGTCTTGCCCAACAAAATTCGTCAATATATCAAATTTTTGAAGTGTACTTACCGCTCTGTCTCCAAGGTTCTTAACACGGCAGTGAAGATAAGCTGATTTGCCAACTGTTGTTGTCACCTCTCGATTCGAGGAGTTGTCGAAAAATGGTAGCGCATATGGTGCATCCCAATAATGTGGAGGTACATCGCTTCTAGTTAGTTTTGGTTCTGAAAATAACAAATACAAGCTGTCATGTACAAAAATCAAGCTATAAAAGTTTAATGACGACGCAAATCGGAAAATACGTTTTCTTTCAAAGTGACTCAAAACCCCCCGTCGGAAAACTATTCTGATTTATAATTCAAGAGCGTTAACGTTCAACGCAAAACAGAGTGTACACATGGGACTTGTTACCTTTGCGTAGGAGAATATTAAATAAAGTAGATTCCTAGAATAGAATACGTAATTGTCTCAAGAGAATCCAGTTATCTGTACAGGAATATGCTCGCACTAAAAGTAATTTCAGAATCGGCTGGATCATGCATAAAACTCTAAAAAGGACTCAATTATGTTTCGTACATATAGCACTCGTAATGATTCACGACAAACAGTGAATCCTTAAATCTTGAATTCTCTGGCAGAGAGAAAGTTTTTCACCACAAAAATTTGTCCTTTCAATTCCGTTTCAGTCACACCTACATCGTACACCAGCTACGTACACACACCCTCTATCGTCGGCACTAAAACTTAGGTCAAGGTTGCCCAGTAGGTACTTCAGCGAAACTGAATTTTTCATGATTTGTTTCATTTGTTTGTTTTTTTGCATTTTTATCTTGACGTTACAAAAGTGAAGCGGTAGAGAATAAGAGTTCCAAAGCAGTACGTTAACAAAAACGAGACCAGCGGACAAAAACAACTTTAAATTTGAACAAGTATGAAATGAGACTGGAAGTAAATGACTGGGTAGATATCATGTAGAGAGAAAGTCCTTCAACTGTCCTCTGCAAATCGGTGGATGGAAAAATGGGAAACTTTGACAATGACGAGAAATAAACTTGAACCTACAAAGAGTCATCACACGGAAAAAATTTTAAGATCAAATCAAGAAAAATGAGCGCAGAATCACGAAAAGTTTGTCTAGTTTTAGAGCTTAGCTCAGGATTTACTGATTCACGACTTCTTATTCGCAATTTTAGAAATTGTAAGAAGTGAAGATATTGACCCCCAAAAATCGTGAATCAACACTTCTCATTGTAAATAATGATCAAACGAGAAATACATATTGCCATAACCGATCGCGATTTTAAACAAGTAGTTCTAAATTTGATATTACTATTGTTGTGAATTGCAAAAACATTTCGCAATTTACCACTTCTCTGTAGTAAATTTCATTTCATCCCTTACCGAATTGCAACCATTTAGTCTTGAATTGCAACTCATTAGTGCTGATTTCCTTCTTCTGTAGTTGCAATTTACAAATTCTTAATCGTAAATTACAACTTCTTTTTATCAATTTGCAATTCATATTTTGCAATTTGCAATTCATATTTTGCAATTTTCAATTCATATTTTGCAATTTACGATTCTTGAGTAGTGATTGGAGGCATCACAGTTTTAAATTAAAAACGTTTTATCGTGAAATTAGAAAACTTTATTTTCAATTTACAACTTATATCTTGTGATTTACAATCAGAATTCATAGTCGTATTTTATATTTTTGTTTCCTCTTGATATCCTTGAGAATCATATGACGCCATATCGTCCGGAGACAACGGGATTTGTCTGGGGTGGTTTTTCTGTCTATGCTGAAATTGTTAATACACGCAAATTGTTTAGAAGAACTTGTATTGATACGAACCTTAAAATCTTTTCGACTGCACACTTTAATATCCATACCAATTTACTTCTTTTCTAATAGCGAGACATATCTTCATTCTGAAAAAAATAAAAACACAGATTTATATACCTACTTTAGTTTAATTTTTTTTCCATTATTAAATAGGTACTTACATGATATATATTCCAGAATGCTTTATAATGGTTAGTACACTCACTATCACTGAGAACTAGTTATACTTAAAAAACGACTGCCTTAAGCAAAGATCAAATACCGACTGTCTGTCGCTGCCCATGATTGCAGCTGTCCTGCAACACCACAAACATATTATGTATGTATATTGATCCATATAAAGAAAGGATTTCGACCCATGGACTATATCGTTATTCGTTACTGTCGACTACCTGGCATAAAAAAAATTCACACGTTATGTAGTTAGTTTCCATGGAAATTACAAAAAATATTTTGCAATTTACAAAAAATATTTTGCAATTTACGACTTCTCTACGTCAATATACGTTTTCGATTTAAATGTTGTAAATTATTATAATATTTTATTGATTCATCATTCAGTGGTGGTAAATCACCAAATATTTTTCGCAATTTGAGATAGCAAAGTGGTGTTTACGAAATTTGCCTATTGAAGTTGTAAATTGCTCCAAACAATCTCGCAAATCACTACAAATTAAAGAAGCTCGAATTAATACTTTTAATCGCAAAATGCAACAAACAACATTTGATATTTTTCGCCGTTTTCACTGACAAATTACAAATTTTTATATCAATTCAAGAAAAAATCGTTGTGATTTGCGAAAAATATACGATTTGTGAATTACAACTCAAAATGTTGCAATTGGTGATTTTCAATTCTTTCCGTGCAGATTGATTGGGTAGAGATACGGCGGCTGATTATATGGAATTTTGCATTTTGTTTCTCCTGACAAAACCCTACTCGAATTTAAATTGGGTTAGCATGCAAACAAGTCCAATAATTGGCAATAATCTTGGCATAAATCGAGAAGTTACAGCAGATAGTGTCAAAAATGTGTTAACCCAAATAAAACCCATGTGTTGCTCAATAAAGGACACGCCACTTTCGACATAGTATCCCAATATCAATTCGAACTACAAAGGGTTACAGGGAACTTCGCAATAACAACGAACAATAAGATAAAATATCAAAGGCGGGGGTGTTGCTACCACTGTCGACTCTTACCACAAAGCCGCAGATGGATTAAATTGACAACCAAATACGTATACATAGATACATAAAAAAACCGCAAATGAGGGAGGTATTAGGTTCCACTGCTGGCGCTTCTTTCATTAATCTTATTCGACCGCTTCGCTGGCGACCGCAACGGTGCGGCACGAATTTTCGCTTTTTAATGCATTACTACGAAATTACTGGACCATAATTCTGCGTTCACTAACGTGTAAAATAACTGTCAATTCCCTTCCCATATAAAGTGGGCTAGCTCCTCTTGTAACTTTTGTCTGAGAGACATCCGGTTTGCGGGCTTCTATTGATTTACGTGCGCAACCAAGCATGTATGAAATATAGCCGCTTCGCTTTTGGGTATCCATTTAATATTTGAAAAAAAAGGGGGGGACTTCTTGGAACGCACTGTTGGTAAATGTTAATTTTAAGTGGGCTGTTAACAGGATAACACAGAGCTACTGACGTAAGTTATGGATACCCCGACCCACTAGTAATTTCCTTCAGTAGACTAGCAATTATGACTGATTCATGATTGTGGAAGCAGCGTTGCAGATTGGCCCCTTTTTGACTTTTGGCCCACACTTTTTGAAAAATGATCAATATGGTCCCTTTTTAAGTTTAAGTAAAATTTTATTCTTTATTGAACAAGAATGCAAACATGAAAAAATTAGATTTTTTCTAAAAATAAATGTCTACCAGCCCGATTCTGCCGTTGTGAGCCCTCACAAGTCACAAGCTCTTTTGAGGTTGTTTTCTTGTGAGGGTTGTTGTGATTCAATAACTTTTTCCATATTCACAACAAATCTCACAAAAAATTCACCTCAGCATGGTCACTTTCAAATTGGCACAACATTTTCCACAAAAGACCGAACTCGTACACAAAGTTATTAAAAATATGTAAAATAATTTTTTTTTTTTGGGAAAAATACTTGGAATATGAACACAAAAATGTATTAGAACTGAAAGATGAAAATTACTAACGACATTTGTCACAAATCGAATTCCCCACCTCCCTAGCTTTTTTTTCCCGAACAAAAATGTCATGTTCAGGTCATAAAGTGTGTGGAAATAGGGAACCAGGACCACCTTTTTTTTTTTTTTGGTTTATTAGTCGCGGGACCATTTTTGGTCCCCTTTTTGAAAAATTTCAGCGGCAACGCTGTGAAGTGATTTTAGTTAATAATTGAGAAAGTTCTAGAGCAGTTAATACATGGGTTCTCTCATTCCATATTAATATGTATTGCCAAGAAATTATAGGGACGGGCATAAAATCCTAATTATCCCAAGAGTGAATCATGAACCTTAGGAAAGACTAATAAAGATGCTTTAATGGGCCTTGAAGAAGGTCATTAATAGCAGATTCTCCGAGCTACAAAGCTTCTATAGACAAGTACTGGATGGCGACTGGTCAAATTACAACCGAGAACAGTCTCTCTGCAGGAGTGAATGACACACAAAATTGTAAACGACTGTCATCAATAGTTGCGTTTGTTTAGTGATCATCGGCAAGGCGGCTTTATTTTCTGACAGGACTCAATGTGTGCACCTATATATCTCTAGAACGGATTGATGAATTCGTGTTGGCTCAAAGAAGGACACAGACTACTTTTTTTCGCGACTGTCTCAATTCAACTGTGTGTTCAAATAATGTTCTGCTATAGCTTCAACAGAAGTGCTGCTAAAAAGTTGCAGTTCTTTTGAATATCGCATCAAAAATTAGAAAAACAGACTCCAAATACTATAGCAATTTATTGATTTCGAAAACACAAATCACAAATTGATGGATGTCCTGCTGGTAGACAGTAATAGTTTTTGTTTCTAATTTTCCACTTCATCACAATCGACTTCTACTGCTAATTTGTATCGGTTCCTTTTGTAATTGAAATGCATTAAGAATACCATTTTCAGAGAAGTTCAATACAACACTTAAACGTCGTGTCAATCGAATAAGTGTGCATTCCCTATCTGCATTGTACCTACAATTTCCAAATATGTTTAAGCAAAACATTAAAACTCTGATTTTGTTGCACGAGCAAAATCAATAGCCAACCTCAGCAATGAGGTTAACAACAATGGAATAGTCAAGCACAAGCTCAGAGAATTTTTCTTAGTGCAGTACGAGTATAAACTCCTGACAGATTGAAGTCCTCGAGCAAACTTTATTTTTTCAAGCGGATCTACGAACTCAACGATTCGCTGTGATTTGTGTGCAATACTGGCTGAATTTGAAGTGACATTCAAACCGAACATTTTGACGCAATAAATTCTCCCAAGGGATAGCCTTCAAAATATTAAAATGACATAGATACAACGCAATCAGTGTTCTTATGTAAAATGTTATTTTGTTATGTTATTTGTGTTCTTATGATAAATGTGATTTTGAGACGCACATCCTAATTATTGGCATCACAACCTGGATATACGAGTATATATACATATAACGGGTGATTTTTTAGCTGGTTTGGTTTTGGCAACACTGGTTTTGACAGCTGACGTGTGTTTAGTACCTTGTGTCACTGTCAAACAGCTTCAGTTTGGTTTGCAATTTAACCATGGATCGTCTTACAAATGAACAACGCTTGCAAATTATTGAATTTTACTATCAAAATTCGTGCTCGGTTCGAAATGTTCATTTTCGCTTTTTTATCGAAAAATTGTGTTCAGCGATGAGGCTCATTTTTGGTTGAATGGGTACGTAAATAAGCAAAATTGCCGCATTTGGAGTGAAGATCAGCCAGAAGCATTGCAACAGCTACCAATGCATCCCGAAAAAGCCACTGTTTGGTGCGGTTTATGGGCCGGCGGCATTATTGGGCCATATTTCTTCAAAGATGATGCGAATCGCAGCGTTACTGTCAATGGTGAACGCTACCGAGCGATGATAACAAACTTTTTTTTGCCCGAAATGGAAGTTCTTGACTTGCATGATATGTGGTTTCAACAAGACGGTGCCACATGCCACACAGCACGCGAAACAATGGCGCAATTGCGAGGCGAGTTTGGTGAACAGTTAATTTCACGTTTCGGGCCGGTCAATTGGCCGCCTAGATCGTGCGATTTGACACCATTAGATTATTTTTTGTGGGGGTATGTCAAGGCTAATGTGTATAGGGACAAGCCCGCTTCGATTGACGCACTGGAAGCCAACATCCATGCATTCATTCGTGAGATACCGGCCGATATGTGTGAAAGAGTATGCCAAAATTGGACTCAGCGGATGGGCTACCTGAGACGCAGCCGCGGTCAACATTTGCATGAAATTATCTTTAAACATTAAATTGCAAGGTTCAAACTATCGATTAAATAAATATTTCATTCATTTTTTCGAATTTTTTGTGTTTTTTTTTTTTTTAAGTTCTAAGCCTCTTAAAAAATCACCCGTTATAATCCCCGGGAGAATAGCAAAAAATATTTCTGGCGAAGGCTGATGGCCCGCACTTTTCCCGATTGAATGGCAATTCTCAGACATTTGCCCATCGTCAGATACGTCCCTTTTTAAGATGGAGTAAGTATGTAACATCAAAATATAAGACCTATGCAAAATCGAAGGCGAAAACGTAAACACAAACGATTTTCTACTCAATTTCTTATCGTATTCCAAAGGCGCTTGTGCTCTTCAATGGGTGGATATTCACTAGCACAGCAACACTTTTCTTTTTTCAATGTAGTTCTAAAGAAAAAGGGAAAACCTAAAAATGCGAATATGGGAGAAATTGATTTTCGATTATATCCTGCTTCGAAATATTTGTTCAAGGGCCAATCTATATCGTATACAAACTGTTCGTAACTACGATTTTACTATGGACGAGTACGCATCTCTGTGTAGGAGGAAGTCGGTTGTTTTTTTGTTCACGGCCAATGGAATGGAATGCAAATTTCTGTGAAGGAAATGTTGAACTTGTTGTTGAACATTTACCAATAACTTAATTCATTTTTAGCAAGGAATGCAATATTACAATGGATCGGGAATTTGAATGATGCAATAGGAAAGGCCGCAACAAAAATCAATAAGGACTCGCTATTATTCAAATTGTATGTTACGTTCGTGTTGCATTAGGCTTAATGTAAATGAGTGAAATGTAGCTGAGGGGTTTTTGTGTTTCATTGTTATCGGTGGAACAATTTGCGTATGTAGAAGTGGGTTCCAAATATTTTCATTATACGTTTCTGGTATGTATGAAGATATTTCTCCCCAAACCAAACAGGAAAACAAAAACACTGCCTGACATTATTTGGGCCAGTAACAAGGAATACTGACATTATCCATTTCTGTTGTCGTTTATACCCTTGCCAATAGCCGATAAACAAGTTTACAATATTGAATAATATATTGGAACAGAGTATTTCGCATAATATGGTTAGTTCGCATGGCGATGAAATTGGTTACAGGCAGAAATATTCCAAGGGATTTTTTTCGGCAGATACACCCTTTTAAATTTTTCCAATCAAACTGTGACGTGACCTTGTGCTGCATTTACATCATCACACATTTTGAACACGGAAGATTGAAGAAATGCACATTACTTAATCGCTCTGAGACTGAAAGTGACAACATTTATACATATTACATTATACGTATAACATACCTACTACTTAAGTAGTAACAGAAGAAGAGGAGTTAGCGCTATATACCGTCGGTTTTAGGGTGGATATCGGTACAGGAGCAGGCATCTTCAACGAGGCATCGGACCATTCCGAATCAACGATCATTCCAGTGTCTTTCAAGCAGAGGTGCCATGGATATTCTGGGTAATGAGCAGGCGAATGGGCTTGTACGAAACGGGTCGAAAAAAACATGCATATATGGCTAAGTACGCAAGGACCAAACCTACCCTGGACCAATCTCATAAAATGCAGACACACGAAAAAAAACTATGGCCAGAGGTGAGCAAAAAGAGATACTAATGACTTTGCATAAGCTTTAGGGACGCTGGAGAAGTAGAATCAGTTCGCCACCACCTACTGTCCGAATGCCCAGGTCTTAAAAACAGCAGATAGAGGATTCTCAACAGTTACTTCTTGATCTCAAAGTACTTCTGAGACTCATACTCAAATCTAGGTGGTTCTAGTAAGTAAACAGACTTTCAATATGAAAAGCGGTTTATTTCTTGTCTTTCAACAGGTTGCATCGGAGGGTTCCCATAACTGAACACAATGGATCCAACTGTAGGTGTAAGTGAAGCTGTGGCAACCGCCACAAGAACACCCATTTACCTCACCAAACCAAATCTACCTATTACGTAAAAATACGTGACACTTATTTTGGTTGCTTCCAGAAGTGAATTCATTTATATTGTTGGCTTAATTTACTGACATTATTAACAACTCTCAATGTCATAAATCATACTAGAAATGTTTTCAAGTTATTACAGAAACTTGTGGTTTTATTTTTTGAAGTATACTTTTTTCAATGGGAATATTACACAATGAGCAAAACCGGTTGTGCTTGATTTACGGAAAAAAATGTGTGTCCAGAAGCTTCCCTTAATTCTGAAACAAATTTGTTTCAGATTGTGGTAGTTAAGATACTTGCTATTGATCAATATGCAATATTATATTTTTCGGTTCAGTCATTTCCGAGTAACAAAGGATGTGAGAAATTTTGTATCTATAGGCTTATTTTAAACAAAATACCAAACAGTGGGGTCATAACAAAATTGCTTTGTTGGCATCCCAGAATATTTGTATTAAATTAGTATGCAAAGACAGATTAAAAGTAATTTAAATCTATTTTGTATTTACCACAAATTCTTGGAAACTACCGAACAAGATTCAAAACTTTGCAAATAATGGAATATACGACATTTCGAGTCATAAATTTTTAATCCGAAACTTTCAATTCTTCAATTTCAATTCTGTCGTTTTGACATCAGTTACCCCATAAACTGAAAATTTGATGTTTGCCAGTGTAAAATATTTAACAGAACAGCTATTTTGACATACATATCCATATTAAATGAAAAAATTATATACGATATAGAGCGTGTGTAATCATGAGTAAATTATAGACATCGTGGATTTATTTTACACTGCTCCTCGTCAGCATTTAAAATGTCATAAATAATTATAAGATTTGTTTTTTTTTTATATTTCTATTTTGCACTACGAAGTGTGTGCGTATCTATCTATATCTAAGATAATAATAATTTATTTATAAACTGCTCTAGATTATGAATCTCCAACTTACATGCATTTCCACTAACATTGAATATAATGTAGCTTTATATTGAAAATACGTGCGCTTAAAGAAATTGCGTGACAATTCTTCCCCTCCACATATGTTATGACTTCATGACGCTGAACAACCTATGTCAATATGGTGATGGTAAGAAGTCGAGCCCGATGCGAGTGTGCTCTGTGCTCTATCATCCATATTTAACGGCCCTCCGACCGACCAATCTGGCGTTACACTTCAACTCATTTAAATTTCGCAGCTTAATATTTAATCTTACAGCAGTGAATTGATTGAAATAAAATATATTAACTCAGACAAAGTTTTAATTTAAAAGTTCAAGTGAGACACAACAAGCAATCCTTTATCGAACCAGACATGGCTGCCAGCATTTTTAACATATGACCACAAGAAAAGTCCAAAAAGGTAGGTATACTCGTATCTAATTGGTTATAAATCTGCACATGTTCCTCAACACAACGTATACTATAAATACATATTGGAGGAGTACCTAAACCAATAAATAAACATGTCACACAAAATAATGGCTTGCTAATAACAATTTATAGGACTATTATCCATTCCATTGTTATTTATTGGACACAAAATGGCCATATTCCGAGACCGTAGGAGTATAAACCGCACACTGATTTCGACTAAGTTTTGTACATAATTGATGGGTAGAAGAAAATAAAGACGAATGATAGTTAATACATGAATATGTGTTGAAGTGGCTATTATATTATAGAGGGATAAATATAAATTTAAATTTTGAGTGCCTCTTGGAAGTTGCTTATGGCCGATATACAATGGGGATAAGATAATAATGGATTTAAAAAAAATATATATATATTTGATTCATCAAAAAAACAAGACTCTCACCCATCAGGCACTTAGATAAGGGGAGGGGGGCTTCACTTGAGGGGCTAAAGCCCCCGCCCTAAAAACTACCCAAAACAATAAAAACCAAAACTTTCTAATATAAATTCAAATTCAAAGAATTACTCGTAAGATTTATAAGCAGCCCCCCCGGAAACAAAATCCTGGCTATACGACACCGCCTCACCCACACATGAGACCGTCTTAATAGATGATAGGTCCGACGTCCGACCAAGGCAAGGTCCTAAGTGGACTGCCAACGAATAAATTTATTTGGTACTATTTCTATTTGCAGAAATGGAAGGACCTTTAATTTTACGAAGTACCCAAGCAAGGTATTAAGAAGCTTTTTCAAGGTATCGCTTTACAAAACCAGTTCTTACTAAAGGACAAAATAACCCTGGAACTTACTTTCTGTAAACAATTCAAACACAGCTAACATATAATAATTTAAGAACAGAACTTCTATTTGTCTAACTACAAGCATTTCGAGGTAGTGTTGGAATGGTAGGTATACGGTCATCTTTTTCTAAAACCGCTGAATATTAATTCTGTTCGCCTGTGAAGTGCCTTTGCGATCAAAGTTAATAGAGAACAGGTGTCAAAACGGTTGAAATCCTACATTTTGCATGCAAAACTTTCGGAATGAATTTTGTACTATGCTATGACGAAAATAGTGTTTCGAATTCGATTTGGGTGTCAAATTGAAAATGATAATTTCTTCCTTATTTTTGCAGATATAATTTGTATTTTTGTACCTATTATATTTCCGAAAACTTGAGGGTCATTTATTTATCAATTTTGCTCTTTTGCTTATGAAATTAATTGCAAGATTTTTTTTTTTTATCCTCGAGATACATGTATTTAGCTATACTAATTTGGCATTAGTATTTGTCTTTATTTAGAAGTAACTCAATTAATTTCTCGACGTGGAATTGTTGATGGATTCAATCTTCTAGTATTCTTCCTTTTGAAGTCTATTGCGCGACTCCCTTTGGCCATTTGGCACACATTTGCTCTTTTACCCTTAACGCCATGTTCCCCGCTGTAACGCCTCTTTAAAACCACCATTACATTCATAGATCACGGATGGTACATTTTGTTTTGTTACAGAAAAATGCCTTTTTTGCCACTCCGCTCTTTGCAATGCTATACTCGTATGCACAAACCATACTGAGACCACAAAATTCGGCCGGTTTTCCGTTATTTGCCTACGAGCTATACTTTTACGGGTGGCAAATGCTAGGTGCGCTTGTATTGTTGCAGATAAACTGAAAATTGTCCCTCACCAACACACACGCACCTAGGATACGCCACTTCCGCAGTGGGAAAACTTGCTGGCAACGTTCGTAGAATTCTATCCGTTAAAAATCAAATTATTCGTTACGTGTGGTGTGGACAGCAATTTTTTTTAGTAATAAGTGTACATTTGCCTAAAATGAGCAATGTAATGTACTAGTTGAGGGGAAAAAAAGCAGAGCAAACTGTAGTCAGTTATTGAATAAAAAACGAAGTTAATGATGTCCAAAAGCGGAAAATACGCAACCATGTTTGCTCTAATAAGTTTCTAGTAGGTATATAAAACATCTCCACTAGACAGTTCAATTAAAAACAAATCAACTTATTCGCATTTTTAAAATATATAAAAGCTAACTAATAGCATCCTGTAATATTAAAATGTGGTTGGCAGCATTTTTTTGTATTTTTTGTATGTTTTTGGATTTTACATGGATTCTAATGACATTACATCGACATGGAAACCAAATTTGTGGAATTAGAAAATAAACTTTGGGGTCCTGTGGCTACAGTTTCTCTAGTTGGGGCTTGTGCTGGGTTCTCAGTATGATTTGGCTTTGGTCATTACCTATGCTGAAGTGTGAAATGCTTATTTTTAAAAATTTCGACGATATCTTATTCCGCCAAGAGAGAATGTTGCTACCAAAAAGTAGATTTTCTAGCCAAACATGGAAATATGGAAATGTGAAGTTCATGACATACATAATGTTCGCACAAAGTTATTGAACTAATAAATGAGGAGTTTGTTCAACAGGTTCAAAAAGTACTTTATGCCTAGACTTTCATAGCCATGCAACTGTGCGAGAGTTTTATTTTCGATTCAGAGTCAGAAGTCTAAACTGATAAGCTTTTTGAGCACGTAAAATGGGCGTAGGATATGGTCAGTGATTGCAGAATAATTATTTCCAGTTCACTATTCATATTCCAAAGACAAATGATTAGCACGGAATTATGAAAGCCAAATTTGACGCATTGTAGCTATTGCTGCAGCTTCCTCTTGAAACTTATTTTACATGCACACGGTAATGCTGTTTTAAACTCATAACAATAAGTAAATCTTCGTTCTTGTTGGCTGTAACTTCATATTGACTGATTGTCCTATAAAATAAGCAGCAGCATTTCAACCTCATGGCTACATTTTCCGATATAAATACCGAGTTGTCAAAGATTTTGAGGTTCATTGGTCCATAAATTCGTAAGCAATAACTACCCAACACGCACTCATTGATCATATAGGATCTTACTCAAAACCATTAGCCTACCCGAGCTTCTCATAATACCCCTGGGACAAAAAAGAAACCTGTTTACTTTAAAACTCTTCCCTTCCTACCATCCACATTATGATGGATGGATCGCTTAATTCCATCCAGTCGTTCGTTTTACATTGGGCCTTACCAAAGAAAATTTTTAGTTTTGACTCTAAAAGACGTGCGCTATATTTTCTATACAAATTTCGCACAATTGCGTAAATTTAAAGTCGAGACTAAAAATTGTTATTAGTACGGCGCATTTTGTTTAGAGGTTGTCGTATACCTTCTAAAAACAAAACCAAAAGTCGTTCGTGCGTTGGACAAAATAGAATGTTTATGTATACGCACTTGGTTTTTCCTTTTGCATAATAATCTATCAAATTTGTTAATTGCATGGTTTCAATTACTAAATTGCTATCTGGTTTAATTGTTGAAATAGTATGGTTGCAGTGGTGAAATTGAAATTAAAATGAATGGTTACTGTACGCAGGAGGTGTGAACAAATACTAGTAGGTACAAACAGTTTAGTTCTTTCCTTTACAATTTTCTTTTAGTGGAAATCAAAAGCTGGTAATTTTTAAAGGTGCAGGGAAATAACTTCACATGGCACATGGGAAACAACTTGACGTCGAGTGGGAAATAATTTCACTTATTTTATGTGAAGCTAGGTATTTCCCACTGAATGTGAACAACAACTTTACTTTTTTGTGGGAAATAATTTCTGTTAACATACCAGTGGAAAATGTATGCAACCTTTCTGCTTGGGATTACTGTTTAGGGGTAGGTGCGATGTTAGCTGTATTTATTACGTTAATTAAATTACACTAAAAATAGGTTTTTTAGTTTGAATCACAAAATTCTCAATTCGCTGGTGGGAAATAATTTTACAAAATTTGTGGTGATTGCCCCTTGGAAGTGGTAAATAACTTAACATAAAAAAAGTTGAACTATTTCCCACTCAAGATGAAGTTGTTCCCTGCAACTTTGTTTAAATAATACATCACATACAAATAAATTTTAAAAGACTGGTCTTATTCTGGCGTTACTTTTTGCTCCTTTATTCGCAACAATTCGATGAGATCCTATATTTCATTTGTGCAACAAATATATTCCTCTCAAAACTATGAAAGAACAATCCACATCTCTAATAAATAGCACATGAATAGGTACCACATTCTTATAGAGTCTCAAATTTTTATTAACACACTGATGACGGAACTTGATTTCTTTCTCAGATCATCTTCTTCTGAGGACACATCCAGAATTTATCACGAAAATTAATTGGACCCGCCAAGATTCATTTGCAATTCTCCATTCAAACTTTTGAAATATTGTCGAATCGGACCATGAACATCAATCCTGTAATGCCGCGATTTTACATTCCTTTTTATTCGCCAAATAAAAAATATCCAATAAACTCAGTCGAAGCAAACACCTAAATCATAAACTTATACGGCATTCCCTATTCAATACACCAAATAAATAAAACGAGGAAATCCAATACGCCCTCGACTAGAAATATGGTTATCCTTGGGGTAAATACAAATGAAGCAATAAGAAAAATGAAAAAAAAAAAAAAAAAAAAAAAAAACAAATCCATTTCAATTACAACGAACACGAACTTTCGCACTTCATTGTTGTTTTGACTTAAGATTAACAATAGTATATGCAATAACATACCTAAGAGCATCAGCAATAAAAGATGTGTAATGTATATTAATCCAAAACGTAATCCATAAGAAGGTGAATTGAATATGTTAAAGATTTTCACAATTATGTTACTTTTCAATAACATTTAATATACTTTTAATTTTAATTATTTTCTACGCAATAAAATTTCATCAATTTAAATTTTGTTTAATCACAAGAACATGTACACATGCACACGCGTGTACATTCCATTATCAGTATTCAAGCGCACAAATTAAAAATAGATTGACAACCTGATGAGGTTTTTTATGCCGCAATATAACCAAGCTCAAGTTTATGTAAGTTGAATTAATTTCGTATTCCTTGATGTGTCCGATTGATAGGTGGTTTTCGTATTATTCACATTTTTTTTCTATTTACGATTTTGTTGTTGCTACTTTACGACTCTCAAGCGATCGCACCTGATTTCATTAAGACCGTTGAATAATTTTTTTTTTTTATTCCAGTGAAAAGGGGACAAATTTCTATATTTAAAGAACCAGGTTTTAGGAACGCAACGCACGCACGAACAGAAGCTGGTATACTAAATGTCCTACCGCAAGGACTTTTGAATAAAAACTCACATCTAAGCTAAGGAATGTTACGAATTCCACCATCGCAAGCTCGGAAAGCTTGTTTGGCTTCTATGAGCTTTCGGTTTGTGTATGCTCTTTGGTTTTCCAGGAAGAGCATGGCTAAGAGTAGAACTGTGTAGCAGGTTTCCATCATTCTAGGAAGGTATGACAATTCACAAATGATATGATATACTTTTGTCTTTCGGTCATTTGTTGGTGGCTCATCTTGAACTTGGAGATTCTTTTGTTTTGGAATACCTGAACTAGAGTGTGTTACTTAGGCAGCAAGTTTATGTGTACCTGTTTGCCTGGTGCAGAAACAGGAAACATTGTTAGAAGACTTTATGTTTATATGTACAGACGCAACCCTTCTCTTCGGGTAATAAGATTTAAATATAAGATTGCGCTGTTTCGTGGACAGTAGAAATATGCTCGCTTGATTTGCTATTCATAACGAATTGGATTTGTGCCCTAGGAGAATGGAGAAAACCATAAACTCGTTTAGATCAAATCTTTGGAATCTGCTGCGTCATGGCAATCGACGGCTAATGTGGTTTGATGTTTCATTGTCTCATGCAAGTTTTACTTTCATGCGCATTTGAGGGAATTATTAATTTCTTGTCTAGCTTGGTGGAAATTATTGAAAGGTATTTGATTGCGAGTATAACCACCGAGTCCATTGACCTTGGAGAAGGCATGACTTATGTGGACCTTTTTGTTTCCGCAACTATTAAAGTCGTTCAGCTAAGTTGCAAATTGCTACCTATAGTGGAATTTACTATAACTATTCGCATTGTAATTTTTTTTATTTTTAACAATAACTTGCTTTTAGTAGAAAGCTTTCAAGTGGAATATATAAAGATAAGGTACAAGAAAATCAAGAAAAACCATTGAATGGTACCAAGGCTGTGTATTTTAGACAAATATCAACCAGCAAATGACAGTTTAACAAGACACGCTCTATGCAAGTGGCTGACACATTTTAAAAAAATTCCCATCAATTTGTATTCCACTTTCGGTTCCCAATTTCTTATGTGAACAGCCCTATAAAATTTTCCGAATAGGAAACACATCCCCTTTCTGTTGAGTAGATATTTTACTAGCCAGTCAATGTGCGATAATAATACGCTATTCATACGCACGACCGAATTTAAAATTCTCAGAATGAACCTATTGCGATGTCCTTTTGACGGCTCCGTGGAAAAGTCTTAGTAAAAAGAGTTGAAAAAAAAAAATGCTTTCATGGCATGAAACTCGTTTACTGGAGAATCAGTCAATTTCAGTACCAACCCCTTTTTGTAATACTTCGCGCTGAAATAAATTCGCAATGGCTGCTTCGCTTTATTAAAGAATTCGATTAGTTCAAAGGAGTGAACTTTCGAGAATTACTTTCCTGCTCAGTCAGGCATTTGAACCTATTGTTCACAATTTTGTCAACTTAATTTAAATTTTAGCTATACAGGAACACAAGCTACAATTAGATGGCTCGCAAATGAGTGCGATTTTGAGCTTGAAATAATTATATCTTCGGACTTTGAGCTATGTCTTGTTGGCAAAACTAGTGGACGTATTCGATAATTTAAATATTTTCCAGTAACACGTATCCGCAGCGATCAGTGCATTGTGAATAACAACAGTAAAGTGGGGAGGCATTGTATATTGTGGGATTAAACCAATAATTGCTAACGATGGAGGTGGGAGGTTAAACAAAGCTGATGCTACCAAGATCAATTCAATATTTGAGGAAGTAGCCTAGGTAGGCCTTTCGGTTTTTGGGTAAAATCAGGTTGATGGTTTCTCTTTGTATCTGCAGTAATGCCAAAATGACAAAGACACACGTGTAGTCTTTCAAATCGTAAGAGTTTTTCCAATCGTTTTGTATGCAGAAGACGCCGCATGAACCCATTGCCATACCCATTCTTTTACACAAAAACATTCACTGGAGATGAGATTTCCCTAGGACTTAGAAACCCATAGACGCTTTCTAATCTACGAAATACATCCCAAGAATTCGGTTGGCACATTTCAATTCTCTACACATAAGAAATGTGAATACACAATTCTGGCAAATAAAGTGAGCCAGAGGATCGTAACATATTCTGCAGCACATAAACGCCATTCTATATGCGCACACGCTTAACAGCAATAACAATGCAAATTAATTCTCCAGAACGTCCTTGCATTCTCCAAGGACCGGCTGGGAATTTTTAAGATTAAACGAACAAAAATGTTTTACCCAGTTTTACAACGCCTAAGTATATGTACAGAAGGGATGTAATACCTCAACGAAAAAAAGGGTTCAAATGAAAATGTTGCGCTTACAATGATATATATACAACAAATCTATATCGGTGCTTAAACTATACACAAGCATTTAAAAAATTGTATAAATGGTTTGAATACTTAAAATTGATGTACCCCAGTCAGACTTCGTGTACTGCGGAGTCTGTAAATTAGCGATATTGCCTATAAATTACTCGCCGCTCAAGGTCAAAAGTAAGATAATTAGCTCAGTGCGAAAGTTGACCCCAAATGAAATTTTCATTCAACACAAACATCGTTGTTGTTTTAGGATACCTGCTGCCTTGTTTCCAGCAGCGTCCAATGGCTATTTATGGATTTTTCGGTACTTTATAAATTATCCTCTATGTATGTCTACACTGAAATAAACGAAACCGAAACTAAGCGAGTTTTGAAATTCATGCAATGTAAATATAGTTCGAATTTGTATGCTTTGTGAAACAGGTAGATTTCAATTGAATATTGAAGAGAAGGATTGATTTCAACTAAAGCTTACTTTTTGGTTTTGAACAACTTTCCAAGGGCAAATTATTCAACTTTTTGTCAGTTGTGGGTGGTTAATAACATATCCTGACTGAGGATTCCTAAAAAAGGTGCAAGAAAAAAGGTAGTCTAGCATTCAATAAAACTGCAAAGTCAGACCTGGCGATACGCCAGCCTTTGGTGGTGGTGTCCCTTTCCAGAAGTTCATGCTTCAAGAATCGAGAGTATCCAAAGTAGACTTATTCGATTTGCTCTTCGTGGTCTTTCTTGGAATGATCGCCTAATCTTACCTCATTATCGCGACCGTCTCAAAGGTTTTTACCAAAAACACTTGAGGAACGCAGGGACGCAGCAGATATACTTTTCATTCATCGACTAATCTCAGGCTCGATACAAGTATATCTGCTTTAACAGTAACTATCGTAATCTACGTTGCCTCCGTCATTACGTTGAACCCATTTCTCGTATGTTGAGAAAGGTTATAGCCCTTTCACAGCAAGCCGAAAACCGGGTTTTCGCGAAACACTTGAAAACTTCTACGAAATCGGAAGTTTTTCCATACATATTTCATTTTTCAAAACGAGTCGTTTGCAATCGTTTTCCACAAAAACGACTTCCAATCGTTGGATTGTTGAAACAAACACACCTTTTGCAATAATCGGCAAGTTCAGCAAAATGGTTGGTCGAACAAATGTCACAACTCACAACTTAAAATCATTTCCAACAATTAATTGATGGGCTTATATTATTTTGAAATGCACTAAATTAATTTTGTTTGTTTTTCAATGCGATCGAAATTTGTAACCGCAAAAGAGTTTGCACCGAAATTTAACGACTAGTGTCTCACATCTGATTGAAGCGTCAAACGGAAACAAGTTGGTGATCGGTGTGAATGCATCGATGAGTTTTCGACAAAAACAGTGTAAAAAGCATATAACTTAAACCTCACTGTTTTCGACTTTAATCGCAACACTACTTCCCTAAAAATAGATGTAATTAAACATCCTTAGCCTTAAATCCTAGTTTAAAGTTTCAGAATTTATTTAGGTAGCCTTAAGTCATTGTTATAGCCTGTAAGCCTAATAATTGGAGGTTCTTGCCTCCACCAAAATTAAATTAGAACCTACCCTACATACAACCTATCGACATCGATTGTGGTAACGAAAGGTGCTGCCAAAACCATGACATGACTTCGAAGTGCAACGAATACATATCAGTGAATCGAATAAATATTTTTCACATTCTCTTTCGCACATTACTTCGACATTTTCATACTAAAACGTGATTCTAGCTCAAGAAATTAAACTGTCGGTCGTAGTGAATTCAATACCGCACACTGTGTTCTTCTGTATATAAGCTTTTCAATTTTCAAACTTTCACTAAGAACATTCACTTGCAAATGAGGTCGTAAAAAAAAGTATTAATATAAACATTTTCTACGTTTGGTTTCACATTTCCGTGGAACGAATACTGAAAATTAGCAGTAAAAGGTAGAAAACATTTTCGCTTCACTTTTTCACAGAACCAGAAGTGACCCGCTGAGAACAAATAAATCGAAATTTGAGCAGAGTCTTCCCGGAAGCAATGAGTATTTTTCAATCCTTAGTGCATAAGTAAGTCAGTGCTTTTCGGAATCAATTTTTATTTTGTTTCTGGTTTCATGTTAAAGTGAGTTGAGATTCGGCTATGAATTGAAATTATAAAAGAGATGATAATAAAGTGTGACCTCTACAGTGGCAATAGCGGCTGGGGAACATAGCTTCATCTTCAATAGTTAGACGATCTGAAAAAAATACAATCACGAGGCTTAAAAATGACATAACCATATCGCAATGATTTCGACAATCGCTCGTCCTACCACACACAATAATGGTCTACAAGACGAAATTAGTTCCCGCTGAAAATTGAAACTTTTTCGCACAGTGTACGCACCTTTTATGTAATGCTATGAGCCGAGTCTGAATTAAAAGGGCTTAACAATTAAAATTTATGAGTTCCAAACACAAACACTGGCTAGGCCATTGTTCCTCGAGTTAATAGCCTGACAACAGGGAAATATATTCCACAGTAATGGAGTATTATAAATTTACATGGTTTCCCTGGTTGAGGACGTAGAATTTGATGGACCTGGTTAAAGGTAAATGGAAAATACGCACTCGAAAATATGAGCTCACATCTTGTTATGTTTATGGTTTACGATTTACTTATGCATTACATACCTGTCCGGAGCACGTCGATATTTTGTCAACGATTTTCCACCGAGGGACAAGAGCGACCTTGAGGAATAAATTTCTTAGCGAACCCTAAAAGAACAACAGTATAACGCCAAAATGCATATACAGTTCTTTTTGCGCGGATTGTGTGAAAAGCTTCAGTAAAATACACAAGAGGGATACAAACAGCTTAAGCGAGATAAAGGATTGTTCTAAGGATGAACATTTTTAGGGATTTCCACGAAAAGAAATAGGAAACAGAAAATGCTCACAAGATGGTGGAGTCCTGATAGTTGGTTGAGTTTTCACACCTAAGGGTGCTTTTTGCTTAACACTTTTTAGAATCAGAAGTGGCTTACAATGCTTTTGGAAATGCGGTAAATGCATTGTGGTTGTAAGAGCCCTGCGATAAAAAATGAAGACCTGATTCTTGGTAAAGGAATAACAAGTTTAATAAACTGCTCGAACAGAAGCAGGGATGTGTTTTTTCAAACAAAGATGGGTGTGTGCACATCAGTGAGCATAGTTCAGGGATGAGGTTGGGTAATAGAACTCTCGATGCAGATGCTGCAACCTGTAACATGTTGTTCCGCTTCCGCATCCAAAGGATACTCCAATATCGCTCTGCTCTGCAAGCAGAAGCAGTCACTGTGCTCATAAATGAAATTTGATGGGATATTGTGTATATCCGTCAACTGTTTTGACTTACACAACAGATGCGCACAATATTGGTGCGACATCTATGCATCGCAATGAAGATGAAAAAAAAACAGACAGCAGTAGACAAATCTGTCAGTTTAGTTGCTTCCAAGTTGCCGTCGATATGGAACAAGTGCAGCATACACCAACCGGCACCTTTACTTCAAAAGGTTAATACCGAAGGATGCATCCGGGGGCTAATATTTTCCTTTAAAATCACTTCTTAAGAGGTTCTATTAACTTTCGAGGAAAAGGGATCTTTAAATGTTATCCCTGGACAAAAATTCAACTAACTCTGTTGACACTCTATGAGGAAATAAGAACACCCCAAACAAATGATAGTCCTTGCAGTAATTCGCAATTGTAACGTATTGTCCCACTCAAGGACATACACTGGTACTCGCATGTATAGCTATCTACTGACTGTACAAAGAGCAAGAAATAATAAAAGCATAATGGTATCGCTACCCAATGCACTTCAATGACAATCTGTTGTTCATTCCCAGATGTTGAACCCAATTTACATTAAATGGAAACAATCCAACTCTCTCAATTCTCTGGCTAATATGTCAGATATCCATTACACTCAGCGAGCACAATAGCAGCAGCAGGATGTTAAGCTGTTGGATAAGTTCAACTCCATTCTCAGTTTTCTTTAACGAAGCAGCTGAAGCGTGCGAGAACAATGAATGGCACAAGAAACAATGTGCCTGTCAGTGCAGGAGAAAGGCCAACCAGCAGAAATATGGGGCAAATTAGCCGA
Source organism: Cheilosia vernalis (assembly GCA_949126925.1). NCBI lineage: Eukaryota > Metazoa > Arthropoda > Insecta > Diptera > Syrphidae > Cheilosia > Cheilosia vernalis. The sequence continues at coordinate 946,878 of OX421358.1, read as the reverse complement.
CAAGCGGAACTGGAGGTCGCCTTCACATCTATCTTGGATTTGTGCGATTTATCCTTTGCATTATCTGTACAGTGCTATCTGTTAACAAAGGCAAGGCCATTATTGTATTTTCCATTTTAGAGTCTTCGGCATCAACAGCTTACGGAATAGTTCACTAAACAGACAATTTTTGTTTGCTTCTTCTTCTGTATACTTCTCTTTCGTTTGGTCAAAGGATCGCCTAGAAAATCCACATCCATCAAAGTGACACGTGCTAAGATTGCTCCCTTTAAATAGCTTAAGGAACGTAAACGCCATCGTAGTGAAAGAATCGCTTAAAAAAACAAAGCGAACAGATGTTCTCCCTGTTCGCTTGCTGAGTCAAATATAGGAAAACTTACATCACAAGGATGTTTTCGTTCGATTTTGTTCTTCTTTTTCCTATGGGTGCTCTTGGAATTTTCACTGCTTGCGCAAGGATGGCTGGGGCAAATGTGTCCACATATTTATACCGCGCTGTCCAAAGAACACGAGAAATAAAAGTTGGTTAACTTAAGTCAACGGGAAGCTCCTCTGCCAGTGCCAACTGCTGTCACAGTCAGTGGAGTGCACCAAAGAAAACTCTCATTAGACGTATAGAATGTCCGCTAAGTAGATGTTCGTGCACGGTTGGACAAGGGGATTACGTACGAGTTTTCTAGTCGTTTTTCCGAGGTTTCCCTTTTTACTTTTCCTATTTCTCTAAGCTGGCTGTGGTGAAAGTTATAGCACAAGATACAATGTATTAACATTCGAGACAATGGAAAGTTGAAAACTACTTAGATAAGGACAATTTGCATGGAAGCTAAAAGGCTTTTGTATACTTTTAAATTTTGTTTTAGGGCACAAGGGACATTTTTCGAAAATGTTTAGGTAAGGTATTTGGTATTTTATAATCTGTTAATGCAGTGCAAGAGGAAAGTTAAAGGTATTGGATGGTCGATTGGAAACTGTAGTAAAGCAGTATCTGAACAATTGAAAGGGGACTGTGTTTTTGTGACAAAATATACAGGAGTGCCCAAGTGACCACTATTATTAATGAATTTGTCGTATGTCACCTGGCCTGTGGATAAAAGTCCTATAAGCACGTGTTATTCGAAAAACAATAGAAGCAGTAAGGGTTGAGGTGGGGTTGACAGTGGGTGGAACAACTATTTAATTGTACCTACTAATTATTTTTTTTGTCACAACTTCACGCAATGTTCCCACATTTTTAAACATATAGGTACGTAGGTTAAAATATTTTTTATTTTGTTTTGATATTATGGAGAAATGGGAGAGGGTGTAAAGTTTCCGTGTCAGTAAGAAAGGCTGAACTTATGGACACTTTCTAAAAAATGTGTCAACCCAAGAACTCTCTAAATTCTGTTGGTAGACTAAATTCATTTACTCTGGTCTATTTTATAACTCACTCAAAGAATACAGAATAGAAAAGACGTCTCTGAAGAGCTTGTTAGGAGTGGCTTAAGGTGGGTTTTTTTTTTTCAGAATTTGAATCGGTGCCGGATCTGCTTGCATATGAAATCAAAAGGGCTGCATTAACTTTAAAATTGCTTAAGTGGAAAAATAAAAAAATATGTATATATCTCCGTCCCCAGAAGAGCGTACACCGTTGGCCTTTGGCAAATTTTCGTGATAATTCCTCCATGTCGCAATGGGCTTTCTGTATTTTTACCCTGTTCGTGTTCGGTGTATTAAATTGGAGCTAAAGTTAGATATTTCTAGACCAAAACAATTTGAGTTACATAACTACTAAGTGTAATAATTAAAAAACGATTTAAGTTTATAATAAAAAAAGGAAATTATAGTGAGCATTAGACTTTCATTGTCAATGAAGAGACAACTTAATTACTTAGGTACATGTGTAACAAAACTTTGCGTAACCGTAACTGGTAGCAGTTAGTGGAAATAAATGTCAAACGGCTTGCATTTGTAGTTAGAAACACAAACAACCCATGCATATTTCGTGGAACTTGTGCGATATTTCAGTTTTTGTTTATAATTTAATTAATCTTTAGTGGGAATTGCTAGTTTTATATAAAGAAGGAAGTAGTTTGAGGGAGGTAGGTATAGTTTTTTTTGTACATCTGACACGGCCTGTTACTAGTTTTGCGCATAGGCATCCAGACCAGTAGTTTTGGATTTTGGTATAGAAATGCAAAAGTAAGAAAGATTTTAGACTGTACCAATGTTAAAAAAATAATTTTTATTGTCCCCATTTTTTCTTTAAAAATAAATAGTTTTCGAAAACAATTGTATTACATTATACATTTAATAGGTACAATACATATTATTTTAAATGCTTTTGGTGTCATGTAAGCATTAAAAATAAAAATTTTGTTTTGCAAAAAATAATATAGGTACCTTATTCTCATTGAAGCTTCAGAATAAGCTTATATACTGTTGGAAGTCAAAGACCATTTTAAAAATTGTAAAAAATTGCACCTACTCAAAATTGAGAGTCTGTACTTTCGATACCTACTCAAGAAACTGAAATGGTACTGGGACTTGTACAATAGTAAGCATTTTTTAACTACCCTTGTAAATACATACCTATAGCAACTGAACATGATCCAAGACCCATTTGAACTAGTCACACTGCTTTGAGCTAGTGTGTCTATTCAATTTCACAAAACTACCTGCATACGGAATACCTACCTAATTGAAAATTTAATTAGACTGTGAAATATCTGCAATCCACATGAGTAACATTTTTTAACTTTCTCCATTACGTAGTAAGAGAAAGATATTGTTTTCGTACAAAATTTCGAACTCGACATATTAATCAATTCTGATATTACGATGATAGAGCAACTCAAAAAAGTGGGTCGCAAAACTCTGTCCGGTCTGTCCGTCTGTTCGTCCTTCCATAGCCCTTCAGCCTAAACGGCTTCCCGGATTACATTCAAACCGGGGATTTGGAGTTTATGGGCTTACAGTTGGGGAAGTGTTTTTTTTTGCAAGGTAACCTCAATATTAATGGTAGGTACTTCCCATATAAAATGTTTGTACCAGTTCGATTTGATCGAAAACGGTTCTAACGATTTCAACCAAAATTGATATTTAAACTTAAGAAGGTGAGGTTACCATGACTGCGTACCCAGTTTTCAGATAAAAATTCGAGCAACGGTACTTTTGAAATTTCGACATATCTCAAAAACGGTCTGTACCTATCTACGATTGTAACAAAAATTTCTAAGGTAATGTGGTCATTTATAACTTAGTAGTAAGCTCAGTTTTTCTCAATATTATCGTACAATGGATTTTGAAAAAAAGTATTTTTTTTTAAATTTAGTTTCTTTCTGTTTACCGGGAAACGGCGATAACGATTTTGACCAAAATGCAAACTAAGAGTCAAATGGATGTTTCAAAACTTTTGTGTCCTCAATTTTCGATTTGCTGAAGACTCTGAAAGTCAGTCAGACTCACACTAAATGAGAAAGTTTCGTGCGACCCAGTCGTGCACTTTATTTTTAAATGCAAATAGCAGCCATTAGTGTATCACCACCTATCTGCAAAATTGATAATATTGCACGACTCGGCGTTCTAAAACACCAAACCCAATTATAATTATTTTGCGTGCTTTTTTTATCAATTACGAATTACCTTCGACGTTACATTTTAAGCCAGCTAAAGCAAACATTAGATCGCTTGGAATCGCTTGCCTGTCGCACTGGTACTATGTTATGTGTGCTTTATTTTCAATTGACATAATTAAAATGCAATTTAAATGCCGTGCTGTATTAAGCAGACTTTACACTGCAGTCATGGCAAACATAGGGCTGCCGTTATCTGTCCCAACTCCTGCCTTCCAATATATACACTGTCTGACTAGAAAGGCATATATGTATATTGTACACGCATAAGCCTGCAGTCGGTTTATTACATTATAATTAATTTTGAAATATACAACCCCAGAGCTTGGTTCGGTGGGAAAAACTGCAACCAGTCTATGCTTGGGTGGCTTTCTGTAATGGATATAGGTGAAGCTACCCTTAAATTGCGTTCAAAACGGTCGGCGGGCGTTTGGGGGGCGTCTGTTACTTCATGGTTGTGATGTGTGTTTTAACGCGATAATATTATAGAAAAAGAAACAACATTGATGCCGTAATAGTATCTCATGCTTGCAACACATGTGTTAATAATTAATATGCATTTAACCTATTCGTTACTCGTTGTGAGTCACGATACACACTGCCACGACACAATGGGGAGTCTATACTTGGAAACTTAAGTTTGTTCGTTGTAAGTAGATGAGTGCTAAAGTATGATCTTTGTTCAAAACAATGTATGTAGGAGTGCGAGTGTGGGGAGTTGAAAATGCCTTGAATGGGAGTTTCCATTTTGCAGATAGTAGGACTAGGTAGACCCATAACTCTGAATTAAAAAAAAAAGTTTCCAATATTATCTATAGAGTTCAAAAAATGTCTCTTTCAACTGACCAACATTCTTGATTTTTAGTAAAGTCAGTCCAATGAAATAAATATTATAACCTTAAGAGAAGTTATTAGACGCAGCTAAATAGTAGTTTCTCACTACCATTCCTTTTGTGCGGGGTTCTCGTTTTTGGGACGAATCGAATGGATCTACAATTTTATGCAGAGTCCAAACGGCTATAAACTGAGAAGCCCTTGCATATGCAAGATCGAAAGCCAGATTGTCTTTATAACTTAAAGTATGACTTTATGGAAACAAATTATTTTCAAGATGTAAACAACCATTTCAAATATTTTTAAAGCCAGAGGTGAAACGCTTAATCTTTATTTCAAGTAGCCTTGAGAACGAAAATAAAGGCTTCGAATTTAAGCTTTCATATATCATACATGGAAGTGTAGGTCCGAAAACAGCTCCTCACAACCAACTTCATTCACTTTCCTATTCCAGGAACTAATTTCCTAACGAGTTCATAGTCATTATCTCTCCGGCCAAATGAATAACTGAATAATTTTCAAATATTTGTACAACTTATTTGCTAGACAACATTTATCTTTAATTATTATCAATTCTTCATAGTCCATTATAAGGTAGGAATGCCAACTAGTCAGTCCTTCGTTTCGTAGTGAACACCATTCCATTGTGTGTAGTATGACGCACACGCACAGTCAAATTGTGTCTGAGAAATATTGAAAACAAATTGTGATGCAATTTATTTCGAATTATTGAAGCATTTCGGCCTTAGTGTTCCTTGCGTTTGATATGCTTTTGAAATGTGCGAAAACAGATTGGCTTTCATCGACGTTATGAAATTTTTGTCGTGCATGGCTTGCGTATGGAACAATTTGGCACAGCAAATGAATGGAGGGAAATAATGAGATCATTTTTTGGATGGAATCAATTAGCAAATTTTCTGAATGAAATTCAAATTCTATTCGAACTAGGTTTTCCACTGAATTATAAATAATGAAACGCGGTGTATTCAAAGGTTAGAAAAACGACGGATTGGATAGATAAGGTTAATTTCTGGTTAATGTAGGTACGACAATAGCTAACAATAATTGTCAGAACATTGAGCGATGAGATTGTTATCTTAGACAATTATTTGCACTATTTTATTCGACTGACTAAGTCTCTATGGATTGGTTGACGTGTATGGTTGGACACTTATGAAATCGAGCTTTTTTTCACTTTCCAGTTTGACGATCAACTGGAGAAAAGTGTCGAATTTCGTTTGGTGAAATAAAATTACAAATATGTTTGCTTCAACTGCCAATCCCAGTGTCTTCAATTAATTAATTGTACCCAGAATGATGAGTTTATTGCAATCATCGTAATCCATTTCCGACAATATGAAAAGTTTCCCATCAATATTGGTTATATTCATATATTTATGTGCTATGTATGTATATTTTTTTTTTACATAACTTGTACGGAATTTAAACATTGAACGGCAATGTGAAATTAACCAGATGGCGCAACACTTCTCGCTCGGCGGCTATGTTACCAAACAAGATGAAGCCACTGCATCCACCGCTCGTTTGGTGTAAGCTTGACATGATCTAGCCGTATATTTCTCTTCTTTTTTTTTTCAATAATTACCTAAGCGTTAGCGTTTTGGTCAAATGACAATACAACTTTTGGTAAACGAATATTGAAGACGAATTTACGTGCTGTGCCTCACAAAGATATTTAAGTTGAGAAAAGCCTTGATACACCATACAGCCCATAGACTTCACAGGGGTATATCTTTCCCACCATTCGTTCTCCCCGCACACACTTCAATCAAATAATCTAACCAGAGCTATAAACGCTATACCTACTATACGTATTGCACAAGGCTGTCATCATAAGTCCATTAAAAAATCTAGTAACAAAAAATCCAGTCTTCCTATTCAATTAAAGATTTACTTAACGTTAAACCAGCCCCATAATTTGCATTTGTAATTGTTTTCTCGTGTGTTTGCCGCACGTAAATGACTTTTTTTCTCCCCATTCCCATATAAACCTACTTTGTTTGCTAGTGTATAGGAAAAGGGCACAAGGAAGGAACTACATCGATACGATTTATGTATCGCATTACAGCGAACGCTGTAACTTCTCGGAAGCAAAACATACTATCAATTTCATGGTAGAGAATTTTTAATTCCTTTGTTCCCGTTTTTTTTTTTTCTTTTCTTCTGAAGAAACAGAAGATGGATACAAGTCCTTCACAAGCTGTTCTTTTTTTGTAACTAACTGTGTAGCGATTTCTTTCGCAGTATGTATGTACGAAGTACGAGTCTTCTTCGTTTTTGAAATTGATTTTCATTTTAGTTGTTCTTTCGTTGCGCTCCTCCTAATGGAATGTTCTTAAAAGTTTACTTCGGCTCTTCCAGCACTTAAGACCAGTTTATGTGTTCTTTTTATCATCGGTGGTGTTGTACATTCATTTCGCTTATTGGATAACGCTATATCTCTTGCATGCGCTTAGGTGTGGATAAGAGAAAAATAATGGTCACTTCCTTAGGAATCGCTTGGGGTTGATAGGCGAACTCGACGCAATTATTCGAAACTTGTGAAACACCTTGTCTGCCATCCTCAATTGGGGGAACTCTGTACAAATGTTATTTCAATGGAGTACCGGCGTGTTGCGGTTTAATTAATTGCCTTACGTGCATGTGATGAAACGATGAAAGGCGAACCGCTTTCTTAGAGTAAATTATTGTTAACCGCCATTTGGTGTTGGGGGAGAGATTCGAAGTCCGAACGCTCTATAGATAGATAGACAGTGTTTTGCACTGCAATCGAATACATGCATCCTGTCGTATCGTTTTCGCAAAGCAGTCGAATCTCGTTGCGAGTAATTGGCTGTAAAATGCAATTCAAGGAATCATAGTGATTTGCATATATGTGTGGATGAGGATAAACAAGAGTGCTTATTTAATTTTATCGTGGTGAAGAACGGCTTTTGCTTAGAATTCCTATCGGGAAGTAACATTTTTCTACTGAAATTTATTGCCCTTTCATTACATTCTGGTCTGTTTTATTGCTCTCACGTCTTTGCGAATTGTGTTTGGTGTAAGGGTAAGGCAGATATTATAGTGTTGCTATAAATTACTCGCTTTATGTTATTTTTTTAGATGAGTTAAATTTTAGTAACTACTGTGATTAACCGACATTCTACGCAGATGTCGCAAGCGAGTGCCTTTGTTGTGTTGACCATATTATTAGATTAATCCCTGTTGTGATCAAAATTTATGTAATATTAATGTACCTAAACTATCAATGTAACTTGCTCATTTAGACCAATTATGTTTTGTTTTGAATATTTTGTCATCAGCTGTTAATTAATGTCAAATTTGTAAAACGTCAAAGATTTATGTAGTTCTTGTCTCTTAATCTCGACAACTCCTCCAACAGCGAAATAAAACAGTCATTTTGTAACGTAAAGAAGACTTTTTATTTCAACGATTAACATTTGGTCGCTTCGAGCCGAATTCACATAAATTTCCATACACCAGTTTTTATTGATTGTGCTTAAGATTAAAATTGAGATTTTGCAATTGCTGTTGGAGTCGAAACAATCATCGAATCATCAAGCTGCAGTTAGATTTCATCCCGTTGGAGTATCGTCCCGTTCGAATTGCAGTTGGATTTTCGTACCGTTGCTGTTTCATTGGGTTTTTGGTGCAAGTTGAGTTTCATCGAAGTCGAGTCTGAGTTTCTGCTAACAAAGCTAAATAATTAAGCAATTCATGTGAGTACGTCGTTAATGTTCAATGCATACGTAATAATCGTCCATATATACGTTTTACTGTGCTGCGTTAATTTACGTCGTTGGAATCTCGTCCGTTGGAATACCGTCCCGTTGGATTGACGCACCGTTCATCACCATCATTGGAGTCTTGTACCGTTGATATCTGTGCCGTTGTCTTGCACCGTTGATGTGTATACAGTTCCAGTTTATAACAGTTTGAGTGTCGTCATTGTGCCATTGGAATCTACAGTACCTGAAAACAAGAAACGAACAATTTATTAAAGGAAATTCAAAGTGAGTGCGATTTTTACTTACCTTTTATTATTCGTTCATACAAATTGAATAATTATATTGAAAATGAGTGCGATTTCCATGAAAATATTTAAGAAGTTGTGCAAGTCAATTGGAAAAGATAGCTTAAGTTTCGAAAAAGTGAGTGCTGATATTAGAACTAAGAACTATTTGATTAGTAGACTGAACGTTTTAGAGGATAATTTGCGGAAGTTATGCGATCATTATGATGACATGAATTCTGAGGATAATGAAGACATTTCAAGAGAAAGTGAGGAATTATACGATGAGGTTATGGAAACTTATTTCATGTATAAAACTGTGCTTCTCAATGAACTAGATACGTTAGAGGGTCTCCATGAAAATTCGCGAGTAGCAAGAAATCATGAATCTAATTCAAGCAATGTCGCTAAAACATCACATTCGCATGATATTCGACTTCCATCCATCACTCCTCCAATTTTCTCTGGTGATTATAATAACTGGCGTCCATTTCATGATCTTTTCGTCTCAATGATCCATGATAATTCGTCTTTGTCTAAAATTGAAAAGTTGACATATCTTAAATCGTGTTTGAAGGGTGATGCTGCATCTTTGTTAGATTACCTCGAGGTTAACAACGACAATTATGATCAAGCTTGGTCAATACTAACCACACGTTACGAACATAAACGCATTTTGGTTAGTACGCAGTTGAAAACGTTCTTCGATCAATCAACGATCCATTCTGAAACCGCAGATTCGATTAAGGGCTTACTGGACAAATCGACAGAAGTACTGCATTCGTTGAAGAGCTTAGGGGTTCCAATCGAGCATTGGGATACAATTTTAATTTTCATACTGCTACAAAAGTTACCTGTGTCTACACAACAAATGTGGGAAGAAAAGTTAGGTATGAGTAAGGACTTACCAAAATTCAAGGAATTTTCGATCTTTTTGGAAACCCGTTTTCGTTCTTTGGAAGTTGTATGTCAACAGAAGGTCAACTCAAGGGCATCTTTCCAAAAGGATCAAAATAAAGTGAAGAAGGTCATGCATGTCAACTCTACTCGGAAGGAAATACTCAATTGTTCTGTTTGCCATAAGGGACAACATTCGCTACGGTCATGTTATGCTTTTTTGAAATTGGATGTGAATGCAAGAGTTACTGTGGTCAAACGGCTAGGGGTTTGCGAAAATTGTTTGGCTTATAACCATAAATCCCATCAATGCCCAAGTCAAAACAGATGTTTCCACTGCAAACAAAAACATCATTCACTCTTGCATTACTCCAATAACCAAAATACTACTTCGTACAATCAACAAAAGCCCAATCGCGTACAACAAACAAACACAAGTTCTGCTTCCACTCAATCATACCCTAACTCTACTCACCAGTCTAGCACACCCAGTTCCTTCAGTCAGTCTTATCAAGTCTCAACTCAAGTGAATCCAACCGCACCACCTTTTAATCCATCACATGACCAGGCTAGTACAAGTGCGTCTGCTCGTAACTATCATATCTCAGACCACAGGAACACACAAATATTACTAGCGACAGCCATTGTGATGATTCAATCTTCTACCGGAGAATTCTTTAAGTTTAGGGCGTTGATAGATCCGGGGTCAGAGGCTACATTTATCACCGAAGCAGCTGCGCAAAAACTAAGGCTAAGAAAATGTCGCACATTTACAGAAGTGACAGGATTGGGTAACTCCAAAAATGGGTCTTGTCACAGTTACGTGTACTTGACTCTAAAATCAACATACACCGATTACGTCACTGAGGTAAAAGCGCTTATCTTTAAGACCTTGACAGGTCTGTTACCCAGCAAGGAATTGATCCCAAGCAAATGGAGTCACATTCAAGGATTAAATTTAGCCGATCCTTCGTTTTACAAGCCCGGCCACGTTGATTTCCTCCTAGGTAACGACATCTTTTGCGACGTAGTTTTGCCTGAAATAGTTAGGGGAAATGAGTCTGTTGCTCCCATTGCTCAAAACACTCACCTGGGATGGATAGTTTTAGGTAGGGCCTCAACCGAAACAGTTCGTGTCCATCTACAGACCTTTGATGTGGACACACAGATCCGAAAATTTTGGGAAGTTGAGGAGCTCCCATTTAAGGAATTCGACACAACAGAAAATGAAGAGTGTGAACAACATTTTCAATCACACACTAGGCGTCTGCCAGGAGGACGTTTTGAGGTCTCCCTACCATTTAAGGACAATATTCACCCAGCGCTAGGAGCAAGTCAGCAAGGAGCCTTACAACGATTTCACCAACTGGAAAGAAGATTTGCAAACAACCCAACGCTACACACTCAATATAAGAATTGTATGGCAGAATACTTACAGCTGGATCAGATGAGTGAAGTAGATGTCAGTCGAGATGAAGTTCTTAAATCACCATTCCATTATGTTGTGCCACATCATGCTGTATTTAAGGAGTCCAGTACAACAACCAAGCTGCGGGTGGTTTTTGATGCTGCCTTTAAAACCACAGACGGGACTTCCTTAAACGAACATCTTATGGTTGGACCTAAAACGCAAGCAGACATAATGGACATCATCTTAAAATGGAGGAGGTACAAGATTACCTTAACGGCTGACATCGAAAAAATGTATCGGCAAATCAAGATCAGTCAAGCAGATTCTTACTATCAGCTAATTTTCTGGCGGGAGAGCAAGATGGATCCCATAAAGATGTATCGATTGAAGACGGTGACTTTCGGAACGGCTTCGGCTCCGTATTTGGCAACTCGCACGCTGAAAAAGTTGGCTGACGATGAAAAGGCTACTTATCCATCCGCCGCGCAGATGATACACGAAGACATGTATGTGGACGACTTGGTCAGTGGAGCAGACACAATAGCAGAGGCCAAACAGAAGCTCACTGAAATCGTCAATCTGCTTTCATCAGCTGGATTTAATTTACGCAAGTGGGGAAGCAACTGCGAAGATGTTCTAAGACTTGTCAACCCCCAGGACCGCGAAAAGGATTTTGTGCTGCCGTTTGAATCTACCAAATGTATCAAAACCTTAGGCATCAAATGGCTTCCATCTATCGATTCTTTCTCATTTCAGTGTGTTTGTTCCGAATCTTCCGACGTCACAAAACGTACAATCCTTTCAACGATTGCCAAAATCTATGATCCACTAGGTTGGATATCTCCTTGCGTGATTTCAGCAAAAATATTCATGCAAAAATTATGGTTGAAGGGTTTGTCATGGGATGCACAAGTTCCAGTTCAGCTCCAGGAGGAATGGCTATCCCTGCGATCACAACTACCGTCGCTGGAAAAAATCAGCATACCACGATGGATCTTCACTGAAAAGGGAAACAAGGCATTACAGTTGCATGGGTTTAGTGATGCGTCTATGAAGGCTTACGGGGCCGCACTTCCTCGGCTTGAGCTCTGCGGTGCTGTTATGCTTGCCCGACTTTTGAATTATGTCGTTAAGGTTTTGCAGTTAGGAGACATCGAAGAATTCGCGTGGACTGATTCTACCATAACGTTGTGCTGGATAACTGCGCCACCATCAAAATGGAAAACCTTCATTAGCAATAGAGTCGCGGAGATTCAGAGGTTAACCAATGTCAATATTTGGAGGCACGTTCCCACACAACACAATCCAGCAGATTTAGCTTCTCGAGGAGCGACACCATCTAACTTGCTGAATAACAATCTTTGGTGGATGGGACCGGAATACCTGCAGACGAGTTGGATATTTGCTATCCCAAATCAACCATCTACATTGGAAACAGAAGAAGAGGTACGAGCTGTCAGATCACACACACATTGCATAGCTGAAAATAATAACGAGCTAATGAAACAAATCTACAAGCAATCAGATCTACAGAAATTGATTCGAATCGTTTCATACTGTCGCCGAATTGCATTAATGTGTCTCAAAAAGATTTGTCAAAAACAATTTGTATCACCACTTTCTCCATCGGATTTACAGGCTTCAACTCTGATTTGCATTAGGCTTGTTCAGAAAGAAATGTTTATGAAGGAAATTGCGGATCTAACTAAACAACCATCGCTCACAAAACATTTTGGGTCCCTAAATCCATTCATCGACAGCAAAGGCATTTTAAGAGTTGGAGGTAGGCTGCAAAATTCGAATCTGGAGTATGACCAACAACATCCGATCATCCTTAAGCCAGACCACCATCTTTCAGAACTGCTAATTCGAGATGCTCATGAAAAGACCTTCCACGGAGGAGTCCAGCAAATGCTCGCATATCTACGCATGAAATACTGGATTTTTAACATCAAGCGAAGCATAAAGAAATGCATTCATCACTGCATCATCTGTTACCGGTACAAGGCGAGACCCATGGAACAATTGATGGGCAGTCTACCTGCACCTCGAGTAAGGATTTCGAGACCATTTACTCATACTGGAGTGGATTACGCTGGACCGATTGAGGTTAAAGCCTGGAAGGGACGCGGTGGCAAAATATTTAAAGGATATTTCGCGATATTTGTGTGCTTGGCGACAAAGGCCATTCACCTTGAAACTGTCAGTGATATGACTACCAAGGCCTTTCTAGCAGCTTTCCGGAGATTCACCGCACGACGAGGAGTTTGCTCAGATATCTATAGTGACTGCGGAAAAAACTTCGTGGGAGCAAACACAGAGCTACAGAAGATGCTTAAGGCCGCAAACATCGATTGGACTGAAATATCGAAAACAACAACAATCATCGCAACAAAATGGAATTTTATTCCTCCTGCTTCTCCCCACTTTGGAGGACTATGGGAAGCAGGAGTGAAGTCCGTCAAATTTCATTTGAAAAGGATCGTCAACAACGAAACTTTGACATTTGAGGAGCTCAGCACGCTTCTAACTGAGATAGAAGCGTGTCTAAACTCGAGGCCTTTATGTCCGCTCACCGATAACTTCGACGATTTTTCAGCTCTAACACCATCCCATTTTTTAATAGGCACTTCAGCTCAGCTCATCCCACAAGCAGATCAATCCACAGATAATGCATCGCATATAGATAGATGGAAAAGAATTCAAACAAAAGTTCATATTTTTTGGAAACAGTGGAGCGGAGAATATTTGGCTCGACTGCAGCAAAGACCGAAATGGCTAAAAATCGAGTCACAACCCAAAATTGGTGACTTAGTTTTACTGAAGGATGAACGCTTACCACCCTCGAAATGGATACTCGGCCGTATCACTGTATTGTATCCAGGAAAGGACAACTTAATACGCGTCGTCAAACTCAGAACACAAACAGGAGAATTCAAGAGACCCATCACCAAAATATGTCGCTTACCATCTAACACAAGCACTGCAGAACAATCACTTATCTAACAAACAAAATAAATCTAGCACTCAATCGACAAAACACTCACAAGAATCATTATTCAGTTACCCTAACACTATTAAATTATTCTTCAAATAACCATTAAGGATAAACTCAATTACAACTAATCCTTAACGATACTGCACTCACAACAAAAATTAAAAATCACTTTAAGCACTCGATCACATTATACTCATTACCAAGACTCGCATTACACTCACCAAAACATATACCTACAAATAATCAACGATATTACATTACAAGCTCACTTAAGCAATCAATTGATATCGATCTGAAACACTCACTTGGCATCATACTACTCACAATTTATACGATGTCACATTTACTCAAACGCATTCAACATTGCAATCAAAATCATATATTAATATGTTATTAAGCAAATCACACTCGCACTCATAACAAAACACTGCATCAAGCAAACATTCAACATTTAATTTAACATTTCATCTTTAATTCAACAAAACAAAAAAAAAAAAACAAAAATAAATTTAACAAATTATTAATCAAATGTCGAAACACCCGGTAAATTTATCAACAACACTTATTTACCAAACAACATTTACTCAGCAACATCTAACTACCTAGCAACATGCGTCATCAACAATTTCTGACAATTATAAAAAATAATAATAACACTACCATAATACAGTCCGCTAATAAATCATCGAAAACTAACTACTTACTCACTGTAAAATGCATATTGCACATACAACACAATAAACAACACCAAATCACCCCGCTACCCGCGCACCGAACGATACACAACATTCCCACAAGCAGCTAGCAACCAGTCAACAAGACGAAAATCTCATTGATAAATGGGCACACACACAAACTAATGTAATCAAAGGGGATTACTTTTCGCGAAATAAAAACACAAAATTTATATATAAAAACTTGTCGAAATGACAAAAACTCACCTGCATCCATTATTTGCACACACGAAATATTAATTAATATACAAAAAAACGACTTCACGCGAACATAAATTAACATAAAAATTTCTAATGACCACCGACGCCGACGCTACGATTTTGTCAACTTGTTCTACGACTACTCGAGTTACAGCAAGTGCAAGAGGTTTGCACTTTTGTCAGCGATTGTGTGTAATTGGAAGGAACGAGATAAGCATATTGTTTGTTGTTTTCATTGATCTAGTCTCCGTGTTCAGTATCAGTTGTTGTCATTTACATGTTTCAATTTCTTTGTTATAATGTTCTCTCTATTTACATGTGAGTTGGAGCAAACAAACAACCTTATAAGAAGAAAAATCATGCTGAAGACAATTATCAGGATTGGCAAAGAGGCAAACCACGTCATTACTGCAGAGGAAGATTTTTGCGAACATATCGTTCACAGGCGGGGAGAATGTTGTGATCAAAATTTATGTAATATTAATGTACCTAAACTATCAATGTAACTTGCTCATTTAGACCAATTATGTTTTGTTTTGAATATTTTGTCATCAGCTGTTAATTAATGTCAAATTTGTAAAACGTCAAAGATTTATGTAGTTCTTGTCTCTTAATCTCGACAACTCCTCCAACAGCGAAATAAAACAGTCATTTTGTAACGTAAAGAAGCATTTTTATTTCAACGATTAACAATCCCTTTTGGCAAATGACTGATTTTCCGTATTCTATATTTAAAAAATGGCTTACTTCCTTCTTGTATAAAAAAACAACATGATGGGTTTGTAGATCATTTTTTGAAGACAGTTTGTTGGCGAACTCAGTCTCCGTCTTAACTTATCTGACACATGCGTTTTGAAACACTAAATCGATCAACCTACATAGTAAAATTAAAATCTGCTACAAAATAAAAGTCGAGCCTATTTTGCATATTTTCTTTTGTGCCTACTAAAAATTACTCTTTTTTACTAAACCGTGCGTAAAGCTGCGATTACACGGCCATTTTTTCGAGTCATTTAAATGGCGCTCTGAGGTAAAATTCTCGTCACAAAGCCGTCATTTAAATGTCGTTCCGTGTGATCGCCATTTTTGGGACATCATTTTCGGCGTCATTTAAATGAATAGGAAAATGGCAGAGCAAATGACATGAATTTTGTGCCATTTAAATGACGGAAAAAAATGGCCGTGTGATCGCTCTTCAATGACGCCTAGGACAAATGACTAAACTTTTCGGCTGTTGCGTCATTTAAATGACAGCCTCAAAAAAATGACTAGGCACGAAATTCATGCTATGCCATTTTCTACGCAAATGACAAATGAAGCAGCATTTAATATTATATAAATAATGTACTTTCATTTGTTTTTTTTTTTTTTTTTTTTTGTAGCGAAAGGATGAGTCGCATCTGTGGTTGTTATTTTGGTAAAAATTAATACACACAGAAAAATCACTTAATTAAAATCAACCAACTTAAAAACTACCAAGTGATAACTGTTAATATAGCTCACACAAAGTTAAGTGGATTAAAAATAGCCGAGTCAGTTTAAGGAAACTTAAAATTGGGAAAATTGACTATCTGAAGTTTCTCAGTTCTTCCTGAATTTTTTGTGCATGTCAGATAGTCAACCAACAATTTATAGGAAAAATATCAGATAGGCAGTTTCGGTAGAATTTTCTACTTGCTCTTCTATATACTTTACTAGCAAACCTTAATAAACTCGCCGACAAGAACCTTGTAAATACCGTAGAGAATTTCCGGAATGATGCACGTTATCGTAGGCTGCGATACGCGGAAAAGGAATCGCAGCGACCGAAAACTCTCACCTGTGGCCAGGTCTCTCGCATATTTGTGTTCTGTTTTTCGATGTGTGGCTTCACCAGTCTCAGCAAATAATCGAATTGATTGGCTGACATACGAAGGACATTGCGATATAGTTCAGGTTCTTCTTCGCGCAATTCGAGCAGCAATCCAGCACAAAAACCACTCTTCTCGCGACGGCTCAACCACTTCTTTTTCCAAACATTCCGCTTTCGTCGCGTTGGTTCGTAATCAAGATCTTCACTGCTTTCCAGCACACACTCCTGGCAATCCAGTACCAGTTCTGCTTTCCAGAGGTAACTACACAAATTTCAATATTTAGGAGGGTTTAAATTGAGGACCATCCAGAGATGTTTCTCTTTGTTTGTCGTGGGGTGCGCATCGTTTAGAAACTTAAACTTTTAAGATGAATTGTTCTGTTTGTTCGCTGAAAATTGATCGCATTAGTACAACAAAAATAGACTGCATTGATTGCAAGAACTTTTTTCATTGTGCCTGTGTAAATATCACTGAAGAAGATGCTAATTATTTTAAATCAAGTGGTAATCCCTATCGCTGTGATAAGTGTGCAGTGCTAAGACGTCGCTCTTTATATGCATCAGTGCCGGTATTTTCTGATCAGAAAAACAGCTGCGCTCCGCCTTCATCTAACGCTATACAGCTAGAACAAAGTAGCAACGCACACAAGACAGCTGATGAGACATCCAAATACAACGTAAACTGCGATAGTGAATGCACTCTACAGATGATATACGCCAAACTTTCAAAGTTAGAGGAAACAAATAATCATTTTCTACAACAACTAAATGAGATGCGAGCAGAAAATATGGAGCTCAAATCAAAAGTAAATAACCTGGAGAGCAAGCTTAACTGGCAACAACAACACCTTCTCATCAATTCCATCGAAATAGAGGGTGTGTCAGATGTCAACAACTCTAATGCTGCTGAGAAAGCAAAACAAATATTCTCCAAAGCATTATCCATCGATGTTCTAGATGACGAAATGGAGAAATGTTACGTCAAAAAAGTGCAAACAAAATCTGCTCAATCTAAATCGAAATCGATTATCTGTGTAAAATTCTCTGATCTTACAACAAAGCAGCGAATAATGCGCGCAAAGAGAGCAAACAAAAGTAATCTCAATACACATTTTACTGGCATCGGTGGTATTGTCAACAGCAACAACAACAGCAGTCGCAGCAGTAACAGCAGCAGCAGAAAATTTAGCGGTTCCAGTATTTACATCAATGATTCACTCACGAAGTATACGTCGGCCCTTCTAATGAAGGCGAAAGAATCAATGAAGCAGAAAGGAGTTAAATATGTTTGGTACAATAACAATCAAATTCTTATAAGAAAGGTTGAGGGGGGAAAGGTCATATCATTGAAATCTTTTAATGATCTTGCACTTATTTAGTGCATTCAATCCTAAATTGCAAATGAATTTTGATAATTTTTTTATAGATGATCTTTCCACCCTTTCTATTCCATATAGTTCCAACTGTGATAATGTATTTACCGACAGTCTCTACTGCCATAACAAACTTTTTATTGTGCACCAGAACATCAGAAGTCTGAGAACTAATTTTTCTGCTCTTGTTGCTCACATTAATGCCTTTGCGTGTGTTCCAGATATTGTTTTTGTGTCTGAAATTTGGATATACAACTTTGAAATTAATGACTACTTTATTCCCGGTTTTAAATTTGTTCCTAATACGAATGAAAATTACGCTGCAGGTGGAGTTGGGTGTTTCGTGAAAGAGAACTGTAAGATTCTTGATATTTTATGTGTTCATTTCGTTAGTGCAGATGTTCTGAGGGTCTCTATTGAAATTAATAATGAAGTGTTTGTTTTTATGTGTGTCTATAGACTGCAAATGTTCAATGTCTCGATGTTTTTAAAAGAATTTTCAGATCTTTTGTCGAAGGAAAAATCGAAAAACTTAATTTTTGTAGGTGATTTTAATATAAACATTATGGATGATAATGAAACCGTTTCTGGTTACCTGTCATTACTAGCATCTCATGGTCTAACTAGCTTTATTAATGAACCCACCAGGACTTTTTCGAATAGCTGTTTAGATCATATCTATGGGCGCTTCAAGAACATTGGTTTTATTAAGTGCGAAAAATGTGTCTTTGATTTAATGATAACTGATCACTCTATGACTGGACTCATAGTTAATGTTTCAAAGGTTTGTAATAATCCAAACACATCCCAAAGAAAAACGATAATTAACTTTTTTAAACTTAAACGCAATCTGTTTTATGAATTCTGGAATGAAGTATATGCTTCTTATGATGCATCTACTGCTTATACTTTATTTATCGACTCTCTTAAGAATCACATTTTAAGTTGTTCCTCGTCTCTGCCCTCCAAAAAATTTGTAAAAAGACTAAAACCTTGGTTATCTAGTTTCTTACTAAACAAAGTTATAGGTAAAAATAAACTCGGATTAAAATGCAAAAAGTATCCTGATAATTTGGACTTAAGAAGGAAATATAAAAATCTATGCGCTGAGCTTAAGAAAGAGATTCCTATTTGCCGCGATAACTTTTACCAATCACAATTTAGATCTGCAAATGGAAATTTAAAGAATGAATGGAGAGTAGTTAACAACATTCTTAACAAAGAGAATCTTTCGAAAATACCTTCTATTATACGTGTTGGTGACTCCGAGGTGTCTGACAAACTTGCAATTGCAGATGCATTTAATTGCTATTTTGCAAACATAGGCTGCAATTTACAACCTTGTCCAGTCCAATCAATCTGTTCTCTCTGTCCGGCTATTTGCGAATGCACTGAACCGTTTCAATGTAATAGTTTTGTTTATCAGCCCATAACTCCTCTTGAAATCTTAAAAGTTATTGGAACTTTGACTTCTTCGAATTCTGCTGGAGATGATGGCATCTCGAATTTTATCCTAAAGCAAATTGCTTGTCTCCTTGTGGATGTATTGGCAGATGTTTATAATCGTTGCGTATTTGCAGGTGTTTTCCCTGATGATCTCAAATGTGCAGATGTCATTCCTTTACTTAAAAAGGGTTCTTCCGCTGAAATCAGTAACTATAGGCCCATTTCTCTTCTTCCAGTTTTTAGCAAAATATTTGAAAAATTAATGAAAAATAGGATAGTGAGGTTTTTATCTAATACCAAGTACTTTAATCCAGTTCAGTTTGGTTTTCAAAAAGGAAAGTCGACGGAAGAAGCGTTGTTACAGTTTTGTTCGCAAATAATGTCACACCTAGACGAAAAAAAATACACGGCGGGCTTATTTATTGATATAACTAAAGCTTTTGATATGGTTAACCATAATATTCTGTTAAGAAAACTGGAAAAATGCGGATTCCGTGGCTTCATCCTAAATTGGTTCAGGTCGTATCTTAAAAATAGGTCGCAACAAGTAAGAATTGCTGGAGTTAGGAGCGAAGTCAAGTTCTTTAATCTCGGTGTACCACAAGGCTCTGTTCTGGGTCCCATTTTGTTTTTAGTCTATATTAATTCAGTGTTTGCTCTTAATTTCAAAGGATCACCTACTGCCTTTGCGGATGACATTGGCTTCTCTTATGGTTCAAACAGTCCCTTAGACTTGGTGTCTGATTTAAACTGGGATCTTAATCTCTTGAGACACTGGTTTGCTGAACATCATTTAGTTATTAGCTCTAAAACTAAAATAATGTTTTTCAATTTATCCCAATCGTCTAAGTTTGAAGCCAACGTATACTTTCATGCACCTGAATGCCTAAGATACAA
This sequence comes from Cheilosia vernalis, assembly GCA_949126925.1. NCBI lineage: Eukaryota > Metazoa > Arthropoda > Insecta > Diptera > Syrphidae > Cheilosia > Cheilosia vernalis. Next base: position 926,585 of record OX421358.1, on the reverse strand, counting down.
ACTGACCAACTGCAATTGCACCTCCGGTCAAACTTACTGTAGTACTCTAAACTGCAGTGACAAATGCTTTCTAATTGAAACAGTAGATAACTTTAAGTACTTGGGACTCTGCCTTGACTCTAGAATGAGTTTTGCGTATCATACTGTATCATTGAAAAAGTATTTACGGTGTACACTTAGATATTTTTATTACTTGCGTAATATATGCTCAACTAAGCTTCTGAAGGTAATATATTATGGAATTTTCCATTCCAAGCTACAATATGGAATTGCTTGTTGGGGCGGTGTGTACCAGAATAAAATTCATCCGCTGCTGATCTTGCAGAAATACATCTTAAGAATAATTTGTCGTAAACCTCGCAGACATCCTAGCTATCCTTTGTTCTGTGACCTGAATATTCTTCCTGTTCGTCATTTATATTGTTTCAAGGTGTTAAAAATGTTTTTCATGATGTCTGGTCATCGCAATTTTCGTGTAATTTCAAATTATGGTTTACGTGTTAACTCCTCTCATATGTTCACTGTTCCCAATTTCCGTACCACTGCATTTCGTAATTTTTTCTCTATTTTGTCTTATCGTTTGTTTAATAAACTCCCGTTGTCTATCAGAGCAATATCAATTCCTGGAACATTTATAAAGCAAGCAAAAATTTGGCTTTTTCGATTCAATTATGCCAGCTTAGAATCAATTATTGTCTGATTTTCTGGTTTTCCTTTTAGTTTTATTATTATTTAATTTTGTGCTCTGTTGAAGTTTCTACTTTTTTCTATTTATTTATTTATTTATTTATTTTGTATCTTTGTATTAATGCTATAGATCTTATATTATGCCTCTGTATGTAGTAGAACCATTAAGTATATATAAGCTTTAGGGTCACCCCACCCATAAAATGAATTTCTTCTGTATACGCCAATTTAAGGGGCATTCAACACTATTTTTATTACTTTTGTATGTAAAAATAAAAATGTCATTAACTTTTTCTTATATTTTTCCCAGCTATTAAGTATGTAATTGTATAAACTATTAAATTGTTGTTGTACCTTCGAGGATCATAAGAAAATAAATATTATATCTATCTATCTATCTATCTATCTAGATATAAGGCAGCAATAAAAACAAAATACACTGTTGTAATTACAGTCGAATCCCTCTAAGTCGAGCCTCCTTTGTCGAATTTCCCTCTAACTCGAATTTTTCGACCCAATTTATGCATTCCCTTCAATTTTGCATAGAAAAGTCATCCTGTAAGTCGAAAATCCCTCATCCTCTAAGTGGAAAATCCCTCGAACTTTTTTTTAACTCCCATGAAAATTCGAGTTAGATGCATTTGATTGTATTATTAATTTTTGCAACTTGTTCCCAACAGCTACAGGGAAAATGCCTACACTTAGTCAAATTTGATACATCATTTTGCCAAAAAATAGTAAAATTACCACACACAACGTTTTTGGAAAAGTTTTCCAAAATCCAATTTAATCATCATTGACATATTCCCACTTTCTGAGGTGAACACTTCAACTTCAGTCTTCGCCGCAACACAGAGCATACATGCGTTTATACACAGAGGAGCACATTTCTTGCCTCCTAATGATTATATCCAGTTCAAGGAGACTAAACTCTTCACATCCATCCGCGACAGCCGACCGACACGAACGGGAAGCCCAACTGCTACAACCGCAGCAGACGTGTAATTTATATATATGGTTTTTATAGCTTGACACATAGGGATTATCTTCACCGCGACGTACCGAACCTCATTATAAATTTACCAGTCACAGACGAAAATATCCTTGTATCTTCTATGCGCCAGATGGTGATACCTCTTTGATTGATGGCTGAGCAGATTATGGAGGTTAAAGTCTTAGTGAAATTGCAAGTGGAGTTCCAAATCTAAATTTAAATCAACTCAGGTTTTGGTATCTAATGGATTACACCGTGTCTGAGTTTGGTTTCGTTTGCTCTGCCCGCTCTTAAGACCAACATTTCTAATTTTTGCAAATCTTCCTTTACTCTCATTTTGCTAATCGGATTTCGCCGTTTCAGGAACTTCTTTCGTGCAGCGCCAGCCGCTCGAAGCAGCATCTGTTTCCTGCTTGAAAACGTAACGAGTTAAGGAAGAAGGACAACAAATGAGATGACACAACCACAAGTTGGCAATAAAAGACGTAGGATAATAGTTGCGAGAAAGAATCTTAATGTCCTACATAATGGAGCTTCTGCATGTCATTAATGGAAAGTTTTTCTTCGCGAGCACGACGAGTATTGCAGTCTTAGTTTTATGTAGCTATACACTCCTTTTCCCTATTACGACTTAGTTCAGCATGGAAGAGAATACGAGAAGAAAAAAAAAAAAAAAACAAAAACATTCGGCGACGGGTTAGAAACAGTTTCATTTCTGTTATCTATACCCTTTATCTTTGGCTTTGACAATTGCTATGTTCATTTGCAAGGAAAAACAGAAAAGAAAAAAAATCCTGCCTATGTGGCGCAATGATTGTGGTATATTGTCTTGAACAGAGAAGCGACAAGTGCTGTTAAGAAAAAGATAAAACAGTAGGCTTTCTTGAAAACCTGTCCTTGGGCCATTGTTTTTTTTTTTTTTTTCTCTTTGACAGGCAAAAGCGATTTCATCTGAGTATTATTTAGGTTCCGCTGTTTGCTCTTCAGAAAGTTTTTGTTCATTGCCGGAGGACTAGCATCACCTCTGGCCATTTTCCAGGAAACCCGCCACAGAAGCAACACCATTTCATTTCGATAAAGTGTTAAAACTTATACTTGTATACGACCGGGTTTCAAGCAGTATGACGGTGGTGGGTACTCTACAATAGGTTAATTTTGCCATGGTCGCATTATCATACTCTCGGTGTGGGTGTTTACCTTTTGGGGTCGCGTGAATAGTTCATTTGAGTCTGTTGTTTGCTAACAGTTTTACTTGGTCTGCTAATAGAAGAACAATCAAAAATTCGGAAACGGAAGACAAAGCGATTTTCGCGGTAAACAACTCAACATCGTCAACTGTAGCAGAGTAAGCTTTAGCTGCATATATACACCATCATAATAAAAAAAAAATGTATCGCCTGCGTCTCGTTCGGGAGTATGTTTTTAGTTAATGTTGCAATTACTTGCTTTTTGCCCGACTGGACAAAGGGAGGGTTATTTGTTTCACGCGTATCCTACATACTCGCATGTACGTTCCTACATGACGACCTGTAGCCCAAACGGCTTGACCGATTTTGAAGAGTGAGGTATCATTAAATTGGTATTCTTTCCCGGAGTGTCATATGCTAAGAAAATCTATATAAAAATGGTGTAAAAAATGTATGATAATTCATCAATAATTGAGAACGGCCGATTTGGCTCATATTTTTTAGCGGTTCGTAATTATAAGGGAAGGTCTTTAGGAAAGAAAATTTTGGAAAAACCATCCGCAAAAATCGGGAAATTGAAAAAAAACGAAAATTCATTTATTGTATGCAGTTTTGTGTGCAATTTTTACGGAAAGAGTTTTCGAATGGAAAAATAGAAAATTCTTAGTATAAAACGCGGAAAATTGGGGAAAACGCAAACAAAATTTAAAAAAATTATTATTATTTTATCGAATAATTTGGATTTTGGACGATGTAAAGATGGAAAATTCGTTTTGAAGCTTGGAAAATTTCGAATTATTGTGAGTCTGCTGTTGACATTGTGAATATGGCCAGCGCCAAATCGCGTGTACTATTCGCTGATGAAGTTTGTTAACCATGCAACTGGAAGCATTTACTCTTCCGATGCTCCCGGTGGGACATGAAATACATTCGTCATTTCGTTGATTCTGGCAACAATCTGTTCAAGATCTCAAATTGCATCAGCTGTCGCATCCTTTGGCATTTCTGGCACATTGTCGGAAGTCGGTCGAACAGCACATTTCGCTTTGACGCTGTCACGGTTGACAACCCAACGAGCACAAATGACCTAGAATTCGGGATGAATGCACATGGCACATAAAGCCTTGGAAGCAATTGACCTAACTGAAGAATCTACGAGGTGATTCGTGACAAAGCGCTTCCTGTCATCTTGAAATCTACTCCTGCCGATGAACTTAACGCGTCCCTGAAATCGTCGCCTTTGTGGCATGTGAAAGAAGTTTAAATCAACCACGAACATCAGAATCACATTGCAGAACCCATCGGCTGCTGAATTCTCGAGGCAACTGCTGGCGCTTGGCAATAACCAGATTCCTGTTGATGTTTCGACTGGATTGATACCGTTCCCGGCAAATTTTTGAGAGTTCACATCGTCGAAGGAGGAACTCATCACCAAAGTGTTACATGGCATTTCACAGAATTATTAAAACTCGATTGGATTAGTGAACTGGCAATACTAGCGGCGAAGAATAGGGATGTGCGTCGATTGCTTGAATTTAATTTTTGAAAATCAAATCTCTGGAGAATTGCATTCGCACAAATCTGTTGACAGCGTGACCGACGAAGATGAAGTGACCACCTATCCGACAGAATTTTCGAACTCGCCAGGAACTCCGCCGCATAATTTATAGCTGAAGGTGGGATCCATCATCCGAAATTGTTAAACGGTACGCGGTTGCCCGTCGAGAAACTGATGAACAATGTGATTCAAGTGACGATCATCAAGTGCAAATTCAAAGAAGAGGAAGTCCTTATCTCACGAATTCCGTTTATTCCAACCAATTCTAGCGGATTCAGTTCCCCGTTCGATTGGCTTTTTCGATGACAAACAATAAATCGCAAGGCCAATTGTTGGAAGTCTGCTGGATTAAGCTCCTTATTTCAATATTTTTAAACCTTTTTTGCAGTCAGTCTGGTTTTTATTTTCTAAATTAACTTTTTTATTATTTATACTGTTGACGTTCTTTTGCAAAGTCGGCTATTGATACTCCTCTTATTGTTTGCCCTTTCACTAAAAAACTATCTTCACAAATGATCCAACATCGTGAGGATATGAGATGAATCAAAGTGTGTAAAATGATTTGGAACCAGAGCTATAACTATGTTCATACGCTCCACGAACTCTACTCATAATAATAAGACCAATTTAACACTCAAAATGTTAAAAAAAAAAAAAAATAGCCACGCAAATTGCTCCAGTTTTGCATTTAGAACGTGCTTTTATCGTCGGATAGCATGGGTTGGAAAATAAAAATTAAATGTCATTCCAGCAAATTCTGTTGGCTGATTGATAGTCAACACAAACGCCCCGTTTGACTAGTTTCATCTAAACGGTTGCTTGTTGCAACAAAGTTTCCACACCTCAATAATCGTCCACATAGCTATGTTTTTTGCAGCAAACTAATTGAATGCTTTCGAAACGTGTCTGTATTAATTTCGTTCAATGTTGGTGATGGATTTTTTTTTCCTACACTTGTGACACCTAGTAGAAAATTGCATCCCCATGGGAACTTCTTATGGAGTCAATTACTTGGAATTCATTTCCAGCTCAAAGTGTACATCAATATTGTGAACGGAATCTAGGTCAAGTATGATTAAGGAATACGATCTGAGCTGTAAATTTAAAATCACTGACAATGACTTAGGTAGGTTGATACGAAGATTAAATAAGAAGTTGCCGAACATCAATTGCATTTTCATCCGTATTTCCCAGGTCCTGGAATTGGATTTGAGATGGTACTTTGGTAAGACGAGTAATTATTACTGGTACTGTTGTTACGGCGATCCTGAGGAGCAGAATGTATTTGCAACTTTTGTTTACGCTTAATAATTTAATTGACTTTTCAAGAATTTAGTTGATTACCTTCACCAAAGGCTTACCGCATTATTCGTCAGTATATAGAATTTCGTAATTAATCGGAGTTGGTCTCGAAATCGTTAATTTTTTAAAGGTGTAACTTATTTTTTTTTTTAAAGTTGATTTCATTTTAATTTAGGTCCAATACAGAACCCGAACTTTGAAAGAAATTTGTCCACAAGTTGAGTGATATCGTATCCAGTGCTGTCGAATGTACTGGCGCTGGGTTCTCCAGTACTGCTCACTTATGTTTTGTACTGCATTTTGCTTTTTGTATTGCCTTTTTGTATAGATTTATGTTTTCTGTTGAAGAAAAATTAATTTTAAAGTACGAAAAAAGCAAACACATTTGCCTCCGTTTTGTCTAGCTTTTAGCTTGTTTCATTACAACTCGTTTCAGCCACAATGACAGGACATTTGAACAATTAAGAGCTATTCACTCGTGATATTGCAGCTAAAGTTCCGCTCTGAACATATGCTTCCAAGATTCTATTGCAGTTATTAAGATGGTAGTATCATGACTGCAGTTATTTTAAACTTTAAAAATTCCTCTTTGAAAATTGTATGGGCAAAAAACATGAATGTCCTTGTCGGGCTAGATTTGAAATTATAGTTATTGTTCAAAAATACTATTATAGGAATTTAATATTATTTTTAAAGAATTTTAATTTAACATTATGCGGAGGGAGAAGAGCTATCTATCGATAGAAACACTATTCTAATCATAATATGTTAAGACACCAATAATTATGTTTAGTAGATATTGTCTGAGTTTGTCAGTATTAGTGAGGTAATTGTTTTTATTGGTATCTCGGCTATGGGATGCTGTCGATGGTCAGTAGAAACTTAGTGTTGAAACATTTTTTTGTGCCTGCCTGGTCGTGGTTGATTGCGAAAGCAGAATCATTGCTTTTGAAAATTATTTGATACAAATCGCATTGTTAGAAAAATGGGTTTTAACATATTTTTAAAAAATTGTCTGTGCATACTGCTTCCGTACCAAAATTATGAAAAAAAAACTTCAATATGCTGCTTTGGTTTTTTCTATGATGATGCGCAATAACAATCTAATTTCGTCAAAAAATTATAGGTATATTCCATTTATTCTGAAAAATACTTATGCAAGTGTGGAAAGCTAGTCCTAAGATCGTAGGAAAATCCTGCCCAAGAATTTGTATTTTTTTATAAAGATGTCTGAGATTTCTTTTTTCCTTTTAAAATGAGCAACTATTAACGGATTAGCAATTAAAAATAATTAAATCAACAAAAAAGAAAATTTTAATTCGATAAGGTCTTAAAGTTTGTTAACACATAGTACTGCTGTATTTTGTTTATATTTTCTGATTGTGCTTAACTAAGCCCGACTTTTTGTTCAACTCTGTTGCAGTTGCTTGTGGTTGCCAATGAAAGGTGTAGGAGCTTGTACATGGTGCAGTCGATATTCTTTTCTCAGCAATAAAAAGGAAGAACTGTTTTTGACTTTCAGCTATTTCGGGTATGAAGCAATACTGTAAGCCCGAAAAACTGTGTCGGTCGTTCCTTGAGTTCCCAAACGCTATGAGCTGCACACAAGTTGTATCTATTAACGCACTCTTAACCATTTGGACTGTGTTGGCAATATTTGAAGTCGTTGTCTTAACATTGGACCAATACTCTTTTGCCAAAACAAATGACTTCCCTTCAATAGGTTCTTTCAACAAAATTAATGGATTCCCAAAGAATATCAACATTATACGGTGTTAATTAGCGCGACTGCATATCTCTTTGCACTAAGTCTCTCATACACTCTACACTGGTACTAACTTACACGTAGGGTGACGTGGTCGTAAATGCACCACCCTTTTTTCAAACGACCATAACATTTTTAAAATAAGTTTTTTTTGTTTGGTATTTTGACATACATTTTATGAATTTGTTATGGAAATATGTATAGAGTAAATTTGTTGATAGCATGTGAACATTTTAAGTTAAAATGAATTGTTCAAAAAATGAGAAATGGTGCATGGTGCACCATGGTAGGTACTAAATGCACCAGTTGTATGTGTATAATGCACCACCTATTATTTTAAAAATTAAAACAAATATTTCAATAGATAAACATAGTTTTATTAGACAAAAAAACAGTTCATTGCAACTTTGAAGAACATATAAATAAAAATAAATACTAATGACTTCATCTTCACATCAACATAAAAATAAGTTAACAATAAAACAAAAATAACAAAAATAAAATAGGAATTTAAACATAAACAAAATAAACAACTTAAAATTAATTACTTAACGAATATTTAATTTATATACAGATTCTGAGAATTTGTATAACGACTGTTGCCTCTTCGTTGGCCCCGATACAGAAGGATCTTGGTGGTGCATTGTGCACTACTACGGAATTTTAGGTTAAAATTTAAATAATCTGCAGACAACGCATCAAGGTTATAAACTCTTTATTATAAACCAAAAATAAAAGGTTAAACAATCATTTTATTAAAGCTAAATAAAGAAAAAAGTCACTTCCACTGAAGAAATAAAAAAATTAACTTACCCTTTTTTTTTCGTTTTTCACTGCAATTGTAAAAAAAAATTCGCACACGTCCGCGCACAAAGAAATCCACTACCAGACTGAAATCTACTATCGTTGCCGGAAAAAACGAATACTTTTGAGTGAGGTAGACACAATTACATCTGTCAGTTAGGCAGATGGAGCTATGGTGCGTGGGGCACCACTGGTGCATCTACGACCATGTCACCCTAACTCTTGTATATGCTTATAACCAGTTGCCATAGAAATGTATGAATTAAAGTAGGTAACTGAAACCTTTGTGGAACTGTGTTCTTCCCTTCCTGATGTAGGGTGTGACAGTAATTTTACATTTAGATACAGTAGAGCGGAAAGCTAGGTATAACGTATACGCCACGATATAGTGCCGTTGAAAACATCCCCTCTTCGCAGTCTCTACCGAGGGGATACACCATACATACAGGGAAAAAGTTAGCACATTCGCTTATCTTAATCCATGAAAATACATTCAACTTCATTGTCCGCTCGTTGCTTGGGTAATGTTCTGCATGAACTGTCTAATGGAGTGTAATTAGTATTGTGGTGTGGTAAAGATGGGTACCTTTTGTCGTCCAGTCTAGTGAACACATTTGAAAAATAACTTTTAGGGAGCGCACATTTACCCGAGTATCAGCAATGACTGTTTATTTGAGGACGACATCATAATTATAATTACAGGTGTGAAGATATTTCAAACAAATTTAAACTCTCTTTTGTTATACGAGTATAATTTAAAACTTGTATTGTTGGTAAAGTTTGGTCCTGTTTAGGACACCATTTGGACAAATGTATCCCAACTAGCATTATTCATTTAAATTTATATCATCATCCATTCCTTTCACATGTCATGGTAGACTACCAATAAAACAATTGCAGTCTATTAAAGTTAGTACTTGTGTATTTAAATGTATCGATTAGGTAGTAAGAGAAAGATATTGCATAGGTATTCGTCGAGGGGGAAGTAATCAATATTTTTGAGTGGTCCTTGAATACAGATTTGCTACTTGTGATTGCATGTGAATTCGTTTGAATACACTGTGATACACTGTGATTCACCATGAATACGCACAAAAAAGTACCTTGAATACACCTGATTACTTTCCCCTCGGTATTCGTACAAGATTTCGAACTCGAAATGTTAATCAAAACTAACAAAAAAGTTCCGTATGTCCCGAGGTCTTCACTTCTACAGCCTAAACGCTGCTTGGACTTCGTTCAAAAGTCGGATTTGGGGGCGTTTTTTTTTTTTTGCAAGGTACCTAACCTCAATATTATAGGTACTTCCCATATAAAATTTTCGTATTCATATGATCGAAAACTGCTGCAACGATTTCAAACAAAATTTAAATTTAAGCTAGTTAAGATTTTGGCTTAAAATTTCGAATAACAATATTTTTGAAATTTCTACATATCTCGAAAATGGTCTGTAGGTACGACTGTAACAAATATTAATTTCTAAAACAATATGGTCATTTATAACTTTCTATACATCGTACAATGGATTTTCGAAAACAGTAATTTTTTAAAAATGTTGTTTTGTTTAGTTAACCAGAAAACGGCAGTAACGATTTTGACCAAAATGCAAACTGAGCGTCGAATTGATGTTTTCAAAATTATTGTGTGCTTTATTTTCAATTCGAAGGACCGAAAACGCTAATATTGAAAACTGTTCATACCTCGAAAACCCCACCTTCGATTTCGATAAAACTTTAAAAACAAAGTAATGTTTACATCCCGAATAGCTTAATATATAAGCCATAGTATTTTTGAAGCTAAACATTGCAACAATTGGTACTGTTTTATATAACGATTTTGACCAAAATACATATCGAAGATAACATAAGTATTCTAAATAAGATCCCGTACTAATTTTTTTCTCGAAAAAATTCGACGACATCACTTTTTTAATTATTTCTCAAAAAATGCTACAGAAATCACGATCTATGTATTTTCATATGTCTACGGTATATTTTTGTAATAGCTACGCAAGACTTATTTTTAGCAAATAAAGCTCACTTCTTTTTTTTGTCAACAATTTTGAATATGCATCTTAAAATAATGCCAACCATATTATGGGGGCTTACACAATCAGAAAATTAAACTTCACTTGCACTCCATACACGAGCATCGGGATATTCAATTTATAACTCCTAATGCACAAATGCCTGAATTCTTACATAAAAGTAGGTATATCTATGTAAAGATATCGGTCTATCATGAGCAATACTTCCGATCATCGAAAACTTTAATCATATTCCAGTCAAATTTAAAAACAAGTCCTTGTCCTGTACCTACTCAAAAATCTTGTGAGGTGTAAGACCTTATAAAATAGTGTAGTAGGCGCTTATAACTCTCTAGCCAGAACTTGCGAAAATTGCCTGTTACTGAGAGTGTCAACTTTTAAAAAGTTATACAGTAAAAGCCCTTTAATTCGGAAAACTCGTTTATTCGGAAAAAAAAATATTTCCGAATAAAAGACATTTTTCCTAATAAATGAGAGTCGGTTTTAAATTTTGTATGTAAAAATTAAATTAAATTTATTATTAAATTATAATTAATTATTGATTGAACAAATATAGGTACCAAATAGATCTCAAATATGTACCAGTCTGAACAAATGATAGAATTTTTTTTTTTTTGGGGGAGTCCCGGCAATTTTTGGATAAAAAAATTGATTGAAATGAATTAAATAATTTTTCGTTTTAAGTCCTTGCATTTTTTCATCAATGGGAACGCGTTTTAGTGCATACAAAAATTCTCCATTAATTCGGAAAACTCGTTTATTCGGACTGACCTTTCCCCCAACCATTCCGAATTAACGAGCTTTTACTGTATTGTTATTTGATATAGCTGCCATATGAGATAAATATCCAAAAGTGGATTTTGTTTATCTAGCATCTAGAAAGTTTCGTTCGACCCGGTCTTGCACTTTATCACATTCAAAGATTTTGACAACCCTTTATTGACCAGATTAAATTTTTGTATAAAAAAGACCGCAAATCTCTTTTAAAAATTTTTCACAGGTCATCTGTGGTGGGATGTTTAGCTGGGACGAGCGCCACTTGGTCGACGTCGGAGGCTGTTCATCATTAGATGTCACTAAACGCACCTAACGCTGCCTCAGCAACGTCGAAAGGAAAATCCCTCTTCTATATGATTAATGACAGTTCAAACGGAATGTTCATGCATGATGGCATCTATAAACAGAATTTTTTTTTCATAAGAGGTGTTTTGGGGACGTCTTCTGCAACTCTATCTAAAATCGGGATGTTATCTAGAATTTTATAAAATCCACTTTATATTAATGATACATTACGTACAATTTAAATAAAATCCTACAACGCAGAGCTATAAAAACTTGAAGAACATTTTTGGCAAACATAACCACTTTTAGGGACTACGGAAAATCTCTCCGTTCGAATTAATTTCTTCCCAGTAGGAACATTATAACGAAAAATCTCAAAGTAAAACAATCGATAAGGACAGCGCTCATCTGAATTTTTGTATCCTTTGTTTCATCTATCCTTGGGCATAGTCTGTTTATTTTCTGTATCTCATGCGTTTTTGCATCGGAAACTGAAGATCATTTTGTTTTAGTTCGTACCGTTTTAGCGATAAATATATCAATTTGATAACTACAGAACACGGACACTGATTTCCTGAAAATCCTTCTATCAGCATGTCAAATTACAAAATTACACTATCCTATATAAGAGCCCCCAAATGTTGATTTGTTGCCGCTGAATGGCTGATTCATAAAGCTTTTATTAAGGGCATAAATTTAAAAAAAAATCTCCAGAACACTTGAAACATGAACGTAGTATAGGTACTCACACACTTTTTAAGCTGTTAGGATGATGTGAACCGTGAATACATTTACCACAGAAAACACATATGTAACCACCAATGCAGTATTTATTCCCAAAAAAATAATCCGCATCATTCCAAACGAAAGCAAAGCAAAATGCTGGCCTCTATTGATAGATGGGATGAACTACCAAACAAAGGTATACAACTTTATAGTTTATACCACTATCACAAAAACCCTTCAACACACAGCATTGGAAAGCATTTAACTATCAATGGAATACCTACTTCAGAATATCCGTCATTTAAATATGAATGAAATCAACTCTGTGCCTTGGTCTGATAAATTATAGCGTACATTCATACACGTACCGTACATGACCGACTTCAATGCGCATTGATTTCCTTTCCTAGTCAAAAATAACAAAGTTGCAGGCACAGCATAATTTGGTTTTCCCACATCAATACGCATCACCCGAACGTATAATGTCTGTCAGAGATATGTATAGGTAGATAGTTGTATGTTAGACTCACAAAACGCATTTGATCAAAAGCTTCACTGAGGCCAACGATGTTGTGTGCCTTCGCAACCATTGAACCACAGCAGCTATCGGCACAAAATGGGAACTTCACATGTGATTGTGTTTTCAGAATCACAAGGGGTGAAAAGTTCAGAACCTTGGAGGTGTATACACGTGTTACTTTTCCTACCAAACATGCCAAACTTGCTGAAAAATTTGAAAACCCCAATTGCACTCCCCACAAGACAATTATCTCCAGCATTTAGTACCTACATCTTTTGTTCGGCTTTATTAAGTGTCAAGAGGTTGCTTCTTCAACGCATTAAATATTTAAGGATGAAATTCAGCAATTCAAACTTAAGACATAGCAGGGAATTTTTCCACTGTGAAGAGAAAAATCGGAACAATATTCTCCCCGGTGATAATCACGTTTTCCAGCGACAATCTACACACAGCCCTCCTAACACAATTTTTTTTGACCTAGTTGTAATCAAAACTACACCATCGCATTGAAGAGAAAGTGTACCTGCTGCCGGGCAGTATAAAGAGAGTATGCACACAATGGATCCTAAGGTGAAAGCTTTCCGCATGCGAACCACGTACATACCTTTTTCCGTTCCTCATAAACTCCACGGGAATATCGCCATGGAAAACTAAAATGTTCCCACAATTTTCTCTTTCGTCAAAACAGTGTTACTTGGAAAATCCTACTGCAAGGGTGCTCGTACCCTATTCTAGTACACCTAAACATTTTCCTCGCTTCAGAAGCTCGGTTGCGTGCGTAAATCGTGTTACACATTTCAAGTGGTTTGTGCTCCTTGTCGTTATCCTCGGAGCTCTTTTTAGTTTTCATGTTGCGCATTATTCGAAAGAAAAGAAAAAATATGAAGCGGAGATGCCGACATGTAAACGAAACTTTTCCTAAAGGAGAAATTTCGCATTCGTGAGAGGTGTCGTGTTACATGTTTTAAGGAATTGCGTGAGTGATTTTTACATCCTTGGCAAAGGATAAGGTTTCACTTGTGGCAGGGTGAAATGTTTACAACCTGAAATGGTTTTCTTTTTTCCTGGAATATATTGTGATATCATATAACATGTGCCCTTGAGTTGATTTTTGCATCGTCGGCTAATCGACTACAAAAGGTTACGTATACGCGAACATTTACGAAAACATAATAAAAATACGAAAATGATAAACACACGCCACAGATTTTTTTCCGTGTACATAAAATGTCTACCGAGCGATCAATCTAATACGAGGAACTAATTCCGAGTCCAACCAACACCACCTAAGTGCTCCTGTACTTTTTGTGTTTGTCAAGTGTTTTGCGGGGTGGCAACTTTAAGAGTGTATATTTAGTGAATATCAATATTTCCAAACTGAAAAGAAAAAGGAGATGAGTTTGTGCCACCATTATGTCCACCGCTGCTGAACTCATATTTCTGGAAAGTTTTAACGATCCATGAAAAACGTGTTCTCTGCTTTCCAGTGAAATTAAATCCTCCTTCAAAGTTTTATGAATCAGATGGTTCGTGTTGTTGTTTACTTCTCTTGTTTTAAGTAAAGCCCAAAGTGAATGTAATAAAGCAAAAGTATTAATGGAAAATAAAAATAAGAAAAAGTGCGAGTCTTACACAATCTGTCATAAAATTGTCATCGCTCTAACTACCACACGAAAAGGATATAAAATAATATAATAATAATAAAAAAATTTACGCTAAACAAACGAAAATAGAAAATAATTATAAAAATGCGGACGGAGTACCTGCGTCGCTTTGAATTACTGCTTTCCACCCACCTGCTGTTGTTAATGCTACTGGGTGAGTAACTACCAGTAACTTCTTACGTTTGAGCTTGTACGTAACCATTCTAATCAATAAGTACATTTTTTATATGATGATCTTTTTTACGAACCCAAAAGTTTATTACTTTTCGTTCTTTGCTGGGAGGCAGAAGGCGAAAGACATTCAATCTTGCCTTAGACAGGATGTTCTTTTATATCACTTTTGACTCGGAGATAATTACTTATATCTTTCATAAAGGGATTTGAAGAAACCCAAATTTGTTGACTCCTCTTGTTTGGGTATTTGGTATTATCATTTCTTAAGTTGGATCTTAAATACTGCCAATGCAGCTGTGTTCCGTCTTTTGCATATATTTAAAAAAGATAATGTGTTTGATGTTTCCAGTGAGACCATTAAGCGCATTTGTGCCGCCTATTTCTAAAATTCGATTCCAATTAAACGGGCTATAAGGACCTATATAAAATGTTTATTAATTTAAATTCTGCTGAATAATCCGTAAATTGGAGTTGGGCAAGTATATTGATTGGTTGAGTTGTATTGATTTTAATACGAATCGAGCGTATTGGGTTGGAGAATATTATGGCTTTAATGATTCCATCTGGTGCCGTCTGCATACAAATTTGATTTTTCGCATTTCAAATGAACTCTGCCTATAAAACTCTGCCTTAGGCAATCGATAGAAGTTTGTCCAGCGAAAGTAATATCTGAATATCAAAATGACAACATAACGTGATGCCAACATTGACACAATTTGGTCAGAGATATGTACCTATGTATTGGTTGGCCAAATAGATGTTTTCATGTTTGTGGGTAGCTGATATGAAGGTTTTTCATAATTCAGCTATAACGGTAGCCAAACTGCTCTGAAGTAAATCCTTGGCGAAAAATCAACATTTCAGTCTTGATAAGAACCCGCAACATTGAGCAATCTATTGATCATATACTGACTACAACTAGTCCCACTTTCGCAAAGCCTACCCGCGAACTAAAACTAAACAAAGACTTGCCTTTTAGTGCCACCATTTTTTATTAACGTCTATAGTGGTATTTCAAATGGTTATTGCAGGCGATTCAAATACTTTTATGGACAGGATATCCCAGTTAAAAAGGTTAATTGCATTTCATGCATGTGATTAACTGGTGCATAGCAATATCAACTTTTAATCTGTTCTGGAAAATTGCAGTACTACCAATTACAAAGAAAACTAGCCCATCTTCTCCTGCTGTCTTTAGATCGGTGAGCATTCTTCAATGTCTGTCAAAGGCATTTGAGAAAATTATTTCAAAGCAGAAATTAACACACAATAAACTGCTGCGTGCCCAGCAATCTGGTTTCAGAACTAATCACAGCTGTTCTATAGATATGGTTTATTTATTTGAAGAGATAAGGCAAGACTTCGACACTGGCTATGTGTCGTGGCATTGCTTGCTTCCTGTGCTGGAAGTTTAGGAATACCTTTGGTTTCAGTGAAAGGAAAGTAAAATTCATTAATAGTTTGCATTCTGGTAGATCTCAATAGCGATATTTCAGGTGAACGTCTTTCATTTTTGAAAGAAAATATGCAAAGAGTGCCTCAAGGCTCAAGGGTATATATTAGAACCGATACTCTTCTGCGTGTTCATAAATGACCTCCCATCTGTATGTAAATATGCTTCTGTATATTTATTCAGCAACCTAAATGAACTTTTTATTTGTAAAGGGGCATTCATGTTGGTTTCGAGAGTAAAGCTAAAATACGAAATATTCACAGTTGGTCCATATCTAATGGGTTACTACTTAATCCATCAAAATCCCAAGTAATTCCCGTTTCAAAAAAATAATTTGAATTTTTCTCTCTTACGCGATACATACCTATCTGAATAACAATGAAATTAAAGCTGTTGAGTCAGTCACTAGTCTTGGCTACACAATTAACCGAAACTTGTCTGGGTTATAATCATACCAACGTGACCATTGGTTTTATCTGTAGACGTCTACTCAAAATGTTGTTCACTGCTTATTTTACTCCATAGGAAATACCACAAAAGCTGGTATTGGCATTAATCATACCACTCATAACATGCTGAGGTGGTCTACAACATTCTGTTCTCGTAATCCCAACGTAAGCTTCAAATTGCCTAACGACGCAGTGCGTTTGCTAGGGGTTACATACCCTGCCAGGACTTTTATATTTCAAAAAGAAAAAAAAAAAAAATACAAATACTAAAATATCCACCTTATTTTAAAAGTACAATCCTACAACATTTTTCCAACCCATTCCACCAAATCTGAACATTCATTATCACCTCCCTACCTAAAATCAACCTCTCCGTCCAGATCTCACCTCATAGATTAAGATGCATTAATTTAAGATTTAAGAATTTTCAACTTTCCTGAAGTAAACATACCGAGTGCTATAAAAGATGATATCCTCATGCACAAACCAATTAATAAATAAATGAACATGAAATGACTTCGCCAATTTGTGACTTTTTCCAAAATTTGGTTTTCTTTTGCTTCGTCTTACATATTTTTTATTTCTAGGTTTTCATTCATTCTGCTAGTTAAGATTGACCTAGAAACCTAATAGGTAACAAGAAAAAACTTTTACTGAACAATGTCAAGGTATTCAGGAACATAGTTATTCCTCATATCATGATATAGAAAACGGGAACATTACGAAGTTCGTCTACATGCGCTGCGATTTTGAAGGTGCTGCTATAATAGTCATATTATAGAACAAATTATATTTCTGGTTGAATGGCCTAAATGAAGGATTTCTACGTCCCATATTTAAGTACATCATTATCCAATTATGAATAACTATCTTCAATTACTTCATCCGATAACATTGCATCGGTCTGTAAGAAAGATTATTGAAAGTTTTACATCACGTAACTTTGTTTAATATTCAGTCTTGTGTGGTAAGAGGGTACACTAATAATAGGGATATTCACAAGTCCGGCACACCCACCGTCGCATTGGCTGTCAACTTAAAATATTCACCACGTCTGAAATTAAGTGCACGCACAATAAAACAGGTGGTATGTGTTTTACTATATAAATTCAACGTGACTTACGCACTTGAAATTACATACCTATTTCTTGCTATAAGAAGGCATATTATGGTAAGAAGGTCCTGTTAAATAATAAATAATTTTTACTTGAAACCCACTTATTATCTTAGGTTAGGTTAGGTTAGGTTGGGTTAGGTTGAGTGGGGTTGTGAGATCGTCACAAAAGACTAGGCACCATAGCGGGCCCATCGCCATCCTCAGGGAACCGTTACGGTTAAAAACCTAAACCAAATCGCCCGAACAATCAATTTCCATACAGGATTTAATAATGGTCTCAATATTGTTTGAGGAACCGACCTCCTCTAAGTGATTAAAGAAGTACGTGCCAAGGTGCTTCATTCTACTCCGAGCGATTGCTTGACACTAACAAAGAATGTGGGATGTGTATTCCTTGACTTGTATAGGTCCTCACAGTACCTGCATATGTCCGAGTTAGCTAGTCCTAGTCTCATGGCATGCTTCCTTAGAAGGCAATGTCCAGAGAGTATTCCTACCGTTAATCTTAACTTTGTTCTACTGAGATTGATAAATTCTTCAGACTTTTTCCGATTTAAAAAGGGCCACGGTGCCTTTGAGATCCTGTGACCTCCTCACTGTGACCATCTTGTGGCTGCTAAATTGAAAGTTTTTTTCGAAAACAGCCCTTCTAGCCACGGCCATAGGTGGTCTTATACCCTCAATCATGGTATTAAATAGGAGCGCAGGCCAGATACCCAACATAATCTGACACGGTTCTCCGAACATAATGCCTTGAGCATTGTGCGGCAATTCCGGACTAGTTCAGATTTAGTGGTATGCGGATACTCTAGCGCCTGACTATATAGCGCAGCCTGACTATCAATGTAAATGGCGATATTCGTATTGGATATCGATCTCATCTCAAGTGCCTCCGCGTCCACAGTTTTGAGTACGACCAGAATCTTTGCCTGGAACAAAATGCATGTGTCCGAAAGTCTCAGGGCCAAATATAGGTCCAGTTCCCTGGAGAATATACCAGAACCTGTGCCCTCTCTGGTTTTAGAGCCGTGAGTATATATCGATTTCTCATTTACTCTCGAGACCACGCTCCTATATACCAGTCCTCTCTGTCAGGGTACAACACAAATGTCAAAATCGAGTATTTCAATAATTTCATCCGCTTTTTCCGGGATTCCGGAGAATGATTCTCTTAAAATAGTGCTGTGTCCTCTCCTATCCTACTGTTTCTAAAGAGCCCTATATTAGTGAGCCGTAGCGCACTATTACTTGCAATTGATTTTATTTGTAAGTCCAGTGGTAAAAGATGCATAAACGCTTCCAGTGCAGCCGTTGGTGTGGTTCAACATATATCCCGTACATACTTCTTGTTCGTGGCTTTCCACCAGACAACTGCCCCATATGTAATTATGGGTCTTACTACCATTATGTATACTGCCAATATAACATTGACGGCCTCATGCCCCATTTCTTCCCTGCTGTCCTACATATTATGAAGAGAGCATTGTAAGCCTTGCGGACTCTTTCCTGTACGTTACGTTTCCAATTTAGTTTCCTGTCTATCATTTATTATTTTAGCTTCAGAAGTGTGTGGGGTGATGTTGTAGTTGCTTGTTAGCAACACACAGCGGAAAAGGATCATCGTACATTTCACCTTTTGATATTAAATATATATATATTTTCGAGAGATATTCGAATCAGACCACCATTGACGGGGCTCTTTTCGTCTCTCTACCACTATAAATCTTTACCCAGAGAGACTCTCTGAATTTCTTTAGAGTTCTTCCCTGGGTTCGATTCCTCATGTTACCGCTAGCATCTGTTTTTTTATGTGAAAATCTATTTCATCAACTGGGCCTCAACCCAATGATGTCCCAAGATCTTCATTCTTCTACCAGCCAATCCCAGTGCCAATGATGTTGTAATGTTTTTGCTTCATGTGTCTGATCAACGCCTGATTGTCCAGTGCAAGGATATTTCTTCCCTCTACCTGACCCTCAAAGCAAGTAGTCCAAACGCATGCAGCACAATGAAATCATCTCAGCCTGGTGAAGTGCCAACGACACCTTTGGATATTAAGTCTGCTTTTGTTTCCAAAATCAATTGCTAAAATATTTTCAACCTCGAATAACAATTCAACTTAGAAGCTGCTTACATTCCACGTGGAAGGAAAATACGGTTTTCAATTTTCCATTTTTCGTGCAGGCATATTTAGCTTAGTTCAAAATATTTACAGGAATAAAAAAAATGTATCTCTTCAGCTGAATGTACACTATACCCTTTGAACGGAAGGCAGACTTCAGAAGAGAAGTACATAGGTAAAGTATGTCTCGACCCCAAGGGATGTGTTCATTAAGTAACAAAACATGCGTTTTACATTTCAGTTTCATAACTTATACTTTTTTCATTTGAAGGAGCTACCGCTGCCCTCTCCTTTCTGGCACATGCATTTAAGTATGAAGAACTTGGTTTCTGAATTTCGGAGCTTTAAGAAAACCATTCACTGTAAGGCATACCATCAGGTTATGAATTATTGTATTCTCTCAAGAAATGTTAGATTAAGTTACGACCTATAAGCCAGATACTACTCATGTTTGTTTACCTTGTCTTCTTGCGACTATGGAAAAATAATCAGCAGTCACCACCCCCACTATATCGTCTTCAAGACGGAGAGAGGCAAACGCTTATAAGTCGCTGATACAGATCTGACGCAAGTGAAACAATGGTCAGATAAATCGACAACTATTTCGATTCGGCCAGACACAAGTTTTGTTAGTTTACCAATAAAGAAGCAATCCATCTCCGTGCCTGGTTGGGGCAAAGCAAATCCCCATTATCATTTCCAATGTCCCTTCCACATTACAAGGGTCGCAGGTGTGGCATGGATAAAAATTAGTATTCCAAAATTGTATTATACTATTTTGATCATCAGTTTAATGAGTGATGGTGAAACAGCACTTTCACTAAATAGACTCCGCATAAATTGATTTGCCAATGGAGCAAAAAACGATGGAAACATAAATACCCCGTGCATCCAAAAATAAAACAATCAAATATCAAAGCGATATCCTCCTGAAAGCAATAATCAGATTCGAAGATGCCAAAGTGATTCCATATAAATCCACATGACGTTTGTTGAATTCCGCGTATAAAACGCAATTCGATGAATTCTAAATGAAACCGTATTATGGAGATTGGTTTTGGAATTCATTAAAAACTCATTATGGGGCTACTAAAAATAGAAGCTGCCACCCACATTGCCCACGATCTTTGAATTAGATGAAATTGATGTTTCATGAGAGTTGGCTATGTCATTCTGGATTGCGTATCAGAAAATGTCAAAAGTTGGTAGTGGTAATGACAGACTGAAAGAAAATGTTTCACACACTGACAAGTGAGAGAATAATGTGAAGAAAACGTATGAAAACATGTGAGAGTTTACAAGCTTCATGAATTTTAAACTGAAAGAATCACTGGAGCTGAAAACATTAAAAACCCTTTTCCGGTTATTTTTTCGTGCAGACACTATACTCGATCGGAAGAATGATTCCGCAGTTTTTACCGAGATCTGGTTGCCATCAGAAACTGATGAAATATTTTGATGCACAAGGGTAACCAGGGATATGTTGCCCTTTACGAAACCAACTGAATCCGCTTTGGATACAAAAACACTGACCACTGTCGGAATATGTATCCAGAATATTATCATGGGGAAAGCATTTTTTATTTTTTTTTTTGGAAAAAGACTGTTTCACCTCAAATCTACTGGTCTAAGGTAACCATGCACATTTATGGTGCCAAAAGTAACACACAATATGTAGGAATAAAATATTTTCTTCTTGCTTTGGTTGCGGACGCCTTACTTCTCTGTATTTCAGCTTTGATTGTGTATTTTTGTGCAAGCATTTTTTTCGCTGGCAATTATATTTCTTTTCACATAAATAATATTCCCACCATCCTATATTCGATTTACAGACAATATCTGATCTTCCATCGTTTATTTTGTAAAAGTTATTTACAAAATATTTGCTATACGGAGGCAAAGGAACAAGTATTTGCTCTTGGAAATACATAAAATGACGAGGAATTTAATAAAACCTCCTCAGAGGGAGATATAGTTTGCAAGTTTAACTCCTCTCCCTTGTGAAAAGGAAACAAAGGAATCGGTATTTATAGACGCGTTCTTTTGAATACTTATAAATTTATCTCTAGAGATACCAACAAGGCTACGGACGGAAACATTTGTGGAGGAGTTTCTTTTCTAAGCTCGATTGTAAGTCTTTGGGAGATTTTTAAAAATTCAAATCAGCTTCGACAAGGCTCAAAAATGCATTGGCCAGTTGTATACTGAAACTGATAGTGAAGTATCAAAATTCATATTATTTTCGGTTACCGGCTTGACGTTTCAATTAAATTTAAAAGATATTTAGTCAATAGCGCAATGACACAACAAAACAAGGCTTCACAAAAACATATTTCACTGCCATACATAAAAGAGACTGACTTGAGAACGGATCAATAGATGTTCACTCTTTTGGGATTGGATTCGTATTGGCTCCAAGAAGGACATAGGCTGTCGCGTCCAATAGGAGTTGAAAGTTTGTGTGAGGAACCGCACTTGGAAAATAATAGACTGGGGAGCGCCACGTCAAATATAACAAAAGTTATTAAAAAAAAAATTTTAAAACTATAACTATTAAACGAATTTGTGTAGGAACGAAGTCTGCCAGGTCAGCTAGCTTTCAATTTATGGAAAAAACAGACTTGGATGCAATATTCAGAAGCTCATTGACACTTTTACTATATTTATCAAACAAGAATAGAGCTTGATGCATAAAGAAAGACGTTCATTGTCCTGTCCCCATTTATCAATATAGTCTCCTTGCTAAGCTCATTTCGTGGGTTGGGGTCGAAATTCTGGCGAGGTCAAAATTCTTTTTTCAAAATTCTGCTTTCAAAATTCTGTTTTACAAAATTCTGCTTTCAAAATTCAGCTTTTCAAAATTCTGCTTTACAAAACTCTGCTTTACAAAATTCTGAAAATAAAAAAATAATTTTTGAGACAATGGTAATTTGCGCAAATTATGAAATGTGTATGGGGGGGCATGCTGCCTCCCCTCCAACCCCCCTGCTTGGATTTACTGTTGGATTACGGGGTGGGTGCGAGGTTTTTTACTTATATTTTTTGTTGAATTTTCTAATTGTTGTGCCCAAAATTCGAATTTCAGCACTCAAACTAGATAAAAATTTTCGAGATTTTAACCATTCTAGATTTTATTCGTTCTAGTAATCGTTGAAAAATATTTGTTTTCTTTAAATTCGTAAATTGAAAAAAACAGAATTAGCAGAATTTATTTGTTTAAGATGTTGCCTGTCAGAATTTTAAAAAGCAGAATTTTGTTAGACAGAACAGAAAAAAATCAGAATTTTGAGAAGCAGAATTTTTGTGTTAAAAAGCAGAATTTTGCAAAGCAGAATTTTGAAAGCAGAATTTCGACCCGCTCCCTCATTTCGTAACAGGGTGAGCTTTTTCGAAACTACTATGCAACACTCTATTGAACGAGCAAAATGTTGTACTTGAAACCACCGCAATGTTATAAACTCTAATGTTGATTTGATAAAAAATCATCAGAACCGTTTTAGAAAAATTTCACTACCCACGTTAAACATTGCGGCCAAAATTCGGCAGCGGTGTTAGTGAGTCCATAGCTAAAACCGCATTTCAAAACCATTTTTTTTTTTTAATATCAATAATCACTTTAACGAAGTTTAATATTTACATTGCTTTGCCCTAAAGGAGAAAGTTGATTGTTAATTTTTCATAATCAACATAGAGCAATTAACACTCGCTAAAGAGGTTTCAATTGATTGTTACTACAGCCAAACGTAATGTAATTACTGTAAATCGGGCATCAGTTCAACTCTGAATAATTAATGAACAAATTCGGACTTCGTTTTCCATCGAATTTTTAGTTTTTCGTTTACATGTCGTTCTACTTTTTCGTTTAGTTTCGTTTTCCTTTTCCGGAATTCATTAGAGAATCGTTATTTACCTTACCCATTAATATGCAGACCAATTTTGGGAAGCAGCAGTGAAAAAATAACAGATAAATCATGTAGTGGAAATAGTATTGAATGAAACATGTATCCCGAAAAATCCCGAAATATAATATCAAATGAATGCAAAACCGATATTTTAAAAGTGATATTTATTAAATGAGTAATTCAGTCATGATTTCCGGCATAGGTACACTCGAACTCGTTTTCGTTTTGGTATTTCAATGCGGGATACGATTTATTTGTGTTTGTTTTTTACCACTTGGTTGCATATAAAAAATTAATGGATTCGCGTATTTAAGGGCCACAGAAGCCGTACTCCACACATCTCCGTGAATCTGTTGCCTAGGGTCGATGAATACATCGTTGAATATAGAATACAATTTATGAGGATTTTAAATTAAACATTTCTTTTTTAATTTATTATTTCCTATTCGTGTTTGTTTTGCTTTCTCTCACCGGAATTCCTATTTGCACTTTTTTTTCTGGTAATTGTAAATATTTAATGAAAGCCATGGAGGATGAGTTTTGACAGTTAACAAGTGGATGCTATGACCTATGATTTGAATATATAGCGTTTTGGTATCACAATGGGTGATGGCTCTGCAAATCCTGAATAACTTTCAATATTTTTAAACAGGCCACATATCAGGCCAGTATAATAAAAAAGAGCAATATTTGTTTTTTTTTTTTTTCTTTTGATCAAATGAGATCAGATTTTAATATTTTGTAGCTCTGCCTCTAAACCAAGCAAGAAGATGACTGATTGCTTAAAATATTGCTGAAGCTTGTCTATAAATTTAAATTAAATATTGACATTTTTTTTGTCTGTTTAAATAATGACAATGTAATCAAGAGACTGAGACGGATTAAACCACTTGATTTAGCTAGGGCTAAGAAATTAGGTATTAATTTCAAACAAAACAAGTTTAAAAATCCGACAAACGGCGGATTTATCTCTTTAAATTCATTAAACTATTCAAAATATAATTTGCTGATTAGTCGTACGACTAGGTGCAATCTTTTTTCGGGATAGCTTATGCCAGTCCCCCGGGAGTGTTTTTTAGATGATTTAAAGTCCATCACTATTGCAGAAGCATCCCTTGCGTATAGCTCTGCAATGTCTTTCGATGATTTTTTACTTCCAGCGAATTCCCAACACAACACAAAAAAAAAAAAAAAAAATATTGACATGAGTAGTCGAAACGGTTGAACAAAACGCAACAGTGTATTATGTATGTGCAAGAACAATGCCGCCAAATCAGCCTGTGTCGCCCCCACATTTTCGCTCAACACATACAGCCAAGTCGGCCTTAAGGAATACAGTTCCATTAGATTAACAACTTGAAACTCTACGCACACCCCTACGCAAAGATCAAACCTATTATGTCTACTCCCAAGTATCAAGCCTCCACATTAAGTTATAAGGTAAAGAGCGTGTTTTTTAAGCTTTCCCAATAACCCAATACATAAATTAAGCGATGTGTTCACTACACTTTTTGTTATGTTCGCAGACGCGTAGCCTATACCAGCTGTACCTACTCAATATTCTGGGAATTGTTGTTCTATATCCTTGTTGTTCCTTTTTCTGCACATTATCAACAGGAAGGTCGACCGTATGTTGACATTTGCTCAATTTTCCAAGATGCTCCCAGGTTTTTGGTGATACTTCACTATTGAATTGAATTGAAATGTTTGTATTGGATGGTTTACTTGCACAAATATAAATGGTCCCACCAGATGACTGTGAAAAGACGAACATAAATCGGTTAAGCGCAATTATTCACGGAAAAGTTAATTTTATTCTGTCAAAATGGAGCATCGTTCACAAAAAGTTATTTACGCAATTTATTTACTTCCTTTTAGCTACACAAGTACCTACCTAGTGAGGACTGTTAAAAGCGAAAACTTTATTCCCCATCAATAAGAGCAGGTATCGCGTCAGTCTCTCAGCGAATATTCTTACGACTAAAATGTCAAATTTCACCGAGAGTCCATTCATATGTCGATGTCACACATGACATTTAGCACCGTGGGTCATGTATGCCCGCACATGGCAATAAAACAACATACGTTATTACTTTATGGACTGGAAGTAATGCCCCACTGGAAAGTTTCTCCTTAAACGACTATAAATGTCAATTGCAACTAGCAATACCCACAGTCCCACAGTAGTACCTACTGAAAACGACCTAACCGCAATAATGGTGCATGTTCGAACAAGGAAAAAGCACAAGTAGCCGCTTTACCATTCATTGCTGTGTAAAGCTCGTCATCCCATCTTCCCCCCTGCTATTCAACTCAGCCCATTCTCAGCTCTAACCCTGAACCCTTCGGAACAATGCAGAGGTTTCGCTGCTGGACTGCGAGTAAACCGTTGGCATATACTGTAACACTGGCACTGGGTTAAGGGTGATATTAGGAGGGAGGACTGCTCCGCTCAATTTTACAGTTTCAAACATTTTGTTTCTGCTCTTTATGGCGTTTTGCACATTTACCACATTTTTGACAGCATTACGTGTTCTATTGAAGTTATTTCAACCAAGTGCAGGGAAAACACAACCCGAGCAGGGAGTTCAAGCCGTTTAAACGACGTCGCTCCTTACAAGGCCAGAATAAAATCAAGACGCGTTCACGTAGTTGTTGTTTTTTTTCTCTTCTTGTTCTCCTTGTTGCTTGCATGAAAGGAATTTCGCCATAAGCCGATGTCTTCAGCATGCAATTCCACAGTACAAATAGAAGCTTTTCAACCCGATTGCAGACTAAAGGGTTGGTGAGTATTACCTAACATAACATTGGACCGGTGTTTATTGGACGACATTGTGATTCTTTTAAAAATCCCTATTTTACGCTGTGGCACAGGGCACATACCCACCTCAGCATACCTGTTTCAGTATGTTGCAATCCCCAATGCAATGGGATCGGTTTTAAGAGAACAACAGAGCGCTTACATTCATGTCGTGTCGAAGCGGAGAACACGTAAAGTAAAATGAAATATTTTGTTCGAGCTGTTGGAGGAGAATGCGACGCTAATGCAGTTGAAAGTATTATCACGGTCTCCTGAGAGCTGTGGAATAACTAGTCATCAATAACTGGAACAAGGGGCAGGCATTCTGACATTTTATCTAGACTCTGGAGTGTGAGTATCTAAAAATCCATGGAGACGTTTTGGAGAGTACTGACGGCTACATAAACAGCCAATAAAAAACAATTTGAATTATTGCATTGAACCAACAAAGCCCATGATGATAATTTCGGCCCTCGGGCTCGCTTATTAGAGTATGTGACAACCCGAGATGGTATCGACATGTTGACGAGTCTTTACAGATAATTTTGGTGAACGACTTGAATACGCTTCTTAAAAAAGGGCAGTGCATCAATTGTTCCCTGTTGTAACCTACGCTATACGCTAAGCCATCCTGATGAATATCGACTACGAGGTAGACAACTTTTAATCGAAAATCATCAAAGCCGACGAGGCCTATCCAACTGTTAAGTTTCCTATTTGTCTCTTTTTTTTTAAAGCCACGAGTCTTTGTGCCTTACTAATAATGATTTTTAACTTTCGAACTAAATATTTAGTAGGTCACAATATGAAATTTTGTATGGAAAATTAACCCATTGTGAGTTCGAAAAATGTTGTCTGGACACTAAACAATGTTATTAGGACAGTAGTATATGTCATCAAAATTCACACTCAAAGAGAATAATTATCAAAAATTCGAAGACCTACCCGTACCCAGTGATCTGTAGATTGAGGAGAAAAGCGAAAATTTTGAGAAATCTAGAATCCCTGCGAAAAAAAATTACTTACAGATAAAATAAATATCAAAGAACGAATTGTCCATATTAAACATAGAATAAAACAGCCCATCGAACAGCACGTGAATGCATTCACTCGTTTTAAAAAGAAAATGATTATATAACTAGCTGACCCGGCGAACTTCGTTCCGCCCAAAATGGTTAATGGAATGAAAATAATAATTCCGAGCATGCACAATGCATATGCTGCTTTATGTAATTCGGTCAATTCAAATTCTTTATTCTAAACTTATATGTAAATAAAATACTTATACCTTTAATCAAACCGCAATGATAGACGTGTCGGCCAACCCTCCGCTTTATACGGTACACTACTTACAAAGCGGAAGGTTTACTCAGAAACATGGGAATTCAATTTTAATGCCACAAATACCCAGCGTTTGTCCTTTCGACTTACCTATTATTTGTCTTAGTGAAACCGAGACGCAAGGGATATTGAATACGTCTAAGAAGTAATGACAAATCATTCTGACTAAGCGGTTTTCCTTTGAATTTACCTTCAAAATCATCGCTTGCATTGATTTGGGACTCTTCACGATCAAATCAACCATAGGTAGTTAAAAATTAAATTTGTTGAAAAAAATGCCTGAACAAAAGGTTATTCATAAAAACTTCGATTGGGGTTGGCATAACTGATCTGGTCTTAGCCGATTGTCCCATACCCATTCCCATTTTACATCATTTGTCTACGTTGATATATTTGTTGTTGACTTGCTGGCCTTGTTCGTCGGCCAATATTTGCGGGCATTGGTCTTGGCATTTTCAAAAAACCACTGAAGTTTACTTTTCAATAAATATTTTTTCTCGTTTTATTTTGTATATTTTGGTGTCTTTTGTGGAACCGTCTGGATTTATTTAAAAGAAACGCACTCTTCTGGATTCACTTAGATTTTATTGCTTATAATATAAATTTCTATTAAGTATACGTCTGGTTACATACAATGATGGCTGGCGAAGGAAGAAGAAACAAAAAAAAAAAAAAGAATGAATGACAGATAAGATCGAGAGCGATTCCAACAACATTATATGGATGGGTGGATAAGTTTTTTATATGGGTAGTTTACATTACATATACATATTATAGATATATAATTTTTACCTTAAATCAACAACAAATACATTAATCTGAAATTCTCGATTTTCTCATTTTCCGGAATTTTCTTTCTATTTCAACATAATATACAGCAATACTAACAAAACCAAAAAGAAATAATCATGAAAATTGTCCCAGGGGTTATCGACTTCTAACATCATGAGTTTCACCCCGAAAGAACTATTTATAGATATTTTTGTTTTTATGTGATATGCTTATTTTAAGCTTTTCGATAATAATGGTTACAAAAACAAGTGCACATTTCACTTAGTTGAAGGAAATCGGATTTTTTTGTCGAGTTCAGTGGAAAATGATTTTTCTGATAGAAAAAGGGGAAAACAGTCTTCAAAGTATGGGAACTGCCGCCAGAATGTCTGCCAATAGTGTTGGAAAATGCCATAAATCAACCAAATACTAAATACGCAAAGCTCTTAAAAACCGAACTGCACTACTTTAGTACAAAACAATAATTGTTACTTTAACTGAAAATACATCTCCATCTGCTCAAACTTAATGACATTTCGAGTAGAACACATCTGCCTTGTAGCACAAAGCCCTTACACGAGCACAAGCAGCTCAAGTGGAACGCCCCACTCATCTCAAATAACTTTTCATATCACAGCGAACTAAACTCGCCTATCACCACAAGCCACTCAAAGGAGTGTTGTGGCTGATTGTATGACCTCGTCTGCTGAAAATTTAACAAAAAAAAGGCAAAACTAATAATACCAAGAGTCCTATATATTTGCGGTAAATTCCAAGCGGCTTGGAACTGAGGAAAAAATGTGAAATAAAATAGAATCGATAAATTATTACAAATTATTCCAGTTCAATAGGTATCCAAGTTTTTTAGACGAGCACGCTGTTACAGTGCTAGTCAGAGGGGGACACAGGCGGCAGGCGTTGCTTTATGTTCTATTGATAGCAATTTCCTATATATTTTTTTATGTTCTGCCTTATATTTCATTACTCTAATATTAAAGAAAATCTGTGAAATACAATCACAGATTGTCTATTTTTCTATCAAGATAGGTTGTCGTGAACAGATGCCGCTGGATATCACAACAGTTTTTATTTTTTTTATTTTTTTGTAATCAATATTATACGGGCTAAGGTCATTTCGATGAATTAAAAGAAAATGCTGTTCTTGACTGGAATATGATGAGATTATGGATGGATTGTGTTTGGCTTAATATTTTGTTGATGCTTTCATTTTGGTTCAATTAGGTTTTCAACACATAAACGAATACGAGTATATACCTATTTGTATTTGAGAGCAGTGCCAGTCTAAAGGACGCTCCGGCTCGATTTATGTTTTAATTTAAAATCAATTTTCAAATGAGCGAAATGGGCCCATGTTTCTGAACATGCTATGGACATGTTTTTTATTTTCTAAAAATAGCACAATACCAATGGGTTGTATGGACTACGGACCCGGTTGCGGGAAAAATTTGGATAAGGTTTTCAAACAAATCAAATAGAGCTTTGTTGGTCAAAGGCCTGCTTCAACGTGAACTGTCGAGTCCAAAGTTGTATAAGTCTATACCATCCCAACACTTTTCTCTGTTATCAACCTTTTCCCGTTCTCTAACTTTGAAAGCCTCTCAGGACTATTCCATACAAAATTAATAAAGGAATGGATAACTGAAAAATGTACGACCATCATGTTGGGAAAATTTTTACTACCTATCAAATTATTTAAAAAGGAAAGAAAATAAAACATTTCATGAGCGTCCCTTTGTCTGTTATACTACCGTCAACCAATCGGTACTAACTGTCAATAAAACAAACTCAAATTGCATCTTTTAATTGGAAATATCGCTCTCGCAACATTACACTTAACTGGGGGTCAGTGCGAGTTTTGCCGCTGAGCAAAGCCAAAAAAGCGGCCTCCGCATAATATACTAATATGACAGCAACAAAAAAATAAATATAGTAAACAGCAACACCAGCAAAAACATTTATTAATAACAAAAGAAAAAAAAACAAGTGTTTTCATTTCGAAACACATTTTTAAAATTTTTGCATTCTCTTTCGTTCAATAAAGAATGGAGTCTTTCTTAAACTGCTAAAGGTGACATTTTGATCATTTAAAAAAGCGGTGGCCACAAGTCTTGGGACTCATAAAGGGGTCAACGCTGGTCATATATCAATGATAGTGCGCACTATATGTCTACTTTTAAATTGTTGTGCGTTTTACGAGAACAATTGATAGATATATGACGCATAATTTAAAGCAAACGAGTTCTTGCGCAATATTTCCAAAGCGCAAATAGCCACTTTGAAAATATTAAAAAAAAAAAAAAAAAAAACATTAGGTAACAATAAACTCTCAAATTTCAAACAGTCGATTTGTGTGTGACTTGCAGGAATATTTTTCTTTATGAAGAAAAAACCTATTGTACGCATTAAGGATATAAATAATTTTCTTATCGACCTTGCGTAAGAGTATTCCTGCGTTTCTTTCAGATTACCTTGGCAGTACAAGTTTATTTTTGCGTCGCGTTGGAAATTCGTGAATATCTAGAAACGGCAAACTTGTAGCAATTGAAGTTCGTGATTTATGTTGGCAGTATTTAGTATAGGTACCAAATTAGAAGACATAAAATATATCAATTTTATTCTTTTTTTTTTTGGCTTTTAAAAATGATGTAGGCTACACTTTATGTTAGGGCAATCAATTAAAAATTTTGCCCAGAACGACTACAGTTACAGGGCGTGCCACACAAATATCAAGTTAAATATCCGAGTGAGTACATTTATATTCCATTTTTGATATACCTACTCGTTTTCTTAACTTTATTTTAACATTCACATTTTGAATAGCAGTGCTTTCCCATATTGCATTGTCGTTGTAAAACAAATCTCTGCTCAAACGTTGTCCACTAACAACAATTGTACTCACTAATTGAAGCAACTAAATTGTCTTGCAGTTTCCCACCTCACGCGTTAACTGACGTCTTCCTCCGAACCAATACAGCAAAACATTTCTCTTATATGTTCTAGTCAACGCCAATATATATAAATGCATAAGCAACATTAACAGGCTACTACCCGTACCCATCCTTATTCGAATAAAATTCAAACAAGTCCAAGTCAAGCATGAGCTGTCAACTGGCAAGCGATTGACCCATTCAAATGGTCTTCGAATATAGTTTGAGCATTGTAACATATGAAATGGAATCAACCTAACCTCATTAAAAAGATATAGCCCAAAGTATCCGCAAATGCGCAACTACGCTACACACAGAATTGTTGCCTCATAAAAATAAACAGAAACGTGTCACAGAATATACAATGAGTATCCATCATAGGGTTGTTCTACCTTTTTCTCGTATATGTGGACCGTATCAGTATTGGGTGGAGGCAATAAATTCCAAAAACCCAAAATGTGTTCTAGTGTAATCAATTTATTACAACTGCAGAAATCCTTTTCCCCCTCCCCTTTAACATACCGTATCTGTGTTCCACTCGATACGGTCCCTATAAAATATCCAACAAACGATCGCAATTAAGGCAGCTCCCTGGCATTAGTCCTAATGAATAACCGAACAGAAAAAGAAACCATATACACCTAAAGGCGGAATAGGCGAACTTGGCCGATAGGCAGAACCACCCATTTCAAGTTTAGGGACATTGTCTAGAATTACTTGGCAAACAAGACAGTACTTTGTATTAGGGTAAGGAAAATATATACGCATTATTGAGTGTTGGGCAATTTATTCAATATAATCTAAATTTACTGAGTTCAATGTAATTTATATAACACGCGGCATCAATGGAAATGGGCACGGTGTTGAGTTGGGGGTGCGATTTTATTGGGTTTCCGAGTGATGGTGGGAATAATGGATATCTTGTAGGAACTCCCGACGC
The DNA here is from genome assembly GCA_949126925.1 of Cheilosia vernalis. NCBI lineage: Eukaryota > Metazoa > Arthropoda > Insecta > Diptera > Syrphidae > Cheilosia > Cheilosia vernalis. The sequence continues at coordinate 894,252 of OX421358.1, read as the reverse complement.
CGACGCGCCTGGTGGAAGTATGATAATTTCTGGGTTGGCACTTCAAAAGGGATAGACATCGCGTTAATGCAAAATGTAACTGGAGAGGAATATTTTCACATCAAAAGGGTAGACAAAGTAGGTATAATTTATTCTGACCTTGAATAGAGTAAAAGAAAATGAAAAATATATCGAGGTTGTCTTTTTTTTCTTCCATTTGACTGATCCAGTTTAAGAAGTTGAACTGTTGGCTTAAATACGCGGATATCTGTTGCAATCTCTTTTTAACCGCTTGACTTTTCGGTTTCCTAAGTAAAGTTGCGGCTCATCCAATCGGATAAACTGCTTAACTGATTGTTAGGGGATGTGTATCTTATATAATATATCTTTATCTATAGGTATAATTACAAACAAGAAGTTTTTTGTTTGAAATTGATATTCTCTGTAATGAGTGAAATGATTTTGTTTCTGGAAAATTCACATTAAAGGTGACGCCAATACCAAGATTTTTTTATATGCATTATTTGTATGAGATAGTTTTAAACACTTTTTTAATTATTTCAATTTAATTTTTGAGGTGAGTAGGTACTCGTCACGCTGGGGAGTGAACTATTGAATCTGTTGCCATATAAAAAGTGATCCGGCGGCTCAACGGATGTGAATTCCCTCAAATTTAATTCATAAAATGAAAAAACTTCAGATTCAACCAATAATTGAGCCTCAGACTGAATCAGTTGATTAAATTAAATCTAAGTTGTAACCTCATGAAAACAAAATGCAAACAAAAAAGGTTGGATTGCGTTATGAAAATTTTTGAATGAATGAATGCACTTATCTCTGAATTAAAATTATAATATTATAAAGTTTTTTTTTTAATAAATTTGTTAATACACCTAATCCAAATGCAACACAATAACATTTAATATGTAGATACATTATATACACGGTTCCGACTTTACTCCTATCAGAGTAGATGTACTTCGCTTTTCGCAACATCTTAAATCTAGTACTTCGTTACTACGCTTGGCTAACTACTCAGATTAGTGCATAAATCAATCAGATAATAATTATGAGATTTTCGAGAATCGGAAAAATGTTTATGGTCCACCTAATACTATAATAAAAATTTTAAATGGTAAATTTGTTTCAAATACCTAAATTATTTTTAACCGTTATAAATCATATAGCAATCTACATCCGCTAAAAAGGAAAAAAAAAATGCAATGATGTATAAAATACCTACTTAATATAACAGGGCCTGTTTTAATATTTATTTACTTCATACGCGCAAATAAAACACAAGCCACTTCGATCACAATTTTATATCTACGTCTGCCTTCTATTCTATCACTGACGTACTTCGACTAGAATAAGAAATCCGTATCAAGGCTCTAGGCAAAATGTGTTGTTTTAAATAATTCAAAATTGAACACCTACCAAAGCAGGTGTTGAAAATATCATTCAGATATGCAATGCTGCGTTTAATTTGTTTTCCCATATTTTGGGTATAGGCCAGGTCACTATAATGGAAGAACTTCGACCACTGGGCGAACTCCACTATTGCTGAATGGGTTTCGGGAGACATTGTAAACAAAACAGCACCAACGAGTAGGCGTATTCATCCCCAGAGTGCAATTGCAAAAAGAAAAAAACTACCTACTTACCGCATTCGACATGTTGTGAATCTGTTTTTGTTTTATTTTCTTAATTTATTATAATATGCGCCCAACCAGTGGGGCATAACGCATAAGGCATATCGTATAATACGAACCAAGCCAGAGCATCGGACAAAGTTTCGTGGCTTAGTTTGTGTTGTTTAAGGGCTTGAATATTGTTCGGAAGTACGGATACGGACCCCAATGTAAAAAACTCAAACTTTAATCTTTTTATTGCAAGAAGTTCCCCTTCACTATGTAAATGTGCATCTAAAGGAAGGTGCAAGGATCCCTTTATTCAATTCCAAAACGCCAGCCACAGCTATTTAATTTTTCCCATTAGTTCAACCCCAGTTTTAGAATTCCCTTTTAAGTGTTCTCTCTTTCAGACTTACACTCTTTTTGCAACTTAAATGGCTTGATGCATTATCACTGTTACCTAAAACTTATTTAAACCAATTTGCGGAACAGCTCCCCTGTTCCGGGAGCATTTATAAATCACACCCCTTCCAGGATCATCGCTACTTTCCTAATGATTACCTTGGGTATAATTGAAACGAAAGGAGCACAATAAGTGTATCGTCTTCAATTCACATCACCCTATTCCAAAAGTGTTCTGTGCAGAATTACCTGTTTCGTCTGAATTAAAGGAACCCCGAGCATGTTGTCATAAAAGAAGGTAATTCGATGATTCAACTTTAATTGTAGATTAATCTTTTAGCGCTTTGACATAGGTAGGTACCTAGCGCTTTGACATCCTTTTCGCTGTATCAAGTGTTGTACATTATCATCAAAACTGAATGAATATACATATACATACTTGTATGATCTCGAATATACTCTCACTTGTCATGACTTCTACAAAGAAGTCATTTTTAATTTGAGTGCGAAGTAAACTTGACAAAATGTTTTCGGTACTAACCGTCTACAGAAACAAACTCCGAGTATATACACTACAGGAATTTATTTCAAGAAGTTCATTAAGTTTTCAGCATTCGCAAAGTTTGCTTTAAATATTTCTGGTCTGTTTGCAAAATGTCTAATTACTAAGGAAAAGTCCAAAAGGCTTTCATAAATATTTGATTTACAAAATGGAAGAGGTGAGTTTTTGTGGAGTAGGAATGTTTGGCCGTATGCCTTCCGGCGGTGTTGTCTTAAATTGCCTGCAAAACTGGTCTTTGTAGGGGTTTTTCGAAAGCGAATCTGTAAAAGAATTTCGCATTAAGTAGGTTAGAAGGATCTTCTGGTCATGTTTAATATAAGCACGAAAGTATTATCAAAGTTCATACATATTGGTGAAAGTAATTTGAAATTAAACGACTATTACCTGCTTTGGTTATGGTGAACTGGTTTGTGCTAAAAGCATAATCCATTATTCAGGGAGATGTGGTTTTGCTTTTAATTGAAGAAGCTATCGTTTTTAAAGGGGTATGTGAATGATTCCGAGCTTTGAGTTCGAATGCGGCTTGAATCTATAAGTATAAACAGAGATCTATTTATTTATTTTAAGCGTTATAGTTCTATGGAACTTAGGTGAGGGAATGAAATAAAAAAGGACGGTGACATTAAATGCATTGCACAGAGGTTTTTAGTACTATGACACTGGGTATGGCATTCCGACAGTGAATAGAATGCCATAGAATAGAATGGCTGCTGATTTATGGGGAACCCTTTTAAGTCGTTGCAAAACATTCAATAAAAAAAACCCAGAGAACGGTGTATTTGCAATTTCAGTAGGTACTGTTTAATATTTTCTTCAACTTAACTGCCATTCCATTAAATATATAAAAAAAAATATCATTGCGTTCATGGTGGCTACATTTTATCAATCTCAAACATCGGCAAATCCAAGTAATTCTATTAAAACCAAATGCAAAGTGAATGTTTCCGATTCCAATTGTATCTGTGAGTCTGTAATTGAATTGAATGTTTTAACTAAAGGGCAGTCGAAGGAGTTGCGTGAGTTTGCCACCTGCTTACTGCGCCAAAATAAACAGTTTTCAATGGTTTGCTTAAGATAAAAATATATGTTGATTCAACTTATAGCTATATGAACGCATAGCTAAAAATGATTAAATGAATGAAAGCTTAAATGGGCTTTACATCAACAAATAGTTTTTGTTTCAAAGCATTTGGGTTAGCTCTGCAGTAGACAACACATCATATGGTTGTTCAAATCTTAAATCTATTAACATAAAAATGAAATGAGATCAGACATTAATTTTTAAACTAAGATTAATAAAAATGAAAATTGAAAGTCAACAAATAGTAAAGTAAAGGTTAAATGAAAAACAAAATTAGTTGTAAGAAAAAAAAAAAATATTACACGTTGTATCTATACCCATATTAACGTCCTTAAAAAATATAAGGTTTGAATATCATGACGATCCAGCAACTCCATATGCGTTTGCCGATATAGCCCATCCTTCGTTGTAGTAAATGTTATTGCTTTTCACAAAACTTTAAAAAATCAATTAAATGTTATAAATAACTTAAATATATAATAAACCCAAAACAAATAAATATCACATACCTCGGGTACAGAAAAAATCGCAAAAAATTGTTGAACGAATAAAAAACCAGTCCAATCCCCGCAACTGCTGCAGAAGAACAGTCATAGTTCATGTACAATCCAAGAGAACAGTGTGGCACGAGTTGAAATCAATCAATTTATTTAAAAATTAACCGCCTTCTGTCAAAAGTGCTCTACTCCAACCTACATAGGTAAGACTATGTAATATTTTTGCAACCTATTTTTCCATAGGTAAATGATTTTTTTGTTTATAAAGATATAATTTGTTTGATGAGCTTTTCAAGTATCCTAAACAATTCTACTTAGTTTCGCTTTTAATGTATTTGCACTTCAATATATTTTTCTTCGTACAGACAACAGATAGAAATTCATAGATGTCACTTACTTGCTAAATTAAATTCAAACAAACGCCAAAGCTATTATGAAGGCATCACCCCACCTGTCACGTGCTGAATAGAAACAAAAACAATGTTATTATTGCTCCTGACATGCCGTCCCAACTAATTATTCAACCTTCCTGTCCGTGAAAAAACATCTCAGGACCTAACACGATGTTACAATTATTTCCATTTCGGTCTCAAGGGGAAACGCTGCGTGACAACTGTCCGATACGAATCTCTCGTAATGGCACCTTTCTTTGCAGAGAATGAAAATATGTTGTGTAAGTGACCCCCTCGTAAAACCAGGAATACAACTCAACCCACGCTGTCGGTCACGTCTCTTGTTTGCGCTTGAAGAAAACGAGCAATTTTCAAATTTGCAAAGGATATAATAGACAGAGTCTGTTACGGGGACAAAAAAAACAATCTCAAGCTATGAGCTCTATCCCTCTTTGAATGGGATTATTAAGTCAGGAAAACTTCGCGCAAAGTAGCTACGGTCGGTGGTGGCTGTTGGTAAGTTCATAAAGCACCTGCGTTTACTTTGCCAACAATATTTGTTCTATTTTTTTATTTTTTGTCCTGCCATTAGATATCCATTTTTCAAAAGCCATCCTCCTTCCACCAAACAACGACCCTTTTGTCAGCACTTAAATGCCTACTATTCAAGTCACATTTTTCATTAAATGCTCTTAACATGCCCTTTGCATCTACCCTATACATTTCGCAAAAGGACACAAGAGACTCTTGTTGAAGAGCCAATGTTACCAGTAAGCTAATGGCGCCCTTGCTGCTTCTGCAAACCTTCGAAATATTTTTTTCAGGATAATGAAGAAACGTTGTTACAGTATAAACAGGAGATACAGCAACATCCTTCATTTGCATTTTCCCCAATAGACATGAGAGGGCGTACAAGGAACATATAAAAAATATAACTTCTGGTCGTACGCACTTGATTTGCAAAGTGGAAATTTGAAGGATGTGCTTGAGTTCAGCAGTTTACCTCGACACTTGAGTACTTAGAGAAAATTAAGTTTGGTGTGTTTTTTTCTTTGCTTCTTGTAGCTCGCTTTAAATTTTTTAACTAACGTGAAATTTTATGATCCAATCAGAAATCCATTCGCGTGAAAAGTGTTATTTTAATATTTATGAAGAAGATAAGGAATCATAAACATTCTGACAAATATACAAGTCTTGTTATGTAAGCTCATAAACTGGTTGTTTGGGAGCGCAGCTTAAGGCTTTGCGGTATTCTGTATTCCGTGTGCGGGGTGCCTCGATTAAGCAAACACGCGTCTTTTTCCTATGAAAAAGAAAACATTGGACACGTTCGTGAAAGCATGAGGGGAGTGAATGCTTTGAGTATGAGTTTGCATTCATAAGGCAATATAAGAACAAGGAAGAATATTTTTTTTAACAGATTTAGGCCCGTTTAGTTTTCCATATAAAAATCCCCAAGTTGTGTTCAACTTCGAGTGAATAAAATGGGCCTAAAGGTCGGTGATGGTCACCAATTACTTCCGTTGGGTTTTTCGAGGTGATATGCAAAGGGTTTAACATAAAGTCTACAGACACCCATTGCATAGCTGCGTGTAGAAGGAGTGTAAGTTTTTTGCCAATAAAAAATATTGTGTTGGCTACGGCTAGTGTTAATTTTATTTATAAAATCAGGAATAGCAGTATGTTATTTCAATTCCCAAAGTCAATGAGAAAACCCAAAGTATTGACAACTGTTCTGCCCAGAGACAGTTTTTCGGTCTTTTTAAAGAATCCAAGAAGGTCTTAGTAGCTTAATCATTTGACTCTTCATACTGGTTGAAGATAAATGTGAAACTTCAAGCAGATATGGTTATGTCACAGAAGGCCTCTTGATTGTGTACAGTATTTAATCGGTTGTGGCAAAAAAAAATCCGACTGACTTACAAAACCATAGTTGATCGCCATTTCCGTATGAGTCACCAATGAAAGCAATTACAACATTTTCATATCAACCTCGTTGCAGAAAAAGATCCCATTTCCCGTGACTTCAGAATGTGATCTGAAATCCAGGGAAGACTAAGTTACCTAAGTCTTACAACGGAATGTTGAAATACTATAGAAAAGATGTTTGCAGTCAACGAGGAAGAAACCAACGATGTAAACTCAAAACTGAAAGGCTAGGAGAAGTTGCGTTCTTAAAAATATTCCTCTTATTTTTTTTTTGTATTTTTCCTGAATTAACCTCAGACTGCTGCTGCTTAATTTTCTTATTACATAGCATTACACATATATCTATAGTTTTACATAAAAAAAATACTTACATGGTGTCCATAAAACTTAACGTAAAATCGATCGAATAACAATTGACATCTGAAAAGCGTGACGTGTTGGTATATTGTGTGTGGGACCCATATCCTCTTGACATACTGTCATGAACCCTTTTTCGTTCTTCGTTCTTCGCATTTCGCAATAAATCAAACTTTATATCGGCATTTGTTGAAAAATAGTCCTTTCCAAAAATCTGTTATTTATGTAGCTGTGCTTTAATCCATAGTAAGCTTAAGTGTGACTTGAAAAATCTTCGCTGTTCATTTGAAAATCAGGATTCCGGATTCGATCAAGTGTGGGTTGGTATCGCTAACAGAAATTTCGCCCGGTGGTATTTAACCCGTATTTCTTTTATCAAACTCAGGAACGTGGTCATACAGTTTTCCTCTCCGGCTCGCCTATGCCAACATTTTTTACTTGAGCTTACTTTTGTCAAATATTGCTGTCAAATATATGTCGGCTCATTAAACTCGTCGCACGTATTACTTGTCAGCCTGGATAAAAATGGCAAAAATAACCTGCGACCTATTGTGACCTATATTATTTTTGCACACATTTTGCCCCCAGGGCAGAGAATATTTTACATGATTGCATGTGCGCTGCATGCATTATGTGTTCCCTCTCAAAAATGTATACATATACATTAAATATCTTTTCATCTTGCAACTTTGCCAAGTTTCTTTATCCTTAAGATGGTTTCACTTGGCCCTTACCCAATAAAAATAGCGTTTCCCTTAGATAATAATTTCTTATTCAGCCGAAAACAGAAAATGTCATTAATGCAAATAAGGGATATTTACGTTGACCTTCGCAGCGATTATTTGCATATTCAAACAAACACTTCTTTTCCGCTCTGCTCTAATAAAAATGTACACAGATTATGAGTCAAAGCAAAGCCGATTATAAATGCCCCTAATGAGATTCGCAAAGCTCTTCCAAAAAAGCCACTTAACACCTAAATTAAGAAACGATTTTTTTGTGGAATATATTTTCATTCTCTTACAAAGTGTTACTGATTGTCAAAGTAGAAGTGTGTGACACCGGGGTATTAGGAACATTTGCAATTCAAAGAAATGATGAAAAAAAAAAATACACGAAAAAGTCCTTAATTGAAAACAAAGTTGATCAAGAGTAATTGTTTTACCAGATACAAACAAAGTGAGAGTACTACAGATTGGTCCTATTATACACAGAAACTCCTGGGGGAAAAGCAAACACTGTCTGCTGTCCTCTACAATGTACCTTTTCAGACAGAAACAATTCCTTGTCCTGATGTTTGTAATCTTTGTTAATGTAATTTAATTTAATTTTAAGACCAGACAAAAGAGTGGCAGAAAATTCAAACAGTGGAAGCTGGCATGAATGTATGAAATCCTTAAAAAATACCCTTCACTTGAAGACTAAGTGAGTCAAGAGCATAACGAATGAATTCATAGCTCCTCTGCGAAAATTGGTAAGTGGAATGTGCATAGAAGATTGTACCACAATTTCCGAATCTATATTTTTATATATAAAACATAGTTGCATCCGTAAGACCGTTCATAACTCGAGAATGGATCGTCCGATTTGTTGTTTTTTTCTACGACAAAATATAAAAATTTTAAAATTCTTTCAATTATTGATGTTTCATTCATTTCATCATCGGAGAATTTTCTTGGTTTTTTTTGTTTTTGATCACAAAATACAGTCAGATCGTATTTGTCAAAAATTCTACTAGTATTTAATTATTCAGTACATTTTTTTACGGAAACAATTTGTTTTATTTTGCCATTGGACTTTTCGGTAATTTGCGAAATATTGATTACTTGTGCGTATTATTATTATTTGAGAGGGGTTATTGTACTGCGACCTTTTGGTCTATTGTACCCCCTGCTTACGCCTCAGAGTGGTTTATTCCCTCAAAAGAGTTCCCCTCATAGTATAATTCCTTTCGAAATCATTCTAGAGGTTTTAGTACTCTTCTTTCTCCTTGGCGGAAGAAATTCGGCCTATAGCACTCTCTCCAGTCCAGTTTCCTTTAAGAATCTAAGGATGAGAGCTGGCTCTAGTGACTGTATTTCCTCATCAGATAGTTGGTACTTGCCCAAGTATTTCAGTCTTTTGTGGGTCAGTGCCCCACATGATCCCAGCAAGTGTTCTGGGATTTCACTGGACTCATCGCAGAATCTGCAGAGACCTTCTTCAGATATACCCAGTTTCCTGAGGTGTTCCTTGAGTCTACAGTGCCCCGTTAGGAAGCCCGTTAGGATACGAAGGTTATTTTTGCTCATGCCGATGCAAGCTTGGAATCTCTTCCGGTTGTATTGCCCCAGAAGTTTCTTGGCCTGCCTCATGCCCTGAGTGTTATGCCAGGTTCTTGCCCTGTTTTCTTTCTCTAGTTTCCTAAATTCTTCTTTGAGGGTGTGATCCCCTATTCCGCAGAATGGTTCAGGACCTATGAAAGTTTCTGATGCTCCCTTTCTTGCTAGGGAGTCGGCCATTTCATTCCCCTCTATTCCTAGATGGCCAGGCACCCAGCAGAGAGTTATTTTGTTCCTCCTACCAAGTTCATTAAGTTTTTGTAGGCATTCCCATACAAGTTTGGATTTAATGATGTAGGAGTTAAGTGCCATAATAGCAGCTTGGCTGTCTGACATTATAGCTATATCACAGTTGACTCTGTTTCTGTCGAGGTTAATTTGGACACACCTGTCTATGGCATAGATTTCAGCCTGAAAGATGCTGGTACTTTTTCCCATTGGTTCAGAATATTTGGTTCCAGGCCCAAATACTCCCGCTCCAGTTCCCTCATCAGTTCTCGACCCATCTGTGTACCACTTTGTTGTGTGATTGCTCAGTCTGTGAATTGTGGATTCATTGCTCCAGTTCTTCTTATTGCTGAGCTTAGTAACAAAGTTCTTTTGAAAATCAAATCTTTTGATGATATCGTCTCTAGGAAAGGCCAATAGTGGTTGTTTTTTGAGTAGTACGTCAAACTGTCTCAGTGTGATGCACTTTCCTCTTCCTATTCCTTCTTTGGCCATTCTTAGGATCGTTTTACTTGCACATTCCTCAACCATAAGGTGCAATGGAGTTAATTCCAATAGCACTTCCATAGCTGCGGTTGGGCAAGTTCTCATAGCCCCTGTAATACACAGGCACGCCAGTCTTTGCACTTTATTGAGTGTCTTCCTTGTGGTGGAAAGACTGGTTCTTTTTGCCCATGCAATCGCTCCATACGTGATCATTGGTCTCACAATAGCAATATACATCCATCTGAGGATGGTCGGGCTACATCCCCAGGATTTGCCAGCTAGGCTCCGGCAAATCATTAAAGCACGCGTTGCTTTCCTGGTTATCTCTTCTGTGTGTTTTTTCCAGATGAGTTTACTGTCTAGGTTTAGTCCCAGATATTTAACTTCATTGACTGTTGTCAGTGTTGTACCTGATAGCCTTATCGGCCTTAGTCGTTCAAGTTTTCTTTTCCTCGTGAATGGTACTATTGTTGTTTTTGCCGGATTAAGGCTAAGCCCAGCCGTTACGCACCAATCTCGAGTTATTTTGAGTCCCCTTTGTATAATGTCACATAGGGTTCCCTCAAATTTACCCCTGGCAATAATTACTATGTCATCAGCATATGCTTGACAATTGATGCCCTGGTTCGTCAATTTCTCAAGTAACTCGTCCACTACAAGACTCCACATTAGGGGGGACAGAACTCCTCCTTGCGGACAGCCTCTTGCTGTGTTAACCTTGATAATACCTTCTGATGTGTGAGTCTCTGCTGATCTTGTGCTCAGGAGTTCATACATCCATCTTGATACTGTGTTATTTACTCCTTTTCTATCAAGAGCTCGAATAATTGCATCATGCGATGTGTTATCGAATGCTCCCTCAATGTCCAAGAAGGCACACAATACTATCTCTTTCGCTTCAAAAGCGCTTTCAATAATCTCAGTTAGCTGGTACAGAGCAGTCTCCGTAGATCTGCCCGCTCTGTAGGCATGCTGACGATGATGAAGAGGCGATGTACTTAGTACATCTTCTCTTAAGTAGTTGTCCACAGCCTTTTCCATCGTTTTAAGAAGAAACGAAGTAAGACTGATTGGTCTATAGGACTTCGGTAGACTTGGGTCCTTTTTTCCCACTTTCGGAATGAACACTACTTTCGCTCGTCTCCACTGGTTTGGTATGTAGCCCAGTGCCAGACTGCTTTTTAGAATTCTTGCCAAATGTGGAAGCAATTTACCTTGCCCTTTTTGTAGTAGGACTGGCGGAATTCCGTCCACACCCGGTGATTTATAAGGCTGAAAGGAGTCAATTGCCCATTCTAGTCGCCCTCTGGAGAAGATTTCGGTTGCTATTTTCCAATCCTCTTTCCGAGGTCTTCGAATATTGGTCGTGCTCCTTTCGTCTGTGCTCGGATGACTGCCAGGGAAATGAGTTTCTAATAGAAGTCGTGCCCTCTGTTGCTCATTTTCTGTAAAGCTGCCATCCGGTTTTCTGAGAGACATTGAGATCCCTTCTGTTTTTGCTAGTGCTTTATGCACTCTGGCCGCAACAGGAGTATGCACAATTGTATCGCAGAATTTCCTAAAGCTTTCTCGTTTAGCTTTCCTTATTTCTTTGTTGTACGAAGTCAGTGCCATGCGGTAGCCCTGCCAGTCTCCAGTCCGTTTCGCTGTGTTAAACAGTTTACGTGTTTTCGACCGAAGTCTTGACAGATTGTTGCTCCACCATGGTACCTTATTCTTCTCTGCACTTCTGCTTATTGGGCAGCTAGTTTCGAACGCACTTGTGATGGCTGATGTTATGCCCTCTACTGTGTGTTCCAATTCTAGATGATAAGCTGGAGCTCTCCTAGTATGTACCTGCTCCAAATTATTTTCGAGAGACGATTCAAAGAGATCCCAGTTTGTCTTTCTTGGATTTCTAACTGGGTTACATGTGATGCGAGTGTTATCTAAATCAAAGGTAATAATCCGATGATCAGACATAGATGGCTCACTAGATACTCTCCAGTCCCTAACAAATCTACTCATACTACGGCTGCCTAATGTGAGGTCTAATACCTCTTGCCTAGTTCGAGTTACAAAGGTGGGGGTATTACCTACATTGCATATTTCAAGAGATGAGCTTAAAATAAATTCCAATAATGACTCACCTCTATTATTAGTGTCGGTACTCCCCCAAATGGTATTGTGAGCATTAGCATCACATCCTATCAGCAACGGCAGTTGGAGCTTGTTTGCATGCTCCACAAGGCGTTGCAGTGCCATTGATACTGCTGGTTCGTCCCCAGCGCAGTAGGCTGATGCGATGATGATGGTGCGGAGTACTCCTCCCAGTTCAAGGGTTACTTGAAGTGGCACCAAATCTCGCGTAGCATGTTCTGCAAGTAAAATAAAACTAAATTTTTTATTAATAAGAATGCAGGCCCTTGGATTAAGTACACGAGTGTCCCAAATTACCTTCGCATTCTGGCATGCCAGTCCTTTGACTGCTCCTCTCAGGATCCACGGCTCCTGAATCAACACAATGCCCAGTCTGTTAGCTGTGAACATCCGTGCTATTACGGCGGATGCCGCTATAGCATGATGGATGTTCACCTGGGCCATTTTCAGATTGGGGGTCATTGCGTAGGTGGGGCTGTTGCCCCATCATCCTCCCGAAGTAGGATGTCCTCGTCCATCTCTACAACCGTCATGTCATGTTCCTCATCAGAGAGCGAGCTCTCCGAGAGGGACATATACTCCTCTAGTGTCTCTCCCTCAGTTACCTGTTCAGCAGGAAGAGGAAGTGATACAGCCTGCTGTGGATCAGGTTGCTCCACTGCGGCTTCTGTACTCTGCAAAGCTGGATTCGAGAGGGTCATTTGCCCCTTACTCTCCTCCGACTTCTTAAGTCCAGACACTGCAACCTTGCCGAACCTATAGCTGAGGGAATTGTTTTGAGCCCTTATGGTGTCATAGGACTGCTGGTCGATACCGAGGCCCAGTACTTGCCCGGTTCCCTCTTTACGTCCATTCAATATCTTCCACGTTTTGATGTTCAGGCCATCGTTTTGCGCTTCGAGGAGTGCCAATGTGGTTTGGTGCTCCTGGTCAGCGCTTCGTGGGAAGTATATTGTAATTGAATGGGCGCGTGGTATTTCCTTCCCGCACATTGCAGTAAGGCCCACTCCCTTCCAATTACTAAGTTTGGGTGCCACTGTCTTCAGCCATTCCACAGTTTGTGGAGTCTCACAGTCGACTAGTAGCATCCCCATCTTGAAATGTATGCCCTTGAACTTGAGCTTATGCTCCCATCCACGGGCCATTTCATCCACTAGAGCATTCTCTAGATCCTTGAGCTCGTCGGTATTCAGCATCTCCCTAGGATAATCGCAAGGGATAACCGCCACCTGCTCGGCCGTCACCGTCATGGCACGACTTCCACCAGCTGCAGCTGATTTTGCAGCCGCTGCATAGCTTTTGCCGTGTGAGACAGCAGCATGCTTAGCAGGCTTTGCCCGCGACCTCTCCAGTTTTTCAACTACCTTTGGCTTCTTCTGCGCATTACCTACAGAAGGTGAGATGGTGCTGCTGCACCTCTTTGCCGCGGGTGTCGGACCAGAACCAGGCTTAGCCTTGTGTTCTTCGGCCTTCTTCCTTGCCTCCTCAGGTGCAAAGCCCTTTTCGAGGTAGCGAAGGTACCATCTAGTGCCTGCACCGCTCAGCCCCTTCCGAAGAGGGTCATCCTTACCACCAGGCTGGCCCGGCGGTGGCATCGGTGGGCATAGGCGCCCTTTCCTTTTAGCCGTAGCTGCCGCAGGTTGTACAGCTTCAGGTATACGAGCTTGGCTCGTTGCCGTCCCCATACTTCCCACAACAGTATTGGCCAAAGGCTGAGAAGCTAGAGCTTGGCTCCCACTTCCCAGTCTGGCAGCTTCAAGGCGTTTAGCCAACAAAGGTGTCGACACTGGAACATTGGATTTGGCAGTATTTTGGCTGGTGCTTGGTTGCACTTGCCTAACACTGCTTCCTCGGCTTGTTCCAGGCTGACAGTTAACCAAGTTGTCACTGAGCCTTTGCTCTACTTGGTAAACCAAACCAGATGCGGTGTCACCCCGCAATCTGTTCAGTTCATTTTTTTGTTTTTGTTTATTTTTATTATTTTTTGGTTTCATATCCCACGAGTAACGCGGGAAAGGGTCGTCCGCCACGCCAGAGCCCCGTATAACGTGGTAAGGCCAAAGTTACTCCCTGAGGTGGCCCGGTATCAGAGAGGCTCCGTTATAATACAGTCGGTTACCCCTGACTGCAAACCGTATCCGATAAGCACGGGTCGCATGACTCTCTCGGATTAGGGGTGGCAGACTTAGTTCACCAACCCTCATCCCCCTTCGACCGAAGAAACCTCACCAGTGACCGGTATACAATAAGGTGCTCCGATGGCTGGTGGTGTTGATCCCGTCGATGGGTTCAGTTGAGTTGGCTTAAGCTCCCGCACCGACGTCAAAGTGACGCCATTCGCCAAGGTGTCTGCGCTTGCGGGAGCGTAACGAAAAGTGAAACGCCAGCAAAGCAACCCAACAGTAGAGTGAGCCAGCGGATGTAACTACAATTTTATTGTTTGACAAAACATTTAAAATACGAACGGTTTCATTAATTCAAACAGTGTCAAATAATCCGATAGTCAGTCATTAAAAAAAGATGAAGTTTTGTGAGAAAGTTCAAGCTGTTCGACAGTATGTTTGATATATCAGACCAAGAACATAAATGTTAAAAAAAGAGCCAAGTTCTTCTATAATAATAACCTCTATGCAACAAGTCAGCCTTGAAAAGTACTGAGATCCTAAAGTACGCCAAATTCTTTCTCCATGGAGGTTTAATACCAAATATTAAAATAGAACAATGCTGAGATAAGTACAAATTAAGAGAGAAATTTTAATATTTAATTATAGCAGACTAAAATGTTTTGGGTTTACTTGGCTTTACTTTTATTACGCGAAATTCGAAAGGTTTTAGAAACTTGACCAGTGAACCCACCACTAACCCAATAACTTGGCTTTTTTCAACATTTATGTTTTTGGTCTGATAAATCATATCATATAGGATATCATATCCCTCCTTTTTGCAAAGATTTTATTATTTCTCATGTGTGGACTCTACTCAAATCAACTCAGTTTATACTTTACTATATTTCTTTTGGTATATTCTCATTTTGTTGTTGGTTGTTTTGATTGTTTCCTCTTGTTTTGGCAAGGAAATAGTTACTGGCGAATGTTTTTTTGAAATCAGATGGGTCACATATTTTTTCGACACTTGCGTTCTTAAACTGAAGTATGAGGACAAAATCAGGTGTATAATATAGACTTCTCAATTTGTTAAAGGCTCTAGAATAACACTTTCTTCGGCTTTTATTCGACTTGGGTCGAAATTATTTAAGTGCACACCATTAAGACTTTTTACTCCAGACAAAGCTACGTAGGTCTGGCTTTTTCGAGACTGAGCCCTTATCTTTTTAACTTTCTCCATTATCTAGTAAGAGAAAGATATTGTTTTCGTACAAAATTTCGAACTCGAGATATTAATCAATTCCGATATTACGATGATAGAGGAACTCAAAAAAGTGGGTCGCAAAATTCTGTCCGTCTGTCCGTCCTTCCACAGGCCTACAGCCTTAACGGCTTCCCGGATTACGTTTAAACCTCGGATTTGGAGTTTTTAGGCTTACAGTTCGGGAGATGTTTTTTTTTGCAAGGTAACCTCAATATTAATGGTAGGTACTTCCCATATAAAATGTTCGTACCAGTTTGATTTGATCGAAAACGGCTCTAACGATTGTAATCAAAATTGATACTTAAGCTTAAGTAGGTAAGGTTACCATGACTGCGTACCCAGTTTTTGGCTAAAAATTCGAGCAACGGTACTTTTGAAATTTCGACATTCTCAAAAACGGTATATACGATAGTAACAAAAATAAATTTCTAAGGTAATGTGGTCATTTATAACTTAATAGCAAACTCAGTTTTTCTCTATATTATCGTACAATGGATTTTTGAAAAAAGTTTCGTTCGACCCAGTCGTGCACTTTGTTTGTATTGTGATTGCATATGCGAGGCAGATAGGAAACTGTTCCCGATATACAAAGCTCTAATTATGACTTAAAATTTGGTTTTAACTAAATTCAATGGTTACCCTATTGGCTATTTTCTTGTCGTCAACACCCCTTTTTTAACTATTCCTATGGATCCGTTGACCAAACCTAAACTTACGTCTATATTTCGACGTAGAATAATAGTCGCACCAAGTTTTAAAACAATTATTCTTGTCGGGAAGTGCTAAATAATTTTGACGATCTGTCAGCCAGT
The DNA here is from genome assembly GCA_949126925.1 of Cheilosia vernalis. NCBI lineage: Eukaryota > Metazoa > Arthropoda > Insecta > Diptera > Syrphidae > Cheilosia > Cheilosia vernalis. The sequence continues at coordinate 878,064 of OX421358.1, read as the reverse complement.
CAGTCAGCGAGTCAATTACGTTTTTGTGATCTTTGAAGATCTATATGTATCTCAGGAACCCCTAAAGGTAGATTTGGTAAGGCGCTTGTGCTTGAGCTTAGCAAATATTCTGAATTTGAAGTTTCTGATTTTATTGGTATTGAAGGTTCAAAAATCGCCTGAGATTGTTTCTGCGAAAATTGTGTAGTGCCAGAACTTGGCTGGGAATTACCGTGCCCTTTGACACTGTTAAATTTGAACCAAGGCCAAGGTGCTTGAAGAATAATTCAAAAATTAATGCGTCAAGATGAGAAACTTGCAAACATTAATTTATGCAAGAAAAGCTGGATAATAAATGTTCTAGATCATTAATATCATAGCCCAACTTTTGACTGTAGGCGGTGGCAGTTAGACAGCCTGAAAATTGGAAGACTGACTTACAATACAAACACGGTTGGTTTTTAAAACACTCATCGGGAAATAAATAGCTCTCACGAAAGCAATCCAATAATTGAAATTGTAAATATTCGTGTTCGCAGTTCAAGATAGCACAATTTTTTATACGCGTGCGTTGAATATTGGGCTTGGCTTATGGAGGCATTTTCATTCGAACGGAAATAAACAACTAAAAATGCCGGAAACTACCTATTTGTCATGTCATTATCATTAAAAATCTTCAGCGCTGCGAATCAGAAAAAAATAAAATATTTTTTTTTTGTATAAATCTATAGATATAAATTAAATCCAAATAATGTACAGCGAATACTCTTCAAAGCAATTTTGGAAGACTTACATTTCTGGCTGTTACCATTTATCAAATTCGTTTATTTTTTATTTCAGAAACGAAAACAACATGTGGCGATGCTCCACCTCACTATTGGGAAACTCCGTATTCGCAGCCATATTTTGACAATTCAACAAGACGCGAAGTGACGGCAACAGTGGGGCAGGCGGCTCTGCTTCACTGCCGGGTACGAAATCTAGGCGACAGAGCGGTGAGTACAATATTCAATAAGTGGTCGCCGCCTTCCATCCACAGCTACATCTATACACATGCCGTCCCTAATTGCTTGTCGTTAAACATATTGACATTCGGCCTTACCAATAATCAACTTTAGTCTGGCACTTTACGAAAAGACTCCACACTTTCCAAAATCCCTTTACCAATAAACAAATATAGTTGCCAGACTATCGCTAACTGTAGGGTTAAATGTTAGTGTTGAGAAAGCCATGTTTATCTCGGACATTAGCTAAATAAATCCTCCCATATGTCATTTTGAAGACAAGTGTTGCCCAACCATCCAAAATCGCGGTATTCTATTAAATTTCGAAATAGGAGAGAATTTAATACGATGTTGTTCAGCCTGAGCGTTTACAATTATTAATTAATTTTAGTAAATTGTGAATGCTTTCTAATTTTATTCGTTGTAATACAACAATGCAAATGGTTTTTAAGTCTATCACACACAAATTTGTACAAATGTATGCAAAATATTGAAAAATATTGCGTTTTTATTTTATTTCTAAACATGTGAAGCATAAATTTCTGTGCTATTTTTCTGTTTTATCTTGTTTTGCCGCTAGTTCTTGCATTATGATTGGTTTTCCTTTTTAAATAGTTGCTTAATAAAAACTAAATTGTATGTAATTTTGGGATATTTCCAAGACTTTCTTGACAGTCGTCGCAAACAGAAAAAAATATCTTCTTACCTAAGTTTGGACGGCTCCTACAATTTTTCAACAATTCTCAGTACCTCAGGCGAATCAGGTAGATATTTTGTTGCATTCAAACCCTATTAAAACTCTTTGCAAAAGGAGTTTGTTTACCGAGAATTAGGATGCCTAATGAGACAATGGTTGTTGTGAAAAGGTTCACTTCGCGGAAAATATAGTTATAAAAATAGAAATATGAGCACTCAGCAAAATACATGCAAAATAACAAGTTTATTATCTTCTGGAGGGTAACAGCCTAACAGGTAGTACGAGAATATGTGTGCATAGAAATGTGCGTTTTATATTTTTCAGATCGAATTTCAACTTTTGTCGGTTTCTAAATTTCCCGAATTCAGTAATATATAAGCCTTACAATTTTTTATAGGTTAAATTGTATTTATTTTCAAACCCGGAAGCGATAAGTTCTTAACACGCTACCTACGTGCTATTGTAATTTATTCTGAAATGAATGAGCCAGCTATTATTTCTATTTTCAAAAATATTCACTTGCTAACGACGCAATTGGGACGTTTAGACCACTAATAAGTTTTGATTTGCATGGTCAGCCTACGAATAAATGAAACCATTCAAATAAACTGTGCTTTGTTTATTGAATAATTTGAAAGGGATTTTATTACGACACAAATGCACTCATAAAGAAATCGCGATGTAGTATTAGAAAACAATGGAAATCATATTAATATTATAAAGCTGGAGAGTTTTTTCGTTTGAACGCGCTAATCTCAGGAACTACTGCACAGATTTTGATGAAACTTTTTTTGAAATGTTAGTTAAGATTCTGAGAAGGTCATAGGCTATTCCATTCATTGTCATGTCTATTTTTGGGAGCGTTTTTGACCAAAATGTGTTTTTTACCTGACTTTACTGCCTTTAACTCGCTATTACTCAAACAATTCTTAATCAATGCTAACAAAATAAAATACTTAGGAGAGCCAACACTTTCATAGTTATTTCAAGCCATCAATCAGCTTTCTACGTCCTCTAGAAGCTGAGTTACAACCTAAAATCTAACACGAAAAAAATAAATTTATTTTCTCAAATCGAACTTTATCAGCAGCCGCGGTTCTTGATCGTCGTTCTGCTTTGGGGTGGTTGGGTGGCGCACATCGCACAAGCACGTACATATGAAAAAAAAAAAACTGCGTGGTGTTTTCTCCGAATTAAGTGAAACGAAAGAGATAGAGAAGTATGCGACGTGAATGTGAATGTGTATGTAATCAACAGCGACAATATGTTTCTGAGGAAATGCGCAGGTGGCTGATGACGTGCGCTGATGAACGTACAAACGTACATTATGGTGGTGTATTTATGGAAATTGAGTTTAAGGTTTTTGGTTTAATGGTTTATATAGAACCTACGGTGATACCTACAGTAAAGAATTGAAGAATTAAGACAATATAGGTGAATTGAAACTTTGTATGTGTGCATGGTTGGATGCAGCTATGTAGAAAGATAGGATAGTTTTGGACCCGATAGGTGGCGCTGTTGTACACACGTAATTGTTCAAGTAATAACTTCTGTCGGCACTCCCGGAGTGCCTGATATTTTTTTTTTCACTTTGACAATGTTCACCGCTTTGTTTTAGTTAGACTGCTAATTTTAAACAAATATGTCGTTGAGGAAACGGTGAAATCTTTCTCGAAGCTCAACAAGATCTAAAAAATGAGACGAGTTAGATCATAGAAAACGGATGAAAAATATCAGACCCCATCGTTACAAAGAAACACATACTCCGTGGTAAATTAAATCAAAAGTGGATTTTATTACACCAAAGAAATTAATTATGGCGAATTTGCTGGTATGACTTAGGCCTGTGACGTTGTGCACCGCGGGTGTACGTGTAACCCTCACCAACGACTGTTTCTCGCACGGTCGATTATACGTGTCTCCTTCCCGAGTCAGCGAAAGTAAACATGCATACGTGTATGCTCCAGGCAACAGAACCTCAAATATTGTACTTCAAGAAGCTTTGTAAAAAAGTTATCATAAAAAATATAACTATCTCATGTATTGAAACTTAACTATTATTATCTCTTACAGTCTGACGCCGCGTACGAAGTTGCGGGCACCAGCTAGTCGTACCATAAAAGTACTGAAAATTGTGTCCGATCGAACGATAGGGCATTACTGATTTGCATGTGATATTTGACAGATCAGCGGATATTTTGTGCATTTCCTATTTTGTGTTTTGTTTTTGCTTATAATAAGTCTCAAAGAGCATTGGAAAGATATGTGTTGGGCAAATTTAATTGCAATTTATGTATTCCTTCATTTAGAATAAAATCCTCCTTGTGAAAGAGACCATTGACCTTGTTTTTCACGAAAACAAATTATGAAATTTGAATTCTGCAACGACAACAAATGTAATAGATTCTAAGAAAGTTGCCAGACTAGTTAATGTGGAGGTTAAATTGTTTATTGGTACCATTTCACAAATGCTGTACATTTTTACTAAAGCTGACATCTAACTAGTTGTCGACATTAGTGATTGATTATTGGTAAGGCCGATTGACTAAAAGAGCATTTCTGGCTTAACAGTTGAAAAATGAAAAAAAAAAAACCGAAATCACCCACAAGAAAATGCCAACACTGGTAAATTGCAGGCAATAAATTTCAATTGATAATTCGCTCCACAATCAAACTGCCAACAGTTTCCATTAGCCACCACATCCAGCTCTCCGTGTGAGCTGTGCATAGGACACCATATGCTGTTAGCTAGGATTACTACACGGTATTGTTGGTGTCGGACTATTGCACAATTGATTGCACAGCCATGTGAAACCAGAGCTGTTTGCTTCACTATTTGACACAAAACCACTCAATTTATAAAACACGTTCCCTTGACCACCACCTTCAAATAAATGATATCAAGCGAACGGAAAGGGTTCTGTTCAAGCATTTTTCAATTTCAACCACTGACATGAAAGAATTCCCTATTTTTTTCCTCAGTGATTTCAATTTAAAAAGGAAATTTCCTCAGCATAGAAATAGTTTTAAAAGCAATGGCTGCATAGAATTTTAAAAACACTATTTTAAACGACAAACCCAAGAAACTTTATTAGACTGGCATGTAGAAGTCACATCAAATTCCTTTCTCCGTCCGGACAATTTTGACAAATTGACAAAATTGCATGTCCCGGCACAATAAACGATACCATCCCTTTTGTAGTCGAGAAAAGACATTTGCCCAATGTGTATACACTATACAGACATCGGCACCATATGTGTGATATCTTATGGATTAGGGTGGTGAATGGTGAGGTAGAAAGTATAACCTTCTATTTACCTTTAACTGGAACATGTCATTCGGGGCGCACAGATAAGTAACACATGATATCGCCCAGACCCACGTACTTGGTCTTTGCTTCCGGGGTAGTGAAACTTTGGCTTATTTGATCCTTTCCTAGGGCACTCTACCTTACACACGCTACACGCGTTCCAGGAACACAGTATGTGCAGCAGCAAACAGGACACTATCACAGGACACTATAACTTGTCCAATATTGGATATTTTTGAGATCTAAACCATAGAAGTCTTGGGAGGGTTGGACGCAGAGTTGACTGGTTAACCGAAGAAACAAGAATTTCCTTATGAAAATCAATGAATTCCCTTTAACTCGTTCCTCCTTATCCAACTATATCCAGAATTGCACTCATTCCCGGCATTACTCAAATCTGTTTCTACATAACTACTATTTCATGGCCGAACTGCTTTGTTCTACTGCATGAAATTGAAATAATGCCACAGTGGATGGGATTTATGTACGAGTACGATGGTTTCTGAGGGACTCAACTACACCCAGAGAGAATAACTCTAAGGATTTAAATTTAAGTAAGACTTACATAGACATTATGTAGTTGGCTCCTTCGGCATTACTGGCGGCTGTGCGGGAATGTAGTTCTATCTATCCTCGATTGTTTGAAAGTATTTCTGTGTGCACTCCAGTCATGTATGTTAAATTAGTTGGATTTTTATTTTTCCATTTCACAGGTTTCTTGGATACGGAAGAGGGACCTTCACATACTAACAGTTGGAATACTCACATACACAAATGACCAGCGATTTCAGTCATTACACACAGAAGGATCGGATGAGTGGACACTGAGGATATCATCGCCACAGCCAAGGGATTCAGGAACGTATGAGTGCCAAGTTTCGACAGAACCAAAAATTAGCCAAGGGTTTCGTCTGAATGTTGTGGGTAAGTTAAACCGTCTTTCCCGCAAATTGGATTTATAAAGGCTTTGGAAATTAAGTATATGCTTGTGTTTAGGAAAGGGGTAGACACTCTGATTCAATTTGGAATGCTAACATGCCAATGTTAACCCTGACCGTGTGCATGTCGAATATCAGAGGACGCGTGTTTATGGGAGAGGATTATTTTTTTTTAAAACCAAAGACGTGCACACTTAGCACTATGTTGATCCAGGAATTTGGATAGTTAGGATACATTGAACATGCAACTCATTGTGCATTTGTCTATTATTTTTCGACTGCATCTTTTCCCGCAGAATAATGACATTTTGGGTTTTATTCGAAAATAAAAAGTTTCGAAAAAGGGCAGTGTATTTCGTGCATATAATACATGATTTTTATATCATCGATGCACATTGGCTTGAAACACTGATTAGCCTTATTTTTGATCCGGCTTTAAAAATGAGGTCCCAATTTTTCAATTTTGCATACCCAAATTTAAGAAAAAAACAAAAAACAAGAGATCCACAATCCTTATTAAAGTACTAGCTGCTTTTCATTTATATTTTATAATTCTTAAAAATCGGCTCCTTCAATTTGCAGCAGTCATCTTTACGCCGTAGAAAACTTAGGAGCCAAGTTCCCAACTTTTGCGTGTTCAAAAAACCTGCTTAAGTAATAATAATAATAATTTTTGGCGCAACAGGTCCGTAGGGATCCTAGGCCTAGCTTCTCACAACCATTCGTTTTGTGTGAGATTTCATTTTTAGAACGAATGGAAGGGATCTACAATTTTATGCCGATTCCAAACGGCGAATTGAGAAGCTCTTTCATGACAGTTATACTCTCGGATGTTTGTCAGACGTTCGCGAGAGGTGGCGCAGTGAAAAAACCCTGAGTTGGAATTTGGGTTTTTGCGGGATTCGAACCTGGATCCCTCGCTTAGTAGTCCAAAACACTAACTAAGCCACTGCGCCGACCTGCTTAAGTATATTTTCTTAAATACCTACCAATTAATTTATTTATTTTTGTTCAAGATCCACATTCAATCGGCTTAATGCTAGCTATAATATTGCTAAAAATCTGATTGGAAAGTATAAAAAAGTCCCGCATATTTCTGTAGAAGAGCATTTATTGATTATACCTAATCACTGGTTGTTCGATGTCAAATTCGAATAGATTACTTACTCTTTTTAAAATGTCCACTAATAAGTGTAAATAGAGAAAAAAAATATTCCAGAGGTGAGATTGGATGCTTTCGTCGAATGAAATCCGTAACAAATCTGAAAACGTAAAAGGAATTGCGTTCTTTATTTTCAACCGAAAACGTCCATATTTTGCAACACATATACGCCATGTTTTTTATCTTGACATTCTCATTTTGCAGCACACATTTCAGCTGCACCCAACACCTTAATTATGAGCTCGTCAGAAAGCTACATAAATCGGGTAGGCCTGCCTACTCGAAACTATTTTTGCTCGTACATGGTACATCTCCTTTCAGCCGAACACCTACTTGCAAACATAAATTCTCTTATAAATATATTTACACAGACATCAGGAATTGCACGTGTCCTTCTTGCTATTTTTTTGTATTTTTCTCTGCATCTAGATATAGATATAAAATACTTCTACCTACATGATGGGAAACCATAAATATGCTTGCACTTCCATCATTATTTAATAAAAATATACAATTTTGTAATCTCTTTCTCTTTCTCGTGTCATGAATTGATAGTATCACGTGCGAAAATCCTTGGCAACTCGGAGCTCTTCATAAAAAGTGGCAGTGATATAAATCTGACATGCCTGGCGATGCAATCACCAATACCGCCGTCGTTTATTTATTGGTACAAAGGAAAACGTGTCATGAATTATTCGCTACGTGGTGGCATCAACGTTATAACAGAACGACAGACCAGGACGAGTAAATTATTGATAGCAAAAGCGACACCGGCTGACTCTGGAAACTATACTTGCTCGCCGAGTAGTTCAGGTAAGTGTCAAAACAAACATACATTAAAATTACGGCTAGCAAGGGTGTGCCTCTACGAGTCGAGTACCGGTACGGTAATGGCGTGAGCTTTTATGAAAAGTGCTCATGTACCTACCTAGAATACTTTTATTTTGATTCCAACATGTTGCCGGTGTCATTTATTTAGACACTGAAATATCGTAGTTATTTCGCCCTTGCAGTTTTGAAGAACTATATAATTAACTTTTATCTGGAATAGGTATAGGTATGGGTACATTTAGAGCTTTTTGTTTGGAAAAAATGACATTACTTACCTAAAGCGGCAACCTCACAATCAAAGCCCGTGAATACAATGCGGCATCCGCAGTCTCGCAGTTACAATATTAACGGGATGTGCTATTTATTTGCCACCACCACCTCTCTGAGATATTTAAACTTTTTGCTTTGGTGGTGGAGCTCATTGTGTGAAACAATAAATCACCTGGTATAACTAGGTCAGTAACGTTAAGCCAAATGTAGACCACACAGTTGTGGTGTGTTTGTATGTGTGTGTGTATAAACCTAGGACCGCGACGTCACGAACAAAACAATCCTCTCCCATTCAAATGAGTGCTCGGATAGCCCTAGCCGTTTGCTCCTGTTTTGCTGGACTTGTGCTACACTGGTACAGTTTGGACTATTGTTCCGTGTTTGTGTGCACGACAGTGGCCAATAATAGTGCGGCCCTTGTTGACGGCACAAAAAGTTTGGAATCGCGTGTTTATTCTCCCTAGAACTACCTGCCGGGTTGTTGTTAGCTATGTACTTAAATGACTTTTGTTTGTAGAATGAGGCTATATCCAGATATTTGAATATCACTAATCATTGGAGAATAAATTGACCTTCCCCTTTTTGGAAATAATTGTTGTATTGTCAACTAACTTTTATGGATTACCTTTGGTGTAAGAACTGGGCGGCACTGTGGAAACCCCAAAAGTTATCTACAGCATTACTTTTAGAATGTCGTCACTTTGAGATAAACAATCAATTATTTGTCATTTATTATGCCTTGTCATTGCCTTGTCGATTTTCAGCTGAGGACGATGTTGCTCTTAACATTTAGAAGGCCCTGAAGTAGACGGTATACCGCTGTGAAGTGTAGTCCTCAGGCGTATACTTTATTTTAACTACTTGGCTGATGATGCGGTGCATCTGCTCTACTAAAACATCATCATACTAATAGCACTATTCGGCCCAGAAGTTTATGGTCAAGGTACACTTCCTTAAAAGTGATTCAAACAATAATATCCAGAATTTACACAACAAGACGGAATCCGTCTTCAGTCAGTCCATCGATACGACCGAACCTTCTCAAGTAGGTGCAGCGGCAAGTTTACAATATGGTCAATGGTGCCTTAACTTCTTGCGTATTCAGAAATGTATAAGAAACTATATAATAATAGTTATTATTAAAAGTTGGCGCAACAGGTCTGTAGGGACCCTGGGCCTAGGTTCTCGAAACCATTCGTTTTGTGTGAGTTTAGGTGGCGCAGTGAAAAAACCGTAAGTTGGCATTTGGGTTTTTGTGGGATTCGAACCTGGCTCCCCTCGGTTAGTAGTCCAACACACTAACCACTAAGTCACTGCACCTATATACGTACTGAAAAATATATGAAATTAAGTTAGCTTTGACAGTAAACTTATGTTTTTAATCAAAAGAAAATTACTTTCACATAACACGTCCTGCATTTATTTGACGATGGACACTTCTGTAACTTTTAGCTGTAGTTGATCGAATTTCATTCATGAGATGACCGAAATGTAGCTCACGATCTGTCGCTCATACACCTACAAGTGTGTTGAAATGCGTGCGCAGCTAATGTCTTGCTTTGACGTCTGTTTCGTTGCACTTTAACAAAATGCACCCGACTAATCCGAACTCAATATTCAAACAAATATTGAACACAACCGCATTTCGTTCTGAATTTGCAAATATACGATGTACCTACACCCATTTACTCTAAAAAATTAAAGACAAACTGCTCATCATTGTAATCTGGATTCTGAATATAAAAAAATGACTCCTGCAGAAAAGTGGATTCTCAGAATGATCGTGCGCTTGACGTTAATTGCTCCAATTCAAATCCGACCACAGAATTGCAATATGATGTAATTTAATATTTGAATGGAGATATACGATGTGTCATTGAAGTACTGGCATCTATCTTATTAAACATTCCCTTTGAACTTTGGATTTAATTAATTCTTTAGACCTTGTCGGAAGAGCAACCCCCGGTACCCATTCGAATACGTACATGGAAAACCATTGCCATTGCCGCCCTTCAAATGTTACCTCTTCTCTCCCCTTCAATACCAGTGTGCAATGCGGCACCGAAACTTTGCAATGAGTGGTGTAAAAAGCAACAACTATCGTCATCTGTAACATACCTACTAACGAAAGTAGGTACCTACATATTTTTATTCATAAAGAATTTTTGTGCAGAACATCACGTTCGTCCTGAAATGGAGCTTTTCTTTTAATTCTTTCCTCTTCTATTTTTCTCGTTGGATTATGAGAATAAGGTAAGCTAGGTATACAGTAACATTGCTTCCTTCACCTTCGCAATGCAATGAATAAAATATCCTTCACATGTGTGAACGTTGTTTTCTTTTTTAAACATTTTCCTCTTTCTCCGTTGCTTGTCTATATGATGCAATGAATGATATAACTCCTTGAACATACAAATTAAGTGGTTCAGTTTTACACAAGTAAAAATAATTCACAAACCTTATGTGAGGGGGTTTTTCTTTTTGTTGAAAGTTTAAAGTACATTCCATTTCTTCTACGTTTGCAGATTCTGCCAGCGTCGTGGTGCATGTCATAAACGGTGAGCATCCTGCCGCAATGCAGCATGGTAACAGTTCCAATACCAACAGTTTTGCATCATCCTTGCATAGCTATCGAAAAATGACGGCGACTTTCACCTCCTCGTTTGTCCATCACAGGATTTTCACAATGCTGCAACTGTTCCTAGTGAATAATTGTCTGAGTTGGATAACATCATTTCATTCGCTGACAGGTTATTTGTGGTCCTTTCGGTGATTAACATTTAAAGTGTGTTAAGTTCCTTTTTGTTTGTTTGCAGAAATTAAATTTCTGTGTTTTACACAATGTAAATATATTATTTTCGAGAGCAGAAATAAATAAAATGTGATTTTTTGAACGACTAGTTGTAAATTTTAATATTGTTTCCAAGACAAGTGACAGAATGCAATTCATCTTTATTGTAAGCGAAATTATTTAATTTATCATTAAGTGTACAAACTGTATTTTCAATAACAAAAATGTATTTCTAAACAGAATAAACTTTCAAAATAAAAACTAATTTCGTGTTTTAAATGTTTTTGTTCGCATTACCAAACAAATAGAGTCCAAAAAACTTGTTTAAATGTTGTTGTTTAGTTGCTTACTGGAACTGTTCCTTTTTTATGAAACAAAGCGAACAAAGCCCAATAACCCAATGTGAAACATGTGAACTAGGGTTGGATTCAGAAACGCATCACTATTTTGATGATACAGAAATCTACTATATAAAAATAAGTCGGGTTTTCCTTCCTGACGATATAACTCCAGAACGGCTCAACCGATTTGAATAATTTTTGTTTTGTTTTGTTCGTCTGAAATCAGGGATGGTTTATGGAAAAAGAAAAGTCGGAAAATTCTCAACAGTTGGCGTTGTAGGCACATATTTCGTTTTTTATGGGGAAATGCACTTTGAAAAAAATATAAACTGGATAGAAATCGAGTAGTTTCAAATACAAAAAAAAATATTTTAAATTTTAAAAGCAATTTTTGTTGTCAATTATTTTAATTATTTTCCAAGCAAATTGTTGTTGTCAAAAATTTTGAAATTTCTTTTTTTTTTTTTAAATATAGGTACCTAATAATAACTTTGTTTATGTTTACTATGTTACATTAAGTAACTTTTTGAAATGGAGTACACACTTTGATTTGTTTGATGGTGTTTGAATCCATCATATTTGTTTGTCAAGTATTTTCAGGATCCTTACATTATGGTAGTTCAAACTTCTGAAAGCAGAAATACACTATGAGTCTATGATCATGATCGAAGACGTGTGTTTATTGATGGCGAATAAAGTGCGCAGTTGGGCATGATATCACTTAATCGTCCAATACACGATGCATTAAACCACGAATTGCAAAGAGAACAACAAAACAATACGATACTGAAGCATTAGCCGAAGCAGTTCGTAAAAATGTTCTGCAATTGAATCGACAACAAATGATTGCGAATGACTCTTTGATGGAAGCTGTAAACAAAAGAACTGGTACCGTCAAATACCCTAACAATGACCGGGCCCTTAACATTGACCAAAAACAGAAAAAAGTTTCTAAACACCGTGGTGGGTAGTTTAATTATAATTTCTATATGAAGTTCTGTTTTTAATAGTAAGCTATTTGTCACTAGATGTCATATTAAACGCTGAAGTGAAATATTAAATGCATGTCAGTTTTAACGGTCACTTTTCAAATGGTCCTAAAGTGGTGTAATTTTTAGTGGTGCAAACTTTTGTCTGTTGTACCAAAACTACAGTTTGTTTAACAAAACAAAAGTTAAGGGAAGTAGCTCAACATGTTTTATAAATAAAACACTTTTTGTTTGCACATAAAAATACTATACAATTATAATTAATAAGGTTTTTGAAAAAGCTATTCAAATATTTATCACATTTCCTAACATTGACCGACTGGATCCTAACATTGACCACTGATTCTTTTTAACTTTTTCTAACAATAATAAATATTTAATTGAATATATTACCCTAAATACTCCATAAAACTAGTTCTTCGTAATTTAATTTAATATTAATTTAATATTCTTGTAAATAAAAGGTTAAAATAAGGTTTCTTTAAATTTAAATTATTTTAACTAAACAAAAATTTGCATTGAAAAAAAAAATATATATTAAATAATCAGTAAAGGATTTCCAGTTAAAATTTAACTTTTCTGACAAAAATAAAATAATAAAAAAATATACTTCAAAAATCTTTATTGCTGGTACATTTTCTTCGCAGGTCAATGTTAGGAACTTGTTGCCCTAACATTGACCACGCACTTTTTCCGATATAAATCAAAAATGAATCGACAAAATTTGGTAAATCCTTGGTTTTATGATACAGAACGATAGTCCCCATAATCTGAGAGCCGAAAGTTGTGGATATTTATAAACAGAGCTGTAAAATTCAACGTCAAAGTTCAAAACTGGTCAATGTTAGGGTATTTGACGGTAGCATTTACTTTCTGGGTGCTCCCGGAGGTACTGCCAAAACGTTCTTAATTTCATTGCTTTTGGCACGGATTTGATAGCAGCATGAGTTGCCCTGGCAATGGCTTCATATGGAATAACAGCAACTTTGTTAGAAGGCTACCGAACTGCACATTCAGCATTGATATTGCCACTGAAAATGCAAATCAACCAGACACCATCTTGTAAAATCGAAAAAAAATGCGAAGATTTTGCAATGATGCAAATTGATCGATTGGGTCGAATGCACGATGGCCCACAAAAGGTCAATGGTCAATGGTGGCGGTGGACAGGACGTTACAAGATCTTCGTGTCAATCAAAACATTTTTGGAATAGCCATGGTTGTATTATCCGGTGATTTTCGGGAGACTCTTCCAGTTATTCCCGCGATCAATTGCAGCTGACGAACTAAATGCGTGCTTGAAAGCATCAAATTTGTGGCTACATGTCAAGACACTCCGATTGACGAGATCAATCTGCAGATGTGTTTTCGAAGCAATAGTTGAACATTGATTTCTGCCACATGACCGATTCTAAGGAAGAGCTCATTCGACGTGTTTTTCCGGGCGTACCGCTGAATATAGAGGAGAAGATGTTTTGATTCCACGCATCCCGATGATTCCAACGGACTTACCATTCGAATTCAAACGACTGCAATTTTTTACTACAAATCTTTGCATTGAATGTTAATATCATCTATTTTACAGGAAAATAAAAGGCATTGAATTAATTTGAATTACTAACAAAATTTGTTTAATCACCAAACTAAGTTTAAATCACCAGGTCAGCCAACACCAGATGAACCGCATCAATTTCTGCAAATATATTTCATTTCATCGATGGTGGATCAGCTGAATGTGCGGTGCAATAAACAGGGAACACAACAGTTAAAGAGACGAATTATTGAACAGTTGCAAGCATTTTTTCATTTAGAAAATCATTGTTTTTGACATGGACAGCTATACGCTGCGTGTTCACGAGTTGGAAACCATCCGCTTTGTTTGTGTTAACGTCAGACCAAAAAACAAAAAATGTGGTTTACCAAAGAGCACTTCAATGAAACGGATAATTTGCGGACACGTACCTATAACTCATCGATTCAGTATTTACTTTGGATTCACTTTCATTTTTTACTTAGAGAAGTTCAACTAAATTAGACTTCATTTTTGTAATCGAAATGAATTCATTACTGTTGTGAAATGAAATAAAGTTTTTCCTTTTCAAATATAAAAAAAAATATTATTCTTCATCTTTTAATCCTCAAACGAAATGTTACAAAAAACTAAGCCATCTGGTGGCGAAACGGAGTGCGCCGGGTTTGCTAGTAATTTTATAAAATCTTCGATTATTGAAACGATTGACATCTCCAAAATGTAAAGGTATGATTTATAGCATTCATCACATTCGTTGCGAAAGCAAATGCATTTTTCAACGTCCACGTATTAAATGGAGTTAACCGAATGACCCCATGTTTAACACGGAAAATCTTTTACTTGCATTTTGCAAAAATTCGTGGGACGGAATATTTTCTGACTGTTTTCAAGTTGTGTTTTCTAGTTTCCCCTGCTTCTGCTTTGTCTTAATTTTTAAAAACAGTCAACGTACTTAACGGCCAAAAATGCGGATTATAAACATTTCTGCGTTGGTTCCGTAATAAAAATGTTGTGTGTATTCTATCCATTTCAAATGTTCATGCAAACAAATGTGATGAGTACCTACATCAACTACCTCAATAATCTTGACACCCGCATCACCGGTGTTGTGCATCATCCGTATTAATAGCCTCTTTTTGGAAATATTTGCGCATGTGGGGATCGTGTGATGCTGTTTTCGTTTGTTTATTGATTCCTTTTTGTTGATGAATTGATTTCACATAAACTTGAGAAAATATATTAAATCGTCGGGAAAATTTCCTGCGATGCAGTCCTGAATTTGAAATCATGTACTGAGTATCCTGAAGAATGTCTAGTCAGCTTTTAAATAGTAACAAAAACAGTAAATTTAATCAAAACTTTAAATTAGCATAGGGCACGGCATACACTCGATGAGAACCAAGACTATTTAATTTTTCGCCATTATTCAATACTTTTATCTTTTATACATCGTATGTTTCTTAGTCATCAGATCCTTGTACATACCTATAGACTGAACGATACAATTTTATTATACTGTTAAAGGCAATATAGGTACCTAAAATATTTGGGATACAATACTTTCAGTTTTGCTATAAGAACTTATAAAATTTGATTATACGATTTTTAATTCTTTTGCTACAAGACTTGTCTAAGAAATAGTTTGAGAAGGAACATTTTTGTTTTTGTGTAAATAATAATAGAGAAAGTCATTGACTTTCACAAACAGTATTGACAGTTATACCAAAGTATATAGAAAAAAAATTGTAAAAACAGAAAATATCGGAATTGTTAGTCTCTTTTTAAGAAAATTCTAATTATATTTTATAGCGCGATGTTACACGAAAAGAAGGTGTACTTACTTAAAAAGTAACATGATTTATTGCAAATAAAAAAAAAAATAAAAAAAAACAAAGATGTTAAATGCACTTAGTGAAATAATTGATAAAATCAGTTTCTGTTTATTTATCAATATATCGTTGTACCAACAGTTGATATCTATACTAATTAAAATACAAAAATTTAAGTCGATGTTTTCGAAGCAACATTTAAAGATTCCTACGAACAAGTTCGAATCAATGCATTTATTTTTTATTTGTTTGAAACAAAACTAAAATTAAATTTTTTAATAAATGTATTGTAAATATCTTAAAACCTATTGTAGAATTAGCACGTAGGTGGAAAATAACTTGTATACATTCAGACGATTTTTCTAAACACTTAGTTTAAAAATATATATAAAAAAAAAACTTTTATTTATTGTATAATTAGATAAAGTTTGATATTTATAAGAGGAACTTAAAAAGAGTGAAAAGTCAATAAATGAAGGCTAGCAAAATACAAAAAGTGATGTGTTTTTTTCAGTGGTTTGTTTATTGATACCTGTCGCAGTTGGAATCAAAGGTCCGGATCGTAAGTGCGTAAGTGTTGAAGTGGGGAAATAGTTTGACTTCTTTCAAAAATGTTGCAAATCATCAATATCTTGGCATATTCCAATGACTTTTGAATAGGTAAGTATATAGATGGTGCTTTTTATTTCGAAAAAGGCTATGAACACTCCAAAGAACCGATACCAATCTGTCAAGCGATTTACATAATTGGAAAATTTAAAGGCTATAATTGTTATAATTTTTTCGTTTTTCTATGCAAAGAAAATAAATGCTAAATCACATTCCCACCTTCCTCACCTTGTATACTCATTTATGTTTTGTACAGAAAAGTTATACTTTTCGTGCCATCACTAAGTGGTGCCCATTTAAAATATCACTCGTTTCTGGACTTCTCTTTGATGCCTAGTATGCAAAGAATTCCGTCGACGCCATCAAAACGCAAAAGAGACGGCAAACATCAGACCAAACAAAAAAAAAGCTATCCAATATGAGAACGGTCTCTGCTCCATTCCACATCCACACCCCATGTGCCTTTGCGTTTGCATGCGAAATCTAGCCTTAGAAATAACTTGTATTATCATTTTATTGGGCCATAAGAACTCCACCCAATGCGGGTCCGCATTTATAGATCCACAGTCATACAACAAAATCATAACTATACATTTATGGCACACATATATTCGCACAAAAACACCAAACGGTATATGGGATCCTATCCTTCCTGTGAGATAGGTCGCCCGCTATCAGACACAAAATTTACCATGAAAACTCATATCCTTTTGTGAACTCACAAAAACATTTACCCCGTTTGCGTGCAAAGGATTCCTGATAATAACTTCAAGTCCGAACACCACTTGAAAAACTGTTCTGTGGGGGTATAGAAATAGAAATAAGAGTAACAGCAACTTAGGGACTTGTAAACTTGCTCTCTTCCCCATTTTCCAATTTCAGATCTTGTGTAGTGAAGTGTAAGTATAGTTTGTCAGCACAGTATTCTAACGTTCAGTCACTTTTTCTATGAATGGCATTTTCAATTTTTGTCGCCGTGCGGAATATTGAGTTTGAATAGCACACTCAGACGACTGGCGTTGACTCTCTTACTGGAATTAGTGAATTGAATTAATCAACTGATGTGTCAACAGCAAGGAAGGTAAGGAAATGAATTTGAAGAGGACGGGTGTCAATATTACATAGCGTACGATAATCGATTTTCAACTACTAATGACCAAAGCAGTGACACTCACAGTTCACAGATGTCTCCAATGGCTTCGTGAAAACACATTTTCTAACGTCAAAAAACTTTTAGGTACTGTGATTTTTATTGCATCTGGTAGATCATCACATACAGCCAGTGCTCCCCTAGAACTTATAAAATTAGAAATTTCACTAGTAACTTTGTTTCCTGTTTACTGCCCACAAGCATGAAATCGTAAACTTCCTCAGCCAGCGGTGTTCATTCAGGGCTTGGGCTCCAATTAGACGCAAACACACAAAAATGTGTACGAGTTCATGTATAGTGAGCTGTAACTCGTATATGGGGGCTATTATGTAAAAAGAGCAGCGGAAAGTGCTCGCCAGCTCTGATGTTTAAATGCCAATGTTTAGTTTAAAACTTGTAACTGAATTTCCCAAAAGGAGCACAGCATAGAAGTTGAAATTTCGTACGAATTATTAGCGCAAAAGTTATAGTAAAAGCTACGTCAATCGGAGTTAGGTTGTTTAAGTTATTACGTTATAGCTTAGAAAGTAGTGAGTTGCATTTAATGGAGTAGATGGTAAATATAAATTTAGTAAAAATGGAGGTAGGTCTTTGTTTTTTTTTTCGCTTTCGAGAGCTTTTTGTTTTATGAACACTCTAAACTCCCAATCAGCGGGACCACATATTCTGTTTTATTTTGAACCTCTGTTCCCAAAAACCGAAAAGGGTTTCAACTTTCTGATTGCTTATCTCTCCGCGTCAGGTTTTTCCACTATTCGTCAACGTCAACTTCACTTGCCACCGTGACCTACATTTGTATAACCAAAGTACTTGCACTTGGAGTGATGAGTTGACACGAAAGTAACGTAGCCCCATCGGTATTCTTGATTGAGTTTACACTTTTGTTTTCGTGTTATTGACTTTGCCATCCGGAGTAAAAAGGCTTTATTTGGACCACATCAATATTTAAACAAAAACAAAACGATAACCAGATAAACTCGGAAAGTGAGTGCTATGAGTGGAGTACATGATTCTATTTGTTTGGAAAATTGGCCTATTTATTACATTTTGATTTGTGAAAGTGGTTACCACTTTTAGTGGTTCACAAGTAGCCGTTTGTAATTCAATAAAAATCCTCACAAGCTGCAGTATTGTTTTATTTACAAAAATAAATCGTTACAAACCAAATACCGAATCAGTCGATATTGAAAATCATTTGTATTTTGCCATGCAAAGTAAGTCATTAATTTTCCACAAGAAACAACAAACCACTAATTTTAAGAACAGATAAGGCATTAAGTATACGTTTAAGTGGACAGGGATACCATTTTGACTTTTTGAGATAAATGTATTGTTTTGCTGAAAGTTTCGGTTTTAAATGCATTCGCCATAGAGTTGAATAAATGACTCAATATTGGAAATGGAGTAAATGCTTTCAAACACATGATAACTTACAACCACCAACTACATTAATTTCTTTGTCTTTGAAAGATTTGGAGGTACATTTTGGAAAGAAGTCCTATGAGCTAAGCACAGTGAGAAATTATTTATTTAACTACTGAGTTGATACTGACAATAACATATTATTTAAAAACTGCTCAATTGGAAAAAAAATAAAAATTATAATTAAATAAATAAATAGAATTGCATTGTTTCCGGGACTTTTGCTACGGTAAGTTAACACGATCGTCCAAGGCCAGCTACAAAATACACCGCAGCCAATCGTATGGGAGTGGCTGCGTCATCACTTTCGCATATCTACCTGTTCCCACAGTCTGGGTGCAATGGATCGTATGGCACACGCGCGATCGTCTCCGGATGCGCGTGCATGGACACTTTGACCAGTCAGCAGTTTCACCGTGGGACCAGCGATTTCCTAACGGGAAATATTTTAGGTTGTGAGTTAGTTGGAATCTGTACCTGGACGTGATCGGTTGAATCTAGAAAATAAAGATTATAACGTGATTTGAAATTATATTGTTTTATTCCAAAAATCGAACAAGTGGGCGTGTCCATAGACACGGTTCGTTAATTTTTTTCATTTACAAGGATCGAGAATCCTTTACTGGCGCCCGAGCAGGGACCTTCACAAAAAAGTAATAAGTGAAGGTCAGTGTTGAATAAAAAATGCAACAAGCATAAGTGAACCAAACTGTGAAGTTATAAGTTAAAATTCCTGTTAAAGGAAAAGGCAACAAGCATAAGTGAGCTAAATCAAAAAGCAATAAGTGAAAGTCCAAAAAGAATTAAAGGAAAAAAACACGCAAAAAGCATAGCTAAGTGAATTGAACTAAATGAAATCCAGTGCTGGAAAGAAGCAGAAAAAGGAAGATACAACGAGGATTAAATACCACCATATCAGTAGACGACTAGATTCAATCAGAAGGATGCAATTGACGTCAGCAATTTTTGGATTTTAGTAAGAATTATGAATTAAGATTCAAGAAAAATTTCTAAAGCCATAAAATAATATGAAAATTTAAAAGAAACTTGTTCAATGAAAATTGTCATACAAATAACATAGCTTAAGAACTCTGCCTAGTACATAAGAAAATTGTGGAAGCAAATTACCCACTCGTTAACGAATTTTAGAAGAAAAAACATTTATGCCTAGGGGCGAATTCTCTTGAAAAAAGGGGCCGGTTCACTGAGAATTATACTTAATTATCCGTGTGAAGTCCCTTGTACCCTAGTAGGTCGCTGCAGAAATACATGCATTAACGACTAAAAAGGATTCATACAAGCCTTCCGTGAGGACAGTGACTACCCCGAAATCTTAAAACAGAGAGCGCTTAGCAGGCATCCAGGGAAACAATTAAACTAAGCTTTAACCAAATCAAGTTAAACAAACTAAATTAATTTATGAACGAAAGAGCGAAAATCGAACTAACTATATGAAATTGATATTAATAGATTCAACTGTGAAATTTATGAAAAGAGTAAATCCAAATTAACTTCTGCCACTAGTCAGCTTATTTAACATATTAAAAAGGTCGTTTCACGGTATATTTACACTCTCACTTACTATCCATCGTTATTGGAATGGACGAACTTAAGAATTCGGTGACTCAGTTAACGGGAGCCGTCAATTCGGTTCTCGAGCAACTAAGAGGATTTGAGTCCCGAATTGCTCGCATTGAACAGGGGGATTCGAGACAGGAAATTCACGATTTAATAAGGCGGCTTAGTTGCATTGAAAGTAGAATAACAAACATTGAAGGTGTAGGCTTGGGGGTACCAGCGGCCCAGCAACCCGAAATTCAAGAACAGTTGCGAGGCCCGAACAACGAGGCCGAATTAAAAGAAATTTCGAAGCTGCCGGACTCCGTGAAGGAGCTCCAGATATTTGAAGGTAATCCGGTTCACTATGTATCCTGGGTACATAGTGTCGAAACAGTCCTCAGGGACTACGCGATCGTCCGTAATAAGCCCATTTACAGGGCTATACTTCAACATATCAGGCAGAAAATTAGGGGGAAGGCCGATTCTGCGCTCGTCTCGTATAACGTGTTCGACGACGAGTGGACGGAAATCAAAAGGGTCCTCTCTCTGCATTACGCGGACAAGAGGGACATAAGGACCCTCGAACACCAGCTAAATCAGCTGAAGCAAGGTGGCTCTCGAGTCGATGACTTCTACGCCACCGTGAACCATCAGTTCTCACTTGTCATAAATAAGATTCGGTCAGAATCACACTCCGTCGAGACGATGAATGCATTGGTAGAAGCTTACCGCAATCGTGCATTGGACGTCTTCGTGCGAGGACTAAATGGGGACCTTTCGAGGCTCCTTATGATCCAGAGACCAAGAACGCTCCCTGAGGCCTATTCTGCTTGCCTCGAAATGCAGAACCTCAATTTCAGGAGTAATACTGTGCATGTGCAAGCACAGAATGTTATATCTTCCCCCGTGCATTATAACTTCAAGAATGAGAGGGGCCCTCCTTTGCCTGCAAGAAACCCGAATAGGTTTTCGAACGATGGATTCGGGCAGCGCCAATATCACTCTTGGAATGCAGGATTCCAAGGCGGGCCATCCACATCGTCGAGACCAGGGGACCCGAGGCCCCCAGTTAAGATGGAGGTAGACAGTTCTGTCCAGTCCAGAAACGTTAATTACATGAATCGGCCTAACAACCGGTTCAAACGGGAACCGAGGTCTGATAATTATAATCCGCGTAAACAACAGCGGCTGCATCATATGGAGTCGGTCGGTTCCGAAGCAATAGAGGAAGCGGAATCCGCTGACCTTGACCACGAGGTACCATCGCCGGAAAATTTTATGGCAGGAGCCTCGTTTCCAGCGTACCATACCTAGAGTATGTAACGCGGGACGGGGCTGTTCTGAGTTTTTTAGTGGATACAGGAGCTAACAAAAACTTTATTAGGTCAAATTTAGTTCCACATCCAGACCCCGTCCAACAACCATTTTTTGTGAGCAGTCCAGGCGGGAAGATTCACGTCAATAACAAAATAAGTGGAAAATTCTTCCGTGATTTGGGTTGCGAGCTAGACGTCACATTCTTTGTTCTTCCGAGCCTTACATCCTTTGACGGTATAATTGGCGATGACACGCTAAGGCAATTAAAAGCGGTCATCGACAGAGAAAAAAACGAGCTTACTATTGCATCAAACAGAGTCATAACCCTAAAAAATCGAGCCTCCGCCGCAGTCAATTTCCTATTACCTTTGAGCGACAAGATTTCAGCGTCTGCGAAGCCTAGATTGGAGGCCATTTGTAGTAAATTTAAAAGTCTTTTTGGTCCAGTAGGTAACGAAATGATAAAAACCAACGTAAGAGCCGCAATCCGTACTAACACGGATGAGCCAATATATGCTAAGAGCTACCCATACCCTGCCTGCATGAGAAATGAGGTTGAGCGACAGATTAAAGAGCTCCTGTCGGAAAACTTTATCCGTCCTTCGAATAGCCCATATAATTCTCCAATATGGGTTGTTCCCAAGAAGCCAAAACCCAACGGCGAGAAACAATATAGAATGGTGATCGACTATAAGCGTCTAAACGCTGTAACCATTCCAGACACATACCCCATTCCTGACATTAATAGCACTCTTGCCAGTCTTGGAGATGCGAAAATCTTCACCACCCTCGACCTGACTTCAGGATTCCATCAGATATTGATGAACGAGAAAGATATTCAAAAAACAGCCTTCTCAACCATGAATGGGAAGTATGAATATCTGAGACTTCCTTTCGGACTCAAGAATGCTCCCGCTATCTTCCAAAGGATGATAGACGATGTCCTCAAGGAATTAATCGGGAAGGTATGTTATGTATATATAGACGACATTATCGTTTTTAGCAAAACTGAGGAGGAACACTTGAAACACATTGAGACCGTTTTCTCCAAGTTAAATGAGGCCGGACTAAAAATTAATCTGGAGAAAACTAGCTTCATGGCCACTAGCGTTGAATTTCTTGGATATCTTGTTACCCCAGAGGGCATTCTCCCAGACAGGAAAAAGATAAAGGCCATCGAAAACATTCCTCCTCCAAAGAACTTGAAGGAACTAAAGAGCTTCCTCGGTTTGACATCCTATTACAGGAAGTTCATTAAAGACTATGCTAAGATCGCCAAACCTCTTACCAATTTAACACGTGGGGATCTTTCAAATGTTAGGGCCAGCCAATCTAGAAACGTACCAGTCTCTCTCGACGACGATGCAATTAGGGCATTTGAAACTCTAAAGGAGTTACTCACGTCTGCTGATGTCCTGGCTTTTCCCAACTTCGATAAGGGCTTTAATTTGACGACTGATGCATCTGACTACGCCATTGGTGCTGTCCTATCCCAGGGTGAGCATGGTAAGGAAAGACCTGTGGCATACATCTCCCGCTCCTTGAATCGAACGGAGGAGAATTATGCCACCAATGAAAAGGAGATGCTTGCCATAGTTTGGGCTCTCGATAATTTGAGGAATTATCTATATGGAGCTAAAAAGATCAAGATATTCACTGATCACCAGCCTCTGACGTTTGCCTTGAGTAACAGAAATCACAATGCCAAGCTCAAGCGTTGGAAGGCAAGGATTGAAGAGTACAACTACGAGTTGATTTACACTCCTGGTAAATCGAACTCTGTGGCTGATGCTCTTTCACGATTAGGGGTAGAGGTCAATCATCTTTCAGATATCAGCACCGATACGGCTAGCGAGGCGCAATCGAACTCACGAACGGGGGAGGTCACAGACACCGCAACTGAAGGATCCCAGACGGGTACAGCTGAGGAAGGACTTTGCGAGCTTTCAGGTAGTGATACCGAATCCTGTACGGTGCACAGTGCCGACCAATACAATTCAGACCTCATACCGCATGTGGAGGCCCCGATCAATGTTTTCAGAAACCAATTGATCTTTAGGACAGGTATCGATCTGCGCTCTCACGAGGAGCCGCATCCTGGCTATCATCGCCACTACATTTCAGTAAACAATTTACATCGCGGCAACCTCGTAGAGCTATTGAGGGAAAATCTTAATCCAAGGGTAGTAAATGGAATAAAGATTCCACAGAAGTACCTTGGCTTACTTCAAAGGGTTTACCTGGAGAATTTTGATACTTACAAAATACGAGTCACTCAAAGAATAGTTGAGGATGTCGCCAATGAAGAGCGCAAAATTATAATAATTGAGAAGGAACATAGAAGAGCCCATCGCGCTCCAAGGGAAAACAGGGAGCAAATCTTAGAGAAATTCTACTTTCCACAAATGATGTCTCAGGTTAGGAAATTCGCTGCCTCATGCGAGATCTGTGGGTCGAACAAATACGACAGACACCCGCTGATTCCCGAATTCCAGTCAACGCCGTCTCCTAAATATCCATGTCAGATCCTTCATATGGATATCATGGAAATTCAGAATAACAAATTTTTAACCGTCGTCGACAAATTTTCAAAATTTTCCAAATTTTTTCATATTAAAGAAAAATCCTCCATTTACATTCGGTCAAAATTAATTAAAATCTTACACTATTTCACTGTGCCTGAAATCCTGCTAACAGATAACGAAAGGGGTTTTCTTAGCCCAATTGTGCTAAACTTCATAAGAACGCTAGGCGTCAAGCTTTACCTGACCCCCTCATATCGAAGTGAAGTGAATGGGCAAATAGAGCGAGTCCATTCCACAATATTGGAGATTTATCGATGCCTCAAAGTAGAAAACCCGGATCTTGGTGTTAAAGAACTCGTCGACGTAGCGGTAGACCGCTACAACAACACCATACATTCGGTAATCAAACGAAAACCTACCGACGTTTTCTTTAACCGTTCTCAGAGGGTTAATTATCAGAACCTTTTGAATATCCGCTCCAAAATCAATAAGGACCTGAGAGGTATTATTAAGAGGAATATGGAGGCTAGGAATGTGAGGTTAAATCTAAAAAGGAGTGCGCCCAGAAAGTACTGTGAGGGTGAGGTAGTGTACGCTGCCGTGAAATGCATTAAGGGAAAAAATAAACCATTGTATCGAAAAGAAATTGTCGCAAAGGACAACCGCGTAACAATAACTACGGCTAGTGGCAAAAGGATTCACAAGGCTCACCTGAAAAAACTTAAAAAAATGCTAAACAAAAAGCTCATATAAAAAAAAAAAAAAAAAAAAAAAAAAAAAAAAAAAAAAAAAAACGGGGGATGGTTCCCTGACCTACCTACCTATTAAGCTAGTGAAAAAGTAAAGAGTAATTATCAATTTTGAGAAGGAAAAGATTAGTAAGTAAGAAAACGAAAAAGAACAAAGACTTATTAAAAAGTCTCCGATTAAAGTAAGAAATTTTTTTGAGCAAACTATTAAGTCCAACTTGGTATTTAGATAATTAATGAATTAATAAAATTAATAAATCATATTGAAATTGTATTGCAGTTTAGCTTTCTTGGTTCCTGTGCAGCCCTTGCACATTTTTGAGTACACATCACCAATCGTTACCGTAAAGGAGGGCAACGCATGGGTGATAAATGGCTACTTCAAGCTAATCCATGTTATTGATTTAAACAAATACAGCGCGCTCATCGAACGAACCGAACAACTCGCCGCAAAACATGTAGCAGATCAGGAAATGCAACTGGTTTTAACCTACCATCTGAACCAGGTAAAAGACCGATTAAAGGAGCTAGGGGAGCCAAGGACGAGACGGGCTCGATCTATCGACTGGATAGGGAGCGCATGGAAATGGCTGGCGGGCTCTCCTGACGCAACCGACTGGGGAAAACTTTTACAGACGCAAACAGACATAATAGAGAACAATAACGACCAATACAGAATCAACGAAAGACTCTTCGAGGCGACGCATGAGGTTATGAGCAAGGTTAACAAAATGATTGATGGCTATAATAACGCGGTACAAGAGGGAGAGGCAGAACGATTGAGGCACGACTTACTCAACAAGGTACTTATACTAAAAGAAGGCGTGAACGAAATAATAAGAGCCTGCCAAATGGCCAAGACTGGAATAGTCAATAGTAACATATTAGACGCTGAGGAGGTTAACACTATCATTAATGAACTGGAAACTCTGCCTTACCAAAACTTCGTTGAGGCAGTGGAGTATGGACGACCCTCTGTATACAGCAATGGAACCCTTCTGTTGTATGTCCTATCTATCCCTAAGGTTGGGACCAATATTTTCCATCTTATAAACGCTCGTGCTGCCATCAAGGATGGTAGACAAATTGACTTAGACTATACGAAATTACTAGTTAATCACGACTTGACCTACGGGCTCAAAGGTGACTGCTTCCATATAGGGAACACATCGGTATGCGACGGTAGCATTTTAGAGAAAATGGCAGAGGACGGATGCCTTCCCAGGATCCTTAAGGGTGGTATTGCAGCGTGCGACTTCAAAAGCACTAACGAAGAGTTCATAGAACTTATTGGGGAAAATACGATCTTTGTGACAAATTTTAATGGTTCTGTCTTAAATAAAAATTCTTCTATTCCTCTAGAAGGTACTTACCTCATCCAACTAGACAACGACACGGTCATCATCAGGGGCCAGACGTACTATAGTGGAGCCGCTTCGAGTCTACAAGCACTTCCTGCTGTCCTGGCTAATGTAACCAGCAAAAGGATCAGGCCTAATCTGGAATTGGTGCATGATATCAGCATCAAGAACATCGAGCTCATCAAAACCCTGAAAAAGCATTTTAATTCCTCTATCGTTACAGAAATCCTCATTATCATAGCACTAGCTATCGCCATCTGTCTCTTGTGGAAGAAAATCTATGGAAGGGTCAATATCCCGGAACTTCGCCTATCTTTCCGCCGGAAGCGTATCCCTCGCCCAGCTCAACGTTCAACGGAAGTTCAACGACCAGACGGTAACCTAAGCTGTTCCACATGTTCAGCGATAGATCTGCGGGACGCAGATATTTGAAGAGGCGGCAGTTAACACGATCGTCCAAGGCCAGCTACAAAATACACCGCAGCCAATCGTATGGGAGTGGCTGCGTCATCACTTTCGCATATCTACCTGTTCCCACAGTCTGGGTGCAATGGATCGTATGGCACACGCGCGATCGTCTCCGGATGCGCGTGCATGGACACTTTGACCAGTCAGCAGTTTCACCGTGGGACCAGCGATTTCCTAACGGGAAATATTTTAGGTTGTGAGTTAGTTGGAATCTGTACCTGGACGTGATCGGTTGAATCTAGAAAATAAAGATTATAACGTGATTTGAAATTATATTGTTTTATTCCAAAAATCGAACAAGTGGGCGTGTCCATAGACACGGTTCGTTAATTTTTTTCATTTACAAGGATCGAGAATCCTTTACTGGTATATATAGGTTTCCATTTAGCTACTTTCGTTTGTAAAACTTTGTGTTTTAAAACAAAGGAAGAAGTATCCAAGTTTGATTTGCAACATTTTGAATTTTTACAATTTTAATAAGTACCACTTTCTTAAATAAATATGGGGAGTAATATACAAACGGTATTATGCTCTCTAATTGGAACCCAAAATTGTTATCTATCGATACATTAGCCTTTAGCTACTTTCGTTGTAACAAGTTTTCCAGCTTTTATCACACCCACTAACAGCCTCTAATATTTTTCTTGGCGACTGCTACAAATAAGTTGTTAGTTAATTTATTAACCTTCTCCAATTTCAACAAGAAACTCCAAGAGAGTTTTACACAACCCAGTCGCACACTTTATTTCTGTTTCAAAGTTTTTTTCCCACTTGAGAGAGACGTTAAATGCGTACTTGGCTGCCAAGACTATCAATTTTAATTACGAAAACAAATGCGAACTGCTTATCTTGAGTTCAACATAGCGTCGAAAAAAAAAATAAATCAGATTCCCATTTTCGGGTCGACGATTTGCCAAATAATTCCGGACAATATTTAGGTACAAATTATGGTAATTGGAAAGCGACAAGAAGACAGAAAAAGAAACCGAAACACTAAAGAGATGGATGAGATTTGATAAACATCTAATATACCTACTCTACTCGTATATTGCTGTTTTTGTGAAAATGGATGTGGCCGGAAAAACATGAATAATTTAAATAAATCGGTCTACCAAGTGAAAGGAAAGTTGTTTGTTTGAACAGTTGTCTGGAAATTTAAGTTCAACATTGGTAGCCTCGTGCCGTTCGTTTAGTTTTCGGTGTTTTGTTGAAAGGTACTCACAGGATCTGTTACGCTTATTGACTTATTAAAGATATGGCTGGGGGACTTTTTGCCGAATAAATATTTCGCGCAAGAGGCGTGAATCTAAAAGAAGTTTGTCAGGATATCGGACAGTACGTTGTACGTGGCTGATTTGTTAAAATGCAATTGATGCACTCACACCCCCTCTCCTTAAAAATAAATGCTATGCATTAAAAATATTAAAAGATTTAAAATCAGATTATTTGCTATTTGGTATGTTTGAAAGCCAGCATAGTGCATAAGCTTATTATTCCAACCTTAATATATGAGTTCTATCATTGACTCGAATTGAGATTTACAAACCAATAATAAATACTTTGCGCAACTAGTCCATAAAGACCCTAAGCCTAGCTTCTCACAAACATTCGTTTTATGAAAGTTTTTAATTTTTGGGAATAATGGAAGGGATCTGCAATTGCATGCCAAGACCAAACGGCTAATTAAGAACTTCTTTCATGACAGTTATACTCTCGAGGGTTTGTCAAACATTCGCGAGGGGTGGTGTAGTTGGAAAAAAATCTTCAGATGGAATTTTTATTTATTTTTTTTCGGTAATCGAACCAGATACTAACCGCTGAAATTGCTTACGTAGGAAGTCCTAAGGAAAGAGGCGAATCGACATACTTACTGCTCATCGTCCGCCGAATGTCAAAAGACGTTTTTATATGCTAATTAAACACACTTAGCTGAGATTGTAAAAATCTAAGCCAAAAGTGCCTTCACAGACTCGTGTGAAGCCGATTGACAATAAAAATAACCTCTTGTCCTTCAAATACCTTTTTATTATAACAACCTCTACAAAACCGTGTAGTATAGGCTATAAAAGCGTTTTAATTATGCACTGTATCTGATTGAATGTTTTTCCAAAGGCTCTTGCGTGACCTAAGCCATATAGAAACCCTTTCTCGAATTGGCGTCCCATATGATTCACAATAACCCATAATAGAATGTAAAAGGAATTATGTGCCCCATTTAAATAAATGTATTATCATAGCGTGTTCTACTATTTTATTACCACATCTTCCTTTTTGCAGGCGGTTTTAGCTTCTATGTTCGAAGCATTTTATGTTCCGGTGACCAATTACAGGGGTGTGTTTTTATTTAATTACCTGCAATCACAATTCAATGAGCCATCGGTGTACGATTGATTGTATTGAGTCTTTAAATGCATATGCATGTCGCATGAATATATTATTTTTTAAACTCTTATATAGCTTAACAAAATATTATTATTATAATCTCTTCCATCCAATTGTACGCCCGCATGTTGGTTTTCATTTTATACGATTTCCACATTTGAAAATACAAAGGAAACGGACAGTTGTTGCAGATATAGTTGGGCCATGATGAATGAAGCAGATGATGAAAGGAAAACACTCACACGGTCTGTCAATATGCGCTCAGTTTAAAATACTGAAAATATGAAAATGGCAGGTAATTGACGCTTATTTCCAACTGTGTTCTTTGAGTTTCGCAAAGCGGAAAAAAATTGTTTAATTACAAAAAATGCCATTTTCAGGTCATACCGTACAAATAATTTCACTCGAATATGCTGGAAGGATGTGTAATTGTGTAACTTTAATTATTTTTGAAACGGTTGATAATTAAATAAAGGTAGGTACTTGCGATTGATGAACTTTATATTACGTTTAATATTATTATGAATATTGAACTTGAACTACCCGTGTGCGTCGAACCGCTACGAAGCAGAGGATGGAGAGAGACGGTGGCTGCACACGTTTGTACAGACTTACCTATACCATGTCCGACCGACTATGGTTTATCTATCGTTCGGTCCTATATCGAGATGTCCTGTGCTCTGTATACTGAATCAATAAGTGAAATAAATGCAAGATTTTTAAACCGTTTTTTTTTGCATTAACAAGTCCACCAGCAAGTATAAGCAACCACGAGTAAATTAAACATATTATTTTAAAAATTGCTGTACACTTTTTAACCTCCTAACTCGTGGGGATTGTTTTTTTTTTTAAATCATATATGCATGATTTACTGATACTTTAAGTGTAAATTTATATAACTTTGACAGCTCTCACATCATAAAGGCCGGTTTGCTGATGATGGGCTACTGTCGTGAACTGTCAAATAAGATTTTAAGTATGGAACTTATATCGTTATGATTAGTGTCAATAAAATCGTCCTATACAGGCACATAGTCCTAGTCCCACATTATGCTGGAACAACGCTTCGTAATATTGAACACGTATTTTTTTCAACTAAGAGTAAATTTCTGTCGAAGTCCACCACGGATATTAGATACATATAAGAACAAATCGATTATAAAATACGCATGTGGAAACGCCGTGTCTTTTCTGTTTATGTCCATATAAAAATGAGATGATATATTCACAAATTTACTTATACCCGAGTTGTTCTTATATGATAACACTTAGGTATTATAAGTAAAAAAGTGAAACGATGTTTCCACGTGCGTTTCTTATATATAAGCAATTCTTTCTTATATACACGTTTTTTTTATATCCGCCTTGAAATCTATTCCAAACAAAATCTCCCGTATACATAGGTACAAGAAAAATAAATTTTTTGTGTATACAATTATCTCTCTTATATGGATCAATTCATTTCATATAAAACACTTCATTTCTTGCATCAATTGTTTTTATATAAGAACATTTTTTTCTTTATAATACAACTCAGATAGAAGAAACAATTTTTGTATATACAATTCGGACATAAGAAACACATTTCTTTGATTAAGAGGCTTGTTTTATCCATGACTGCACTAGTTGTGGCTTTTATTTAAACCTTACTGAACTAGCGATTATAATATCTCTTGCGTCAGGATGGACTTCCCTGCTCTATGATTTATATAAATGATTTTGTTCTATCCAAATGACTATGTCTGAATTAATTCTGTAAATACCGGACTTACAGATATCCAAACAGCATTCGAATTATTTTTTTTTTAATTTTGGAGTGCATAAATGTAGCTAAATTAAAAATTCTGTAAGCTTGCCAGAGGTTATGTTCCCAAATATTTGCTGAATGACCACACACATTCTTGTATACATAAACACGTCCAGAATGTAACAATTATTTTGCAATTAGCCGAATTCATCGGTATTGCCGTGAAATTCGATAGCTGCATAGCCTCAAACCGAAAACAGTTTCCATATCGCTGTTGACTCAATGTGGTTGAACGCAGGAAATTTGTTTTTAACTGAAATTTAATTTACTTTAGGAATACTGTAGCGTAGTTATATGCGAGTGTTCAGCATTTGGCTCACTACGTTTCACTTTTTTTTTTTCAAGTTTCATTATTAGTTATTATTTTATAATTATGTGTAGCATAAGCTGTAACTAGTAATGGTTTGAGAGTTTCGATATCTGGATTATTGGATAAACTATGCAGTATAATTAATCAGTACGCCATTATCTGTTTGGAAATTATATTAAAAGCTCATAAAATGTTCATTTATCCGTAAACCAACATATCGTTAGCTGCTGGCTTTAGAATTTTTTTTTAGCGATTGAGCGGCAATTGAGATACTGTCATTTGCTACCTGATGATGTCACATGAGCGTGTGAATGCTGACATTTCAAACGTTTACCAACATGTTAAGGAGAAAATTCAATTTGAGAAGGGTCTTACGATACCTATCGCTGGAGTATATTTTTAAAATGCTAATCATATCGAAGTATATCAGACTCTTAAAATAATGAAGCAACCTGTAAGTATTAATATCTACACCTTTTCGGGCCTTTGGTTCCGGCAAGTAATAATTTCAGTGTTATGTATGACTATGGTACTTGAACCAAAAACACACGCTTGCATGTAATTATTGATGGATAGGCTGTCATTACAATCAGCAAATAGAATATAGAAATTAGGGACGCAAAATTTAGTTATCCCGCGGTACCTATACTAATAATCATTTTTAGTGTCCTGGCTAAATTTTTCGAACTCACAAAGGCGAAGTTTTTTAACATAATTGCATATTGTGACCTAGAAAATATTTAGTGTGATGGTTAAAAATGATTATTAGTAAGGCCCATCGAGTTTTAAGAGAGATAAGTAGACAAGACTCGAACAACCAATGCTTAGCTTTTTTATAAAGGCTTTCTAACCTGCCTAGAATTGTAGTTCCAACAATAGAGCTGGCGCGACGCAAATTTTTGTCTAGGCAATTAGAGGAATTCTCTTTTAAGCAAATTTTGATGAAATGACAGCAAGAAAAAAGCACAAAAAATTAAGAGTAACTTCAACTTGTAAAATTGTAGGAATTGGAAACCCTCAATTTGTTATAGGCTATTGAATATTCAAATTTCCGATAAAGACCTGAAGAGTCTTCTAATTAAATCTATAGCGAGAGTATTAAGACTCTTCATCATCAAAATCTTCAAAAGACATTTTTAGCATTTTATATCCTTCTGCTTTTCTTAAAAGTCCACCATATTTAAACATTTCTTGATTTTCAAGAGTATTAATTACATTACATTATAGTAGCCCGAAATATAATATACTTTTGAGAACTGCAAGGACTAGGCTTCAGCATTTTTTTTTTTTTTTTTTTTTTTTTCTTAAAATCTAAGAATCATGTAGGTTAGGTTAGACTTACCTACTACGTCGTTAGAGCATATAGGTCTATGTGAGGTCTATGTGAGGTAGGTATGGAGTTAGCATACTTTGGCATATTTGGCATAAATATATGCAGCATGAAAATAGAAAGTTATTGTTATTCATGGTAGCACAGTAGCTTCCTCGAATGACATAGGAGCTCGGCCGGTGGCAGAATAAGTATAAGGCGCTCGCCATAATGACATATTGTACATCTTTAAAGCCTGTTATGATCATATCATACCTCATGCCACAATTAACTATTTCACGAATTTAATATACTGTTGCCTCCAAACAAGTTATTATATAAGTAAACCAGGTATGTTTAGTGTGCCTTTTTGAATTGTGGCGAAGACAAATCGGTGAGAAAATCCTTCACGCATTTCCTGTCACAGATGAACAAAACCACAGTTGTTCCATGTTTTTGAGGAGCTTTCACAAGTTAGTGGTTGCGATTTGCGAATGTGTCAATAATAATGATTCGAAATTCTCTAGCTCCCCGAAAATCTCCAATCAATGTCCGTTCAGTTTTTAAATTTTAAAATTTTCTAAAAAAAAAGGCTTTCCACTGTAGCATTCAAAATATTTACCCTGGGTTTAAAAATGACTACAAGTAATCATCCTACAGTTGTTATGGATGAAAAAGCGCTTGTTGTGATTTGAATATTCAAGTCAATATATGATTCTGCAACAGCAGGAAAATCGGGAAATAATTCACGCATTTTTGTATTGGTCATTTGTGACCAGATTATATAGTAACACAACCAACTTCGTAGTATACTGTAAAAAAGAAAAATGGAATTCTAAATTTCTAAACCACTTAACTACAACATAGAATTAATTTTTAATTTGGTGGTATACGTTAATCGCTTGCTACGCCAGCAATGTGGCAATACAAACTCATTAGAGAGATTAAATTGCTTTTAATAATATATTGCAATATAGGTATTATCCGTGCAAAGCACGACCTCTCCCACACAATTATGTTCAACAAAAATAAAAATAAAAATCGATTTCAAAAACAATTAAT
Organism: Cheilosia vernalis; assembly: GCA_949126925.1. NCBI lineage: Eukaryota > Metazoa > Arthropoda > Insecta > Diptera > Syrphidae > Cheilosia > Cheilosia vernalis. The sequence continues at coordinate 844,360 of OX421358.1, read as the reverse complement.
GACGTCAATCTCGCGCGTCCAAACAACAGTTCAGTCCTCAATCCGTGTCAATTGCATTTTCATTTTCATTCTCATGCGCTACCCCATTGTTAATTAAATTCATTTTTCCTTCCCCTAGATGCAGAAGGACATCCACGCCACAGTGCGGTTCCCTTAAGAAATAAACATACACCCCAATGTGTATAACATTCCATGGATGTTATTCCGATGTTGCTTCCTTTCTGTTAGTTTTTACACCCACAAAACATTGAGTACGTGTACAAATATTAATAATTGAATCCAATTTACGTTTGTGTCCTTCGAAACCTTCTGTGGTTTTTCCATCTTGTTTTAATTTGCATTTGGTCATGCTAAACTTTGATCGAACAAGGATTCGTCTATTGAGGGGTTTTCTTCCGTTTTTCCAATCGAGCTTTTAAGCGGTCCATTGAATCTGACGAGATGGAAAACTTGACTAGAATATTGATTGGAAAATCGGGAATTGCATTCAACTATGGAACAATGGAATTACGATTAAGTTGTGTGCCATGCTTGTTATGTCACTCAAAAATACAGACAGTTGCGGGGATTTAATTGAGATACGAGATAATTATGTCGGCTACTGAATAATTAATTAAATGCTCCAGATCTTTGCACAGTAAATGATTGCAATACTCGTACTTTTAGTATTGATTGGTTGATGTTGTAAAAGGTAGAATCGCCGGAACCGTTTTTGTTTTGCTATCGAAAGTGGCTCTCTCGCCGACGCAATTCGTTCATCAGGTATTTGATATGTGCAGAGGCTCTGCGATCCTAGTTAGATATTTGAAGCTAATCAAGCATGTGCATATGCAAATTTCACTGGCAATCAGCAGCACACTTTTGTCTTAGACGGGCTAACATTTTACCGCCCATCGGGTTGTGTATTTTCCGTGTGACCTTCGCAATACTTTCGATAACACAGTAATACAGTCCCGATTGGGTAACGTATAATATAACCATTTTCCTTTGTTAATTAAAGCCATCCAATTAAGGGCAACATCCCAGTTAGTGTCGCCTTCAAGGATAGTATTTAATTCTTGACCCGGCTTCCCGTAAGACCCTCCAGCCAAGTCATCGAACGACTACAAAGATCATTAGGCTCCGCTTAATTGTGATTGCCATTTTATTGGGTGTTTCCACCATTTGAATGGTTTCTGATCCTAATTCTACTTAAGCTATTCCACTCTCTTACACGCACATTGTACCGAATAGAGACTTTGCCTAGTTAAAGCACCGAAAACGTTTACACAAAGCCCACACTGATGCGGCGGAAATGGAAAATTGAAACAAATATCTGCCGGACACTGGTATGGAGTCAATGAGTGTCAAAGCCATTGGTAATTATTGCCCGCAGTATAGAGAGCTATAACTAAAGTATACACATACACTCAGTTCTCTCGAAAGCTTTGCTCAGTGAACACGCCACTGCCCGCTAGTCGTTTTATTTATTTATTACCGCAATTTTTCTATTGTCGCTTTAATATTTTTTGTTTTATTTTTTCCTTTTTGTTTTAATTTTGCATTTTTTAAAAATTGTTTCCAATATGGTTGAAACCTGCGATATTTGCGGTACTGGCATAATGTCTGGTGACTCCATCAGTTGCGGAGGGATATGCTCCAGGGAATTCCACACGAGATGTGTGATGCTTTCCGAAGCGGCCCTCCAGCTGATGAAGACAAATGGACTTTGCTACAAGTGCAAAATCTGCATGGGGATGCCTTTACTTGGATTAATTTCCAAACTTAGTGCATTAACAAATGAACTGAGTTTGGTTAAGTTAGAGATTCGGGAGTTGAAATGTAATTCCTCGCAAAAAAACAGTGCTTCGGAATTGCCGCCGGAAAAAAGTTGTTCTGCTGAAACGCGTGTTTCTTTTAATGACATACCCGTTTGCAGTAATGCACAGCCGCCGTCTGTGGAAACGGAAAATGCCTCCGAAGGCTCCGCAATATTGAGCAAAGTATCGCAAAAAAAACCGCGGAAAAAGAATAAACGCCCGAAAAAAATAAAACCTTCCAATGGTTCGGTTAATACCGCGTTTGATTTAGTTGCGACTCCTCCAATGGAGCTGCATGCTGCCGGTTTTCATGTTGATACTAGTGAAAGTGCACTGCGGAATTACATTTCAAATAAATTGGCCATATCGAGTGACCAAATTGGTTGTTATAAACTGGTTAAGTCGACCGCTGACTTAACCAAATTACGTTTTATAAATTTCAAAATTAAATTACCGGACGAATTTATCGCCCGCGCATTAGATTCTTCTTTTTGGCCGTCGGGAATTCGCGTTAAGAAATTTTTGACAAAAAACGGAGTTGTCTTGCCCGTTGCAGAAGTCAAAACATAAACAGTGATTCTCTGCGGCGGCAACACACCTCCGTTGTCAATCATTTTTCGTATTCCGTTTATTATCAGAATATTGGTGGTATGAGAACAAAAACAAAAGAGCTTTTTGTTGCGCTCTCTGACCATCGATATGATATTATTGTCTTAACGGAGACATGGCTGCACCCACATATTTTTTCGGCTGAGATCTTCGATGCTTCGTATGTGGTTTACCGAAATGATCGTTGCCGAACAAGCAGCGAGAGAGGTGGGGGAGTTTTAATAGCTGTGTCATCTCTTTTTCAAAGTAGGCAGATTGCATTGGAGCATCGATCGGTAGATGTTGAACAGATGTGTGTGTGTATTGATTTACATAACATGTGTTATCAGTTGTTTGTTTGCGTCTCCTATGTTCCTCCTGGTAGTGCTTTTAGTGTGTATGAAAAACACATTGAAGGCATTACTCGTGTTGTCAGTGGTCTTGGAGCTACTCAAATACCTTGTGTATTGGGTGACTTTAATATTGGTGATGTCACATGGAGAAATGTGGATGGTGATGCGAATTTAATACCTTTTAACGTAAATCATGATTATGAACAAATAGTCATTGATGGTCTTCTTTCTTTGGATTTATTTCAAATAAATTTTATTCGTAATTCTCTTAATAGAATTTTAGATTTAATTTTTATTAATAATGAAATTGATTATAAAATTTCAGAGGCTGTGGATGTTATTGATTCCAATAAAATCCATCATAAAGCTTTACTTTTAGAGCTTAATTTTCGTAGTTTTTCCGGTGAACGTTGTAGTAATGATTCCGCGTTATCTTATAACTTCGCAAAAACCAATTTCAGTGCACTGCAGGGATATTTAAATGATTTTGATTGGGTCGAAATGCTAAAATCCCCCGATCTTAAAGGTAATTATGATATATTTTTGGATAAAATAAATTCTGGTTTTGATTTATTCGTACCAAAGACGCGTCATAATAATAAGTTTAAAATTCCTTGGTCCAATAAAAGATTGGTTAATTTACGTAATGTAAAAAGGAAAGCTCATTCGCGTTATTTATCTCATAAAACAAATTCTAATCGTGAACTTTTTTTGAGATTCAGGAAAGAATATGAGTTTTTAAATCGATTTTTATATAATCAATATATTTTGTCTGTTGAGTCGTCGGTAAAGCGCAATAGTAAATCGTTTTGGAATTATATTAATTCGAAAAGAAATACCACAGGCTTGCCTAAGGTAATGGAATTTGAAAATGTAAGTTCAACAGATTTAAAAAGCACTTGCGACTTGTTTGCTAACTTTTTTGAGTCGGTGTACAATGAGTGTCAATTGCAATTAAGAGATGATCATTACGATATGATCTCTGATGCTTTGGATATCGGTGTCCTACAGTTTTCGGATGAAGATGTAATAAACGCGCTCGATAAACTTAATTTTAATAGCAACCCAGGCCCAGATGGGATTCCAGCGGTAATATTAAAGAAATGTTTGTCTTCCGTTTTTCTTCCTCTTAAAATTATTTTTAACCAGTCTCTTGTTTCTGGTGATTTCCTTAATGAATGGAAATATTCTTTTATAATTCCAATTTTTAAAACCGGTTTAAGGCAAAAGGTGGAGAACTATAGGCCTATATCTAAGCTTTCGGCAATACCTAAATTATTTGAAAGTATTGTTAAAGACAAACTCTATTTCGCGGTAAAAGAAATTATTTCTAGTAGTCAACATGGCTTTGTTCGTGGTAGATCTTGTACTACTAACTTAGCTTTGTTAACTAATTACATTTTTAATAGTTTTGAGAAACGTGTACAGGTTGATGTACTCTACACTGACTTCACAAAAGCCTTTGATAGAGTGCATCACACCTTACTTTTAGCTAAGCTAAAATCGTTGGGTTTTCATTCCTCAATGCTAAAATGGTTCGGTAATTACCTAACCCATAGAAGGCAAATGGTAAAGGTCGATAATTTGACTTCTCGTGTAATTGAAGTTACGTCGGGCGTTCCACAAGGTAGTCATCTGGGCCCGTTGCTATTTATTTTATTTATTAACGATGTCCACGAAATATTTAAATTCTGTAAAGTTTTGACATTCGCTGATGATTTGAAGTTGTTTTCTCGGGTTAATAATATTTCTGATTGTACTCGCTTTCAATCAGATATTAATAAGTTATCGGAATGGTGTAATCACAATGCTCTAGAACTTAATATTTCTAAATGCAAGGTGTTTACGGCCTACCGTATTGCTGCACCCATTTTTCATAATTATTTTATAAATGATCTTAGACTTCAGCGTCTTGATGAGGTAAAAGATCTTGGTGTCATATTTGACTATAAATTAAATTTTAATTTGCATTACGATTACGTCATTGCTAAGTCTAACTCGTTGTTGGGCTTTCTTATGCGTAATAGTAACGACTTTCGAAATGTACGTAGCCTTAAGGTTATTTACTGCTCTTTAGTCAGGCCATACTTAGAATATTCATCAATTATTTGGGATTCACCATATGTCTTACACAAACTTAGACTCGAAAGAGTCCAAAAGAAATTCACGAGATACGCGGTTCGTAAATTATATGTGTTTGATGAGCTTCCTAATTATGACAGCAGATGCACATTAGTCGGCTTGCAAACCCTCAGTTTCAGACGCACTGTAACTTCTGTCATGTTTGTTCGCGATATTATTAATTATCATATTAAGTCACCAGAACTGCTTTATCTTTTAAATATATACGCCCCCCAAAGGTCTCTTCGGGTTAGAAGCTTATTTTATACAGAAAGGCATAAAACCAATTATGGTAACAACGAGCCTATTACAAGGTGCATAAGCACATTCAATGATCTCTGCAATGAAATTGATTTTTGCTTATGCAGATTAGATTTTAAAAATTGCGTTTTTTCATTGGTTTTTGATTAAATTAACTTAATATTTGAAGTAGTCTATAAGATTGAAGATCGGTAGATGACGCTAAGTCGCGCAACAAACAACAGTTGTGTAAAGCGTTACTGAGAGGTCACACTAAGAGAACGTAGTGTTTTGTGTGTCCTCGATGATGGTAATGATGGTATACACTCGTCCGTTACCTAATCCCAACAATGCTAGGAAGTAGGAACTAATTAAGCCCAAGGACGTATCGATTGCCGGGCATACCTCTACTAAGTCCTTTGCCTTGCGCCATTGCCATCAGTGTTGTGCTCTTGAGCTCTCTAAAATACGTACAATAATTCAATTCTTTGAATAATTGATGTGACCACAAGGCATAGCAGTGCGGGACGGCGAAATATTAACAGCAGGCAAGTTCGGAGAAGAAGATGAAAATCCAAGATTACTCCCTGAGACTCCAAAACGCCGGCAGCCTATTAAGGCCAAGTGGGTACTATAAAAATGAATTGGAGTTTAAAAGTATGTACCAAGTGAAAATTAATCAGGCAATTTGTTGAAAATATTTGACTCGTTAGGAACCACTCACAGCCGGGGGTGGTGTTCAGAATATGCACTTAATGTGTATAACGTGATATAGCAAATATTTATTTGTACAAAGTGCGAAAACGTAATACTTTAATGAGTTGTTAAAAGTTTGGCTGCCTGCCTGCCGACTGCGTTTGAGTAGTTTCTGCGTCAAGATTTAAAACTTTATTTGCACAACCGATTTTCGTAACTTTTGCGGGAGATTTTAATTCACTTTCCATAGCACTTTGTGAAAACAGCGTAATCCGACAGCGAAGATAAGTCTTGCATCAGAAACTTGGTCGTCTATTGTGTTACAGGTTGCGTTGTGTAGTAACACCATTCCCTATTTTCCTCGGACAGGAGTCAGATCACATGCCCGCAATCCACTATAGATGTATATCCATACATCGAATATTAATATTAGGTTATTTATGGTTTAATTGAAAACGGAATAAACATATATATCAGCAATTAACTAACGTCCGACATACCTATTATTGCTTACACCAGCAGGAGCTTCTTTTTATTCTCATTTAAGATTCATGGCCCGACATGATTTATTATCCAAGAAGATCCTGGTTGCTTGCCGACTGGTGGTTATGGTGCTGCTGGTGCTATGTAATATCCATCGTCTGTAGTGTGTTTTGAACACCCTTGTACTTGACATCAAATCCTTTAATTGATATTTAGTGTTTATGCCGGTGTGCGGGTAGTGAATGAGCAGGGGTTTTGTGTTTCATAATTCATAAATTGGCAGTCGGAATCAATACAATGATTTATGAATATAGAATTTACGTAGATTTTGATATGTCGTAGGGTAATAAGGTCCTTGGTAGGAGTAACTCATAAGCGAAGCGAAATGGTGTTGAGCGAAAATATCAATTGACTTTCTTATCTTCGGACCTTAGATACGGAAATGATTGAAAGTGTCCTAGCGACATTAATATCATCTGTTACATGGAGTGTAGTAGTCGGTAAGAGCTCCGTCACTTGTTGTTACTCATATCTTACGGAAGCACTAATGATTTCTGTAACAATAACAGGGGATGAAAAAAATAACCTACAAAGGCGTTCCTTCGTTTTAAGAGCGAAATTAAGAAAAAAAAATGTACCATTAAAAGAAAAGGGAAAAACCTTAAACGTTTTCTAAACCCATTCAATGCGAATGCAAAATATACCCAAATATTAAAAAAAGGCATTGGAATACCACATTGTTAATAAATGATTGCTCGCACTCCTACTAAGCAAGCTACAAACCCACTTAACCTTAGGATAGCAACACACTTTTTCCATTCAGGAAGAGCAACAGGGGTGAGCTGTCGCCCCAATGTATTCAGCTAAAATAAATAATAAGAAATTATCCAAAATTTAAGTTATATTTATAAAAACATTTTGTTTAATTCATAAGAAAAACATAACATAAATAGCAACGGCCGTGCTGTGAACTTCAAACTACACCATAAGAGAAGTCATAACTCCTTTAGCGCCTGTTTATTATAAAAAAAAGCCAGACCTGTAAAACAAAAAGTACGACCTACACCAGTAAGGTGTGACCCAGAACTGACAGCTCAGCTGTCAATTATGTTACTGGAAACGAATATTTTTGGACAAGTAATTTTTGCTCTTAATTTTTGTAGCGACGTATTAATTAAAATGTACATCATGATTAAAATTTTGTATTTTTTCAATATCTATATGTAGCTTTTTCGTTTATAGAAAAAAAATGAATATCGGAAATTTGGTTCCTTTTTTTAGTTAACATACATATAAAAGTCAGGATCGATTTTCGACCACAAGCGAGGTTAGATTGTATTAATTGTTCATTTAGGGACCAGTTGAATTAGCGCATCCGTGTTCTAGTAATACTTGAATGAATTTCTTATTGTTTTGCCTGTAATTTGTAAAATTCATAAACACATTCTGTATTCTCCTGGAAGCATCCAAAATGAATACCACAAACACTGCTATCCTTGTGCGATTGTCAATACAATGGAAACGTAAAATTCATAAAATTCCCTCAGCAAAATGAAGAAAACGTTTCTTCTATATAAATAAAATATGACATAAAACAATTACGTGATTGAATTTTCCATCATCAATTCAGTAAATTTGATTTTGCATAAAATCTGCTTTATGCTATTCAATCAACACAATGCCACGCCATCATCTGTAGGAGAGAAAAACAACAACAAAAATATTCCTAAACAGCAAGGACTAGCTCCATGGTGTTATAATAAAATTGTGGTGTTATAATAAAATTGGCCGCACCCGCACAATATCCACTCGGGATATGTGAAGCTGAAAAGCTTCCTGAATCGGTTGGCCAATCTATATTGCCATTGTGTGCGGTACCTAGTTTTATCTGGCTAACAAATTTTTGTCAATTTGATTAGAACGAGGGACAATGCGGATATTTTCCGGAAGTTGGGAAAACAGCGATAAAAATTTCAGAATGTTTGTTTTTGCATTTCCTGCACGGGCTTTGTTTTTCGGATTTAAAATGAATGGTTTGAATCGTGTTGATAGTATGCCTTAAATGGTGATATTTCAGGAGAAGGGCTTGGTTTGCAAATAAATTTATACTCGATTAAAAAAGTTTACCCTATTGTTGTCCGCAACATTTTTAGTGCATATGATACAATTCTGCTGTGTGACAGCTGTTGAGAAAATTATATTCTGCGGTCAATTGGATGGTATTGGTGGAGTGTTATCTATCTGTTTGCAATATTATATAAGTTTTTTCCAGTATTCGTCCCTTAAATGAAATGGGCACTGCCTTAAAGCAGAACCGATGTACAGTCTGGTTCAATGCGGAACAACCTGGCAGGAAATTACAGTCCGGACCGGATTGGACAGAAATTGTCACAAAAGCCAACTCGAAAAATTAAATGCAGCTCTAATAAATTTCGAAGAAAATAGTCTGCAGTTTTTCAAATGTTTTGACGTATTAAAAACTCTTTCGAAAACCAAACAAGTTCCTTCGGGGATCGGGGTCAGCGTGGCCCTTTTTTGAGCCTCAGGCATTTTATGTGGATGTTGTAAAGTGTACAACTTGATGGGCACAACGGAGTTCCGGAATTGAGTAACTAGTTACGTTAAACCTTGAAGCCGACAACCACACATAGAATAAAGACTTCAGACAAAACCTGGCTACTACCAATGCCAATATTCTTAACTCAAAATTCGACATAAAATGCGCTAAATTCTTCGGAATATTTTATGTGTGAATTGATATGAAATGATTTACAGGAAATCTAATTCGGATTTTTTTGGGGGCGAGTTTCATTTTTATTTGGCATGCCCCTGGTCGCATGTGCTTTGGCCACTAAATCAAATCAAAACATAATCATGAATCACTGCATCTGACACCGGGGAATGAATTATGACCATCAATTGTTTTAAAGAGCCATAAATAAAGGATCTGAGTTATGATGACAATGTAAGCACCATCAATGTTCATCATGTATCATGTATCAATCCAGTATTGGTGATTGTGAATACTTGCTTGGGGTTTTCGCGACTACACGCAGTAAGACAGGCGTTAATATCTGAACATGAATGTGAGTAATATGCTGCTGTAGATATACATATAAAATCGAGTTTATAGAATCGGAGTAGATCGCTTGGTATTGAGTTTTTATTAATAACGAATTATGACATTGCTAGGTTAGATTAGGTTAGACGTTAGAGAGGCAGTGTGCATTATGATTACATATATGAAATTTCAATCAGACGCCGCGCCGTTGGGGATAATTTGTTGTCCTTACGTATATTGTACATAGTAAGAACATGAAACTAACAAAACCATTCGGATTTGTGGATAGATCTTTATAGATCTGATAAAGGTAGATAACGTTGCTAAGTTTTCGAAGAAACTTGCTCCCAAGCAAGAGTAGCGGCGTTCAAGGAGGGCAGTGACACAGGAGATGTTCCTCAGATTGTATTCCCGATTGTATTTGCTGTCAAAGTCATATTTTACTTTCTTGTAGCCCCTGAGTGGCATAAGACTGTTCTCATCAAAGATCGCAAGTATGCACAAGGGACCGAATAAAATGTTTTCTCTTAGTCTGACAGCACATTGGGCTGCGGCGTTCTTAATATAAAGCATGATAGGTGGTACCTTCAGCAGCGTTTCTAGGCCTTGTTTAGTGTAGGTTTTTGTGAACCCATTGTACCCGTTATACAAGCAATCCTCTGTTCCTGGTTGAGTTTCTTCAGGTAGAATTTAGCGTTAACAGCCTCCCAACAAGCGACCGAGCCATAGGCAAAAAATCCTTTAATCCTTTCTTCATTCTTTCCTTCGTATTCTGTTCGCAGCTTAATTTAGAGTTGAATATGATACCCAGGTGTATGGTTTCGGGCGGGATATAAGACGAATGCCATTTATTTTGTGGCTTACGTTTTAGTACCTTATGTATTCTGGTAAACTGGATGAGTTCAGTCCGTTGCTCTCCGTCCTCTTCGATAGTTCTGATAGCGCACTTATTGCATAACTTCACTAATGGTGGGATGATATTTTCCTGCGACCAGTATAACTATAGCACTGCGTGCCTAGGCGACCACCTTAATGCCCTTGTTGACGAGTGATTTATGTAGTTTGTTTGGCGAGATGTTCTTTTGTAGCATGACTTGCTGTTTGATCTTTGCTAGTGCAATCCATAATACTAACCATTTTCATCTTTGGTCGGAAAATGAATGTTTGAAAGTTCAGTGGCCTCCATAAAAATAAATATTAATTTCTTGGGAATTTCCTGCATTTAAACCTTCTCCGAACGAATCACTTGCCCATAACAAATCAAAGCTAACACACTGGCGCAACCTTTTTAAAGAAAGAAGCTATTAATCCGACTCGGCTACATTATAACCACATTAAAAGTAAACCCTTACCTTGCCTAATCATCGCCTAATATCGAAAGCACGCCGGGTGATTGCAATATTTTCCAAAAGGGTTAACACTATTAACCATGAGTTTAATGAAAATGATATTCTGAGCTCCAAAATCGGGTCAAGATTCTTAAACTTCCTCCCCACTCTTGGTTATGAGATCGCAACTTTTTATGTATACATATTTTTCGCCCTTTGAATGTATGTACGTTAGTCGTCTATGTTCGACCAAAACTCATTAACTGATAAAATATAAAGTCCGAGATAAAGAAGTTTTTAAATAACAGTTTTTAATTTTCGGTTCTAGAGCTCTGTTTTTGAAAATCTTGTTCAAAATAGTAGCCTTAATTGTAGTACAGCGTACGAAGATTGTCGAAAACTATCTAAAACTAAATTTAATTGTTAGTCATACTAACTAGAATGGTTTTAGTATTTAATGATTTTTGGCTGATCAATAAAAAATCTGAAAATTGAAATAAATGAGTTTTGATTCTTATTTCCCCTCATTAAAAGAGAATTGTTTGAGTATTTTTTTTATTTTTTAAGTCAAAAAGTGAGTAAGGTATGTCTATGTATGTGTGGATAGTAATAGGTAGGTTAGTTACAATAGGGGGCATTTTGAACACTTTATTTTGTTTTTAAAACTAAGTTTCTAAATTTTCTTCTTCCTCTGAAAAATTAGACTCTGGCAATTTATTAGCCTCTGCTCTGAATCCAACGGGTAGTTCATCATACCTATATTCTGTTTCTCTTTGCTTATAGGGAGTAGAGTAAGCCTTTATTTTAAGCCAGCTTTCTTTTTTTGCCATGCTCATCTTTCAATCTCTTTTTTAGACGCTAGAGAAAGCCTGGGTCATAAAAGTTGTTGTAGCGCATCTTTTTGACAAGATATGGATCTTATTCCACATGAAGCAGAACACATTTAAACTTGCCCCTTCGTAGATCGTAAGATTATAGACACAAGTTTTCCTGGAGTTATAAAACTGTGAAACGTCGGAACACGGAATCTGAAGTACACTCTGAAGATCAAAAGTTGCGGTAAGAAAACTCGAATCGGATTGGGCAAGTGCCTTATCTTTCGCTTTTTCATCTTTTCTTTGAATATGGGCATCGTACATGGCCTTTAAGCTTTCGTTTACTTCTGATTGATCAAATTTGCTGCAAATACCGTACTGATCTTTTTTTGGGTTAAAGAAGGAATATAGTTGTAGTGTTCACAAAAATAGCGTCTGTAACAATTCTGGCTAAAAACACAATTTTATTTCCTTTTCTGTGCAGTAAGACTCGTAAGACTTGTACAACTCGTACATTTTTAAAGTAGACAGCTTTTTGTCTAAGAAGCTCTTCAAAGTCTTAACAGAACGTCCTGCGGTGAAGACTAATTTCAAAGGGATTCTGTGAGCTATGGATCTTCTTCACTTCACTTATGCCAATATTCGGTTCTAGTTCAAAAGACATTTCCAAACAAACTAAGAAAATTAAAGTTCGATTAAATATTCGCATAAATTAAAATGTCATTATCCTTGCAATTGCTGCTGCAAAGACTATGGTTTATTGGAGTCTCTACGACTGTTTTTTTGTTTGCCATCACTTTCAACGTGGACATTAAAACACTAAGTGACTCGTTGTCTGCATCAGATTCGGAGTCGAAGACCCTGGGTTCAGGAACTGTCAGTACCTAAAAAATTTGGACCAGATTCTTCCAGAATTTCCCGAACTAACTCATTAGATAGGCGAGACGTATTTTTCACCGAAATGAATCACCACGTGCAGCATCAATGGCAAAAACAAATTATTTGAATTATTTGACGGTATGAATTCAATTAGTGACATTTGGTTTTGACAACTATCCTACTATGATTTCAAAAAAATATTTCAACCAAAATTCATTAAGTTCCTTAATGAGTTTTGGTTGGTAAGGTACAGTATGAAAATGTTAATGAATGACTTTTAGAACAAAATTATTATAAAAATGGGCGATTATTCGGGGTTTTAATGATTTTTGCTTGAAAAACAATTTAAAAATAATACTTTTGGTGCAAAAAAAGACTTTTTTGAAAAATGGCAGTTAATGAGTTTTGGCTGAACATAGACATTATGCATGTAGCATACAACAAGGAATTTAATATTCTATTCCTTGCAAAAGTGTGCGCATACTTAAACCCATTTTACTTACGTCTTAATTAAATTGAAAGGAGAAAAACGTGTTATGGCTTTTCCAAATCCTCATTTACATTATATTCTCCTCCCTTTCCACCCTTCCTTTGGCGGAGAAAAAAGAAAATTCCGACTTAATTAGTATTCCGGAAGAAAATTTTCTGCTTTGCCTTTGCCCTTTTCTGGGCTTTATATTAAACAAACTCCAAAATCTAACAGAAAAACAAATTTGGAAGATACAAAAAGGTTACTTACATAACTCGGTTAACAAAGTAATTAAGGTCCTTTCGCGCCGCGAAAATAATGCACCCTTACCCGAAGAAAAAAACATAATTCTGCGTGTCTCCGCTTGCGAATGGGATGTGCTCCTTTCAACCGGGAAAGGAGATTTCGTTTTATTTTTTTTCGGTTAAAATTAATCTTAAATAAATGTTATTCACGTCGCGATTCTTGAAGTGTGTGTTTCGTAGCAATGACGTAATTGAAAGCCTGAGAGTCGAATCCGATAGTTACTCTTACTCGTGCATTCGCTTTCTGATGTGAAATTGCTATATCCGCAATTAAGTCGGAAACACATAATGATGAAGAATCGGAAATCTCTTCAACAGTAATTGCATCCGTTGAAGTGAATTCAAGAATTCGCTTGATCTGAAAATTTAATTGCAGTTGCGATTGAACTAGTAGTATTAGAGGAGAATAGTATTCCTTTTTTCATCTTTTCCTTCAATCGGAAATTATCTCCCTGAACCAAGCGGACGAAATCAGAGTCAGAGAAGTTACAGGTCCGGAATAAAAGCTTCAACCTGTCTTCTATAGGTATATCGTGCTACTCGCAGACGGTGCAAAAGAATAAGAGAAAATGAGCAGAATTTGGAATTGGTGAAATCTGTGTTGTTGAGATGTCGTTAGGAATCATTATGTATACCTATAGTTAATGTTTTTGTAAAGGTACGAGTAAAATGGTTAGAAGCTGCTATCATATACCTTTGGAGATTATAAGAAAATGCCCCATGACGTGCACTTGTCCTAAAACCATCTTAAAGGAGATCGGGGGGAACTCAACAAAATTGCAAGCCATTTACTAAATAATCTAACATTTTCTATCAATGTCGCTTAGGCCCTCTGCACACCGCCTGAGGAGTATTTTTTTCATCATCACAAATGAATTTCAACAAATGTGTGCAGCATGTCTACGTTTAGCTAACGTAAACGCCGATATAAAATTTGGAAGATCAATTTTTCAATTGGTGCTTGCAAATTGCAAGTTCCAAGAATAATGAAGTGACATCAGGCTGCAAGTATTTAGTGCACAAATTTTGTTGTTATTTCAATATAGGTACAAACTAAAAAAATACTTTTTTGTGACATGTATCGTTGACCATTTGATCATTTTGCAATTTGTGTTTTACTACGTGCGGAGACCAGCGATGCCCTATGTGGGGATTTTTCCCCATTTTGGGGAATGGAGAAAAACGGAAATCCATGCTTGTTTAATAATTTTGCGTAATTTAAAAATAAAACTTGTGTAGTTAACTTTCAAAAATCCGAACATAAAAACATCACCGATAGAATCTAAGCGATGTAGCTCGAAACTGAATACTGAAAGGCTTTGAGGAATTTTACAGACGAAATGTATGCTGCAAAATTGTTGGCTTTGCAAAACAAGAATATGTATCAGTCCAATGACGATTAGTGTATCGATATTTAAAAACTGGAAATAATATCATTTATACATACCTGAAATATTTTTTTTTTATTTATGTAGGTACCTTTTAAATTTATAATTTACGTTCAACCTGCCTCGTTATTTATGAATTACCTATAGTGCCTTTTAAATCTATACAACCCTTAAATTTAACTTATTTTGCATTAGTTTAAACTAAAAGACTAATATTATATTTGTTGTATTACCTTCTTAAAAAAAGATGGCTTAATAAAACAAATTTTTATTATATTAAAAATTGGAATTGGGGGAAAAATGGAATGGGAAAAATTTCAAAAAAATTCGCTAAAAATGGGGATTTTAGGCAAAAAAAAATCTGGCATCACTGTTGGAGACTTTGATTGCATAGTGTTTTACGCATTTCATGCTGCGTGGTGTGCGAAAGCCTTACCTTTTTTTTAATTACTGAAAAATATTATAATTCATCGCATATGTGCCAAGTTCAATGTACTGGTTATCTACTGTGTATACACGCGCAACAGTCAGCTGTCGCCATAGCATCTCCTTGTAGATTGCAAGCATTTCTTCAAATACCCTATTCGCCTATTCCTCTTGAGGACAATTCTTTGTTTTGAAATTATAACAAGTTTTATCTGCCGATCATCTGGGTAGAATGTCCCGGACAAAAGACATTCATTAAATTAAAGCAATGTTTTCATTTCTGGTAGGTGCTATAAAACACAACCCAAACAATTCTATACCCTCTGCTATAAGTACAAAATACAACTCCTAAGCTGCTGCTTGTAACAAATAGTGCTCTGACTCATTCCTGCAGCAGACTCACATTTTCGTGTTTACTTTTGCGGAAAACAACGTTAACATAAACGATAAGGCACATTTTGCCGTTCAGTCTGATTATCCGCAGGACACATAAATTTATCACTTTCAAACATTTCATCCATTTACCAGAGATGTAGTTAAGTAATTACAAGTAAAATTACAAATTTGTTGCATTCTCCCTTCCGATGGATCTCGACTGCTTCATGTACGTACGTACCTCCCGCCTGAATTGAGTGATTTATGGGATTTATAATGAGAATACAAAACTTCGCAAGTGGAAGGAAGGATACGGTTCTTTTTTTTTTTAATTTTAAAGTTTCAAGCGACGAGCATCAACATCAGATGATATTTCCTTGAGAAAAAAAAAAAATCTTGTAGATCCTTGCGCGCTGTTGAATGCGTTGTATGCTCTCCTTTTAAAATCAGGAATCACATAATGGGTATGTTGGGGTAAAATTTCAAACACGTCCCTTACACAAAAACAAAGGAGTGTTGTAGGTATACGACTTCTGATAAAAAAAAAAAATCTCACTTTCAATGTAATTTCTGGTTTTTATTTCAGAGCAACAAAGTCAAGAGCCTTGTTCACATAGTGCGGAATAATGTATGTTTTTCATGCGCTCTGAATTCTTGGAGCCGAAAGCCCGAGCATACAACTCCCAGTGCTTTCGTGCATAGGGATCCTAGAAGGTAGAACCTACGTGAAGTTAGCCCGCACTTTTTCTAGAATGAAAAACGTGAAATGCAGTTCGATAGACATTCGTTTGTAGTTGTTTGTAGTGAAATTTTTTTCGTTTGTAGTTCAACCGTTAGAAAGTTAGAAGCATTAGAAAAAAATTTCGGCCCGCACTTTTGGCTTTTTGAAATAAAAACTAGCCAGTTGCATTCGAAATCGTTTGTAGTTGTTTGTAGTGAAATTATTTTTTAACAGAAATGTCTTATTTCCGAGATATAAGGACATTTGTGTTTGCACCTGTAACTCCGAATTTACAAAAGAGAGAAATAATTTAAAACTACTGGTGCATAAAGCATATCCTAACTTAAATAACTGCATTTAAAATTTCTGAATTCACTTATGCGTTACTTAATAAAAAGCAATCAAAGTCAAAAAACGCATCCCTTTAGAGTTGCATCCATATATGAGCTTCCCAACAACAACAAAACAACGGTAAACACATTTTTGCAAAGCACTCATCTGTGCCCATCGACTTGAGTCACTACCTGTCAATTAGCAACAACAACCAATCAATGAACCCCGATTTTATCCCACAATTTTTTCTATTCCTTCGAATAACATTAAAACCTAACCCCTTTGAAACAATTTATAACAACAAAAATGCAATTTCTGCAAAGCCTGTATTCCTGACTATCTAATCCAATTCAAATTTTGTGATTTTATCACAAAGAAAAAAAATTAGATGAAACTTAAGCGAACACTACTTCGTCATATAAACTCATATCCATATTTCAGTTATTAAGCAACTGAAGATAGTGAAATCAATTTTTTTCTAATGCTTTCTGTTAGATGTATCTAATGGAGCAAACAAAAATTACCTCTTATCAATAGATACCGATTTATAGAAAATTTAAGAAAATGGTTGAAATCGTCTTCGCAGACTGATTTAAGGGGACGGATATTTAAAGTGCTGGACAACTACAAACGACAAAAACTAGTTGGTTGTTAAAAAGCATGTGTGTTCTATCTAATAAAACCTTAAATGTCGAAATTGACCAAACTAAAAAGAATTTATAAGCAATTTAAGCAGGCGATATAAGACCGCGTTATCTTCGAAACGGTACATTGCCGAGTGATGAAATTTCCCATTTCAACAGTTTTCCACCTCACCAATCTAATAAAAAAAAAATTGTATCAATCGGCCTAACGGTTTGGGATTTATATGGAATTTAAGCGAAATTGCAGCTTAATTTTTTTTGTGAAGTTAGCCCGCACTTTTTCTAGAATGAAAAACTGAGTTTGCAGTTCGAAAGGCATTCGTTTGTAGTTGTTTGTAGTGAATTTTTTTTCGTTTGTAGTTCAACCGTTAGAAAGTTAGAAGCATTAGAAAAAAAAAATTTCAATACCTTAAAACCTTGTTATCTCCGAAACTGTGGCAAGCAGAGCGATGAAATTTTCTGTGTCGGAAGTGTTTGCCATTACTAATCTAATAGAATTCAAATTATACCAATCGCCCTAACGGTTTATGATTTATTTGAAATTTAAGCAAAATTTGGGCTTCTAACTTAAGGTCCCCATAACTCAAAAACTGTTAAACTACAAACGACGAAAATTTGCATTTCTATTCTCTGAACCCTTTTCTAACTATGATATCAAATAGAAGACAGCCCGCACTACTGGACACTTTTAATTCGCAATTTAAGGGGAGCCTATAATGGTCTAAATTGACCCATTTTTAAGCGATCCGATATTTCCATTGCAGTTCATTGGAAAACGATTTTGCATCACTTTCTTAGAAGAGGGTGGGCTGTTGCATTAGAAAAAATCATATTTCACCCTTCATAACTCGTTAGGAGTGGAAATATCGGATCGCTTAAAAATGGGTCAATTTAGACCATTATAGGCTCCCCTTAAATTGCGAATTAAAAGTGTCCAGTAATGCGGGCTGTCTTCTATTTGATATCATAGTTAGAAAAGGGTTCAGAGAATAGAAATGCAAAGTTTCATCGTTTGTAGTTTAACAGTTTTTGAGTTATGGGGACCTTAAGTTAGAAGCCCAAATTTTGCTTAAATTTCAAATAAATCATAAACCGTTAGGGCGATTGGTATAATTTGAATTCTATTAGATTAGTAATGGCAAACACTTCCGACACAGAAAATTTCATCGCTCTGCTTGCCACAGTTTCGGAGATAACAAGGTTTTAAGGTATTGAAATTTTTTTTTTCTAATGCTTCTAACTTTCTAACGGTTGAACTACAAACGAAAAAAAATTCACTACAAACAACTACAAACGAATGCCTTTCGAACTGCAAACTCAGTTTTTCATTCTAGAAAAAGTGCGGGCTAACTTCACAAAAAAAATTAAGCTGCAATTTCGCTTAAATTCCATATAAATCCCAAACCGTTAGGCCGATTGATACAATTTTTTTTTTATTAGATTGGTGAGGTGGAAAACTGTTGAAATAGGAAATTTCATCACTCGGCAATGTACCGTTTCGAAGATAACGCGGTCTTATATCGCCTGCTTAAATTGCTTATAAATTCTTTTTAGTTTGGTCAATTTCGACATTTAAGGTTTTATTAGATAGAACACACATGCTTTTTAACAACCAACTAGTTTTTGTCGTTTGTAGTTGTCCAGCACTTTAAATATCCGTCCCCTTAAATCAGTCTGCGAAGACGATTTCAACCATTTTCTTAAATTTTCTATAAATCGGTATCTATTGATAAGAGGTAATTTTTGTTTGCTCCATTAGATACATCTAACAGAAAGCATTAGAAAAAAATTGATTTCACTATCTTCAGTTGCTTAATAACTGAAATATGGATATGAGTTTATATGACGAAGTAGTGTTCGCTTAAGTTTCATCTAATTTTTTTTCTTTGTGATAAAATCACAAAATTTGAATTGGATTAGATAGTCAGGAATACAGGCTTTGCAGAAATTGCATTTTTGTTGTTATAAATTGTTTCAAAGGGGTTAGGTTTTAATGTTATTCGAAGGAATAGAAAAAATTGTGGGATAAAATCGGGGTTCATTGATTGGTTGTTGTTGCTAATTGACAGGTAGTGACTCAAGTCGATGGGCACAGATGAGTGCTTTGCAAAAATGTGTTTACCGTTGTTTTGTTGTTGTTGGGAAGCTCATATATGGATGCAACTCTAAAGGGATGCGTTTTTTGACTTTGATTGCTTTTTATTAAGTAACGCATAAGTGAATTCAGAAATTTTAAATGCAGTTATTTAAGTTAGGATATGCTTTATGCACCAGTAGTTTTAAATTATTTCTCTCTTTTGTAAATTCGGAGTTACAGGTGCAAACACAAATGTCCTTATATCTCGGAAATAAGACATTTCTGTTAAAAAATAATTTCACTACAAACAACTACAAACGATTTCGAATGCAACTGGCTAGTTTTTATTTCAAAAAGCCAAAAGTGCGGGCTGACATTTTTTTCTAATGCTTCTAACTTTCTAACGGTTGAACTACAAACGAACAAAATTTCACTACAAACAACTACAAACGAATGTCTATCGAACTGCATTTCACGTTTTTCATTCTAGAAAAAGTGCGGGCTAACTTCACGTAGGTGAAGGTAGACGCAACGTCGTTTTATTGTCGTTGTCGCGTAAAATTCAAATTCAATGGAACAGAGGAAATGTAATGCGTGGGATGCAAAGATATATCCTCCACTGCAAAAAGGATTTACTTGAACATGACAAAAATGGAGAAAAAACGCAGGTATGTAAGTGCCCGCCATTCTGCATTCGAAAAGGAAATGAAATCCTTTTTCATTTTGCAAAACCGAAAAACACAGGGACAAACTCTAGTAGTGGTGGAACAAAAATGACTTTTGCATCGTTGGACTGTGTATCCCAGTTAAGATTTGTACACGAGTGTCTGAGCAAGAAAAAACAGCAAAACAAAAGCAAGTGCATTTTCGAAATCGTCTATTGGAGCGAGTCCTAGTTTCGGAAGAATCTTGTTGGGGCCATCCATTTAATTACGGCAGAGATACTGAATCTGTGTGAGAGTTTAAGAATTTACCTGGAATCTAATTGGGCCAAACGAAAATCCTGCACAGTTTGCAAGTCGAGTGATGTTGGAAAATATAAATGACTATTTTTTTGACATAACATAAAAGCAGTAAAAGAGGAGGCAAATGACAGCTACACACTATAAGAGGATGGCGCAGTTCTTTCTAAGCGATATATTATATGTAGCTCGTTTCCTCTGTCAATTAAAGTCCAATATACCAACACCAAACCTTTAATTTACATAAAATACCCCAAATTAACAAAAATTAAAGTAATGTGGAAGACAGGGTCGCATGAAACTTTTCTCGTTTTCTCAAAAAAAATATTTTGATTTGTCTATTAAATCGGATTGGTGTTGGCGATTTTTCCGGCCAAAGAATATTAAAGAAAGTAGCATAATGTACGTCTTAAGTAGTGCACAGCTTTAGAAATACGGTGACGTGAAATAAAGCCAAACGAAATAAGGCCGAATTCACAAAATTTGGCTTTATTTCGTTTCCCAAATCGAAATTAAACCAAATTTGTAGTTTGGCTTTATTTCGTTACTGAAAACGAAAGAACACCAATTTGGCATTATTTCGTTTGGCGCAGGGACATAAGTCCACGAGACGTTCGCGCACGCGAGTTGCTACCATTGTACTATGAAATGTGTTTGGGGGGGGAGGGGATTGCTGCCCCCCTGCAACCCCCCTGCTTGGGTTTACTGTTGGATGACGGGGTAGGTGCGAGGTTTTTGACTTATATTTTTTGTTGAATTTTCAAATTGTTGGGTGGGACATAAGGCCCAAAATTTTTTCTTGGGACTTATATCTCGCACATTTGTGCGCAACGGAGTGGTTTGGTCTTATTTCCATTAGTTTTTTGGTATTATTTCGTTTTGCATGACGAAATTAAGCCAAATTGGCTCTATTTCGCTTTCGAAAGCGAAATGATGCCAACTTTGGATTTCGGCATTATTTCGTTTGGCTTTATTTCACGTCACCTAGAAATACATATATATGTATAGGTATCCGCCTTACTGCACACCCATTGTCCATATCTACTTAGTTGCAAAAACAGTTTGCACACAGTCCATGCTTCCAATAGAATTTCTTAATGCCGGTCGGCCTTTGTAGCTTCGACTCTATACTTAGGGAACCAACCATAACTAGACTTTTAAAACAAATTTCTCAATTGTGAGCTTCGGTTTATTCAAATTAATGCCTTTTGCATATAATGACACAAGAAAATCGCATTTTTCGAACAGTTGTGACAGTAGCACATTTTTTTCATTATCACCAATCCATGGTATTAATAATAATTTTAAGTGATTAGGTTAAATTAAATAAAAAATCAAAATATTGATATTTTCCATACAAAACAATCTATTGTGACAACATAATTTAAGTGGTTAAAATACTAATAAGTAAGGTTCAATGTATTTTAATGGCAGTCCGAACACGACGTTGATATTTTTCAATTTGTATTTCACATTCGCAGTCCGCGGAGCCTTTATGGTGGACATGGGTACGACAAATGTTTTGCAGCATGTATTGTTCAGTGACTTTTGTGTGTGACAAGCCTAAGGCTCATTATTATTTTTTACAATCTTACAACAGCGAAATTCTCCACAAAAGTATTAGCTCCTGCGACCGGCAAAAAGTTTTAAAAGTCTATGGTTTCCAAATCATAGAAAACAGCTACATAGATCTCACTCCGCCAATAATTTTTTTGGTTAACGATGAAAAATATCCGTAATAAAGCAATATACAAAACAACGCTCATTCCAAAAATAGAAATGATCAAAGTGAAACACAACCACCTGCCTCTGCCATCCGCCAACCATTTTTCTGGTTGTTGTTGGCAACATACGCGGAAAGGTGTTATGTTTATTGATGAGGGTAGACACGAGTATGTACACATAATTGGAAATGTCTTTAATAAAACGCTTATTGGCAAACCGCTTTATGGTTTAAATAACAAATTTCCCATATTCGAGTACACACACCCATTTCATTATAACCGCACAAGGACACCATAAGCCATGTATAATAAACAAGGCCCATAATACCTACACTTTAAATGCCATTAGCAATTTAATTTAAAATGTCAAGTTTTCACTCCACCGGCTCCGGCTCTTTTTCCTCGCCTTCATAGCTCATTAAATTCTAGTCACAATTACTTTAAATATTATTCAAAGTATTTAATCCAATGAAAATTAAAATAATTACATCCTGAGAGTGGCCCAAAACCACGACCAACCACGACACTATTGTGCGCTGAAAAAAAATTAACGAAACTGCAATCTATCGTGGTCGATTAATTTTAATGTAGGTAGTAACTTTGGCGTCAATCTTACCTGATTAGTTTAATCAAACAATTCTGTAACAAATTGCATGCGGCATTTTGGATGGGGTTTGCCAACCACGTGAATAGCACCTTCGACTATGCTTCAAACGAATTGTATTCATGCTGTAATTATTCGCCGAACGTAATACGTAACAATGCGATGTCTGAAAGTCGAAACAGAGAGGACATATTTGCTCTTTTGTTGATAAGATAAATTCGCACTCATTAATTACTCTGTGTTCTGTAGTAATGATGATGATGGTAAGTAATAATTATTATTGCTGCTTGAATGGGGGAAAGTGCTGCGACAATTTTGGGGATTAATTGCCAACAACGGTGTTGGTAATGTGATTATATTAAAAAGTTGATCACGTGGGTTTTGACAATTTGTCAAAAGTTTTCACTGTGCAAATTCAGGTAATTAAAGAATTGCACGCATAAACTCTTCATGAGAGAGGTGGTTTGAAATTTATTTATGTATGACTGCATAGTTATGTTTGGATAGGTAAAAAAGGTGACTTTCCCTGTCGCGTGATCTAGAAAGAAAAGAGTTTTTAGCGATTTCGGTCTTTCGTTGGCAGCAGAAGAACGTCGGTTGAGCTTCTGACATCGCTTTAATAGAGTTTTGTAAAGGAAAAGGGAAGCGTTTGTCATTTGCCAATTACTATTCTCATTGTTTGTTTTACATTCAAGTAAACTGCATACTTATGAGATGACTTATCCATTTATTAAAGAGAAACAAAAACTGAGAAAGAAAACACAAGAAATTGTGTCTTAAACACCTGTTGACTATTGCTTAAATTCTCTCATTTACTAGTTGGAGAGCCTGCAAAAGTAGAGAGTATCCACTATCCAGCTTGTATCCAACTCGAACCTTGATGGACTTGGAACTTGGAAGTATTTTTTTTTTTGACACCAGAATATTGCCAGCTTAACGAATACATAAAAAGTATCTTTACAAACCACCATTGAGCCCATATTGGCATATTTGTATGCAACTTTGTAAATTGTAAATACAGTAAAAAGGTTGCAACGTCAAGGAATTTTTGTGTATTAATAAACTAAATTTAATTGAATTCTTCTCTTATGGAAACAATTGGATAATAGCAGCATCATCGGCCCTAAAACGAGGTATATCAAGTTACATTCGAGGTGTCCGTTTTCGGCGAAAAATAATTGAAACGCGATGACGCATTGATTTGACGTTCTCGTAGTACCATCTTCTTTTTAAGGTTCCGTTCCGTACCCAAAGGGAAAAAACGGAACCTTATTAGTTTCGCTTGGATGTCTCTCCGTCTGTACGAACCCATTAAGCCAATTTTGTTACCAGGTCTATATCAAGAGCCGATTGACATAGAAGGCTAAAATTTACACACAACATCCGGTATAACCTCTACTTAAACGGCAAATACCAATGGAAACGATACATCGATTGGTTTCCGAGTAATTAGTAATCTGGTGAAACAAATATTTTCATTCGCCCAAAAAACGGTTTATTTCTTGATTCATATTCTTAGCTATATATGTGCTGAATATTGTTTTGCCGAAAAGTTAATAGTTTACAAGATATTTCGAAAAAGATAATTTTACCATGTAAAATACGTTGCCCTCATAAATGTTCCAGTCGTTTCCTCTCTTTTATTTCTGTAATCTCAATTCTCAACAACTACGCAGTTGTCAGTGTGACCAATTTAGCATATTTCCTGCTAAATTTAGCAGGATTATTTTATTTTTAGCTTCTTTTTTTATCAAATCATGCCAGCATTTTTTTTTTAGCATAATTTCATGCTCTAGCAGGAAAAATTAGCAGGATTTTGATTTAGGCAAATTATGAATTAAAATAATAAAATAAAATCAAAGCAGACGAAATTTAGTGTGCTACTATCCACCAGGACAAGAAAATGATATGACCGATGGTTTTGAGGAGGCTTTAACCGAAGCCCAGCAATAGTAATTTATATTAAAATTAAAAATAATAATAACATTGATTTTTAATTAACAAACAAAGACTGAACTTTATAGTATGAAAACTGTTTTTTATGTAATACGCGTCATTTTGTGTGAGTGATTTTTTTGGAATAATAATAAAAATCTTTCTTTTTCTGAAAAAAACAGCTTTTTTGTTAATTTTTTGGGTTTTTAGCAGGTTTTGATATGAAATAAATATTAAGCATGATTTTTGGCACAATGAGATTCATGTGTGAGTAATTTTCGAGAGTAAAAATATTAAGTAAGTAAATTAAATAAAATTGTGATTATGGGAATGTTCTTTCCTACTTTAGCCAAATACGGAACCTTCGGTGCGCGAGTGACACTCGCAATTGGCCGTTTTTTTTTTTGCTTGATCTTGCACCATCGTTGCCAGTTTGGGGGTTTTCCCCTTTCCAGAAAGGTCCTTTTTTGCCTACGAAGCGCTCTCTGAGGAAATTGGACCTCGAAAGTTAGACGAAAGTTTTCCGCAAAGGACACTCTTAATCCCATCTAATAACCTATCCCGCTGTGCAATTTTATCATTTAAACACTGAGCATCACAGAGAATACAAAAACACTTTCAACAACAGCATAGTAAACAAAAAGAAAAACAAGCACCAACGATAAAAAAAAAACACAGTTTAATAGATTCGTAGCATTCCCTATGGAATTGAAGTTATCACGTCCTCTGAATTATACGAGCAAACCCTCGTTTTCAATTCGCCAAAGTATTCCGCTTTTTCTTTTCCTTATGCAACTGCCATTGCATCGGATCTAAAATAATACGACATTTTACTGATTTTCTTTCTTATATGAAATGTACTCCATTGGGATGTTGAATAATACTCGGAGGATTTGGAGCACAGAGTGCAACTTTCCCGTGCACTTGGTCTCGCTTTTGAAAAGATTCCTTCGGACTGCTCTTGCTGATGATTTTTTTTTCAGTAGCACATTGACAGTCAGTCCAACTGCTACTATGCGTTCAATCTGTATCGAATTTATACAAGAAAAGTTATTTTTTTTATTTTTTGTTGCTGTTGTGTTCTTTAGTGAGCAAAGTTGTACTTGAACATACATACAGCAGAAGCAGACGTACACAAGTTTGCTTCTTCGTGCAATGGATCCCGAAGAGATTTGCAACGAAAAAGTTTTCGTAAAATTCACAAACCGTGCGGTGGATGGACAACAATGGTAACTGTTTGCATCTTGAATTTTCCACGAAACTTTTGGGATCTTGTATATTTTGTGTGCGAAAGTTTTCAAATTGAAGGGCAAAGCAGGGAATACGAGTGTGTCTGCGGATGGACTTTGAAAGCATGAGAATGACATGTTAACGAGCAAATTCAATTGAAGTAGTAATTCTTTAAAAGGTGGAAATGTTTATTCGAAGGGAAAGCCTCAACTGCCAATAGTCGTAGTAGCTCTGTTGTATTTTGTAATACAGTGTGTGTGATGTATACTTGAGGAATTTTGCCTAGCACTCAATTGTGTTAAAATGCAGGGTGACTTAGCCGCATACCTTTTGTAATATTTGACGTTTATAAAGTGTTGGAAGAATTTGTATCATTTTCGAAGTAAGGGTTGAATTTAATTTTGGTACGGTGGGTGGATTATGTTTTACGGCAGAATGAGTGGTTGTGAGGGGGTACGGCCTGGGCAAATAAATTGTGCATCAATTGTTTTATTAAGAATCTTACTTATAGCAGGTGGTGCACACATTTTTGACACGATCTGCTAACGTGTATACCAACTCTCACTCTCCAAATAAATTAGCTTTGCAATTTATTAACCAAAGTGGGACGTTATAAAATCAAACGTAATCTACTTGTAGCATTTTTTATGTAAACTTTTAAGTTATTTCGGAAGCTAAGAAAAGAAGAGAAAATAGCTAATTAAAAAAAAGAGGGAGGAACAGCAATACAAGAGAATTTGTAAAATTGGTGATTGGTGATTTGATATTTGCTATTTCGTCACCCTACTTTCTACCTGTTTTCAAAATTAGTGCAACGCTAGGAATAAGGACTCCAGTAATAAAAACTATGCAGAAAATTGTAAAGCTCTTACACAAATTCCGCGTGTTGTAATTTCTGTGGTAATAAGTTAAAATAGCTTACTATGCCTATTTTGGTAATTTTTCAGTGTGAGGAAAAGAAATTTATCTTAAGGTTTTCAAATCTATTGTATTACATAGTCCAAGTAAATTAAAGCTGTTCAGTTTTCTTCATATTTAACAGTTCTTAATTGTTGTAGAGTGATGGGACCCGGACTAAAAGGAAGCTAAGGAAAACGAGAACTTTGTAATGTAAAAAACTCGAATACCTATGGCTTATGTCGACATAAGCTACTTCAACTTATTGCCACAGTTACATCCAGAATCACAGACGGTTGCATTTAGTTCTTTCTGGTGGATTTGGGCAAGCGCCGGCCATCCCAGTGTTATGTATTGCCTCGGTTTCTCATAAATGAACTCGCCGGTGAAAGATATATACTTTTTGGATAACTAGTAGCTAGCGCCCTTCCTTGGGCCAATACCAATCCACCAAGCCCAAAATCGTGAAAATCGAAGCATTGGTTTTCGAGTTATGAGCGCACACATGGACGTCACGTTGCTGCTAGCAACAGAAAGGACAATTTATCTTGGAAGGGAGGCTTTCTTTTGCCTTCACTAAACATTTCCAGAATCTGTTGTATTTTTTTTTTTTTTTTTTTTGTAGTCAAAGCTAAAATGTATAGTAAAGCGAAACTAAATTTGACAGAATAGGCGGCTGACATGTTTTTATGGATCTGTTTCTGTTTCAGTTTTAGGTTTCTAAGCGAGCAACTCGTGAGTGTATAATTACATAGCTCCGCTTTCGATTATCACTGAACGATTTACTATAAGAAACTGCTGTAAAAAATTTGGCGGCACAAAGTTCGCCTGTTCCGCTAGTTGTATGTATATACAATTCAATAATTTATCGCCTAGGTTTCGTTGTAAGCGGATACTAATTTGCTTGTGCGTATCTAAATGGACCCGCAGCAAGAAAAAATTAAATCATTTAATTTTAAAAATATGTAAAAGTTACAAATTTGTCACAGAATACTTTAAACCTAACAAGCTACAATTTTCAAACTGAAATTAAAGTCAATGCTTCTCAAGAAACAGAAGCAGACCCACAAATTAGTGTACAACACAAATGTTCTGGACTATACCAAGTCCCAATGGACAAATATTACAAAATCCTCAAGTGTCTCCTTTCTCGTTTCTGTATTATTTTATTATCACTGCTTGTTCTCGTTCTCTTTAATAGCAAACCTTTTAATTTCTTTGTCGTATATGGGTCAAAAGAGTATTAAAAACAAATCTGTTGCATAAGGGAACCAACAAATTACTACAAGAAAAGTGATTTCGTACCATTGTATGTTAGCAAGATAAGGTCCATATCCACTACATGTACGAGTTTCACTTGAAAATGTAACATGTGGACTACATTGAATAACCTCGTCAAAACTAATTCCTTTGAAAATAAAAAATATTTCAAACTACAATGGAAAATGTAATCATGTGTATGTGCTTTTCAAAAAGAGTCTTATTCAGATTACTGTCCGTTACTTATGTCCTCTTCTGGGTGCTGTCCTGAGTGACCCAACGTATGAGTATGTAGCTTCTGGCTTCCCTTGGGTCATACGACGGAGAAGAATGAATACGAAAATATTTATTAAAATTAATACTGGAGTTGTTTTTTTCGAGGTACCGTAAATGCCTTCTACACAATAAACACAAATCGTGGTCCGTCCTACAAAGGTTTCATTCATTCACTTTTTTTTGTTATCCTACATACCTACATTTGAAATTTTTTGAAATGGAGGAGGGAAAATCATTTTCTCCAACACAGTAGCAGTACTCGAATCTCTTTGTTAAAAAACGCTGATTAACAATTGGAAATATTATCTTGAATCAGGAGAAATACCGGTAGGGCTGCTACTCGTCGTATATCGAATGGTGATTTGAAGGAACGTAATATAATCTGCGGAAAATTCCTCCTCGCTATACGGTAGAGATTTGTAAGTTATGTACAATATTATTTTTGTTTTTTTTTATTTTTGGAAGTATGAGGTCGTGGTATCGGAATGTTTATGGCATTTAGTTCCTTGCAATGCAGAGCGCCAGTTTCATTGTTATGTTGATTCTAATTAAAGATTAAAAATAAGGATGTATTTGGTATGTGAAAAGGAATATTTTCAAATTTTATTTAAATATTTGTACATTTGAGGTAATTTTCTGTGAATCATAAATAACAAAAGGCATCTATACACCGTGATGCACAAAAGATGACGCTTCATTGTTAAAGCACTGTTGTAGGTCTGTAGGTAAGTAAAAAATCTCAAAAGTGAACGATGTCACTATGCAAACGAAATACTCAATGAAGGGACAAGTATAGACTGAATGCTCTCATGCTTGTAGTCTCTCAATAAATCGTTTTGAACCCTTGCAGTCACGGTTTTTTTTTTTTTTTGAGCCGATAACTGGATTTAACTATCAAAAAAATTGGTTAGTTCAAAAATTCCAATTTTTTAGGTGTTGATGGTTTATCTAATCCATTATAGTCAAAAATATTTCATGCTTTGCAGTAGCCTTTGTGTTGGCGTATATTTTTAATAAAAGCATATTTTCTGGAGTACCTATTTGCTGATGCACTCAAATGTTCTGACATACAACCTTCGTTTAAAAATGTCCACTTTCTTATTCAAGTTCCAAGACCGTCTTGTTCTTTCGACAATAGTCTTAGTTACAGTAATAGATGTTTTAAGATTGAAAGTGTTTCTCAATTTATATACCTACTTATAGGACTTACAATTGACTAAAGGATGATCTTCAATATCCACACGCACAATTTGAGAAACTTTGAAAAAAACATAGAGATCTTTTGTATTTTTATAATGTTCCTAATTTAATTTCAAATACATATGTTGAGTTATTTTTCATAGGGTCACCCCACCCATTTTTTTTTCAATTAAGTAGTGAATAAGTCGCATAATCTGTATTTTGATCAAGAAATACGATTGTCACTATACATATTTTTGAAACTGCTTAAAGGCCCTATCGTGTTCGTATTTCTTAACCTGGCTTTGGTGATGTTTTTGGAAGCGTGTTTGATGGAATTTACTGCATCTAACTTGCCACCAATCAAATAATTCTTAATAACAAAAAAAAAGGAAGATTTACCACGTAAGGGAAGAACAAACCAGTTTTCTGATACTTTGGGATAGTGGACATTGGAAGCACATTCACTTGAATAAATGGTTTTTTCTTTGTTTTGTGGAAGCAGCAACAATTTGTTTCGCAAGGAACACTTGATCTAATGTAAGAACTTACTCACTCATATAGTCATGAAACTTCATAGATTTTTGCAGGGGAAAGCCTTCAAAACATTTGAGTAAGACTCCATTAGTCAACTGTTAAATTAGCCACCGGAAACGGACATTATTTACTACCAGACGATAAATCTGCGAGAAACATGGCTCCATTGTTTTAAGAACTCCAAAATCATTACAACTTTCCCAATCCCAATACGTATAGACTAAAAGTGGGTCCTTTTATAGACAACTTTATCTGAATGTGGCATTTGCCCTTTTTTATGTAGTCGCCCTTCAAAACTTTTCGGGTGCTGCTTGAAATTCAAATCATTCCTGCTACGATTATTGTGGTATATTAAAAGTATCCCCAAACTCTGTCATCTACATTTATGATCATTCCATTCGCAGATAGAAAGGGAAAAAAGTTTCTTGCTATACGGCTTATTCCGAATTAAAATATTAACTCCATTTAGAAACTTTAGTAACATACAAATGGTCGTATTACCTGCAAACTTGATGCAAATAAAGGAACAACAACTTTGAGTGTGCCTTTAACCTCTCATATTATTTCGGAAGAATGCGAAGTTTCCTCGTAATCCTTGCAGATCCTTCGATTCTCTTTTGCTGTGACATAAACTTCTCCATTTGGTTATTATTAACGGTTGCTGATACTACCCGAAATACGCTCAGACAAGACAACCCCCGGTTAATATAGTGGATTCGGCGGTGGGTTTTTCTTTTTTCTATCCCGACAGCAGAGAGTTGAATATACGAGTACCTTCTACACAGTAGTAGGAATGATAATCAATTTTTATACTTATTGAATATTTATGATAATAATACGATGTCCTTTCTGCTCGACTGTAGCTGCTACATCAGAGCCTGTGACAGGGGGTGGGAATGGAAATCATCTCTGATATTTTGATTTCAGTTTATGGAAAAGGTTTCATTCCGAAGAAGTAAAGGCTACTTTTTCTTTCCGTTCTCCAATGGCATCCGTGTCCTTGAAGCGAAACAGCTTCTTCGGCAATTGATGACATTTTTCGTATGCAGGACTGTCGAAGAAATCTAATAAAGCTAGTTTTCTCGCCAACGGAGGTGTCATTTCGCTCTCTTTATTATTACAAATAATTGAGTTAGTTCCTTGCATGTTGAAGGACACATTTTTCGGATTTACGATTGAATGATTGGTGGTGTGCTGTACCGTTAGCATAATGGAATGGCACATCATTGCCTTGAAATTGGATTTGGAATATTTGTTGTGCTCTGATGTCTTTTGGAATTCACAACAAATTTGTTTACAGCTTTTGCTGGAAGAATTATGTCCTGGGGGTTAGAAAATTTGTAACCACATTTATCTCCTTTATTAGACCTTCAATAAATCTAACCTCATTTCTATTTGCTAAGGAATTTGTTTTCCTCGTACTCATGCTGTACCGAGTTGGAAACGGCACAGAACCACTAAATGGTTTGTACTCGTATATACGAAATGTGTCCCACGTAAGTAAGTAAGAGTCGCGCACCATTATTATCACTTGCTGTGTATAATAAAATCCCATAAAATTTATTTATGTCCGCAGCTGTTCCCTCAAATTGATTTCAGTACTTTTCCGTGAGTTTACACAATCAGATTATCAGCAAAAAAAAATATACAGCTGTTGAAATCATGGCCGGAGATATTTGACCTTTTGTTGTAAACACTTGCTATAGGTTCTTGATATTGATTTCTAAGTGCATAGATATCCTTGAACTCAAATTAGACACAGTCATTAGATCAGACAGGTCAACATGAAACATCAAGCTGATTGGGAAAGTAAATATTAAGTACATGATTATACTACAGACAAGTGCATTATTTAACACAATACTTATCGTTCCAATTAAGGTCACGCAACCTTGCTTGATAATACCACTTCCAGGCTAATGGTCGGTTGAATTTGTTAGCATTCTAGGGAATCTAACGATTTTTAAGCCGATTGAAGGGGCTTTTCCGACATTCAACACCTTAGCTGATATATCGTAAACTAAGTATTAAGTAGTCAGCTTAGACAACAGTTAAGAGAAACTGCCTACCTGTTTTCCGTGTTACTATGTTTGAAGAATGTGTACTATCTTAAAGTAAATTAGCAGCACTCATACACTTGCACATAACCTGACAGTTTTTTTTATTACACCTCCTGTCTTTTAGAATTATTTATTTTTTTTTTTTTTGCTTCGCATATATTCAAAGCAGCAATGCCAGATGTGGGGATCCTATTTTGGGAGTTTTCCACTAAATGGGTAAAATGGGGAAACACGAAATACACGCATGTAGCATGTTTATTAATGTTGCATAATTTTAAAACAAAATTCTTGTAGCTAGCTTTCAAATAAATCCCAAACATAAAAACATCACCGCCTTCAAAGAACGCATTTCGAACTGAATACCACCTTTACTCAGTCTGTCATTTTCACTTACAGTTCACTAATTGCAATTTGCAACCCTATGATATGGCTAAAACTCAACCTGTTCCCAATTTTTATTTTGTTTGCCTTCAGCCTTCACTTAAGAAGCCTGCGTACGAACCCGGTATAAATTTGAAGTCTTTCGAAAAAGGAGCAACGTAAAAAACAAAGCAAAGAAATAAAATTTTGGAAAAAAAGATACATGTGACTTTAAAACGACTATACCACAATATTTAGAATTTTGAATTGGAGTTGTCCTAACACCGTGCGACAACAAATGAACATTTATTACTAACAATTAAGCAAATAACTTTAATATTTTCTGTAATATTTTTGGGTTTACACATTTAAATCTGTAATTGCTACAATGAACCTTTCAACTCCAAAAAATTGAAGTTCTTCCGCGAAGGAAGGTTATCAAAATGTTCTAAAATTCAAGTATCTATGCTAAAAAAAAACTTTTTTACTATATTCAAAATGCATCTCTACTTTTCTTCAATGAATAGATATGGAAAAAAAAAAAGATATGGAATGGGAAAAATTTTCGAATATATTCCCCGCAAATGGCGAATTCCGGCACACAATGTTTGGCATCACTGATTCGAAGATATTCAATTTATGACAAAATGTATGTGGGAGGAATCGGGTAGGTGAGCGCGAGCTTACTGTCTCTTAAAATTTAGGTTCAGTCTTGCCACTGCAAAAATGTGATTTAAATTTTTGTAAATTCGGTAAAAAAAATCCGTCAAAAGTTAAAATAAGAATTTTTGACTATAAATCCGGCCGAAAATAAAACATTTTTTTATTACAAAAATTAATTTTTGTTTTCTTTTAACTAGTGTCTTTATTTTTGTTTTCGATACATTTGGGCTCCATTTCAGTTCAATCTAACAACAGCTTGCAGTACAAATCGAAAATGGAATTTTCCATTACTGGGGTGGCCTCACTTTCGAAAATGACGTTATATCATTATGTGACCAGAAATGTGAAACTCAAAATGTACTGCCTCAAACATTCCAACAAAAATTGAAAGGATTCCAATGGTGATTTAATATTGGTATTTTTATTAGATATAGTTTCAGGCCACCGCATTTCACGATCGTCTGATAAAAATCTCAAGTTGCTGCTCTCCTATATGTAATGTGAATGGCTTCGAGGCAGAGAATCACACCCTTTTAACAAAGAGTCTGCGATTCTACTAGTCCAAACATTAAAGAAATACCCAACGCGCCCAAAACTATTTTTGAAATTTTTCGCATAATTTCACACAAGGATATGATAACAACCAATGTCTTCAGTCCAAATGGAAGTTTCTCTTTGTATTTTTATCTTTTTTTCGCTTCTGGAAATATTTCTTTTTACAGGTTGAGAGATAAATGGTTCTGAATAAGCTCCTTAAACTCCAGTCACTAAATTGTGTTCGGTTCCTACAAATTGTGTTTTTAAATTCAATTTTTGTTGCCTTCCTGCTATCCGTTCAAAGGGTGTTAAAGTTGCACGCATAGTATCATAAGCTCTGGAAGGAAATGCAGAACCGTTGTTATCGCAACGTGTTGAATTCTATGAATTTGTATAATTTGAGAATAAACTAAAAGCTTCTACGAGCTATTGGCAGCATGAATGGTAATTGTTGCGAACTCCTTCTCGCCTCACAACCGAACTTTATCGTTAAAGAAAGTAAGTGATGATGATATTCAAGGTGAGATAACGGGCCTTTTGAAATATATGAAATACTTTAAGTGGAGGCAATTGAAATGTGTATGAAATCTGTTTAAAATAACTTGACAGCAGACATTTATCTGTATTTTTTTAAAGATACGCGGCATCATCTCTTAAAAAAAGAACGTTTGCCAACACCATGACAAAAAGCCTGACTACATAATCTCAATAATGACCATGACGACAAACAAAAACATTCTCATTGACCCTACTCAATAATGCGAACGATATACACGAGGCTGTTCTCGGATTTCGTTTTTCGAATCTTATCATGAAACACCCTCGCAATATACGTTCTATTTGTTCTTGATGTAGGAAGAAGGTTATATTATACGTTAGAAAGCGGATTATAATGTACATCAACCCATGCTCTCAGAGTTTATAGTAATTATTTTGCCAGACCAACCGTTTATTTTAAGTCTTCTTCAGGCACGAGCCCGCCCACACTACACCAAAAGATTATAAATCTCGCTCAACTCTTAATTGGTCCACAAATAACCGTATCCACTCAAACTGCTATCACTAATTACTGTCATAAAATCACACGCGCAAAATTAACAGGGAGTTCGGCTTCGTCGAATGCGTGTCTGTGTGTGTAGTTTTGTTCGGTTCCGTTGAATTTACCACTAAATTTCACCCTCGATTTGAATTTTACGGTCCGCCATTCGTTATTGGGGTCTTGGTCGTTATTCATACAAAGTTCTCCACAAACTTACAAGCAGTAACCGAAGAACTATTGTCATGTCATGGAATGGACCACAATATTATTGTCATATCGTAAGGAGACTAACGCGTTGAGCATCCCACACCCACATTGTAATCACCCCGCCGCCGGTTCAACAATAGAAATGTCGCTTCGCACCAATGACAAGAAGACAAAGGCCTTATACACTTACAGGATGGGTATATCGATAGGTTCTTACCGCATAGTGCATGCACACTCGTATATCCATTGAGAACATCTCCTCGCTCTATTGATTTTTCAATTGAAATTTCCCTTCAACCGCAATAGAAAATGATTTCAAGGAGCTCGTCGGTCGGTGGTCTATCGACGAGGAGGAAGCGCAACAGTAATGCATTCCTTGCGGGGCATGAGTTGGATAAAATCTATGTTTGTCACATAAATTTTACTGCATTTGAACGAGACCACCACCGTAGTTGTCGTGTATAGAGCGAGTAGTTGGTGGAGGCAAAAAGAGGACAACTATCTAGCTTCGCTCCTTGTAAGTTAGTTCTTGAGATCTAAAGATTCCACTATAAAGATGTTGGGTTTTATGTACCAATTTCGGAGAATGGGGCTTTCTGTAAGGGACACACAAAACGGGATATTCAATGTCATAAGCATAATACCGCAAAGAATCTTTAAGCATATTCATGTAGAAGAGAATGTGATAAAATATTTTCGCTGATGGGTCCTCCTTTGCCAGCACTAAAATGTTACTAAATTTGTCAGATGCTAGTCTTGAATCTTGATAGGAGTGCACACTCCCACTTTAAGTCAGTTTATCCATAACCACATATACACGAGTGCGACATGTGGGTATTTCGTTGCGCCTCTGAATGTGGTCTTATCCTCAATTTCAACTCCGAAAGCAAAGTGAATTTGACTGCTTTGCTGCAAATAGAATGTACCCTTGCTGACCCCCTAGTCGCTAGTATAGGTAAACCCACACCCAAGCCAATTTCAAGAACATTTCATCAATTTGAACTCTTACAATTTCGTATCGAATTTCAACATAGCTCTGTCATAAACAAACATTTTTGACATCCTCACGTTTTCGTTCTGTTTTCAATCCAATGCTTTTAAGGACTTAATAATATGGCACTTTTTGGCAAAAAGGAAAAAAAAAAAAGAAAGGAATCCTTATCACATCCATTGTGAAGTATCTGCTCTCACGACCCAATTATTTTCATATACTCTCTTCTAGGGTGGTCCGCATAAGTGGTTTCCCCTTTTTTCACCCAGATAAACAAACCCGTATACCGAAACGCGTATTTTCGGGGTAAAGCAAACAAGTCGTCAAAATAATTCCTACGTATGTTTATGACAAGAAGAGAATAGGAATTTTCCACTTGCACGAGTAAATTTATACTCTAAAGCGAAATTAAGTAGGTACTTGGTTGTGTTTATGACTTATAGGCAACACGTGTACTCTGCGAATGTAAAAAAAAAATCCCTTTCCACTCTTCGATATAAGTAAGTAAGTGAGATTAAAAATACTAAATATTTACCCGCGGTGTTAGGTCAAGGTCGTTCATACTTTCTAGCAGCCTTTGTCTAGGTGTTACCTTCTTTGGTGGGAGTGGAATTTTGAATTAAAAAAACAAACAGCAGGAGGCTTTGGCGTACATGCAAAAACGTTTGTTTGTGATTCACAGCTTGTGGAACTTGTGTATAGTCTCAATTGACCAAACTGTGTGTCTGATTAGATTATGAAGATCTTCTACTAATGAACCCAATTACAGTGAAGGGTGTTTATTTTTCCAATTTCTCATATGGTGAATATGGTATACTTTTATTTAAGTGACCCCAAATTGGAGCACGCTGTGGCCATCTATCCTAAATATTATTTCTGTAATTTCTGTAGTGTGTTTCTCCCTTTTGCAGTTCACACGGTCAACCAATCTTAACAAAAGAAGTGTCAAAAAAAATATATTTTAAGGGTGATTATCTTTGCATTTTTACTTTTTTAAAATATTAACAATTAAAAAAAAATATTTTACTGCATTAAATTTCAACTACGCAGTTGTGTGTGTACAAACTATGATTCCGGGAAATACTTTTCTTTCGTTCTTCATGTACATAAACTACAAACGACGTCACGAATGAGAGTCGACGGTAGAAGAGAGTTACAGTAAAGATTTATGTAAAACCTTCTGGCCTACGCCTGAGCTATGAAGGGCACGTCGACCTGTAAGATCTATTGCACTATAGGGCCAGAATAATGTTTAGGCGAGCAGATTTTCCACTTTTCTAACAACTTTCACATATTATGTGCCCAAGCTGTTTCGTCTTCTCAAGTTCAAGTTCAAGTTTATTGTAATGAGTTCAGATTTACAATACATAGTTGTTTAAATATCTGCGAAGCTGTAAAATAGCTTATCTGCAGAAGGTTGTTTACAAAAAAATTTTTTAACATTGATGTGAACAGGTTTTGAATTTTTGAACTTAGATATTTATTCTATTATATTACTAAATTTTATATATATTTTATTTTTATTTCTATTTATTTTTTAGTTGCGTAATTGCAGGAAAAGGATTATCTAAGTTATTGCTTCAAGGAAAAATTGTTTTAGTCTTTTTTTTCTACAAGTTGTATTGTTAATATGTCTTAAAAACTGCGGGAGTTTGTTTAGGATGTTGGGTATTGTGTAATTAAGTTGCCTCTTGCCATAAACGTTTGAGATAGATGGAAGCTCATAAAAACCCTCTGCTCGTCTTCTTGTTCTGTATTTGTGGTTGATTGGTGTTCTAAAGCGTATGTCATCATAATATTCCACCGCTGCTGTCATCTCGAAAATATTTTTAACTTTTATCAGCGTCTCTCCGTTTGATGTGCTATTTCTTCTCCTTAATAATTTTACCGCTCTGTCTTGGACTTTTTGAAGTTTGTTTATATGAGTTGCTGAAGCTCCTCCCCATGCAAGTATACCATATCTCAATCTCGATTCAACAAGAGCATAATAGATTTGTTTTTGCACTCTGGTAGTCGCTTTATATTGCATGCAAGCCAAAGCAAAGAGTGACCCTCTCAGTTTGCTCCTTGTATCATTGATATGGCTCTCCCAGATGAAATGGTTATCAATCGTAATCCCTAGATATTTATACGTGTTGACTACTTCTAAAGTATCAACATTTTGTTGGTTGTCACAGTTAAATGTTGCAATTGTAATCTGCTCACTTCGGTATTGCGGGCTGCGAATATGCATTAGTTTTGACTTAGATGCATTAATGACTAGGCCGTTGTCATGACACCATCTGCCAATTTTGTCGAACTCCGCTTGCATCCTTTTGGTTGCCTCATCTAGTGACCGGTGGTAAACCACAATTGCTGTGTCATCTGCAAAAGCGAAAGGAATGCTTTCCCCAAGGCAATTCAGCATGTCATTTGTGTATAGCAAATACAGCAACGGACCGAGTTTTGAACCCTGGGGTACCCCATAATGTACGGTTTTTTTGTTGCTACAGCAATCATTTATTTTTACTCTGAATATTCGCCGCCTAAGATAGTCCTTCATCCATTCAGACATTTTCCCTCTAATTCCAGCTTTTTCTAACGCTTCTATTAGTTTTGTGTGGTCAAGAGTATCGAATGCCTTACTAAAGTCCAGGAAAAGCACTATTACATGAAAATTTTTACTTAGGCTGGTATTTATCAAATTTGCAAAATCACCTAGAAGACGATTTGTGCTTTTGCCTTTCTGGAATCCATATTGGGATTTGCTTAATAATTTGTGTTTTTCAACGAATTTCCATATTCTGTCTGCAACAATTTCCTCCATAATCTTATCAACCACCGATAGAATCGCTATAGGTCGATAATTGGATATTTCATCCTTTTTTCCTCCTTTGTATATCGGTCTAACTATGGCCTCTTTAAGTTTTGTCGGAACTACTGCAGTATCAAAGCTAAGATTAATAAGCTTAGTGATTATAGGCGCAAATATTTGTGCGTTTTTCTTTAAATCGATCGGTCTAATACCATCAGCTCCTGGACCCTTTAATGCATTTAAACGCTGAAGTATGTTTTCCACTTCTAAACACTCTACTTCTCCCACATAGATCGAATCGCGTATAAAATTACCATGATATGTATTAGTTGGTGTGTTGCACGTGTGGATTATCTGAGCCGCTTGCTGCGAGAAATAGTTTGCAAATTCATCAGCCAAAATTACTGTATTTGTGTTAAGTGAGAAGTTTTTCTTGATTGTTGCATCTATTGATGGCTTCTTTCTTCCTAGGACTTCATTTATTAAGGACCATGTTTTTTTCGGATCGCATCTTGTATTTTCGAATTTTTGTTGATAATATTGATTTTTACATGTCAATATTTTCTTGTTTACCAAATTTCGTATTTTTTTGTACTCGGTCTGATAAGACATGTTGCTCCTATTATTTTTCCATCTTCTATAAAGTCGGTCACGTTCTTTACAGCTCTCTATAATATCCCTTGAAATCCACGGGGTTATCTTACGATAGAGTTTTTTGTTTATCGTCTTTGTTGAAATTTTATAGATTTCGTTCATCTTTTCCACTAAGTTATTATAAAAAAGTTCAATATCTGTTTCATCAGATATTATGCTCCAGTCTGTAAGTCTAATTAGCTCGTTTACTTTATTCGCGCATGTAATTGTGCTGATGTTTTTTTCGACTCTCTCATCTTTACCATAAACTCCGAACACTACGCTATAGTGATCAGAGATGTCATTTTCGACTACAGCGGAAAGTATCTTACGGTCTAATACAGATGATATTATATGGTCAATAAGAGTGGACGTTCCTTCGCTTAAATTTGTTCGAGTGTGAGATTTAATCACGTTATACAGCCCCTTTGAGGCTAGCATTTCTTGATAGTTGAGTACATGATTATTGGTTAAATCAAGTAAGTTTATGTTCATATCACCCAGCAATATCATCTCCTTTTGTTCTTCCCTTGTATCAGCGATTTTAGCCATATCTTCGACAAACTCAGTTTTATTCGTTTTTGGTGGTCGGTATATACCACTGATTACTTGGCCTGTGTCATTTACCTTTATCGTCAGATTTTCGCAGGACTTAGTTCTAATGTCTAATCGTTTGTACTTCACTGAATCTTTTATAAACATCGCAATTCCTCCACCTTTTTTTAGTTCCCTATTTTCAAATTCAGGTGTAAAGCCATTTAATGTGTAGAGTTGATTTTCCCGTTTTTTAATATTTGTTTCTTCTAAGACAATAACATCGACATAGTTCAGAATCGGGGATATGCTCGCACAGAAAATATCCCAATTTTTCCTAAGAGACCTTATATTTAAACATATAGCGCAAAAATTTAAATCTTTTAATTCATTTTTTATTTGTTGGAATACTAAAGAAGCGTATGTTATGATGGGCCTGATCATCATTGTAGGAAATCTAAGAAAGAATTTTATTTTCAAAATTTTGCGTGGGAATTGGGTAGCGGTGCGCTGACGGTCTATCCGATACGTGGCGCTGTTGTCCATCTCCGAAACCACTCAACCGATTTCAATGAAATTTTGTGGATAGGTATGTTTGGTTCCAGTTTTAAAGATAGGATAGTTTTGGATCCGATAGTTCCACACGAAAGGCACTCACAAACCGGGCGGGTACCCCAATATATAAAAGAGACTGACGTCTGTGTGTGCACTCATAACTAGAGAATGGATCGTTAAATTTTTACAATTGTGGGCTTGGGGGATTCGTATTGAAATGTCATTTATGCTACTTTTTGTCGTGAAAATAAAAGTTAAAGGGGATGAGATTGGGAATGGAACTTAGTATGGGAACCGAACTTTGAAAAAATTAGACTGGATAGATAAACGGTTAGTGCTACTTCCAATACAACCAAACTTATTTCAAATGTTTAATTTTTAAATTCGTTGGATGTTCGGGGCTCATCGCTACACAATTTGAAACGAAAGTTCCAATGTCATGAAAGCGAAGATTTTGATCTAAAAATTCAAGCAACCATTATATAATTCTGCGGATTCCGATGATTTGCCATAATTTAACCGACTCCTCACCTTCAACTTCCCATGCGTATCGCTTTCACTATGAAAAATAATAAGTCGCAAGGACAATCGCAGGATATTTGTGACAAAGATTATCTCATGTTTTTCAAATGGTCAATCGTATGTGGTGTGTTCACGTGTGAGTGAAAAAGTGGAAAGTTGGGGGACACGTCAATCATTTTGCGGTTTGATTTAAACACATCGAAAATGCAATACTTCAGTTTTTTCTATTGTATTTAATATAAACTTTTGAATAAAGAATTTGAATTGACCGAATTACATAAAGCAGCATGAGCATTGCTCATTCTCGGAATTATTATTTTCATTACATTAACGAATTTGGGCGGAACGAAGTTCGCTGGGTCAGCTAGTCTATCCTAAATGCCGACTTAAGATTCAGTAGTCCTTTTGGTAGGAATATAAATTTTGTTTTTCTTTTTTTTCAGTTTTTAAAACAGCGACTTATTTACCCATTTA
Organism: Cheilosia vernalis; assembly: GCA_949126925.1. Lineage (NCBI taxonomy): Eukaryota > Metazoa > Arthropoda > Insecta > Diptera > Syrphidae > Cheilosia > Cheilosia vernalis. The sequence continues at coordinate 803,286 of OX421358.1, read as the reverse complement.
GTGCGTGCTTATAAATGCTTTTTCATTTATACTTATTTAGTTCAATTGCTTTTTAACACTTTTAATACATTTTCATACCAAACCATCTTCTAAACATGTGCAAATATGTTCAGCTAAATCGATCTATAATTTATTGCTCTTGTGGAGACATAAGCTCAAATCTCGGGTTTTATTATTAATCGAACTATACATTTCTTGATCAGTGCGTTCCATAGGCATTACGTATATTTTACCTTGATGCTACATAAGAGTCACATTATCGTATCAAGTAGTTAACATTTGAACAATGGGAGGACCACTGGATTATTTTTAGCTTTCCTGGGGATATCGTTTGTATCGAAAAACATTAAGAAATATGTCCCAAACAAATTAAAAATCAATTGATAATGGCTATATTCAATTTAACAACCACATTTACAGTAATAAAAAAAGGTTATTTAAAAAAAAAACAAAAAAACCTACTGACTGTAAAGAAAAAAACTAAAAAAATATTAACCACACACTATGCCTAACTAATTGACAATCGGAGACTATACCTACACAGCTAAACAAAATCAGAGTACCCTCCGACTGCCAAATAGTTAGGCATAGTGTCTGGTTAATATTTTTTTAGTTTTTTTCTTTACAGTCAGTCGGGTTTTTTGTTTTTTTAAATTACCTTTTTTTTATTTTTATTTTTTTTAGCCTATGACACTCCGGGGAAGAATGCGAATCTAATGGCACCTCAATCTTCGAAATTGGTTAAGCCGTTTGGGCTACAGGGTGTCCCGTAGGAACGTACATAGGATACGCGCGAAACACATAACCCTCCCTGTGTCCAGTCGGGAAAAAAAAGATTGCTAACAAATTTAATAATTATTTAAAAAAAAATGTCATCGAAATCAACAGGTAATGCTTTTCAACAAGTGTTTTTTTTTTTCTAACTAAGTAATTGAAACTTATTTAATATTAAAATTTCTTCTTGTTTTAGTTCAGGATATCCAATTAACTATTAAAGATATGAATTAAAAAAAAAATATTTCCTTCATTATTGGGCCATCGCTGCAGACAATAAATCAACTATTCAATCGATTGAAAAAGGAGAAAGCACTCTTTTGCTCGAAGAATTTAGACCGGTCACTCTTTGCAAAAGTTTTCGAGCAAATAATATTTAAACAACTCAATGCCCATTTTGAAGAAACCAATTTAATAACCAACAGCCGATCAGGATTTATAAATGATCATTCCTGTGAAAGTGCAATAAATTTATTAGCCGCGAGTTTTAAGCAAGAGTTATCTAAGAGATATTTAAAACAATAGGTAGGAACATTTTTTTAGAGAAACTCAAACGATATGGCAATAAAAGTAATGAGTAAAAGTCTGTTGGTTGGTTTTCTTCACATCACTCAATTAGATCGAAAACAGGTAAAATAAAAGAAATCCAACCGGACTCTATTGCAGTGAACCTAGGTGTACCGTAAGGAACTGTGTTAGGTTCTCTACTATATGCATAGTTTATATAAACGATATACAAATGGTCTTACAACATTCAAAGCTAGCTCATTTTGCCGACGATAAAATGATACACATATACGAGTATGTGACCGAAATCATAGAAGACTTGGAACGTATACGTTCGTATATATTTCAAAAGAAACAGATTGAAACTCAACATTCTCTCAAACGAAACAAATGGTGATCAACAAATTATAAGACTGCAATTTAAGAATATGTCAATTGATGTTGAGAAAATTGAGGAAATTAAATGCTTAGGCATTTTAATTGATATTAAGCTAAAATTTTCTAATCATACAATTTACATTTGCGAATAAAATTGGTTTCCTAAAATGAATGAGAAATGAAATATCTGCTTTATGCAGTAAATATTTGCGAACTAATAGTTAAACCTCTCTTGGAATATTTTCGTTGATGGTTTAATTCAACGTCTACAGTTGCTGCAATATAAGGCAATAGCAATATATTATGTAGTATTTTTTGTATACAAAATTAAATTCATTTAAAGACCAAAAGGTGTGAATTTATACCTGCAAAAGAGTCACAAGAATGCCGAAAATTCTTCGAGCATCATCACTAAATACTGACATTTTGTTTTTTCAATCAGTTAAGCTATTTAACAAATTTTGCGTATTGAATACAAAATGGCACTGAAATTCTTTGTCGTACCTTTACTGTAATTGGATGTTTACAAAGCTCAGCATTATGTATTCTTGTCTAGCCTCCAACTTAACCATCCCTTTTACAACACGCATGTATTCCTTTGAACACCATAACACAAAAAAGGACTTATACATAATCAAGGCACCCAAAATTGGTGTGATTTCTGGATACCTTTTATAATTCCTTAGACAAGCAAATTTTGTTTGGGATTACTTCAATTGAGCTCTTCAACACCTGCAAACCATTTTCCCCGAGCAATTCTTTACTGAAACCTTTGATATTCCTTTTTAAATCCAATCCCGAACCCCTTTTGGATTTTTTTTTAATGTGGTGAAAGGGAAATCCTAATTCCTTGACAATGCATACTCGTCTCCCCACTCGTTCCAAATCACCACCCCCCAAACTAGCCTTACACAAAACCTCTGGCCAATTACCCATTTCTCGACATAAAGTGCAAACGTCATCACCTTCATGCTTCGCTGCTACTTCTGCTGCTGCAGTTGACTCGTGCTCTTACTCGAAGCACCTTCGTCTACAAAGTTGGTCAGCTGAAGTCACCCGCACACAGATCTTGCCGTCAGTCTATGTACCTATATATGTGTGTGCACCCCTAAGGGCAGTCCTATCCAATTAGGTGTTGTTGTCCATTGCATGCCCTGTCAGTAGACCGTACAAGGATATTGTCAATAATGATGTTAATAGCCTTGAGGGTTGTTCGCCATCAATTTTATCATTCGTCTTCCACCTCCCCGCTAAGCTTTGCTCTTACGTGCAGTGACTGCAAATAAGCTTATGTATAGACATTGTTGATAGCAAAAATTCTCAGTAATTGATGCTGCAATTGCAATCCTCCAGTACAACCTTCCTCATTATATTTGTCGAAAAAAAAAAAAAAAAACGATACAAAAAAAAAAATAACCAAATAAAATGCGCCAGGCAAGCAAGAGAATGAAATAGGGGATAGATTTTAAATTGATATCAGCAGTAGGAACATACTTTTGCCTTACAGTCATGGCGCATCTAGGCTCTTTCGTCCCATTAGGAATTCATGAATTACGTTTTTTTTACCATTCACTACTTGTGGTAATTTTGTTGGCAATCAAATTTAATTAAATTAGTTGAAGGGTCATTGATCAAAAAATCGGTAAGGGAGTCGGTATAATTAAGTTAGAGAAATGTGAGTTTTTGAAGGCTACTTTAATAATGGAAAAAATCAAGTAGCGGTGTAGTTTTTTTTAATTTAGTTTTCAATGGAAGTCGTTGAACATTTCAACCAAACATTTTAGCTATCATTTGTGATGGATAGAGATGGAATGTTTGAGTAACTTCTTTCGAGACCTAGACTTTTCAGTCAAAACGTAATTTGATTTTAACTGTAGGTACATAAAGCATTCTGTCTTAATAGAATTAGATTTTTAAACTTTGACTTCATACCTAATTATTACCGCTAAACATTTAGATTACGTATTACTAAAAGTCTGTTTATATCCCGTATTTGAGTTAAAGCAATTAGTGCTGCTTTGTTTTTAGACCGCGTGTTATTTTGACACTGATCGATTCTTTTAGGCTCAAATGTGTCAGAAACACACGATCATAACTCAGTAGTAGTAAATGTATATTCTTACGCTTAAAGAAAATAGCCGCATCTATTCAATATTTTATTAGGTCTGTTTCCTTACTTCCTGGGTTAATATTGGCAATACATCACGTTTCTCTAATTGCCAGAGAATTCTCACACCGAAATGAACCAAAAATTGCAATGGAAAAAATCGGTGTGAAAGCAAGGCAAAACCTGTTTTGCTGGCAGTGAGTATCTTATGTGATTGAGAGGCCTTTGGGTTGGGAAGAATTTGTTTGACTGTTTTTCTAGTGTGCGGCATCTTACCCCTAACCCAGGGGGAGATGTCGCACTTTAGTTAAATAACTTATTGATATATGAATATTGCATTATGTATACACGCAAGACCTCCAGAGGAAGTTTGATCACTGAAACTTTAGAAGAATCACGAAAGCTCTACCAGATTTCGTTTTCAAAATACCAGACACTTCTTTTATATGGGATCAACCCTCTACTGCCTCAAGTTTTGAAAACAAAAAAAGTCCGATACCTACCCTTTAGCTCTACCTAGGAAAAAATAATTTGCATGGTTTCAACATCAGTTGAAACAACAACATGAAGACATCGAAGAGTCATATATAATAAGCCTCAGGATAAGTAATTAATAAGAAGATTGATTTGGTAGTTCATCCCACCCAATTCCTGCGCAGATTTCAGGCAAAATTATTTTACTGACTGTGGAAGGGATAAGGAATGTAAAAAAAAACATGCTCCCCGCAAAATGAGGCTCAAAATGTAATGCCCTCACGGGCTGGTAGAGATACCGCACTCAGTATAATTTATTTTTCGTTCATATTTATGTAAACAATACGATTTTTTCCAGTTCACCTAGTCCGTTTTAATGGTACCTAGAATATAAATCTTTTGTTAATTAAAAAATAGTCTTTTTGTTTTTAACAAAACCAGTGTTGTTTCCTCTCTAAAATTTGGTAAAATATGGAAAAAAAAATACACACAGAATGCGCTTACTGGACGCTAGTTCCGCTCGACAAATCATTACATAGTCATCCATAAAACTTTTTTAATTTTTTTTATGAGTTGGAAATACATACCTATATTTTTTTCAATCTGTAGTAGGTACTCAATACACTAGTATGGTTTGTGAGGTTCTTATATGTTTGTTTATTAAACGATTTTATCTTTGACAAAATGTCTCTTGTAGTTTAACTGTCGGTCAAATCAACTATATGTCCTAGTAGGTATAGACTTGGCAATAAAAATGAAATAAAAAAGAATAATTTTTAGTATGAAGATAGAGAGCTCCAATACTCGTACCAATAGTAATTACAGTCTTGCGTTTTCAATTAAATTCATCTGCAACTTCATAATCGAACTAGCTATACTTGCGCCACATTTGTAGTATTATAAGGAAGTTTGTTGAGAGAGAACATGTGTGCGTTCTGTCAGCTCTTATGAGGCCCTTTAAATATTATACAGAGATTATATTTGTTTTAGTTTGGATGTGATACAACAGCTTGATGCGAAGATGTGTTCATTATTAACTTACAACAAGAGCAGTGAATTTATTAGTACTTAGTTTCACGTTCGAGGTCGCATTCAAGAGTTCATGGACTAGGTGGAAAATAATTGAACTTGATTCCCGTAAATACGAAAACCAATTAAGTTTTACCATTGTTGGCTGACTAATGGCTTTACTCATATCGATCTATTAAAACTCGAAGACAAATAAACTCTCTAAACTTTATTAATTAAAACTTGGAATCCGTTTATTCACATTAAAGATTCGACGTACGTAGGTAGGTATAGGTACATGTCCAAATGTACATATATCCACATTCAATTTAATTTAAATTTTCCGATAGCACATCACGAATGAGCAAAACTGTACTCCAATAATTACTCTCAAAATAAAAGTTTTCTTTCGGCGCAATTAACCTTCATTGACATCTTTGGAATGCATTTGGGGGTAGTTCTTGGTGAAACTTTGTTGCTGAACTGCAAATTCCAATTTCCACCTGTCGATCCAGTACAAATAAGTTGGGTCTAGTTTCTGGCGGTCTTTCCCAAGATAATTAGGGACTTTGTCTTTACGGAGAGTGGTAAATTAAACACGTTTTCAACCCCAAACTGTTTGTTCGTAGTTAAACCATCAGAATATTGAATTGTGTGAAAGTGTACAATTTTTTTTTTTTCGAGCCCGGTAATACCTAACAGGTACAAATACCATTGCCTTCAGAAAGCAAATTAGAGAAATAAATACAAACAAGTCAACAAATCAATGAGTTTACTTTTATCTTTTTAATACCTACCTTCTTTGCAAAATAAACAAAAAAAACATCGCTTTAGTAGGTTTAACTATTTAAATTTTAAATTGTCGCATTGCGCCACACAAAGGTAAGCACAGGAGAGTCCAAACAACTTTTTACTATGAGTATTCATTTCCCTTATGTTTTCATTTAGCGGTATGAGAAAATAAAGAAACAAACATTTTTGCTTGTAGGTAGTAGGTCTACATTTTTTTGTAGCCTACATTCTACATACCAGCCCGCGTGCAATTCCACAGACAAAAACTGCGAAGTGAGTTAAAAAGGAAACAAAAAAATAAAAGTTTACTGCTGTGTCTGCGAAGGTACGATTAAAAAAAATACACACATTTTTCAGATATGACATTGAGGTGAATTCCTCAAGATTTATCATTTTCTTTCGTGACAGTGATATTAATCTAAATGGGAATATTTCGACTGCCCGTGTCGCAAAGTAAAATGTTATTACTGTGACTGGTATTCAGCTATTGCTTAGGGAAAGACGAACCGAAAAAAATATAAATAAAAATCACATGCAAATCCGATCAGCCCTGGATAGACAGCTTGTTACTTTTTTATTAAGAAAAATATATTGTTTTTGAAAACGGGTTCTGCTGCTTTCTGTCTGTCTGTCTGCTGCTCCAGAGATTTGCACTGTAGGCGGCTAATCGAAATTTTTTTTAACGTTTTACTAGCCTAATCTAAATATCACCTCTTGCTACTTTTTTAATAACTTAAATACAAAAATATTTAATGGATTGTTGCCAATTTATAGACATGTGGTTAGCATGTACTTTTTATAGTACGCCTTCCTTTGTTCTCAATGCATTTGTGTCGTAGTATATCAATTTTAAATTATTCAATAAACGGAAAACAGAGCTTGGATCTATTCGTAGGCTTATGATGCAAATCGAAACTTATCGGTATGTTCTAAAGCTCACAATTGAATGGTTAGCAATTGAATACTTTTGAAAATAGAAAAAGAAATCTGCTAATTCATTTCTGAATAAATTAAAGTCTCACGTGGGAGGCCATACGCGTTTTAAAAACCTATCGCTTCGAGAGAGAGAAGCACAGTGTTTGCTGGAAAACATTTACAATTTACTATAATTAGTTTAAAATTAAAACCCTCAGACGGAACAACAGGGTATTTAAATTTGCCCCTGTTATAGGGAATTCAGTACCATCACTTTAGATGGTTGGGCAGCACTCCTTCTCAAAATGACATGAAGTGAGGATTTATTTAACTAATGCCCGAGATAAACAAGGCTTTCTCAACATTAACATTTGACGCTGCAATTAGTGATACTCTAACTCTGACAACTTTATTTGTTTATTGGTAAAGGGATTTTGGAAAGTGTGAAGTCTTTATTTTATTTTATTTATTTTTATTTCAATCAAATGAGTACATCTACTGTTCTCGCTAGATTACTTAATACAAAAATATACTTAAAAACGACCACCAAAGCCTAACATCAGAATTAATTTATTTCTAAATGAATCCCTACCAAGATGAAAATCAAATATACTAGCATATCTATTAGATTCCCTAAGACATCTAGAAATTGGTTCATTGTATCCATAATTAACTCTATGATAAGGTACATAAAATAAAAGACGATTTCTAAGAGCTCTCGATGGAGGATAAAATCCAATTAATGATAATAGGAAATGGCAATCGATATGACCAGTTGTCAAATCACGAATAAACATAATTGAAAAATATTGCCTACGTTTAAAAAGAGGTAAGATACCAAATAATTTGCACCTCGTCTCGTAAGGTGGCATTTCAATGTTCCATCGCAGTCTACGAAAGGCTACTCTAGTAAGACGCTTTTGGATTTTTTCTTCATAATATGGATTCCATACTATACTGCAGTACTCAAGATGAGATCGGACAAATGCAAAAAATAAACATTTAAGGGTATGTGGATCTTGAAAGTCTTTCGAGTTACGCAATATGAATCCTAACATCTGATTACCTTTGGCAACCAGAGACTCAATTTGCTTGCAAAAGCTAAGTTTAGCGTCAAAAATTACTCCAAGATCTTTTTTGGATGAGATAATGGACAGAGGGGTATTATGGATTGCGTATGTAAAGTGTATTGGAGAGAGGTTACGATAAAAAGAAAGGCTTTGACATTTAGAGACATTGAGATGAAGATCATTATTGTGACACCATATGGAAAGTCGTTCGAGATCCTCTTGTAAAAGAATACAATCATGAACTGACCGTACAGGTCGAAACAACTTCAAATCGTCGGCAAACATAAGACATTGGGAACTCAAAAACAAGTCAGGAATGTCATTTATAAATAAAAGGAAAAGCAGAGGGCCTAAATGACTACCTTGAGGTACTCCAGAGGTAACATAAATTGGTGACGAGAACGTGTCATTTATACGAACATACTGGATACGATCCGTTAAGTAGGAATGAATCCACTTTAGGAAATTGGAGTGGAGCCCTAAATCAGTTAGTTTAGAAATCAATATATTGTGGTTAACGCGATGAAATGCTTTAGCAAAGTCCGTATATATTACATCACATTGTAAGCCATTCTCGAGGAAATTCAAGGTAGAATTACAGAAAATTGAGAGATTTGTGGTAGTAGACCTTCCTGCTACAAAGCCGTGTTGAAACGGGGAGATAAATCTCTTTAAGAGAGGTGTAAGTTTGTTACAAACTAGTTTTTCAAACAACTTGGGAATAGTAGAAATCTTACAGATTGGGCGATAGTTAATAATATCATGTCTCGATCCAGACTTATATATGGGCGTTAAAAATGAGCTCTTCCAATTTTCCAAAAAATTTCCAGACCGGAGAGACAAATTAAAAACTAAACACAGAGGTACAGAAAACGCGGAGGAGCACTTATGAAGTAAAATTGGCGGAATGCCATCTATACCAGGATTTTTATCTAAATTTAATAAAGAAAGGGCAACTTGAACTTCAGGGATTGAACACTCTAAATTGCCAATACTTAAGAAATCACAGGACATTGAGGTATTACTAGAAACTATGGGTGTGGTAGTACCACAAGAATATACAGACTGAAAGTGGTTGGCGAACATATTACAGATGGTTGAAAGATCAGACGAAGATACGTTATTAAGACGCATACAATTAGGAATACCATTAGACTGCTTTTTGTTGTTAATAAAAGTCCAAAAGCGCTTACTATTTGTCTTTAAATTAGATTCGACAGAAAGAACATATTGTCTGTAGAGAAACTTATTTAAAACATTAAATTGTTTTTGGAGCATCCGATAAACTTTCAAAAGCTCTATGTCGTTATTGCTGTTACGGAACCGCTTATAGGCTTTATTCTTCCTATTATTTAAATTTGTGATTCTATCATTAAACCAAATGGGTTTATTACCCTTGACAGACTTCATTTTAGGTGTGTTTAAATCAATTGCCATTTTTACAGTATTCATAAATAAATTAAAAGAATTATCTCAATTACCATTACTAAATATATCTAACCAATTCATGCTATCTAAATAGTTTGAAATGTTGCTGAAATTGGCTTCAACATAGTTATATTTAAAATTAGTGTCACCAGAGCCTGGTTTAAAAAATTCATAAAATTCGAACTGCATGGATAATGCTACATGAAAAACAGAATTACGAAAGAGTGGGATCGTGGAGTTGTTGATACTTATGTCGAGTTCGGAATCAACAAATACCAAATCGAGGATATTATTGAATTTATTAGGAAAATTATTTATCTGACGAAGGTCAAGCTGGGCAAGAGTATCAACGACTTCACGTTCATAATCAAAGTTAACATTAAATGGAAGAAGTTTAGAATCATCGCAATCAAATGACCAAATTAAGTTAGGTAAATTAAAGTCCCCAAGAACGACAACGTGCTGATGATCTTTTAAATTATTTAAGATAAAGGAACAATTATCTATATGTGCTTTATATAATAGGTAAGGACTCCGTGGTGGTATATAACTTACAATAACAATAACTTCAGTTCCAGAAATTAATTTTATTGAGACTGCCACTTGGTCAACATCTAAATCAGCTGCTGTTGGAGGGAGATTTATTTCGACACTGCGCAAAGTGGACCGAACTGAAACCAATACTCCACCACCTCTCTCACAATCGGTTACAACGGAGCAACGGTTCTTGCGGAAAACCTCGTACTGGTCCTTGTTGAACAGTTCTTCGTTGTGATGGTTCTGAGTAAGCCACGTCTCAGTGAAAACAATAATGTCATATTGACCAGATGAAGAGAAAAGCAAGACATCTTGGAGTTTAGTTCTCAGGCCACCAGCATTTTGGTAGTAGAGACTAAAGGCTGAAGGATCTAAACTATTTGATTGGAGTTTTTTGGAAGGCTTTGCGTAAGCTGCCAGACTAAAGTTGATTATTGGTAAGGCAGATTATGTCTTATTGGTTTACCTATTTATTTTTCTCTACCAGAAATATTATTCTGACAGAAAACCCTTAGTTTTAGCAGAACGCTGTATACCCAAATCCATGCAGTGTATACTGAAAACGCAAAGACGATATATTATTTGGATATACTTCTACGTTATACCTAGTAATTCTCCTCCGCGGGATTTTATTAATTAAAAAGTTTCATTTTAATGTACTGCATTTTTCTTCCTAAAAAATGTATTAACTACCTCTGACTTTAAGTGACAATATACCATTTTACTGGTAACAGCTTATTCGAAATGGGACATAAAAAACCAAGTTTATGCCATTTTATGCTTTTCTTGCATGAGCAACAGACCCACATGGAACTCCGGCAAACTATTCGCTTTTGAAACGAATATATGCACACTTAATTTTTAATGGTTAATTCAAAATGGTGAATTTCAAGCATTATTTGAAGTGCAGACAATTTGGCGATGGAAGTGATGCAGGACCGACAATATAAAAACTAATTTCCTTGTCTAGTCTACAAAACCCACCATTTCCTACATTTTTGTATCCATTTATCAAAGGCATTATTTTCAACCACCCCTGGAGCAAAGGCCACCAACTATACACACAGCCGTCTTTCGTGGTAGGTACTCTACTAAGCCCGCTGTCAACATTTTAAACCCAGAAACAAAAAACAGTAAAACCACCCATTCTTCATGTTCCTCCATATCAATCATCTGTAACACCATTAAAACAACTCTCTTCGAACTTCCCAACTGGTCATGAATATAAATCTTCTTCTTAAGCTGTTTGTTGCTTCAAAATCAGGGCATCGAGACTGATTTTCCAAACGACTAAAAGCATTCCCATAATCGAAGCTACATAAATCAATGTCAAGTGCAGATAGCGTTTACATTTTGATTGTTTTGTGTTGGGTGGCAGAGAGACACGTGAGGTGTACGTATGGTGTAAGTGGAATATGGGAAGAGAATAATATGGACATGGACACTTCGGTCAATTGTTTGTTGACCCGAATCACTTGTTCCCTCCCACAGCACCTCCAACGACACTTTTGGGTATCTGCACTGCGGACAATGGATCGTTAATCCTTTGGTTATTGCAAATTAATTATTTGTATTGTGTATGTACAGTACATGTAAAAGCATTCGTATGTAAGAGTTAATCTTTATATAAGTAGAGTGTCTTTGACGTATTATATGACTGGGTTTTCAATGGGTTTCTTATGGGCATCAATTTATTGTTTGGATCAAAGGGAAGAAAATATTCCTCACAAATCGGATGCTCGCGGAGGAATTTATTGCCACTCGCTCGAGAATTTGGGGCGTCTTTCCAGCAACGTGCTGCTGAGTAAAAGCTTACAAGTGCAATATTTTATGTAGTGTCACTCTTGAAGTTAATAGGTTCAATAAAAACGGAAAAAAATGCTTTATTCCTCCTCTTTGAAAAGCGGAATAGCTTAAAACATGGCTGTCTTAAGTGGCAGCTATAGCAATAGCATTGCGAAAAAATTAAAGTTAGTTGAACAATATGCTAAGCGAAACAAAGTGAAAAACATTCCAATGTCATTTTAATACTTCTAGGCGAAACATTATTATGAAGACAAGTAAAATTGATACGAACAAGATTTCCATGAGGTTTTTATACGCCAGAGGTCGTTTTTCAGAACCTGCAATTTCATTTCTAGATATAATATTAAGGCCCGTTTGCTGATACTACCCATAGCGGCTTAAGTTCTACTTAAATACCTTATGGGCTACTTTTTGTATGGCATAAACTGTCACATAACATTTTAAATGGAACTTAAATCGTTTAGATGATGAGCTAAGAGACATTTTTTAAATTGGACTTTTTCCTTACAGATGAAGGTCCCTATATGAAGTTCTAAATTTCTGTCCTATATAAACATTCCTATCGCCTCTATTTTGCAATGAACTAAGTGGAAAACTTGAAAAACGCGCTTAAGCTTATCCAACCAGTCGGGTAAAATAAAGTTATACTATAGCATTTTATTTCGTACATGAAGGTGCTACGATTATTTGGAAACTTAACATCTTTGGGGATTGCTTTTTTTTTTAATATTAATCAGTTTCCTGATGACGATTCGCACTACTCAAGCAATAAAAACCCTTTCAAAAAATGCCTTTCAACTCTTTTCAAAATGCACAAGCTTTATATTAAAAAAGGGAGGACAAAAAATGCAAACAACTTTCTGGCGAACAAATTGGAAATTCAAAAGAGCTGATGAATTTTTTTCCGGTAGTGCTTCTATGGTTCTACTTAATTGAAATTCCAGCAAGTGCTGAGGAACACATTAATAAGTTATGAGAGTTCTACAGGGCGCTTAAGATATTTATATAAAAAATAATAATCAAATATAACAAAGTTCGTGGATCAAGGTGTAAAATACACAAATCTGTAATACCAAAGATTATATATCTTGTATTAATTAAAGAAAAAAGTTATACCTAGATAAAAAACGTTTAACGTTCCTTACACTATATGCAATCTGTATAAAACCAACTGTGTTGAATGTCAGATCGCGATGTGCTTAGGTATATAACTCTGTCTTTTTTTAAGGTGCGACATGCTTTGTTATGCAATCGAGTTTCTACAAGACCGACAGTAAGTACTTACACATTATAATATATCATATTCCGGGCCAATTTCATCAGAATGCTATTGAATTTGAAATGAGCAGCATTAACAACTTTCTCTTGTGAACAGAGCATAACGAAACATAACAGAACACATAATATTACAGCAATTCACAAATGTCGCATAAAAGTGAAATGTCAACCAAATTATTCTTCACAGCAAGGAGGATAAAAATTACTTTTTAGAACGTTTTCCTTCTTTCTTTTTTTAATTCGGTACCCTTGACGTTGACAATAGCAGCAAAAGCAACTGTCTTAAGTGGCAAACACAACGGCGACGCGACGATGAAAACTGCCAACAGGGAGTGTCGAGTGTCGAGTGTCGTTTCCCTAACTTTTCTTTTGCTTGGCTGGCAGGTAGAATTTCTTTTCAACTTTCCTTTCGTTTAATGAAAAAACCTCTTTCGAAATTTACATGCAAGGATACGCGCCTATACTTAATCTCGTTTACATATATTAAGAAAACAATTTCAAAATAAGAACAAGACAGTGCTGAACTTTTCTGTTTGCAAATTGCCATTCCTCAAAATATCGAGCAATTCTCAGCAAAATTGGCGCATCTAACTGTCCCATTTAATCAGCGAAAATAATGCTTGTCAAATATTTCAGCAACAACACATAAATTTACATTTTAGTTGTTCGAGTAGTGAAACCAATGAATTCGTGTCTATAAATTCGTTCACAGGTCTCTTTCATTTCCATTTGCCCACGCCTTCGAGGGCCCAATTTAAATTCATTTGCCGAATATTTATATCGATTTGCTTGAGGAATGTATGTAGCACAAGCAGCCCGAACAAACTGAAATTCCCTGTAAGCGTGAATTACATTATAGCGCACATAAATATAACTTTCTTTTGAATTGCGTTCGTATACCTACTCGTATATCCGCCGGATATGGATAATTACTTTAATTTCTCAAAAAGTTAACCAACTAAAGGCAGCGTGGAAGTTCCTTTTTCATTTCATTTGTGTGTGCTCTGTGCATCCGCCTTCAATTACAAGACAACATTTGTAGCAGTTCCCGCTTTTAATTAATTGCTTCCAAATCAACGGACTATAGACTTATTTTAGATAGGGTCTTAGGTACCGTCTTACTTCTAGTAAAGCTAGAGCCTGTCATTTGGTATTTGATGCGTTTTATTTTTGTCAGTTCCTGAATTCCAGTTTGAAAAGAATTTACTGTGGACGTTGAGCCACGCCATTGAATTTCAATTGGAAATTTATGTAGAGTCGACTTGTTCATTAAGGTACCATAATAAATTATTGCCGGGTAAGTTAAGGTATCTATGTTCGTAGGAATTCGAAACTGTTCACTCGTAAAATATGCTAAACTGAAAATTTTACTAATTACAAGGAAGATTCCTTGTTGAAACACGTGACCTTGTTTATAACTACTATCTTCGACAGTAGTATTATTTATTTATTGATAGACTAGAAGAAACATTTTTTGAGTAGATCTCTTCGTAGCAGATAAGGTGTTGGGCGGCAATTACTTATGAGACAAAATCAAACAGCATTTTGTAAACTTACAAAGCTAAATGCAACTCATATCAACTTATCGTAAAGAACTGGACTGTGGACAAATGGACATGCAATAAGTCCACATATACGGTGCCATTGCAAAGGGCTATATTAAGGAGAATAATTGTTTTAAAAAGCTTTCATTAGTTCTACCATCACAAACGGTATCCTATCTGTATAAATTAAGTTGATCAGGCTTGTTTTTGACAGTGAATGTCAAGAAACTTAAAAAATAGAATTTGTCTCAGAAGTCCTACACCAAAAAGTGTGTTCTCAAAGTATATTTCAATGGGTAGTCTGGCAAACAGAAGATCCTAGACGAAAATCAAATGCACGACCATTGACGCACATAGAAGACTAGTCGCTGACAAAAACCTAATGTCTATTCTGTGTAGACATACCAACCGGTACATACGTAATTATTCGCTGTCGAAAACTTGAAGCCGAACAGAGATAATTCCATGGTATTAGTCCTGCTTCATTGAGCTGAAGCATGGACTTTGCCTTATGCAGATGAAGATATTTTCAGTTGCGCTTTAAGAAGAAGATTCTTCGTAATGTTTCGGTAACGTTGCTGGTGTATGATGCGGATGCCCTTTTACACGATATGTTGAATTTGGCCCAAAGTTTGTTGACAGCATATGCTAACAAACAGTTTGCTATCATACTTTTTCAGTACATATGAAGCCCTATTATACGATAAATGTTGAATTCGGTTTGCTGAACAATTTGAAGACTCGTATGATTATATGCTGAAAAAGTTCCAGATCGTGATTTTAGCATACATGCGTGTTGTATTTATCGATTTTCTGTAATTCTGGCGAAATGTACGTGTAGTGTATAACACTGTACTGTATAGTACTGTTTTTAACTATATATATTAATGTTATCATTTCACGGATTAAATGGTATTTGTCTTTATCGTTTTTGTTTTGTTTAGTTGAAAAAATAAAATGCGTGAAAAAAAGCGTGGCGTCCCGATGGTGCAGCGTGTGTACAATTATCGATCGTATGATATCGGATTGCTAATAAATGCACAACAAAACCAATTAAACGAGAGCCTATGAAGAAGCGAGAAAAATTTACCAAAACCATTGACGAAGTCGATTTCGTTGAATGATGGTCATCATAAACTTTTAAAAACAACATTATTTGTTTGAAATACTTCCAAACAGGCTCAGTCGATTCTTTGGTGGCTTGGCCGGATTTACTGGCGCGATGCTTAGCAAAATTCGTTTTAAAGGACACCCGCTCCCGCAGATTGGTCCACTTTACCTTACATTCCTCCAACGTATGTTGGCCAAAACTCTTTGATATTTCCTTCTGTATAATGACTGTATAACATACCTGACCAAATAGGTAGGTACTCATGTAACCCTAGTCTTACGCCGCAAGCTATAAGCTATATTACACCCATGTAAAACGTCAGATCTATTCAGTAATTAATAATTTATGATAAATCCTCAGATCGCTTAGAAAATTAAAGATTTTATCCACTCGGTTTTTCTCGTGTCTTTATTCTTCTACAAAAAACAAAAATGGAGGGCGAGTGACAGTTCCACTTCTTCCTCTTACATTATTTTTAGTGATGCCAAGTCACTATTACAATTTATTACAATTTGGTTATTACAAATTGCACCTCTTTTTTGATCGAATTGGGAAAAACCACGTTTAAAACCTCAAATAAATGGAAGTATGCACCGATCGGCACATTCGATCGGTACACCAACACCGGGAAACTTATTCCAGGAGATTGGCGACTGAGCGTAATCGTTCCTGATGCAACGATGTGTCCGAAGCGCATTCTGCCCCTTCACCCTTCAGCGCTATACAGATGTGCAAAAAGAGTTCACAATCCGACCCCTGCGAATCATCAGGAAGTCTTAGATCCTGATTCCTATTATCTTCGTCCTCGACGATAAGTTGCTAATTAACCCCCTCAGCCATTTGTGTTCTACACCAAAAATTAAATAGAAACAAAAAAAAAATAGTGCGGCGCGTTCCAAATTCATCGAAACTTCAAAAACATCAAACCCGTATGCTGAAAAATGTGTTGCTTGCTGATGAGCCTGCTTTAGTTCGTCAGCATATATCATACGAGTCAGCATACGCCGAAAATTTATCCGAATATTAGCATACAGTCCCAAAAGGGGTATTACACGACATGTTCATGTCGCCAACATACATTATGCTGACTAGCCAACAAATTTGCCAACAAACATGTTTTAGCATACATATGATGACAGAAAAAAAAGTCAGTTTATTTTAAATTTTACAATACGTAGGTTTAAATCTGGATAAAATCGGCTTAAACTCCACGTTAAAATGCATCTTTATCCAGCGGGCTTACTGCATGTTTCTAAGTGAATCATATATTAATATTATAAAATAATCGGGTGTAAAATTAATTTGGATATAATTTACACTCGGAGGATTCAATATTTATCTTATGGCATTAAAAAAAGTATATGCGCTATTTTGTACGTTTCATTACTATTTCTTTTCAGTTTTCAGTTCACTTGAGAAAAGTCGATTAGCATATTATCTCTGACTTGCGTTGAACAAGAAATAATGCACATAGTGGAGCAGCTGTCAAATTTCGTTTGATGGGCACTTCATACTTCATAGCATACTTTTTTTGTAAGACGACAATGGCAATGACCAGTGAGCACACACATGAAGAGTATTTTGGCAGTACATTTTACAAAAAAAAAAAAGAAACGTGAACTGTTGAACTATTCCCAAAAAGCACACTTTGATTTCAAATTTAATTGAAAGCAAAATGACACTGTTCTTGAGTTTATAGTATGCTAGGTATAAATTGTATGCGATAAAAGAATATATATAGCTAATTTTAAAAATTATAATAAGAAATTATAATAGGAGGCCCAACCAAAGGAGTAGTAGGTTAATATTGAAAAATCACCAGATCTCGATTGAGGATTGACCGTCTTATGGTATGCTGGCATAGTTGGTAGACCACGATTTTAATTTTTTCATTCGCCGAAGAATAACTTTTTGCCTACCCTAAGGTACTGAATTACTTAACGCAGTTAACGGATCTACGATGCAGTGGTTGCAGACGGTTAAAAGTTTATAAACATATGACCGGACCGCATTACAAATATACGGAAACAAACAACATTTTATCTACCTCCCTATAACCCTATCGTTCTTACGTGATCTCCAAGGAATTTCCCATTTCACAATACCCAACAGAAACAAATTCAAATCCCTGCAATAGCAGAATGTATTCCCATAACAAATAATGGAATACGAGCAAGTTTTCAATTTCCATAGATGTATTACTTGTGAACAAACCAAAATTGTTGGTTGTGTTTAAGTGGTGCATTGCACACTCCAAATATCCGAACACCAGGTCAAGGTGGCAGTTATCTGTGCATTGCATTGTGAATACATCTATTGTTAAGGGATTACCTGAAGTGTTTCCTGTTGCGGTTCTCCTCTAGAATACGATAAATATGATAAACCATGAAAAATACACACAACAATCCCATACTTCCGAAGGGCAACAGTCTTTTGAAGGAAATGTATATAATATAGTATGGTAGGTTGTAGTGTATAGGTATATCTACAACCTATCTAGTCGTATGTTGTGGCAAACTTTATTTCGGGCATGCGGCTTTTGAATGAGTAAATGTGGGTAGGTCACGCCTTGAATCGAGCAATTCATGTGCAGGCAGAAGGGTTAAGCCCATGAGAGGACCTATAGTAATCCTGCCACAGAATCAATAAATGAATACCCTTTCGAATGCGTGCGATAGTAAATTTAATGTTTTTTGGTTTATTGCTCTTGGAAAATGGTATCCAAATGGAAAGGACATTAAGGTAGGAGATACTATCACTGTGCGTATTACTTCAGTAAATTGAATGCTATCAAATAAAAACACAAGGACTTTGAAAATTAGGTAACCAAATAACAGGAGAATGGAAATATTTGTGGCTCCAGTATACCCAGACGTGCTTAGAGCGATGTTACATCTTGGGGGTTGGACATACAGCATATATGCATTAGAACTTTGGAAAATAAAGTCGTAAAGAGGTATGGTTGGGAAACTAATGGCTTGTAAACAAAAGTCTCTGGGTATTCATTGATAAGGATGGAATGGCCAGTTTATTTCCATTGCGAAATATATTGCCGTCCTAAATCCGATGTGCGATCCCGGAACTGGAATATATCTATATTCCCCTGCTTGCACATTTTTGTAGGTGTTTTGTTTACATTGTCACCGGTTAGGTACTCATATCGCTATAGTTTTTGTAATCTGGAAGCTTGATATGTCAACACTTTTGTATGGCAATGCTGTCTGAGCAAAATTCAATCTATTTAAATAAAATCATATTATTTTCATGAAAATTATCTTATAACGTTTTATTGCTTGTAGCATAGTTATAGCCATTATAAAGCTGTAACCCAAAATAGTTCTTACTAAAATCTTCATTAATGACAAGCAAACAAAGTTCTCCACATATTCAACGATGCCGGTCACTCAACTGCCTCCTCACACGACAAAACCAAATCGTTTTATTTCACTTTTCAATACCAGTATAATAATGTTTTTTTTCCATGTTCCTTGCAGCAAAGAGGACTACGAGTATATTTAAAAAACATTCGGTCACAGCATTCGCAATATGAGACATCGTTAAACTATGTCCTGCAGCTTGGGGAGGGTTTTTTTTACTTTCTTTTCATGTCCAGTTCAGCGATCATTCGAACTGTGTTTTTAACGTTTGGAAAACATCGAAAATCGTTTTCTTGATAGGTTATTTTGCAAAAGATGACGTTCTTCGTGGAATGGTAACTATTTTGAGTGTGTTCAGTTGCTGGTAACGGTTACATAATTACAAGAATGCGTTTTACTGGTATGACTTTAGTAAAATAAGCCATAGAAAAATGGTTTTTGCTTCCTGTGTAAATAGAGTAGGAAAATTAAATGAAAAAGTCAAAAAAAAAAAATTTTAATCAAAGGAAGGTTTTAAGAAAAATTATAAAAATTAAATTATTTTGACGAACTTAGCACACTACACAAAGTTGATATTCCAAAGGTCACCAACGATATTTATCAAGTGCTGATGATTACGCTCTTAAGGATCCTATTACTAAAAGCACAGCGTTTTTTTTTTTTCGAATTTCACATTTATAACAAAAGTCTAGAAACAAATTTAAGACAGTCTTTGACAATTTTTTGGTTATAGAAATTGCCTTGCATTGATCTATTTTAATAAAAGGGAATATTGCATAATTTCACTGGATTACATAATACAAAAATATACTTAAGAAAAATATTGCGTCCGTTTAAAAAGAGGTAAGATAGCGAATAATTATCACCTCGTCTCGTAAGATGGCATTTCAATATTCAATCGCAGTCTACGAAAGGCTACACTAAGTAAGACGCTTTTGGATCTTTTCTATTCTCTTAGAATGTACCAACTTCACAAAACGGATTCTATACCAAACTTCAGTACTCAAGATGAGATCCGACAAATGCAAAACAAAAACATTTAAGGGTATGTGGGTCTTGAAAGTCTTTCGAGTTCCGCAATATGAAACCTAACATCTGATTACCTTTGGCAACCAAAGACTCAATGTGCTTGCAAGAACTAAGTTTAACATTAAAATATATATTTTTGGATGAAATTATGGACAAACGGGTAGATATTAATTCGATAGAGGTAAAAGATAAACGTTTAGAGCTAAAAGAAATGATTTGATATTTAGAGACATAGAGCTGAAGGTCATTTCTGTGACACCATATGGACAGTCATTCAATATCCTCTTGCCAAAGAATACAATCGTGAACTGAACGTATATAGGTCGGAACACCGTCAAATCGTCGGTGAACATAAGACACTGGGAACTCAAAAACAAGTCATGAATGTCATTAATAAATAAAAGGAAGAGCAGAGGTTCCAACTGACTACCATGAGGTACTCCAGAGGTAACATAAACTGGTGGCGAGAACTTGTCATTATTATGCAAACATAGATACTGGATACGATCCGTTAAGTAGGAATGAATCCAGTGAAATTGCAGTGAAGTCCTAAGCGAGTTAGCTTGAAAATTAATATATTGTGGTTTACGCGATCAAACTTTAGGTTTAGAAAAGTCCGTATGGTGTTTATATTACATCACATTGCAAGCCATTCTCGAGAAAATTCAATACAGAAGTAGAAAAAATTGAGAGTGTTGTGGTAGTTGATCTGCCTGCGACGAAGCCATGTTGAAACGGTGACATAAATCTCTTTAAGAGAGGTGGAAGTTTGTTTTAAACTAGTTTTTCAAAAAACTTAGGAATAGTAGAAATCGTACAGATTGGGCGATAGTTAGCAATATAATGTCTGGATCCAGATCTCTTCCAATCTTTCAACAAATTACCAGACGGGAGAGACAAATTATAATCTAAACACAGAGGTACAGAAAACGCGAAGGAGCATTTTAGAAGTAAAATTGGCCTGACGCCACCCATACCAGAATTTTTATCTAAATTTAATAAAGAAAGAACAATTTTAGCTATTAGGTCCAATGTCATAAATTTGAAATCGACTTATTCGCTTTTAAAAAATACAACAATAATTAAATTTTGTACTCAGCCCAGCAAGGGAAAAAATCATAATGTAGATTACCACATTTATATTAGGTATTTGGCCATTGCATACAAAACTACGAGACAATTCAAACAATTTCTAGTGTTTTCCCTGCAAAGTGAGTCCGTTAATAGTTATTTAATTTTTAAAGCAGTCATAAAAGTTCTTTGAAAAATGTATATTGAAGAACAATCAAAAGCTTTTACATAATTTAGAAAACTGAACCGTTTAGATATAACACGCTCAGCTCTTCAGTCCACTTAACGATAGTCCTAGCACTCATAGCTATAGCAATAGCTATTGTAGCCGCGGAAAAATGCATTTCTATAGGAGGTCGAATTGATTTCTGCTGACTTCATTAACTTACCTCAACGCCTCGTTCATGACGGAGAGTCCGCGTATCAATTGAGGTCGTTTCTATTTTTGTGTTCATATATATGTACATAGCAGGACAATACGAATACAATTCTTCTCTTTTAGTAGCTATATGCGTCCTCTTCGTATAGGCCGAAACGTTACGTACATTCATGTTAAATGGATTGGAATAAATTGTTAGCATACAGCCATGACTACAGTTGTAGGCACTAGATGGAACACAATGGTCGAAAAAGCAAAACGAAAGAAATATTGAATCGAAATATCGGTAACATATTCGCCATGAACGTGAGGCAGCTAAGCACTTAAAAAAGGTCATTTTACGAATCTCCCTTGAAATCCATCGAATTATCCGTAATCTATTGAAGTAATTAGAGTTCAATCGATTTAGCTTTGCTTATGGTATGCACGTTAAAGTGAAAGAAAACGCAAATACAAATATACACAGAAAAAGGGTCCGGATTAGGCTTTTCCCAGTTTGAAAATACAATCCGATTTTATTAAGGTATTTAGTAAGAAGGCCTGAAGAGTATATACATATATTTTGTTCTTTCTGCTTCCTTCCTGCTGTGGATATAAATTTGATGGAGCCCATTTGAATTATCTGGGAAAAATATATTTTTTTTTTATTTTAGAAAAATTGATATTCCATCGGCATTTGGAGTAGTAGAAGTATTCGCCTTAAAAAAGGACAAAACGGATTATTTTCACGGGTTCATCCTAAAGCCGGTTTCGCTATAGGGTTGGCTAATCCAATGGGATGGGAAACCAATTAGGAGTAGGGTTAGGTTAGTAAAGAAGAATGTATTTAAATAAAAAGTGTAGGGGAGAGTGGGTATGTATGGGCCACTTTTCAGTCAAATGTGATCTGCTGGCAACTTATAAATCATATCTCCACAAAACATTTTTTTTAATATACGATAACATTTTGGCAAGCTATCCAAAACATAAAAGTAACCAAAAGTATACCAGAATTAAAGTTGAAACGCATTCCATGCACCAACAAACTTTGTCCCATTCCTCCTGGAAGCAGGAGGTATGGGACAGCTATGTGGTGGAATGGGACGCCTTACATTACAAGTGTGTTTTTTATCTTAAAACCTTTATTTCTAATGTACTTTGCGTGCGAACATTTTTAAGTGTTCTTTGCTTAGACTTTGATGTGGAAAATCTTTTTTTTTGTCGGGGGGTGTTATTATCCGATGGAGCACTCAGACACAACTACTGGTCCATTGTACTGCCAAACAGACACCTTTCACTACTGTACTTTGGTTACCTAAGGGGTAGTGTAGTCTAATGTTCTCTCTTTCCACAAAGAATCCAGAACCTGACCCCTGTTCGGTTCACGGACAGGTGTCCCATTCCTCCTGCATATAAGTGTCCCAATCATCCTGTAGGGCACTTCAAAGTGATCAAACATAATATCTCTTAAAATACGGCGCAGACTAAACAAAATTAGAATTTATTCACTTCATGATCTATGTTTATACCTATTTGATTCACTTTTTGTACAATATGTTCACTCATTAATTATTATTTTTCACTCAAATTTCACCCAATTATTTTACTTTTTATGTACAAATTTACCTTTTTTGCTCTCCACTGCGTAATTTCAACTGCGCACAGGACCTGCTTCGTTGACCGGTGGGTAAACACTAAAGAACAAAT
Source organism: Cheilosia vernalis (assembly GCA_949126925.1). Taxonomy (NCBI): domain Eukaryota; kingdom Metazoa; phylum Arthropoda; class Insecta; order Diptera; family Syrphidae; genus Cheilosia; species Cheilosia vernalis. The sequence continues at coordinate 780,015 of OX421358.1, read as the reverse complement.
TTGTGATCAACAGGAATGAGAAAAAGTATACTACGTTGAAGAAAATGCTAATGTCCCATTCCTCCTGTGTCCCATACATACCCACTCTCCCCTAATCAAAACACATATATATTTTTTTAAATTTATGAATTTAGTTTGTAAGAAAGACTAAGAATTCAAAGAGCGGAGAAGCAAATGAGTTGAAAGAATGCTTCCAAAAAGCTTGACACTTTCTTTTCGCTTTTTATAAAAAAATAAATGAAGCACAATGATCTGATATCACTATTTATATTTACAATGCAATGAACTAGATTCCTTTAGATTTTTCTAATTATGCTACTTATATTACAGAAGGGCGTCTTAAGGTTAATTTTAAAACAAACCGATGACTATAACAAATAGGTACCTATACTCCATTAGCCCATCAGAAATCAATCGTTTTTTTTTAAATCAGAATAAAAGCCTGCATTTGTTATAAGCTAGTACCTATAGTCGGGTTTAAGGAGCACATAATTATACCACAGAAAAAAAAAAACCAAGACAATTCTAGATAACATTGCTCAAACTTGTTGAAGTGGAAGAAGACTTTCCTACGTTATAAGTTCAAATAGTTACTTAAGCTTTTGTTACCCGTAATAAATTTAAATTCTGCATGCAGGCAACTATTCTTGTCAGCTTATACAAGTCCTTCCGAAATACCTGTAACATGAGATTAACTTATCGAAAATGCGACATCCAGTGTAACGTGTAACAATTCAACCGAATACTTCCCCAAAAACTGCTAACCCACTGAAACTCCAACTTTGCGCCAAATAACCCAAATTCAATCGAATTTATTTCTACACTCCAACACTTTGTGTAACTTTAAATTACTTGTGATACTTTTCCAATAAATTAACACAGCCGAAGGGGGAGCACAGCAAGCACCTGCAACCTGTCATTTCAAAAAATTATTCTACGGAATAACTCGCGCGACGCGAGAACTGCTTTTGTTAAGTGGATAACGTAGTGTGTGTTTGCCTTCCTTTCACGCTTCCTCTCGCCTTTCCTTCTTTCAATTATCGAGGACTATGGCAGTGTATGAATTATAGGTACGAGACCTAAGGAGGTGTCAATTCGGCAAGAAAAAGCAGGAAGAAAGGAACGAACACTTGGCATAAAAGTTTCACCTTTCCAGAAACGATTTTATAGAACTTGCAGGTGAAGAATTTTTCAAATGCCTGAGTTCGAGTTAATAAATCCTGCCATTTGTCTAGATCACAGGAAAAAAAATCGTTTCGTAAAAGGTGTCATATGAATGATGTTTTAGAATGCCATCTTACACACATCCGCGAAGAGGAATTCCTTAAGTAGGTCAACACGTTTTTAGTGTCGCTCCGATTCCATTTTCGAGGATTAGTATTTATTTTAACGTCACCTGTACACCATGAGTTCATATGACGCTTCATATCCCACTTTAGGAAAGTAAAATAAATAATTCCCAACCAACGTCGCTTTGCTAGACGAATGCCACGACCTTGAAATTTGTAATACCGGCAAATGGGTATAAAAAGTGCCCACACTCTTCTGCAATTTGTTTTAATTTCAGGCAACCGCCTGTGTCGGTTGTTTTTATCTCCATCTAGAGAGAAAAACTTTTTTTTTCGGAAAGAACAAACTTTTGCACTTCGGCTTAAGTTCAGTTCCGTGTAAAAAATAACCAAAGTTGGAGTGAACGAAATACACTCACACATTTGCACAATCTTCGGTTGGAAAGTGGGTGGTAATGGCGAATTGGTTAGTTTTCTTCTTTTCTCTGCAGTTTTCCGATTTTTGTGGTTTTTCTCTTTGGATTGGAAAAGCCCGTGGCCCGTGGCAACTACTGCATGTTATACAATAATTAGCTGGTCTTGCAGGTGATTAGCATTCAGGTTAGTTTGGTAAACATGCGGATCGGATTGTAGAGAAAATTAGTTTGTTTTGCTCGTTGGCGTTATCTTAAGAATAAAGAGAGTTAGGTATCTAATTACATTTCAAGCAACGAACGGGGGTATGTGGTGGTTGCCATCATCAAATCACCAGGACTGTTCTCATGTTTCAAGGTTGCTACAGTTAATTAAAGTGTAATTCGTCGAAATGTCTAAGCCATACGCGTATGTGAGCGACTTCCCCTTGGAATTAGCATACAGGCCTTCAGAGTCCTGTGCAATATTAATGCGCAATGTCGGTGAATATACGCTGTCTGCTGTGATGATTTGCAACAAATGCTGTGAAATTCTGTCATCATCAATCATAGTCAGTAAATACAAAATTAAATTTGAGCCTCACTCTTGCATCGCACACATGTCGCTCAGCTACACTCAAATTAAAGTGTGAGCTATAATTAAATTGAAACGATTTCTAAAGTTGCCGCCTGGATATGATATGAGGTGGCAGATACGAAAGGATCACAGGAACTTTTATCTGAATCTGTATTATAAAAGATATAGTCCCTTACAGGATCAATATGGAGAAGGAATATAATAACAGATTGCCACTGTCATCTGGTTCGATTGCGGTTTTTGTAAAAACGGATCCACTGTCTACATCTTTATTGCGTTTGATAACTTAAAGCGAAGCAAACTACAAGACAAGGGCAACATACGATAAACAAAATAATTGCGCAACAGCAAAAGGTTATCTGTCCTCCTTGAATTCGTTGGTCGCATAATAATCGAAATATTCTTTAAGGGGAGATGGGAAAGCTTCAAGTAGTCACTGCTATACGTCTGGGTTGTTATAAAAGAAGTCTATGTATAATACGCCGACAGTATGATTGACATCGAATTGATATTCCACTGAGGACGTAAATTACTGGTAGGTGCAAACTAACTTCTGTGGTTTAACATTGTTAGTCGACAAATTGCAACAGTAACATCGGCAAAAAAAATCCTTTGGACGTCAAATAATTAATATATTCTCGTATATGTAACATATATTCGAAAAGCGATGGTCGAAGTTGTCTGAATAAGAACTTGTTTAACAGCGATTCGAGTAAGCTATAAAAACCTAATGTAAATCTAAAAGTGTGAAGTAAAATAAACCAAAAGTGCCGATGGAAATTTAAAGGTTGAGACTAGTAAGACTTAAGGATTTACTCGTTCTTCTGCTTTCTGCATTTTAGCACATGAACATATACGTATTTAAAACCGCCTGAAAACGTGATGATTGATGATGTGTTTAAATTAAAAATCAGCTTATTTTGTCAAAACACTGTTTCGCAACTTTTTTGGTTGTATCCAGTGTTCGTAAGACGTGGGAAGTTTACGTTAGGAATCTTGATGGCAGTCAAATGCTTATAGGTAGGTACTACTTATTGCTTTTTGTCAAATTTGCTAAAAAAACAAATAATGTATCAAATTAATTTTTATCGAACAAAATTATCACTGACAGATGACGTCCTCGGTTTTGAAGTGGTCTTTGTTTTCAATGAAGCGTATATACTATTTTATACTGTCTTTCGTTCGAGAATTTAAGGCCAATCTGTTGAAAAACATGTCTTTTGATAAAAAATGACATCGTGGGAAATTGAACTGTAGGGAGAAAAGGGATAAAAATGTATTTCTGGAGTAAGTAAAACCAGGTCAATGGGACCAATGGAAACAATACCTAGTTATTTTTATTGCTATACTATTTGGCTATGAAAATAACAAGAAAAACCGCTACAGACATCTAAGAAAATGTGCTACCTACACTCCTTAAAAAAACAACACCATTGGTAATATAAAACAAAAACCATCTGCATCGTTCTTACTCGTCTAGGTAAACACTTACTTCAAGGCAAACATGATTCCAAACACAGGGAACATCAAAAGACTGTCCATCCCTATCGCAAGTCAAAATCATGCTGCTTATAGGAGTGGGAAGACCAAAGTACATTCATGACCTGAGACCCCAAACAGATTGTTATCTGTTAGTAGATATATTTTTCATTGTTCCATGGAATACTTAGCCCAACTCCGTTCTACGCGATTTGATGGTGAACTAATTACGAAACCATATGGTTTGCAAACCTATACAAAAGTCTTCTTTTATAAACACAATTTCTGTAGGAATAAAACCTCCTTTCCTTGGAAAATCTATTGAATTCAGCAATTGCTGTGACTTTTTCCCCGCCTTTCCGAAAAAAAAACTGTTTCGCACTAGCTCTTAATTTTCAAAAGACCCAAATCAAAAATACAGCACTTGTGGAAAATTGCGCTCTTGAGTTGTTAAATTGTCTGCGACCTATGGATGTTTTGAAGGACAAATTGTTTGGCCAATTGAGGATTGTAAAAAGAAAAGAGAATTTCGAAATAAAAAGCGAAGACAAATCTTCTGAAGTTCCCATTGGGAATTGATTTGCCATTTTGTCGCATTGCCTGTACAGATGGATAATTTAATTATTTATAATTTTGAAACTTGATTTTTCGACCAGATGATGGAGCGTTTCAAGGGAATTCGTAAGGCTGTTTAGTTGCGTTAACAGAAGCCAATCGAATAAAGCAATTTTGATTGGAGTTCAACCATTTCAATCAAGAGTGCCCCTATTTACTGCATAAATGTTGCTTGTGAAAAAATGGTTAGTTTAATAATTGACTTTGAATGGTGAAACAATAATTTTTTTGAGTACTTGTGAGGTTAAAAATTTCACGCTTGCCGACTCAATCTGTCCATCGAGCTCTGAGAATGAAAATGGTGCTCTCAGATGAGGTGTAGTCTCTTCGCTCGCCACTCACTGATATCAACAATAAATAAAAGGTCCTTATGTGTTATGTCTAACACCAGACAGGAGACAGGATTGAATATAGTGTATAGTGTGAGCGATGCCAGATGTGGGGATTTTTCCCCATTTTGGAGAGTTTTTGACTCAATGGGGAAAATGGGGAAAAGTGCTCTTAATATGAGGAAAAACGAAAATCCATGCATGTTTATTAATTTTGCAAAATTTAAAAATAAAACTCGTGTAGTTGACCTTCAAATATCTCCCGAACATAAAAACATCACCGCGTTTATAGAATCTATGGGATGCAGCTCGAAACTGAAATTGTTCAAAAAGTTGCGTTAATCTTTGCATCGATAAAAAGAAAAATGCTTAGTTTTGCACAATAAAAATATGTACCAGTCCAATGACGATTAGTGTACCTATCGTTACATAATAACTTGTATTAATATAATTTATAACTTAAATACCTAATATATTTTTTTATTTATAATTTTTTGTATTTTAAAATTTACTTTCAACCTGCCTCGTTATTTGTGAATTACCTATGCCTTTTAAATCTATTCAACCTACCTGTAATATTTGCTTTTAATTTTACTTATTTTGTATTAGTTTAAACTGCAAGTCTAGCATCACTATTAGTGTCATTTAAGGTATTCCTACCTTTACAGAAATAATGTCTACTGCGAAGAGTAAATATAACTATTAGAAGGTGTGGAACATCATTGATCACTATTCTTCAGCAGCTTAAAATAATTTCAAAATCAAAAGTGGGCCTCCATAATCCAATATCATGTCGAATATATTAAATAACCCAGCTATGGTCGGATCCCTATTTTACATTCTAGATAGACATGCCCATGAAGCACAAAACCACTGTCCTGTTCTCCCCAATAAAAAATTGTATTTAACCTCTTCGCAAATGATGGTTATTTCTTCCACGACACGGTAGTCACATGTGACAATTCACTCTCTATTGATTGACGAACTTATGTCCATCTCCATACATCCCATCAGCATCCCGACCAAGCCACAAAATTAAACTTAGTTTGCCAACCCAATTCCGCTGTCATATTATGACAAAATTCTTATCCGAGTGTGGTCCACAATCGTAGAGGCTCATCATCAACTTAATATTCTCTTGCTTTTCCAAGCATTTCCAGTGGCTTCCTGCTTCCACCCCACATTATAATATAATTTGAACGCATCCATGTGCAAATAATAATAAGACAATACAATTTATAGCAAATGGCTGTTTCCGGTAAAAATTATTTCGACCATAGCCAAATGTGTGTTCTGCTTAGATTTGCTTGCTCAAGGGCTAATGCCAACACTCCCCTTGCTCACATTAAAAGTTGAAGGATACATCCTGTGTGCTATGCTCTGGAACAGGACGTAGCTAAATGTTCAAATTCAATGTAGCCCTGCTTTAAGAGTATGCAGTGCAAAAAAGTGTTAACAATACATCTCTTTTCCTTCCTGTGCCCATTCCCATGTTAATAACACTAAACAAAGAAAAATGTAATTAACATTAATAAAGACTCCTCTTATTATTCCGCCGAATGTTATGAGTCACACCGCGACAGAGGAGTGAAAATAAAATGTAGTGCGGGTTTTTTTTTTTTTTCGTTTTCCTCTGTGGTTTTGCTCCTTTGTGTTAAAATAATTTTAAAGATAATTAAGAAAAAGCGGTATTTGGATTATGCATACAGGAATGTGCTCTATGTTTGCGTAAACTCAAATTTGCTACTGGCTAGTGTGATGCATGCGGATACTGTGTTCATTGCATTTGACATGCCACATGAACTAATTGCTTGGTTAAGTGGCGAACCCATGTCCAGATCAGCAACGTTTCAGAATATTTCGAATTTTCTACAAACAAAACAAGTTGACCGATTCGAAATATGCAATTAGCCGAGAGGCATGCAGTTAATTTTCTAAAATGCCTTTGTTCGGACATCCGATATTTTGGGACACACATCATCGGAACAATTTTATTTACTTGGTAAATAGGTGTTTGTATGTCGACACTAATGGAATATATCAATTCTATATGCGAAAGGAAGACCGACTGGTATTTATTTTATGGCCTATGCTTCCAGAGTGGGGTTGAAGTCGGTCGGCATCTGGTTGCAAATATTGATTAATCTGCCCTCAAGAAACTGTACACATCACATAGCAACGTGCAGTTGGGCTAAAATAATGCCTGACTGTGAACTGTAAACCGTATGGTGCAATCCATAAGTCTATCATTTCGAACATGACAAGCATGTGTTCTCTGCTGTGCTTTGCAGAGTATGGGAAAAAATCAATTATTATGAATACATCGACTGGATATAATGGATTCTTCATGCTGAAATTGCACAGATCTTCTCAGGCAACAGGAACACATTTTTTTATAGACTGTTTGATATACCGTTGCTGGTAACATATTTTCTCGTGTCTTGTACATAGGTTGAAATTTAAGCTTCTCAATTAATGATACGAATCAATTCAACTGGCACTTAATGAGTTTGGGTATACTACAAAAGAATTTTACACTCAAATGCAATTTCTCGTTTGTGTGTCAGTAATACCTTCAGGATGGCTTAAAGCGTTATACAAATATCTATCTGTATATATGCAGGAGCTGTAGTATATGTGAGTATATTCGAAAGTATTTACCCAAAAGGTGCTTTATGAAGCACTTCTCCAATGTCCATTGAAAAATGTCCAAAGTGTCCGGCATTTTGAATGTTCTTTCCTAATTCGCATGATACGTATAGGTACATAATATATTGTGTACCTATCTTTGTTGTACTGATCCGGATTTTTTGGAATGGAAAATGGAAAGCATCTCCCTCATATGTGTGTGGTGTTCGTATTCTGAAAATATCACAGTTAAATGTATACGGGGAAATTTAAACCTATAATGACATCTTTATGTAAAGGACCTGTCCAACAATGAGAAACTAGAGCAGTACAGCGTTTGGAAATTGGGACTGCTTTTGATGGTGCTGGATTTTTTGGATGTAGGTACACTGTACAGTCGTGTATATATTTCTTTCTTTGTGTTCTGTTTCTAAAATTATTTTAGTTTCAAGAAATTCAAACTTCAGTTATTTTCGTCCGGTAGCGACTCCACGCACTTCTGCACGCAATTTGAAAAGATGTAAAAACTAAGGCCTGTTTGGTAATACTACTCATAGAGATTTAAGCTCTACTTAAATACCTTATGGGCTACCTTTTCTATGTCATAAACTGTCACATAAAATTTCAAGTGGAACACTAGAAGTGGAATCAGAAAACGGGCCTAAGTGCGGTTTTAAATGAAAGAAATTTGATTTAATTGACTTAATCATCAAACTTGCACTAGCTCTCGCAATCGTCGGACAAGGTATGAGGGCTGTCCTGTGAGAGTCTCAATGTATGCACATGCACAGCACATAAACTTCTTTAAACAAGTCCGAACAGGTGAATTAATAGGCTTTTATCAGAGCAGTCATACTTGTTGTAAGGTTACGGAAAGAGAACGAAATGACGTGAACGGTTTGGGCGCACGAAGCTTTCTCGTTCACCACAAAAATTTGATTGATTGCTTTTTGTGTTAATATTTAAATAAATGTAGGTACAAAACTCTAAGGCAATTCAAGAATTTAGATAAACAAACGTACCTACGTGACAGGTATATTGGTCGTCCATCTTGTTAACATGATATAGGAATTATGGCAAAGTTCAGCATGTTGATATACTTAATAAAAAATTCACTTTTCTATAAATCAAAATGGCTTCAAAAAGTGATTTACCAACGATTCTTTATTTATATCACGATGAATGTCGAGATCCAATAACAATAAAACAGTAATTTTTTTAAGAACTGAAGAATGAAACTTTGTTTTTGTGAGACAATAAGCAATTTCTGGAAAACAAATCCGAAATAAAGCCAAAATCAATAAAAACCAAAAAAATAATAGACCTCGTGTTAATTTATTCAACAAGAGTCCCAATTTTCTTTATCTCTTAATATTTCCTTTAATGCGTGTGCTTTATCTCAATTTATAAGGGCTGTCATCGGCTGAAAATAGTGAAAATCCATTATTTTGTTAGGAACCTGTATAGATACCCTCACCTTCAATTGGCGTTCGTGTATTCTATAATTATAATATGTCAATTGAAAGCCCCTATACGAATCCGATGTGTTTTTATGGGTTCACTTTGTCCATTCTTTTTGTTTTTACGCTGAAAAAAATAAATTACAGAAAATCAGTGCTTAAATCTCGTTAACCTCGGAAAATCGACTGGTTATCGATTTCTCTGGTTAATATTTTCCTGAAAAAAAAAACACATTCGCTGGTTACCAGATGGAAGGACCAATTAAAGATAGCCAAGATTGAATAAACTGGACATTACTCCGTAATCGGGATAGCTAAAAAAGAGCAATAGACGTTTTTATGTTATGTCGTTTGTCGCATTGGGATTTTAAGATTTTGCTCTCAGATTTCAGATTTTTCGTGTCCAATGGAACTTAGAACGATATTTTTCTTCCTTTGCATTTTTCAAAAGTTAGCTGTTCTTTAACCGTAATTTGTGTCTATAAAAACCTCTTCAATTTATGTTAATATCCATTGCAGCCGCCAAATATAAATTTTTCTCTATTTTTCACAGAATTCTCGTCTAAAAACGTCAGTAATAATAATAACACACGGTAAGGTTTGACAAATGACAAATTTCGAGGTTCGAAATTGCTCTGTCTATGTCTATGGCTCTGACTCTGAAAAACAATTTTTTTTGCGGCCAATTGAACTTGAAATCTGACAGCCACCTGATTTCGAGAATAGAAAAACTGCTTTATCCCAATGGAAAACTTAACTAAACTAAAGTTTAAATATTCCGTGTATGAAATCTGAAATCTGAGAGTCTGAAATGCAAAGAAGTCCAATTGAATACCACATTAGCCTCGCGTCCACTATTTGAATGGCCCGTACAATTAAAATGTACGGGTGGAGTTTATTAGGTTTTCGCTTGCACTCTCACCGGTAGCCATTGTCAGTTGTTCGCATGAGAATGCACAGTGCTGTAATTATCTTAAGATGTACCTACATAGATTGTGAATTTCCACTAACTGCAGAAAAAAATGAATTCCCAATTAAAAATGCAAATAAAAAACACGTTTTTACCAGTCGTGCAATGTCACTTCAAATACCAGAAGCCATACCTGGAGCTGGAAGTTTCTTATTTTCTTTGCATTTAATTTACTGGATTCGAAAAAAGTAATCAAACTTAAGGTTGTTCGTTTTTGCTCCTGAATATTTACGGATGAAGTCTCACAAGTGCATTGAATTTTCCATTCGAGAATTTGTAATTACTACCAAGGAAAACTTTTTCGAACTTTTCTATTTGAAACCGAAAGTCTAATTCCGATTGCTCCGTCAATACGGGGAATTGTCAAAGTTGTCTTTGAAACTAACTTGCATCAAGTTGTTCTCCCTATGGAAAAGTTACATTTAATTCAAGAAATGTATCCCTGCTCTATAGAGAGCACAACGGGTGAAAGAAATTCGATTGTGAAATGCATAGTTACATGTGTGCAGTATTAGTTGAGATTAAAACTATTCTAATCTTATCGAATGAGTGTTTTTTACTCTAGGATAGATATTCGATCTGATCTCACAATTATTATACTTTTCAAGTTTTAACCACAATTTTTTGATCACGATTCCAGCTTATATACATTCGGCCGATTTTCGACCACAACCGATACTGTACAGTATTGGTAAATTGTTCCCAATTATATCGTGTTTGAAATTTCACTTGACCATTCTGTGGTTTTTGATTTTTAGAATTTAAAGAATTTAATTTTCGAACAGACTAAATAACAATTAACGTTTGGCTCTGTGTGCACAGTTGATTTTATCAGATCAATTATTTTAATTAGCTTCGACTGCACATCTCAACCTAATTCTTGCCCTCGTTGATTATATCAAAACACAAGGTACGAGTATTGTCACAGCACATGCATTGCTGTCACGAATTCACTGAGTGCCTACATCCTGAATTATTTCCCACACCAATGTGGAATTATTTATCATTGCCACGTACTTCAACTCCAACTCAAACTGCAACAGCTATGCAAATAATGTACATCCATTGTAAATAGCTCTGAATACAGTGAAAAATTAGCGCTATATTTGAATAAAGCATTCGAAAACCACTTGAGGTATAAATGAACACTTTTTTTCCGTATTGTATATTAAACTCGAATAAAATACCTCTCGCTCGGGTGTATGTGCATTTAAATTGCAATGTTTGTATGGAAATATTTCATAGGGCATGCAAGTGGATTTTTGAATGCATGTGGCTTGATGAATGCTCTGTTCTTTAACGGCCGTTCGCTTGAAATTATGCAGTAGCGTTTTCATTTCACGCAATTAATGCACATGAGAGTATGGAGTTGAAAAGGTTAATCTGATGTTATTGACCGCGCAAATAAACATGGCTAATTGCGAGTAATGAGGTGTTCTGAAGGCCGTAGGGGTTGAGCGCGAAATAAATAACTGTTGTTCCAACTTTACGAATCGGAGTGTATGTAGTTTCAAAATTTTTGTTTGGCGAGAGTCAAAAAGTGCACATTTTTTGGGAAGGAGAACTGAATAGTTTTGTAAATTTTGGACTGCTTTGATTTATCACGGAATTTATGACAAAATGGGTTTAATGATTATTCAAATGGGGATGCAATCCCAACAAATTAAACACTGCGAAGTAAGAATCAAGCAATTTTTATTAGCTATTTGCTGAATGACATTGTCCTTTTTAAGGTTCCGTACCCAAAGGGAAAAAACGGAACCTTATTGGTTTCGCTCGGATGTCTCTCCGTCTGTCTGCCCGTCTGTCGTAGCTATACTTTTTTCTTTTTAAATGGCTCTGAAGATCTAGAGTCTAATGTCATGTTGTATGCGGTAGAATGTGCGCTTTACAAGACAGGGAACCCAAAAAATAGACACCACCAAACAGTACACCTGACAGCAGCGAAGACATTACTTTAAAGAAACGCCTTGGGCAACAGGACAAACAAACTTTGGAACTCGCGCTAACATCTTGGTTGGAGATAAATTTCCCGAAGAACATCGTACAACGGTTTAGGTGAAAAAGTACTACCCGTTGACAGAAGCTAAACAAAAAATAGTCTCGACATCTGTTCATTTTGTACTGAGAGTGAGTAGAAGGAAGGCTTATATTTAATTGAGTTTTTATGCCCTCTAACATTTTTTGCCACCATTATTTTTTGAAAGATTTTTTCTTGAATAATTACTGTGCCTTCTGCTATGGTAGGGACCTCTTATTGACCACACATATCTCTTTTTTAGTATTCAAAGACTCACTTGCAGGCCAACATCGTTCACCTACTTATTTCTAACTTTCCGGCTGTCCGCAACAAGGGGTTTTAAGATCTCATGAAACTGATTTTATAAATGAATTTTCGAAAAACTTAAATCCGTATTGCAGTGTTAAACAGTACAGAACAGTTTTCAGGAGGACTCAAAGTAAAATTTTGATCAGATCGTAGTACAATGCAAGGGCAATAAATGCATTGCCAATGCTTGCCACATAAAATCGATGACAGCAAAAAAATATATGCATATTGCCCTCTTTCGGAATACCATTTACTCAGAATGTTAACCATGTAAACCATTAGACTAGCTGACACTATCAATTGCATGACAACTGGACTGTAATTATAGTCAAATTATAGAACGGTGCTTTCATTGTACCTATACTATAATTAAAATAAATGCTTTGTCACAACTTAGGGACTAATATCCCGTACTAGTTCCCGGGCTATGTACCTGTCCTAGTAATTTCATGAGTCATGCTTCTATTGTTTATCTGTCACATTTCCAATCCAATTAGTAAAGGGTGTCTCTCTATCCTTAATATGCGCATAGCCACGTCTTTATAAAGCTTCACATGTCGCCTAAATATATTGGCACTCCCTCCACCAAATGAATCTTCTAAAATCGTCGTAATTAATAAACTATGTAATGGAATGGACTACGAATTTTATTTGTTCTGTTCCAAGTTCGAGGAAACCGAATTCGTCAATTAGGAGGCTTATATCGTGAAGGATGTATGGGATAGTAATTCCAGCCGTGGTAACTTTTATCCATAACATTTTTGAATGGGATAGCCTTAAAGCGAAAAGGAGATTATTGTCATTATGTGATCATCTTCTTAACCTTATTCATAAACAAAGTTACTTCTCCACTAATTAATTGTTTGCGGGCTTAGAGCAATCATCCTTTACGGCAAGTGAATAAACAAATATGAGTCATTATCATGGTCGTGTCAAGTGCTAAAGTAATAAGAACTATGGATGATATGAGTATATCCTTAGATCCTGTGGTTTATTTAACCCAAGCCTATACACTTCTTGGCACAGATAATATTTTCGTCGTAAATGCAATAAAGAACATGATTATTTATGATACTGAAAGTACGGATTTCATATTTTGAATTTGGTAATTTCTTCGACTACATTGAGTATGTAAGCATTTCAATATTGGAATCTTAAGGATAGGTAAATTTAAAATCAAGCTTGCGAAAAAAACGATCTGGCTCTACATTGTTTTAAGATTGCACTGAGTTCGCTAATTGGCCAGAGATAACAATTTTGGCCGCAGATTCATCTGCTCGGATTAGGCTCATTGTTGACTCAACGGTTATATTAAGAGGACAAATTGTCATTATCGGATAGGACACAAACCACAAGTGTTCAACCATGCATCAATGCATCGCCAAAGATTGAGAGTTTGGGAGCGGTTTGCCGGTCTTAATCATTGAAAATTGAACCGACCTCTTAAAGCACAGCCAACGAAGCCCAAATGTCCATTTAAAATTTAAATTATGACATGAATGCAGCCTTATAAAGCCCGAAGTTATTTTATTCTTAACTTAATTTTACCAGCCTTAGGCCCTAGTTATAGCAACCAAAAAAGTTTGAACAGTAAGAAAATGATTTTTTTTTTCGTTTGTTGGGTCAAAACGAAAATTCTGTCAGACAAATTTGTCCATACGAAAACAACTACAGCAAATCAAACACCATCGCCAGATAGAATTCCATCAGGAAAAAAATTCCTCACAGATGGAACAGTAAAGAAATGAAATATTTCAGTGGAATAATTTGTTTTCTTTTGTTTTGTCGAATAGACTGAGAACTAGATCGGAAAAAACTTTTTCATACGGAAACATGAATAATTTTTTTTTGTCTAGAAAATTTAAAGATTATTGTTTTTATGCAATAGAATAAAGTAACTTTACAATTCATTATCAACATTTAGAGACCAATATTCAGTTCAGCCGTTAGGTTTAAGTCGTCAAAAAGAGCAAAAGATAATTTTGACGGTTTCGCTTTACGTATGGCTACAACTAGGGCCTTAATGGCGGCATGTCTGCAGTACTTTCAAATGGTATCTATAAATTTCATTTTGTACATTTGGCCATTGCCAAAGGGCGTATATACCGCTCTTTTTGTATACTGTGATAAGCGTGTGCCCTTACGCATCAACTGAATACCGATATTATTGGCTGCGTATTCGAATACCAACCTAAATGAAAAGTTAATACCCTTCTAGGAGGGAGGGATATTCTCTTGAAAGCTAATGAAACAGCCTCAACGATTTATGACCATTTCCAATGAACAACCGCACTATCAGTGCATAATAAATACCCAGCATTCCTCTAAGTCACAATTGATGAACCTAACCTCATTTAGCATGTAAATCCTCTGAGTGCTGTCCTTTGCTCCAGTTAATACCAACTACCTGCCGCAAGCAAGAATTATGCCTTTCGCGCTCCGCAACAGCTCCGTTGATGCAATTAATGTCCATTGCGTTGCTTCATGGACCTGCACCTATTGTATATTGTGTCCTGTCCGTGAATCTGTCCATTTCGCTATTTAAGGATTTCCACTAAAGTTCTAACCTCTTTCAGCTGTAGGCGCCGTTGCCTGCTAGCGACCACACAACGAATGCGGTACATGGGGCTGTCTCTAATGCGGCCTCTGCCATTCATTGGGAAACATGGTGGTCGGTGGTGTTTTATTCCATGGTATACCGGTTTTCTGAAAGCCGAGGTAAACGCATTTACGTTCCATTCCCTTATGCCCCTGTGTGCTGTGTGTTTGGCTATTTGGCCGGAATCCTACTGACATTTGAACACCAGAAAGATGTGTGTACACTGCTTACGTCTGGTGTTAAACCAACAATATAGCAAAATCCTCTTTAAATGCAACAGAGCTAGAGCTACTGACATTTGAACATTCAAGATATTATGTGCATACTGACTGATACAGATACACCCCTACTTGTAGGGGCGATGGCGAAGCAAAAAGTTTCGTAAGCGCTCTCCGTTTTATTTGAGGAAGAGCCTGTGAATGGATTACCTTTGCTCCGGAAGCCCGATGCACCCGATAGGAACTTTCTCATCCCAGCCGTCGCAGTGCAAATGTCATCTGAGAATAATGCACCAGATATTTGTTTGGCTTAGCAGTAAGGACATATAACTACAAGTATACGAGTATGTGCGTGTTGTAGTTGGATTTGCAATAGGCTTACTCGTTGCGGGGCGAATGGCTCCTGCATTCAACTATCATTCGGGTCATCTTCGTCATCATTTTTGACGTGGTATGCTTTTACTTGGATTGTGTGTTTGCTTTTAATTTAGATTAGTGTTGACGTGCTTTTCGAACGACATTTTTATGATTGATTTCATATCTCTGAGTGGTCCTGTCAGTTGTAAATTTTCTAATAATCACAGGCAGGCTCAAGATGAGATACTGCCTTCAAATAGAACAAACCGGTGGGCCTACGCTTCAATGCAAACTAATTGAAAACCCGTTGTCAGCAGGACTTTGTATTGTGTCCGCACATTACCGTTTGGTCAAAGGAGGAATAGAAGTTGGGTGACGGCCCACTTCTTTCTTCTGCGCCGAAGAAACTAATGCAAATTTTCTGCAGGAGGCCAAGAACGACATGAAAATGTACTCGTACTCAGATTGTGTGTAGTTCTTCTGATATCTGTTGACATTGTTCGCTCATAATTAACAGGTAGAATAATATATTTGGTCATGTTCTGACTGTGGTGCAATTCCTTTCCGGGAGCTTCCAATTAAAACAAGTATTATAACTTACCCCCTGTGGGGTGACAGCAAGGATTTTGGGTGCGGACAAATTGCATAACTGCTAGTGCATATTACGAGTAGTTCCGAATATCTTTTGACTCATCGTTGACAAGCTGACAGACTTGATGGAGCAAATAATTCTGCAAGTGTACTGCTAACGCATGCAATCACCCTTCTTTGTCCGTTCTTCATGGTCTCGGCTTTTGTGGTATTTCTTTGGGAAAAATAAGACTTTGCCTCTTCTCATTAATCAGAAAAAGGCGCATGACATGTGTGAGAGGATGCATGCCACTTAGAAAGAGGCACAGCTCTGCATCAGACATCTGCCTAGCCATCCCTAAAAATTCAATCATACATGTCACATCTAGATGCACTTGGACTAATGTTATCCGTATGACATCTCAGATGACCCTTTAAATTCAAACGGTTTCCATTAAATTATTTTTTCTTCTCCATAACGCGACAGGCCTTTCTGGCATTTTTAATTCTAATCTATTGCAGACATGAAAGCATTGTTTTATTTAAAGAAATGTGATAAATGCTTTTTATTCTTTTCACACCAAGCCCAAAACCGCGTTTTCCTCGAACACTCGTCGATGCATTCACACCGACCACCAACTCGTTTTCGTTCGACGGCGACGTCTCAATCAGCTGTGAGACACTCGTTAAACTTCGGCGCGAACTTATGTATTTGGTTACAAATTTCGATCGCATTAATTAACAAACAAAATGAATTTAGTGCATTTAAAAACAATATGAGCATATTAATTAATTGTGGAAAATGATTTTAATTTGTGAGTGGTGACATTTGTTCGGTCAGCCATTTTGCTGAATTTGCTGGATATTGCAAAAGGTGTGTTTGTTCCAACAACGCAACGATTGGAAGTCGTTCGTGGGAACTGAAATATGTATGTATGGGAAAACTTATGTTTTTGATGAAGTTCTCGTGTGTTTTTGCGAAAAACTGGGGTCAGATTCTGTAAGAAGAAACGTTAATACGTTTTCGTGTATACGAAGAAATTAGCTTGTGTAACATAGGGCACATCATTCGTGCACACGAAAACGTTTGTTCGTTTCGCCTTACAGAATCTGACCCCCGGTTTTCGGCTTGGTGTGAAAAGCCTATTGTTGTGATTTTCTGGATTATGTTTTCTTATTTACAGTGTTGTACCAATGCTTACAATAAATAAATAGTTGGTGCAACAGGTCCGTAGGAACCCTAAGACTAGGTCCTCAGTCCTCACGACATTCGTGTTGAAGGATCTACAACTAGATGCTGAGTCCAAATTGAGAAGCTCTTTCATGACATAAGAAAAGAAGAACCGTAAAATTGGATTCAATTTTTTTTCGGGAATCGGATCTTGGAACCCCTCGCTCAGTAGTCCAAGGCACTGACCGCGGAGCCACTGCACATACAGTACCAATGCTTCCTAAGAAATAAATCCTGCTAAGTTAGCATTTTCCCTAAATGATTTGATGAAGTTGAAAATTCTAGTTGAGTATTTTATTTCTTTCTATAAATAGGTATTTCTGGTCTCGATGACTGTGGAAAGTCTTAGCCGGGTCTCATGGCAGCATTTGATCGATTAATTGTCAATCCTCTATCTTGAAAACAATTAAAGGTTGGGCAGAGTAGGCTCCCCTTGCATAATCTCTGACATAGACCCTTCTGTGGCAACAAGGAAAAACAGCTTAAGTCGACTTATGTCAAAATTGAGTTAATGTTACCATCGGATGCACGGTACTCTGCTTTATAGGTATATCATATTTTTTTTTATTCAAATATCTCTTACGGTTGCTGTATTATGGATCAGGAAAAAACGCATTAGTCGTCTTCCACCATATGCAGGCAAACATTTATCCTGCGCTCCTGAAAAGTGGCTAAATATGACTTATGCTGTTTTTCCTTGTTGCCACTTATTAGTTTCCGTATTAGAGTCGCTAACTTCTTCAGCTTCCTTGGTATTTTCAAAAATTTAACTCTATTCGTGGATTGATTAAGCAAAAAGGTTCACGGTCGTCACGCGGTTAAGATGCAATCCCACGAAGGAGTAACAACTAACAAGTATGTTCAAAATACATCCAATGTATTCTCCAATCCAATATAAAAGAGGACGTAGCTCTTTTAACCGGCACGGCTTCAAGATCAATGTCGGTAAAGAGTGATCACCATTCGTACTGCAGATCTATAGGTATAATAACATGAAACCATACCTGCAACGCGACTTAGTACTTAGTTAAGGTTCAATAAAAGCTGTATTGTCGTAAAAAAAAATAGCGCCCCATGCTTCTTATTGATTCAATGTGCTGCGGTTTCAAAAGTAATTTCTTGCGAATGTCCGGAAAAATATGAGCCCATATCCAAAATTTCTTAACTCCCACAACATGTCACATACATATTTCCACAAATTTTACGTTTGCTTCTTCACTCATCACTCGGTGCTTCAAAAGGTTTTGCTCGGTTCAAAACTATAGTACAGATGTCCTTTGCATATGGACTCAAACCAAGTGGTTTCCCTTGTACTTTAACAGAGTACTTATATACAAAATGTATAACAATAGGTAAGGCACCTCCCCCAATGATCAATGATGCCAACAATCAAATCACAGAAATAAATTGATTACGATACAATTCTAGGACCAGCATTTCCACTTACCTCCAGTAGAACGTTTTCCTTCCCAAGCAGTCACAGTCATTGATTAATTAAGGCACGTACCAGAACCATATCTTATGCACCTCACCATACTCAAATCCAAATTGAATTCTCGTGTTTTGCCGGGTCTCAGACTTTTGGCAAAGTTACTGCATTCACGTATCACCGATCCATTAGCGCTGATCAACTTTGGCCTCCGGTTCTATTAATTAGTAAAAGTAAAAATCTGAAAGTGTCCTCCTGTCAGTTGAAATATAAGTGCCTTAAGGTTTATTTCCATTAAAAGAAATTAAAAAAACAACCAGAAACCAACATGCGTTTTGAAGTTTTTTCTTTCTAAAACCTCGCGTATATAAATATCGAAGGATTCTCCTGTTGCCACAGAGTTGTTCCACTGCTTCGGTGTTCGGTGAAAACTGCATGGAACAACATTTCGAATGAAAAATGACGCTACCTTCAGTAGCATTTCATCATTTTAAAAACAGAAATAACTCTACCCTGCATTATACAGACCTTCACTCATACTAATTTGGGAAAGCATGGATATCCTTTTTTGTTCACTTTTGCTAGTAGTACTTTAAGTTGAAGGCCTCACCTTCGAACCGATGTGTACTTAATCATAATTTTGTGGGATTTCTGTAGCTGCTCGTTTTCTAAAGAACACTGAATGCTGGTGTATGCATGTATGAGTGCGGATAGGATTACACGGCTTTGCTATCTGTTTAGGTTATTTTACCGACGAAGTGTTCTTTACATATGAAAGGGAATTTCAGAATTCATGGCGGCGCTATTATTCCGCTCGGCTGTGGCAAGTAGTGCATTTGCTTGTTGATCCGACGTTGAATGTTCAAGTACCAAAAGGGGGACAACATTTTTTTCGCTTTTGTGTCTTAAAGCAAGCAAGGTTCCTCTCCTTCTGGTTCGTACCTAATGGCTCTACAACTAATTACAATTTACAACCAGAATCCCTCATATGGAATAAACTAAATTTATTTAAGGCAGTTGTTGTACGAATTCCGATAAACAGGTAATAAAAACTTCTCAGAGTATTTGAGGCGAGTATTTGGCCATCTCTTGTCCCAATTCAGTTGCAGCGTGAAGGACTTCTCGAATGGAGTTTACGAAATTCTTGTCAACGGCGGCGCTGCATAGAGAGAAGCACTTTAGAATTTTCTCAACTGCGCCAAAGAGCAAGTGACTTTTTTTGTTTGCCCAGGCAAGTTCTAAAGGAGTTCTTTGGCATTTCGTGCTTCCTGATGGAAATGCAGATTGCGGTTACTCCCAACTTTTCCACTTTAGAATCTCTGTCGAGCAGGGTGACATTAGAGGCGACGGTGAAAGCTGGTTTTGCCACAATCTTATTTCGCTCATTCGTCAACAAAAGTGACTACCAAAGTCGGAAGAGGCTTTGAAATAGTTCGCAGTAGACCAATAGAATATCCAAATACAATACCACTTGTGGCAAATACCTTTTGTGTCGATAAATGTACAATCATGAAGTTTTATGAGTTCTATAAGAAATCCATTAGAAAAATGGACAGATGTGTGTTTTCTCTTCATGTTCTGAGCTGGAAATTTAACGCGAATGTGTCATTACAGTTGGGAATTCAATGTTCCTTACTTTACTCGTGTATTGATATTACCTAATGTGATTGCTTTGTTTCTCTATTGATGCCATCAAATCAATCAATATTCAAGCCCTGTTCGTGTACATTGTGAGTAGCATATAAATCCTGTGACACACAGAACGAAGAACTGACTTTTTTCTCGTGAGACTATGGCATCGGCAAATCGAACACGTTAATGTCTTAACTCCCAAGTCGCCCATTTCGGTTTTCAATAAATGTTTTCAACTTGCCAATTAATTTTACTTCAGACTCTTCAACTTGGCAGGATATAGGACGTAATGGATATTAAGTGACAATTGTTTTGTCTTTGACAGGGAATCCACATATTGGCTGTAGGTTGTTTATAAACTTTGGAGAATGCTCTTTAGAATTAAAGGTGTAGCAATGGATTGAAAAACTACTCGAATATAGATTTACTCATCAACTCCAACATATAAGTGCAAAGAGGCAGTCGGAAAATCATCTGTGACCTGATATTCCATTCGAAATGTTCTTTTGAAGTTTTTCAGTAAAAAGCGATATCTCCCACTCATTTACTATGGCATACCTCAAGGAATGGTAAGGTAAAGAGGATAAAAAACTTATCTGAACCCGCCTTTTCAGAATATATTGTCATATGACATAAGAAGCTTGAGGGCCATATAAAAGACTCATCAGACCAGCTCTCACTATGAAAGTAACAATCTGAAAGTAGGTTTGCATTTAAGACCACTGCTGCCAGCCGTATGATATTTATGGTACATGTATGATAATTTCAATAAGATCAATCCACATTAATATCCGAATGAACAGATATCATAGCAAGTGAGCTTAATCGGGCATTCCCCATAACGCTTCGGGAAACAGTTTTAATCCTTTTCATAGTTGAACATGTTCTTTCAACACTAGCTGTGGTCACTGGAAGCGTGGCCAAAACCGACAGCAAAATGTTTATACCTCTAAAGTAGGTATTTTCACATATACCAAGCAATTTCAAAACTTCGGTAGAAGGATCACTCTACGATATTTCGTCTTCAGCTGACAACGAAATTGCATTATAAAAGTAACATGCTTTTCAATTTCGTTCACTCGGTCAACTACCTACAGCAAAGCCTGGGAGCAGAGCATGAAACGTCTTCGCTGGCCATGAATCTGTCCGTAAGATTTCGTATAAACGAATCTATGCAAGGAATCAGTATAGACACTCTAAAATAGGCTTCAGTAGAAAAGTTTTTTTTTGGATTGGAACGCATTGTATGTTTCAGTGAAGTTCTTGGAGCTCTTAATTGAACTTCAAATAAGTCTGAAGAAATCGTCGGCATATTCTCTGATGTTCTTAAGAGACTTCAGAACTTATTTTGTGCGGTCGATTGCAGAAACGAAATTTAAGGATTTGTTCTGTAGGAAAACGGACAAGGGCAGCGTTAGACTGAATAGTTCTTAGGATGCAATCAGGCTTACTAGGAAATCCCTGTTTTGGACCGCTGCCAACCATTGTGCTCGTTATTTCTTCAAAACTTATTGAGATGCATTTGAAGAGCTCTATACAAAGGATATAATACTGTCATGCCTTTCAAAGAAACTTGTTTCACAATGGCCTAGAAGTCGAGTTTTTCGGCTCTCTGATGGTGCATGTTTTTTAATAACCTTTTTTTGCATTTGAATGGTTGCGGAAGAAATTAGCTATTTCACTAGCACACCAAGGCAATTGCGAATTTCAGGAGCTGACATGGAATCAGGCAGAGCCAGGTTCAAACGTTGGCTTGCACAGTGTATATACCTATCGTAATCCTGGCACTGTACTCCACTTAAGTGACCTGCCATATTTGCGTCTCCGTCATAGCCTTGACCAACACAATAAACTATACGTAACTGAACTGGATAGTCTCCTTATTTTTTAAAATTTGAATTTATCTTATAGAAGGTTTTAGTTTTTACTTTTTTAATTTCGCTACGTGCCTGTCTCTACCTCTCTTCTACCTTTATGCCAACAAATGGTGTCACTTTTGTAATTTGGAGGGACGATCGTATGTTTTAATTTTTCGATCGGAAGTTACAGACATTTGATACCTTTTAATTAAAATGGAATTTATTATCACTCTCTGCCGTTATCACACGTTGTATGGTGTGAATAAAACATAGTATTACTTTTAATCAAAAGAATGTCAAAAGGTTGTTAGGTTTCGTATTAATAAAAACTGAATTGAGTTACTTCCAACATTTGATATGTTCGGTGTATGATAAAAGCGGAGCCACTCACCTTTTACTCAGATGGGTGTGAATAAAAGGATTTTTTCAAAGAAACTATTAAAATGATCACACGGGAAAATTATTGAAGTCAATTGTTGGAAAATTTTGTGTTTGTTTTATTAAATTGGTTTTAAAATATCAGAATTATAGAATCGGGAACACTTCTAAGTCAAAGTGATCCAAAAGAGCAAAACAACATTTTATGGTTTCGTTTTACGTATGGCTTAACTGAAAAATCTTTGTTTTTCATCCATTGCCGATTTGACGGTAAGTGGTAGAATCCGAAGAAATTATTTAGATGTTGTCAAAATTGCCCCCATTTCCAATAATATTTTCAAATGGAAAAAAAAACGCCCCAATCAGCATAGAATATAAAACTATGACACAAGATGCTCAAAAATCTAGTCAAGCGCTGCTGTTACCCAGTTTGCAATCCGCATATAGTTTAGTTTTAGTTTGCTATTTCATAACGTTCTATCCCGCTAAACATAGTTATATTCAGGTAATGAACACCTAACAACGCTTTTACAAATTCTGTGTGATCGTTTTCAGATCTCGTATGATACAAATTACGATTTTGTATAATAACTCACTTCCAAAAATGTGGTATCACTGTTTAAGACTAAATTGTCGTCGCCTACCAAGAAATGGCCCAAGCCCATGCGACATTAAGCACGGAATAATGGCAATGGACGAAATGAGGTCCACAACCCAATCTTTTGATAAGTACCTACCTATTCCCACTTACAAAGTAAAAGCGCTCCCAATGAAATATTGTACGAACAAGAAATCAGCCGACGCCCTATAAAATCAGGATCCCATGGCAACGCATTATGAATTCTATTGGGGGGGATATAAAATATATCTGTACAAACAACAGAAATAGATTTTCTAAGTGTTCGTCAGGAAATAAGGAAGCAACTATGCAAACATCTCCCAATTTGATTCAAATCACTTAACAGATTGGCACGCACTTCCTCTTTTTACGACATTGGCGTCGGTATCGATCGAAAACTCTTTCCTTATCAGACAACCACTGACCAAAAGATAATTACCGCAGTAAATAAGCTTAGGTTTTACCACTCCACTCGCCTATCGCAATCAATCGGATTGGTAAACTCCACTTCTATGCTGGCACCCTAATGAGGACCATGGGGATGAATGCATGCCATCGTTGTAGGTAGGTATAGGAACCGAAAGTAGCGGGTAGGTTTACGTATTACACAAGAAGTGATTCTAGATTTATGTGTCTATGGAGGGAACCAACAACTAAGACGATTTTAGGCTTAGTACGCTGGAACAACAATACCCACAGTGAAATAGTAATGAATGCTGGCAGTAAATTCGGTGGAAAATAGATACCCACTGGCCACTTGCAAGGGGTATACGCAAGTCATGCCAGAGGCAGAGGTGCCACCCTAACTACACAGTACACACTTACACACACAAATAGTGATGTACTTGCGTTGTCGGATTGTCAGGCCCAAGTCCCAAGTGAGTTGATGGGGAACCTTGCCGGCCATTTTGCTATTGCCAATGGACTGGCTCGGCTCGGTGTTCATGGGGCAGGGATTGTTAATCTATAGTTGCGGAGGGTTATAACCACGTCCAGCAAAACAGGCACATCTATAAAGGGCTTTTCGGTTTGAGTTGAAGAGTAGGTAATTTATCAAAGTGTGTTGGCGATGTGTCGCTGGCAAGGATATTGAAAAGCAAGTTGTCACTCATGTGCGCCCCTTGAGGCTGTGCAGTGTGCACAGTTTTCACTTTGCCGCCTGCGATGCGTTGTAAAAGTTGATGCTGTGTTATTCACGCGGTGCGCTTTGAAAGACGTGCATTATGGAAGCAGATGTATATTCCGAGAGCATTTCCAGTGCATTTCCATCGCCTATGGCGTGGGAGGCTATAAATTTTAATCAGATTACACTGCGGGCAGTTATGGTGTTGAAGCGTCTCTCCTAGATGACGAATGTTTGATAATGAGATGACAGAATTATCGTTGACGTTCGTAATGGCATGAAAAGTGGAAACGGAAAATCTGGCATGTAAAACACGACTTGCTATTTTGTGGGTGTTCGCCGACGAGGCAGTCACAACTACACGCTCGTAGCTTGCGTCATATGAGAGTAGCTTCGTCGATGTGCGATGTTTGTCACGCAAATTTCTCAAATGTGGTGACAGTCTTCGTTGTACCTACTGCTGTGTGGAGTGTAAATTACTTAATGTCGCCTTGTTAATTGCTGGCAAATTCCCCTAAAAATGTGGTTGCTATTGTGAAAGGATAAAAGGCATGCGATGTTAGCTACTGTACTGCTATGGTGATTCATTGTTTCTGATTTTTGTTTCGCAGGTTTCAGTTTTCCCGTCGAGTGATTTATTGTTCATCCGTTCACTTCATCACAAAAGAATTAGCTTGGTGTGAATCATTTCCACGAATGGCTGTGTGCACGCTCGGTACTTTGAACGAAATACGTACACAATAGAGATATTTGAATGCGGGCGGGGGTAGATAATGGATTGGATGGTGTGGGACAATGGAACATCACCATCGCCATTGATATGATAATAAACACTTTGTTGTGGTGTGCGGGGTTCTGCAAACCGCCAATAGCATTCAAATAATTTGGTTGAGATTTTTGTCCATTATACAGGATATCTAGCCGTGGAAAGGTTTATTTTTAGCTTTTCATCACAATTTGTAAAGCCCACTAAAAGTTACCAGAAATTGAGTCTACTTGAAGAAAAGAATTTTCTTTCTGTGTTTTCTCAAATGTAGGGAAGAGTGGGTATGTATGGGAAACTTTTCAGTCAAACGTGAACTGCTGGCAACTTATAAATCATATCTGCACAAAATGTTTTTCTTAATATAAGATAACATTTTGGCAAGCTATCCAAAATATGAAAGTATCCACAAGTATACCAGAATAAAATTTATAAGTCATTTCATGCACCAGAAAACTTTGTCCCATTCCTCCTTTGATGTGGAAAAGCTTTTTTTTGTCGGGGGGTGTTACTATCCGATTAAGCACTCAGACACAACTACTGGTCCATTGTACTGCCAAACAGACACCTTACACTACTGTACTTAGGTTACCTAAGGGGTAGTGTAGTCTAATGTTCTCGCTTTCCCCAAAGACTCCAGAACCAGACCCCTGTTCGGTTCACGGACAGTGTCTAATTCCTCCTGCATAGATGTGTCCCAATCATCCTGTAGGGCACTTCAAGGAGATAAAACATAATATCACTTAAAATACGGCACAGACTATGATATAATTCACTTCTTTTATGATTCACTTTTTGAACAATAAGTTGACTCATTAGCAATTTTTTTTTTCACTCAAATTTTACCCGAAGACTTTACTTTTTATGCACAAACTACCTTTTTTGCTTTCCACTGCGTAATTTCAACTGTGCACAAGACCTGCTTCGTTTACCGGTGGATACAGACTTAAGAGAAAATTTGTGATTAATAGGAACGAGAAAAAGAATACGACGTTGAGGATAATGCTTGTGTCCCATTCCTCCTGTGTGCCATACATACCCACTCTCCCCTACCTATGTGTCCACAGTTTAGATTTTAGATACTGTGAACTGTATGCTCAAAAGTCATTTGACATATTAGCCTGCGCCTTTTGTAACGTATATAATTCACATGAATCTCTTGTTAAAAAAAGGTACGAATGGAACCTCTTCCATTTAAAGGACAAAAACTAGACAGCAGAAAAAATAAGAAAGTGTCAAGAAAATAAAAAAAATAAAAAGAAGCGCCTACGCATGCACTGTAACACGTAAAAGCGCTCAACATCTGTTAGGGAGACATTTGGTGGTTAATTTTGTAATTTATGCTATTGTCAGTAAGTTTTCACTTTTCACCGCTACCCGGAGTACAATCCATATTCACATTGCTCCTAAATTGCAGGCAAACCTGTTGTAGATCTACGACTTCGGTGGGATAGTTTCAATAAAGGTATACTGCTTCGAAATTATTGTTCAGTCTAAAGGCTTTTAATAGTAGTAGTACATTTATTTGGTTATATAGCCGTTTTTTTATTATAAGCTATGATCTATGACTTACAACAACTAATTGTGAACCTCCTTTTCATCGAGATCACTAGTCATGATCAAACAATTGATTCTTCTATTTCCCACTGCGTGGCTTGTTTCACACTTAAATGTTGGTGTAAAGGGTAGCCCCACAATCTTGTTGCCAGACTAAATTATGCAACACCTTTCACTTTTTTTGCATTTCATCACATTCAAATAAATTCCGATATTGAGAGACGTTGGTTTTTATTCTATAATATACACAGGTAAACTATTAATGTGGTTACAATTCGACCAACCAACCAACCCGTCCTATAACAACGATAAATGTGTAAATACATTATGTAGAACAAAAAGTAAGTTTTAAAACTGAAATATAAGATATGCAAATGTCAAACTGAGATAACTATTCCGTAAATAAAAATAGTGATCTATAAGCAATGTATCGAGCCGCAGACGAGTCTCAAGTTCATTGAATAATTTAATTATTTTGCTTACAAAAGGCAGAAACAATAATACTCCTGAGTCCTGATACTGCCGGCAGTATTCATGTCGAATTGTAGAACACTCGGAAGAAAAAGTACAGACAGGATTACCCGGGCTATTTTCATTTTATGCTTTCACTGCCATAGCCTAAATTGCTGCGACGTTACAAGCGTGATTAACCGCCATTAAGTGCAAAAGTAACTTACCTCAATTTCCTTCCAGCTTCATAGCAATGAATGGCATTCGATGGCAGTTCTTGCTGCCAAAACTCTAGCATATTCTTGGAACTAGAAACATTTTTTTTTTTTTGTTAAAATATTTAATCCTAGTCTGTTTGAGTTAAGCTCGGTAGATGAATAAAGAATAATAATAATAATATTTCACTTTAACATTATGTCACGCATATAACCATATTTTATGTGATTTCATATAAATAATGTTTTTACTGCAAAAAAAAATGCAATTGTAAAAAACAATTAAAAATGTTAGCTTCTAAAGTCCTTTCAATTAAATAAACAATAACAATGACTAGTAATTTAGATTTTGCTAATGTCTAAAGAGACACAATACCCCCATTACTCATTTGTGCAGTTTCAGAAAAATCGAAACCGGAACCGCACTCATTCAGGGCCATTGAATGTGTTATCCTAGATCCTACCGCTGGATTTTGTACCTAAACGAAGAAGATCACAAACAACCAGTGGTCACAAACAGCCAGTGTTGCCCGTTGTGTGAATGACCGATTTTTGTTTTTATAAATTCGTTCAAAAGTTGAAATAAGAAGTTTTGATTAGAAATCCGCTCATATATGGAATATAGTATTCATTTAAAATAAAAATATTAATTAATAATATTAAATCTAATAAAATAAATTTCACAACACAAACGCAATATAGAGATAAAAACCAAACTTCAAAGACAATTTGCAAAATCAAAGCTGTTCATAATCAAATTCTCTCCCTATAAATCTTACATGGCACTCGCACTTCACTTTCCACTGGAAAGGCGGCTGCCTTCAAGCTGTTTTCTCAAAAAATTCACGAAGTCATGCAAATATGCAAGAACTCGGTATTCTGCAATTTGTTTTTTTTTTTTTTTATTCAATCAAAGCCTTAAAAAAATCCAAACATACCATAATTAAATTGAGACTGGGAACCACTGTATTCTAGAATCATACGCAATAAATTGGTTGCTGTATGAAATTGTGAGCGTGTGAAATATATTTCTCTATGTCTATATAGACCAATATTATTTTTCCGGTAAAAAAATGTTTTTCCTGTTAGACCGGATTTCAAAAATTTCTCCAGCCAAAGTGACGAGATTTCGGTCAGATAGAAACGGAATCCGATCAGAAAGGCAACACTGCTTACGGGAATAAATAAATCAAATCAACATTTATGCAAATATTCTAGGATATCTAACACTTAGATAAAATTGCTCAACACCTATTTTATGGCATCCAACTAATATCCTTTCGTAATAATATTTATCCTCTTAAGTGTTTTTGGGGAGCTTGACATCGTGATAAATGAAGGCATGAGTAAATATTTGTACAGCGAGTACGCTTAATATCACATTAATTCCCCTATTCCGAATGTGAATGTTTCACCATTAGACAGGTCAAATAACATTTATTACCAATGAAATTTATAACCAGAAACATTGATACTATACTAATTATACATGCTGTCATTGTATTTGAGTGTCGCTTTAAGTATAAGAAAATTCGTTCGCTATAGTGAAATGATTCCTATTTCTTATTTACTGGGGAGAAAAGATTTTTATCGACAACGAAACCAAAAAAAAAATAAACAAAAAACACAAGGGCTCTGTAGACACATCCCTCATATTGTGTTGTTGTTCTTTGAGATAATAAAATTGTTTGGATTACATTATACGGGATGTAAGATAGATTGTCCAGATAATATAAAAAGTCCTTCGGGGCATGTTTCCTTCATCGCCGCATGAAGGATTTGTGCGTTTTTTCGCATATGTATGGTAATTTTCTTTTTATTACTTGTGTAATATTTTTTGTTCATTCGAAACATTTATCTGATGTCCGTGACTGGCTACATATGTAAAATGTATGGGCATTCAAACACTATGTTTATGTGGTGGATTCTTGTTAGTGCGTAAAGCTATCGATTTCTAATCAGTTAAACTTAATCTTCTTCTTTAATTTGTACATAAGAATCGATAAATTAATCATATTAATGGACTGCGTAAAATGCCGGATACTGTAAAATAAATTCCGACATTAGGTCCATACTGAACTAAATGTCAATAAAGTTCCTGCATAAGAAGGCGGGACAATCAAATATTTGGTGTATCAATACGGGGACGCATTACCGCTACATACCTATAGGAATTAAAAAAAAAAAACCATACATCTCCTGTAAACTGAATACATTTTGCAACTCAAGTGAACATTTAAAAGATTCAACCTAAATAAATGAAAAGCGCCCCCATTTGCATATATTACCTCAAACATACGTAAACGCATAATTTTAAACGTTTTCCTTTAAACGAGCGAAATAGCACATCAAGGCTCCCAAATGAATTTGTCTTTCCCCACTCTCACTCGCCCCAACAACAAACTCTGTAGGTACTGTAAAAAAACTTCAGTTCAAACTTTATAATCAAACTTACAATTTGACAAATTGCTGGAATAACTTTATTTTCCTTCCCTTGAAAAACACTCAAACCTCTGTGCGTTTCTACGACTACCACTCTTGATTTCAAAAACTTTCTTACCCACAAAAAAGTTAAACAAAAATCAAAAGTCCCATTTACGTACATTTTATGTTAAGGTCTATTATATCCACAAGGACTGCATGTATTTGTCCTGTTGTCGTTTGCTTTGTTCGTCGTCGACGTCTTCATTATTCCAACAAGAATGAGGCATCTCCCTTGCGGTTAACAAAGTGATTTTCGTGGTCATCATTAATTCACATGTGAAAAGTTTGCATAAACATACGCTTAGCGATTTTCCAAGAAAGTCTGCTGGATGATTGATTTCCCAGCACAGATCAGCTCAATAGAAAACTGTTGCATATGGACTGAGTCTGTTAACCGATGACAATGACTTTAATGCCCTCAGGGAATTTATTTTCAGTACCTACATTTATTCTTCTCGGTTTTTCTATATCATCTTATAAGAGAGACAAAATTCGTTGAAAAATATTCGCAATCCTGCGCCAACACCAAAAAAGGTGTCATCACTGTACGATTTTCGCACCACACTGTACTTTTGGCAGCACATAATTTTAAATCCTAGAACTTGAAGTGAAACTGTAAATTGCAGCAGCCTTGTGTTGCAATTTGTGTTAGTCATATCCGAGAATTGATAAACCACCAGGTATGTTTCCTGCTCAGCCCTATACAGAAACCAATAAACCAATCAACTTAGGTGGTCGTACTTTCAAGTGAAGTAACAATCAATTGGATTCTTGTGTGTCTCGGAGCCAATGTCCGCCTCGGTTTGATTTATTATTTCCCTTTTGCTGCACAAAACGAAAAGCTACCTCGTGTTAGTGGCCTATACGATCCTGCCCATTGAGCAGTGCAATGAAGCAAACATACGAGCATGTTGTTGGCACATGAAACTAGGCTACGATAGTCACCATTCAAACGGGATGACAAAATGAAATAAAAAAGAAGGTGTTTTGAGTTATTGCAGAAATCGAATTTGTCGAAATAAAAGCCTTTAGCATAAATGGACTTAACTGATAGCTTTCCAAAAGGGACAGTATAATGATTGGTGTCGTTGTGCTTGATTAATTTATAAGTTAGCTTTTCTTTTCCTAGGGATGACTTTAATTTATGATCAAAATAGCATTGACATTGACGTTGATCGTTTTTTATATCTAGTTTGTTGAACTAACAGTCCAGAGTCCACATCAGTGTTGCCGAAAGCACTCCCATAGCAGTGTTGTACTACTTTCAACATCTGCGTACTCCCACACCTACTCCTATTTTTTGTAAAGTCCTAAAATATCTTAAAACTTAATTCACATTAAATATAATGCAAATTTGGCAGCACTTTTGTCTTCCAAACTGTCGTCAAATTGTACTCCAATTTTATAATTATTTCGGTTGATCTATTTTTGCTTTGCCCTAGCATTTCTCTACCTAGTAAATTGCAAAACAAATTTTCTGTTCTGTACTTACCAGTACTCCCCAAAAAGTTCTATTACACTCCCCAACGAAATTTTTTTTGTTGATTATTGTGCACAAACATCCCCTCGGTCATTTCTTTCTTAAAGTGTGCTCTTCCGCTTACATTCATGTAGTTTACCTCATCTGCAAAAATTGTTCGCAATTTCCAACTCTACGGAACCTTCGGTGCGTGAGTGACACTCACACTTGGCAGTTTTTTTTTTTAAATAACTCGGAGCTACGGATATTGAAGGCTTGGAGCATTAGCTAAGTAGTTACATAAATCATTGGACTACTGACTTTCAGGTCCACATCTCTGCCCCCAGAAATTTTCCTATTTCAGGCATTCGCAAAAACCAAACGTTCATGCACAAGGGGCTTGGCCCTTAATATGAACCTGTTGCTCCCAGCATTTTCATCTGTTAATCATCAGAAAGATTTTTAATCACATGAATTGTTGCAAGAAACTATGGGCAATTACGAACCTTTCGAGTTTAAAAACCCCACCAAATCGTTAATCAGATTAAGTCACTTTTAACTGAACAGTGTAAAATTCTAACGGTATCACTTATATAATGACAGACATTTTAAGCGGCATTAGGCAGTCATTAATTTGTGTCGTACTTTAATCCATGTACGCACCCATAACCTGCATGTGAACTTTTTTAGTTGCTTTCCTTCTTACCTGTTCTCAAAATAAATCACCTCCCTCGTAACTAATAGGTCGGTCCTTTGGCTTTTGAAAGAAAATGTTTCCCTGAAACGTGCTCCCTCATTAAGGGTAACGAAATTAATTAAGCCACATCCTTGGGTCAACCTTGAATATTTTTCTGTGTAAATTGCGTTTCCTGTGCGTGTTTTAGTAATAACATTTTCCTTTTAACGAAGATCCAGCCTTCGATGTTCTTATATACCCGTATATTTGTTTCTTAATTTTCTTTCTTCTTTTTTTCTTCCGATATTTTCTCTATGGAATGCGTCTTTATTAGTCACGTATTGCCCATGGACATGAGATATTATTGTGTAAGCGATGGTGTCTCAGTCTCAGTTTCTGTATTCGACGCCTCCCACCATTCTGGTCATCTACGTTGTCTGTCTCAATTCGTGATGATAGAAGCAGGCACGGGCACTGGAACAATTAGAATACCTTTTGCTGTTAAATGGCTGCAACAAAAAATGTTATGCATGTGTGTGATCTGCTATGAGCCGCGCAAACAATTTATCGAATTTCGATTGATTAAGGGAAAAATAACACAATTGTCTGAGTGATTAATTGGCGAATTAATTCGATTTGATATCTATTACTGAGGGGGGCAGTGAAATTAATAACAATCAATCGACAGCCACTTTTCCCATATATGACATGAATGAAATAGGCCCATTATGTGAATGGTATATATTCATCTAATCCATTGTGTGGTGACATATTGGCCAATGACGTGGGCATTTGTGGTTTGAATGCGTAACAATTTATCATATTTATCTATACCGAATTTCATATAAATAATTATACTGATATTAATTACCAATTGGATAATTACGCATAATTTTTTTTAATTTTGACAAATAGGTCCCATAGATAAAAGTCTTCGACTTGGTTTAATATCAATAATAGATTGTTGTGTCGGCAGGCAACGGCAACATCGATGCTGCTTGCAACAATGGCAACGCCAATGTAAATACTAACTTATACCCAATAACATATTATGTAAATAGATATATAAGTCAGGCCACACTAACCGACCGTAATGTGTAACAGTTACAAATACTAATAAATACTTCTTATCTGACGGCCAAGAGTCATTCTTGTCTGGCAGCTAGCAAACAACACAATTGTGTTGGGATTAGTAATTTTTTTTTCTATAATACCTACACATTTTCAAAGCTTGCTGAAGGCTGAACGCTGAAGCGAAGCTATATTATTAGAATTTCTAGGCACTATTCTTACTCTCTTTAAACAGTATAACTGTTAGGACTGGAATTAATTTGAAATTGTGATATTAGATTTATTGCTATCCGCTATAATACGAAATATTTTGACACCCGAAAGATAAAAAAAAAAAAAGTATCGATAAATTTCTATTCATAAAACTATCACTTTTTTCAGAAGGTGAGGTTGATCCGTTCAAGGTGGACGATAATAGTTCAAATACTTGTCAGCCCGACCTACATTGCATGAGGTTAGTGATCTTTACACTTGTATTCAAGAAGGCTGAACTCAGGACCTTTTTTCGAATTGTACATGCAACAACTTAAACTCACCAGCAAAATATTCCCAGATGAAAGTATGCTGAGCCAAGAGAGACGGTACTCTGAACTTCGCTAACTATACAGAGGAAAAAGACTTTAGGACGTTCAGGACGGTAACCTGACCGACCCACTTCATTCCGGTTTGAGGTCAAAGTCAAATAAAATATTCACATTATGGAAAATCAAAAGAATGATGCAATCCAACTCAGAGGTTCAGCTCTGTATCGACTTAAAAGTCACATAGGACAGCGTTTGAAGGCACATATTATACCAAGACATGTTTATGTTTACATCAACGAGGTTGTGTTATTGTACGAAATACTTAGAAGAGTAGCCTTGTATGAAAGCCTCTTAGCACGTTTTGAAGTGAGATTTATCGACTTACTTTACGGGCTAAGTGGCTAAATATATGGGGCGTATGCGACCAGTGATGCCAGATTACAAGATATATATTTTTTCCGCGATTTTTGAGCTCCAAAATATATGAAAGACTTTTTACCACAAATTCATAACATTTTAAAATTTTTGATCAACCATTTTCTAAATCTATCAAGTTAAAACAAACTTTTCTTTTGAAGAAAAACGTTTCCTATAATAACATAATACAGTAGAAATCGGTTATAACGATATCGAAGGGACCTCGGAATTTCATCGTTATAACCGATTCATCGTTATATCCGGTACAATGAAAATAATGAAAGAAGGAAGCTTTATTAAAAAAAATTGCTTAAAATGCTCAAGAAAATTGTTGAGGAAAGAAATCAGTAATTTGTGTTTGTTTTGCACATTTAGTTGAGTAAATAAAATTTCAAAGAAAAATTAATATGTACTGAACTCTTCGGAGATATGGAAATCGAACAGGGCATGCCATGAAATTACAACATGTACAGACCAGTCACTGCAGTGGCTACAGGAAATTTAAAAATTTGTTTATAACTATGTATGTATGTATGTATAGTATGTGCAATGTGCATACAAAATATCGATATGTACATATTTAGAAGCAGAATGAAAATAACAGGCCAGTAGGCATGTAAGAACACGCTTTTTACCATCCCTATAAACAGTTTTTAGACTAAAATATGATAAATTTTCATCGCTATAACCGATTTCATCGTTATATCCGGAATCGTTTTTATAACCGATAGCAAATTACCTTGAGTTAAACGCAGTTTTGCCGGGACTTTGAAAACATATTGTTATATCCGGTTCATCGCTATATCAGGTATTGTTATAACCGATTTCTACTGTATACATATTCAGCCTTATTCATTAGATTCCTTTAATCAATAGATTAACACTGTCTTCACTAACTCATGTCAAATGAGTTAACTTGGCTTTAATCTTCTTGTCGAAAATGTTTAGATATTCGTAAAAATAATTTTGCCATGGAGTAGCTAATCTATTAATTAAGCAAAACTACTCTGAAAATCTGGCAGCACTCGCGCACTTCAGTGCCAGTTTTGTGTATAGTAATTTAAAAGACTGGAAAAGGTAGCAAAATTATGAACGAAAAAATGAGAAAATTTATAATGGGAGCAGTTCACAGTGTACACAGTGGCTATATTTTCCAAACAAAATTTGTGAGATTCTGTAAATTTAGAATCGAAACCAAAACTTGTTATTACTACGGCGCAATATATACGACTTGAATTTTTTTAACCCGAAACTGTGAGAGAGCCTAACATTTTTGTGGCCGATCTGATAGACTCTCCCCTTCCCATTATGGCCACGGCCAGCCCTGCTGACCAATATTTCGAACACAAAATACAAAAGAAACCCCATTAAACAGAAATATGAGAGATATTTGAATAAAATGAATAGTCTATAAATTTTGTCAAAAGGGAGTGGTTATGCTGATATGTTGACTTCTCAGGATACAACACGCATACGTTTTATTACCGTGTTGATGTTGATGTTTAAAAGGATTCAAATTTCCGCTTAGGTCCACACAGTTATGTATTCTCAGAAATGATAATGAATCTCTAGAAATTGTATACGGAGATATTTTATGAACTTTTTCTTACGATAAATGTCCTTCCGCAGTGGAATTTTAAACAGTCATCAAAATTTCAAATTTGCATATTGTATTTTATATGAGCATGCTAAAATGAACTTTGCTTGTTGTTGCTCCTGGCGTTTTAAAGTATAATGTCGTTAAAATCAAATCGGTTTGTGTAGTTTAAAAAGAGTATGTGAATAAGAATTTTGCGAACGTCCCGTTTATAGCAATAGAAAAGCCGTTTCGCAAAAAATAACTGATTCGAACTCATCTGCAGAACGCATGTTCGCAGTTCGCATGGGAAGAATGTGCAAATGCATGCAAATGGGTAGTGCAGTTGAAGATACTCTGTTTTGCAATTTCCACATGACTAATTGGTATATAGGCAAACGTAATTTCTCTTTAATATGCATGTGATATGGGAAGGATGTGTTCATGTGAGAATTATGAAAACATAGACAGAGGCTCTGCAACAATTAGAAGCATCCGGACAGGCGTGGTTAGTTTATTTCCTGTTTACGAGTCGGCTATTGCTTTAAGATAGTCGACAGTTGTTCGGTTTGTCTAGGGTCATTTTCACAGGACTTTTCACAGAGGAAATAACTCAAGCTCTGTGTTAGATAACACCCATGGAGAATATAATACTTGTCTCAAAAATAAAACTCACACAAACGATTGGTTGCGAGTGAAGCTATAACGCGAAAGTCCTTTACAAAGTTGCGCCCAATGTTTGTTTTTACTTACAATTCACTGTCGACATCTTGTTCACTCCGCAGGGTGCTTTTGTTATAATTCTAGTACAAAGGTCAAGTTATATGTGACCATTAGTCGTGCACATTTACACTTCACGCCACTTGAATAGCACACCCTGCAAACTCTCAGTGTGAATGTTAATAATATAAAAACTCTCCTATAAAGTACCTAATGGTTATTTCTTAGGTTTTTTTTGATTGCCTATTTAGCTCGCTCTGTAAACAAAATGAGCACTGAAATAAAACGAAAACCGTCATATATTTTTATTTTTTGTTTTGGTGTCCACTGAAAACCATGCAAATACAAATTTAGCGCCACTTGAATAGCCCATATATAGTTTGTTAAATTGTTATCTCTGGCATGTGGACACGTCCTTTTGCTAGTAGTTTTTTTTTTTTGTTAATAGTTATTATTTAGTTTAAAAATAAACGAAAATTTGTCGGGAAAAAAGTTTAACAGGGACTTAAAAATGAAAATAAAAGCTTTAAAGGACAGTGGTCGGTTGGTAAAATAGCACAATAAATTTAAAGAAGTCGAAAAGTAGTATCCGCGTTTTTGTGTAATAAATTAAAGTGTGGAAAAAATATGAAAGGCCGGAAAAACGTCAAATTTTGAGAAAAGCCTCAAACTCTCTTGGTCGCTTGGCTAGAGCTTGTTGGACGGGGTGGTTAAATAAAAAACAACATTTCGTCTGGATCCGAAAAATTGGGTTCACAAAAAAATTATTTTTTACATATGCAATTCAAGGGGCGCCGAATGTAGTTTTTGATTGAAGGAATGTGTCAAAGCAATACCTTTAGAGATGCACAAGAAAACCCTATATTTAGTACCTAGAATCACAGTAGGTGTGTACGGTGTAGGTGTAGGAGAAGAACCACTTTTGTGACTGTGGGACGAAAAAACCATCCAATGAATGTGGACGACGAACGCCAAGACTTGCGGCGAAGAATAATAAGAAACAAGAAATTGCGCAATGGATAAAAGTATGTCAGTTCTGAGGTCTACTCCGGACTAAACCGCCACCTGAATAAATTCTATGAATTCGAAAAATAGTCATGCTGTGCATCTCCCAAAGAATCAGTACCCAAAGGTTATTATTCCACCAAATATCGGTTGCTGATACGACTATGAACGGAGGAATAGGTAGATACTGTGGTTTTGCATATTTATTTAAAAGAATAAAATCCACGTGCAATGCTTCCTGGGGAACAAGAAAATATGAATAAACCCTATTGTTGTTCTGTCCATAAATAATTTCTCCATCGGATGTTGTTTCTGAAGAGCGGAAATCAAACAGCACAAGCAAATATTTAGTCTTTGAAATAGATTGGTCTTGGTTGCTCTCTGCAAATATTCCCACCTGATTGACGCCTTTTGTTGCACGGTTCTGTTCATTTGGTGAGTGAGTGTGGGTGGCAACTAGTCAAGCTTTACTTTTTATTAAGCTTTAGGCGTATTTTTGTCTACTTTGTGTTTTTTTCTGTTTTCTTTTTTGATGGTATGGCATAGGCTTTAAAAAAAATAACATTCTATGCAGTCTCAAGGAAAAACTCCCATCTCCATGATACAAATACTTATGTAGGTCATAATTGACATAAGAGTCGATACCAAATCCTCTTGAAGATTAAAGCTTGTTGATAAATTAATCGGATTTTCGTACATTTTCGGAATTCTACATAATCGTAGGCAAACAAAACAACAGTCTTTCTTTTGGCAATTCTTGAAAATTCGATGATTTTATCTATGTATATACATATCGATTTGTGTAGGTATACACAACCGAAAAGGTCGCATCAAAGATGTTGCTCTTATCAAACTTGACTTGCATATACCTACGATAAAATAAAAACAAAACAGACACTTCTGTGTTGTTTCGAGTGCCACTTTATTTTCATTTTCGCCTACAGCCTAGGTATATACGAGTTAGCAAAGAAATATTCTCCACCCACATCACTCGGATGAACACGAAATTGGTGGGTCGTAAACCAAAACATAAACGTATATACAGGTGACTTTAACTACATGAGCCGATAGTGTGGCTCGGCTCAGGTGAGAGCGCACATGAACCTCTGTGTTTGACAGAAATTAAGTGTACGTACATAATAATCTAATTATAAAATATACGTAGTAAGTCGCAGCAATCGTGCGTAGGATGTAGGATAGGAACTAGGAAGTACAATCCAGATGGCATTTTAAGGGATAGAGCTACAAGTTTGTAAATATGTCTTCGCATTATACCGAAAGCGCTGCTATGCACGGTTGTCAGTTACGCTCGAATGCTTTGATGAAATCAGAAATTTCTAGGTGCCACAATGGTACGGTGTTTTATACCCACATACAGATGTGGTTTGCCAAGGCTTTTGTTATCTTATTGCCTGTGACAGGGCAATAGATAAAAAAGGAGCAAACGACAAGATACTATATTTGAGAAGCGGAAACAAAACAAAGGGGGCTACTGTTTCCAAAGAACAGTTAGACATAATTATGACTACTGTGCGGTGACATTTGCCTTCTATTGTTTGTCAAAAAAATATAAGAAAAGCTCGAGGGGAGGGAATCTATTATTCTTTTCTCAGTTTCAGTGGTCTTATTTTTGTAGAAATCGTCTTAATTTAAAACGAGGTGGGTACCAAACAAGTTAGGGCGATTATTTCTACTGTCCAGTTTGAATTCAACAAACTTTTATTTATTCAAACGCCGCAAGTTCCTGATTAGAGATAACTTATTTCTGGTGGAACCGGCTTTTACCAATTGAACTTTTGTCCCTAAAAAGCTAAATCAACCCGAAGTATCCACAAGTTTGGTAATCGATGTGAGCATGAGCATGCTTCTTTTTTAAACTCAGTTGAGTGAATTCAAATGTAAAGCAAAAGTGAAGTGGAAGCCATGTAATTCTCATCGTTTTGATATGGAAAAGTTGGCGTTAAATCCTCCATATAGAAGCCCACCATTTGCGTAAGCAAAATCCTTGGAAACCAGTGCGACATTCAGATTCAGAAGCCATGTTATAATAGAATCAGAAGGTCTGTTGATCTGTGTACGACTTAAAGGCTTGTTTTTGTTTAAAGCAGGTATCGTGGGCAGCACTAGTACTTGATACAGCTTTGTTCTATCATTTGATGATTCGCTGCATACGAATTTAGCACTTGCACGACGAAATTGATTATAAAACAAGATCTACCGATACGTAATACTATTCGATTGTTTTCGGACATAAATTGGAAAATTTTCGGCATTAAAGTCCGCGCTCTCCCACTGACAAAAACCAAAAACAAAAGGACGTGCAAAAAAAGTTCGAATCCCTCTTAATTAAAAGCAATGTGACTCGAAATCCAAGCCTTGGCGAACGTATTGAATGCAACTTCTCGCATTTTCCATTCATCAACTGTAGTCCACACTATAGATTTTAAGTTTACTTTGCGAGAAATTATAGTCCACGCTATAGATTTTAAGTTTACTTCGCCAAATGAAACACGTCCAACCACTAGTAAATGCGACGATAAACTGCCGCTCTTTATTCTTCTTTCTTTTCTTCTACATGCCTTACCTACGTATGCGTGCCCTCGAGGGCACACATATATAACACATTTTACAAACTTAAATGTAATTTAACACTGTTGGTGTAAACGGTAATCATAGACATATATACATTATACATATATGGGTAGATAAATACAAATGACAATGTGAGTCGCATGCTTGACTCGTACAAATACTACTACAATTCGGCCATCCTGACCATAAAGATCACCTGATCTTTCGGACTTACAATCATTTTTCCTATCTATTTTTGTTCAACCAAGGTTTCATATTGCCAACCGCCCACACGCCTTGATAAGGTAGCCGTGACTGTTGAAAACCGTCAACGTCTTTAAGTAAATATCTGTCATTGCGTAGGACTTTCACAATCTGATATGGACCATTTGCCCTTTTGATTTACTCCAAACAACATTACACTCGGATGTTCTTTTATAGTCCTACCTACCGTGTTATTAAGTGTATGTTCGACTACCTCTATTATGTGATCCCAAAATATCCCTTCTTCCGGTTTTACTAGTTTCGCTATCATTGGTCCTAAACTTCTGTTTACTCTCTCCACTTGTCCGTTGGCTCGGGGAGAGCCTGTCGCGACCTTTATGTGTTGAACACCTTGCTCGGACAAAAATTCTTTAAACTCCACAGAAGTAAAACAACTACCCCTATCTGACACAACGTACCTCGGTCTACTATACGCCCTAAAATAGTCTACTAACGCTCGATTTACTTCTTTAGCATTTGTAGTTTTGGTCGGATAGAGTCTTACGAACTTTGTAAAAGCATCTATTATTACTAGTATGTATTTTTTTGCCGTCCTTGAGTTGTCTATTGGACCATAATGGTCTACGTGCACTACTTCGAATGGTTTTCCTTCTTTAGGGATGTTGTGGAGGAAACCCTCTTCACGACCTTGTTTAGCCGAAAAAACAATACATTTTAAACAGTTTTTAATGTGCAATCCTATCTTTTCTCTCATCTTGGGAAACCAATAACTTTTCGAAACTAATTCTAACACCTTATCTGTACCTACGTGACCTACTTCATCATGGTATTTATACAAAATATGACTTTCCATCTCTTCTGGTACAAAAAACACAACGCTACCATCGTTTTTCTTTTTATATACCACTCCGTTTCTCATTTCATATAAAGTATGTTCCGATCTTTCTAATAACTCCTTAATCTTAACTATCCTTTCGTCCCTTCCTTGACATATCATTAGATTTTCCTCGAGAGTGTTCGCTTCTATTGTCAAAATATTTGTCGACCTGCTTAACGCGTCTACATGTTGCATGCGAGTGCCCGCTCTATGTTCCAAGGTATAATCATAATTTTGTAATTCCAGCGCCCACCTGGCAATTCTGGGATTGAGTTCCTTCTTGTTTAAAGTTAAAGTTAGTGAGTTACAATCAGTAACTATCTTGAACCTTTTGCCTTGTAGATAGACCCTGAAACGGACCAAAGCACTTATTATTGCCAGTGTCTCCAACTCGAAACTGTGAAGTTTTGACTCAGCATCGGTGGTTCTTTTTGAAAAATAGAATATCGGATGCAACTTTCCGTCTTGCTTTCTTTGTAAAAGGATTGCTCCAAATCCCAATGCGCTCGCATCGCAATGCAGCTCTGTTTCGTCTTTCGGACTATACAGTGCCAACACCGGTGATTCTATCAGTTTATTTTTTAAACTTTCAAAGGCCTTTAGTTCTTTTTCACCAAACTTGAATTCTCTATCTTTTCTGGTCAGATCGTACAATGGTTTCGCTATAGTTGAAAAATCTTTAACGAACCTGCGAAAATAAGAACACAGGCCCAAAAAACTTTGTACCGCATGAGTTTTTTGTGGTACCGGAAAGTTTTTTATAGCTTCGATACCCCTATCGTCTGCCTGTATGCCCTCTCCCGTAATTGTGAAGCCTAAATATTTAATCTTCTTTTGTAAAAATTTGCACTTGTCTATTCTCAGTTCCAATCTGTTTTCTACCATCCTTTTCCACACTTCAGAAAGTATCCTAAAATGATCTTCGTATGTCGTCGTGGCTATCATTATATCGTCTAGGTATACAATAACCTCTTCATTTCTGATCATGTCCGCAAATATTTTATTTATGTGTCTCTGAAATGTTGACGGTGCATTTTTTAAGCCAAACGGCATTCTCAAAAACTCATATTGCCCCAATGGCGTTATAAAAGACGTATATTTTACCGCATCTTCGTGCATATATACGTGGAAAAATCCATTTTTAAGGTCTAACTTAGAAAAAATAGTCTTGTTTACTAATCTGTCTAGCAAATCGTCGATCAACGGGATTGGATAGCTATCTTTTGCGGTTGCTTTGTTTAAGGTACGAAAGTCTATGCACATTCTAAGCTCCCCTGTCTTTTTCTTTACCAAAACTATCGGCGAAACATATTCAGACTCGCTTTCTCTAATGTACCCTTTACTCACATATTCCTCTAGCAACGAACTAAGTTCACCTTTCTCGGCATACGACAAACGACGCGGTCGACAATGAAACGGTCTCACGTCACTCAGTGTTAAGTTCATTTGAGTTTTAACTATCGGTTCCGGGGGGCGTTCGGCATATAAATAATTTGTCTTATACAGCGTTTCAAGTTTTTCTTTATGCATGTAACTTACGTTATCACCAACCTCTAAATCTAATTTTAAGCTATCATTATCTCTACAGTCTATGAACATCAGTTGTCTTTCAAATTTTTCATTATCTTTATCTACAACACACGCTTTAGGTGTACTATCCTCGAGTTGCGAAACTAATTTGAATTTCCCTAACTTTAAAAAATCCCTCCCCAAGATTGCCTCATAGCTCGTCGACTCGTCGTCCATTACCACAAGGTTTACTTTTATCCCGACCTCTTTATAAAATACGACACACGACAACATTCCATATATTTTAATCAAACTTTTATTTAATCCAAAGTATTTTTTTTTTATATTACATTGACAAATGTATTCGTTAGCGGGTATACACGACTTCCTGATCAAGCTAATTGGACTTCCGGAATCTATGAGGCAATCTAAAGGAATATTATCATTAACAATCGTGAATTTAAAATATAAACGTCTTACATAATCTTCTGATTTGTCATCTTCTGACAGCTGGTGTACTGCGGACTTCCGTTCGGGACAGGTTGCAACCACATGTCCCATGGCGCCACAAGCATAACATGCCCCGTATTCCCTTTTTGGTTTGGAGCACACACTTGCTACGTGTCCCAACGAGTTGCAATTGTAGCACCTAACTGCAACCGCGCGTCCTCCAGTTTGTCTTCCCCTCGTTGTACTATCTGTTTGTCTTCCCCTCGTTGTACTATCTGTTGTCGATCCCGTCTCTCTGCTGCTGGATGTGCTCGCAATCGATCCTGTCTGCTCCTTCCTTTGAACGACCTTGGTGAACGCTCGAAGTAGTCCTGCCTTTGTTGTAAATCCCTGGACATGGGCATACAGCTTCATGTTGTCGTCGGTGAAACCTTCGATTGCATATTCCGTGAACTCCTCTTCGTCCATTTCCAGTCCGGCCGCCAGTCTAACTTTGTCGTGGAAGTATTCTGCAAACGATTCATTCGTCTTCCACTTTCGGCTTTCGAACTTTTTCCTCGTTTCCATTTTGTTCTGCTTCGTGCCAAACACCTCTTTTAATCCCTCTACCAGCACACCGACGTCATCTTTTAAGAAATTTGGCTGTGCGTGCAACCATTCTTGGGCTTTCCCTTTTAATTTTGCCACAAAAAGTGTGTGTAGGTTATTCTTTCCCACGCTGTAAACTTCTTCCAGATTTCTTAATTGCGCCAGCCAAACGTCAATATTGGATACACCGTCGAATTCCGGCAACATTTCCTTCCACAACCCAAACTGTTGCGTCAGTGTGAACTCTCCTGTCGCTGCTACACCATCTGTTTGTTTTTCATCAGTTTCACCTCTATCATTCGGCTTTGCGATCGGTCGTAAAAACTCGTTTTCTTTCTTCATGAATTCCTTCTCCCTCCTCAGTAGCTCAATCTCTCGCGT
The DNA here is from genome assembly GCA_949126925.1 of Cheilosia vernalis. Taxonomy (NCBI): domain Eukaryota; kingdom Metazoa; phylum Arthropoda; class Insecta; order Diptera; family Syrphidae; genus Cheilosia; species Cheilosia vernalis. The sequence goes on along the minus strand of OX421358.1, from coordinate 736,393 downwards.
CATCCACTCTATCTGTTGTCTATCCATATTCTTCTCATTGGCATTCCTATCGACTGTCTTGTTTGTCCATGTGTTCACGTCAACTGCAGCTGCACCGCTCGTCGATTGCTGTTCGGTCTCGTCTTCTCGTTGTTGTTCTTCTCGTTGTCGCTCTTTTCCCTCTGCTGGAATATTGTTTGGCCGTTCCCCTCGTTCTTCTATTGGAACGTTATTTAGGCGAACAACCAGAGTGGCTTTGTTTCCGTCGCTTGGCATGCCTAGCTGTTGCAGCCAACTTCTTAGTCCCGCTACCGTGTAGTCGTCTGGATTCACCGTTTCTTCTTCCATGGTTAAAAGGAGAGAAAGAAAGGAAAAAAAAAATTTGGGTAGGGGGAACAACTCGTGTGTTCAAATTTGAATCACTGCGTAGCGTAGGGGAAAAAAAAAACACTTCAAAGTCAGTTTTAGGGTTGTTTTTTTTTCACTTTATCCCACTTCTGAGAAATTGTAGTCCACACTATAGATTTTAAGTTTACTTTGCGAGAAATTATAGTCCACGCTATAGATTTTAAGTTTACTTCGCCAAATGAAACACGTCCAACCACTAGTAAATGCGACGATAAACTGCCGCTCTTTATTCTTCTTTCTTTTCTTCTACATGCCTTACCTACGTATGCGTGCCCTCGAGGGCACACATATATAACACATTTTACAAACTTAAATGTAATTTAACACTGTTGGTGTAAACGGTAATCATAGACATATATACATTATACATATATGGGTAGATAAATACAAATGACAATGTGAGTCGCATGCTTGACTCGTACAAATACTACTACACAACGTACCTATTAGTTCGCCTCCCTAAATGAAATTGATTTTCATTTATCCCCAGTTAACTTCCCAAATGGAATAATTTTAAATTTACCTGAATTTCGTTTAAATGGAAAATGCTGCCCATGATTTTAAAGGAATTTTAAAATTTGTCAATACAACATAAAATAATATGACCCGTCAAATGTATTCAACAAAAAGAGATAAGCTTAAAAACTGACTGACACCCCGTTTGAACCCACCGCTATAGAATTGAGGAGCCCAAAGCAGATTTCCATTATAACCAATAATATTTTAAGTAACTCGAAGCTCCACTTAATTGATGGTAACCGCATAGGACGTATATTAAAAGATAACGGAAGCATTTCATTTTCTCACTATGTGATATGACATATATTTAAAGAGCCTCACTGAGGGCTAAGGATTTATTTCCTCTGTAGCAAAATGCGGGGAAGTGACATGAATTTTCAAAGTTTTGAAAGATTGCTGCTCAGACTGCTCAAAGGAGTGATAAATGTTGGTTTTGAGTTTCAAAGTTATACGTACTTCATTAAGAAGAAAAAAAAACAAAAAACTTTGACAGTGTGCATCGCTACATCTACCTAGTGGGTACATCTCGATTTCTCATAACGATGTAAAGAACCGAGTTTAATTCGATCAAATATTTCATGAGAGAAAAACATCATTTGGCACGGTAGGCTAATAACCAAAGGCGGATTTAAGAACGAACAGTTTGGGTGGGTTAATGAGTAAATTTGTCAGAGGTCCTTGTTTCAGCGGCACATTTTGAATGTTTGCTAGTAAAAGTTAATAAAGGAAAAAATTATACATTCGAATTCCTATTGAAAGTTAGCTTAGCAGCACTTTTTAGGTCTGTCGTAGCTCCTAGTGAGCATACTCAATCACCCTTGTTGAGAGCTGAGCTTATTCTGGTTAGTTTATTTCAATTTCGTTAATTGCCGCTGTCATTTAAGGGAATACTTATTTTGTAAACTACTTATGATACAAAAAAAAAAACATATAAAGTAATTGCCTGAAGTGATACAGAATGTTTGTTAGACATTTATGGTTGGAAAATAAACTACCTAGGGATTTTATTTTTTCCCCTCTCAGTAAAATAGTCAAACACTTTGGACTCTTCAGTCTTCACCCACTAGCATTTATATGCTATTTCAAATAAAAGCTGTTAGTAAAGTTATGCATAATAAGCCTACTTCTACCCAAAAGGGCCTGATTACAGCCCATGCTCTCCTATAATCATTATTTGTATTCCAATTCCTAAGTTAATAACAAACCTGTAACCCACTTTATTGTAGGTATCGAAATATATTTTTTTGCTACAGAAGTGTCCAATTTAAATGTATTTTCCTCTTGGGCTTACAAGGTTTGCAGAATTTTTTAATAAAAGGACCATCGGTAAGAGGACAGATTTTCTTACTGCCTTATCATTAGCATTAGTCCTCACAATTCGGTTTGCATATGAAATGTTTAGGGTTTTTCTTTTTCAATTAATTCAAAAAGGATAAACATCGGACTCAAGTCGTATTGGAGCAGCATATGTGTATCTTTTTCGACATGAAGCATTTTACATATTCAAGGGCAATTGAGTTTTATAAATGTAATTCGGATTACTGCGGGCATAGGTCTTCAAAAAAAAAAAAGGTATGTAGAATTTTTGTAGACTGTACCTGAAGTTTTTTTTAACACCAAATCTAGACTGCTTACATTTTGGAAACACTATAATAGTCTCTTAAGAATCTTAAAGCTTATGATCTATTTAGGTTTCACTTTCTATTATTTGTACCTTGAATACGAATCGGGCATGAGTGGAAAATGCAAATTTATACAAAAGCCAAGGGGCTTAAAGTAGAGTGAAGTGAATCTATGTATTTTCAGATATTGAGGAGGCTTAATTGACATATAATGCATACCAACAAATTCATTCAAAATATTCTATTTAAACATTTTTCTTGATCACTTTTGCTGTCCCTAACGAATCGCACTCGGATGGCGAAATCATTGATGACTCGTAAAAGGAAATCTGGTTAAACTTCGTTGATAGTGTGCTAAGGTGTTATCGTTGTCCAGGCTAAAAGTTGTGTATTCTACATATGCCTATCACTAGTGGCAACTTTTTTTTATTTTAAAACAGCATTTGCAAATATGATTGCTTTCTTAATCAAAACATATTATTCCATACCTTTTCGTTTCTCTACAGCGCTACGGCTACCACTCAACTAAAGAGTTGGCATTTCTAGAGGCGTACGCCATGGTGTGTGGGTCAGGAACTTGCGCCCCCAAACTTCTAACCCAAAGGGTCTGTTTAGATAAAAAATACCATCATTGCTATTGTTTTGGTTCTATAGTTCGATTTTTTGTCTCTTAATTGTTTAATTTGAATTTAATTTGGTAACTTACATTTCTTTCGTAAGCAAACCTAATGCCGAACTTAAGTTGTATACCCTATGCTTGGGCTAAGTTTTCTGTATAACGTTGCAATTGTCTGGTTTTTGGCTGCTCGTTTATGCAAAATGCAAATGCCGAGCGATTTAGACTTGAGTTTTAAATTTGTTGATGAGATCCAATTCCAAATCCTAACTTGCGATTGCATATGCGATGTCGTTTTCTTTGAGCTCATCACTTATATTCTAGCAACCACCCAGTTTTTACTGTATCAGATTCTACCAGTCAAAAAATTAAATTTATTTCTTGAAAATTTATAACGTTTTATTGTCTCGACCTTTAATTGCTCAACAGGGTCAGAGAGCTGTGAAAAACTGTTTGTTGGATTACATTGGCAAACATTTCATCAAAAAATTCAATGTCAGCCCCACCCAAGAAAAAAAACTGTGTACGCCACTGGCCCTTTCAGTAATCATTGCATAGTCAGACCAATTTTCGTGGACCGATTTATTTATTTATCCTGCAAAAGGGGGACGGTTTCCGTTTCAGTACTACTCCGCAGATATATACTGAGTTTCCCCCAACTTCAGTCAGGTGCATAAAGTGCATATCTACGCTTGTAAACATCCCACATACAGTACCAACAAACAGTGTCATCATAATTTCAAGCTGAAACTGAATGAATCCTATATATGGTAAGCAAATGAAACAAAAATCACCTGAAAGGGACCACACAACGTTGGAGATTCCAGTGGTTATCTTTCGAATCAGCAAAGTATATAACTTGCCTGGCAATGCAATACCGGCAGTAAAGATTTATATTGGCGCAAGCTTAATACTTCACTGCTTTCACCATGTTTTATATGAATGGCACATGCTGTGATGTTCTTTAAAACCATAAACCCTCATTGATATAATACTGCGAACTGCACCTTTACCTACTGCACGAACAGAAAAAAAAAAAGAATTGAAAGGGCTCTTAAGAACTGCCATCGTAAGTACGAAAAAAAGCTGACAGCTTGTTTATTTTATATTTGAAACCACTTTGTGCAATGCATGCCATAACCATTTCTCTCGATTCGCCTAAGTCTAGTGGGCGGTCGAGATTGCAATATGGCTTTCTATTCAATTTTTAATGATATCTTTTGTACGAGAAGATGAGAAACAGACAGAAACACTGCACCGTTGTGCTATACTTTCTTTATTATTCAATTGACTTTATTGCTCTATTACTATCGTCTGACGCAAAGTATACTCCGAACAAAAGTAATTTTCTTTGTGATTACCACTTCGTTGTCGTTGACAGGGTAGAAATAAATACGCGCCAGACATACCTACTTTTGATGTGTGCGGAACGGAAATTACTCCTTGCAAGCAGCATAGTTTACAAATAATATACCTCTGGGGCTGGGCCGTAACAATTTAACAACAGCAACTAAACTTTATGGCTTTTAATGTGCTTCTTTTCACTTCGTTATGCCAATAAATATCAGTATCGTAAAAGTATTCAAGTCATGTTCGCTGCTAATTTTGACTCTGATTATGTGACTACGAGAATGTCTTTTTTGAAAATAATTTACCAACGTTTTCCCCATACGGACACATTATAGTGAGCACGAACATGTGCTATACCTATATACATTTTTGTTGTTCGTGTATTTTGGGTTACAAAAGGTTTTTTTAATATTTATAGTACCTATGCATTTTCCACAATGGCGATAGTTTTGACGCATAGTTATAGTCTGTAGGAGACTCATATTTAATTCAAAGGTTATTACAAAGGTAAATAAACTTGAGATTAGGTTTCATTTATAATTTCTTTCCTTTACTTTTTTTAGCCAGAATGGAAAAGACTGAGATTAGAAAAGGAAAGTTGACTAAAAAGGTCCCGGAGCCGGAAAAAGTTGCCTCCACATAAAATACCAACTTAGCAAAAAAAAAAAGTATCAAAGCAGAACAGCAAAGAAAAAAAATCTAAAAATTGCTACGAAAAGTCATTTAAATATCTGATAAACTGAAATATATTTTAATTTACTAACAAAATTCGTTAATTCATATACCCAGGCATGAAAGTGTCGAGCTTTTTTTTTGCTGAATCCGAGTATGTGAAAGAGTGTGTACTGGTTGAACTACTACTGAAATATATATCCACCATATATAAATATAGGTATTCACATTTCTTCTCTGTTAAGAGGAAGTCAGCTCTTCTTAACCTTTCCTTTATAATATTTAAAATACAACCACAACCCTTGTTCGTGGTTTTTTTTTTCATTTCATGTGTCGAAGAATTTTCTATGTCATGTAAAAAGCAAATACCAACAAACATAGACGGACTTGCAAAAAGGATGCTGAAAGTGAAACACAAGCTCTCTTCAATGCCTCTTGATGGCATGGATGGGTCCCTTTGGAGTGTCTAACGCAAAATCAAATTTCTGTACTTAGCATCCACTTTAACTGAGTTAGCATGTTCTTTTATGAACTTCCATTGTTACAATTACTATAAGTGTTGTAAATTAATTTTTTTAGTCTCCAGTGGCAACATGCACTTATATTAAGGGCAGCTTAGAAATAGAACCACACGTTTACTCATACTCGTGGGAATACAACAAAACAGTGAAACCCTCCATTGAAATTTAAGTGGACACTTGCTATATGCTGGAAACAATTTAATTGGTTTTGCTGAAAACGAAAAGAGCACCGAGCGTGTTTGTAAAGGATACTTTACTGACTAATACCCTATTCACAGCACTCGAAAACTTCACCGGAAACAGAAGTTTTTCCATACATACGAGTATTTTAGTCTTCAATCGTTTTCCACGAAAACAACTTCCAATCATTGGGCTTTCAAACAAACACGCCTTTCGCGATATTTAGCAAATTCATCAGAGCAGCTTACCGAACAAATGTCACAACTCACAACTTAAAATCACTCACCACACTTAATTATTGTATTATTAGTAAGTGGTCTGAATTAAATTGATTCGTAAATTAATGCGATCGAAATTTGTAATCAAGACGTTTCACGACTAGTGACGCACAACTGATTGAAACGTCAAACGTTACGATTTTTCGACGAATACACGGTTTGCGAATAGGGTATAACCTATTTTTAGTTTCAGCCTTAAATTTAAGGGGTTCACAATGCAAAATATATATCGTCCATAAAATCTCAATCACTTTGAGCTCTAGAAATATCGTTATCGTTAAGGTTAATGTTTAGCAATGCTCAATCAATTTATGTAAGAGCTCGTAATTCATTACAGCACCTTTCTGTACGATGAGTTGAGATAAAATCACAGCCGAAGCCACCGTCATTAATTAAACGATTGAAACACAGAGACACTTTTGTTTTCACTGTAACATTGCTATCCATCATATTGTAACTCAAAATTTGTTATACACACTCATTCGATATTGATTTATTTAAAGTATTCGTGCACATCCGAGATACCTAAAGGCAGTCTGGAAATTTTTTTCGTGCGTAGGTGTGCTTTGGCAGACAATTTCTTTAACTGTAATTGGATTTTGTTTTTAAGACTTTGGCATGGAATATGTAGATGTTGCTGCCATTATTGAACTTGTATTAAATTGGTTTGTTTATTAAACTAAAATTTCGCTGGAGTAATCTAGTAAGTTGAGCGGGTATATTTAAAAGTTAGACAAATCCATACCACCAAGGGCTGCCCACTATCTCAACCCGAGTGTGTATTCACCGATGAAAGATGTAAGATTTTGGTCAAATGTACCTACCTCTGGCTATCATTTGTCATATAGAATCTTATTGTCGATAGCAACTATGCCCTTATATGCGAGCAACTTTCACCCCTTTACTTCACAAAATCCATTGGCTGTTACCAAAATAATTTATTTAAACAATAAGATCCGCAATATCAAGTTCGTTTATCAAATCCTTCGGATAATTCTGGTACAGGATACGCTATCTTTCGCCTTCGCCTATACATAAAGAGCCAACAATTGTATTAGATAGTTTGGCACCGATAAAGACTGCTAATAGCCAACATTGCGTAAACACATTCTGTAAGCTCAGTACCAATAACAACACAACAAGGACATTGAACGAAAAATCAAATGAAGGAGAGGCTATGCACGTTTGCTGCGGGAGGTTACGTGCTTGGAATTTAATCCAGAGAATCTAACAATGGAACAACAAATTAGAGCGTAATCGAAACGTTTATGGTTAATTGCTTGGATACATTTTGCTTGAAGGAGAGACAGATTAGGTTGGCTACTGAAAGGATATTGACTAATGAAAATGTGCAATTGGTACAGATAGAAGCTTTACAGTTGTAAGATCAAAATCGATTTAATTTCGGTAGTAGTCCTTCCAGTAAATTGAACGAAATACTGTGAGCTATGTGAAATAGTAAATCGCAAACCGTGATAGTTGAAAATTAGAAACAAAACACGTGAGAAATGCCTTAAATTTCAATTCGTATTTTCTTCAATTAGTAGCAGCGACAAAGTATGTACTTTTTAGGTTCCCTTTGAAATTATTATTCGAATGAGAAGCTACCTTCCGATTCAGCTTATATTTTGTCAAAATTAAAGAGACTTTTGGAATAATTGCGTTTGAGTAATCCAGTAAGTCGAGCGGTTATATATAAACGGTAAGGCGTAATTAAAAAGGATTTGTCGCACATTTGTTACTCAGGATTTCATTGGGGTTTCACTAATTGAAATGAATTTTGTGTAATACCACATCAGATCAAAGCGTTAGATAATCATTAGCTAGCCATGCCATTTTGCCACACGAGATTCGAGATAGCCACACAAGCTCTACTAAGCGGTTTCTCGCTCCTTGCATACCACATCTGAAAATATAAAATAAACCCTCAGTGTTTAAGTGTTTGCCCGCATGAGCCGGCACACTCTTTCAATACATTTGCGGATATACCATCAACCACGTATAGCTGCTTCAATCTTCAAAACCCTATATTGATTTTCCCTCGTTTTGTTTATTTTTTCCTACTTCGCAAATCCACCTCATGCAAACAACCCAAAGGAAGGCAAAATCGTTTTCCTCTTTTGTGTAGTTAGTCATCGCAAATATCTGAAACATTTCTCCTATTAGTTGATCAGATTCCCTTACTCTTAGAGCTTAATTGGAAGGATTTTAGCCCTGCAATCCGACTTCAATAATAGAATTAAACGTCAATAGCCGCACTGTCTGGAGGGGTGAACTGTCAATTAAGCGCGAATTGTTTTCTATATGTATCGAGAAACGTATAAATAATCCCGATGAAGGCTAAGCAATAAACAATTCGAAAGAGGATTGAAAACTTCGCAGAAATATAAGCAAACTGCCACAGAAAAAAGTTCAAACATAAAAACGGGGGGGAAATTATGTTAATCGTGAGGGAAAAAAAACCTTCGCCAATAAAGGTTTACCGCAACTGTCCCACTCCACCCATTCAAATTCGCGGTTTATCCATCTGGCGTTGAATTTTCGCACTTTTGTTTTAAGTTTGTAAGATATTTAATTAAAATGAAGCCTCGTTGGTTTTTAAACGAGGGGATGTTGGTTTTTGTTTGTTTCCCCATGCAGGTCATTTCCCTGTGGACGGAGGATGGAAAAAAAAAGTTTCGCTAGTGGTAGAAGTTTTATTAAAGTTAAATGCAGTATAATAAAATAGTTTTGTACCATTAACAATTGGATTCGCATGTCGTGTTCTAGTTTGTTAACGTAGATTTGTTATGACAATTCGGTGAGGCTACTCAGAGCTAGCAATTACAGTCACCTTTAACTCAGAGAAAAGTAAAAAGCTGTGTTTTCCCTCGCTATCGCTTAACTCAATTTGGGTCGTTAAAACTATATAGCCTATAAAAGTGTGCAACACACAAATGGAAAAGGAGTCCGTTCTGAATAAATGAGTGTGCTATCGAGATGCTTTCTCATTATAAACCTTTTTTAAATGATATTGCTTTCGTGTTAAGTAGGAAAAGCTTAGGATTACTTTGAATTATTGATTTGATTTGGTGCTGTAGTATGGGTAAATAGGTGTGTTTTGTTATTCTGGTAATAGAACATTGAAACTGTTGATGGGAATTTTTTAAAGGGACCATTCAGTTTCGTGGTATTTATGAAAGGTGTCTATTTGAACGGGCAAAAATTGGGTAGCCCCATTCATATGCAACTTAAAAATAATCAAAGTGAAGTGAAGTGATTTTGAACCAATGTTCGAATATAGAAGTGAATCCTAGATCATTCAAGATCCTCCAAGGAGGCAAATATTAGTTCTGTATTCTACAAATCGTATTCATTTCTGCAACAAAATGTTATTTGCTAAATATTAACTTAAAATAATATAATCGAGCAGATAAGACTCATCTTTCAAACTTTTCAACCACGTCTCGACATATCTACAACAATTTAAAGCATCTGTGTACTAAAATATAACCTCTAAGATATAATTTTTCGTCATTAATCATTTAATTAAAATTTGTACATCACTGGTAATACATTTTTGTACAAAAAGTTACGATAGTCTAAATGACAAAGCCACCACAAGAATATTAAGAACCGCACTTAATCCTAGATCGTAAAAATGTATACAACCTGCAGTTTGGTGAATAATGTTGATACTGACGTTCTCAGGTTTTCGTGTGGCAATCATCACAAAGCTCCAAAGCCACAACCCCAGAACTTCAGCTAGACATATTTGCTTGCCGCATCAAAGAGAAAGGTGGTTAATGGATAACATAGACTGCGAGACTATTTCAGAAACCAAATCGCCGCAATCATCATAGCAATATCTTGAGTAGGAGGACAGTTCACACCACAGGATATGGGTTTAAACTATCAGTTGTATTTTGGAAGTCAAACACGTCAACTAAAACAGAGCCATATTTCCATTTCAACGTTCAACTTATGGCTTCGACGGGCTTGATTTGTAGATTTTGTCAATCGCGTTATAAATGCACACAATTAGGACCCTTTCCACAATTCCATGTCCTGGAAACTTTTGTTCTCTTCTGTTAAAAAAAAATTCTTCGGTAGGTACGCGAATATTTTAAAAGTCATTATCGAGATTTACTTTTCAACTCAGATTCAAAGTTTAAACACCGTCATTAACAGATGTCTCCATTAGTTGAGTTCCTATCCATTATATCCATCACTGTTAACCAGACTAAGGCAATTGAAACACAAATCAACTGCGAATGCATATAAATCATAATTCCTTAAGTTGAAGGCAGTATTGTGTTGTTTGGCAAATTGAGTAAGAGTGCTCACTGCTCATGGTATGATTGCTCTTGTAATCGAAACAACATAAATCAAAGTCAAGTGCAGTCTGCTTTAGCAACCATTTCTGGATTGGGGAAATATGTATCCGTCGTAACAGACAAATGGAAGGTTCGGTTTGAATTTTGGGCGCTTGTAGATTGTGCCACTAACAATACAGAATACACACATACCGACAGAGGAGACAATGGTCATTAATTTCCGACAAATTACGGAACATTGTATGTGCAATGCGTACTCAATACCCAAACATATACGGCTATGCAACCGTTTATATATGCAACAAACGATGCTTATGTATTAACGATCAAAGATGGAGCTGCTCGTATATCTGACGTTCGGGTCAGTGTATACTGCAATATTAAAGGTCCAGAAAGTAATGCTTTTGTCCACAATAAGTTTTATCCATGATGTAGGTGTTGGTACTTTTTTTTCGTTTCGTTTCCATAACCAAAGAAATTATTTCCGCACAAAAGTAACTTTCTATCAGCTAACTTTATACTTCTCCCATTTACATTGTTTACCATTTCGGGCTTAACTCTTCAAAGCGTCTCCGTAAATTTCTCACATTTTCTCCAATTTTCCCAATTCCCTATTAATTCCACTTTCACAATAGAATGTTTCGGTTTCGACATTTGAACAAAAACGAATATCGTTAAATAGAGAAAAGTGGAAGGAAGTAACTAAGTACTTTTCGTAGAAATTGAAAAAGTTTCCACTTTGGTGTGCCCGAAGATAGGAGTTTTTTCCACCGACAAAAATGACGGAAAAAATAAAATGAAGCAATATTATCAAAAAGGGAAAGAAATAGAAGTAAAAAATAAGATCAATGGTAGTAGTGTCACCCTAAGGGGGTAGTTATATCTGAGTAGAGAGGGTGTTATTTCAATTCGTCTGCCTACCTATGAAACCCTTAATTTCGTTTGCTAATTTCCAAGGCAAGATTTTGTGTTCTTGAAATTGCATTGGCTGAAATAATTTGCCTAAGAGTATTCACGAATATCTTTTAAGCAGGAACGAAATGTTTAAATTTTTAAGTATGCTAGTATGGATGAAAAGATAATGAATCAATTTGTTGTATTTGTTTTAAGCCCAACTAGCGCCGTTTGTTAGAGACTAGTAACTTAAAATTGTAGGGAAAACCGATTTTGATGAGTGAGGTGTCATTAGATTCGTAGTCTTACCTGGACTGTCATATGCTAAAAAAGTAAACAATAAAAAAAGTTAACTTAACACACCAAAAAACTAAAACGGCTGTTACGCCCTGAACTACGTCCACCTTAGTCACCCTGAAAACAAATAATTTCAAACGCTTTAAGCTAATTTTGTTTTCTAATTTTAAAAAACCAACAATATTTTCCATATGAGCAATGCAGAAATTTAAAAAACTTGCAAAGGTTTTAACGACAGAGGACACCAAAATGGTAGCCAACAGCAAGGAAAAAGTAGGTAAGCTCTCAAAGATTTCTTCATATTAAATGAATGCAATAAAGAGGCAAACGCGAGTGGAATAATTCCCAGAGTCATAGATCTTCATATTCGTCTAAATGCAACAGTCAATTACGCTAATGGTAGGTATACTCCACGAGAAACGATTTTTATTGTGTGCATATGAATAAAAGACCTACTCGTCAAAAGTTAGAAAAACTTGATCGATTGGAATGGATTTTTTTCCTCCCTTTTGTACAAATGTTTACGCTGGAAAAATGTAAATTTTCTGAATACAACATAAAAGCAAAGTTAAAGAAAAGAAAAACATGTTCTCAAAGTCAGGCGAGATAGAATATTGCATATATGATTGAACGGAATACATAAAGTCAATGATGAACATTTTTATTCTGTTCAACAATTTTTTTTGTTGATACATTTTCAAAAGTCTGGAAGCAATTACGTTGCAATTCTGTAGCCTGATTTAACCTTATTTTCTTAGTTTTAAATGGAATTTAATGAACGAGCAGTCTGAGAGGGTTTAGAAATAGTTTCGTGTGTTTGAAATCACTCTCTGCATCAAGTAGGTATAATGATTTCGAAATAAGTTCGTATTTAGGTGTCATATGAGCTAATATTTATCACAAGTACATAATAAATAAAAGAGAAAATTGTAAGGTTTCGGTTTGTATGCGGATTTGTACCACGCTCATTTATTTACTCAATGATTTCTCAGAAAAACGTTAGGCTTTAAATGAGCAGCGTTTTGTTTTCGTTTCATTGCAAAAAATTAACTTCGTTTTCTTCAGATTAGATGTGGATACGAGTATAGTCGGTAGTAATCGTTGAGCTATTTTCGTTCATTTGTATGGCTTTCCTAAATGTAAATACGACTTTGAGTGGACTTTATTTCGTGTTGACTCAGGAATTATTTATGTTGTTTTGTTTTTAGCAAGGTCCAAGGCTACAAGTAAACATATTTACAAAGATGGACATCGGTGCATATTTCAGTAATCTATGCATTACAAAATAATTTAAATACGCTTTTAAGGAAATGAACGATTACTTCGTTGGGCGTGAAAATTGTAAAAACACATTTTGCATAATATTGAGGTGGCGCACAAGTTGTCACTTGCCGCTGCCGTTCTTCAGCTGCAACATTTTTGTTAATAAAAAGCTGATGGTTTTGGAATATGTTTATTTGATGTCTTAAATTTGTTCCATTAAGAGAGAAAATGATAGTGACCCGCCGCCAAAATTGGCTACCATTATTGGGGCCCAATTTTTTTAAATTTTCCCTAACTCTTGGCAGAACTTTCGGTGATGGGTCCTTGCCTCTTGACGGATATGCTCTTTTAGAGTTTCACAAGTGTGAAGCTTGCTCATATAGGCTTACAACTTTAAGAAACCTCACAAAAATAAGTCTGGATTGGTTAAACCACCCTCGTCGCCCATGATGATTTCCGATGAGAAGTTGTCTAACTCATGGCCGAGATTCGGGATGGCTTGAGCCTAGGTTGGATGCCTGATGCACTGTTGGCACTTTGTAAGGGCACATCTTCAAGTCTTTCAACAAAATTATTCGTTAGACTTCCGATTGATGTCCAATTGCGTGGCACGTTGTCTGGTCGATTTTCCGGGGTCCTCTGCGACATCTTCAGCCACAGTTGCGATATTCTCATTGCCACGGAGCAACCCATAGCTAGCAGGATACATATCGTGTTTTCCCGTAGGTACTCTCATATAGTCGAGTGGCTAAACGTCGTAGTGTTTGCCCACTTTTTGTCGGACGATCTGGATATTAGTGCCAAAATTCACACCGCACCACCGCAAACAAATTAAAAGATTTATATATCGTTTTCTAGGAGTAACGATTGATGTCTCATTTGTATTTTGGATCTGTTTGCTTCACAAATGTCAAACTAGCACTGACATTTGCCGCCATTTGTAAAAACTATAGCAATTTCCCATGTGGTGACTTTCACGCCATCTTGTGCTTCTCCATATTGAACACATAGTGTGTATTCACATAGGAATATGTTCGTGTCTTGGCTGACATAATATGTTATGTTTTGTCACATGCAGTTTTGCTGCAAGAAGTTTACATTACCCCCCCCTGCATCTGTTCGACTGATTTTCTGCTCTAGAGAGATGAGAATGCCTTGCCCGAAACGTATTTAAATATTTAATTTATTGGAAGCACACCAAAGTGGGTCACGACTTAATAAAAAAACTATAATTACATAAAAGAATGCAAATCTTCTAGGGATTAAACAAAATGAAGTCCCAGTGGCAATCAGCTGGAACAAATTCCATCAACTCATCACAATTTACATAACTCCGGCTTGCACATTCATTTTCTTTTCGTCTTCGATACATAATATTATTAGGCCTTTAGTTTTGTTGGCTTTTCTTTTTTGTCTTCGCAGAAGGATAACAGATCAATTTGCCGCTTTCCTGTGCGTCATTATGGTACGGCTTATGGCACTCAACGAATCGCAATGACTTATGTAAAAATAAAACATACCGAAATAAATAGTGCTTTTACATCCATACATTACATAACATCCTACACGTGCCCCATATATTATCATTACGGTGACAACTCATCCACTCGTATTTGGATTCCTCTTTCACTTAGGTTTCACGATGCAGACATTTAGATTACGAATAGCCTCGTGTTTTGCTCAGATTTTCTTAATAAATGAAACGGTATTTTGTAATTTGTGTCTCTGCTGCATAGATGGTATAGAAACGATGTAATTTTCGTTCCTGCCGAAACTGCTGGGTCACGTGACAAGGATTACTTTTTTCATCACTGGCAATGAAACGTTAAGGTATATCTGCTGAAAATGCCTTCCACAAATGCGAGTTGGTCAAATCAAGTCCACAAGACACTTTAATATAACCTTCAGGAGTTGGTATACTTTTGTCTCATTTCCGGAGTCCGGACCCTAACAGAGTCAGATTTCATTCCAAATCGGCATTTAATTAATCAAAAAAATTATAATCAACTTCTTTATTCTGCAAAGAAACTCCACGACGCGCAAGCACATTAATCATAAAACGGATGAAAATTTAATGAGACACATTCTCGATTTGGAAACAAAGTTTTGGTGAACCCTTTTTAGACCTATTTCAAAATGGCACAGCAGCCACTAAACTTAACATTTATAGTATGAGTTAGGTACTTCAAAAGTTTTCTAATTACATTATACATATCAACATGAACTAAAATTAAAATCAACAGTTACAATGACAAGAAACTTTTGTTCAACTCAAAACGAAGACAAATGGCCCGAACTATTATTTCGAAGAAAAATAGAGAGCAGCCCATTCATAATAGAGGTTATATTTTGTCGGTTGTTATTTGTTTGATGTTTATTGGCCTACCTACTAAACGAAGAGCTGAATAATTCTTTTGGGAAATTTTACATTCACTCCTAGGGCCGTCGTAACAATGAACAAAATAAAAAATAAGTTATTTTTTTCTTAAATTTTCTGAAGCTCGATGGTAGGTCGTAGATGATAAACTTACCTTTTTTCGGTATGTACGGCAATTTACAGCTAAGGCGTGTGGATAATTTCGAGAGCAAATCTCTTGAATGTGGATAATAGAGGGTGTTGCGATTTGAAAAAGGTATCCGTTGCCGTAACCCTTTTTCAACCTACAATCAGTCAATCAGTATGTTTTCTTTTGCGGGGGTTAATAAAACATAAAAACGAAAAGCAGCATGGTCTGCAATGTTATTTGATGTTCGGTTTTACGTTTTATGAGCAATCGTAAAGTCTTAAAGCTGACTTCTAGCTGGGTAATTTCGGAAACGATAAAAGCATCGCTTTTGCGGCCAGTGGAGCAATTTGACAAAATCAGTCATTGTATATGTATTATTTATCCACGAATCACGACCACAGTGGTACGTTGTGAATTGCATGCTCCTTTAATCTTAATCTGTGAAGGAGGGGATTTTCGCCAGCACAAAGATGCCGTATTTCGAATTGGTCTTGGGTTTTGCAGTATAGTCAGCTATGTCCTTAGAGAGTGAAGCCATTTTGTAAACATTTGCTTTGCATGAAAGGCAATAAGCGAAAAGGTGAATACCATCTGTTGACCTTATTAAAATCAAATAGAAGAGGAGAAAAGGCGAAAGACCGTCAGAACCGGCTGGTGGCTTGTAAATAAGGGCCAATTTTAAGCGCATGACAGTAAACTATAGGATCTACTTCCTAATACAAACTATGGTAATTGACTGATAAAATGAAAATAGGAACACATGTGGACTCTTATCAAATAATGACTATAAGTGATGTAGCTATAGACTACAACTCCAACCAAAGCCTTTGTAAACAACAAACGTTTTATAGGTATAAGCAAATTTTTCTGTTGAAATATTAATCTAAGAGAACAGAACAGAGTCTGGAGAATAATAATTAGTGGTGGTGGTTAGTGTTACCTACTTTCAAATCCCTATAAATGCAACCGAAGGGCTAACAATTTGTTGTTCCCTCAAACAAATCATCAAGCGGAACTTAAAAATAATTTTTGCAAAAATTCCCCCGCAAACAAAGCCGGAAAGGTTAAGTGTGCCTTCCCAAAGCCCTTTGAAATTTAGAAATAGGATATAACAATTGATGATCAGTGATGGCATTTTTATTGCTTGATCTACGATTTTCGAAGGCTTGGAAGCATTTAAAAAAAAGGAATAAAAAATGCCAAATGCCTTTTAACATTTTCCGAATTTGGTTGTTTTTTTTTCGAATTTTTGGTCTTTTTTACCGGAATTGTGGTCATTTGTGTACATTAACCTAATATACAGGGCATTATAGTTTTAGATGTTTTTCACGGCTAAAATACAACAGCTGTTTTTAGATTCCTCCTCGAACTGAATGTATACTTTTAATTTTTGATTTCTTAAAATATTTTTTTTTTTTGTTTTTTTTTTGTGAAGACTGATAATTAAATGTTCAATAAAGTTAAATAAATTCATTGTTTCAAAAACATGTTCTTTCCGTGTTATTATTTTCGCAGTTATTTTTAGGCAGGGAATTCCTTACTAAAGATAGAGTTTTATTAATAAAATAATATTTTTTTTTAAAGCACATGGAAACACATTTTATGGAAATATTTTGTTTACCACTTCTTTCTGCTTGATACGCTTGATTTTCTTTTTTTTTTTTATTTATGGCAACACTGATGATGATGATGACTGCCTTTCTAGGCAAATCATTGATATGGAAAATAAGTAAAATAAATGAATTTGGAGCTAGGCTAAAACATCTTGATGTGTACACATCTTAACCTTGTCCTCGTTAACAGTCAGGACACTGACCGTCCGTCTATTAATATCGAAATCATCAGCATTTACGACTATAGTTCAATGATGTTGGTAATCTGTTTTTCACTAAATATTAGATATTCACAATGTTAGAAAACAACACCTCAAAGCCGACAAACTACTGCCCAAAGCTACGAACAAAGTTGAAATCATTTAGAATTAATTTGTATCAAGCTCCATAACCAAGCAATTCCACGTATTTGATATGTGTGTTCTCAAAGCCACTATAACTTGACTAAAAAAAGTATACAACATTTCATGATACCTATATTCATTGTAGTTCGCCAGAAGTGTCCTAACGGAAAAACGACAATAATTACATTAGTGTTTCAGACTTGAACCACGCCAATGGGCAATTTAAAGTTTTTAGATGTTTCTATACTTGTGTGCTCCTTTGCGTGGTACCCTTGTCCGATGGGATAACGAACGAACGACAAAAAAAAAAACTTGAATGGAGCGGGAGCAAACAATACAGAAACGGGAAAATAAAACGTTACAATAAAACTTTTAGCATTTCCACCTCTGCATTGTATGTTTGTGTGAATACGTTACGAAGCCTCGCGTAGCCTCTAGCATACCAAGGATGCCATGAAGTTACTGCAGTCGTTTCGGTCTATGTAACTACTTTTGTAAATATACTTTAAAATGTTCACTTACGGGTTTATTTTCAGTTTTATGTCTACGCCATTGTAGAAGTAGTTTTATAGATGTTTTTTTTTTTTTTCCAAAACTTTTGCCCCTTCGCATCTAAAACGCGGATGAAAAACAATGTATACACGTGACCTGGACCCGGACCCGTCTATTTTCACAAAGCAAAACCTAACAATTTGTAAATATGCAAACCATGTGAAAGTTGAGTTCCGTATTGTCAAGCAAATGGTGAATAAGTTACTGCAGTTAGTAACCAAGTATAAAACACAGAGATGGAGATATATTTTCTACCAATTGAGTTGCTAAATTTTTCACTGCAAACATGAACCGTGGTTAACCAATATTTTGTGTGTTCTATGTATGGGATAATGCTACTATGTAGTGACTTTTCGTCGAAATCTAAAGCAACACTTTGAGAGGAAATAAATTAATTTCAACGATATCGTTCTGAATAAAGTATGTTGTATATGTCAAAGTAGAATACGAATGTTACTTTACATTTGTAGATCAAGTAGTTTTAGTTTTTATTATAAAACAATACCTTGTGAGTGGGTTTATCGCTTGAAGACGAATCCTGACGGAAGTATTGATAAGTATAAGGCAAGATTAGTTGCCAAAGGATTTGCGCAGCGTCAAGGAATAGACTACAGTCAAACTTATAGTCCCGTAGCAAAGATGACAACAATTCGTTCTATTTTAAGTATAGCTGCAAGCGTGAAGTTACACCTTCCACAGTTTGACGTGGCAACAGCATTCATATATGGTGAGTTAGAAGAACTCATTTATATGAATCAGCCAGAAGGATATAACGATGACACAAATAAGGTCTGCGAACTAAAGAAAAGTTTTAAGATTGTATCAAAGAAAGCTGTATATTTTTTGGGACTTGAAATTGAACAGGAAGAAAACAAAATCAAAATAAGTCAAAAAGCGCATGCAAGTAGAATTCTTGAACGCTTTAATTTTCAAGAGTGTAAGCCGATTTCCACGCCAATATTAAAGTGTTCTGAAACTTCAAAAGCAGGGAAAGACAACGTAAAGAAGCATGATTTTCCCTACAGACAAGCAGTTGGTTCTTTGATGTATTTGATGCTTGGCACAAGGCCAGATCTAGCTTACAGTATTGGTTTTCTTTCAAGATCGAAGGAAAATCCATCTGTAGAAAATGTCGTGAAAATAAAAAGATTTTTTAGATAGGTGTATTGCGGGAACCCTCAATTTTGGAATAACTTACTACCAAAACTTAAAAAAAAAAGAATTTTGGAGTGCTTTAGTGATGTTGACTATGGTGGATGCACAAAAACAGGTCGATCGACATCCGAAGTAGTTGTTATGTATTCTGGAGGAGCTATTTCCTGGCTTAGTCAAAGACCATCAATGGTGGCAACCTCAACTACTGAAGCAGAAATTGTAGCGGCAAACGAAGGAGCCAAAGAAGTGATTTGGTTAACAAAATTATTTGGGCATATTGTAAAGTTAAGACAAGTCCTGCTGCAGTAAGGCTGGTCCAAAATAGAGAGTTTCATCGAAGAACGAAACACATACTATCAAACACTTCTTTATTCGGGAAAAGATAACTGAAGGCAATCTTGCAATTCAACAAATTTCAAATGAGGAACAAGTTGCTGATGTTATGACAAAGCCACTACCAAGGATTTGTTTACAAATTTGGTGCAATGGAATGGGTCTTTCATAGATTTTTTTTTTGTTATTATCTCATAAAGTTGACATTATCTCTTAAAGTAACAAAGGGAAAGTGTTAGAGTAGAATACGAATGTTACTTTACATTTGTAGATCAAATAATTTTTTGTTTTTATTACAGCTAAATTAAAACTTATTTTTCTTAGTCATTCCTGAAACCTTGTAGAGACTACATTGCTTGTAAATAATAAATATAAAAGCACATATTATATAGCTAACAACGACCTTGAGGATATTTCCAAGACTTTCTTGACAGTTGTCGCAAACAGAATAAAATATCTGCTTAAGTTTTGACGGCTCATACATTTTTTCAACAATTCTCAGTACCTTAGGCGACTCAAACCTTTATCAAACTCATTGCAAAAGATCCGAAAATCAGGATCTCTAATGAAACAATGGTTGGTGTGAAAAGGTTCACTTCGTGGAAAATAAAGTTATACGAATTGAATTATCAGCACTCCGCAAAATACACGCGATATAACAAATTTATTGACTTCTAAAGGAATAACAGGTATAGAACGAGAATATGTATGAATTCATAGAAGAGGGAACATACACCTTTCGTGCATAAAAGTGTCGGCATTATATTTTTCAGCCAGAATTTAAACTTTTGTCGGGTGCTAAGTTTCCCGAATAAAATTTTTAATAGATCAAGTTATTGCATTTATATTCAAAACCGGAAGCGATAAGTTCTTAACACATTTCCTAGCTTTCTACGTGAGATTTTAATTTATTCTGAAATTAATGAGCCGGCTTTTATTTCTTTTTTCAAAAATTTTTACTTTCATCATCAGACTACGAACAAATCAAAGCAGGCAAATAAACTGTATTATGTTTATTGAATAATTCGAAAGGGATTTTATTACGACACAAATGCACTCTGATTTGCATGTGATATTTAAAAGATCAGCGGATAATGTGTTTTGTTTTTTTGCTTATAATAAGCCTCAAAAAGCCTTTGAAAGATATCTATTGGGCAAATTTACTTGCAATTTATATATTTATTTTTGTAGAATAAAATAATAGTTGTGAAAGAAACCATTGACCTTATAAAATTTTAATTCTGCAGTGACAGCAAATGTAATAGATTCCAAGAAAGTTGTCGGACTAGTAAATGTGGAGGTCTTGTTGTTTATTGGTACCGTTTCACAAATGCTGTTTACTCAAGCTGACAACCAATTAATTGTCGACATTAGTAATTCATTATTAGTAAGGCCGATTGTGTTGTTATGTCCATTGTCTTTCGTTCATAGGGTAATGTCTGTCTGTCTGGCCCCATCCTACATAAACACCGAGCGGCGAGTTAGAGCTAACACACATGTTACAATTTTATTAACAAACGTGTGCAAGTCTTCACTGCCATGAATTATTAACGAGCCGAATTCTGCCTAATTATTACTTGTTAATTTTTCTTTTCTTCTTTAGCAAGTATTATTTGGAATTGAAATCAATTAAAAAAAATTCTCTATACAAGCTGTTTTTCACTTCCGAAAAAACAAAACGTAATAAATAATAAGAGTTTACATTGAATCGTCTTTGCCAGCTGGACTTTCTATAGACCTTTCGCTTATTGCCATAGATTTAAAGTTGATGCTCCACTAATGCTACCGGCTGTCCACTTTGGTGTATCATTTCATCGATAGTCTTATTCCATACTTGATTGTAGCTCGGTATATCTAAATTTTTTTAGTGTAATCTTTTGTGTTTTGGTAACTATGTACCTATATTAACTAGGTATATTAATTTAAGAATTGGGACGTTCGAAATTCTAGTTTATTAAGACAGCACTCGTCTCTCTTCTGGTTGATTTAGATTGATCACACACATCTAGTAATTGATTTCCTTAGAGATTTAGACTTATAAAGCAGGGAAACAGTACAAAAACCTAACAAAACTTTAGGAACTTGTATAAAGCATATATGAATGCGCTATTAAATTGACTCTAATGCGAACCCTCATTGAGAAACTTGTATGCCATTAGTAACAATCATGTAACAATTGAGGACATCAAACTTTTACGGTTACTGTTTTTTTTTTCCCTTAGGTGAATTCACAAACATCGGCCACCAGAGATCAGACAACGCGTCAAATTGAAGTATAGAGACACATACTCGTATTTCGTCAAAATCGCTTTGGGGGAAATGATAAACTCCGACTTTGCCCTATTATGGCTATCAAATATCAATTATTTTATGAGTATCAAGTGATAATTTAAAGCCCATTGTGAATTCTAATCAAAATATCATTGATAGGGGGCTCTGTTTTGAAGTTTCTAATTTGTATTTGGTTTTTGTTTTTTTTGGCTGGTATCTAATTTTGGTGAAACTAGTTGTATTTATTAAACAAAATTCGTTGTTTTGTTAATTGTTTTTTGTTTAATAGAAAACATCCCGAAAGATTTATAGAATTTATTGATGAAAGTTCGGACCTCGGTTTAAAGTCGTTTTTTATCAATAAAAACAAGGAAATACATTTTATGATTTGATGTTAATAGAAATAGTTAACCGCCCGAATATTTGATGCGTATCAACAAGAAATTTGTAGTTGCTAGAAAATTTGATGAATATCAAATTTTTTTACAACCGTAATACTAAGTTTATCGATAAAACTATTCACAATAGATCTTAAATCTAATGCAATTCACAATTCATCAAAAATGTTGATTCATTCATTTTGTTGATACGTATCAATTATTATCACATATCGTGTTGATATTTGATAGCCATAATAGGGCTGTGAGTCTCTTTTGTATGAACTGACACTAGTCAAACCGCTCAGGGTAATATGTAGCTTACCCCAGTTGGCTTTCTCCGAGGCCCACCTCAGAAAAAAATGTCCACTACGCCAATGTGTTGTTGATGTTACTTTCGGCTTCCAAGCCTGTGATCCGGGTCTTTAAAGTGGATTTTCTAATGAGAAGTAGGGTTGATTCCATGAACAAATTTAGAGTAATGCTTGTTTCCAGTGTTAATTAAAACTAGAACGATTAATACTCAAACGCCCTCACTCTAAGCAAACCATATGTGAGCTCCATAATTTCACATTTCGTTATCCTTTTCAATTAATTGCTTAGTTAACAAGCTTTCTATACAACTAGTGTGAGTGGCAACCTCTTTTTTCACTCCATCCTATCAGCTAAAACCCTCGGAGAGTACTTTGCAAAGCGTCAGTTCCATCGCCGAGTGATTTTCTCGTGAATTATTTACCAAAAATCCTAATGGCTCGTGAAACTGTAACGACTTTTTGAAGCCAAATAAATTGGAGTGTGCTGAAAAGTCCGACGAAAACCATATACTTGCGTACACATTTTATTATTTCTACTATACAAATACACATAACGAAAACAACGCACGTTGGGATTACGGTCTGCAGAGTATTTTACTTCCACCATTCCATGCTGAAACGGCACGATTCTCATAACCGGGATCCAACGAGGGCAATCCGGACGAGGTTTTATTACGAGGTGCATAAACAAACCCGAAAAGGTAAAACTCCCTAGCAGAGAACTGTGAGATAAAAATGCACCAGACATCAATTTCCGCATCAGTTTTGAAACAACTTAGCTTACATTATTGTTAATCATTTGGAAATGAGCAACTTGGCTCTGTAAAGTCGCAGACGAAATGTTATTCGACCCATATTACAAGAGTGAGTGTTGCCTTAAATTTCATTATCACATTTCCATTCGATTGCATAAGGTAGGGAAATCGTGGTGGTTCCCTCAAGAGCGGTACAAATCGAAAGTATATCAGCCTCATGACCCAATGATTCTTTCCCAATCGTTTGTACAGATGTGTAATGTACAGCTTTGTTGGGAAGCACCACATCACACACCAAACCGAACATAACATAAAACCCATATAAATACAAATCGAGATGAAACCTTGCTAAATTCATTGTTGTGGGGGGTTGCTGGGCGCTGCCAATTGTCAGAAGCACAGTGCCATTGCCTGGACAAAAATGTAATCAAGTAGAAAAGCTACCGATTCATGAATATCAAGGGCCAATTTGAAATTGCAGTTGAGGGGATGTAATAAGTTAAACAGCCACCAGCCCTGAGTAAGCTACGAGTATACTCGTATCCTATGCGGAAGGTAGTCCCCAGTCAGATTGTGCCGGTGGTCAGCACATAGCATTGCATCCTTACAGGATATTACACAATTTGTGTGCATTTTTGGATAATACACATTCTTTTGGCAGAGGCTTGAGCAGCGCCAATGAATTTCTTGCTTCGATAATGGATTCATCATTCAATTCCGTTCGATTATTGTTTTCTTTTTTCCTGTGCCATTCTGTCCGTGCACAGGAAGAACAGTACTATAATATAAAATCATGGATTTAATTTGCGCAAGCGGAATTTCAATTGAAAATTAATTAGTTTTCAAGAGGGTTGCAAGCAGTGATGTTTAAATTGTGCATGTCGATTAAACGAGCGGAGTGAAATGAACAGATAGAGTACTCGTAACTGCTAAATGCATAGGTATACATAAATAATTAAGGTTTAGCACAACCCCATTCAAAGGCTAAATTGTGTACTCATATCTAGTTTTATGGGAAAGTATATAGGCAGATAGTTTTATTACAAGAAGGTATTCACTTGGCAATCTATGCTGTGTTCCTGACCAAATTCTCATCCGGCGAGATGACCCTATTAGCGGAGAGAATAGGTTACAAGTATACCTATGCAAAAAGGTAGATGAAATATTGTTTACCGCCAATTCATAGTAGGCCACACAACCAAAGGGCAGAGTCGACCCCGACAGCCAAAGCAACATAATAAATCAAAATTACATGAATATTCAAATCGTAAATATAGATGTAACACTGAAAACAGGAAAACTCTTAAACCAAGCAAACTGCACTACAGAACAGCAAAACTTATTTGCACACACTAAGGCTGACAATTGTAATGAGTTGTTGTTAAATGTTCCAACCAATTAAAACAAGCTGCAAGGATCAATAGCGTTAACAACAAAATTTAGCCTCAAACAATTATACTACGCCGCAGTATGTTACACGCCACCGCGCCAGGACTTGCCCAGTTTATCTGCAGGGAATGGAATAAAAGTAAAAAAAATACTGAGAATATTGTTAAAACAATTGAAAACAAATAAATTGCTTCGAATGTTGGCATTTCCATTTACGCAAACATTAAGCAATACGAACAGCGAACAACGCGAATACAAGCGCCCGATCGATGCCACAAGGGGCGGATATGCGCATTTCAATTGCAAATCTAGCATGAAAAATGAAAATTCCAATTAACATGACTTCCAATATTTTTCCAAGTGAATAAATAAATGAGTATTTTCAGCCTGTTTGTTTGTTTATTCGTTATTTGCTCTCGCATTTCTTGTTTTGTTGTACCTAGCGTGTTTATGAAGTGGTATAACGTATAAGCAACGACTATAGTAAGGGGAGTCCATCGCGGATTGAAGGATTGTGTGTACCTACCTACTTAATACCAGCAGCGCCGATTGACATTTCGAAATTGAAAAATAGAGAAATATGCGTTAGATTGATGGATGCCGCAAACATTAATAAAAAATATTTTTAATTATCGCGTTTCCTTTTAATCACGGAAAATTATAATTTGTTTTTTTTTTTTAGTTATTCTGATTATGACTACAAATTCATAATGAAGCTCTGAATAGAATATAATATTGTTCTTGCTGCAGTGCATCGCGTACTTTCCCTAGCCCAAACACTAACAATCCGGCAAACATTAGAAAGTAACCTAAGGGACTTGGATAGACTTCGAGCCACTTTCGTCTTAAACATCAAATCCATATCACAAATAAATATATAACATACATTTTCGTAACATATGAAACGTTCAAGGAGAACATTCGAACACCACCGATTATATTTTACTTTCACAGATTTTTTTTTTCTTTGCGATTGAATTTTAAGACAGATTTTGAATTGGTTTATTGTCAACTTTTTGCATTTGACATATTTATCAGTACCTGCCCGTTGAAATTCTCTGAGCTGTGTCGAGCCAAGAGAGGAACTACTCGTTACTCGTTATTTTGCTAATTTTCTCTTTTTCTGTCATTTTTGATGATAACGGGTATATAGACTTTGTGCGATTGCGTTCGATTTAAACCGCGTAGGTTTTTGCCTTTGTAATATTGAAGTTGGCATACTTTTGGCATTTTTTATATTCTTTTATTGAATTTTTATGTATATACAATTTAACTTAATGCTATAGGCAACAAATGGTGGGAATAAGTAATAGGTATTTAATATTGGCTCAATAACATTGGTCCAAGGGTATACTATGTTTGTTTTCTTAAATCCAGGCTACATAAATTGTAGCTGTCTTCTCGGATTCATACTCGTAGTATGTGCAGTAGGTATCATTGTCTGGGTCGACCTCAGGACGTTCAAGTCCGGGTGCTGATTATTTGAATTTGGCATACTGACACGTACCTACATATTTTCACGATATTAATGTCACGGTTTCACCCATTGCAAATATCTGTTTCCAATGGAATCGGTTATTGTATATACTTATCCTCACATTGTCTTCCAAGTGTTTCAGCACTTAAGGACTGATCTCCCCTTTTCTCGTTATTGCATCCGCATTACCTTGAAAATAGTTAAACGACTTTAAATGCTACGATTTTGATGGCCAGTCCACAGGTCTATTTCTGGAAATTACGTTGTAATAAAACAATTTATGGAACACCTCACTGAAAGAAAAGATGTACCCTCAGAAAATGGATCGACTTGAAACTGTTCAGCTTCTTGATTTTTGAGCGATGATTTGCTAAGCAATGCTGAACAAAAAATTGGCGTCAGCTGTCAGATTAAATATCAAATCTCTACTTGTTATACCTAATTTAAAGAAGAAGATTGATTTTAGACTAGACTGTCATTTTTGACAGTTCTATTGATATTTATGCTTATAATTATGTATGTTCGTTCGGGTATTGTTTTTACAAACATCTTCTCCATCTTTTAATTTTTTTCGCAGTTTTCTACTCGCCATTCGCCAACACAACACCTTAGTGACAGCTCAAAAGTTTGACAAGTAAAATTGTATTTATTTTCATCTTCAACGATGTCGGTTGTAATTGAATGTTCTCCTAAAACATATCAGCTCATTCGAAATGGTAAGCTTCTAAAAATTCAATTCCAAACTTAGTCAAATGTCAAATTGACGTTTTCTATACCTAATTTTTGTAATGTCGTTTTCTATTGGGCAAAAAGAAGCGTCCGGGAGAGTCCGGAATCGAAAAAATCACTTCTGAAACCGTTCCATTGGCACAAAAAATACTCTTCTGGTGATTTTGAGGAGAGAATTTCGCTTCTGGATTTGAAGTCAGAATCCACTCAAGAAGCACTCACACAAGGGTAGTTCGTGTATTTTATACAAGTCGACTGACGTCTGCCGTAGATTATTTTTTGACATTTCACCAATACTCTTGTGGATTCAATCAGAAGCAGTTTTCTTGTTCCATTGGACTACAGAATGAGTGGATCCCCGAGTGAAACCAATGGAAAACGACATAAGAAAATCGGTCAGGTACCTCTCTTGAAATTGAGAGATTTCACTCTCGATTTTTGAGATTTGACATTTTTCATTTTTCTATGCTGAAAGTAGGTACACGAACGAACCTAGTGTAAAAATAACAGTGTGGGTCGTATTTTCGTTGCTCACACTTAGTTTTAATAGAACTACTTAAATTGGCTACCAATATCCAGCCAGTGCAGTGTTTCACCCAATTGTTTAATAACTTTTACTAAAAATCACAATATAATTCGAGTCAATGGGATCACTGTCTATAAAAATAAATAAATAGTTGTCGCAACAGTTTCATACAGACCCTAGGATTAGCTCCTCACATCCATTTACTTCATTGGGATCTATAATTTTACGATTCCAAACGGCTTATTGTGAAGGTCTTTCATGACAACTATAATCTCGGATATTTGTCAGGTGTGCGAGAGAGGTGGCGCTGGAGCAAAAAAAATTTAGTTGGGATTTTTTTTCAGGGATTCGAACCTGGGATCCTTGCTTAGTAGTGGTACACACTAACCGCTAAGCCGATGCGCTTGCATAACTATTTCTATTTTTCCCATTTAAGTGTTATTCCATGTAAAATATTGAGCCAAGGAATTATCTTTTTTTTTTCCGATTTGCACTCGCATAATTGTGTAACAAATGATCTAGGGTAGGTAAGCTCTTGGACCATTTATCAAATTTTTTATTTGGAGCAGGAAGTCACCGTGAATTTCAGTATTCATATCCATGTATGTGTCTTCATCGAAAATCCTCTTAATCCTTCACAGTGAAAGCCCAGCATTGTCGTTGCTCAATAAATGTGTATAGGTAGGTATATGAAACCATCACCACACCATATGCTCCACGCAAAAAAAAAACCAATAATGCTGATGCCGACATTTAAATCGATAATGGAGAATTTAAAAAATCACAAAACCTAATAGGCAGACTCATCACAAACAATGAAAGAAAATAATCGCCATAACAATTTTAGTCCTGCGTCGGTCGGTCGGTTGCAGTAGAACAGGACTAGAAAAACACCACCAGCATCGAACATCTACTTTATTATGGTCATCAGTCGATAATGTCCCCATGCCCCATTATGCCCATCTCTAACCGACAATAGAAAAATTATTGGTAATAAACCATTAGGAGATTGTGTTATGGCACTTACAGTGTCATCATAATTCAAAATCTTATGTTTATGGTTCTCCAAACAATTGCCTATCATAATTTATCAAGTGTCGGGGCGATCGCCTCTCGGTACGACGTGATTCATTACTAAGTATTGATTTTGGGTAAGCTGAGAACACATGAGGCCTTTAAGGAAGAGGCAGGTTTGGGCATTGGCCAGAGCACAACAATGATTTAGAATATGAAATAGATGTGCAATGTATAGCATTAACTCATACGAGTTGTGAAATTAATAATTTATGGTTCGGCGAAATCGTCAGCAGTTTTGGATAGGAAAGTGTGTGCTCGATAGTAATAAGTGCTGATGCTCACCAATGTTCTGCGGGTCGGTTTTAATTGATATATATATAACGAATCAGGCCGTAGGCTTTGTTTTCTATCTACATGTAGACGTGTTTCGATTGACAATAACATAAAGTGTTTCCATTAGGAAATCCCACTTCCATCAATCTATTGTTTTCTGTTGATGGGTTACAGGGAAGAAAAACATATTTCCTCATATCCCCAGGATCGACATTTGTGTATGTAAGTTGAAGGAGTTTTATTTGTGGTTGGTATTTTAAGAGGTTTGTTTTCGACTATAAGTCATGGCAGTATAAGTTCTGGAAGTTTCCTTCCTATCAAACAAAATACTCATTCATTTCTTTTTGGTCTCTTAAGGTTTTGAGGACTGTAAAATTCTGGGATACCCCAAGTAGGAAGTAAGTTTTTTTCGGAATCGATTTTGATTTCTGGCGATACAAAACATCTCTCCTCTGAATAGCGTAAAAGTACAATTTCGATCTTTATTTCTGTGTGTCATATTTGATTCTCCAAAAAAGTCAGCTCTTCTTTCACTTTTAGCAGCTGCAAATGTGATTATTTAACCCTAAGGAGCCTTTGTACATCACCAGTTGTTTAAAGCAGCTTATATCTGAATTTTAAGCAATAGTATAAGCAAAATATAAGTGCTTTCCTACAACGTGTACAAATGGTAAAGCAAACTTATCATATTGTCACATTGCACAAGCGGATGAAAAATATTTATAACCTTACTTATCAACTGATCTTTCAACTCTAATATTTATTTAAAACATTAATATTTGCGCGTACACAACACTGTTGTTATATCAAATCACAAGTTTATCTCTTGCCGGAAAAGACCAACACTCTACAGTGAACTATCCCTAACCCGACAACCATAAATAATTTTTAAAATCCCCATCATATATGTTAAGTCATAGCCAAAGTTTCTATACCCATAATAAAGTATTAAGAAAGGAATAAATCATAAATTTCCTGCTTTCTGAAATATATTAAATTTCCCTTACAAGTTTCCTATATTGTTCCAACAATCTTCCCAAGCTTATAGCAACCCAGATAAGTAACAAGCTGAAGGAAAAACTAGGTTAAAAGTGTTTACCGGTGAAAAGGGAAAAGGAAAAATTCTAGGTACGAGTATAAATGTGTAGCAGCCATAACAAATCATTTTCATTATATGAAGGTACGAGTAACTACACTTTTCAAGAATGTACTGTGAATTTTTTATTTTTGTTTTATATACGTTTTTGCGCAGTCAGTACAGCAACTTGTTCTGCTGAAAAGGATGTGAAAAGCGTTCTTTTTGTGCAATTACTAATATGTGTACCTTAAAGTAGGTAGTGCACAATAACTGGCATATGTATTTGTATAGTTGTAGATTCCATATTGCGCCTTGTAATAACAAATTAATTAATTTCTGAGCAGTGGATCTACCTAATACGTTATATTTTTTCTCTCTTATATGAAATGTATAGAGTGATTTATGATTTGCATTTATATTTTGCTTTTGATTAAAAGAAAAAAGCTTGGGAGAGATTACCTATTACAATCTTGTTGATGTTGGTGTAGGGCCATGCAAATTAATCATGTTTCTGCTATGCTGTTAATTAAGATATTTTGGATGATTGATTGCATTCGTGGAAGGAAACTGGCACGGGTTTTCGTAACCTTGGGAATAAATATCTTGTCGCATCCAGAAATAATGTAGATTTTTTAGAGGTCATTGACTAAGAGTTCTAAATTGTTTTAAGGAGGTTCTAAAATGCTGACCTCGAGTGTGTCGATTGAATGTTAAATGGTATTAGAAATGCAACAATAGCACTATATATGGGCAAATCTTTAATTCTCTGCAATAGCGCTTAGGATTTTGGATCTGTTTGCATAGTTATTATAGCACCGTGATTTTGATAAAAAGATATTTCCTATCAAAAGCTATATCTATACCTGGCAATTAGCAATGCACATTTTTGTGGAACAATTTCTCTCTAATATACATTTTCCTCGTTTTATTAAGCATTTATATTAGTAAATCAGAGCACTTTCTTGACACTTGTGTGACAAATGAGCACTTTGAGTTGACAGTTAGCTGGGAGAGAAACGTAAGAGAACGTTTAGTCAAACTAAAAGTGGAGACTAACAACAAAATATACCAGTTTATACCATTTTAACACAAGTGTTACTGTTTTATTGCGTGTTCGTTGATACGCACATAAAGTTCGAAAATAGAAAATGTGTGAGAGAGCTCAATATTTCATAGCCAACAAGATATTGGTTTGACTTGTCATTTTCCGTGGCAAATCTTGACATTACAAATATTCGGCTATTTGGTGATCATTCGTGTCTCTTTCGTGACGGTGTGCCAGCTCGCGTTAGCCGACGCTTGACAGGCGACAAATTTAGTACAAATGACGTCGACATGTCAAAATTTGTAAATTTAGAACTTTTGACATTTTCTTCAGAAGACAGAATGAACATTTTTAAATTAAATTAAATTTGATGAAAACCATAAAAAAAATAAATGGAAAGGAGAATTAGAACTTTTAAAAGCGAGCTACAGTTTACAGCAAGTTACAAGTGTAAAGTTTGACAGTAAGTTCATTTCGACTCACAGGAATGGCCTACATTTCTTAACCTTTTGACACATCTATCACTCAACAAATTGCCACTCTTTCCTACTACAACAAACACGTTTTTGTATCTCCATTTGCATCAGGCATTTCGTATATGTATCCTAGCTGGAGTATCCACTTAGCACTTATCCTCATCCTACCTCAATTCGCTGGCATCACGTAAAATTTTCGACAACAGACACGTCGTCGGAAGTAGACCCAACTCATTGGGGACTATCAAAGCTATTCTTCGCATCAACCCGGTTTAACTGCAAAGAGAAACCGAATGGTTACAGAATTTCCAATTAACCACAAATTACGGTTACGTTCATCCGCAGTTTTCTTCCGCTGGGAGATGACCTTAATCCGCTCGGCTTAATAAATATGCACAATTCAACTCACCAGCATACACACATCATAATATGGCTTTACCCCGCGGGAGCCCTACTAGACACAAGGTACAACGGATAATTTTCGCCATTAGGGCTGATTTACTTATTGGGATGAAGGGATTCTCCCCGCCTTGAATGTGTCAACTGAATTTGGTATCCATGTATTGTATACATGGTAACATGGGAGGGGTTATAGACAAGCCAAATAGAAGGCTTAACAACTGGCGAATGTTTTTCTTCTTTTAACCAACAAATAATACTACTTATACTTACCCGTTTTACAAGTGACTGACGTGTGACAGTAGAAATGAGATCCAAAGAACCGGATGTAAAAACATGTAGATTTTTCGAATTGTTATTTTCGTTTATTTAAAAACAAGTGAAATGTTTCACTCGCAACTGTGAGATGAGACTGTTATTGTTGTGGGATATTTTTTCTTGACTGTTTGCTTTTTCTGTGTGTATGAGTATACACAAATTGGTTCCGGCCTGCGAAAACAAACGAATCAACGAGTGAATGTTATTTGTGTATAGTTTTAAGGTATTTAGTGTACGAAATGTTGTATTGCATTAAAGTAGAATCGCAACATGTTGGAACTAGACTCGCCATTAGTTAAATCAAAGAAGTGCAATTTGAAGAAATGTTTAACCAAAGGTCAATAACAATTAAACGCATTTCAACTTAGAGTTTAAGTTAAGGCTTGGCTTCCACTCCCACGTTTGTACGAAACCGACTGAAAAGTAATTCTTCCAAGAACCCATTTTCCATGATCACCGTAACGTACAGCAATTGATGTCAGAATTTTTACGAATAAGTTCTATGTGTTATAAAAACATTCACTTCTAATCTGGAATGATGAACACATTTACTAATGCCCTTACATTTTGGCAGAAATCCTACCTTTGCGTAAAAGCAAATAGAAATCAGATTATTTTATAAGGGCAAGGGTATAATTCGCAACTTACAATATAACTGAAACGCTGTGCTCAAAGACTTATAATGTTTAAACACACAGATTGTAAGTTTCCAATAATTAAAATCTAGTTCAAGAATTCCCTCAAGGATGCTTTCATAATTTTCCTTTATTCTTGGAAAGTGTTACGACATTGCTTTCAGAATTTTCCTTTATTATTTTATGTATTTTATGTATTTTTTTTTATGCGTACCTATACCTTTTTTTGTGGAGGACATACAAAAGGAAATTCTTCTTCGATTTCGCTCCAGCGATTTATATTGTGGCTGACCTTATTGGTCTTTGACGGAGCAACGGTTAATAGGCAGTAAATAGATTTGTTTTCCTACTTGTAATAGTATTAACTAAAAACAAAACTCCTGAATTGACAGGTCCCGTCCGATTATATGTGAAGCGTAAAGCCAAATATTTATCTTTACCCATAGTCCTTAATTATTCTACACCATCAACTTGTACGGAACGGACATTGTCTAGGTAATCAATTTACACCTCGTCTACCATGACCTATTTTTAATATATATAATGAACCTACTATCGAGATACGAATTTTTTTTAAGGAAAACTCACAAGCAACTGCCCTTTACATTCATTAAGTTATCAATGTCATACTAGATTAAATTGAATCGATATGAATTCATAGCTTGCATACACTTTACACGAAAACGATGATTTCATTAGCATGCATTATGGTCATCATCGATACGGCAGTAAATGTAACCGACACACGAGTGGTGGTTAAGCTTGCAGCTCATGCATGAATTAAGTCTTCTTTTTTTCGCAATACTGAGCTAAGGATATAAAAAATTGTGGCCCACTTATTTTGTTGGCCGACTGAATAGGCAATACCGCAACGGCAATTTGAAAAGTCTTTATTATTTCGAAGTCGAAGATATTTTCCCTTTTGTTTGGTGTAAGTTATTTAATAGTTTTCGTACTAGATACATGTGCATATAAATTGAATGTAAATGTCTTTACAGTTCAAGTCCGAACTGATAGGGAAGTCCATAGCCAGGCAATTAAAACAAAAATTGAAAACATTCAAAATAAACGTTACGATTTCGAATCAAATTCAGATACGCATTCGAACACTACCAACCAATTGAAGTAGTAAGCATTCTATTTAAGAGTTAAAAGTGTCATTCAAAGCTTTATTTCGAGCTGGAAGGAAATCGCTCTCTGTATTTTTTGAGCATAGCTTTTCTAAGCCCAAAACAGTTAAAGCTAGGGCAAAGCACGACAGAAATGCTCCAAGTAAGCTCCATGTGCATGTGCATGTGAACCGTGAACGAGTTCTCATAGTCACTCATTCGACTTTATACCAGTGAATTGAGTATTTATAGAACTTCTCTTAAACTGCTCCCATTTTTTGAACAGAGCTGCCAATGGTAATACATTTAATATCGAGTCCGATGCTTTTTTCTTTGAATGCGGGCTTTTCCACTTTGGGATTATGAGTTGTGACAATTGTTCAGACAGATAATAATGCAGACGGTGTATTGGTTTCAACAATCCAACAATTGGAAGTCGTTTTTATGGGGTTTTTGTGGAAATACGCAAAAGCGTCAGCCATTTCTTTCAGTAGGTAGTTATTGAGAATTGCTGTCGGGTCAAAATACTCACTGAGTTGTTTATAATTCAGCACCATGAAAAAACCTCCAACTATTTTCGAATCGGAAATATCTGCTACAAGTATCCAGAAATATTATAGATATCCGAGACGCGACGCGTAACCGGCGACCATAAAGCTGCTAGGCTCTTAACTGTAATACGTAAATCTGCTCGAATTATATCAAACCTATAATAACCAATCAACCACCGTTGACCATAACTCAAAATCTTGTAATTGAACCTATCTAGGCTAGGTTGGTATTTTTATATCAATTTATGTATTTGGACATTTCGGAGTTATACAGGAAATAGAATACCGCATACCGTAATAAAAATATATGCACAGTGTCAGTGTCGTATCAAGACAGCGCTTTTTAGCCAAAAGCTTGATTTTATGGAACTGGAAATTGAAAAAGGATATAGTACAAGATACAAGGTCCACTGTAAGCTTTCTTGTTGAGTTGGGTTGTTGGGTACCCCTGGCATCATGGCTGCGTTTTATTGTTTGATTATCTCAGTAAAGAAGAAAAGTTCGTAAAAGTTTAGACATGGTCAGAAGAACAACAATTACACTGCGGTTTGGGAAGAAAATGTTATATTCCTTGTTGGCAGCGAATACGAAAATATTATTTTTGTGAACGTGACAGTAGTATCTTATATAAAAACAGATTGGAAAAAAGATGCAGAATAAGCAATCTTATATGTCGTTTTCCATTGGCACCACCAGAAATCTTTTTCAGGTCTCAGATTTTACGCGGCAAATGGAACATGCAACGAAATTGATCTGCTTTTGTAAATGTATTCGTGCGTTATTTGGCAGCAATATCAGCTGTTCAAATTGCATTTGTTATTGCAAAAATCACAAATGCATATCGACTTGAAAAAAGTTTTCCCCTATTCCCAGATGACGAGGAAAACTATGAAGATAATAGTTCCGCCTAAATTATATCCTTGACTATTAATGTTCCCAATGGAAAACGACATTACATACTTAGACTGCAAAATGTTTAAGAAACGCAAACATAAACTGCAGATAAAATTCGGACCATTGACCAATGTACCTCTGTTTCATAGTAAACATGAATTAATTGGGATATTTTAAATACGAGCTACGTTAGAGTTTTGACCATAGCTGTAGGTCATTGACGTAACAAAGGGCAATGCACAGAAAGCTTCAGAGTGAAGGCCAGTAACAATACTCTCAATCGCGTAAGTACATTACGAACATTACACTTTGAATTGTAAGCCCCCGAATAGAAGGCAAACTCTCTTTGGTCTGATTTTTGTTTCCATGCCGCCTCTTTTGTACACATGCTCGTAATATCTGTATTAAGATTATTGTGGTTGGCGTGCATCCGCTACCTGAATAATAAAATGTGACACCAAATCGTAATAAGACTTACTATTTGCGTTCTATTTTCTTACAGAATGTTTGTTACGTATACGCCGTGTATGCCATTATTTTTTTTTATTTATAGAACGCCGCATTTCCAACTACAGAAAAAACCCGTACATAAAGAATATTGCTTGATGTTTTATGTTTATTGAATTCTGTTTGAAGTAAATTTATATTATGTAGGTATAATTATAATCAAATTGCATTCAGTTTATTTTAGCCTTAGGTGCAGTTAAATTTGTTTATAATCTCAATTGATTTACAAGTTATATTTGGTTTTAATTTGTTGTGATTCTATTCTAAGTTCGTACGAAATTTGGAAAAAATTTTAATATTTTTTAGCTAATTAAAATGAACTTTTAATTCGAAAATTTCATTTAACTAGAATAGAATTTATTTTAGTTTTTAAATTGTGCATTCAATGGACAAGATAAGGAAGGATATATATGAATGTATACATTTTAATAAATCTTGATTGAAAAGGTAAGTGGCACTTTGTACTCGTATATATTATATATATATATTCTTAGCTTATAAGCGTATAGTTTAATTTACAAATTTCTTGCTATCCCCATTCGTAAGGGCTGTGTCCTGGAGCGATAATCGCAGCTGCGAAGGTGATCCCTCAATAACGTTTTCTAAAAAAGAAAATAACAAAAGAGAAGAGAAACGAAGAGAACCACATAAAGTGGGAATAACATTTAAAATCACTATTATTATAAAGAACATTTGCTGTAACTTTAAGGAAAAGGGATTCAAAATATAATGCGAACAATATAGAAACTGTGACTTGCTCTAACTGAAATACAAAATATCGGAACATTCTTCACTACCGGGCGGAATGGATGGCGTCAAAAAATCATAGTAAACTGGATAACGTGGCTTGAATGATTCTCCTTTGTCACTGTTTATGTTCGTCATGCTGACGTTATGCAAATATTGTGTATCATCGTAGAACCGTTCACTTAGTGCCATTGCATCCTCATACGATGGGGGTACTGCAAATGAAAGCATTTCGATCGTAAAGACTTGCTTACATAGTATATCGCATAGCTTACCCATGGGGACATATTCTGGCGGATTATCGCTATCTGTTACAATCAGGGCCGGTGTCTGGTGCAGCTGATTGTCGATGTCTTCACTTGTTGCATGGTGACTTATGATTGGATCTATGACGGGAATACTGCCGATGGTTAGAGGAATTTTCAGCTTAATTTTCCAATGAAATTCAGTAGGCTTAATGATAATTTTAATAAAGTAGGACACGACTATTGGGCAAGGATATTTCGCCGATGTTGGTGGTATTGAAAGTATATCCAAACTACCGCGATATACCTTACGACTCCAGCGAAGTACATTGCCGAATTGTTTGCGAGCTATAAGATTTTTATCCAGACGGTATTCGTGCTGCGGATCATGGCTTTCGTATGACACTTCTTGTTTTAGCTTGACATCACATTCCGTAATGTCAATGGATGACTCATTATTCACATATAGGACGAAGTTGATTTTTTGGCCCGGTGCATAACCGCAGTATGGTGTTGAAAATTTCACCGTTAACGGACCAGTTGGGCAGCAAAAACTCCAAAAACGTTTACGATCGAGTATTTCAAGCGGAACCTGCAAAGTGAAAATTTGTTATCGATAAGAACTCGTTATTTGGATTTGAAAAGAAAAAAACACACAGAAGGAGAAGATTCAAATACAGACTTCACTTCGCTATAAATCGAGACAGTTGTACCACGTAAATCATACGAAGAATGACAAGCCAGCCCGGCGAGTACTGCGTTTCAACATGAATGTATATGGTCAGTACTTATTGGACCATATTTCTTCAAAGATGATGCGAATCGCAGCGTTACTGTCAATGGTGAACGCTACCGAGCGATGATAACAAACTTTTTTTTGCCCGAAATGGAAGTTCTTGACTTGCACGATATGTGGTTTCAACAAGACGGTGCCACATGCCACACAGCACGCGAAACAATGGCGCAATTGCGAGGCGAGTTTGGTGAACAGTTAATTTCACGTTTCGGGCCGGTCAATTGGCCGCCTAGATCGTGCGATTTGACACCATTAGATTATTTTTTGTGGGGGTATGTCAAGGCTAATGTGTATAGGGACAAGCCCGCTTCGATTGACGAACTGGAAGCCAACATCCATGCATTCATTCGTGAGATACCGGCCGATATGTGTGAAAGAGTATGCCAAAATTGGACTCAGCGGATTGGCTACCTGAGACGCAGCCGCGGTCAACATTTGCATGAAATTATCTTTAAACATTAAATTGCAAGGTTCAAACTATCGATTCAAATAAATATTTCATTCATTTTTTCGAATTTTTTGTGTTTTTTTTTTTTTTTTTAAGTTTTAAACCTCTTAAAAAATCACCCGATATAACTCCATCTAGCCTTGGGTTATACTTCATTTAAAAAGTGACATGTGTATAAAAAAGATGTATTTTAGTCATAAAGTCGTGATTTGTATGAAGCTATACTTTGACCATCCAATCACTGAAAAATCTCCTTCAAACATTATGTGCATAAATATGGAAGATCTACTTACTCTGTAAATTGGATCCGAATTCAAGTCTACTGGTTGTATAACCGTGAACGGTAGTTTGAAGACTTTCGGATACCGTCCCGGTCGGTCAATTGTAGCTATGATGTCATAGTGAATTTGTCCATACTTTCCGTCGAATGAAGTTGGCAGGATCTCTGGCAGTATGACATGAAACGTATAGGTGTACTCTCCGGCTAGCCATTCAATAATGGAACTATTCGAACAGCTTCCCAACACATAGGATCTCGATGACAAATACGATTTATACGCACGACATGCGGCACGTTCACTGTCGCGCGGATAGCCCTTCTTTATCCAACGAACCTTGGCATACCCACTGACAGTAATGTGAATTGCTTTAAAAGAAAATTAATTATATATAAAGCTAGGGCTATTCAAAATTAATATGCCATAAATGGTTTATTTTGTATAAACAACCAACGGGAATGATCCAAATTTCCCAACCCCAGCTGCACCACGGATGCCTATATAAAACATCCGCCGCCCCCTTATCAAAAGATGCAAGTAAAAGAGAGAAAATTGGCAACTACTCAATAAAGTTATTAGACGATTGTGTAGATTCGTCCTTGTGCCGGATATGGAATGAATGCGTATGTAGTACATATAACTATGTATTTTGAGTATAGAATCGCAATTTTGTAAGACTATATACGAAGACCGACGGTCTAACCGTTGGGCGTATTCATCAGTTGCTTCGCATTTGCATACATTAGCTGATTAATAGGATAATGTGACGCATCAGTGTCTGACAGATATTAACTATGGCTATGACCTGAGGGAACAGATAGTCTGCATTAATATTTAATAAGTTATCGCACTTGTTGATGGTGACCTAAACTAATTAAAATTAATAGAGATTGTGTTAACGTATAGAAATTGACCCATCATATTAAATTTCCAAAATATCTTAAGAACAACTTTGAAGACCCAACAAAAACAGAAACCGATAATCCTGACTTTTTAGGCATAATCTAATAAAGGTTCGCTCCAAACCATGAAGTAGATATGACTAATAATGGGGCACTACTACGATATAAAGAAAGTAGGACAAACAGAAAAACATCCGCCCAAAACTATCTTCACTTGCTATTGTCAGTGCACCACCATCAAACGGCATTTGCCGCAAAGTCCGTTGGCTTTAATTCTCCTTCTCTATTTCAATATAGTAATAAAAGTACATACGGCTATTTCATGCTACGTATATCTCGTGCATGACTATGACAATCGAATGGAAGAATACAACGCTCCTTACTCACTGAATTGTCATTAATAGCCCCAATGGCGCGCATTAGGGGATTGGCGTAAAATTATCTGCACAGCAAAAATATGACTCAGATGCACTTATCGTTTCGTATAAGTACCTTTAATCCTTTTTGTTGTATCGACATTAAGTTCGACTGCACCAGATAGCTCCTGGCCAGCATAGTAAACACCTTGGGGATTTTGGTCAAAGGCGATAAGGCACTCAATTGGCATAGGCACAAATTCCTTTAAACTTCAATTGTGTCCTGCGGCTGTTTGTTATTTGCCTGGTGATAGTTTTTTTTTTTTTTTTTCTTTTTGTTTTCTTGCTTTTTTCGTTTTATGAAAACAAAACTTTAAAGATAACAAAAGGGTTTAGAAAAGCACTCCAGAGTTCACTATTTCTCATAGATGAGACACAACAACAATGCCTAACCGTACAAAAAAAGGACCTTGTGTCGTAATTTATGCACACACGCTTCGGGTGTTTTAAGGAGTGTGTGTAAGATGAATTTACTACCAAAAGTTCTATTAAGTTAGACCAACCGAGTACATGACAAATTTTCACAACACGGTTTCTGTGTATTTTCTCGTTCGATGGGATAGGTACTTAATTGCGGCTGTAAAATGCTTGTGAGTTCCGATTATTAGCCATGCACATGTATGGTTGAATATTTATAAATAAAACAACTAAAATATACAACCCTTCTGGGTGTGTGTCTAGCTTTTAAAATTCACTCAAACAAATAGTCGACATCAACGAAAATGGATAAGTACTCGTATATCGACGTTACTCTTCGCGGACGAAAAACCGAATGTAAACTTTGGATAGCCTTTGTGGATGAACTAGCATTCGCGTAAAATACTCGCGGGAGAAAACCATATTTTTGAAGTCGTAGCTACTAGCTACTGCCTTGTCATGCGTAATTGCGTAAAAGAAATATTTAGAGGTTCATGGGGCAGCAGGACATTTTGACAGTTGAATAAAAGTTTGTAAAAGCTTGCCGTAACTGATGGCAGCACCTCCGAAGACATGAAATCTCAATTCCTAGTACCCGGAACTTGAACCACTCCGTTGCATATTTCAAAGGACCTGTGTTAACGATTATTTTAAAAGGGTCTGTTTTATTTGTTGATTAGCACGAACTGTAATGCAGAAAACAAATTATTGCTGATACGTATCTGCAAATTTAGTTCTTCTCTGAACGTAAGCAGCAATCAAAAACCCAAAATCCAGTTGCCCTCGTCCGTATCTTCTCCATAATAAGTGGATAAATGGCGAAAAAAATGGAACCATGATGTATATATACGTCAATGGAGAAAAATGTTAATAATAGCCGCACATAGGTATTCAATAGCTTCTTACATTTAAATAACTATTAGTCAGGCACTTATCCCATATGTTCGAGGTCCGAACTCTTAACCCAACAACCGAAGTGAATACAATGAATGTTATTTAAATAGCATAGGTAGTGATCTTTCTTTAGGCGACGTAACATTTTTATTTCCATTTTTCATTGTTCGACTCAGGTAGGTATATTTAGTGTTCACTTTTCTGATCTTTAACTCTTCTAGTGAATAAGAAAACAAGATAACATTATAAATGTGATTCATCATTCATCGGTTGGCTAATTTTGATGATATGTTTTGCATTCGCTTATGTTGCTTCGTACAAATTATAACAGTATGTTATAAATACATTGCAATGACATTAAGAGAGATTGTAGTGGAACAATGTAATAAATGCAATAAATTTCACTATTAATTAATTTGTTGTCGCTTTGCATTTATTTCATATTAAACATTATAAAAATACATCTATTAGAGTGTCTACAGAATGCAAAATCAATTGACGGACCCTTTACTACCCACAAACATTCAACGAGCACCTTTCTTTAAGAGAAAGATTTAGTTTAGTACCTATTCTACTCTCACTCACGACCACCATCGTATTTGTCGAATTTTATCGTAAATGCTAAAATACAGAGCTGTCGTTAAACTGGA
The DNA here is from genome assembly GCA_949126925.1 of Cheilosia vernalis. Lineage (NCBI taxonomy): Eukaryota > Metazoa > Arthropoda > Insecta > Diptera > Syrphidae > Cheilosia > Cheilosia vernalis. The sequence goes on along the minus strand of OX421358.1, from coordinate 694,981 downwards.
CTTAAGTAATGTTGGCGCCATGCCTTTGTACAACCCTCGAACTCCCTCTTGCTGCACGGTTAGCTTCAGGCAACTAACAACACCAGTACATCTGATGTTCTGACCGAACGTCTGCCGATGGCTCTCAAATCCTTGAATCTGCAGCCGCTTCTTAACCAAATCAAACGGATATACCATCATTTTTGACAACATCCCTGAGGAGGCACCCATTACCAGTAAAGTCCATGTGGGCAGCTTGCTTTAGAATAAATTATAATTAATGTGAAACCAAAAACGGGTGTGTGTAAACTTTTGCTTACCTTCGATCATCTACCTTGTAAACCTTTACAACAGATTTGCTAAACAATCGGTAAAACATGAAATTTGCTCCCATCAGTGGAGTTATCTGTATCAGTGCGGATGACAAGCCTCGATACAGACCAGTTACACCCTCGCCACGTACTATGGCTGATACCGCCCGGGTCGCATTTCGATAACCTTTGCTTGAATCTTGTGCCACCAGGCGAGTGCGTATAACATCCAGAGGCATGGAAATGATTACTGCTGTTCCGCCAGCTATGGCGCCACATGCAAAGTTTGAAAAGTTTGGACTGTCCTTGAGATGTTTTGTCTGCTTAGCAGCCAAGCTGAGCTGTTCGTAAGTCCAGAACTGTGAGATGCCATACAATATACTAAGTATTTGTGCTGGATTGTGTCCCTTCCAAAAAGCGGCAATGCCTTCTTCGCGAAATATAACCTTACAAGATTGAAATATAGAGACATACTTCGACTTCGTGCCTGCTTGCCCGCCGAGTGGTTCCACTTGCAACTGGAAGCGTATCTTTAGCACATCTAATGGTTGACAAGTTGATCTTGTAATAGCTGCTGATAGTCCTCCAGCAAAAACTTGATGCAATTGTTCCCTTGTACTGTAAGTTTTTCTTTTGGAGGACGCTGGAGCAGTAGGCTCAACTGAATTTGACTTTACTTCCATAGCTTGCGTTGCCATTTAATAAAAAAAAACCCACACACACAAAATTGTATTATCCGCTCACAAATTAATCACTTTTACGTTTTCTCCAAACAATTCTGCTGCAAAAAATAAAAAGAAAACGGTATCTAACGATAATCAAAATACAAACACGAAACGAATTGAATAATTATTCACTTGACTTACGCATTTGTATTGTATACCAAGCTAAAGGTGCTGATGAGATTGCGTTTATGTGCTATTGCTCTTCTGCCTTTGACTATTGGTTTAAATTAGTGAAAAATTTGGAATGAAGAAAATTAAAAAATTTCACCTTAACAACCTGATATTACTGCTGGTGTGGTATTCGTTTCTTCCAAGTTGTGTTACTGCCGAAGCTTCTGCTTTGCTGCGAGCGGCTATGATGTGACTGTGATAACGATGATTGTGGGGAGGAGAAATGCATTGACTGTTTCATAAACCTCATTTAATAACAAACGAAAACTTTCTTTTTTTCATTCAACGAAGTAGTAAAGAAATGTGTAAAATTGAAATTCCAAAGATTCCATCAAGTTGTAAACAGCTGTTTTTGACAGTGGTTATGTTTTTCTTTTTTTTAGAGGGGAAATGAGTGTGATGAAAAATACTCAGCAGCAGCACTGCCATATTTGAATTTTTTTTAGATACAAATAATAGATTGCCTAATGCTGCCGTCGCATCGACGAAATCGAAAAACGGTCAAAATAGAAAAAAGTATACTCTGCCATAAAATGCTGCTAGCCTACCTTTGACAGAGATGAATGAATTAAAGAGATGGTTATCTTTCGTACGTCTATCCCCCCAAAACCCATTTGTTTAAATTGTTGTTTTTGTAATTTAACACCCGTCTGTGAATACGTATGTGAACAACAAAAAAACATGTTGCTAATGGCCAACCGCGAATCATCTTGTTTTTATGTGTATTGCGGTGTTTAATTGTTTTATGTGTTTCGTTTTTAACTTGTTTGGTTTTTGTGGAGGTGTTGATTAAACTGAAAAAAAATAGTGAAATACACATTAGAGAATACCGAATTCTTGCATTAAAGTCCAATTCATGAACTCACATATGCTATAATAGAAATAAGAAGGTGTGTGTGACTTCACGATTTTTTCTGGAAAACAGCTTATAGGCAGCCGTCCTACCACTGGAAAGTTGTATATCTCTGTATTCCATTATCTTTGCCTTTGATCCATTTGTAAAATATAATGATTACGACTTTTTGTCGATATAGAAATATCCGGGATTTTATAATGCTACCAACGTATTTGCGCAGGGTGAGAAAAAATGCAAATCACCAGTGCGGCTACAGCATGAATTTAGCCAAAGAACTATAAATTTTGCAAATATTTCGAGATTGCATGAGGAGTAGATTAGTATCAAAATACTGAAAATTACTGCAAAAAATACAATCGTAGCTAAATATATTTTTAGTGTGCGCTTTTTGTACGATTTTATTTTTCGCGTTCGTCCGATTTAATGTGCCCCTTTCCTTTTGAAGGACATGAGAATGAGACTGGGACTGTATAAATCGCACTTTGGATCGATGGAAAAGGTTTTGAAATTTTTTTAGATATTATTGTTCTCTTAATAATGTAGGTACCTACATAAAACTATTGCAATATTTTATTATTCGCCTTTAAATGTGACTTAAAATTAAATTCGGTTCTTCTTTAAATCAAACATCATAATAAATTCCTGAGTCTAAGATTTCCAGCCGATCTGCGGAGAATTTACAGTACTCGGCGTTCCATTCGCTGGAAAGGGTAGAGATGGATTCGGAGCTTGCGGGTTTGTGTTCGGATATAAACGTCCTGCTGGATTTCCCCCGATGCTCGATGATGCATTTTTAGAAACAAATACTGGATATTTAGGAATAAATGGATTGTCCTGAAACTTTTCTTTCGCAGTTATATCCTCATCGTATGTTGGTGGAGCTATAATAGGACAAATATTTTAAATACAATTAACGACTTGTTTAAATTGTCTTACGTAAAGGCCTATAGATCGGTCCTGACACGGGTTGTCCCACCACAACACCACTTTGATCCTCCATTAGACTTACATGCAAGGGTACCGTTCCGATAGTTATTGGAAATACCACTTCTAGGTCTGTGTAGAACCCAGCTAGTTTTACGGCAAATTTCAAGGAATAGCTGATTTTTATGATCGTACAATTTTCCAGCGATGACGGAACAGTTGATGGAATTTCAATGAACTCATTTAATTCCGCTTTATTTTGTTTTATAACTTCTCCCAACTGAGTTTGTGCAATTTTGACTTCATTCCACCTGGATTTCATTTCCGGTGACCGACTCGTATACGTTGCCTTTCTGAGAAGTCGTACTTTTATATCGGTACAATTCACATCTGACTGATTATCAAGGACTACATTAAACCTAATTTTTTGTCCTGGGGCATACGCTAAGAACGGGATTCTGACCTTAATAATAATTGGATTTTTACTTCCACAGCACAAACTCATACAAAAGACCTTTTGTTCCTCTTGTTCCATGGGGTTTGCATGTGAAGCATTAAGGTTCAAATCGTATGGTGATATAACAGTGAATGCTTGTTTAAACGTGTTATTATAGCGAAGAACCCGGTCTATGACCAATGAGACTTCGTATTGAATCTGCCCGTCAGCTCCGTTAAACGATGTTGGGGCATTGGGTGGGATGGTGGCTTGAAAAGGATATGCATACTTTCCAGCTGGCAACTCAAGTTGGCTACCCCCGCTCTGTCCGTAGACGTATTTTTCCGAACTAAAGTAGAGCTCAGACGCAGAAAACGTTTCGATGGCATTCTCACGTTTGCCTTGAGTATTTTGCTTACTGATGTTCTCGGTCCAACGAACTTCGGCGAATCCATTTATACTTATGTATATAGCTAAAAATAGTTATTTGACAATTATTAATGATTTCGCATAGGTATATGATCTAACTTATGTTGTCAATTTAGTTGTGTAAAATAGCACTCATCAAATGAAGTAAGTGTATAATTGCCTACGAGCTCATAAAAAACTTATCGGTGATTCAATTAATAAAAGCATCAATACCTTTAATTGATCTACAAAGGCGGTATTCTTGGCATTTAATGGTCTCATTGACCCAATTAAATGCGAACTGACAGATACTTTTTTTTTTCTTATTGGCTTATAATTTCAGGTCTAGTTCGAGCATATAGGTAATCGAATTGAAGGGAACTCTTGTTTTGTTCTTTGTTGTTCCTTAGTTTCTGTTGCTTATTGTCCTTAATTTATGGAAGTTTTATTGTCAAAATCTGCCAATTTGAATCAATCTCTTTACTTTCAAATCTTACGAAGTTTTACTAATTCTTACGAATTTTTACTCAATGCTGTTCCTTAACTTAAAAGAGAGAGAGAGCAAGATACCACTGAGAATCTTACGAATTTTTACTCAACAAATTTCTTGTTGTAAGAATTGGAAAGGCTGTCAGTCATCTTACAATTAACAGCTGATTTAAAATTTGTCGGCTATTTCGCATCAAGATTCTTTTCGAATGTGGCAACGAAGTTCTTCCACGCTGTAGCTGTTATTTTTAATGCAGTGTCGCTTTTTCCTCTTTCGTATGCTCGGATTCATAAAGAAGATTAATTTCTAACTAAATTTATTAGTAAATTAGCAAAGTCCTCAAGTTTATCAGACATTTAAACGACTTTTCGTAGGTACCACTTTCTTTAATTTTTAATAGATTTTCTACAAAAGCGTTCCCTAACTTTTTCGTAAGTGTCTCTCTCTGTGAGAGAATTTATCCCCACCACTTCCATTTTGACAATCTTTTCCATTTTTACTATAAAAGTAAGGGATCAGACCTTATATAGACAGAAAGTGTGTATGTATATCCATCTTAAGTCCCTTGACAGTTGATGGTACTCGAGTTTCTCCTACCTCGCCTAATTTAGAAATATGTATTCTTAAGTTATGCAATCAATTAATTCAACATGCAGAGTATCTTAACTATATCTAGGCTTTCATATACGTTCAATAATTGTACCTGTAAATTACAAAGGCACGCTCAGATGAACCAGAGAAACTCGAACAGAATCACAGTGCGTTCATTTGTGATGTTTGCAACGGACATTCCATTATCATTCGCATTTAAGTTTGTATCCATAGGCATTATTACATAATGTTGTAGTTATGTATTCGAATAGACTGATTCAGGTATTATATTAGCAAAACACATAGCTGCTTTGTTGAACGGAGTCGCACACAAATAAAATCGAAACAAAATTTCCCACAAAAGAGAAGACACGGTAATATCTGAACCGAGCCTCGCAGTTTAACTGGTTTCCGGCAACATAACTCAGCAAGACCATTGAAACGCATGGTTAGCGGTTACCGGCGCGGTAGAAGTAACCTTGGATTGTTTGGGTTGATTACGTAATTTTCAGGCAAAATGCCATGAATACGATCCTACAGAAATAGTTAATTATCTTATTATCTCAATGAATAAGCGACAGTAGTATGGGATATAAGAAAACAAAAAATAAACACAACATGTTGGACACAAGAAAGACCCTAGACCTACATATTGTTGCTTTTGTTTTTATTTTTAAATCGAATGAGGCCCTACTATTGTTTGAACACATTGGAAAAGCTTTGTCGTGAAAGTTATACTTTTATCCAGACAACAAGTCAAGGAGCAAAGTTTGGGGAACTAAAGCGTCTTTATACGTATAACTCTTTAACATTTGAACTAGGTACTAACTTTTCAGCTAAGATGTTGAAAACAAATATTACTTACACCGTATGGTCTTTGGTCGTGTCGTGACTAGCTCAGCTACTCCAGAAATTGTCTGGCCAGCATAGTAAACGCCAAGTGGATTATTATCGAAAGTAATTGTGTATTTGCTTGCCATATTCACGATGTCATGAATGGATTCACGACACACAATTCCTGCATAAAAGCAACAAACACAAAATTAAAAATTATCCCACAAAAAAATAACAACGCAACAAGCTAAGTTCACGACACACTAGAACAGAAGTCACGCAAAACTAAATCCATGAGAACAAAACTGAAGTCTGCAAGCTCTGATCCGGCATCAAAGTGATTATATAAATATAAATAGTGTGGCTATGGGGTGGAGGTGATCGCGACGCCGAAACACTGCCTACTAATGTTGAGTTCCGTTCAAATTGCGGGTGTAAGCTCTGATTGAAATAGCTGTGTGTAATTATGGTGTCAAATAAGTTTAAATTTTTTAAAGGCATAAATAATCAATCGTGATCTATTTCTGATCAGTAATATTAAAACTAGGGTATAGTAGTCGATCGCTTTTCACATATAGACGAGGTATACCTACGTGAGTGGATTAAATGAACATTTGTTTCTGAAGAAATTTGTAGAACATAGGAAAGTTATATGGACTAGGTATAAAATTGATATTTGTCGCCTTCTTAAAGCGAGAAAGATACCTAATGCATATTAAAACGAATTTATATTGGCGATGAATTACTCAGGGGCACATGAATACAATTAATTGTAGCGTGTACGTACGTTACGTGTACGTGTAGCTGCTATAATACAACTACCTTCCGTGAACTTTTTTGAGAGAGGTTGGTCGAAACTCGGAAACTACAAGTCGCTGACTACAAAGGCGAAGGGCCCACGCGAAAGCACAAAAGGCGATAGGCGCGAACATACTTTTAGTATGAATACGACAATATGTATGTTTTCACATGAGGGTTATACATTTTTGAAGAATTTTTTGTTGAAGCTATATAATTTATTTTTCCGCCGAGCCTATTATCATGATGGCCGACCACAATGCATGCCACACTTACCTGTCACACATTTTTGTGTGCTGTCACTGTCAGTCGACTTCTAATGTAGCATTCGATTGAGAAATGGAGGCTGTACCCTAGCGGCTACAATGTGATCCCTACTAGACATACAAGTTTGACAGATCAGCGAAAAAATATACGTAAAAGAAGCTAATGTCGTTTTCGATTTGGCAAAAGATCGATTTTTTTTTTGATCGAGATTGCTTTTCATGTTCGATTTGCCACAAAAATCAATCTTTTTTTTTGATCTCAGATCACTTTTGAGAAATCTCAATTTTTCCTCAGATTTTACACATACTTTCACTAACACCAATGTTTATGACACACAGCGTCGGTTACGAATTGTTTATCGTTGGAAGGATTTGCTTTTTTAACTGAATTATTTATTTAACGCGTATTAGATCGAGTTTTTATATTAAATGATTTCGAAATGCAGAACCTACTATAAATATGTGAAAATCAATTGAAATGGCTTTCGAGTGCAAGTGCAAAAATGTTTTTTTTTGCCGCCAACTCAATACACACACATACCACTACAATTCAGATTTCATGTTCGATTTGGCAGCAGAAATCTGAAATTCAGATCAAAATCTGAAAAGCCAAATCGAAAACGACATAAGTGAGATTAACAGCCCGATATTAAATAATTAAAATATTGTGAAAAATAAATAAATTTATCAATTAAAAACATACAAATAAATTTCTAAATATTTTACAGTGTTGGAAAATAAAGAAAAAGTGTTAATCGAGCGTCTCATTATGGTGTACCCCAGTGCAACTCTATATTAAGCAAAATGGTATAACCATGTACAAAAATAAGTTTTAAACTCTCGATTCCTTGTAAAAGAAAGTGGTCAATTGTTCTTCGTGTGGGAAAATCATTTCCTAAGTTTTTTTTTGAAATATATGCAGTTTACATTTATAGAAAGCGATATATTAAAGCCAATTGCAAGAGATAATAAAATATACTGCACGCGTTTGGTTAAAGTAGCATTTCCAATGAGAAACCTTCCAAAATGATCATATGGGTATCGAGAAAGTCTGAGATAAATCTCGGATATGTAATGTAATTTTGAACGTACCCATTAGCCTTCTAACGAAGGGTACGCCATCTAGGTGCGCATGAGTGACAGCGGCAGAAGGAGGAAGTAAGAAGACGACCATTTTGGTGTGAACGAGACATGACATCCCGATTGTCTCGTCGTCGCTAGGCTGTCAGAATAAGAACGTGGAAGAAAATTGTAACGTATAAGAAAATAAAATAAAGAATTTAATCAATAAAACGTAATAAAATCATCATTGTTTCAACTCAGATGTGGGGTCTGCCCGAAAATCTAAACATAAATAAAAAGTAAATAAGTAAAATTTCCGAAAAATGGCCAGCCAAAGAATCACGAGACAGACAATGGTGGAGGCGTTAAATGCTGCGGAGGTGGCACTTCCATCAACAGCCACAGTCAGTCAGCTGCGGCCTCTTTACGAAGACCTAATTGGTCGTACAGATGAGAGTGGCGTAGCACCACAGGAGTCCAGCAACACCGAAGAATCAGCAGACGTAGCAGTAGCCGCAGAACTTCCCATAGAAGAGCAAGCACACCAATTGGAGTCGCAGCTGAAGGTGTTGAGGATGCAGCACGAGGTGGCGCTATTGCAACAACAACTATGTGCAATGCAGTCAGATGCACATATCATTGGCGACAGCCGCGCTCATCGTGCTGTAAATTTTGATCAACTCGAGAACGCACTAAACGTGTTCACCGGAAAAAACCAATACGATATCCGAAAGTGGTTCCAGGAATACGAGCAGTACACTGCAACACGCTCTTTTACGCCAGACGAAATGTGTTTAGGTGTGCGGAGATTGCTGAAGGAGACAGCAAAGGAGTTCCTAAACACACTGGGTGTCGTAAACTACCAGCAACTAAAGACTGCTCTAATTGAGACATTTGGGCGACAGGTAACCTATCGGGACATATATCGCCAATTAGAGAATCGCAAAATTCAACCCGGAGAGTCGTGTTTGGAATTTGTCATCGCTATGAAGTCAACAGCTGCGAAGATTGATGTCCCCGAGGCCGAATTACTAACTTTTATCATCGATGGATTCAACGACGAAAGTGCAAATATAACACTTTTAAATGACTGCAAGTCATTCGCCGAATTGTTGTCGAGACTCGATCGCTACGAACAAAAGCGGTTAACAACGTTCCAGTCAAAACCAGTTTCCATCAAAACAACCGCCGTCAGCAAGCCGAAGACACATGTCGCCGTCAAGTCAGTGAACCTTTCCGAAGTTAGATGTTACAATTGCAGCCAGTTTGGCCACTACAAGAGCAATTGCCCCAAACCACCGAGACCAGCTAACGCATGCTTCAACTGCGGTGATGTCGGTCATTTGCACTACAACTGTCCAAAAGCACAAAGGAAGCATCAGAGGATTGTTGCCGCTGTCACTCGTATGTTGGCTGATCAGGATAGTGAAGACGAAATGACTGGAGCAATAAGCGCCATGCAAGTGGTAAGTGTTACCTTTCCTTGTAAACAAGATCAGTGCACCGAACCCATGAATGTTTTTTCCCTTTTCGATACTGGCAGCGCGATTAGCATTATCCGACGTTCCACTGTTCCCAGCAGTATTCATGTGCCGGACATACTAAAACCAACAAAGTTTTCCGGAATTGGAAGTAATAAGATTTATTCATATGGTATTATAAAATGTCATATTAGATTCAGAAATAAAGCTAATAACATACATGTGTTGGTTCTTCCAGATACATTAATAACACTGCCATTGATTTTGGGACGAGACTTTTTACAAAAATTTAATATCCAGCTGAAACAAATTGAAGTAAAACACAATGAAAATAATTCTAACTTGATTAAAGATTCATTTCATAAACATTCATGTTTTCGAGCATCTGATTTTGTCAATTTAAGTGAAGTAGTTAGTTGCCATAGCAATCCGATGACCGTCTCGACCCGTGGTGGTACAGCTTCCGATGGAGTAGACCAGAAATCTAGTTATATTAAAGATCCGCCGTTTGATTTAAATGAAAAAGTAAGGTGTCAATGTGTCTCTGTTCCGCCGAATGATATTGTCATGCCTGCATGCTGTGATGATAATTTTGAAACGCAAATGTATGCAATTGATATCGATTTACCGAAGTATGAGATAGATGTTTGTCCGCAGTTAGATAGGTGTCAGTCAGATGCAATGAAGGCAGTCATTAATTGTTCATACCTGAATCCGACTAATATTGAGCGCAAGTTACACGACTACAAAATGAAGATTCGTCTTACTGATGATACGCCATTTCATTGTTCGCCTAGGCCACTATCAGTATACGAGCGCTCTGAGGTACGAAAAAAAATTCATGAATTATTGCAAAGGAATGTAATCCGATACAGTAAATCGCCTTACGCATCAGCGGTGGTGTTAACGAAAAAGAAAACTGGTGATTTACGTTTGTGTATAGATTATCGTGCTTTGAACAAAAAGACGATTCGTGATAATTTCCCTCTTCCTTTGATAGAGGATTGTATTGAGTACATGGAAGGAAAACGTTGGTTCACGTTAATTGACCTGAAAGACGGTTTTAACCAGGTGGCTATGGAGGATGATTCAATACAATTTACCTCTTTTGTGACACCAGACGGACAGTATGAGTACTTACAAATGCCGTTTGGTTTAAAAAATGCTCCGGCTAATTTTCAGCGCTTTGTACATCAAATATTTCAAGATTTGATTGAGGCAGGGAAAATAGTCATATACCTGGATGACATTTCTATCGCTACTGCTGATTTCGAATCGCACTTAGAAATAGTCAGTGAGGTTTTGCGGCGACTATATGAAAAGGGGCTTGAGCCAAGGTTGAGCAAGTGTAAATTCGGATATAATGAACTTGAATACTTGGGTTATCTAGTTAACTATTCTGGTATTCGACCAACAAACGCTCATATTAAGTCAATAGAACAGTACCCAATACCTCAAAATCAGAAGGAGTTGCATACATGTATCGGTTTATTTTCTTATTTCCGCCGTTTCGTAGCATCCTTTTCGAAAATAGCCAAACCTTTACTAGAACTGTTACGTAAGGAAGTTAGGTATAATTTCACTGATGAGTGCTTGCAAGCATTTAAAGAGTTACAGAATAAGTTAGTGTCTGCTCCAGTTTTAGCAATTTACAATCCGAAGAAAGAAACTGAGTTACACTGTGACGCCAGTAGTCATGGATTTGGTTCAGCTCTCATGCAGCGCCAAGGTGATGGAAAGTTCCACCCTGTCGCCTATTTTTCGAAAACAACAACTCCTGCCGAGTCAAAATATCATAGCTTCGAGCTTGAGACCTTGGCCATTATATATTCATTGAGACGGTTTCGGGTATACTTGGAAGGTATACCCTTCAAAATAATTACTGACTGCAACTCTTTAACCCTGACCTTGAACAAGAAGCAAGTCAACTCTAGAATTGCTAGATGGGCCCTGGAGCTTGAAAATTATAATTATTCTATTCAACACCGAAGTGGCTCATCAATGGGTCATGTAGATGCATTGAGTCGTTGCCATGTGGTTGCAGCTATCAATGGGGATGAGGTTGATTTTTACATTCAAGTGGCCCAGAACCGGGATAAAAACGTTAGGCAATTGCGAAATGAGCTTGAGGCTCAAACATTGGAGCATTATGAACTCCGAGATGGTCTCGTTTTCCGGAAAATAAGCTCGAATTGTTTACTACTATATGTGCCTACTGAAATGGAAGAGAACGTTATAAGATTGGTGCATGAGAAAATTGGTCACTTGGGAATTGACAAATGCTATAATCAGATACGTAAAAATTATTGGTTCCCGGGTATGAGAGACAAAGTTGATCGCTTTATAAAAAATTGTATTAAGTGTATCTTATACTCTGCGCCCGCTCGCATAAATGATCACAATATGTATAGCATTCCCAAAAACCCAATACCATTCGATACTATCCACTTGGACCATTTCGGACCATTACCCTCTCTGATATCGAAACGAAAGCATATTTTGGTTGTTATAGATGCTTTCACGAAGTTTGTGCGTTTATATCCAGTCAATTCAACCAGCACAAAAGAGGTTTGCGCATCAATGGAAAAATATTTTAGCTATTATAGCCGGCCAAGACGTGTCATTACGGACCGTGGCACCTGCTTTACTTCTCTAGAATTTACTAATTATTTGATAAGACATAATATTGATCATATCAAAGTAGCTGTGGCCTCTCCACAAGCTAACGGCCAAGTAGAACGGGTGAATCGTGTGATCAAGGCCATGCTAAGCAAAATAAGTGAACCGGTGAACCATGCAGACTGGTCAAATAGGTTGTCTGAAGTTGAATATGCCATCAACAATACTATACATAGCTCTACGAGGGAATCACCTAGTAAACTACTATTTGGCGTGGAACAGCGTGGTAAAATAGTAGATGAACTTACAGAGCATCTGAATGACAGTTTTAATTGCGGAGCGGAACGTGACTTTGAGAAAATTCGAACACAGGCCTCCGGTGCCATAAAAAAGTCGCAGGAGCATAATGAAAAATATTTCCTGAAGCACAGTACTCCGGCTAAGACATATTCAGTCGGTGATTTTGTGGTTATGAGGCATATTGACACTACGGTAGGAATCAATCGGAAGTTTATCCAGAAATACCGCGGACCATATGTCATATTTAAAATTTTGCCAAACGACCGGTATGTCATAAGAGATGTTGACAATTGTCAGCTGACACAACTACCATATGATGGCGTTGTCGAGGCCGTGCGATTGCGTAGATGGGTAACACCGGTGGGAGGGTCGGGTGCTATGGCGGCTGACTGCAGAAAGGTACACAATGCCAGTTTAAGACGTACAATATAAAAAAAAAAAAAAAAAAAAAAAAAAAAATTTTGTTCGATCGAGGTCGATCAAAAGTCAGATTAGCCGAGTTGTAATGTAATTTTGAACGTACCCATTAGCCTTCTAACGAAGGGTACGCCATCTAGGTGCGCATGAGTGACAGCGGCAGAAGGAGGAAGTAAGAAGACGACCATTTTGGTGTGAACGAGACATGACATCCCGATTGTCTCGTCGTCGCTAGGCTGTCAGAATAAGAACGTGGAAGAAAATTGTAACGTATAAGAAAATAAAATAAAGAATTTAATCAATAAAACGTAATAAAATCATCATTGTTTCAGATAGTTGGGTCCGCCATTGGTATTTGGGATAATGCTGCACAATAAATAAAATATTTACACCAATTCAAATAACATTAAACAATTAAAAAAGAGTCTAATTCAAAAGACAAAATTGTTAACACGGAACCAACACGCATTTGCATTAAACTTTTAAACGATTCAAGCATAATTTATGGAATTATGATCTAGGTACCAGGAAACGGCCTGATACTGGAAATGCTGGTAGAGATTTTCTTATTGATAATGGTGAACCTTGTCCTGCTTTAAACCGCATTTACATCATCACGCACGCGCAATTTTGCAACAAAACCGAAAAGAGAGATCCGTTTATCCGCAGTCAATACTATTAAAGGCGTGAGAATGAGATCACAAATCAGACGCCTATGGTGTCATGGATGCTCTACCCATAATTATAGATACGTAAAACGGAAATAGACACAGGTTCCGCTCACCAACATTTCTGCAATTGCTTGAAAACATTAATATTTCTGATTTGGAACATGTGAAATGAGATTGGTTATATGTTAATATGTTGATAATTTTTAAATTACTAGCACACTCCATCATGCTGTATCAAAGACCCAGCTGAACGCGCAAATATGACATTTCTTTCCTATTCCCTTTTTACGTTTTATGGTACCAATCCAATTCACAATAAGAAAACTATTGTGTTAATTGTGAACCTCTTTTGTTCGCCGAAAGAAAAGAAATGTCAGTGTAAAGGAAAGTAGAAAATTTTGCTTGTTGAAATTGTAATTGTAAGGGAATGCTGGTCCAAGTACAACTCGGGTGGTAATTTAGTGCCGACAAAAAAATTGCAATTGCAGAGATATTTATTATCCCTTTGTTTGATTGAACCATAAATTGATTCGCGAATTATGAATCCATTGCAATAAATTGAAGACGGGGTTTTTGTTTCTTTTGCGCAAAGATGACGAAAGTGTAGAAGTCGAACGAAAATGGAAAGGGAAAAAGACAGAGTGGAAATAAAATTAAATAGTCCAGATAATACATATTTTAGTGGACAGGAAATAAGTGGCCAAATATGCTTCTTTCTAACAAAGAAAACGAAAATTCGTGGTAAGTAAGCCCGATTCTTAGGAAATACCCACAGAAAAGAAATTTATCTATCTATTGGAATCAGTATAGGTCTACAGTTCCAATTCGTTTTTCTGTTGACATTTGAAGAACCTAATAATTTTCTAATGCATAGCCATTCCCTTTTTTGAAGATGTTTTTGTTTTGTATGGATTGTGAATGAATCATAAACTATTGAAGAGCATAATATTAGAAATTAGATTCTAACTAGGGCAGTGACCATTCCTGTAAAATCGATGAAGTAAATATGGATCTAACACCTATTGGTCTTTTCTATAGACTTCCCAGTTTGTTAGTTGCCAGGTAACTATCTTCCTTTGATCACATAAAACTCGACTATAAAATATACGCATACGTAACGACAAACTAGTCCGTTTACCAAATACTAAAATTAAGTTACTGTGCGATGCAATTCAATTAATGACGTAAACATCGAAATGCTGAGTATTCTATTCTTAAATCTATCATCGCCTTGAACGAATTCTCGCTTCCACTTCATTTTAGTAAAACGCATTTCGAGAAATGATGGTCCACTTTCTTGAATTGTAGGTATCCAAGTCAACCTAATTCAATTTTAGATTAAAGCTTAGTGTCAAGCTTCATGACTCACAGGGAAACCTCATACGTAAAATAATTTGTATAAGCGTATTCAATTTTGAAGCTTTACCTGTAAAGAAGTTTTATAGATTTACAATTTTGTTTCACTCTTTTCACGTTAACGTTATATTCTATTTTGTTTCATTCCAGCAATTCATCTGCAAGTCTGCGCCAAGGGAAAATGCAAATGGATGGAAATGTTTCACAAAGACCTTTACGGCAACGTGAATACTCGACACGTTTTCTACACTGGCAAAGAGATATTTCTTAACGACACCGTCAATGTTCCCTATGTTCCCTCGCGCGGCATCGAGTTAGCCGCTGGCGAATTATCAATGGATTTTACATATTTGCTCTCTAAAGATTTGCCATCATCATTTAAAGGCAGTTATGGTTCCATAAAATATAAACTCAAAGTAATCATTCAAAAGCCATGGACATTTGACGAGAAATACACGATCCCCTTGACTGTCGTTAAGTATACGGTAAGCCCACCAATTACAACTCTAAATCCCCCACAACCTCAAATATGTCAAACGACGAGAAATGTCAGCGTCTTCGCCAGTGGTCCAATATCTTTAGTCGCTGAGATTCCGAACAACTTTGTCATACGGAATGAAAAAGTGAACCTTCATGTGACCGTTGATAATCGAAGTAGTATCCACGTGGATAAACTTCGATTCACTATTGTTCAGAGAAATTATTATCAAAGTACAAAGCCTTTGATGATTACCAAGTTCGAAGATGTAGTAATATTTACTAAGGAAACTGGGGGAGTGGAAAAAAAATCGGAACGTTCATTTGCCCATGATTTGTTGGTTCCCGCCTGTCCGCCTACGGACAGAACACACATATTCAGAATTAATTACCACCTGAATGTTGAAGCTATACTGCCGGCCTTTTATAAAAATCTCTTCCTATCTTTTGCTATTTGGGTGTACTCAAACGATGGAAGTATAGCTCCCGGTAATCCATTTGATGGCGATGAGTGTAGAGATGCTGTCTTCCCTATTTGCAATCGTTTAAGTTCTATGATAAGTACTGATAGTCCATCGCACTCACAGTTGCATAACGATAGTGAGAGTAGTTCACTGTATTCAACTACATCTGAGTCGTCGACTGCGACTCTGAGTCCAGCGCCGAGATCAAACGACTTAGGAACATTAAATCGTGGATCGACTCGAGCTAGTATTCGAAGTTCCATAGGATATCCGTGTTCGAATTTGGCCGGATATGAGTATCATACTGAACAGTATCCAATGCTAGCGGAATTAGTCAACGAAATTCATGCTCCACCAGCCATGAATAACTCGTATCCACCACCGAATATTCCCACTATGCCGCATTATTTACAATCATCCGTTCATTTTGAAGTTCAGGCCAGGTATCCAATAAATGAATTGCGTGAGTATAACTTAATGCGTAATGCATAGGTACAAGTATCTGACATTTTCTTTCACTATAGCACCATCTTATGAAGAGCTATTCGGAAACGCAGGGACGAGTTCACCAACAGCGCCATCTCCAGAGACACCCGTTTAAACGTTTTGTAAAAAAGAATGCAGGCATTTCTTTTTGTATATAATTTTTCCCCATGACACCAATGAATCTCGTGAAAAGAATCATCCAGCTAACATTTAACAACTATCAACAAAAAAAAAACAGTTTTTCTAGTAGGAAACCATCATAATCATCATGTTTCTCAAAAATGTTGACACAAATTTTTGCATTGTTACGTTGCACTTCTAATCTCAATCAAATTTTTAATTCGTTTTGTATTTACTTATTTATTTTGCGTCCACAAACGACTAATGCAAGCAAATATTTTGTATAGCTTTTTTAACCCGTTATAAAGCACAATATAGTTATTGTTATAAGAGAATCATTTTCTTTAGAGTAAGAAATTGATTTTATAATTTAAGTCAAAATAAACTCACATTTTTATGTGTTATACAAAAAAAAATGTTTTTTTTTCTTGTACTAAGATTTGATTGGACTAGTCCAATTGACGGACTGTGGGAAGCATTTTTTTCTATAGCCGAACAGTTAAAAATCTCAGTATAATGGTTTGGTTTGAAGATTATCTGGAGGATAACCAGAGCGATGTTTATTCAGGCACTGTGGATACAAAAATAAAATCAAAGATATCATATTTAGCGATACATTTATTAAACATACACATATAAATAATTATTTGTTATCTAATTACAGGACGTTTTTTTTTATAAAATACTATGCATATTTTTTTTGGTTTGATACAGTTCTTTGCCGAGATCAATTATAGTTTTTTTTTTGTGTAAATTCAGTCAAATATCCTACCTGCAGACTGCTGACCCTACATTAGCAAATCTATCTGTGCGGCAGCGGCCTTGCTCGTGGAAGGTTCGTTACCCAGACCTATCAGTGAACTATCTCTGCCAGCTGAAAGATCGATTCCGAACAATCCCAATTCTTTTATTAAATCATCATCCGCATGGTTTCTAGACTCGTTTGTTGTCCTACTCGTTTCGGGTTCACTTGCTCCGACAGACAGTTCTTGGTCATTGATGCTTAGAAAGTCTATTATTCTTTCTGGATGCTCAACAGCTTCTACACCTGCCGCCACATCGACCGATTCGTCTTCATCAGTTTGAGGACTAAGAATATCCGATTTGTATTCAAACGCAGATGATTTAAAATCAACTTCAATTGGAAAGAGGTTTGGAGTTTCCTCTAGACGAGCTATCGATACACTATGTAGCTCTGCGAAACAGTCCATGATACCACGAAGCTGCTTTGATAAGTCATTGACATGTTTGCACTCTAAAAGTTCCATTTTCTCAAGCACATCGTTTCTTAGTTGTGCGAATTTCGTGCGTGCTTCTTGTCGGCATTTAAGAATCAGCCGGTACTCATAGTTGCCGGTCTCCACACGATACAATGACTCTTGGAGGGCAGCAAAGCTATGCTCTTCATCATCCATTTCTTTTACTTTCAAACAGTAAGATAAGTATGTGAATTTTGCATCAGCGTATTTTTTCACAGTTAATTTCGTGTCTGGAATGGCTTTATTTAAATAGGTTCCAATGTCGGCTAAAATTGGTTTCATGGACTTAAGCATCATAACGCCATCTTTCTCGAAATTTCTATGCAGCTCTCCGAATATTCGAAAGGCTTCAGACGCTCTCAATTGCGGTTCCTTTACACTAATTTCAGCAAAAACATCTCCAAATTGTTTATATGTCACCAACAAATCAAAGTACGCCTTTAGCATTCTTTTTGCGTGGTCAACCAAGCCTTTGTACATATATTCGGTCCCCTCTAACTCTTCCAATCGTTTCACTAATGAATCGTTGCACAAAATCGCTCGTGATAGTCCCAATGAATCGGCCGTACTACTAGACATGGATTCTACAAACCGGTGCTTGATCTTCTTAAGAAGAATATCAAAAGATTTTCCCTGCTCCAAGTCAGCGTGAAGCTTATTGTAATTAATCGTAACTTCTGTTGTGGTGACTTGGATCATTTTAGCGACCTCCACTTTCGTCTTACCTTTAACGCTTACACCATTTACGGAAACTAACTCATCACCACTCTGCAGAGAACCTTCTTTTGCGGCAGGCGTTCCATCGAATACCTTAAACAAAAATATACGTGTACATTATTATGGCGTTCCGAGCAAAGTGTATATCTTACTTGAACTATGTACAAACAAGGACATAATGGAGCTCCACCACCGATACTTATGCCAATCAGATTGGTTTGGTCTTTGGTTATTACAACTGTACCAGTTGTAACAGTCATACCCCTTTTTTAATTAAAAATAGACATTAATACAAGTTAAAAAAAAAATAATATCTCGTTTTATATCGGTTTTGACAAAGATCGTTAATTATAGTATTTGAGATGCTAAGAAGAGATGTCGACATTTATAGCTGAATAATAAGAGTTTAAATTCTCGAATTATTTTCTTTAACATAGTAGGTAACGCTTCAACTGATCCCCGAGACAGGTTTTACTTTGGAAATTTGTCTCCAGCAAGTGAGTTCCAAAGTCTGCTTATCCTTTAGCAAGGAATTTTGGGAATGAAAAATCATCGCAGTAGTGTACTTCTATGCATGTGATATAACTTGGTTGTCTGTCTTAAATACCTACAAATAACTGTTTTAACACAAAAATAAATTCTCGAAGAAGTCTTAACATCAATCAATAATAATGTACGCAAAGCGAAACACGCTGTCTGTTTAATAATCCGTTACTATTTCTAAAACCTAAAAAGTTTCAAACCACGCCAAGCACTAGCATTCTATTGCTAAATAAAATCTATTTACTTACAATCTTTCTAACTCTGCACTCTGAGTGTACATAATTTTTTTTTGGCTGACACATTGGTCTTCCAGACAAACGACTTCGAATTCTTCTGTTTGTTCACAAGGATCATGGGATTTGATAGCAGTTTCTATGGTGCCATCTAATAAATTTATTTCAGCTCCGTCTTGGCTTGAAATTGATAACATATAATAAAATTGAAAATTCATAATATCGTCATCATACCCTCTGGTATTTAGTTTTCTAATGGTACGTACTAGCACAGTACATTCTAAAGTCTAAACCATATCATGGGCTATATGAATTGGTGCCATTACACTTGTGATTTTAATTTTTACAAACAAAAGAAAATATTAAACGGTTAAATTTTTGAATGTTGTACAAATGTCGTATGTATTTATGTACACGCTATTTGTTGCCTAATTTTATCAAAGCTATCTATGCAAGACTACATTATCTTGGATAAGCAAGGTTGAGACTACCGAAATACGGATAGTTCACCAGTCTAGTAGGGAATCAGAATCATTTACTCTAATTTGAGAATGAAACCGATCTTTTACAATAGTTGTTATTAAATTTGACATCACTGGCCTATTCAGGAGTCACGACTGACGAGACAGGTATAAAATGAGAGAATAAACCGTTAACCTATAAATTAACGACAAGAATGTAAGAACCCAGAACAATTAAAGAACCGTGGGCTTTCCAATGCAAAGAAATAAAAAATATGGTCAGCAAAAGATAGAGGAAGGTAAATGAATATGTATTTACAACGAAATTATGCAAGAATAGGTTCTTGGGTTTGTTTAGAAATAATGTTTTCTAGATATAAGGATCACGGCCTACAGGATTTTAATTATAATATAAATTTGCTTTGACCAATGCGCTTCATAGCCTCAAATTAACTACACGCAAAATAAAAAACGATTAACTTTAAGCCATTTTTTTTTTAAATCTACAACTACAAACAAGACTAGTTCAATATTTACATTTTGTCCTCCTCAAAGAAGAAATCATCATCCGTGTCTGTCAGCATATTGAAAAGCTGTTACGATTTATTTTGAAAGCTGTATTTACAAAAATAAAAAAAGGAAATAAGAACATATGTTTAAAGTTAACTATATTATATTACCAGCAAAATAATATTACCTATTTATTTATTTAATTGTTATTTCACTTGGTACACGTGAAGCAACAATTACTTTAAAATAATTGATTTTTCAATAGCTATTATGAACGATAATGTTCAATGTAAGTATTTATACCGTATACATTACTACAATGCGCTTCAATATATTAACACATCGAATGGTTGATGATATATTATATTTCCGAAATTATTGGTATTATTTATTTTTTGCAGTTGGTCTGAAATCCTACAAACAAGCAGATGAAAAGTTATAATAAAACGAAAGTGGAACTATGGAAGTGTTCTCAGCGGTTTTCTTTCCCCACTCACCGCGTTTCACTTTCAATTCATATATAAAAGTTTGACGTTCGTTTGTTCGTAAACACAGCGCATGTACCAAAGATAATGGAATACAGAGATATATAACTTTCCAGTGGAAGGGCGGCTGCCTACAAGCTGTTTTCCTGAAAAAATTCATGAAGTCACACACACCTGCCCATTTCTATTATAGTATATTTAAGTTCATGAATTGGACTTTAATGCAAGAATTCGGTATTCTCTATGTAAGATTAGACTGTATGCCAAGTGGTCATAAAATGACAATTTCTGACAGTGCTCCTGTCAAAATATGGTCATGCAGTGTAACTTCCAACTTCAACTTTTTTGATCTGTTTTTCTCTACAGCATTACCCTTCTACAAGATTGGGTAATAAATAACAAATGCCTTAAATTACCATCGAGGCAAATATGACCGTAGGCCAGTTTTTTTGAGCTTCGAACTCAGCAAAGCAAAGTATAGTAGGATTTTTAGCACGCAAATTACAACAACTAAGATAGACTTGACACTTCGAGACTCGAAATAGTTGTTGTAATTACGTGCTGAAAATCCTGCTTTACTTTGCTTCGCTGATATAGAAGCTCAAAAAAACACGGCTCGTATTGATAATTTTGGTCATATAGGTAGTCTAATATAGAGTTTTGATAATTGTATC
Source organism: Cheilosia vernalis (assembly GCA_949126925.1). Lineage (NCBI taxonomy): Eukaryota > Metazoa > Arthropoda > Insecta > Diptera > Syrphidae > Cheilosia > Cheilosia vernalis. Next base: position 673,857 of record OX421358.1, on the reverse strand, counting down.
ATTTTGTTCATTTGACAGCAAATCTGGTCATTTGCCTTTTGGCATTCATATGCATAATTGACATACAGTCTAATATTAGCGTGTATTTCACTATTTTTTTTTTCAATTTAATTAATCAACACCTCTACAAAAACCATACAAATTCACAACGAAACACAAAACAATTAAACACCGCGATGCTTTCTTGTGTGCATCGTGTTGGTAGCAAGAAAAAATATATTTTTTACTTGCACTGGAAATCCATTTCAATTGGTTTTCACACACATTCATAGCAACGCATTTCGAAATAATTTAATATAAAAACTTCCTTCCATAAGCGTGTAATGAATAATTCAGTTAAAAAAGAAATCCATTGTGTGCCATACACATTGGTATTAGAGAAAGGATGTGTAAATCCGAGGAAAAATTGAGATTTCTCAAAATTGCCTAAGATCGAAAAAATATTATTTATTTGGCAAATCAAACATGAAAAACAATTTCGATACATTTTTCGCCAAACAATTTTTTTTTTCTGTTTGCCGAAAAAATTTGATTTGATCCAAACGACTCTCGGAACAGACCCGCTGTCATTGCACGAATTGCGTTTTCATTGCGTAACGGAACGTATCTACCAAGTACCTATGTTGAACAAAACAAAAAAAAAATACTGGGTGTGTTGTATATTTATGTACCTATTCTGTGTCTGTCTGTCTCTACTCTCTAGTGCGTGTTTTTCTTTTTTTCGTCGTACATATTCGTATTCGTATCCCCACTCTCAGACAACAGGAAATTCTTCACACGAAAGAAAGTCTATAATTTTCGTTTATTCAAATAAATTAATTAAGGGAAATAAAGTTGAACGATATCTGCAGAATGGGTCTTAAAGGGTGTCAAATTCAATTGGATAATCCGTGGAATACTTACTACGCTGGCCAGACCATCAATGGACAAATTACTTTAACATTTGATTCACCGAAAAAAGTCCGAGGTAAGAACACAATTATTTTATGACCGTACCTAGTAAAGCGACAGAGACAGACAGCCTTATTGCGGGTGGAATGGACAAGGAGTCTGTGAATAAGATGGTCGGAAGGGTGGCGGCGCGGCATACCCGCTTGTAGAAAAAATACCTAACTCTGTTAATGCATTTGCATTTAAGAACAAATCAGAAACTAGACCAAAAAATCTTTCCACAGTGTCAGTGCAAGATTACGCCAACAAAGCAAAGTATTGTCAACATAGTAATATTTTTAGCTAGCCAATTCAATGCGTTGAACAATATGCGGGGAATGTTTGCTATGTACACTCATCTCCCTGAGTGAAGTAATCGAAAATTCTTTCATGATGAGATTATCGTAGACCGAGACCGTAGATTTTCGTCTATTCAAAAAGTTCTCTTGTCTCTACTTGAACTAGTAACTAGCCGTTATTAACTGAACTGGGAGGCTGGAATTTGGAGAACTGTCAAACTAATTTCTATTTAAATCTTAAATCTATATGTACCTATGAACATCATACAGAAAATAAACAACCTACCTACATACTTGGCCGTACAATCAATGACATCATGCATATTTAATATGCTAGAATAGAATTAAGTAAAACGGAAAATTGTAGAGGTATATTGTTATGTGATGTATGGACAAACGTGTAAATCGTAATCAATTAAAACTTAATGGATGTAGTAACGCAATTTAGCGCTATCGTGTTTGAAGTATAGTTTTTGTTTCTGATTCAATACTTCTTGTCCTTGATTAGTTTATGTTTTTGTTATTTAATTGTGCTAACATAATCCTATATTCAAAAACAATGTGTGTAGTACCTGAGAATACTGATATTCTTTGTTTTCGTTGCTGGTGTGACTCGCTGAGATAGATAATGTAAGAACGCCTCAAACTTCAATATCGAGCAGATAATGTAGCTACGTCTGTGAACAGAGCGGTCCATGTGCAACAGTTTGGTCAGGTTTATTCACGCCAATGCTGCCATTTTCAATACTGCGGTAAAATACAGTTTGTTAAGACTTAAGGTTTTTGCTAAGTTTACTTTGAAACGTGCAAACTCAACAAAAACCTTTTCTTTGCTCTATAACATTTGTTTTTGTTTATTTGTAGGAATTATAATCCGGTTCCTTGGAGAAGCCAATACAGAGTGGTCTGAGTCCAAACGCGTGACGAATAGCGAAGGTAAAGATGAGGAAGAAACTGAAAATCTGACTGGCCATGAAGAATACTTTCAAATTCAGTATTATCTGTTAGGAGGCAAGAATAGTAAGTTTAAAAATTGTTTCTTTTTGAATGCAGAAAGAATATCAGAAATCTGGATTTTATTGTTTATAGGCTCAGAAACTGAACTTCCAAGCGGTACTCATAATTATCCATTCACTTGCGCTTTGCCTCCTACGCTACCATCGTCATTCGAGGGCGAGTTTGGTCATGTGCGTTACACGATCAAAGTGACACTTGATCGTCCATGGAAATTCGATCAGGATATGAAGATGGCATTTACGGTTATCTCTCCAATTGATTTAAATCTCAATCCAAGAGTTAAGGCGAGTATATCAGTTTTTTTAATTATTTCGTTGTTTTTTTCATTATTGTGTTCGGGTGTGTTTTTTTATATTTTTAGGAGCCCTTTAAACTAGAGTTAGAAAAATCTTTTTGCTGTTTTTGCTGCCGGTCGGGGCCACTTTCAGTAGTCGTGAATCTTCCAGTGACAGGTTTCGTATCTGGTCAAATTATACCCATTACATGCGAGTGTGATAACGCCAGCAATGTGGGTATCAATTTGGTTAAGTTTATCCTTCGTAAGGTAGTTGCGTTCCATACAACCCAACCCCGTAGAGAAACTAAAAAGGATAAGATAACAATATCTGAGTTAAGTGTGGGACCAGTTGGCGCTTCCGAATCCAGAACATGGACTCAACAATTAGAGATTCCACCTCTGCCACCATCGAGTTTATTGAACTGTGGGATTATTGATTTGGACTATCAGTTACACGTAAATATAATCATGCAGAACAACCACGGTTCAAATTTGGTTACTAAAATTGTTTAATTGCAGGTTGAAGTTGAGGTTAGTGGACCACATAGAAATCTGACAGGAAATATACCTATAACCTTGGGAACTATTCCGTTGGCATCCTTTAAATCGCCGGCACCTTATACGGATGTGCCAGCACCAGAGGATCCATCAATGGCTCCCACACAACCAGTTAGTCCAGCTAGTCCACCAAATGGTGCTGGTGGAGCATTAGGATGGAATATGGCTGATAGTGCTGGAGGACAGCTTTATCCAAATATTCGTAAGTCTCAAATGTCAGTTTAAGCTTCAAGTTCGATTGTTTCCACCTTCCAAAAGTGTGGTTATCACATAATATAATATGCCCGAGCAATCTTCTCCTTTTCGAATAATTGCAAGTAGCTGTTAATTTATTTGGAATGCGTTTCAACAGATTTTTCTGTTTAAACATTTTTTGAACTGTTTGGTAATAATAATAGTATAACATGTTGTGAATATCGCAGCTGTAGCTGCAATTTAAACCTTTCCAATTTTATCTTGTGTATAAAAGAAGCTACGCCCGCGCATTAATTTGAGATCATTTATAAAGACGCTTAGCATTCAATTTTTGAATAGTGGAGACTTTTTATTGTCTCATCGGTATTATTAGTTTTGTAAAAAGTGTAGTGTAAAAATATATCACCACATTTATATGAACATATTTACTTTATTTTATACAGCTCCACCACAATTTTCGGAGAGCCAGTTCAAGGCATCTACATTGCACAACAAGGAAGACTCTGAACACACTCAACTTCTCGATACTAACTTTGCTCCACGGTATCCAACGTTCCAGTTCAATCCAAGTGCTCCACCAACAAATTTCTAAAGTGCTATTGTCGCCTCTTAAAAGTCTTTCGTATCAAATCTTACGAATATGAAAGTCGGATAAAAATCGAAAAACTAAACAAGTGAACCATTTAAAGCGCACAGCAAAACACGTCTAATATACAACTATTTTTTTTTATAAAATAAACAAAAAGACAAGGTCACAAATATTATCTTATCGTATCAGTGCTTTTTCTTTTTTCTTTGTGTAATTATTATTCTATTTGAAAATGGGTGCTGTGATTGGAATTGTCATCACATTATATTTTTATTTTTACATGTTTTTTGTTTTATATATTTTTTTTTTTGTCAAAGAAATATACAGATCTAATTTTTGTACTAATTGATTTTTCTTTGTGCATTTTGTAAGACTTTTATTTTGTTTAAATTTATTTTTATAATATATAAAAGAATGAAATACATTTAAAAGGGTTGATTATATTTTGGCTTTTTCCGTCCAAATAAACGTTACATTTAATTTGCTTTTGAATCTCAGCTGTTGAGTATATTACAAATATTCAAACGAAAACCTATATGTATTCTTAAACACTTACTAAACGATTATACATATAAAACTGATAAATTTAATTGATGCATAAAATAACAAAATATTACATTTGAGAAGTTAAATACAGAATATGAGTGCCTAAAATACATACATTTTTAAAAACAATTTTAAACAATAAGGAAACTAAATGTAATATATAAAATATATAAATATGAAAAGTAATTAAATTAAAAGAAAGAACGAAAACAATTAATCGGAAAAGCAGCTATTTCGAAATTTCCTTATTTCGCTAGTCAATTTATTGGAAACGCGCCGTCGAACGAATTGTGAAAGAAATTATATGTAAATGTATGTTGTAAAGGTAAACTGATCAACTTATTAGGAATTACATTTTAAATTAATCGAATGGAATTACGATTTACACATATACCTATAATGTGTATATTGGAAACTTTTTTAAATATATATTTCGATATTGCTTTATAAACTTGTCAATTTGGCATGAAATGCTCTGTATGCATAATTTCTTATCTATAATTTTATACGGAACATATACAAATAAAGAAATTAATTCAAATATAATTATAATGCCTTTACCTGCTTTCTGAGAGGATTTTTTATTGCCTAATCCGCACAGTTGATAAAAGCCCTGTAATCATTTAGCGACTAGTATTCTGGAAGATGTTAAGGTCCGCACTTTTTGGTAAGCATGAGTACGAATCTAATGACACCTCACTCAGGCTACAGGAGATCACAATCGAACGGCCAATCGCCAATGCATCACTTTCCCATGGGAACTTCCAAGCATTCGAAGGCCATAGGAAATTGAATACATGCACATTGTTGATAAACGCCGATGCATCACTTTGAATGCATTGACCAGGCATTAACATTTTTAATAAGTTGTGGAAAAAGACAATGGGCCCTATTGCGGTTGTCAATCAACAACCAATTGATAGTTGGTAAAATGTATCAATCAATTGATACTTTCGTATTGTGTAACTCAGTTGATAGAGGTTGTGATCATTGTGAATGAAATTGACTGTTGTGAATAAAATACGCTTTCTTGACATCAAATGTCAAATGCAAATTACTTTTGAAAATTTGGTTGGTTTTTAATATTTTGTTTGCAAATAAAAATGAGTTCAGTGGAATTGTGGTTTGACGAAGATGAGGAAGATTATACGGGTTTAGAAATGGCAAGAAGAAGGAAGCAGCTTAGGGATGCTTCAAACCCTCTGGAATTGGAAGAAAAAATGTTGGTATTCTTTACCTCAAGATAAGTCATACCTTCTTATTTCTATTCCTTTTCAGCTTTATATCAAATTTCCGATTGTCGAAGGCAGCTTTAGTTATGTTTTATCGGAAATAGAAGCCAAGATAAAAACACCAATAAGATGCACATCAGTTCCCAACGTTATAAAATGAAAGGCATGGGACAAATAATTGCCTGGTCAGCCCGTGATGAAACTTTGCACACCAATTCAATTATTATGTTATTTAATACATTTATTAAAGAGAATAACGAAATTTGGAACGATGAGTTTAAAGAGGAATTATATTCTGCATGCCGCACTATTGTTGAGCTTGAGGATGATTTCAATAAAAGGTGAAACTAAATTTACTCTTTGCCATTTGTGCCATTCACGCGTTGGTGGGCCTAAAATGTTTAGGTCTGAGGCGATATCCATCCACTTTTTTTGCGCCACTGTTTTGGAGCACACTAACTTGGCAACGTCCAAATTTTGCTCCATTAGCTCAACTAACCTGCGCATTTGATTTCTGTTGCTAACTACTTTAGCCCTGCAATAATTTAAATAGTTCAAATTAGTAAATAAACTATTAACTTTATACATAAAACCGTACATTTTATTGCAATCCCGCACAAATTTATTTTTGCAACTAGTAATTTGCAGTTGAAAGAAACAGATGCAAACTGACAGATAAGTCAATGACAATTGACACTCGCAATACCGATTTTTGCATTCACAATTCAAAATTAATAGAAATTGACAAGGAATCAACCATTCACTGCCGATTGACAATCACAATACCGATTGAAGAAATTGGTTGATAAGTACCAATTAACAATTGATAATTGACAATCGCAATAGGGGTGAATGCAGCGATGCCAGATGTGGGGATTTTTCCCCATTTTGGGGAATTTTTGACTCAATGGGGAAAATGGGGAAAAGTGCTCTTAAAATGGGGAAAAACGGAAATCCATGCATGTTTATTAATTTTGCATAATTTAAAAATAAAACTCGTGTATTTGACTTTCAAATATCTCCCGAACATAAAAACATCACCGCGTTTATAGAATCTAAGCGACTTAGCTCGAATCTGAAACACTTTACTGAATTTTACAGACGAAATTATGCTGCAAAAATGATCAAAAAGATGCTTTGATCTTTGCATCGATAAAAATGCTTGGTTTTGCACAATAAAAATATGTACCAGTCCAATGACGATTAGTGTACCTATCGTTATATAATAACTTGTATTAATATAATTTATAACTTAAATACCTAATATATTTTTTTATTTATAATTTTATTGTATTTATGTACCTTTCAAAATTTTAATTTACTTTCAACCTGCCTCGTTATTTGTGAATTTTTTTTTTTTTGATTTTAATTTTACTTATTTTGTATTAGTTTAAACTGCACCACTTTGAATATTATTTGCTTTTTTTTTTTATTTTTGTAACACCTTTTTTAAAAAATGGCTAAAAAAAAGAAAACAACTTTTTATTATATTAAAAATGCGTCTTTACTTCAATGAATTGAAATGGGGAAAAAAGTGGGGAAAAAACGGATACGAAATGGGGAAAATTTTCCCAAATTTCCCCAAAAATGGGGAATTTAGGCAAAAAAAATCTGGCAACACTGGGTGAATGCCAGTTGGTATCGGGCAGTGGATTCAAACAGTTGAATAAAAATAAAGCTCCAATTAAGAAAAAAAAGTTTTATTACATTTACATAAGTCGCGCGAAAAACATTACCCTCCTTCTGGGTCCAGTCGGGTAAAAAGTATGATCTCCAGTAAAATTTGTTAATTTTTTTGTAATGAAAGTATATAATATGAATATGAAATCTTTACATTACAAAATTAATTAAAAGCGTTGTAGCTACCCACCACTATTTTACAATTATTGCAAACAATCCTATAGCTTCATATTCAGCCTTTTAAAATACGTAGTTAGTTATTTTAAGCACTGAGATAACAAAGATCAGAAGCAAAATGTTTCTACTTAGCCTAAAGTGAACGTAGCTACTGAGCAGATTCACGTAAACAATTCGTTCGAGCAAATCTGATTAGGGTAGTATTTCGTATACCTCAGTAATAAAAACAATACATAAATGCGATCTGTAATACCTAAATCAATTCATACCACAACTAATAAATCTTGGTTGATAAGACAAGTTCACTAGCTAAAAGTACTACCTATTCCATAAGGGAACAGTTCGTTTTACCGGAACATTTTAGTTTCACCTAATCACAACATCTGAAGGTAGACTGAAATACTGAAGTTTGGCCTTTTATCTTAAGGGATTTTATTTACATTCGTGTTTTTTGAAGCAAGCATTTGTAAACAGACTTCTGCATTGCAGAAAATCGCAGTCTTCTAACGTATCGGTTTTTCCTTATGCAGCTATTTATATAGGTATACAAATATTGTTGCGAGTGTATTTAAACTGTTTTACTTATGAATATTTTTAGGGATGATTTTCACTAATCGAATAAGTGTAGATTATTTACAAGTCAACTCCATTAGTTATCAGAATTTATAATCTAAACAAAATAACAACTTGAACAAGTTGAACCCCAACGTAAAGCCGTTATCAATACTCTAGCGCTTTAAACATTAATTTTTACATAACCCAGATGAATTAGTTTAAGAGTAAATAGTCTCACTCGAACTGAAAAGCATCAGTTCGAGAGCAAAAGTTGACTTAGCAAGGTGCGTGTAGAGTGCCACTGGAAAGGGACTAAAAAAAATAACGAATTATATATTTCGGCTGAACAACGCAAATAATCTGTTATCTGGAACAATATCTTAATCGTTATCGTAAGCAAACTATAGCGGTATGGCTAAGGATAATCTCACAGCAGTTTTACATGGTATTGAAGATTTACGACTGGTAAGTACACTTCATAATTTAATTTTCATAAGTAAATTATAGTACTGTAAAAACGTGTTCAACTTGATTTTTGTTTGTATTCATCTGATTTTTGTTGGGCATGCGCTGCGCATGGATGAATAAATAAATAGCTACTTTTGCTTTGCTATAGCATTTGCTTATCAAAAACAAATAAATAAATCAGGTGTGTCGATAAGGTTGACCTTGACCGCCAATTACAATTGCAACACCAGCAATCTACTTGAGTTGCAATAAACCTACACATCAAAATAGTTGGATAGCATGCGAGTAATTTGTCAAACTAATGCTTTCATGAGGGAGAGACCTATTTAATATGGGTACGAGTATTCGAGTATTTCTAATAATAGCTTTCTTTCAATGTTCTACATTAATAAATCGTACATATCTAAAATAAACCGAAAACATAACTTTTTTTTATAGGAACAGCGTCCAATTCCTGAAATCACCGACAATGGTAAACTTTTTATAGACATAATTTTAATAATTCATATACCTGATATAAATAATCTATTTGTTTTATAGATGTTCTTTTGGAAATGGATTCTGTTGGAATATGCGGTTCAGATGTGCATTATTTAACTCATGGTCGCATAGGGGACTTCATTCTTACCAAGCCTATGATAATAGGCCATGAAGCATCAGGAGTTGTGGTTAAAGTCGGAAAAACTGTGAAACACTTGGTTGTAGGTGACCGGGTTGCCATTGAACCAGGTGTACCATGTAGGATTTGTGAGTACTGTAAGACAGGAAAATATAATCTCTGCGCTGAAATGGTTTTCTGTGCAACTCCACCATACGATGGAAATCTAACAAAATTCTACAGACATGCAGCTGATTTCTGTTTCAAGTTACCTCCACACATTACCATGGAAGAGGGAGCTCTTCTAGAGCCACTTTCAGTTGGTGTTCATGCTTGTCGTAGAGCTGGCGTTTGTCTTGGCTCAAAAGTTCTCATTCTTGGTGCGGGTCCGATTGGACTTGTCACTTTATTGGTTGCACAGTCAATGGGAGCATCGACTATTGTAATAACCGACTTGTTTCAAAACCGATTAGATGTCGCCAAATCTCTTGGAGCTACGCATACTCTCCTGATTTCTAAAGACAAAACTGAAGAGGAGACTTCGAAAATAGTTCACGAATTGATGCATGACTCGCCAGATAAAGCTATTGACTGTTGTGGAGCGGAGTCAACAACCCGGCTAGCTATTTTGGTATATTCTGAGTTTAAAAATATATTTAAGAAAATATTCTTTACTCTGAACATTTTAGAGTACCCGATCAGGAGGTTGTGTGGTTATTGTTGGTATGGGACCCGCCGAAACGAAAATACCACTCATTAATGCTTTATCTCGTGAAATTGACATACGCGGCGTTTTCCGTTACTGCAATGAGTAAGTCCAATTTGCATGACCGATTTAAGTTATGTCAAAAACTGATATAATTGAAATCCTTTTTAGCTATTCAACAGCTCTTGCCTTGATTGCGTCCGGTAAAGTCGATGCTAAGCGTTTAGTTACTCATCATTTTGATATTAAAGATACCGCGAAGGCGTTTGAAACTTCTCGCTACGGACATGGTGGTGCGATAAAGGTCATGATTCATTGCCAGCCTAGAGACAAGAATAACACTAAACCGTTTTAAACTGATGGTCCTGGATATCAATTTGTTCTAATAAAACCCAAAATACTTCTTTTATTATTGTTTTTTTGTCAAATAAATTGTTTTTTTTTTCTATTTAATAACAAAAGTACATTTTTTATAGTTAATTAATAGTGCAAAATGTGAAAAAAAAAATGTAAGCTCGGCAACAATGACCCGACAGAAATTGAGAGGCCGCTATACCCAATTTTAAGGAGACGTCTTGTTATTTCTCGCTTTCGAATGATCTTTTATCAGGCGGAACGGATGTACAAGAAAAAAATATGTTTGAGTCAATGCACTGCACCAGCACACCCTTCTAATAGATGTTGTTTAAAATTCTTTAAATTAAACAGGCTTTCGGATGAGGTAGCTAATAAGTTTGCCTCAACTGTGCACAAATGCGGTAGTGTGTTAGAGACCTCAGAGTCTACAAAGTTCTACTTCTGCCAGACACATTTTTCTAGCTTTTCTAGAGACAAGAGTCCTGGAAGTCAAAACACAAAATTTCATGGAGGTATATTCTAATCGGCTTTCTCTATTATTTCTTGATTTAAACTTGAGAGTGCTCGTACAGATCGATCACTACTTGCTCTGAGACAGCTGTATGTAATTGGCAGAGGAGTGATGTACCGTGCTCTTTCTTAGTGGATTTGTTCTCCCCAGGAAACATACATCGTATGGTTTTCTTTTTTTTCACTGTACCATTTCTTTTAGGAGCATCCGAGTGTAACTGTTGTGGAAAATCTGCTCGTTCATCCTTAAAAAAGCTTGCTATATGGATCGGTTACGCCAACTATTTAATTTTTCCTTATCTATTTAGCTAACAAAGTTACAAAAACAACTTATAACTGAGGTTTTTACGGAATTCCACAAAAATCTTAAATAATCGAAACGGATACCGTGAATTAGTGAATTTATTACTGCGATTAGAATGCGAACCGACGCAAACAATATCGGACACTTCAGACAGTATGTTATCTATTTTAGCTGATTCTTTAAGCTAACTGAGAATGGTAAGATAATAAGAATTTAAAATTGATCCATTTAGATTAATACATACCTATGTGCTGTAATAAAGGAAGCACCAAAGTGTTGATAAGGATTTAGCTGTAGATACCTTATACCCATATTTCTTTAAATATGAAATACTAAATAAGAATTTGCAGTGATCCAGATTCTGTTTAAACAAATGTTAATATGCTCCCTGTAGGTGATTTCTAAATATATAGGTGAACGATTTGTCGGTCACTACCCCCGACCAATCTTACCACTTCAGGTGCGTAAAAGTAGTACGACGAACGTGAACAGTTTAACAAGTTTCGCAGTTAGAATGCAGCAGTGAAAGTGTTGACTAGACACAGAGTGAGAGCCTATCTATTTGTTCATTATGATGATTCCGCAGTCGGTAACGCTTTAGAGGAAAGTCTTATCGTGTCTCCGCAATACTCCATGGAAACGAGAACAAAAAGCTTCCGTCCATTGTACATTGATTGAATGTAGTGTTTGTGGACTTGTGCGATAACAGCCTTAAATCATATCAAATTATTTAACAGTTGCAACTGATATCGAGTCGTATATAAAACGAGGGAATTTAAGTGGCTCTGTTCTAATTGGTATTCTCACCTCGTAAAAGAATGGTCCGGTTAGTTGGAATAGCTTCAGTGGTACTAGTTTGTTTCCTTGCTTGCAGTAAGTGGTTTCTTGTAATAAATATTATAAATAGTGATGATTTGATAATGTAGTCAGTAGGTATCAACTTATTTTAGCCTTTTGTGCTACTTTGCAGACTATTTTACTACTTATACAAGTTATTGTATAAATTGTTTTTGTGAATCTGTTTTGGACGTATGTACACAATTTAAACTGATAATCGGCACCAAATTTAGAACCCGCAATAGATAGATCTTTTGTCCAAATTAGATAACAAAGTTTTGCTAAAAAGTTAAATATAGCAGTTTACTTAATTTTAATACTAAGCTATTTCGAATTTATTTGTTCAGTCTCAGCGAGGGAAGGATTCGGACCAGGAGATCAAGACTATGGGTTCGTTAATGTCCGCAAGGGAGCACACATATTTTACTGGCTGTATTACACAACGGCCAATGTGAGTGCATACACCGATCGTCCACTAGCTATATGGTTGCAAGGCGGTCCTGGAGCTTCCTCAACCGGATATGGCAATTTCGAAGAGCTTGGTCCTTTAACCCTTGATTTGAAACCGCGCAACCATACTTGGGTTAAAGACATGAATGTTCTTTTCATTGATAATCCCGTTGGAAGTGGATTCAGCTACGTCGACAGTGTTCTATATCTCACAAGAAACAATAAGCAAATAGCTCTGGACTTGGTTTCATTTATGAAGGGATTCTATGCACTGCATCCTGCATTTAAGAAAGTTCCTTTGCATATCTTCTGTGAGAGTTATGGCGGTAAGATGGCTCCTGAATTTGCTTTGGAATTGCACAACGCCATTCAGAAGAATGAAATTGAGAGCAATTTAAAATCAGTTGCATTGGGTGATCCTTGGGTATCGCCAGTTGATTCGGTTAATGCATGGGCTCCACTCTTATTAAATATGGTAAGTATATGTGTGTGTATGCATACATATTTTTGCTAATGTGTTTCTGCATTTCGATAAAGTATCCCGTTGGTCATAATGTCATAATGCGGATGTGTAATTGTTCCTTTTAAAAAGGTCTGCATTTCCGTTTCCACTAGTAACGGTAAATCGTACGGAGAGAACTCAAACATGTTGGCAAATATTAGTATTTTTGCTTACTAACTAAATGAGGCTGATATGGGTCAATCGAAAAATGATTTTATTTATCTATGTTGATTGTGTTGTTTTTGTTTCGACAAACGACGGCAACTCAGTTGATTATGAGTTGTTTCGATTCATTCGATCTAATCTGGGCAGCCTAGAGCGCAGTGGTTCAAAAATACGAAACCCAATTGGACACAAAGTTCACATATCGTAATCTTAACATTGAATTTTTCTAGGGAATTGTCGATCAAGATGGTTACGATAATATAATGAGTTCCTCGAAGAAAACCGAAAAAGCAGTTAATGATGGCAAATACACTCAATCGACTGTGCTTTGGGGTAATACTCAGTCTATTCTACTAAATGAATCAAAAGGAGTTGATTTCTACAACATTTTACTACCCACAAATGGACAACGGTACTCGAGATCATTAATGAGTAATGAAGGTAGGTGAACGAATGAATATCATTATGATGGTATAGGCATACATTTTAAACATCGTGCTATTTTGGCATCATTCATTTAACTGACAGATCGTATGTATAGAACATTGGTTAAGTTCGATATTGATGAAAATCGCGATCAAATCCTGCTTGACTTGATGAGAGGACCAGTGAGCAAGGCGTTGGGTATCCCTTCGAATGTAGTTTGGGGATCGCAGAGTGGTTCAACCTTTAACGTTCTATCGGGTGATTTTATGAAACCAGTTGTTGATATAGGTAAATGATCTGTTGTTATAGTCGTCTACATTGTACTGTGTATAATGCGAAAGCTTTGTACAATTTCAGTTGAAACCTTGCTCAATTCAACAAACTTGGAGGTAGCTGTCTTCTCAGGCCAATTGGATCTTATTTGTGCCACACCAGGTACTGTCAATTGGATCAATGGAATGAAATGGATTAATAAAACTGATTACGAAGCTGCACCAAGAAAGGGTATTGTTATAAATCGTATTTTGGAAGGATATCAAAAGGAGGCTGGTAACTTTGCCATGTTCTGGGTTGAGCGTGCTGGTCACATGGTACCAAATGATAATCCCCGAGCAATGGATTTCATTCTAAAGAAGTACACCAATTATGATGCAAATAAACCAGTGGTGACAGAAAAACCAGAAGTAACAGGAACCCCAAATACACCACGGACTACTCCAGGTGTGGCAACAACTCGTAATTGAACATAAACATAAACATCAAAAGCGGGGCTCTAACCACAGAAGCCATTCAAAATGAGTAATAAGCAGTAATGAGAAAATTCTGTTGTTTAATAATAATAATACATCATGATGTACTTATGTATAGTTATGTATTTATGCATTCATTCATGTATCTTTCTTTTAATTCGGATTACTTGGGATGAAAGAAAACAATAATATTCACTATGTTGCTATCTTTGATCTGGTTATTTACTAATTTCGCGAAAGGCGAATTTACAGCGCTTTTGCAGCGACATACGATTTTTGCAGATAAATGTCAATTCTGCACTTCAATTGTTTGAAGTTGCAGTCCTCAAGAATTACGTTAGCGGGAAGTCCCAAAGGTGGTTTGTCCTGTGTAACTTAATGGGTTTTGAAACTCATTCTCATGCAATGATCACAGCCACTTGAAAATAAAGTTTGTGTGCGAATTTGGTTACAGATGACCAATGTGGCAACAGTGGCAATGATATGCAGATATGGTCTCTCTCGTAGGGTGCTTATATGTTGCTTGTCGATGAATAATTTCGTTCCTCTGTCATACTGATCACATGTCTATCGCATAATAGCCAGTGTAAACATGAAGCATCAGTTACTTAATCTTGTATTATGTATTGTAAATATGCAACTGGACCGCTTCTAAGAAGTCATTCAGATCACATCTAGGGTCTGAAATTAATTTGCTTCCTCGTTTGCTTATTTGTCAGTGAGATGCGAAGCGTGTTGTTAATATGGCTCAGCAACAACCAATGAATATAAGCTTTATGATCGGAGGAGTTGATAAGCGTGTTATGCATGCGAGAAGCGAGAGACTGACGTCCGTGTGTGCATGCATAATTCGTGTTTTTTTTTGTAAATAGTGTGGAAATATAATACCACTTTTGCATAGGTACTATACATATTTCAAACAACAAATTTTCAAATAACATTTTGGATGGATTCATAGCTCTGGAAGATGTACTGAGCAATGGAAAGACTGCAGGATCGGATGGAATTCCCTCCGAATCTTACAAATATAAGTATTCTATGTATTTGACAGCATTTTTTTGTTAAATATCTCATAGTAGGGTAAAGCAGAGACCATACTGAGACCCCCAACTTCGGCCGATTTCCCGTTGCTTTGCCTACAAGCCTACGGAAGTGCCATGGTTTGGTGCGCTATAGAAATTCGTATTGACAAATGTCACGAAACTTCAAAAATTCCGGCTCACCAACATAATCTCAAAAAATATGAACCACTTCCGTTGTGGGCAAAGTTGCTGGCAGCGTTCAAAAAATTTTATAGGTAAAATTTTAAATTATTCTTTAAAAATTGTCAATACAGAATTGAAAATACAAAACATTTTGACAGGCTTTCATCAGTTATTTAAGAAAAATGTGCACTTGAAATCGATGTTAATGATACGTGGTAAGGAATTACAATTTCCTCTTTTACATATTTTATGAAAATTCTTACCTCTCTGGTATCATAACTGTGAACAACATTTATGTTGCACTGCGCGAACTCGTCAAGCGCCCTTGAAAGTCAGATACTCACTTAACGAGCTGCATTGTGCAGTCCTATACTAATACTACGACACCTTTGAGCAGGAGGGATTTCCCTGTTCAATGAAGCTGTACCTATTTTACAGGTTAACATAACTCTCTTACAGAAAATTACTTACAGTTGCATTTTAAATAAGCATACCTAATTAAAATCGATGCAACGGAGAAAAAGTTCTGAATTTTCAAAGTCCTAATTTCTCTTAAGGGTGTTTACCCTAGTAATGAAGAACATGAAGAAGAACATGTTTCCAATTTATTCCGCTCTGAACCAAGGGCGCTAGCGATAATGTTGGAGCCAACGCGGAGTTGGCTACTAGCAGCCCATTAATAATAAGCCTAAGCATTTGCAATTGCGCAATATGACAGATGACAGGTGTCTTTTTCGTTTCACCATTAACAATTGAATTGGACGGACTTGCTATTGCGTGCGGTCACATATCTATTGAAAAATTCCATTGTGCACAGTGAGGTTAGCTGCATTTGATTTCGTTCCGGTACAATTGGTTTTGGGTAATTTGCCGCACAATTTGAAATCAAAAGTTGTCTCAGTTATAATTTTGTTGCTCAACCTCAATTTCAAATCAAAGGCCATTCAAGCGACAATTCAAAGTCGATGATGTGTTCATCCCTCAAATTATCTTTTTTCCGTACGATTTGTCGTTCGTATTGAAGCGCTTTCGCTATATGACAAATAAAACGTCACAAGGACAATCGCTGTATGTTTGTGCCATTAATCCTAAATTCCCATGTTTCTCACATAGTGTCTGGCTTGCTCACGCCATTCCATTAACGAATTTGGGACGAACGAAGTTCCCTGGGTCAGCTAGTTTTCTAGATATTTAAATAATACAAATTTGTGAATTCGACTATATACTACTATGGAGTACATAATATTTTTATTGAAAAATCTAAAATATTTATGAAAGAAATGTCGTACATAAAAGTTTTCAAACCGTGATCATATTAAATATAGACATACAGTACATCATATTAATTTTTACATTAATTTATATAAAAAAAATACAAAACCTGTTTAACCTACTTAAGAGCTCAATCAAATGTCTACTTATAGTTTAGTTTCTTTTTCAAAAGAAGAAGAATCGTAAAAAGACGATTTGTCAATAATTAAAAATTGTTAATAAATGCTTCAATACATAATAATACAAATTTGGCCTTCGTTAAAGTCGAATGGAACAATTGATTTTGATGTGTTGATGCATGCCTTGGGTTTTTCAACATTTAAAAATATGTTTTTCTGCTTACTCGATATGAAAAATATATCATCAGGTGCATATAATGTACATATTTATTGTATTTTTTACTTAAAAATAATACTCTTATATACCTACTCGCTCGAATAATTAATTATTATTTATTATGTAAGCAAATGGTTATCATAGGAGAAACGCATTTGGTAAAAGCTTCAATAATCCTCCATTTCGCGATTATTATTTACAGAGTTTAAAATCATAAATTTCCTTTCACACAAAGTGACTTTTCGTTAACAAATGTAATTTTACTAATAACCACTCTTAGTTGCTATGGTTTTCAATAACGAATTTTTTTGGAGAATAAACTGAACGAATATTCGTAACCACATTTACCGGGTAATTTCTTTATTGAACACCATTGTACAATTAAACAAAAAAATGTTAGTTCATACCGCGCACTGCGACTTCGGTGATGTCATGCTTTTAGCATCAAATAGTAGGTATGAAACAATTTTACTTCTAAAATATAGTATCTACTAAAAAAGGTCCGCTTTGTTATCACCATTAAAATAAATGAAGCCGTCAGACTTCTAAAATATACACGCACCAAGACGGTTTCTAAGAAACATTATATTCTTATTTCATATATTGTCCACTCTTAAAGTGATAGCTCCTCAGTCGATGTATTGGCATGGGTATGCTCGTCTGGAACACGAATATCCATAAGTATTACAACCTCATAGGGGCTACAATCGGAGAGATGCAAAAAAGCACATAGCCACCCATAAAAACCCTTTTCTATATCAGCTATCTCATTGATCCAGCTATTCAACTGTAGGCTAATTTGAACAAGACCGGCATAAATCCCTAGTCCAATAGTACAGACTATTATACCGACAGGATATGTCAGTATAAGAATGGGTGACATAATAAGCTTGTGTACACAGCCTTTTTCTTCATTAAAATAGTTAAACATGTTGTACCATGTCAGAGTACCGATATAAAATGAATAAACTCCTGAGACAAAAAATACAAAAGGAAGACTTATCAATGACAGCAAAAAGATGTGTAGACCCGTTGTAAGAGAGCAGGTGCAACAAAGGAGCCCTTTCTTCTTGGTCTCGATGGCAATTGCAGCTGCGTTGATTTGTTCTAATTCCTCGCGGCTTATGTTGATTTGAAGATCGACACAATGGCCTTTTTTCCGTCCTCTTTTTATAGTACCTTTTATATACAAATTATAGATTATGGACATATATTATGTGTGCTGTGCCGTCATAATTTACCTGTCATCGTTAAGTAATTACTATCCGCAGATCGTCTAGTGTTGAATCTTTCAAGACTATGATCATCAGCATTAAGGACGCTTGTTTCTCCTGACTCCAGGTCTTCGTAGTTCGCAATCTCTGGCGAGTTTCGACTACTTCGAACATGCAAAATATCGGTTCGAATATTAACCCGTTTTTTCGATGAACGAGTGCTAAGGCAGTCTTGAGACTTGCTTAATTTAGCATCTAAACTACTTTCTGAGTAACTACTGGGCGTCACGGTGGAGCTTTCACGACGAGTCGTTGGCAATAGAATTGGGGGGAGATTTTCAAAATTCTGCAATTCATGGTCTTCTCCTTCGTATATGTTATCCGAGCTAGCAGCCTTATTTTGAAGCTGAGTGGGTGATATTTTAATTTCGTCCAGTGGTATTTGTGGCAGTGGTTGTTTGTTCTTAAGTATTAGAGATGTTTTAAGCAAGTCATCTTCAAGGCCTGGCGATGATGGGGATAACTTTTGGCGATTCTGTGGGTATGTATATATATATATATTATATACATAGGTATTATTAAAGAAAGAAAGGATGTGCATAAGAGTTTTATATGTAGCTTTATAATTTTGTCATGATGAGCAATTGTTCTCGACGATTAATTTAAAATTATGTCAAGTTGATGGTGTGAAAGACAGTTCCATTTGGACAAGATTTGCAAACACCCGAAAACATGAAATAATATCTTATTTATCTAATTTTATGTGCGAGGTTTTTCTTAACAAAACAGATGAAATTTAATTGTATTAAAACAATCACTTGATGGATTCTAATCAAAAATTACTGCGATATCATATTTTTTTTTTTTTTTTTTTTTATGTAAAACAAATTTCAAACAGATCTGTTTTTCATTTGGGCACTTGTGATGGCAAATTAAATTTTATTTGCAGTTTTTCCATTCAATAAATTTAACACCCCTCCAATTTAACAAGACGCACAATCAATTTTTTTCAAACCAAGTGATATAGTAGTTTTGGGAAATATTTACTTGACAAAAGTCATATGCATTTTGTCACAATTTTTCGTATTTAAACCCTTGGCATACCAATTATAAGTGCAATATGTACTATGATGCACCTACCTGTACTGCAACAATATGATCAACATAGTTTTGAGTTCCATTGGCTTTCTTTGAAGTCTGCCGCTTTCGTGGGGGTATGAAAACAGGGCGTTCCTTAATGGCTTTTACTTCAGTTGCCAACAGTGTCTTCCCAACCATATTTTTATTATAAATTATTATTATTTTATAAGGAATCAGGATTGATATTTATCCGATTATTCGTTGAGGCTTCTGATAAAACATTTCACAAGATTGCAATAATAATAATAACAATACATATGAAAGAGAATTTGAAAAGGATATCGAAACTAATATTCATTGAAAATTCATTTAAGTGTTAATCTATGTGAATTTAAATAGAGTATACATAATAGTAGTTTGCACTTTACAAATTAAAAACAGTTGCTCCAAATTCAGTAGAAACAACAGAAAACCGATATGACTTTCTCTTTGTGCATACAATGTTTTTTATTTTATTGATTTTTCATGTAGTGTCCTTGTTCCTATTTGACGTCCTGTCATAACACGTTTCCCGCCCTCAATATGCTATCCAGTCTGTGAAGAGCTTTCCTACACGATTTTAAGCTTTTAAATTAAATCCCGTCCACAGAAATGTACCAAACTATAGCTAATCACTTGAGCCAAATTTAAAATTTTCAAAACTCATGTGGAATATAAGTGATTCGTAATTTATTCTTGCGAGCTCATTCCTGTCTCCGTCTAGACATAATATGGTCTGGTCATACATATTAATAAGGACCTGTTGCGCTAACTATATTTATTTCAATAAAAGCAGCAGAATGTATGATTTAAAAAAATTCTTCAAACTAACGACGTTCTTAAAAGTTGACTAGAAATTGATCTGCCAATTGGAAACGGAACTTCCGTAAGCCATTTTGTTTTACAGATAACAAATCGAATAACAAAAGCCTAGAGCCGACCTTTCTCATAAAACGTTTGATGTTTACAACGTGCGAAATATAATGTGTATGAAATTTCTACGTAGGTAGTAGTAGTAGTAGTAATGTCTTTTATCGCAGTACCAGTAGACTATTATAGCTAATTGGTTATAGTTGTGTCCATATTTCTGTATGTTAAATAGCAAAAAGTCTTACTGATTGACCCCACAGTTCGAGGTATTTAAGACAATTCGTAACCGCCAGCTGCGTGTCATAATCATTGGTTTAGTGAAAGTATGTGCAAACCTGAGAAAAAAATTGAAATTTCTCAATGTCGTTTCAGTTAAAAAATGTATATTTTTTTTTTTTTGCCAAATGACATGGAATATGAAAAGCAATTACACCTCCACAAAAACTAAACAAATTTTAAACGAAACACAAAACAATTAAACACCGCGATGCTCATAAAAGCAAGATGATTCGCGGTCGGCCATTAGCAACATGCTTTTTTGTTGATTATTAGGCGAGGGTTGCAATTACAAAAACAACAATGTAAACAAATGGGTTTTGGTTCATCTCTGTTGTAGCTTGTAGGTAGCCGCCTTTCCACTGGAAAATATATATAAACTGTATTCCATTATCTTTGCATAGCAGCGGCTGTGCATTTGCGTTCAGGCAGTTAAGCAAATCGTAGCGCCTCCAGGTAGGTAGGTATCTCGAAGCTATCTCAACTAAACGTGACCATATTGCATTTTCCAAGTGTCAAATTGAACAACGAAAGAAAATAAACAAATAGTACAGCGTGCATTGCATACTCAACTCAAACTCGAAGTAAAGAAGCAAAATAATGAATTGTAGGGGGAAGAAATTGTCAACATCCGAAATACAAAAAGAACAATTGTTTCTTGTTCAGTTAGAGCGTGATTTAATCAATGTATTGGACAAAATTAATGAAAATATAAATACCCTGAAAGTGAGTAATATATTGTTTTGTTGTATATAATGCATTTGTGGGTATCCATATTTGTTTCTAGGTTGAAGAGCTTCAACTTCGGTCACATGCCGTAAAAAAATCAAATAGCCCCGGAGCCGAAGAGTCTAAGCATTCTAAAGCAGAGGAAGAAATAACTTTTAACGATAATCCAGATATTGTCAATCAGCAAGAAATTGATCTAGAAATCTTCTTATCACACTTTAACGACCAAGAGGAGGAAGACGAGTAAATGAAATGCATATCTAAAGTATTTAAAAAAAAACTTCCATTTATTATTAATTAATTGAATGTAATAAAATAAACTTGCAAATTTTTATTCCATTTTAATGTAAAAGTTTTACAAATAAGTGAAGAAACGTAGACAAAACAATATTTCTTAATCTTGATCTTCGGATGATGATGAGCTAGCGCTGCTTCCCGGCTTTTTCCTTTTTTTCGTATTTGACTCGTTGTCTGACGAAGACGATGATCCTGCTGTTGAAGAACCAGACAAACTTGAAGCTGATGACGATGAAGATTCTGAAGAATCGGACGATGAACTATCCTCGTCGCTATCTGATGAGCCACTATCACAAGAGTCTGCACTCGAATCGGTTTCAGAGTCTGAGCTAGAGTCAGAAGAGCTGGAATTGCGCTTAGACCGCTTTGTTTTGGGTTCATTTGTTTCTAGCACTCTAGCAGACTGTTTCTCTTTGTCGGCTAATTTATTATTTAATTGTTTTGTACGAGAAGTACGATGTACATATTTTCGTTTAGTTTCTTTACATTCATACGACCAATGGCCAAACTCAAGGCATTTTTGACATCGAACACCATTTGGAAAGGCAGCAGCTAATTTGGCATTCCTAGGAAAAAAATGAAACGTTTTAACAAAAACACATTTCGGTTTCAAAAAACAATGATATACCTACCGCTTTTTTATTGATAATTTTCTAGCTGCTAAGCCAACTAATGTCATTTTGCAGAAATTTAAAAGATTTCTCGACACAATTGTTAATATCTTACGGTAAACAAATCACTTAAAACAGCAGTGGCCTGTGCATATAAGTTTTGCAGCACTCCTTTAATGCTCAAAGTGCTAAGTGTAATTTATTAAAAATGTTTACTGGTTAGTTGTTCTGGCAAACAATATTCGATGTTTAAAATAGTATAATCAATACTTGTTTAATAAAAAAATATTTATTTCTGTTTTCCTTCACGTCTTGACGTCTTGTTCTTGTAAATTGTTAAATGTCAATCTTTAGGAACCTTCAATTTTGACAACTACTAATGTTGTAGTAGTTTACTAGTATTGTAGTAGATTTTATTTGTTGGTATTACCTATGTCGTTTTCCATTGGGATTTTCGGATTTTGCTCTCAGATTTCAGATTTTTCGTGCACAATGAAACATAAAATGAGATTTTTCTTCCTTCGCATTTGTGGTCTGGTAGTGCGTGTTTGAAAAGTCAGCTGTTATTAAATTGTAATTTATGCTTATAATCCACTAAATTTATGTTGATATCCATTGCGACGGCCAAATGTAATTTTTTCTCTATTTTTCACAGACTGCCTTCTAATTACGTAATTAATAACACACTTTAAAGTTTGACAAAGATAAAATATGACAAAATGTGGCCAATGGAACATGAAATCTGACAGCCAGCTTATTTCGAGAGTAGAAAAACTGCTCTGACTCTCAAAAAAAAAATGCTTCTTCTGTCCCAATGGAAAACGAAATTATTTGGTTGGTGATGGATTTTCTTTGAGTCTCCTCATATTTCTCATAATAATAATGATAATAATAGTTGGCGCAACAGGTTTATAGGGACCCTCTCTGGGCCTAGCTTCTCGCAACCATTCGTTTTGTGTGAGTTTTTCATTTTTGGAACGAATGGAAGGGATCTACAAACAGTTTTAAAATATTGCATTCAAAAATTTCCTGCACACTTTAGAAAATAAATATTAATTAAACATAATAAAGATGAATGTCACTTAAATAAATTTTGAATTATTTAATAAATCAAACCTTTCTTTCCTAAAACAGTTTAACATTAAAATTTAAGCAGGTGATGTAAAAAACAGTCCTTTTGGTATATCTAGCTTCTCTTAACTATTCGGTTGTGTTATTATTTATTTTTTATTTTTTGCGTACCTAGAGCTTATTCAGAGGATTTATATCTTGGGAGATTTGTGAATAAAAATTGCATATCTTACAAAGGATCTACATTCCAATTTGCTAACAAAAAGTTGATCGAAGGATAAGTAATTATATCGTTTTTTTATCTTTATTAATCCAAGGTTTTGGAATAATTAAGCATGACGCACAATTTTAAATACAAATTAGTGATGCAAATACGACTTTGATCAAAGAATGTACCTACCAGAGATGTTCCAAATTCAAAATGTATTTGTATGAATTGATTGTAAAACAATTCACAAAAAATTATGCCTTTTTTTTAAATTATTATTCGTTAATGCCTCAAGCATCATTAACCAGAATTATGCCTAAAAGGGTTATTAAGCTGTTACTGGTAGCACTGGTTGCAGCCATTTGCGAAATCTTGTTCCTACTGTACTCAGAACAAATTGTCAATTGTCACATATTTTTAGAAGCAAGACGAAAGGCGCAACCAGTCCACAGAGATAAATATATAAAAAAAAAAAAACAAAACAATTTTCATGTGCGACGTCGCAATGGTTCACCTTGCCCACTCATATTAAATACGATTGCATGCGCGAAAAATAATATTAAAGCTTGCAATAGTACAATCGCATACACATACACCCTCCACAAGGAAAGGAGAAATATTCAACTTTTCCAATTTTCCTCCAGTAGACGTCGACATAGTTTTCCATTCCAACAGTTTTCAGAGGACCTTTGCTTCGTTCAGGACAAAAACTAGATCCCCCGGAAAACCAGAAAGTGATAAAAAAAAAATATATTTTTTCCCTCATTGGAAATCTAATTAGGTTTGTACTTACTTTCCGGAGGTCGAGTGTATTTTTCCGCAAAGGAAGATTTCTTAAATTTCCTTGGAAATTTCCACCGTCTCAAGAATAAGTGAAGGATTTCTGAAAGTTACATAAAATACAAATTCGAGTGAAGTGAATTCGAAGTGCTATTCAGGTTGAAATAAGCAAAGAAAGGGGAGATCTCCGTTAAAATGTTTTCTGGCCTAACTAATCAAGTAACATCTTGGATTGGAGCTGCTAAGGGTGATCCGCAGGACGAAGATGTGCCAGCACCACCACCAAATTCTAATCCAATAGAACAGCCAGAACCAGCTGCAGTTCCTGTTGTCGAACATGACGAGGCAGCTGGCCTAGAGCAGCCTCTAGATGAAGACGCAGCTGCTAAAAGGTATGTTGTAATGAAATTCATTCGAAAAAGTTGTTAATATGTTTCGAAATTCTTCAATTTTTTGAAAATATATATTTTATATTCACATCTTGACGTAGCATGAAAAATCGATTTTTCTCTGCCTCGTGGATGTGCGACAATTCCAGTA
This sequence comes from Cheilosia vernalis, assembly GCA_949126925.1. Taxonomy (NCBI): domain Eukaryota; kingdom Metazoa; phylum Arthropoda; class Insecta; order Diptera; family Syrphidae; genus Cheilosia; species Cheilosia vernalis. The sequence goes on along the minus strand of OX421358.1, from coordinate 649,202 downwards.
ACATTCTCTCTCCTCTTTTTTTTTTTGATACCTTCTCTCAAGTCTCAACTCAATACTCAGCCCTTAGATTCGCTCTTCGATCTTCCTGTTCCTGTGGCGTGGTTATTTTATTTCAAATAGATAAAACTGTACGTTGTATTATCCTGTAAGTGTAGAAATCCAAATGAGCTAAAGAATCAACAATTTTCTTTCCTCATGATAAAAGGCGTTCACTGAAATTTATTAAATTTATTAATAAATCTTTCGGTTTGTATATTAAGGACGGAATATGTCGCAACTCTGATTTAAAAAAAAAAGCTTCCCAGTCGTCTTACAACGTTTGGAGTACTCAGTATATTCAGTCTCAGTGTCTCTCTCTTTGTTTTTGGTTTCAAACATTAAGAAACTTCGCGCAGACCGTCATGGGACAAATTGAGTTAAACTGGAAATATTCCTTGAACCAGTGAAGGTTTTGTGGATGATACAATTCCACGTTGGATTTGACCTCCACTTTCATTGGAAAGAATTTTATTCTCTTTTATTTTCTAATGTTTGCATATTTATTTTTGCATATGCTGCTTAAGCTAAAATAATAGCTAATTGTTAGAAAACGCAATCTGTTCGATTTTGATATAAATGTATCATACATTATACACAAGTTGAACCATATTGCGGAAACAAGTAAAAGGGAACAAAGGGTCTAACGCCTTTTTCGTGTACTTAGCTTTATATAACTGATACCACTTTAGAAAGATGAAATGATCGAAATAGTAAAATGTTTGGATTTAACCAGCAAATACGAAAAATAATACATATACACATTTGTAATCCTTATTTCCGCTTGTATGCCTGGTTTCACTCAATACCTTGTGATCTTAAAGATACATGTGCCTAGTATAATATAAAATACAAAAGAAGAATTACAAAAAGGATTACGTCTTCTTAGCTAAAAACATTGTAAATAATATCACAGCCAGTATCATTTTAGTCATTCTGTTAAGGGAAGGTTGAATTTATTACGTTATTCCATTTTAAAAGTTAAAAAATGTATATACCTACTCTTTTTCAAAAGCCAAAACTGCATACGTATTTATATTACATTTTGTTCTATGGGGAAATGTCATTGGAAACCCTCTCATTTTAGATTAAAGATTTCTCTCTTGTTTCCTCTTTTTATTTCGCACATCATGTCCAATCGATAAACAAACGTCATATCTTGCTCTACATGTGGGGTGTAACGTTTTAGGAGAAAAAAAACTTTTAACTTTGCTTTTCTTTTTGTTTTTAAACTTATTTTTTCCAGGAAAATTGTAACAGGTTTTTTTTTTTTTTTTCTTTTTATGTACATATAGGTAGATTATGTTCAATTTTGTATTGAATTGACAAAAATTACATTACAAGAAGTCAAGGGCGTTCATTATAAATTGTATACCATAGATAGGTTACTAGGTTAAGATTTGAGTCTGTTATAACTGCTGTCAGTGACTATAAAGGTTTAAAACATTCAACTTTATGATAAGAATTATGGTAATATGTTACAAAATTCAAATAACTTTACCCGTTGAAGCTATGTCAACTACATAGTTTACGATGGCGATAAAGAGCAATTAGTTCATGATTTCAAACTTCCAAACAGAATTTAAAACTTATGGCGGGTGTGTCTCGTTGGCACACCAACAATTTTTATTACACTCCAATTTTCTTTCGTGGCAAACAAAATTACAGATAGATGTTTTAAACATTTAATAATTGCAAAAACCTTGGAATGGACCCCCATATCACCACACTTCAAAACTTAAAACAAAGGAAAATAAAAAAAATCACACTAACCACGAATATGTTTTTTCTACGGAACCCCTTTTACCCTTCCACGGAACTCCAGGGTTCCGCGGAACACCATTTGGGAAACGCTGCCCTATACTATAGTCTTTCGGTAAATTTAGTCCAATAGCGTGACTGTCAAAACTATCTTACTAGGTATTCGGTGATGTAGAGAGCAAATGTGACTGGTGTACATTGAAACTATCACAACGCATTGGCAAATCATTGCCAACCAAGTTATACTATTTTAAAATTATTAAATGGAAATAAAAAATGTTGTTTCACATACAAGTTAATACTGTTATATAGAAGTTTTTTTCAAAGAAAATATTTTGTCCATAGATATTTTTTTCTTCTTAAATATGTTACCCACTTTGTTCTATTCTATAGAACTATAATCTAAAGCCCCCGGCAGACGGCAATGTCAAATGATTTTTGTTAATTAATTATTGTTGAAATATTTATGAAATTACACAAAGTCTATCAAAAAAAAATCGATATGACAAGCGGTGAGATACAAAGTTTTGACTGTTTCCCCCTCAAAAAGTAGATGCGCTAAACATGAAGTAGATAAAAACATACTTTGCTTTGTCCATTTGGAATTAATTGTAAGGTAAAAAAAATATAACAAATTAAGAGTATCTTACATAACTGACACATTTTTACTTTTTTAAATATTTATGCCCAACTTTTTGTTTAACTTCATGAATAATGCGTTCCATTTAAACAAATCAACTGTTAAAATGGCATTCAGTTATTGAAAACTCCCACTTTCCGATATTATAAAGTGCAGAAACTAAATATACGCTACCTCTATACTACAAAAAAAACGTGCCAATAATACGCTTTACTGCACTATGTACGTACAGTACTGTGCCAAAAACCCTTGCGGCATATCCTATCAGTTATTCTTAGTGGATATGGTTTTATTGTTATTTATAGTGTCACCGTTTATTTACGAGTTTTTTTTTTTTTTTTTTGATTCATTCAATAATATCGACATTTTTGTAGTTTTTTGAATAATGTTAAGCTTAGAACTGCTAAAAAATAATAAATAATAACTGTTTTATTACCCTTATATGTAGCGTTTATTTCTTATCTCTTGCTCTTGGGCGCATCTTTTTTTGAGTGGCTTCAAGTTGGCAGTGTAAGAGCGACATGGAATGGTCTGTAAATTGGTTGGATAAAGTAAAACTACAATGTCTAAATGTAGGCATATTGTTTTATACAGCGAAAGGAACAACGAGTAACATGGTGGAATTGAAAGTTTTGCTTTGATGCTAAAAAAGTAAACAAACCAACATCATTTATTATTAAAAATCGATAAGGAATCATTAAGTAATACATGTAGATGTGGTCCACGAACAGAAAACTATTAGAAGGAATAGCTCAGTCAATTCTTAAATAGATCCTTTGTTTTCTGTATGTGAAGGCTGAAGCAATGTTCTATTGATCATTTTGTTTGATAAGATTAATTGAAAATGTTGGACTCCATTATCTTGTTGGCAACAGATCAATTATTATTAATATCTCTATCACTGCTCTGTGGTGCAGCCAAAACGCTGCATTACCACATAAACTTATTACATTTTAAGGTTGGTTTTATGGTGTAAAATAGACGTTCTAATCGCTAATGCATTTAAATTAAACAGCATGTTAGTCACGTACCTACATATTTATGGTGACTCGATTTAACTCCATACAAACAAATGAGTGAATTGACTAGAGTAACTAAATTTGTTTTTCTTTTTCGTGTTTGATGTGTTCGAATATATTACAGAACTAGAAGATGAGGGGACGATGGTATATTTTCGTAAATTGGAATTATTTAATCTTCGCAGACTTTTAGACTTTTAGTATACCGCCTTGGTTTATTCTTTAAACAAAAGGGATGTGCTCGTTTCGGGCAGGCAATACAGTCATTCCAGGAAAAAACAACAGGTCCACAGATCTATGGAATACTCCAAGTCTAACTAGTCACAGCTACTCGATTTTTGAAATTTATATTTAATTTGCCATTATTTTTCAGTTGTTTTAAGTTTTTAATTTTTTATTTTATTATCATTTTTATTTAGAAAAAATTTGGTATCATCTCTATTTGAAAGGTAAGATGATAATTTTTTTAATTAATTTTTGTTTTAATAATTGTATTATTTATTGTTCAAAATCCCATTAACCTTATAAATATCTTAACATTTTAATAATATGATGACAAAACGAATGAAATACGTGAGCTTTCAACACTATAACCAAGTTCTAGCTTAGACATGAGTCAAAATAACTTACAACCTGTCTGAGGGGTACTCAGACTAACATAACATATTTAAACCATTAAAATCTTGAATTAATAAAATATATATTTTTTTTGCATACATTTTATTTAAATGAGTCTAACCTTTCAGTGGAATGTTTTCAAACGTCAAAGGCTGGTTGGGTAGTGCCTCTATTCCATCAATGCCAGCAATGCCATCAATGCCGGCAATGCCATCAATGCCAGCTATGCCAGCAATGCCATCCATACCATCAATTCCTGGCCTAAGAAAAGGCGCTGGCGAGGAAGGTAATGCAGAAGGCCTTGCTGAGCAGAGTACTGAAGCTGTAGGTGCAGTTAGTGGTGATGATGATGACAAGTCGAGGTATATTAGGTATGGGCCCAACATTTAATGACGGAATACTGGTATTTAACTGTTACACGACTTTCGTTAACTCTATATATTATTTTTATTGATAAATAATTGTTTTATTTAAGAATTAAATACTCAAGCATTTCGCTTTTAAATCTAGCTTTTATTTTATTGGTTTCAATTTATTTTAATATTCCTTAATATCCACCAAAAAAAAAATTGTTCTTATACATATAACAGTTAGTGTAATTTTTTGGCAAACAAATATTTAAATGATTAAAAAAAAACAAAACGTTTGCTGTTGTTCTGCGATTTTAATTTTTTTTAAATGATTTGATTGATTTTTAATTTTTTAATGATTTTAAATGTGTTTTGCAGAACATTATGTATCGCAACTTGTTTTAACCCATTACAACATTTATTTTTACAAATTCTTATAAACACACTTTTATAACGTTAGATAGTTCATAACTTATTTAGAAAACACACATTTAAATTATAGTTCGAAAGCACCTTTCCCATTAACATAGTGACATTGTACATGTGTATTATACATGCAATAGCAAAACGCACGGTATCTTTTGATAAAATATTTAAATAATAAAGTCGAATCTGCAGTTCAACTAATTGCAAAATTTTACGCAGCATTTAATAATAGTGAAGATTATATTCAACACCCCACTTAAAAATATAATATTTAAAAATTGTGTCATTTTTATGGACACTTAAAAATAATAATGTTGAGACTGCATAGAAGTAGTCCAAATTACCCCAATAATAAGATTTTTGCATAATAAGGAACCTTTTCAGTCGGGACAAATAAAGTTAACTGATATTATGTAGGTAAGCCAAAGATCTCAAGCCCTAAAATCTAGTCTACCAAAGATAAGTGAAAAATGACTGACTAAATGATGGGTCGGAAATTATGTAGTATTAATAATAATTAATATTCAGGGAGGCAACGTTTTTTTTTAAGTAAATACAATGTAAAAAACTAAATTCTTGATATAATTATTGCTTTTAATTTGTTTCCCAACGAAATAGAACTTAAAACAAAATATCAATTAAGTTGAAAGCTAAGAAAACAAAAAAAAAAAGAAAAATTAAAAAAAAAAGAAAAGGTGAGTATATAAATAATTTATATAATGTGAATGCGGAAAGGAATATCTTTTAGTGACAGACCAAATGAAAAAAATGTTGATAAGTATTAACTTTCGAGCTTATGTTGACAAATAATGGCATGAAATGGAGGAGCGTTCCTTAGCCAAGCACATAAGGTGTTGGCTTCCTCCATATGCGTTTCATATTGTTAAGTGAAAAGTACAATGAAATAAAAACTCTCGTGGTATTAGAAGATAGAAATAGAGGTACATTATTATTATTATTTGAGAGGGGTTATTGTACTGCGACCTTTTGGTCTATTGTACCCCCTGCTTACGCCTCAGAGTGGTTTATTCCCTCAAAAAAGTTTCCCGTCACAGTATAATTCGTTTCGAAATCATTCTAGAGGTTTTAGTACTCTTCTTTCTCCTTGGCGGAAGAAATTCGTCCTATAGCACTCTCTCCAGTCCATTTTCCTTTAAGAATCTAAGGATGAGAGCTGGCTCTAGTGACTGTATTTCCTCATCAGATAGTTGGTACTTGCCCAAGTATTTCAGTCTTTTGTGGGTCAGTGCACCACATGATCCCAGCAAGTGTTCTGGGATTTCACTGGACTCATCGCAGAATCTGCAGAGACCTTCTTCAGATATACCCAGTTTCCTGAGGTGTTCCTTGAGTCTACAGTGCCTCGTTAGGAAGCCCGTTAGGATACGAAGGTTATTTTTGCTCATGCCGATGCAAGCTTGGAATCTCTTCCGGTTGTATTGCCCCAGAAGTTTCTTGGCCTGCCTCATGCCCTGAGTGTTATGCCAGGTTCTTGCCCTGTTTTCTTTCTGTAGTTTCCTAAATTCTTCTTTGAGGGTGTGATCCCCTATTCCGCAGAATGGTTCAGGGCCTATGAAAGTTTCTGATGCTCCCTTTCTTGCTAGGGAGTCGGCCATTTCATTTCCCTCTATTCCTACATGGCCAGGCACCCAGCAGAGAATTATTTTGTTTCTCCTACCAAGTTCATTAAGTTTTTGTAGGCATTCCCATACAAGTTTGGATTTAATGATGTAGGAGTTAAGTGCCATAATAGCAGCTTGGCTGTCTGACATTATAGCTATATCACAGTTGACTCTGTTTCTGTCGTGGTTAATTTGGACACACCTGTCTATGGCATAGATTTCAGCCTGAAAGATGCTGGTACTTTTGCCCATTGGTTCAGAATATTTGGTTCCAGGCCCAAATACTCCCGCTCCAGTTCCCTCATCAGTTCTCGACCCATCTGTGTACCACTTTGTTGTGTGATTGCTCAGTCTGTGAATTGTGGATTCATTGCTCCAGTTCTTCTTAGAGGTACATATATGTTCGGAGATTTCAACTCTTTAAGCAAATCACTTAGGAATCTGATGGTGGCGTTGTTCGAAAACGCTAAATTCTAAAGTGTTTTCAAGTCCCAATAAATGGAAGTGTTTTTTTTTTATTCAAGAATAACATGCATAGCATAACCCTACAGTAATCAGAGTTAGATTAATGAAAACGCGAAAATACACACGTTATATTATGTCTTTCAAATAAATACACGAAATGTTTTCAACTTGACATAATTCTGTTTTTTAGTACATATTTTACTTTTATTTGTCTTGCAATAAATTAATTATAGGTATTAGAACAAACCCAATTGTAAACGCCACTTGATCTGATATTACAATTTCACGTAAAAATGGATTACAATTAGATGATTAATTTCTCTTTACATATTTTGTATTTTTCTTTATTATTTCTCATTCCTTTAGTTTGTTGATGCAACACAGCAAAATTAATATCTGAAGATGATAACGCATAAAGCACATAATATCAAATTCCATCATTTATGTACGGCCCATTAAAAAATCACCATTAGAAATTATTGTTAGTAGTGTTTATTAGAAAAATATGTGTTTTTTTTTTTGTTTTATAAATATTTGTTTGCGTATTTTTTTGTTTTGTTTTACTTTTTGCTATTCGTAGTCGTATACGAAGTCGACTTACGTGTCGTTGTTACTCAAAATATTTATTTACTTGTACGGGAAAGAATAGTAGTTAATTTTTTGCACTGTATGGATTGTATACAAACAATGTTAATTAAAGCTTAAATGCTTTATTTGATATCAATACCAGTGCCAGCTGGTTTCAAACGCTATAACACACCCACAGAAATTCGTAAAAAGTGCCTTTCGAAGGAAATTAATGAACCACGGAATATATTTCTTGACAAAAAGTTTGAGATAAATGGATTTCAAAATGACACGACACATTAGTCGCTTGTGACTTAAATTATTTTTTAACATTTTATTTTTTGCATTCTTATGGTTAAATTTTAAATTTGATTGATCTAGTATTATGTATGCACACCATTAGCATGTACATTGTACATTATATTAGTTTTGGGTGGTTAGTTGCATGCGAAAATGTTCAGCACTACACATAGAATGTATTTAAGTGAATCAATCAAATGATATACCTCCCAAAAAATAATTCTATGCACATATCTATTTAGATTGGTCATATTAGCCTCATATATTTTGAGTATATTCAATATTCATTTGCTTGTAGTGCTTAAATATAGAATCATATAAACTCACATTTGTTTTGTATTAAATTTAGAAATTTGTATTTTGTACAATTGCCCAAATACAGATACACTATAAGAACACATTCGAAAAGTTTGTAGTAGCTAAAAACAAATAAATTGTATATAGGAAATTCGTTGCTCTCAGACATCAATTGATTTGACAAAATGAAAAAAATACATTAACTTTGTCAAGATTGAGAAAAGAAGTTGAGTCCCAGATGAATGAAGCCTAAGAAGAAGATTATTATGCAAGTACGGTTTCAACTTACTCGTAGATCTCCCAAAATGTCTCCAAACACTAATTATTTCGTTTCTTGATTACTCCAAAATGAACTTTATTAGAAAATATTTATTTTAAGGAAGGTATATCATACGAAGCAATTTTTCAATAACCAATTATAAAGTCAGATGGCTAATCTTAAATTAAACTATCGAATTGCATTTTTCTTTGTAAACATCTCTCAGAAAATGCATTTCTTTTTATAAGATAAATAAAATCAGATATATGTATAGTTTATTTGGCAGTTAAAAATTTGTTTCAAATATTATTGCATGCCTAATTTTAATCAATGTACTATAAATGTTTTTGTATAGTATAGATTACTGTATAAGTCTGATTAATTTTAATCAATACATTTTTTCGTAATTTTTATTCCCACAGTGCCACAGAAGGAGCTGATTCTCACCCAGCTTCAGGTGGTGGTACACCAACAGACGAAGGCCAAATTGGACAGGGTAAGGGAGAGAATAAAAGTATGTGTCGATAAAATCAAAATTTTCCTAATTGGTAAAACTATAGTTATCTAAGAATATACAAATATTCAAAGTTTATTTTCAAAATCAAATACAATTCTGAGTGCTTAACGAATTTTGATTTTTCACCAATTTAATACATATTGTTTTATTTTAAATAAATCAATCAATCAAACTTTTTGTGTTAAAAAAAAACTGTAGAATGTAACGGTTGGGTTTTTTCGGCGGCTTATATTATTAATTATGTATATTGAAGGATGCAGTATTATCATACACTAGAGTACTACCTGTCTTAATTCTTAAAAGAAAACTAGAAAGATTTTGTAAAAACACTGGGCTTGCTCTATTGCATTTCGCTTTTAAGCAAAAAAATGAAATAATTCAAAGAACTTGATTGTTTTACTAATTTATTAAAGCGCTCATTATTACATACAATACAATACTTAACTCATCACTATTCATTTCACTCAAACGAACATAGAAATGTTTTGGGAAACCAACATTTGATTTAAAACTTTATTCACCGCTTATGGATTATCGTGTCAACAAAAAGATAAATTTGCTTTTTTCCAGTAACAACAAAAGTTACACAAGGTGCCAAACATTTTGGTTCGTTCTTATATTCAGCTGTTAACAAGGCAGGAGCTAAAATAAAAGAAACTGTCAAGGACAATGTAAGTAAATACGTTATGTGGTTAACATTTATTAGAAGGTACAATGGGGCATTATTTTTGCTTTAAGATTAAATATTTTTTCACCATGAAAGAATATTACCGTTTACACAAAAACGCATGTAATTATATGCTTTAATCTTAGATAGCTATTCAAACTAACTATGTACGTAGATTAAAATTGTATATTTTCTGCAAAACAGTGGGTTACATTAACTTACTGATTTAAAAAAAAATATCGTAGCATCCTAGTTCTGAGATACTTTATTTTGTTCATCCAGTAGTGATAGCAGGACATAGAATAAATAAAGTTTGGCACATCAATATAAATCATTGCGTGCTTCTTATTTTCGTATTTCTTCCACCAGTGCCTTTTCTAATTGGCGAAGTAGTAGTTTATGCCTTTTCTTATCTCTATTTGCAGACAATCCTCGGTGAATTCAACAAGGAACAGGAAGCGTTCATTAAAGGACAAGGTGCTGCTGAATCAGGTCAAGCTCCATGGGTTGGACACAGTAATGAACTTAAAATTAAGGAGGAGATCATGGGTCTATCCCAGGATCGTCGTAATTTCGTGCGTGCTCCACCAGCTGGAGTTGATTTCCAATTTGATTACGATACAGCATATCCCACAGCCATAGCTATAATGGCCGAGGATCAAGCGCTTGAAAAAATGCGATTCGAACTTGTACCTAAAATGTATATGAAACATTTTTTTTTTGATATTTTGTATGTCAATAATTTTACTTAAATCTGATAATGCTTTTGTTTACCAGAATTACAGAGGAGAACTTCTGGAGAAATTACTTTTACCGCGTTTCACTAATTATTCAAGCAGCTGAATTGGGAACATTAGGAGCCGATGGCGTTGGCCAGGCTTCTAGCGAAGACGGTAAGTTCTAGTCTACTCTTATTTTTCTTTTTTTACTCTGTTTTGAATTTTTCGTTCTTTTTTTAAGTTATATAAAATGTTTATATATACACATTTTAATTTTCGTTAAGGAAAATGAGGAAACGTTTAAGTTTATTTCTTGATTTTTCAATTAAGCCTCCTAACAAGAACCTTTCAAACATTTTTTGTTAAGTTTTAATTTTTGCATTTGTGTAAATATTCAAGGAAAATGTTTAATTCGCTTTCTCTTTTTTCAATACCTACCTATATTAAAATACATTTTAAACTTTATAACTAAACGTAGATGTTCTAGAATCTAGATGTTAACATTGCTCGCAAATAACTTCTCTCCTACATTATAGTATTTACAAATTTATGAAAACAAATTCTTTTATGAGTGTGGTGACACGTTTTGATTTAAAATTTGGGTTACTTTTATTAAATCCATGCATTTGTTTTAATTTGAAATAACTTATTACTTGTATCGCATATGCAAAGAATTGGAATCTTTAATTGAAGAAATCGTTCTTCTCTAAATCGAATGAAATGGATTTAGTGTATGTCTATTTTTGGGCTTTTTGAAAATGGATTAGGCTTTCTGTATTCTCTTGATATCTAAAAATCTCATCGCAGGTATTTTACAGAAAGTCTAATGTATCATTAGACGTGCGTAATGTACTGCAATCTAATGCAGATAAAGGGATACAACAGAGATTTCACCTAAATGATCTTGAATGTTTTATAACTTGTCTGAAGAAAGTCACACTCAATTTGCATGTGCGATTATGTTTATTAGTAAACATAACATACTTCGTATAGAATTTAAATCAACTGCTAAGATCGTTTTTGATAATTAAATAAACATAAGCTGGTTAATACATATATAGCTGCCCTATACACAAAAGCCCTCTTACCACAAATCATTTTGGACGACCCTTCTTATGATCTATCATAATTTTCTGTCAAGTTCATTAATATCGATGCTATTGTTATGATCATTCAGCATCACATATATAACACTGTTTAATGACAGTGAATGTTTCTTTACTATATTTTTGTTGCATTTTTAATTTTGTCTTTTCTCTTTGTTTTTTTTTATTTTTTTTTTTTCGTTTACGATATGTTTTTATTTTTTTTTTTTTTTGTTGGAACACACAAATCCATAATATTATACAATACACTGGAATCCACAACTGGCAATATATACATAATCAATGACAAAAAATTATAAAACCAATAAATAAAACAAAGCTAAAGCGCAATCTTCCGAAACAAATTCGTCATCAAGTCTTAACATTCCTGCCCCAACCATGGGGCAAAGTGATACCATAGATCTGAAAGCAAATTCAAGCTTGCACAACTCAAATGAAAAATCAGAGAAATCAGAAAAAGAAATTAATGCAAATTCAAGTCGAAAATCAAAAACAAAACAACTTTCTGAATCGGAATTTGTTTCGGATACTTTTCAAACTACAGAAACAGATTTAGAAGAAGTTAAGGATGGAATGCGTAAACTTGGTATCGACAGTATGACGCAGCAAGCTCTAGAAAACAACGGTAAGATTTTTTTTTTAATTTGTATTTTTATAATTTTTTTGTTTTCTTTAATTTTTGTTTATTTTCTTTTTGGTCGATTCATTTCAAGTTTTTACTATAATCATTAAAATCTTAAATAAAACTAAAATTTACCGAAATATAAGTTCCTTCAGTGGCAGGGAAGTGGTTTACTTTCTCGTTGCCACTGTTTTTTTTATGAAATTTCTGTATTATGGAAAAGTTTTTTTGTAACTTACACAAAAAATACATTTTTTCACTTGAAAAGTAAAGGAAGATTCCTAGTCTCAACTTAATTTCACAATCATTCAAGTCACTGTCAAATTTCTCGAACTGACTAAGTTTTAAGATGTTGGATATAATTGGAACATGTTTTATTTTTTCGTCGGCTGCTGTCGTGACGTTTCTTGTTTTCTATAGATCCGAATGGATTTAAATCGGCAGATTGCACCCGTTAGGATAATTTTTTATTTGTTCGGTAATGGAAAACAAGACTGTTTTTAAATGTTCATTGAATATAACTGGGAAAAAAGTAAAACAAAAAATCCTTCCAATTAATAAATCATTTAAAATATATCAACGCACTATCACTAAATACAGAGAGCAAACAATTTAATTGATTTTCTTTCTCTAACATTTTGTCTAGCCCAAAAAGTACACAAACAAACATTACGAGTTGTTTTTTAAGGCACACTTCCTATGTGACAATTTGGCATAGAAATACATCCGATTTTCAATATCACTTCACCTGGGCACATCTGGCTACTTAAATAAATAATTATAGTGTTTCTAAGAACATCACACATATTTCTAAACATACTTGAAGAGCCTCAAATTGCTTCATTCTAAATAACATATCTACTCTCATTTTCGACATTGAACTGTTGTTTTTATTTTTAATTTGTTTGCAACGCACTTCTTATTTAATTTATAACTAAAATACTAACAAACAAATTCGTTAGATATTGGGGCCTTAAAAAATATTTAAAAAAAAAATGTGTTAATTAGTTGTAATTGTTGTATGTACATGCCCGCTTTCAAGTTCCTATTTCTGACACTATTTATACACAGATTATGGCCATGCTTCTTGTTATGGACATTTGATTGCTTTTAAATGTATTGTCCTACACAATTCTACTATATATTTATGTATATATAGCAACGCTTGCAGAAATCTATAACTTGAATCCCATAATGATAATATATTCATTTAAAAATATTACCTAAAGATAGCATAGAGAAATTATGTTTTACCCCTTAACCTATTCCTTAAATGATGTCCTTAAACATTCATGCAATACGAGTATATAATACAAATCAAGCAAATATATAATCTGAGATTTTCATAACTGCAAATATATAAATTTCTGCAAACAACTTTTAATTTTGTAATTTTTTAATGTCTTTGTTTTTTTTTTTCGTATCTTTTTTTTTTTATTATTAAGTTTTGTAGATCAGTTAACGAGAAATGTGTAGCTCTTTATACTTAATATATATATATATAGGAGTTATAAATAATATTCAAAAGTATAACAGTCAAACCTAAGGGGCCGTTAATCATAGCAATTTAAGATCCACACGGATTTATATGACAGTTTTAGCACATATGCAATTATATGGAACTTAAATCGTTATGAACCGTAGCAAACGGCTCTAAGTTACATTTATTGATTGTAAACACAGTATATCCGTCTTAAACTGCTACTCGATATAATTGAATATTAATGCTCGGATTGAAAATTATTTGCGGCACGATTTCTTTTTTGAAAACTTCGCAATATGTAATTATATTTAGAAGCCACAATTCTCGTTTTATGCACTTTGAAGAAAATTAAACATTTTATACCAACTGAGGTGTACCTAGTTCAGATGAACGTTGTACACAAAATTATGATTTATCTTTTTCTCTTCTTTTTTCTCAACAGCTTAAGATTAATTGCAAAACAGTATTTCAATATTAAAATATCTTCAAAAAACTATCTGTATTACCTACTATATTACCACAGCGAAAGAGGAAAGGAAAAAAATACCATTCTTGAATATATATTTACAGAGTATAGTACTAAAAATAAGTTAATATAGTATCATGATAAAGACGTTTAAAGTTTTTTTTTTAATTATTAGAATAATAGAGTAAAACTTTCAATATAAGAACTATACATTTTTAAAACAAAAAAAGACAACTTGTCGCATTTGGAGAAATCTTTTCAACTTTATTTATCTGTTTTTCATCCCTCATCGAAGCCCCAAACAAATGAAAACAAACTGCATTTTTGTAGAGTTTTAGAATACATTTCTAGAGTATTTGAGTATATGCGAAAGTCATATTTATTAATGTTATATAATATAAAAACAGACATTCATCGAAGACACGAAATACATATTTATTTTCTCGGTTGAGTTTTTACATATTTATTTAAATTCGTAATACATTATTATTTGGCTTTCTATACTTATATTTGTTGTATACCTTTGTATGTTTATTTTCATTGATTAGGTACATTTTAAAAGTAGAAATGGAAAATGCTTCAGGCAAAAAAGCGAGTCACATAATCAGTCCAATAATATTCCAAAATATATTGCCCGGTAATAACAGTAATTTTTTGTGTCCGGTTATACAGGTTTTTCCATATTTTATCTATTGTGACCTTTCTGTTATTTGAAGTACAGGTTAAAATGATTATAAGTAATGCCCATTGGTCTATGGCAATGAGAGTTAGCTTAACACACTTCAGACAGGGACTCTGCTGTCTACGGTTTTACAAGTGACAACTTCTTTATTAAACTGCAAAGCTTCTTACTAACAAATTATGATAGACGCATACCATAACGTATTTAATCCCAACGAGTGAACGTGTTCTTTGTGGCCGTAGTAGTGGTAATTTATCCTGTTTGTCATAAATATTTCTCCGAAATGAAAGTAATTTTTAGTAAGGGCCAGGTTACGAATGTTAGTAAGAGGTTTTGTATTTTTTACTAAGGCAAGATCGCTTCTAAGAAAAATCAAATTTACCTTCATTCATATATACATTACCCAGCGCTAGTTATGTATGTGAACAGATATAAATAAATTACTTTCAATAAAACTAAATATTCCCTTTTTGACCTATTTTTCACACCTACTTCTGCCACAACTATATAGTAGATGCCATTTTCAAGGCAACTAAGAAATCCAACAACTTATTTCCAACTCAATTGTTGATTTTATAATTGAATGCTTTTCTATATTATGCACACAAAACAAAGAATATAATAACATGTGTAGTATAATAACGACCTATTGAAGTTTACTTATTTACATATTATTTTCACAGAACGGGTTTTTAGATTTTATTTGTAGATAATTAGTGTTTACGTTTGTTTATCCTGTTACATAGCTACTATGAAATTCTATGATAGTCCTCCCTTTTTTATAATTCACTTATTTTTTTCCCATTTTCCAAAGTTTAACATTTTTACATTCTGCAAAACAAATAAGATATATAAAATTTATTTGTATTGAAATCATATATTTGTTTCTTTTTTATTTCGATTCATCTTTCAGAAGATTGAATGGATTAACGATTAATTATAAAATAAACAAAAATTTTAATAAAAAAAAAAAACTATAAAAATACAGATATATATATACAAAATTTTGTGTGGTAAGTTTACATTACATTTATTTCGTTTGTTATTAAAAATAAAGCAAAATTTCTTAAATGTTTTGAAAAAATATCAAAATTATTGTTAAATTTATTTCTAAACAAATTTCATGTCTGAGTGTAATTTCTTGTTCACGTTCGTTTGTTAAAAAAAAAGTATTTTTTTCAAAATTTTCATTACAATCATTTCCTTGACATTATTATGCCATTGTATTTAATTTAATACATTTTTTTATTGGCTTAATTCTATTTTAAATGTGTTTTTATACTTTTGTTGTAGAAATTTCTGTTATTCGACCATTAGTTATAAATTGATGTTACACAAAGACTTCCGTTATTTTGGTAATGCGTTTTTATGTATGTCGTTTTGCTAAACTTAAATATTGTTGTCGAACCTTATAATACTATATAATACAATCTTTAAAAAAAGCTACTTGAGAATATATATGTGTCTAGAGAACAGTTTAGAGCTTGCTTCATTTATGTGAATATTATGTAACTATAACTAGTACGGATATTTTGTTTTTGTTCGCCATTAGATAAAATGCTTATAGTGATTAATATACGAGTTTAATTAAATATTATTTATATAAGACGAAGTGTATATATTTATTTCGTTTTATTTAAAAGCTTATACAGGCAGGCTATATAGGACTTTTGTTTTCTGCAATTAGTTTATAAGCTATTATTCTCAACACAATCGAAGACCAATAGCGTTTATTAAAAAAAAATTCTCGGAAACTTTTAAAAGCTTCATATAAATTTTGCGAATCAAATCTTAAAAAGTCTGCCGCAAATGGTTCTGTAGTGGTCCTGATAAACTACAAATTACGATTGTCACCCCAAGCTTGTTTATTCTTCGCTCTTTTAAATGGATTTTCTACCCCTGCGATTCTACACTATGAAATTTTAATTAATCCGTCGTAACAATTTTCAAGTATTGGAAAGTGAGAGTTAACTGTTGAAACAAATTTGCTGATACATAATTATGATTAAAAATATCATAAGATATCCATTCGTGCCAAAAGTCAAAGTCAAACAAACGAATGGTGAAAAAGCCTTATATTTATTTTGGGAATATATTTTTTTAACCAAATGGCCGAACAATAAATGACTGTACTAATTTGTGAAACAATTTGATCCTTTGTTAATATAGACTTGAGAAATTTATAATTTAAAGAAGGTAGGATATAGTCAAGTTATTACTACAATTATATAAATTCTTTCAATTGCTGGACCCTAAGAACAATATTTTATTAGCAATCTGACAAACATAACATTAAAGCCCAAACAACTGCAATCTATAACACGGCTATTAAGCACTTCCTTCTCTAGGCCTTTTTTTATATACCTTCTGTTAAATTTTTTTATTTCAACAAAACCATAACATTTCTGTTCTGTTACTATTGGTTTAACTTTTTTCTTTAAACTCACCACACAAAATACCAATTGAGTACTATCCTTATTTTTCTATTCATATATAAATTATATATACCTATATATATATATTTTTTTTATTTCGGTAACTATGAAAAAAAAAAACAAACAAAATCCTGTACAGAATTCAATTAATGTATAATGCGTGTTAAAGAAGAGAATATATTTTTATCAAACAAACATGTTGTACACATTACTTGAAAGAAATCAGGTCAGATACCATGTTTACCTTTGATTATCTTCTGTTGGTACGCAACAAATTGAAGATACTGATGGTATCTACTGTTGTTTTCTTATGCATTTCTCTATGCTATCAAATAAGTTTTGGTTATTTTTAATTTTATGATTATATGTATATACTCGTACATGTACATGATCTATTTCTTACAATGTTTGTAATTGCTTTTTCACCAAACTATGCTGATTACGTTTTCTATCTTACGTTTTGACTTATTTAATGGATGCTCCTTTTTTAATCACAATATCATTATCTTTGTTAGGGACTAAAGTACGGTTTATAACAGTTTGTAAAAAGAAAGTTGGTTGACGGTTAATAATTTATTGGGACATAATGTGAAAACTTTATAAATACATACCTACTATTATTTATAAAAAAAAAAAACACAGATCTATTGACTTTACTTTTGAAATTCCTTTGCAGAGCGTTCGAAAATAAATTTCTGTTATGGTTTTTGTCTCAATATTCCGTTGAATAATTCTAACAAACCTAGGTATGAGCATCTATCAATCAGTATTCGTATATATTTAACTCCACCTCTGGTCACGACGCCTTTGCTAAAATATAACAATTCTTTCTGACATCTTAACAAATGGGATTGGTATTTATGTTAAGTATGAAAATATTACTGAAAATTCAATGACATATCTCAAATTCGTTATTGCCAGTTCTCTAATTAGTTTAAATATTACGGTATCAACATTTCTATTTCGTATTTAGCAAATTTATATTGTGTGGATGTGGAACTAGGCGGTTGCTTCATTGTATAAAAGTGAAACAAGTTCAATGATTAAAATCTTTTGGCGAATTGATTTTGTTTGTGAATTTTTGGCCGACAACGTTTAGCTGTGGTTTGTACACGTTTTGTAATCGGTATATCACGACTTATTACCTGATATTAAATTCATATGAATATCGGATATATTATTGGGTTGTAATTCAACCTGAAAAATGAACTGCTAGCGGTTCGTTCTTAAAGGAGTTTAGCAATATAAAAAAAATTGTTAACCAAAAATAACCCATAGGCAGAAAATAGGTGGCTGCCAAAAGCTAACACTGATATGAATATCTTGTTTTACTCCTAGTCACTTTTACCTAATGCCCTTGATATATTTTTCTAGTTTATTTAAAGATGCATTTATAATTTAATTCGAATGGTAGTGATTTGCGAAGAAATCTAAGTAAACGACATAAAAGCAACTTAAATGTATAACCGCAGCTAAAGAAGCGAAGATATTGTTTCAAAGCATGATGATATTATTTTAACACACACATAGCTTCCATTAAAATATTATTTTATAAAATTCTTTGGGGCATATTTAGAACTTTTTATTTGTAATATTATGTTGAAATTAGCTTTGAAAAATTTGTGTTCGTAAGCAATCAATTTTCGTTATGCTCATTTACTATCGCAAAAAGGCATTAAAAGCACATTTTAAATATTTTTTTTTGCTTTCTAATTTATCATTATTCTCCTTTTCTGTATTAAATCATTTCATTCTATATCACTTTCGTATAAGTAGAAGACATAAATTTACCACAAACTTATTTATAAAACTACTATATACTAAAATTTTGTTAGAGTATTGTTATTTATAAAAGTTTTTAAATAATAAGGCTAATCTAACAGGATAAATATAAAATTATGTTCATAATAAATAAAAACAAATCAAAATCAAAATAATCCATAATGAATAAATAAAAGAAATAAATATATGCCAACCATATTTAGAGGAACAATGGGAAAAGGATCTGGAAGCTGAATTACAAGAATACGAAGTTGTTGCGGACGGCGGTGCATCTGGGGGTGGAGAAACATCAAAAACTACGATACGCAATCGTAGTCCATCTAACAATGATTGGGAACAATATGCTGATCTTATCGATGAGACCGATGATTTAAAGTAATTAAGAGCCTATATCGTAGCTTTTTCTAAGTTCTCCTGAGTTTTTCTCATTTTGTTATTTTTCTTATTCTTTCATTCTTTTTCCGGGATATATCATGTATTTTTCACACGTTCAAAACCTTCATTCTATCGCCTTGATTTGCAAATTTTGTAATACTTTTTAATGTTGTATTCTTATAACAAATCCCCAATTCATATAACAGAACTTTGAAAAGTTTGAAAAGGGTAATGTTAGGCTAAAGGGGTTATGCGCCGCCTTTCAACCTCAAGATCAGGGTTGACACGACAGGTTTATACTTATCTTTATTCGCAAATAATGTTTTAATATCTAGTTTTGAAATATAGGGATATTTGGCACTAATAAGCAAATAGACTTGTTAAAAACAACAAAATGATATAAACATCATTCTTACATCTTTCATAGTTCCCATAGGTTCACCAAAACAAAATTTAAATTTATTTGAATATAGTAAGAAAATATTAATGAATCGACTATTTAAAGCGAACATTATGTGAACTTTATATATATTATGCATTTTGAATTTGATGTATTAAATAAAAAAAATAAGTATTGTATCTATGAAACTGCAATATAAAAAATATATATAACAAAAACAAAATATTTAGGGCTCATTTTAGCTAAATTATGTTATTATAAATATTATTATAGATATATATAAATAAAAAGTATTCCAATAGTTAACCAATGTTTATTGCAAGAAAGAAAATAATATATATATATAATTTGTATGTTTATTATACACAAGTACATTAAAAACTGTAAATAGTATTAAAAGAAAAATTAATATAAATATTCACTTTATTGCTTACGTTCGTTTCTTTCTTTTCTGACTCATTCTATCGAAGCAAAAGCAGTTTATTTACCGACATAAATATTTTATATTGTTATTTTGTGGGAAATAGTTGCAAACATTTTAATAAAACAAAACTTTGGATAAGAAAAAAATTGTTTTAATTTGAGACTGTTTTGAGCGCAATTATAGTTTTATCGTAGTACCTATAAATATAATTGCAATAACAAAAATAATACATTAAGAATATACCTATATCTCAAAATAAAAACAATTAAAGCAAAAATGGTATTTTGTAAAAATCACACGTGCTGTCAATATTTGTTTGTCTTTGGAGTTTATTTGTATTAAATTCATTAGTTAAAAACCAAACAAAAATTAAAGTTTTCTTCCTGTTGTAATTTCTTTAAAAACTAATTCAACAATAACTATATATGAACAATTGTATATGTATATTCTATTCTATATGTATCTATGTATATTGTAAAATTTTCAAATTTTGAAATTAGCACATTTGGGAATATACTTTAAAGACATTGATATAAATACAAAAGTAATAATTGGTTTGCTTCTTTTTTGGAAGATGGAAGTAAGCAATGTAAGCAATTATTTCAAAGAAAATATTTAATGGTGTATATTTATTAAAAAAAAAAACAATCAGATAATTTTCATTTATGATTGTTAACACTTATTGTTTTTTTTTTTTTTTTTTTGAGGAAACAGAACCGAAAACAGATTCATAAAACCAACAATAATTCTACAAAAAAAAATGTGAAGGAAATTAAGTATAATATTAATAAAGGAAAAGTGTACAACTATTCAAATACAAAGAAGGTATTTCGTCATTTTATTTTTCGACTGAATACTTAGGTTGGCCCTCAGTGCCGCTCACTTGAATAGCACGGCTGTGCAACCGATCGAATTGATGTTCCTCCTGACGTTTATTATGCTTTTTTAGCTTCTCAATTAGCCGTTTGGAATCGGCATAAAATTGTAGATCCCTTCCATTCGTTCCAAAAATGAAAAACTCACACACAACGAATGTTTGCGAGAAGCTAGGCCCAGGGTCCCTACAGACCTGTTGCGCCAACTATTATTATTATTATTATTAGCTATTTGGTGAATAGACATGCCTTGTTTTTAGATTTCTCGTCCTCTGTCAATGATTTACTACGACTGATTTGAACTGAAATTATCTTAAAATGACTAAAATATATAAGAGAATATATTTGCATACCCACCTAATAATAAGAGTTGGGGTGCTATTCAAGTGAATCGGACCAAACCAAACTGTCTCGATAGCAATTGGGAAAGTCCCAGAAGGGGTTAGAAAAGGAGGATCTTTGGCTAACTGCCTCCAGTTGCGCACTCCAAGTTGGTTGCGGTCCCCTTCCACTTGCGCGCGCCACCTAAGATGAGGTCTTCCTCTACTGCGTTGTTCCTCCGGGTTGGAGTCGAAGACTCTTCGGGTCGGAGCGTTGGTGTCCATTTGCTCTACATGTCCTAGCCATCTTAGTCGACTGATTTGCGTTATCACCTAAATAAAATACATGTAGTCGACTCAGCATAAGTTTAAAAAACAAATTCTGGTGCGGAGCTATAGGTCTATTCGCCTCTTTTCACAAGAAGAGGCATGTCGCACTTGTTCTAATTATCTAAGGTATAAATTTGTATTTTTCTAGTACCGTGTACTTTATATGAATAGTCTTTGTCTAGCAATCTAATGAGCGCAGCGTTCTTACTTTAGCCTGATTATGTCCTGCCTAGCAAGTAGCAACTTTAATTTATCTGTGCAAGGTTTTATTTTTAATATTGCCAGTATGCTTAGAATGTGGTTTGCAGCGATAACTCCTCGTTCTTGTGAACCATTCATACTCACGTAAGTGCCTCAAGTCCCACTATTTTTAGAATGTGCCGTCTTTCTCTTACTGCTTTCCGTTTGTAAAAACCAAATAAAAACTCATGTTTATTTACTTAAAACCAACTATACCTGTTTTATTAAACATCATGCAATAATATGTGAAAGTATATATATATCAAACATCCATACATATATTAAATAAATCATCAAATAAAACAAATAAATATCATAATGTCCCAATCTAAAAACTTTTGAAGTGATTTTCATTCGTATTTTATACTTTGGTATACTGGACGATTATATCCAATCGAATTTTGTTGGTTACTTTGTCGTTTGACTCCTCCAGTAGCATCCCGCCAGATCATAGCTAATAAAATATAGAAACCACCAACAGCCTTGCTAAACAAGTCAATAATACTCATAAAAATTGGTGTCGAAACCACTAACAGTCTCCGAAATTCGATCATGAATCGAATAGTAAAAATGCCAATAAATTTGATCGCTTGTACAGAAGCAGAAAGTAGTGAAATAGTAATTAAAGTGAAAACTTTTAACATAGCTTTTAAATTATCCTTAGATATGTCGTTAGACATAAATACGTAAGCCGTTCGTTTTATACTCGTTCCCCAGCCATTCACAACATCTATAAAATCTCGTAGGCTAATAGAATCGGGTTCCTTAATTAGTCCGTCAGCCAAGCGGACAACAGATGGAGTCTCTGGTTCCGATTCAACTACTCGAACGGGCTTAAGTTTAACGATGACCTCATTTTGTCTGAAACGTACTGCTTTTATACTGAACCAGTACTGATCAAAAGCCAGTTCATCCAACTCTGCCCAAATGCATGTATCTAAAGAAATATGAGATGACGAATTGGGAGTTGTAATTCCGATCCACATGGGAGACGCTTCATTCTGATAAAACTGCAACAATCTGCTCCGGATGTCCTCGAGAATAATTTTCAGATCTTTTTCGTTCCGATTAAGCACTATGAGATCTCGGTAACCATTTACTGAATCCACGTAACACCGCTCTTTGTAGAATCCTTTGAATAGCCTCGATTTCAGCATTTGTTTGCAAAATGAATGAAGAGCTTCTTCATGGTGGTTGGATATGGATCTGGCGGGTGAGTCACGGAGCATTGTCCAGTCTATCTCTACAAAATTTTAATTGAATTATATATTATTTCATACAATAAATACAAACTGCACTTACTTGAATATTCAGTGAGATAAATATACAAGAGGGTGTTTAGATGAAGCACAACAAAATCAAAAAAAAATATTTTCACTTTTCATTTGAGCTAAACTGTCACAGTTCGTGGGCAAATTTTGACTGTTTGTAAAGGCTACGCCACAATGCCGGTTAGGGCTACCGTCACACTAGTGGTGGTTTTATCGTCTGTTATTTTCATGTGTTCGTGTTCCTGTATAAAATTCAGTTTCCTGGTGGAATTTCAAAAACGTTAAATATCATTCACATGATAGCGACCAACTACCTACGAGCGATCGAATATTCGCAAGTTTTGACAGTCCATTCACATGATACATTTAATTTGGTCGCAGATACCTACCCGCGAATCCAATGACAGTCGCCGTCATTTTTTGTCTCTATGACATTTCAAGTTTCATGTTAAGTTCGAACGAAAGTTTTGTGGATTGTGAATAATCTTTGACAATTCGCGCCAAGAGTGTAGGTATTCGTTCGCGGCAAAAAGTTTGCAATTAATTAATTATAAATGTACAATTTTTTTGTTCATAAATGCATCAAAAGTGGTTTGTCCTTTAATTCGTAAATTTTTTAAAGACCCCTTATTTGATTTGATTTGTTTTTGTTTCTTCTATTTTTTTTATTTCCAGAAGAGTTATATAAGTTTAATAGAAACACTTTTTTCCCTGATATTTTTTTGTGATACTTTTGGGTCCTAGGCTCATGGATTAATTACTTATAATAGGCGCGTTTTTTATCTCAGTAAAGCAAAGTAAAGTAAGTAAAAAATTAAGAAATTGATTACGGAATAAGTACCTAATTAGGTAATTTAGTAAAATAATATCGCTCTATTTTCAGCTTTTGGGTTTACGGCTATTTACATATTATTATATCTAGTTAGAGTTCGCCTGCTGGTAGAAGTTCTATACACAACATAATATTTGAAAGCAAATTACACACAGCATTGCGTATCTCTGCACAATCTTCCCGACCATAATAATGTTGGGCCTTACTAATAATCATTTTTAACCTCCACACTAAATATTTTCTAGGTCACAATATGTAATTTTGTATGGAAAATTTCGCTATTGTGAGTTCGAAAAAATTAGCTTGGACACTAAAATTGATTATTAGTACCGCGGGTTGTGTTTAAAGGACTGTTCACGTGAGCGCGAATTGCAAACAAATCAATTTAATTATAATCTAACATCAAATTAAAAAAAAATCAGTCCCAGTTCATTTAAATAGCTAAAGTTTGCCGCGAACTGACAGACTTTATTCACAATCCAAAAATTCGTTTGAACTTAACCTTCAACAAAGAAACTGATACGCGGGTATCTACCTAGACCTACGACTAAAAAAAGGTACAGAAGAGAAATAAATTCATCAATGGCGACTGGACACATTTTTGAACCTTGTGCCGCTTTTGCGCATCAAACAACTTGAAAGCAATAGCAATGCTGCGACTTACAAGACAACTCTTAATATGAGTCACTTTACAGGCTGCAGCTTTGTACACTGCTGCACTATTATTACATCTCCCTGACAATCCGATATTGACCGACAAAATGCAGCTGACTTAAACGACAAAGAATTGCATTTTCAAAGTCAAATAAAATTGGAATCTACAGCAGCTAGTGGCATTTGGCATACATACCTACCATTAAAAATTCATGACTATACGATTAATGAGTAGCTAGTCAGTCAGGATAAACTCCCATAAAGCATATATTTGCTACTATGATCACACATTAACAAAGATACTGTTATTTGAGAAAAACACGGTTTTATTTTTTTTAATATTTTCCCCTTTATGATTTTTATTTCTCTTTAAATTAGTGGAATATTCAAATTTGTTTTATCGTAAACTGTATGCTGTAGGTATGTATGCGCTGTGTTTCACACATCAAAGGAAAACTAACCATAGTTCAGGGTAGGTTCAGGGGTGTGTAACTATAGAAACACTGAAATGAAATTATAAACAAATATTGCTGCTGCTAGGCATTTGGTAAAAAGAAAACCATTTTGAGAACAAGAGTTATATGCAATTTGTCATTTTAAATGTTTATTTAAGATTATGATCTTCCAAACTAAACAATATTCGGTCTTCCTATTTGTAGTGACTTATCTTCAGCTAAGTGCTAGTTTAACAATGCATAATGTTACTTTGTTTGCCTTTAATCATCCAAGTAATTGCAAACATAACGAATTTTACGTCTTCGATAACTTTTCATGTTTACCGTGTAATACAAAGGCTAATTTGCAACCTAGTGCCGATGGTAAGTATTGTTAGTGATTGTAAAGAATAAAGTGCTTCTGCAGAACCCAAGGAGTTTAATTTTTATTTATTTCTATTACAATGAAATACATAGACATATCTTTATTCTTTTACCAATTTAATATCAACATTTTCAGGCCTAACCTGTGAATGTGCGTCTGATTTTGAAACAGTTGCCAATTATGACACATATTTACAAACACCAATTTGTGCTAAATCATGCCGAAATACAAAATTCAACAAGTGCCCAAATGTTACAACACTACTCTTACCCAAAGATTCATGTAATGTCAAATATGTCAACTTTACCGTAGATCAAGGTGGTGCAGTTGCACTTAAACACATACGCATCTATTCACCTTCACGAAATGCAATTAATGAATGCATTTGTGATTTAAAATACAACTATAATTACGGCAATTACTGTATATGGAAAGGACTGTTGAAAAAATATCTTAATTACAATGCTTTCTGGCAGCAAGGACGAATTTATGCCGATTTAAAATTTACAGCGTTCTTTTGCCAATCCCTTCAAAATAGCACCGCTTGTAATTATTTGGCAAATTTGTGTGTACAATCGTTTTTTGATACTGACAAAAACTCGCCATGCAGTTTATTCCTACTTGCTCAGGCTTCAGATGCAGCACTTTACTCAAGTGTGAATGAGGAGTTACACAACATTCGACCTTATTTATTTTACAAAAGAGGTAAAGATACAATAGAAGAAATGACCAATACAATAAATTATCCGATCAAATCCAAACCGGATGGAGAGGTAAACATTTCAAAGAAAACATTGCCCAATAATGCAGATTGTTTTCCACTTACAGAGCGATGCGCTAGAGCTATTTACAACCATTTATTCTTTGGATGGCCGTCTGCTACGCTTAGGACCATTGCGACTTAATGAAGTCAACTTATGTGGTCAAAACTCACATGAACTTACTGACAGTTTTCGGTACCTTAAAAGTTTCCGGATAAGCTGCGACTTAT
This sequence comes from Cheilosia vernalis, assembly GCA_949126925.1. Lineage (NCBI taxonomy): Eukaryota > Metazoa > Arthropoda > Insecta > Diptera > Syrphidae > Cheilosia > Cheilosia vernalis. The sequence goes on along the minus strand of OX421358.1, from coordinate 622,832 downwards.
CAATGGAAACAATTATTGAATTGGCTGCCCTGCATAGCAATAGACAGTTCATTAATGTTTTTCTTAATCATACGAAAGCCGATAACCTAAAGTACATGCGAGCAATACCGGTCTTAATTGAAAATGCTTTTGAAGGAAACGTGGTAAATTATATTAAATTGGGACAATTCAATGCAGCATCAAAGTATTAAAAACTAATAATTAATTTTCTCAGAAGCAGGATATTGGAGAGTGGCAATTGGTCAAACGATTTCAAATGATAGGAGCTCGTGCAATAGATATTTCAACATTACGCCAAATGCCTATATATGAAGATTCGTACAAATTAAGACTTTTCAAATCGATAAGGATATTACGAAAATTCGAGCTGCGATGTTTTGTAACGGACGATAACAAACTTTCAATACCACTTATAGTCTTAAAATATAATCAAATTGATATATCTTTAAATTCATCTCTTAATGAAATTTTTAAATTTGAGCTAAAAATTCGGTTTGAAAAAGAGCACAGTTCAACGACGCTCTACAAATTTGGTCTTCCTACATTTTTAACTATTGGCATCGGATTTGCAATTTTTAGGACATATTCTTTAAAGTGTCGTCGAAATTTGGAATGCTGTGATATAAATATAGTTCTACAATTCTGCTTGTGCCTAATGTCAAATATAGGAAATTCGTTAATAGCCACCGTCGTTGTCGATGTATTTCACACAATCTTTATATTCCATACTCGAATCCACGTTATGCCTGTCCGAAGTAATAATGGTTTGGAATTTTTAATATATTCCGCTCTGGGGTTGAAGGTCTGTATTAATATATAGCAAAATCTTCAAGGCAGTAATTCATGTTATTTTTAAGGGCTTCTACTTTGCTGTTAGTTGTTGGAAACTCGCCCATATTGACGTTTTCTTTGTGGACTGGGAACGCCCAAAAGGTTCTGATGCCTCAGTGCATTTAAAAACAAATTTAGAAACGTCTTCGCAATGCTCTAGTGTAAGTATTTAATATTTCAATTTAAAGGGAACAGAAATGATTAATGACAAAATGCTTGAATGCGAATAAGGATCTGTTCTATGTTCATGTGTATGTCATGTTTATGATTTAATTCAGATCGGATTGCGGCTGGGCTCTGCTGCGTTGGTTTTTGGATAATAGATACATATAGCTTTATATTTCTAGATACGCACACATGCAGAAAACAACGTATCTGCCTGGAGAATTTTCTTTGTTGCGAAGCAGTGGATTGAGTTAAGTGGCCAACAGACAACATCAACTTTTATGCAAGTTTTGATCTGCCTGACTGTTTACTCGGTATATAGACATTGATTTTTTTTAAAGTCGAAACAAGATATATATTATCTCCTTTTGCAGATCACGAGCAACGAATATCCTTTAATTTATTCCGACACAATTTATAGACTTTTTTTCTGTTTAGTTACATACTCTGTTGTACACATTGTACAACGAATTTTTAGACATATAATTCTTAATCAACTAATGGGAAGTCCACTACAAAAAATTGTGGACATTTGTGCCATGGCAAATGTGTCGATAATTGCGTTCTTAGAATCCTCTTATGGTTATTACGTACATGGAAGATCGCCGCATGGATTTGCAGATACAGATATGAATTCGATGATCTTACAATTGCAGCGCGAATCGCAGAATATGTGTGGCAAGAGAGGACTTTTGAGTGACTCTGATTTTCAGACATATATAATGTTACCTCCATTGAACTTAAGGTACGAATGTAATGCTTTGATTATATTATTTAATTATTCTTAATATCGGTTGTTTACAGATCTCAAATAGAAAAGCTTTTGCCACAACAGCAAAAATCTGAAAACGTATCAAACGTTCACTTTCAAAAAGAATTGAAGTCCTTTAGCAATTATTTTGAAGGGACTATAGAAAATGGCGCTACTGCTTTTAACAGAGTAAACCGATTTTTATGTGCATTTATTGACCATGTACGCTAGAATCTACACATTAATAATTGAATTTTATATTGACAAAAATCTGCACCTATTTTCCCCAAAGGCTATCAAGGACATGGACTATATCATAAAAGAGAAGAGCTTTGTAGAAAATCTACTGGGTTGTGAGTTTGAGAGCTTTTTAACAGAAAGTACGGAAATAAATAGTATTCTATGATTTTAAGGACTAACTAATACATATTTACGTAAAATTATAGATAAAGGAACATTCTACATAGATAATGGTTTGACCTTTGGTTCTCTTTTTCTTTATGGCAACCAAACGCAAATATTTTTGATGGAGATCCTATTGTTAATTGCAATCACTTTATTTAGTGACAGCTTTGTAACATCTATAGTTATAGTTTGCATTTCCAACAAGGTAATTTTGATGTTAATGATCACAGTTATATTTTTTACTTATAAACCAAATGTTTTAAAAGCTTTTTCAGACTGTTTTTCGCACTTGGGTCAGAAATAATGTTGCTGCGAAAACTTTAATAGACAAACGGTTTTTGATGTAATCTTTTTAATTAAATCAATAAAATTTAACATATAAATGGGTTTACGTTGTACATCAATATTATCTTCGCTTTCAATAAAAAAAAAAAAAAACAATTTGTAACATAAATAATTCCCCCTCCTTCTACCTACTCAACCTATCCTACACCACGGCGTCATCTTGACCGTTCAAGTGAAAATAGAAGAAGGGATGGTGACCATATACCTATATTTCGACTGCTAACGGGCGGCTAAAAGGCCACACGCTGACGTCTCGGAACTATCGATCGCTTCCGCTTAGGAAGTCGGTTGACGACGAAATATGAGGGGTATATGGGCCGTGAGTAACTACGAAGATGAAAACTCACACGGCTACCATAAGCTAAAACCTCCTGTCCTTCATGACCCCTATGACCACAGCGCTACAGGACCCACTAGAGGTCAGTCCGGGCCACTGAACAGAAGGGTGTTCGATCGCGTACGCAGCTCAGGCATGCTAGCGGGGCTCCGTCCTAAGCTCGTCGGATGGGGGGGGTTCTTGCCGCCTACACGTCGAACGGTGTTACTTGTTTACATGCCTGTCTCCGGTTGGTGTTTGAGAATTTCTGTTGATAATAAGTAGGGCTCGAAAATGTCCAAATGTCATTAGTAGTGCGGTGTGAAACCTTGTTAATAAATCTAGCCAAAAATGGCCTACCATAGTTATCCCATGAACCTACGAGTTCGTATCCTCAAGCGGATAGAGGGTGAGAGCAAGATGTTTGGCTCTCACGGAGGAATAACCCACCCCTATGGCGTTGGGATTGAGACAATCCAGCAACGACCACCTTGGTGACCAAGCTCCTCGAAAATAAATATGTAGGTCACCCCTAATAAAAGAAGACTCTAATCAGTCATCCTGACTCACCCTTCAGGTTCGTTCGCGTCGTCCTCACATCCTTAACCTAACTTAGAATCGGATCTGGCTCATCGAGTACCTGAAATAGAAACTTTCCAGCGGAATCGACAACCAAAAATCAGAAACAAAGAAATAACGAAACAGTGGATTGGGTTAATCCCGAATTCTCACGGGTACATAGTTCTTTAATTCCTTTATCTTAATCTAAACCTTAACTGCTAAGTGCATAATTTGAATCAGAAGATACTATAAAATAGCCCACTCGGTACATAGTCCGGGGAGAATAGATATTCCTATCCTAGAGATATCTTTTATTTTCGTCCAGACGGGACTTAACCTAGTTGGGGGGATTGATCCCTTATCCCACGATCCAAAAAAAATTATACAAATAAAGAAATATTAAATGTATCTAACGCTAGAAATCGATCTACACTAGATCGGATGTCGAGCGTAGATGAATATGATTTAATCCTAAAGAGTAAATAATGTATCTATAAAAAAAATTATAAATGGTTATGATGGTGATTAAATCACCGGTGCTTCTCACTGTATCTATTTAGCAACCTCGTCACGACGATTGCATCCGCTATAAAGTCGGTGGGGTTTCAAGGATCCCACGCGCGCGTACGATGGAAGGACGCGTAGATAAATATATAGATAATAATAAAAATATCGCGGGAGGGTCGTGTTGTACGGACCCGTATCGCTCGCCAAAAATACTACCAAAAATTTTATTGATATTCCAAATAGGAATGGAGTGACTTACCGGGATAATTTCCCTTGCTTTACCACGTATGCTCTTCTTCTGCAGGTGTAGATGGAGTGCACTGCATCGTCCTGAGGTTTTCCAGCTGACCAATACCTAGCTAGGTGACACGCGGAATAAAAAGAGTTAAAAAATTTTTGGGGGTATTTAGCGGGGCGAGGGGATAATATATTTTTTTTTTCCTTTTTATAACACCGGATATCAACGCGATATAAATCTGAATAAAAAATTCTTTTCGTATTGTGAAGCGGAAGAAATCTCGCGGGGCAAGATGAGAGGGATTTCTCTTTATTAAAAATAGCACCAGCTAATTTACTTAAGTCACACATACAATAAAATTATTTTAATTGATATGAAAAGTAATAATAAAAAAAAATAACTAAAACTAAGGGTGAGTTGAAAATTGGCGGGGCAGCGGACAGTTGTTCACCCGACGGGATTCGGGGGTAATTGTTGGATGTACGCACGGCCTGGTGCTCCATCATTAACAGCCTCTTCTGGCTTCCTCCAAGATGTTTGACGCTCGCGGCAGGACTAGTGCCGGGCTCAGAGTATATGAATTATTAAATGTCTCAGGACGAGGGGGGGGTGCGGTTTATGCGAAAACGATACACACAAACACGTGTTTCGCACTAGGATTCACCTCTAGATAGGGTGCACTGTCACGTGGGGTAGTCACTGTAGCACTTGGGTCTATCGATTCAAGATCGTCTGAGTTTTCTTTTTATTTGTCTTTTGACAGCAATGTAAAGGGTGTAACTAGGACACGTCCATGTTTTAGCGCATGCACAGATCCCCGTGGCGCGACTGGGGCACTTCACTTGCCCAGAGGGGTGGTTTACGCACTGGAACAAGGATGCACTGCGTCCACACGACCAAAAACATAAAATTTTTATATAACTCCGGTACGGAGACGGCCTTCTTCACAAGAAAAAATTTTAAACCACGTGAGGAGCAGGTGGCTCGACTCGGACGGGCGCGATAAGGGTGCGGGGAAAACGGGTAATTGTCCCGAGTTCACTGGGGCGAAATCTGTTCCACACAGCGGGAGATGCAAACAGCAAAACTAACACCATCACTGAATTTTATTTTTAGGATTCTGGAACAATGTCCTTTTATCGAACCGCACTGATTTAATTTTAATAAAAAAAAACCTGGGAGATAAATTCGATCATCCCACGCGGTATCGAAAACGCGCCAGGGTTACTTTCCCTCATGACTAACGACACGCACCGAAATTAATTGGGTCACGAGACCAACGACCAACACGCTCTGCTATCCAAATCCAACTGACTAACAAAAATGATTCGACCCAAAGCCAAACTCATTGGCTGTGCAAAAAAAAAATGCCGCACAAAAACCGACGCGCGATTCAATGGAATTTTCCATCGACAAAATACCGTAGAGGTATATGCTAGTGCCTATCGTACGACACTTCATATAAAAAAAACCACAAATCCATAAGAGAACCAATGCAAAACGGGAATGCAAAAAAAATCGACGAATTCCATCGCCACACAAAGGGTATCGCGCCACACCAACGACGAAAACAACAAGCCAACCACTCTCAGCTATGGATTTTGCTTGTGGGGATATACACACAACAAAAACTATATGCAACCACCGCGCAGACTACCTGCTGGCAAAACAGCAACGCAATATACTATGGGTAATTTTGGTGGGATGTTCCTTTCTACAGGGGTTCGGGTATCAGGTTTAGATATCCGATGCTTCCACCCTTGGTGTTGGATAGCGTACCGCCGAGGGGTATGCAACGGTATTTGCATAAACTGGGTTTCGCATAAAATCTACAGTATGAAACGAAATTATTTTTAAATTCAAAATTTAATTTGAAAGACAAGAAAAATTTCAAAAGTGAAGGATAAGTGCAGGCGATTCCTACAAAACTTATTACTTTTGCGAGAGCTCACGAGCACAAGGAAGAAGAAAAGAAGCGCTGGACATATTGCATCCAGGAAAGTCTCATGCACACGCTGGCTATGACATTATTAATAATAGGGCGCGTAAATATCAAAGAAACGACTAACGACCTGGTTAGCTAACCGCTCAACTCAACTATCACTTATAAACTAGGAATAACGAGAGAAAAAAAAAAAAAAAAAAAAAAAAAAAAAAATAGAAATAAGCAAATCGATACTAACTACCAGACTTAACTAACTAACTACTAAACTGTACTTACGGCTGACTAAACACTATCAGATAACGAAGGAAAAATAGAAAATAATTATATACTAGATTTGGAAGTGAGGACTTCGTTTACGAACTAAGAGGGGGGAGGATGAGTCAGGTAACTCTATGCTTGAGGTAATACGAAACTGTAGGGGATAACTTACGATGGTACATACGCAATTTGTACGTGTTTACTATACACAATAGATTTGAGTGACGATCCAGATCGTGGACCGTTTGGGGTTTGGGGTTTGTTTCAAGTAGTAAAAGAGTATAACAAAACCATCACTAAAACTAAGTCCAAAAATCAAACTAACACTGCAAAAATGAAGAACTCAAAGGAGCTAGTGCCCCAGCGCAACTGCAACAGACATCAGCACGGATAAAAAACCTTTGCTGACCGGACAGAGCGCTAAAAATGAAAAACAGCAGCAAGATGGGATCTGCTAAAGAGTGTTGTGTAGACACACAAGGCGCAAAGTTTCAAAGAGATGCTCAATTCAACAATCGGTTGGCAACTACGTCAAAAATCCCTACTGATCAATACAATCAAAGAAGGTACGAGTGCATCTGCAACAGTCGTAGATCGGGAACAATATCACCAAACTACCGGCCAGAGCTACCAAACCTTCTATGAGATAAAGTCAGAAAAGGGCTGCGTAAAGCTGCAAAATTCGATCTACTTACCCCTGTCCTAGTTTGAAGCGCCATGCTTCGGGCTCATAGGGTAAGTCTAAGCGACCGAGGGATAACCGGACCTGTATATCCTTGCTGGTAGCAAAACGTAATTCTGGGCTACACGCCACGAAATTGAACGGACTCCAGCAAGGCTACACGAAAGGAAATAAGGGGGGAAGAGGATAGGTCCTGATGTAAATTCCCGAAAGTAACTAACCGGTACACTTGAGAGCAAGCTCAATCAAGCGTAAGAAAAAAGAATATAAGACAATCAAAAGAAAATTTTGGTAGGTCGGATGATCCAGACCAAAAACAAGGTAACTCGACATATCTAAAGGAATATGGAGAAAAAAAAGAAAAACTCGAATTGGGTCTCACGTCGAACGTCTCCGGCGGGGACCTAACACAATCATGACATCTACGGGACATATTTCGGGCCCCACGTTGGGCATGACCAACGTGTACCTAACTACAAAATTATAGACTAGAAGTCACGCTAATCGTGCCCCACGTTGGGCGCCATCCTGTAACAATATATAATAATATACCAGATGTATATTACATGGTATACAAACATCCTGTACGTTCGGGCCCCACGTTGGGCGCCATCCTGTAACATAAATAATTCCCCCTCCTTCTACCTACTCAACCTATCCTACACCACGGCGTCATCTTGACCGTTCAAGTGAAAATAGAAGAAGGGATGGTGACCATATACCTATATTTCGACTGCTAACGGGCGGCTAAAAGGCCACACGCTGACGTCTCGGAACTATCGATCGCTTCCGCTTAGGAAGTCGGTTGACGACGAAATATGAGGGGTATATGGGCCGTGAGTAACTACGAAGATGAAAACTCACACGGCTACCATAAGCTAAAACCTCCTGTCCTTCATGACCCCTATGACCACAGCGCTACAGGACCCACTAGAGGTCAGTCCGGGCCACTGAACAGAAGGGTGTTCGATCGCGTACGCAGCTCAGGCATGCTAGCGGGGCTCCGTCCTAAGCTCGTCGGATGGGGGGGGGTTCTTGCCGCCTACACGTCGAACGGTGTTACTTGTTTACATGCCTGTCTCCGGTTGGTGTTTGAGAATTTCTGTTGATAATAAGTAGGGCTCGAAAATGTCCAAATGTCATTAGTAGTGCGGTGTGAAACCTTGTTAATAAATCTAGCCAAAAATGGCCTACCATAGTTATCCCATGAACCTACGAGTTCGTATCCTCAAGCGGATAGAGGGTGAGAGCAAGATGTTTGGCTCTCACGGAGGAATAACCCACCCCTATGGCGTTGGGATTGAGACAATCCAGCAACGACCACCTTGGTGACCAAGCTCCTCGAAAATAAATATGTAGGTCACCCCTAATAAAAGAAGACTCTAATCAGTCATCCTGACTCACCCTTCAGGTTCGTTCGCGTCGTCCTCACATCCTTAACCTAACTTAGAATCGGATCTGGCTCATCGAGTACCTGAAATAGAAACTTTCCAGCGGAATCGACAACCAAAAATCAGAAACAAAGAAATAACGAAACAGTGGATTGGGTTAATCCCGAATTCTCACGGGTACATAGTTCTTTAATTCCTTTATCTTAATCTAAACCTTAACTGCTAAGTGCATAATTTGAATCAGAAGATACTATAAAATAGCCCACTCGGTACATAGTCCGGGGAGAATAGATATTCCTATCCTAGAGATATCTTTTATTTTCGTCCAGACGGGACTTAACCTAGTTGGGGGGATTGATCCCTTATCCCACGATCCAAAAAAAATTATACAAATAAAGAAATATTAAATGTATCTAACGCTAGAAATCGATCTACACTAGATCGGATGTCGAGCGTAGATGAATATGATTTAATCCTAAAGAGTAAATAATGTATCTATAAAAAAAATTATAAATGGTTATGATGGTGATTAAATCACCGGTGCTTCTCACTGTATCTATTTAGCAACCTCGTCACGACGATTGCATCCGCTATAAAGTCGGTGGGGTTTCAAGGATCCCACGCGCGCGTACGATGGAAGGACGCGTAGATAAATATATAGATAATAATAAAAATATCGCGGGAGGGTCGTGTTGTACGGACCCGTATCGCTCGCCAAAAATACTACCAAAAATTTTATTGATATTCCAAATAGGAATGGAGTGACTTACCGGGATAATTTCCCTTGCTTTACCACGTATGCTCTTCTTCTGCAGGTGTAGATGGAGTGCACTGCATCGTCCTGAGGTTTTCCAGCTGACCAATACCTAGCTAGGTGACACGCGGAATAAAAAGAGTTAAAAAATTTTTGGGGGTATTTAGCGGGGCGAGGGGATAATATATTTTTTTTTTTCCTTTTTATAACACCGGATATCAACGCGATATAAATCTGAATAAAAAATTCTTTTCGTATTGTGAAGCGGAAGAAATCTCGCGGGGCAAGATGAGAGGGATTTCTCTTTATTAAAAATAGCACCAGCTAATTTACTTAAGTCACACATACAATAAAATTATTTTAATTGATATGAAAAGTAATAATAAAAAAAAATAACTAAAACTAAGGGTGAGTTGAAAATTGGCGGGGCAGCGGACAGTTGTTCACCCGACGGGATTCGGGGGTAATTGTTGGATGTACGCACGGCCTGGTGCTCCATCATTAACAGCCTCTTCTGGCTTCCTCCAAGATGTTTGACGCTCGCGGCAGGACTAGTGCCGGGCTCAGAGTATATGAATTATTAAATGTCTCAGGACGAGGGGGGGGGGGTGCGGTTTATGCGAAAACGATACACACAAACACGTGTTTCGCACTAGGATTCACCTCTAGATAGGGTGCACTGTCACGTGGGGTAGTCACTGTAGCACTTGGGTCTATCGATTCAAGATCGTCTGAGTTTTCTTTTTATTTGTCTTTTGACAGCAATGTAAAGGGTGTAACTAGGACACGTCCATGTTTTAGCGCATGCACAGATCCCCGTGGCGCGACTGGGGCACTTCACTTGCCCAGAGGGGTGGTTTACGCACTGGAACAAGGATGCACTGCGTCCACACGACCAAAAACATAAAATTTTTATATAACTCCGGTACGGAGACGGCCTTCTTCACAAGAAAAAATTTTAAACCACGTGAGGAGCAGGTGGCTCGACTCGGACGGGCGCGATAAGGGTGCGGGGAAAACGGGTAATTGTCCCGAGTTCACTGGGGCGAAATCTGTTCCACACAGCGGGAGATGCAAACAGCAAAACTAACACCATCACTGAATTTTATTTTTAGGATTCTGGAACAATGTCCTTTTATCGAACCGCACTGATTTAATTTTAATAAAAAAAAACCTGGGAGATAAATTCGATCATCCCACGCGGTATCGAAAACGCGCCAGGGTTACTTTCCCTCATGACTAACGACACGCACCGAAATTAATTGGGTCACGAGACCAACGACCAACACGCTCTGCTATCCAAATCCAACTGACTAACAAAAATGATTCGACCCAAAGCCAAACTCATTGGCTGTGCAAAAAAAAAATGCCGCACAAAAACCGACGCGCGATTCAATGGAATTTTCCATCGACAAAATACCGTAGAGGTATATGCTAGTGCCTATCGTACGACACTTCATATAAAAAAAACCACAAATCCATAAGAGAACCAATGCAAAACGGGAATGCAAAAAAAATCGACGAATTCCATCGCCACACAAAGGGTATCGCGCCACACCAACGACGAAAACAACAAGCCAACCACTCTCAGCTATGGATTTTGCTTGTGGGGATATACACACAACAAAAACTATATGCAACCACCGCGCAGACTACCTGCTGGCAAAACAGCAACGCAATATACTATGGGTAATTTTGGTGGGATGTTCCTTTCTACAGGGGTTCGGGTATCAGGTTTAGATATCCGATGCTTCCACCCTTGGTGTTGGATAGCGTACCGCCGAGGGGTATGCAACGGTATTTGCATAAACTGGGTTTCGTATAAAATCTACAGTATGAAACGAAATTATTTTTAAATTCAAAATTTAATTTGAAAGACAAGAAAAATTTCAAAAGTGAAGGATAAGTGCAGGCGATTCCTACAAATTCTTAGTAGCTTCATTTTGGTAAAGATGAATAAATGCTCCTACGATTTCATGCCGAGTACTAGTATGGCTGAGCTTTCTGATGTTTCCTAGAGGTTGCGTAGGTATTGGAAAAAAAAGATTTGTTGTTCCGGGGATCCTTACACTAAAGTGACCAGTTCCAAAAAGTCAAGATGTGGGACAAAGTAAAGAAATTCACCCGAAAATAATATAGGTACACTTTTTTTTTGTTTAAATGTGGGACAATTTCAATTTTATTAAAAAAAATTGCAGAATATAAAGAAAAACACTTATTTTAAACGAAAAAACAGGAACAAAATTTAATAACTATTAAAAAACAAAATAATTCAATAAATTCTCCGAAAACTTGAAACAAGTTATAGCTTACAAAAAAAATCTGTTCAGTTAAACAAAAAACGAGAAAGTTAAAAAAATTACTACATTTTACTTTAATCCGCACTCTAAAGATCGTTTTTAACTTTCTCCATTACGTTGTAAGAGATATTGTTTTCGTACAAAATTTAAACTCGAGATATTAATCAATTCTGATATTACGATGATAGAGGAACGCAAAATTCTGTCCGGTCTGTCCGTCCTTCCACAGGCCCACAGGCCCACAGCCTAAACGGCTTCCCGGACTACGTTCAACCCTCGGATTAGGAGTTTGTGGGCTTACAGTTCGGGAGGATTTTTTGTTGCGAGGTAACTTCAATATTAATGGTAAGTACTTCCCATATAAAATGTTCGTACCAGTTTGATTTGATCCAAAACGGCTCTAACGATTTTAACCAAAATTAATATTTAAGCTTAAGTAGGTGAGGTTACCTTGACTGCGTACCCAGTTTTTGGCTAAAAATTCGAACAACGGTACTTTTGAAATTAAACGGTCTATACGATTGTAACAAATTGAATTGTTAACTCAATTTCTCTATGATATCGTACAACGTTCAACGCAATAGTATTTTTTCAAATTAAACAGTGCAATATTTGGTGCCGTTTTGTTTGGAAAATTTTACAAAAACCGCTCTAACGATTTTGACCAAAATACATAAATAAAAGATAATATAAGTATTCTGAATATGATTCTGTTAAAACTCAAAAGTTGCCCGGAGAGTAGTGTTCTATCGTCCTGCTACGGTCCATCGTAGTAAATAAACTGCTAAACATACTCAGAAATAAGGGATTCTATGTCCATATGGATACTCTTAACGAGAAAGTTTCGTTCGACCCAGTTGTGTATTTTATTTTAAATCCACTTGATTTTAATGCGTTAAGCTTTAATCTGCAAAAATGTGTGTGCGTTCTCATCTCTGTTGGGTGTGGCCCGCTCACAAAGTTTAAAAATTAGCCTAATGAAATGATATCAAAAATTCGGGTTATCTCCATTGCTAAATTTATGATTGAATTTTGAAAGATTACGCGTTTTTTTAATCCACACAAAATGTAAATTTAAAAAAAAAATGTTTACTCCAAGCTTAGTTAAATCATACTGATATTTAAATTGATTTAAAAATTTAAGTTCAATTTCGAGGTACATCTTCTAATTTTGTGGACATTTGTGGGACAATTTTCGATGTGAGACAGTTCAAGTAAATGTGGGACTGTCCCACGTAATGTGGTACGAATGGTCAGGCGGCTGCCTACACTCAAGAAAAATTCAGAAAGAGTTCATAAATAGGACTTTAATGCAAGAATTCGGTATTCTCTAACGTTTATTTCACTATTATTTTCAATTTAATCAAAATCTCCAACAAAACCAAAAAATAAATAAATACGAAACACAAAACAATAATTAAACACCGCGATGCTCATAAAACAAGATGATTTGTGGTCGGCCATTACCAAATGGCCATAACAATGGAAACCAATTAGTTTTGGGGGGATAGACGTACGAAAGGTATCAATCTCTTTTAATAATTCAACTCTGCTTTTAACCCACTCGCGAGAGTTCATATCATAACCCATATAACTAGAAAATATATTTTAGGAGCCGTTTTCCATTATGTCTTATTCTCAAAAAGTTTTAAAAACATATACTTGTATGCAGGGCCCGATCTAGGGGTGGGCAAGCCGGGCAATTGCCCGGAGCGGCAAATTTTAGGGGCGGCAAAATTATTTTTTTAATTCAATTTTATTTCGAATTAAATGAAGTTTGAAACTTATTTTCATCTAAAATGTGGACTATGTTTGTTTTATTTGCTATTGTTCTCACTCTTTTCTTTTGATTCAACTACAAATCGAGCAACGAAATTGCAACGGCATTGTTGCCGGCATTATTACCATTGCAATTTCGTTGCTTGCTTGATTGATTGTCGGCGACAACTTGTCGCTACTTCGCTACTACATGTATTTATGTATATTTGAGTAGTTAAGGACTATTCACATGAGAGCGAGCGAACGAATTGCTGAAATGCGAACAAACCACTTTTGATGCATTTATGAACAGAATATTGTACATTTTACTATTCCAAGAGGAGGATAGTTAATTATCCCATCAAAATGTATTAAGAAAACATGTTAATAAACAGTTAAAATAACGAAATTTCGAATTGCAAACTTTTTGCCGCGAACGAATACACCCTTGGCGCGAATTGTCAAAGTTTATTCACAATCCACATCATTCAATTCGCGTTCCACAAACTAACGAATAAAGCATTCGTTCGAACTTAACCTCAAACTCAAAATGTTATAGAGACAAATTAACAGCGACTGTCATTGGATTCGCGGGTTTCTGCGACCAAATTAAATGTATCATGTGAATGGACTGTCAAAACTTGCGAATATTCGTTCGTTCGTAGGTAGTTGGTCGCTCTCATGTGAATGATCCTTTATAGCTATGATAATTTTTTGAGAGCAAGAGAGTGTTTTTTGTTCGTATGGATAAGCTTTGGCTATCAGTGATGTATCAAATCAACTGCAACTACGCGCGGCGTATTGCTAAAAACGAAGCGCTGCGACATCGATACACTTAAGCCCAAAACACATGTGCAGAAATTCTGTACGCAGCGCAGAGTGCAGTGCTGCAAGTAAAACAGATGTGCAGAAAATTGTTTGGCATCCATTGCATCGGCTAATATGGCAACTGTCCTTCGCCGACTAAGCAGCTGATGTGTTTACAACCAAAACAAAAACAAACACAACCAGCAGCAAAGATAATGGAATACAGAGATATATATCTTTCCAGTGGAAGGGCGGCTGCCTACAAGCTGTTTTCCAGAAAAATTCATGAAGTCACACACACCTGCTTATTTCTATTATAGTATATGTGAGTTCATGAATTGGACTTTAATGCAAGAATTCGGTATTCTCTAATGTGTATTTCACTATCTTTTTCAGTTTAATCAACACCTCCACAAAAACTAAACAAATTCAAGACGTAACACAAAACAATTAAACACCGCGATGCTCATAAAAGCAAGATGATTCGCGGTCGTCCATTAGCAACATGCTTTTTTGTTAGCCACACGTATTCACAGACGGGGGTTGAAATTACAAAAACAACAATGTAAACAAATGGGTTTTGGGGGGATAGACGTACGAAAGATAACCATCTCTTTTATTCATTAATCTCTGACCAGCAGTGTCAAAAGCCGATGATGCCAAATACTTGAAATTGCAATTTATTTTCTTTTGTGTTGTGGTATGTTTGAATTTTGCAGCAAATTTAGAAATAGAGATAAGTTGCAGTACTGCAGTGAGTGCAGAATTTACGTGTGTCTACAATCATATCAACATGTTGTAACGTGCTGCTTGCCGTCTAGGGACCTTGCTGGCATGCTTGCACCCGCTCTCTAAGCTCGCCGGAGGGCGTGGGAGCTTGACCCTGGCACGTCACAAAAACCATCTCATGCCAGTCTTCGCGTCAGATGTTGTTACGCCTGCGAGAAATTGCTTCAATACCCACCCTACCTCGGCTGTTGTACTCGCCTTAACAGCCCCTTTATTGGCATCGTCTCCTTCCTTACTCCAACAACATCCTTCCCTTTCCAAACCTCCTCATCCTCTCAACCTCTTTTAATTAAAACCCATTTTTACTGCTTTACACTTTCAGATATTTGTAGTTTTATTCATTTTCAGTTATTTACTTTACACAAAAAAAAATTTCTTAATTACTTTACGTTACTAAAACAAAAGGAAAGTATTCTAAATTTATTAGATATTTTTATCACACAACTCCCCACCCCAAATTTACTCCCTGTACCTATTCTCAATAGTCCCCTGCCCACAATTTCGTTTATGTATATATATATATAAATATAATAATTTATAATTGTCTAAAAGACTCACCGACAAATCTCACAACTGGCGATGAAGTGGCCACAGCATCCAGGTTGCGCTGGTATCCTTTTCTTTTCGTTGTAGGTACCTGTATCACTCTTACAAAATTATTATTATATATGTATATATATATCTAGAAATTGGTTCGTACTTAAGGTACCCCGCAAATTTCTTCTATCAATAAATTGAAATTACTTCCCTTTCTTGACAAAATATTTCTTAACAAGTTAAAACAAAATTGGCAAATTTTACGTTAAACAAAATGGAAACAAAAATCTCAAAAAAGATAAAAAAAACTAAAAAAAATTTATAAATGTTCCGACCGGGATATGAACCGGGGTCTTCTCGCATAAGCGGTGTATTTAGCCGCTTGCCTAACCGCAGCGCCAACGGGTTCTTTTCGGATTGGCGTCTAATTTGCGGTATTCTTCTTTTTCTTTTGTCCGAATGGGATTCCTCAGGATTTTTGCTTATTTTTCGGGCAACCGGGATAATATTTTGGGCGGCCAACACTTCCTGTTGGTCCGCCAAATTATAGGGAGTGTAATTACGGTTGCAGTCCCTTTCTACTAGAATCTTTCCTTCCTGCTTTCTACAAGACCTTCCACAGTTGATCGATATAATTTATCGCTTTTACGTCCTTTATTTTTCCTTTTGTCTTTTGCACTATTTGTTCAATCGTTTCACCATTTACTAAACTTTTTGCCGTATTTAAACTTTCGGCGCGAAACTATTCCGTCTGAGATTCAAATTACTAATAACTGCCACAGGAACCATTCAACGGCAAAACCAGACAATTTCCCCTTCTCTATTACTGCTGTTCTCAATAATTCTATTCTCTAATCTCTACTAGCAGTTTATTACGGTTGGCTTATAATTCAAGCCGCTTTCGACTCTCTTTGCCCATTTCTCTTAATTAAATTTATTTCCGAACCATCCTGTGCTTCGCCCTACCGTACCTATTTTATGAACGCAATCATTATTGGCAAAGTAGTGCGCGAAGAGTCGGTCATGGAGAATACATTTTACAAACTACCTACAAACAACAATAATAAAAAAAAGAAGTTCCATAGTATGGTCATGGCAAGAATAATGGAAGTGGAATGTGGAAGTCACACATACGGTGGTCTTCTTCTGTCGACAATATACCTATCATCGTCGGGCAGCAACGTTTGTTTTGCTTTTGCAACACAGGGCTTTTGCTTTTCGTTGATATGTAATACCAATGAATTGCAAAATACGAACCCACGCGGGCTGTGATGTTTTTATCTATTAGTTTCGATACAATTTGTGTTTAATTTTTATGGATGCCGATTGAAACGTGGGTCGCGAACCCCATTAAAAGCCGGGCAATTCGAACTCAGATAAGTGAAATTTGTTTGTTTAATGTTTTTGGACGTGATTCTTTGTGACATTTTATTTTAGGTTATTGCCGGATGTCTTTGGCATGGAATATACCAATGGGCTTGCCATTACGCGTTTCGAGATGGTACATACAACTGCCTATCACTTCTCGCACCCTGGATTTTAAGAACTTTGGCATGAGTTTAGCGTTCTGGCCTTGGACAAAGTTACTGTGGGCGAAGTTTCGATGGAACACTTCCTGGCCAACTCTAAACGACACTGGACGAGACCGTGAGTTATAAATGTTTTTCGATTTCTCGTGTGCCTTCAGCAACCCTTCAGAAATTCTTTGCCGGGTCAGTACGGTTTTCACCTCGTTAGGCACGACCAACATCTCAGGATCTGACAGTGACTTTAAGTTGCGAAGTACATTATAAGCTGAACCATGGGTGATCATGTTTTGCCCAAAAAGAGCATAGTATGGCTGGCATCCTATGGCTTCATGTGTGTCTGATCGCAGCGCACAAGCTATACTCGATAAATGCGAGTCCCAGTCATTTTGTTGTTCAGCTATAAGTACTCGCAACTTGTTTAAGACACTGCGGTTGACCCTTTCCGAGATGTTGGCTTGCGGGGAATAGAGGGCAGTCCGCACATGCCTAACACCATAATCCGACAAGAATTTCTGAAATTCATTCGAAATGAATTGTTTTCCGTTGTCGGAATGAATGACTTCGGGTGTGCCAAAGGCATGAAAGACTTCGCTCTCCAAATATTGCACTATCCGTGCAGACGTCGCTTTGGGCAGTGCCTTTAGAAATATAAATTTCGTGAAATGATCGACAGCTATAAAAATGGACACATTACCTCGCTTAGTTCGTGGATAAGGTCCTAAGAGGTCGATATAAATGCGTTGCATCGGTCTTTCAGACACAATCTGCTTGGTGATAGGTGGACGAAGAATCGTGTTTGGTGCCTTCACTGACTTACACGTATCGCAGTGACTCACAAATTTTTTTATGTCCCTTACCATTCGGGGCCAATAATACTTTTCGCGAATGCGACTATAGGTTTTGGCAAAGCCGCTATGGCAAGATAGTTTAGTATTATGAGCCATTTCTACTGCAATTTGTGTAAGTGAATCTGGCAGCCATAGACGCCATAACGAATCCTCGTCACCATTCTCACCAGTCCTGAACCTAACCCTTTTGTATATATATTTTCCCGATACAACTAGGTCAGGAAAGGACAGATTGGTTCTTGATTATGTTCTCCCTCAACTTGGCATATTGCTCCGAGTCAAACTCCTCCGAAGCCAAATCAACATCTACACCTATCGACGTTGCCGAAATCTCCTCCATGTCACCTCGTGATAAAGCATCAGGTACTATGTTGAGAGATCCCTTCCGATGCTCGATTACAAAATCAAATCGTTGGAGCTCTAAACTCCACCTCGCAAGTCTTCCGCTTAAATCTTTTTGCGACATCAGCCACTTTAGACTAGAGTGATCTGTTATTATTCGGAAGGGCGATCCCTCAACATAGGCTCTGAACCTTCGCACACTCAGCACAGCGGCAAGACATTCCAGCTCCGTGACGGTGTAGTTCTTTTGTGCCTTGTTGAGCTTCTTGGACATAAAAGCTATCGGAGTTTCGTGTTGACTCTCATCAAGTTGAAAGAGAACACCACCTACGCCCTCTGAGGACGCATCGCACTGAATCGTAAATTGCTTACTAAAGTCCGGCTGTGATAGGACAGGAGCGGAAGTAAGTGCCATTTTTAATTTTTCAAAGGCTTCGGTAGCTTCAGGTGTCATTTCGAAACTTTTTTTCTTTTTCAGACAGTCGGATAAAGGAGCAGCTAGATCTGAGTAGTTCCTAATGAATCGCCTATACCACCCGGTCAGGCCTAAAAATCTCCGAACTTGCCTTGGTGTCTTCGGAATCGGGAACTCTATCATTGCCTCAATTTTGTCAGGATTGGTCTTCAAGTTACCCTGGCCGACAATGTATCCAAGATACTTAATTTCCCGCATGCAGAACTTGCTTTTGTCGAGGTTAATAGTGAGATTCGCCCTACGTAAACAGCCAGCCACCTCGTTCAATACCCGGATGTGAGAATCGAAGTCCGCTGTACATATCAACAAGTCGTCTAAGTAAACAAAGACGTGTTCTCTTAGACGCGAAGGAATTACACGGTCCATGAGACGGCACATCCTTTGAGCGGCGTTGCATAAACCAAAAGGCATGACCGTAAACTGATACAGTGGCCGACCCGGTACTGCAAACGCCGTTTTGGTTTTGGACTCTTCGTCAAGCGGAATTTGCCAAAAGGCGTCCTTGAGATCGAGCCCCGTAATATAAAATGTGTCCTGTAGTCTACTTAGAAGACCGTCGATATGTGGCAGCGGATACGCGTCTTTGACGGTCACAGCGTTCACTTTTCGAAAATCTAAACACAACCGGACTTTACCAGGCTTCCTGACTAGCACCGTAGGGGAACACCAAGGAGAGTTACTCTCCTCAATCACACCAAGTTCTAACATGCGGTCTAACTCCTTGAAGACTTCCTCCTGACGAACTGGAGACAATGGATAATGCCGTGATTTGATTGGCACTGCGCTACCAACTTCAATCACATGTTTTTCGAGGCTGGTTCTACCAAGACCTACCTCAACAAAGTTCGGAAAAAGCTTTTTCGTGGCATTTAAGCGAAGGTTTTGCTCGGGGGTAAGTTCTATCAGATCAGCTGTTTCTTTATAACTAACACTTTCTTCACTTAGCATGACATCGGTCTGGATTTCGTTGACTTGTGGGCCTAGATGGAACTCTCTCCAGAAATTCATTCCCAGGTAAACCTTCTGAGTTAAGTTGGGAATTAGGTAGAACAAAATGGGTTTAGTGACGCCATTCAGCGTTGTTTGAGCTTCGCAAAACCCCACGATCTCATGAGCTCTACCGTCAGCTGTGCGCACATGGTTCTTGTAAGGCTTCACTCTAATCCCATTTCGCTCCACCAACTCCCAACACCCACTACCTAACACAGAGATGGATGCTCCGCTGTCGAGTAAGCCAAAAACTTGCTCACCAGCCAGCTGAACGTTGGCATACATCCGACCATCTGTGTCTGAAGAAATGATAGTCTCCACAATCATTTTACGAATTTGTTGGCGGTTCCGGAACCGATGCCTGCATTTCAGAATATGTCTGCTTGCTGAACCACTATCAGTTCCCATTATCTGAGAACGAACCTTATAGTAGTTCAGTTTTCGTTCGTGCAGAGACTTCAGAGCGAAAGTGCTAATAGGGTGACTATCTAAATTAGAATCTGTATCTACTTTTCGCTTTAAAATTTTGATTTGAGCATTTTTAGAAGAGGGCTCAGTACTCTTAGTAAATGCTTCTGAATTTAATTGGATGTGCCGGGGTTGTTCTCCCAGGAACGACTCTCCCCGCTTCTCCTTTCGCTCCTGCGGTAGTTTCCCGGATGCTCCGTACATTCTGGAGTTGCCACACCTTTCTTACCACAAAGAAAACAAAACAAATTTCGGACGTGAGACGGACATTGGTAGAAAGTGTGACCGGACTGATCACAATTCCAACAGTTAAGAGCAGAAAAGCTTACTCTCCTATTGCCAGATGCTAAAGCAGCAACTTCTTCCAAGTTCGGATCAGATTGTTCTGTTTCTTCCTGAACCCTAATCTCATGGACCACTCTTTGAGAAGTAGAACGTTTTGCAAGAAACCGCTCCGTTTCCCTTGCTTTATTTCGAAGCTGCTCTAAGGTTTTGATGTCGGCCGCTAAGAGCACTTCGCCTATTTTGTCCTTGGCGTTGCTTCTTATGACATCGATTAGCTTCTTCGTATCAAATGGATCGTTGAGGCGATCGTTTAGATCTATTATCGATCCATAAAATTCCTCAAACGATTCTTTGTATTGTTGCTTCCTGGTAAGCAATCTCATGAAGATGTCCACGTCACTCTCCGGACGACCAAACTCCTTTTTCATTGCAGTCTTAATCTCTGCGAAGTTAGCCGTTGGGTTCTTGCGTAGAAACGCCCAAAACCACTTGTTCGCTTTTCCGAACAGAAGAGTATGGAAATTGGCGGTAATTTGTTCGTCGCTGTATGAGGACGAAGCCTGGAGTCGGTTGACTTTGAACAAAAAATCAGAGATGTTTTCCGACCCATCAAATTTCACATTCCACCGATCTAACCTGCACATTTCGGACGAGCTGAAATTGGAGCCGCCTTGTGCGTTCGAAGCAGCTTGAGAAATTGAACGCCTGGGATTCGGAATGGGATGTGTAACTCTTGTCGGTTGTGGTAGACTGTGTTGAGGAATGTCACCTTCAAACGGATTTGTAGGGTTAGAAATATTATCTAACCTATCTATGACCCTATTCATAAACGAGTCCATTTGTTGGAAAAATCGAACTTGGTTAATGTTCAGATTGCGTTCAATTCTGTCCGCTAAATCGTCGTTTACGGGATTCGGAGCGTTTGACGAACCTGCCACCGGTTCGTTTATATTTTGCTCTCGCGACATATTTGGAGATGACTCTTCCGAAAAATCTACTGAGTTATCGAACGTTAATCGGCTAATATTCTTATTGTAACGCGTTTGAAACCTATCAAAATCTGATGCCGTATGTACCCTATCTGCTGTAAACTCGTTGTCGATAATAGAATAGTTTTGGTTACTCATATTAGCCAGACGGCTTAAGCTTTCCAAAGTTAATTCGAAAAACAAAAAAAATCGAAAGAACGACACTTAGGTATGGTTCAAAAGAAAAGGAAAATAATAAATAAAAAGAAACAAATCTAAATAAAACAAGGCTTAACATACATACAAAATATATAGAAATTGAAATGAAAATAAGAAATTAATAGACTAAACGAACTATGTATTCCACACAAAGTTTTCCTAAAATCTGCGAACTATCTAAAGCATTAATTGGTTGAGGATGAGGATCATGGCTGAGAAGGGATACTACTGGAGAAAAGAGACGATGCCGTAGTTCTGTGAGCCGAAAAGAGATGAAAAGTTGAAATATTCTACTTATGCGGTAAAATTTTTAAGCTACTTTACTAACTTTACTCTAAAGTCGATTTTTCTTTATTATTTCAGGACACAGACGATCAAATATAATGACTGCTGTGGCTCCAAAAAGAAAAACAAGAAAAATTTGTTATTGAGAGAATAACACAGACGACAATCTGCTGATATCCCCTGGTTTCTCTACAAATACTCTGGATGTGTTTGTGTATGTCCGGACATGTGTGAACCTGCTGTACAGATTCCCACATGACTCGGACACTTTAGAACACATATCTGTTTGCAATTTGGAATCATCCTCCTCATCGCAACGCGATACCGGGTCTACGTCACCCAATCATCGGGACTTATGAGGAAATATGATAACAAACCCACAAAACGTTAAATTTAAAAATAAAAAAATAAAACAAAAATTGAAAGGCTCTACATAAAATATGCCGCGCTATTTTTCAAGCGGGCCTCACGTTGTGGATGCCACTTAAAAAACCGAGGCATCGGTTACAACGCTTCACGTTTGGGCGCCATTTTGTAACGTGCTGCTTGCCGTCTAGGGTCCTTGCTGGCATGCTTGCACCCGCTCTCTAAGCTCGCCGGAGGGCGTGGGAGCTTGACCCTGGCACGTCACAAAAACCATCTCATGCCAGTCTTCGCGTCAGATGTTGTTACGCCTGCGAGAAATTGCTTCAATACCCACCCTACCTCGGCTGTTGTACTCGCCTTAACAGCCCCTTTATTGGCATCGTCTCCTTCCTTACTCCAACAACATCCTTCCCTTTCCAAACCTCCTCATCCTCTCAACCTCTTTTAATTAAAACCCATTTTTACTGCTTTACACTTTCAGATATTTGTAGTTTTATTCATTTTCAGTTATTTACTTTACACAAAAAAAAATTTCTTAATTACTTTACGTTACTAAAACAAAAGGAAAGTATTCTAAATTTATTAGATATTTTTATCACACAACTCCCCACCCCAAATTTACTCCCTGTACCTATTCTCAATAGTCCCCTGCCCACAATTTCGTTTATGTATATATATATATAAATATAATAATTTATAATTGTCTAAAAGACTCACCGACAAATCTCACAACTGGCGATGAAGTGGCCACAGCATCCAGGTTGCGCTGGTATCCTTTTCTTTTCGTTGTAGGTACCTGTATCACTCTTACAAAATTATTATTATATATGTATATATATATCTAGAAATTGGTTCGTACTTAAGGTACCCCGCAAATTTCTTCTATCAATAAATTGAAATTACTTCCCTTTCTTGACAAAATATTTCTTAACAAGTTAAAACAAAATTGGCAAATTTTACGTTAAACAAAATGGAAACAAAAATCTCAAAAAAGATAAAAAAAACTAAAAAAAATTTATAAATGTTCCGACCGGGATATGAACCGGGGTCTTCTCGCATAAGCGGTGTATTTAGCCGCTTGGATTTGAAGTCGATCCTTCTGTCATTGCACGGAAAGATCGACAACTTCCAGAAACAGTTAAATGAGCAAGCGGCTCGAATAGACGTTATCTATTCGACACTGTTTGCCGAGTCTGCCGCGCCATGAATATGATGGGTACGCTGGACGAGGTAAACTTGAAGATCCTTGCGGTGAATGTTAATTCACTTATTCGGATCGAGAGAAGGAACAATCTTTCCAATCTGTTGGAAGCCGAAAAGCCAGATGTGCTTCTGGTTAGCGAAACTAAGCTTAATCCGAAGCACAAATTGGGCTATAGAAATTATCGTGTAGTTAGAAGAGACCGGCCCAACTCCACACAGGGAGGCGGTGTCGCTATCTTAGTACGCAAAGGCTTGCGCCATAAGGTCATATATAGCGGGGACGTGCGCAGGTTTCAGGTGTTGGAAGCATGTATCGTATGCATTCCTCTCAATAGCCAGAGGCGGGTGTATGTGGTGTCGCTTTACGCACCTGATTCCCCTCAACGCATTCAATTTTTAAATGAGATCGAGACGCTTTTTCGTTGCTTAGAGCTTCAATCGGAAGATAATTATTACTTTTTGGGCGGAGATCTCAATGCTAAACACGCGGCATGGGGAAATGATATTCCGAACCCTAGAGGCAACCAGTTTCACGACTGGTGGCGTCATAATATGATTGAGTACAAAATCGAGCTGTACGCGACGGATATCCCGTCTTTCCCTAGAGACGGTTCTTTCTTGGACTTGGCGCTAGTTGACGAAAGACTAGAACTTACAAACACTGATCTAAGCACGCGGAACTGTTTACGAGCGGTTAAGTACGATAGTGATCACTACGGACTTGCCGCCGTATTACGGATCCCGAACGAGCAGACGCAGCTGGAGCAGTACGACCAAGTGCGTTCTTTCGATTACCGAAAAGCGCAGTGGTCGCGCTTCTCCAGAGTTTTAAAACGCGACATACGCTCATGCGAGATCGACCCACCGACAAACAGGAACTTGACGAACGATGAGATCGACACTCATTTACGGCAAATGAATGTCGTCATCAAACGGACAATGGAGCGGACTATCCCTCGGGTAGGACGTTCCACCGACGAAGAACAAACTGAAAAGTATCGAAACGCGACAATCGATGCTTTGTACCGACATAAAAGTAGACTGCTCTCGAGGCTTAAACGGCTACACAGACAGTTTACTGACAGGAACGATCCCGAGTTAAGGACACTGAAGTCGATGATCAAAAACCTGAAACAGTTGATCACAGAGAATTACAGAAAATCTGTAAGTTTGTATTGGGGCAATAAAATTCGGGCTATAAAAACCAGTAGTCCGAATATGTTCCCACAAATAAATAAACTGTTTAGGCGGAAAGATCATAACGACATTTCATGTGTTCGAATACCTCGGACGAACGAGAACAGACAGACACTACTGACTGCTGGCATAAGTCCGGAAAGTGCTGACTCGAACGACGGTTTTTTCGTGGTCGAAGACCCACAGGAGAGGGTGGATTTGATGGGAGCTTTCTTTGAGACTGTGTATACGGTGAACAACCCTGTTCGCCGTAACCGCGACCTCGAGGAGAGGGCCTTTCTTAACCACTTTTATCTGCGGACCGAAATTCAAAATTGGCGATCCGAGAACAACGGCTTCACCGGGTTCAATGACGACAACCGTGCAAATGGCACAATCGCCGATGCAAATACTCAGCTGTTAGTGAGTAGAGATGAACTTCGGTGCATCTTTGAGTCACTTAAAAACAAAAAGTCGGCGGGAGTGGATGGAATCCCAAACGTCGTATTAAGACGCCTGCCGCTAGAGGCGATAGATATCTTCACCACGCTATTTAACAATGCTCTGAATAATGCATATTATCCGGCGCAGTGGAAAATAGCGGTGGTACACCCTATCCCTAAAAAGGATAAAGATAGGACAAACCCTGCTAATCTTCGGTCAATTAGTTTGCTTCCGAATGTTAGCAAGGTATTCGAAAAGGTCGTCAACAGATCTCTTTTAAGATGGGTTGAAGAAAATAAGATTATTCCGGAAAATCAGTTTGGCTTTAGAGCGGGGCATGACACTATTCATGCCGCGTCGAAGCTGGTCTCCGACATTCAGTGGAATAAAAGTAAGAAGCAATGCACGGGTGCCTGCCTGGTCGACTTTGAGAAGGCCTTTGATACCGTATGGTTGGAGGGGCTTTTCTATAAGTTGACCAGATTGGGCATTCAAAAACCTTTGCTATATATGATTTATGACATGCTTATGGGAAAGAAGTTCGTTGTCAAAGCTGGCAATGTGACTTCGAGCAGGGTTTTCGAAATTAAAAACGGCTTACAACAGGGAGCAGTGAATTCTCCGGTCCTGTTTAATATTTACACAAGTGATCTGGTGGGTTCCCTCAGACATTCTATAGCGTACGCAGACGATTTAGTGGCGTACAGGTCAGGACCAAAAATCGAGGTCATCAACATCCTTCTGCAGCGTGACTTCGAACAAATTAAGAGGTATTGCGATGATTGGAAGTTGAAAATCAATTTCCAAAAATCGGAAACAATCCTGTTCAGAACTCCATTGGCTGGGGCCTCTGGGGATACCAGAAAAAACTGGAGAAAATTAACAATTATTGGACAACAGGGGCGGCCTTTGGCGGTGAAAACCGTGGTCAGGTATCTTGGCATATGGCTCGACCAGTATCTGTATTTTGACAAACACATAGATGCTAGTCTTGCTGGGGCCAAGGGGGCCTACGCTCGGACAAGGAGACTGTTTCGTAGCAGTCAACTTGATTCCAGGGTGAAGGTCATCTGCTACGTGGCCCTTATAAGGCCCATAATCGCTTACGGCTGTCCCATGTGGTTCAATATAGCGCCGTCCTATATGGAAAAGATTCGGGTGTTTGAGAGACAATGTCTCAGGGCCTGTCTAGGGTTGTTTAGAACTCCTGAATCAGAGTACATAAAATATTATCCCAACAGGACCCTATACAATGGGGCTCAACTGAACAGGATTGACAATTTCCTTATTAAGGTGATTCGGAGGCACGTTGCAAGGGCGATGGCCAGTGATAATAACCTGATCTCAGGGGCTTACTACCCCAATTTAATGTACCACGAGAGTACGCTTCGGTCTGGCTTTATCCCGCCTGAGGCATTTCTTCATGTGGACATGAAAGGGTTAGTCCAGACAAAAGATGGTGTGCCGGTATTGTACCACAGCCACCGCGGCGCGAGGGATAAGCGGCTCATCCACGACGGGTCCGCCGCCAATGCTCAGGAGCTCCTCCGTTTTAGTACCGCAATTGCGGAACGGGACAGGGTCGATACGGCAAAGCAGTTCACCGAATTTTGGTGGCTTGAGGAAGAGGTGAGGGTGGATACGCTCTCCCGGGCCGGTGCGCTACTGACGTAGCATCCTCCTTAGTTTTAAGCTAGATATTAAGTTGGTAGGTTTAGGTTAGAGTAGGGGGTCCTTGGGAGGGACTGGGCCAGCCAACATGTAAGTGCTACCGAGACTCGACCGTAGCTTATGGCCTCGATCGACTCTCGGCGGCACGGATGAACCCTTGTTGGCGGCTGTCAGGCGCCCACGGACGCGATCAGGATAGTGACCAATCCATAAGATTGCTCACCACCCTGATTATAATTAATTTAGGTTAAGTAGCTTAGGTAGTTTTAAGTAGATTTAAATAAAAGAACATAAATAAAGAATTCAAGTTTTCTAAAGTTTCTTGAAGAATAAAAAACAAAACAAATTAAATATAGATAGATTTAAGGCCGAAAGGCAATAATTTTAAGGATATAGTTAAGTTTAGAGCGCTCGCTATGAGCCAGTAAGCTAGAATTAAGATAAATGTTAGCTTTAAATTAGATTTAATCGTTTTTGTCTAGTATGTAAGTTTAATTATAACCCCAATAAAAATGAATTTAAAAGTAAAAAAGTAAAGTAGCCGCTTGCCTAACCGCAGCGCCAACGGGTTCTTTTCGGATTGGCGTCTAATTTGCGGTATTCTTCTTTTTCTTTTGTCCGAATGGGATTCCTCAGGATTTTTGCTTATTTTTCGGGCAACCGGGATAATATTTTGGGCGGCCAACACTTCCTGTTGGTCCGCCAAATTATAGGGAGTGTAATTACGGTTGCAGTCCCTTTCTACTAGAATCTTTCCTTCCTGCTTTCTACAAGACCTTCCACAGTTGATCGATATAATTTATCGCTTTTACGTCCTTTATTTTTCCTTTTGTCTTTTGCACTATTTGTTCAATCGTTTCACCATTTACTAAACTTTTTGCCGTATTTAAACTTTCGGCGCGAAACTATTCCGTCTGAGATTCAAATTACTAATAACTGCCACAGGAACCATTCAACGGCAAAACCAGACAATTTCCCCTTCTCTATTACTGCTGTTCTCAATAATTCTATTCTCTAATCTCTACTAGCAGTTTATTACGGTTGGCTTATAATTCAAGCCGCTTTCGACTCTCTTTGCCCATTTCTCTTAATTAAATTTATTTCCGAACCATCCTGTGCTTCGCCCTACCGTACCTATTTTATGAACGCAATCATTATTGGCAAAGTAGTGCGCGAAGAGTCGGTCATGGAGAATACATTTTACAAACTACCTACAAACAACAATAATAAAAAAAAGAAGTTCCATAGTATGGTCATGGCAAGAATAATGGAAGTGGAATGTGGAAGTCACACATACGGTGGTCTTCTTCTGTCGACAATATACCTATCATCGTCGGGCAGCAACGTTTGTTTTGCTTTTGCAACAATGTGTATTCTAATCTTGCTGCGCAGTGAGTTCTGCACATGTGTTTTGGGCATTACACTAAAGAGCAGTGCTTATTAAACGCGCCAACGTGACCACCCAACCAGTGCCAAAAAGCAACACAAAAATAACCAAAAAACAACAAAGACAGTAAAACAAAAAGTGCAACGAAAAATTTAATTTAATGTTCCTTATAATGATTTCTTATATTAAGCTTAGTGCCGTTCTGTCTGTCGGTTCAGACCTAAGGACTGTCTGCTCTCAGGCGCAGAGATCCTTGGGCCTTATCGATGATTGGTGCGCAAAAAATGGGCTTTCAGTGAATAATCTTAAAACTACGGTTGTTCTCTTCACGAGAAGTAGGAATGTCACTTGTCTGACTCAGCTTGTGCTAAAAGGCGTCACAACGACGATCTCCGATAAAGTCAAATAACTGGAAGTAATCCTCGATAGAAAGCTTCTTTGGCCCAAGCATGTTGAATCGAAAACCGATAAAGCGCTGTCAACTTTCTGCCAGTACAAAAGGCGCTTTTGGCAAGACATGGGGCCTATCTCCTAAAAGGTTCATTTGGATCTATACGGCATCTCACATATGCATCGGTTGTATGTATGTTGGAACAGCCTCTCGCGGAAACGTGTTGCCTCTTTTGCGAAACTTCAAAGAACGGTCTGTCTTGTATGCACAGGGGCGTTCCCTAGCACTCCGGACTTTGCTCTAGATGCTATGATGAACCTACCCTCTTGATATTTGTATCATAGCGTGTACGCTGAAAACCATCTCTCGATTAAAGAGAGGTGGTTTTTGGTACCACCACGCATTTTTGAAGAACTTGTGCGAAAATTAACCTTTGACCCCTGTCTTATGGATATGCCGTCTGACACAATGACACCAGAAACCCTACTGCGACAAAACTACCAAGTTAACTTTCCTCAGGCAATGGAATGGCTTCGGCCAGACTCTGAGCCAGGGAAAGAATGTCATCCGACATGATTTTGGTTCTGGAGTCTTTATGGAAAGTGAGAATATTAGACTACACTACCCCTGCGTCTGTGTTCCAAGCGGAGCTTTTCGCTATCCGTATGGCTATGCGATACATTGTGACAAACAGGTGGAGGGCTAGAAGTATATGCGTTTGCAGCGATAGCCAAGTTGCATTAAAAGCACTGCTTAACACTCTTACCTCGTCTCTATTAGTGCTCGAACTCAAGCTATCTCTGAACTTAGCAGTTTTCTCGTGAAATTTGTGTATATGTTTGTTCACATTGAAAAGGGCGTCAAATTATATTTTGCCCAGGGCGGCATAGATGCTGGATCGGGCCCTGCTTGTATGTATGTATATATACATACTGCAAAATCTACTTTTAGCGTACTTTCACTTAATTGCACAACTCGCGGCTGCGAATTGTTTTGCTGCATTTTTCCAATTTACGAGTAGGTAGGTAGGTAGGTATAGGGATTTAATAATGAATGGTGTGCCGCAAGGACACTAGCAAAAGCAAAACTAAAAAATCAAAGGCAAGGAAGAAAATGAAAATAAAACGACTAACCACTTTTAGTTCGACTGTAATCGTCTTTTATTCTTGCCGACGCGATGATACAATTGGAAATGTATCCTGCTCAGCACGATGTTTAGCCCAGCGGTAGCATCAGCATCAATGGGATCATATACTACATGCAAGTGGTGAGAGTGCTGATCAGTGGGCGTTCCTGAATTCTCAAATTGGTTAATAATAAGTTTAAAGGTGTGAAAGTGCCATGATTTGTCGTCGGCTTTTGGATAAAAATATGTTGGCTGGTGTGGTTTCATGTTGCAATGCTTTCTTGAGTTGCAACAAATGGAAATCCTGAAATCTCAGATCGGAATCAGAAATGCCCAATCGGAGACCATATTTGATAAAATAAAGATTATTTTCAATTTAATAATTTATTATAAAACTTAAAAAAAAAGAATCCATCATTTTAAAAATTTTACATAAATTTCTTGCTTCTAACACTACATTTGCATTACCGAAAAGCGAACCACTACGCCAGCGCCCTCGAATAAATAAAGTACTATTTATCCAAAAACGTTCAATAAACGTCAAAATTATTGTTTTTTACTGTCAAGTTTTTACAGCAGAGAATCGAACTATCGCTTTTTTTTCCTCTTTTTTTCTGAACTAAATATTAAAGATAAAAACATTTCCGTCATTCCAAAGAATGGACAGTCTTGGAAGTGAAGTTGGTCAAAAAATGAGGGTAAGCAACAAACCTAAAATTGCAATAATCTGTAAAAGTTTTGGGAAGCGTCGTGTCCCTTAACAAATCTATAACCTGACTAAATACAACAATTTATAATTATCAGAGCGCCGTGAAGGCAAAACTCCTAGAACTCGGAACTGGTGGCTCCGCTGGCTACATAGACGACGAACTACCAGACTATGTAATGATAATGGTAGCCAATAAAAGATCAAAACAGCAAATGATTGCTGACCTGAATCTATTTCTGGGTACCCAAACGGAACTGTTTGTTACGTGGTTGCATGAAGTATTGCAAAAACTTCAAGAAGTCACTTTACCAGCAGTGGGTAAGTTAAAAAAATCTTACTATTTGTCAAATTAAACATAAAATTAAATTTCTAATGCAGCTCTTCAGAAGAAACGAAAAAACACGCAGAAGGATGAAGCCACTTCTAACAAAAAAGAGAAGAAAGAAAAGAAAAAAGATAAAAAAATGCAAAAGAAATGTGGAGATCAAGAATCTAGCGAAATAACTTCAATAACGGATGTCTTTGCTGATGAATATCTCGAAAAGGCTAAGAAAACGTTTGAAATCGACGAGACTGCCGTGCAAAAAAGCAAGAAGCAGGAAATTCAAGCTCAGAAGAGTGATGAAACAGATGATTTTAATATTCCCACAATATCGGAAATAACAGAAATATCTAATCACGGTACAGGCGCAAGCGAAACTCGTGAAAAAGATTTGGCGGAATTGGCAGAAATTCAAAAAAAAATCTACGCAGCAAAGAAACAGCTTAAAATACTAGATGACGATGAAAGTGAAGATGAAGATTTCTTGAACATCAAGGAGGATGCTGAGGAGTTTGATGAAACTGGAGACTTGGTTAGAGAGAAAAAAAAGCCACCCAAACCGAAGAGTCCAATTGTTTTTGATAAAACTACCGAAGAAAATATGTCAACTATCTCGGAAGATGGCGGAAGAGAAACTTTACCAATCGCTATTGCAGTAGAGGAACAATCCGCCTCGAATCCGTCAATAAATAGACGGCATAGACCAATTGAATTTAGTCGAAGACATGAACATGATAGAGATCGATCTCTTTCCGCAAAGGATAAAACTTCACGAAAAAGATCGATACATGAGCGCTTGGGACATTTGACAAGAGGTAACTATATCAAGGACAGTGCAATTAATGAATGCAATATCTATTACTCGATAGGCTTGTTTATTAAAAACGAAGGTATTTAGATATAGGTTTACCTGTTATGGTCTACATTTGAGTTGCAATTGTAATAATTTTTTAGCAAAATGTCGGGGTAAACTATGTTGTCGATAAATAATATCTATTGGTGTTTGGAAGGTTTATAATTTTGTAGCAAGGCAAATTAAAATGATAAACTGATCTTCAAGGGTTGTTGAGCCAGTTGTATACAGATCTCATACGCTGGAACCAATATTTTGTATGTTCATTATTATCCTTTTTAAATTACGATCAGAAAATGTAAACGTTCTGTAAAGTTTCAAAATGTAGGCGTTCGGACTCGAATTAAAACTGTAGATTCCTTCCATTCCAAAAATAAAAATTCATAGAAATGGTTATGAGGAGTTTGGACTATGTTCCTAGGTATATTGCTTTCGAGGAAACTTGGTCTGTGAATGAAAACTTTTGAATACGTGCCTGCCCTTTAACTAGAATTTATATGGAAACCTGAGTATATTGGTGAAAACGGCAACAACGTAAACATTTGGTCAAAAATTTTGCAGGGGAAACAATGTCACAGAATAAGGCTAAGAGATTGAATTAGCTGTTTTGGATTCAATAGCTCATGTGATCAAGATCGCCTATTAATAACTTATTATAAATTTGGTTAGGGTTTGCTGGTATTCTAGGATAATTATGTGTGTTTAGGAGTGCTCAAATTATTTTTTTTTATTATTTGCGTGGAAATTTATTAATTTTACAAGTTCACTAATAATATGAAACGATAAATAAATAAATTACTTCCAGACAATAAAGTGTCTGAGCACTTACATCAACATCGAAGGGCAGAAAAGGAGTTGTATGTGCCCGCATTTCGTCGACGGGAAATGGAAAAAGAGAAACGCGAAAAAATATCAAATGGAGAGCCTGATTCTCGCTCTAGCCGAAAGAGATCACCACTGCCAGACAAAAATAAACGGGAAAGTTCCCACGAGAGACCTTCACAGCAACGTATTGGCTCGCGCGTTGTCGTCGCACCTCCTAAGCCAGACATCACCATCGATGACGACATAGACAATCAGCACATTGATCGTCCAGTAAATTCAGTTATAAAAATAAAACCCCGCCCTTCAATATCACCAAGCAAGCAGGCTTGCAAAAATCTCCTTTTGCGCGCTGTAGCCGAAGCACAACGATCGACAATTCTCATAAAACCAAAGAAGGATATATCTGTTCGCAAGAATTCATCCAACTCTCCAAGCAAGCGAAACACAAAGTTCTTCACAAAGTCCTATCGTGATCGAATAAATCGGGATGCCTTGCTTCGGCGAACAGCTAAGAATCTGGTGATTGAAGTGAAAGCGGAGAGGGATCGACAACTGGTGGAGAATGACGACGAGGAAATGCCACAAGAAGAGGAATATGTACCGGAAAATATTTCAGATAGGGGAGAGTCAGACCTTGAACGCATATACATACCGCAGACAATTAATTCTGAAATCAACGAAGACGAAGAGTAAGTTGACAAATAAATGATGAAAAAAGTGTACAGAGCGTAATTATTGGATTTTTTTTAGAGTTGGCCATGAAAGCATCATAGAAAATTCTATGGAAAGTCGAACTCAGTTCGTGGTTACGCTAAATGGTAAGTAGAGCTCCAAAAGTGATTCTACACAATCTATTTTTACGCCTTCTTTAGAAAAAAACGCTTCAAACTACAAACTTAAGTCGAAACACTCGCGTTTGAATGGCGTTGAAAATAAAAGTCGCCCGGTTATAAGTACTAGCGATCGTGAAAAAATCGATATTCGCAGCCGGTTAACGATTAAAAAAGATCAGAGTCGCATTGATCGGGAATCGAATTCTTCACCATCGTGCAATACACCTCCCAGACCATCGTCATCGATGTCATCGAGTAAGAAAACCGAACTGATTAAGATCTACAGAAAGCCAAAAGAGGTAAAGAAAATTGTTATCAAAAATGATTCCGAGGACGAGGATTTCCATAGTCCAAAAAAAGAATCACCGAGTAAGTTAAATATCCTCAAAGAGGAAAAACAGCGCTCTGACTCGAAAGACAAATCGTCAAGTGCAGAAGAAGATGGTTCTACTACACCACCTCTTCCTGTGCGCAAAATTGAAGACATAGCTCCTGAAAACAACACGCCCAGTAAGCGCAAGAGACAACTTATTAAATTTGATCTGACCAAACAGCATAAGGTGGATGAGCATTTACCATCCAAGCGTAGGTCTAAGAGTGGTGAGCGCGATAGAGAACAGGTTTTGGACAACACTGCGGACGAAAGGCATACAATTTCGATAAGAAATGTAGAATCAAAGAAATATGATAACTTGCCATCATCATGTAAGTTATGCTTTTTGTTTTTAATTTATTTTTATGGTTAGATTGATAAAACTGTGTATGAGGTCGTTTTGTAACTATATCAGTTGTTGTTTTTGTAACTAAGCATTTTTCAATGCCATCCACAGCAAAGAATACCATGGGGGTTTTAACGTTATACTGGATGAATTCTAATGGTTTAATAATATTATTCGTTCGCTCGTTTTTAGTAGAGCTTAAGT
This sequence comes from Cheilosia vernalis, assembly GCA_949126925.1. Taxonomy (NCBI): domain Eukaryota; kingdom Metazoa; phylum Arthropoda; class Insecta; order Diptera; family Syrphidae; genus Cheilosia; species Cheilosia vernalis. Next base: position 588,854 of record OX421358.1, on the reverse strand, counting down.
CTGCAAGTTAGCTTTCTATTTACTAACACACGTATTTAGTTGAGTGGTTCATGGTGGGCTGGGGAAAGTCTGCAATAACTGTCCGTGAATTTCATAATTTTTACCCGGTCTTTTTTATTGCAATTTTTGTATGGGCCAGATGCCTGATGCAACCATACCATTGTAATATAATTTAGCGAAAACAAATTACTCTTATTTTTGTTATTTAATTCTTTAAAAATGTTTTCCTATTTTTAATTTAATAAATATTTTCAGTAAATTCAGTACCGATCGATTCGTTGGTCATAAAAGCAAAACCCAAGGAACGTTGCAAATATTATCCCGGCTGTACCAAAGACACTTGTGATTTCTATCATCCAGCCGCATCATGTAAGAGTTTCCCCAATTGCAAGTATGCAGATAAATGTCTGTACGTACATCCGAAGTGCAAATTTGATCTGACTTGCAATAGAATCGGTTGCAATTTCCAGCACAGCTCCTTGATGGCTGGCCAATGTGCAGCACCACCTTTATGTAAGTGTAACTATTTTCTGCACAATTAATAAATGCTGCATGTTATTCTAACCGCTAATTTTTTTCTAATTTTTGTTCTTTAAGCTTCTCATGTGGTGCCCGTGCAGAACTATAAATCGATTTCAACAGCTTCCGCTGTGCCATCTATGTGTAGATTTTACCCAAATTGTTCAAAACCCGCATGTCCGTTCTTTCATCCAAAAATGTGCCGATTCGGACGGAACTGCAACAATAAATTGGAGTGTAACTTTTATCACCAGGATGTTGCTAGCAATAAGTTTAAGTGGGTAGCGTCGGTAGTATAAGAAAACGATATACATATATAAACAATTAGTTTAGACTTTATTTTGATATTTTATAATGCGCGGTACCTCATAATAATCATTTTTTGTGTCCACTTTAATTGCGATCCTTGTAGCGATATTTCCAAATAAAATCTGTTACTGTGGGGTTATGCTATTTTAAAGTGAAAATTAAAAATGATTACTTACAAGGCCCCATAATTGAAACGGTATGTTGATTCACATTTCCTACTCCTGATGTTCGTTTCGAATATCCAAATTGGATACGAGTCGTAAATTTAAAGGTTTATTTATTTTACATTTAATTTTTGCATTATATACATATAAATATTGTATACTCACAAACAAATACTGTTATTACCTAAATGGAGTAGGTGCTCTGGTTTTATTTTTTCCAAATGCAAAACTATTTATATACACGAATTATAAAAAGAAAAATAGATTTTAGATGAATGAATAAAATTATAAAAAAATATGAACTAACAATTTAATTTTGAATGAGAATAAAATGTTTTACGATTTTGAAAGCCTGATTAAAAACAAATATTGCCCAGAAATACATTTCGTTTTCATTCGCAGAGGATGGTTAACTTTTTGTCGCTTAATTTTGGACTGCGTTGAAACCAAATTTTGTACCAAATGATTGATAGATATATTGTCTCATCCGATTTGAACTTCTAGTTAAATTTGGTCAGTTTCCTTACAGAAAAGTTGGGCCACAGTAGATATGTATCTCAGGCTTCAGAATGGAATAGTAAAGTCATTCAAAAATTACTAAATTACTACTTAGTGTGCATCTTCAAAGCTAGTGGAAAGTTTTGTGACTACAATAGCCGAGTTTTTTTGAGCTTCGATCTCAGCAAAGCAAAGTAAAGTAGGCTTTTCAGCACGCTAATTACAACAACTATTGCGAATCTGGGGTCGAATCGCCACTTCCGTGAACGAGCTATACGTTCACGTTATGTTGATTTTGCATGTGAAACAAAAACAAATTCCGTCTCGTAATGCTCCTTCACGGACGACTCGATTCGACCCCTGGAAGTGTCAAGTGGAATGTAGTTGTTGTAATTACGTACTGAAAATCCTACTTTGCTTTGCTTTGCTGAGATCGAAGCTCAAAAAAACACGCCTAATATAGAGATGATAGACAAAAATGTGTTTGATTTGCCAATTTTTCTTCTTAACTAAGAGTTCAGTCAAGTTTGCACATAATAGGCTGGCTGTACGTTAATTCATTTTGCGTGTAATATGTGAATAACGTACGGATTTCTGGAGTTGGTTGATGTTCTCCTTCCACTTGTTCAGGCCATCGAATAATGAGAGTTTTATATGCAAATCGAAAACAGATTCCTTGAGATATTTTGGCCCCGTTAAGTGTTCCTCTTGAAAGTCCATTAAAGTAAACATCAATGACACAAACAGGGACGGCGAGCTAATTTTTCGTGCGATAATGACGTTCTTTAAAGCAATTTCTCATTTATAAAAACAAGTCTTAAATTCTCCACAGCAAAACACTGTTTGTCTTTTATTAAATTTAGGAATTATCACAAATATTGCGTATAAATATTTTATCAATTTTTTTATGCCGTCTTTGTTAATTTTTCATGTTTATGCTACTTTTCTTTGTTCACTGTTTCATTAGATTTTTTTTTTGTCGACAGATATAATTATAAAAAATATTTTTGTTTTTATTATGATGTATTTATAGTTTATACACGACAGCTCAATGTTTTTTGTATGCTTTTTCCCTAAATATGTTTTGTTTACTGAGTTCTACCTTTTCTTCTATATTGCTATCTACAAAACTTAACTGCAATTTTTTCTTTTTAAATATGATTCGAATAGAATATAAAAAAAAAAAAAACAGTAGATAAAATATTGTATTTAAAAAAGTTCGTTCGTTATTGTTTGGACATTAAGTTAAGGACGCTTAAAACTACACTATATAGATAAAATTATACTAAATTTACAATAATGGAAGGATTTGTTGCTTAAAATTCAATGTTTTGTTAAGTCAGTAAAATATAGCCTTTGTTATTGTATCTTAAGTAATAGAATGAATTATATTCACGTTGAATGTACACGACGGAATGATAGATTGCCAGTAAAGCTAAATTATTATTTTTTCTAAGCGAAATAATAAATTAGTATTAATAAGTACTAGATTAGTACTAAGTACATACTATCAAAATCTGAGAATTCGAAAATGTAAAATAAAAGAGGCCCCAAAAATGATAATTTCGACGAAAATACTAAATTGTTCCCATTACAAAATACACGTACTGTTCATACGCAAGAAATAACATATAAAACAACCAACGAAGTAGTTTTGAGAACCACCGCACTAAATCAGGCGTTCCTCAGGCGGAGGCTTAAGCACATTGTCCATTTCCAACCGAGGGTTGCAGTATTCCTGCGCACTGGGACTGTAAGTGCCGCGCGTTGCCCTTTTGTTGCGTGCCATTACCAGGAATGTACCTAACAAAGCAGCAGCAATAAGGAGGAGTATCACTACAATGGGTATAACAATTATTGCAATGTCCGCTGTGGATGGACCTTCGTCTCGGGCAACAACCTAAGGAAAAACAAGTTGTAAAGCTGACAAACAAGAGACAGATAAATAAAGAAAATACCATTGCTGAACAGTTCTTTCCAGTGAACCCGTCGGTGCAGTTACAATAGTAGTCCGCTGTGTCTGTGCATGCTTCAACACAAATTCCGCCATTCATACACATATCTTGCTTTTGGCATGGATCCATAAGGTTACATTCGGGCCCACATAGTTTAACTTCGCACAGACATTTAAAAGAGCCACGCGTATTCATACATACTCCTCGGCCACCGCATGTAATTTGTCCTGTTTGGCATTCATCTATGTCAATCTCACACATTTGTCCCTCAAATCCAGAGCCAGTGCAATTGCAAGAGTAGCTACCGACAAAGTCTATACAATCACCGCCATTTTGACATGGATGCGAGTCGCATTCATTGATTTCGGTTTCACAATATTTGCCAGTGTATCCAATGCTGCATTGGCATTTAGGAGGCTGAAAAAAATATTGTTTAGCAGCGGTTACGATTATGTACACAAAAGAGAACTTACTGGCTCTGTTGTTAAACACAATCCATCATTTTGACACGGTTCAACATGGCAGAATGGAATATCGCACAATGGCCCTTGCAACCCCTGCATACAAAAGCATGTAAAATTGTTTCCTGTTGTCATGTCTACAGAAAGGACAATTTCAAACTTAAGTTAAACATTTGTGAGCAAATGGAGCAAAACTTACTAAAACCATCGACACACGTTGAGCCATTCCTACAAGGGCCGTTCTCACAAGTCACTAACTTCAATACATCACACTGTGGTCCGGCGTAATCATCCGTACACTCACATTTGTACGCTGCTACCAAATCCGTACAATTGCCACCATTGTGGCATGGCATCGAAGCGCACTCATCTATGTTGTGCTCACAAAACTGCCCATCGTAGCCAGGCAAACAGCTGCACACGAAACTAGCTACCTTATCAATGCACGTTGAATTGTTTGTACAGTTTGCCATTACGCATTCATCAATATCAATCGAACAGTCATCACCCTCATAACCCGGTCGACAATCGCATGCATACTGTTCTGAAGGACTCGTACAGACGGCCTCGTTTTTGCAATCCTCTTGGAAGCACAATACACAACCTTCGTCTGGTTTCGTAGAATTCAGACGAAACTGGGACCTCGGCTGCAGGTTTTCCGAGTACATCTCGTTGTTCAAGAAATAGGGTAGAATGAGGTCGCCAAGTCTAGCTTCACCCAGGCAACCTTTGAAAGTGGCTCCTGATGTCATACCACGTGAGAGAAGATTATCAGAGAGTGGCATTCCACCTAGATGCACCATATACTTTCCGGAAATCAATTCCTGAAAAGCCCGTTGGTCGATTTCCACAGAAAATGCTGGTGAGGGATCCGGTGTATCCTCCCAACCTTTCCAGCCGCCTTCTAACTTTCCGCTATCCACCCGTAAAAATATACGGCTCCAATCAAAGTCCGACTTATCCTTTGTGAACCGTTTGGTTTCAGGTAGCTCAGGGCTGAGCTTCCACTGCACTGTCACTTGGTCGCGATAGGCAGCTACTTCAAAGTACCTATCCCCATCTTGAACGTACAGTAAAGTACCTCCAGTCTTCGTACGATACGAAATCTCAACAACCGGTTGTAAAATTGTTTCCTCATCTGGATTAACTGAGAAATAAGCGAACGATAGCGGCTGCTTTTCATTTCCTTTGAAAGTCATATTTGTGATGCATTCGAACCCATCGTCTAAGTTTTGGCAAACTCCGTTCCCCGGGCATTTATTCAGTTGACAAAATTCGATATCCTGACAGAATTTGCCCTTATAACCCTTTGGACAAGTGCACTCGAAGTCATTCCAGGTATTTTTGCACTCGGCATTGTGCTGACACGGTTTCTTGCGACAGAGATCATCGGAAACTTCGCCTTTGAGAACGGAACTACGATCAATGGTTACTTTTCCAAATGGCTTAGGAAGCTGCAGATCCTCCTCGTTGAGGGGGTACAGTTCCACGATCATAGCATGTGACCCATTGCTGATTTGAACATCTTGAATTATACCCTTAAAATAAAGTTTGTCTTCTTCATCGCGTGTGATATTTGTTGTTTTTCCGATGTCGGTAATATCGACGTTATCGACTGCCAACGCCGGTCCACCCAAGTAAAGAACCTGTGCATCCAGTTGACCTGTGGAAGACAGAGTCTTCCGGAAGTACTCGGTTCCGTTTAGCTTGACTTGGACTAAAGTTTGATTGCGCACTACTTCGATGAGGTGATTATAGCCATTGTCTAGTTTGTTGCCGCCGACTGTATAAGATTCGGGTGTGCCGTTAAACTGCATTTTTACAAGAAGCTCACCCCCATACAGCGTTGCTGAGACATAGGAGTCGCCAATTTCATCTAAACGACAGCAGAGTTAATACCACTCAGTTGCAGACTACTTATATACTCACTCGTACTTCGGGCTGAGGTCGATGCTTTCCTCGGATCACTACCTAAATAGAATATCTGGCCTGTGGATTTTCGAGTTCTGATAAACATAGAAATATCTAATATGGATCGGATCGCTCTACGAGCCGTGTCATCAGTCTCCACTATTACTGCTGAGTGTGTGGTGTTCTCCTGACCAAATGTTGCCGCCGTTATGTCTAAGTAAAAATTGTAGCTATAGCATTTAGAGATACAATGACACATATACATGTACTTACTATATTTGCATGTGTGCCCTAAATGAGGTCTCTGACACCCACACGAAAAAGTGTGCCAGAGATCCTTGCATTCTCCGTTCGAATGACATGGATTGGGTTTGCATTGCTCAGTTCTTGGACATCCACTTTGAATCTTTACTAATGACGTATTATCATCAGGCTCCTCATCGGGGAAGATCCACTTGCCATTTATCACAATATCCTGCATACATCCAACGAAACTTGACGGTCGATGGGTAAGGTGTCTTAAATATGACTTAAGATTGGGAATGGTTCCACCTAAATATGTCAAAGGGAAATACGGCTGACTTCCATTTGCACTTTCATACGCTCCAATGGGGTAAATGGCCTGTTCATCATTAGCCGATAGGACCAAGTGCGAGGTGTTGATTGCGACAAACACTTTATGCCAGTTACTATCGTTTAATTTTGACCCAATAAATACTCCTTCCCACTTGTTCAAAAGTGATGAATGAAGATTTAATCGTCCATTAATAAGCTCCAAAATATAGCTGACTGGTTCGTTCTGACTGCCAGACGTTCCGAAAGCCAAAACTCCATTAGGTAGGGTTGTTCTGAATTCCAAATTAATGTCATAGCCTTCTTCACGAGTGGTCTTCACTGTAATTAAACTGCTCACAACCATGGATATAGTGGTGGTCTTCTCGCAGATCGATCCTTGGAATCCATGTTGACAGGAACAATTAAAAAGGTGTTCCGTTTCATTGACAAGGTATGGTTTGCAGATACCCTTATTTAAGCAAGGCTTACTGGTGCAACCGGTGAGTTCGACCGAACAGTTTTTGCCACCCCAGTTAGCATCACAATCGCAATCGTAGTCATTAGTCTGGTCGATACAGGTTCCGTGAACGCACGGTGTATACCTGCAAATTAGGAGAGATAAGCTTAACTTTTTACACCTCCGACTTGGATTGAACTACCTATCGCACTCATCGATGTTGTTCTCGCAATGAACTCCCTCAAATCCTGGATCACACTCACAGGTGTAACTACCAATCTGGAAAACAAAACAAAACCATAAACATTAAAATCCTATCAACAAATCCAAACAAATTTACAGAAAGACACAACTCTTCTATCTAAACAAAAACAAGTTTTTCCCATTCAACTATTAAATTAAGGATTTACCAAACGAGAACGAACTTTCTAATATTAGGTAACTTACCCCATCGTTGCACGTTCCATGCTTAGAGCATGGATTGCTTTCACATTCGTTTATATTGATTTCGCAATTCTTTCCCATGATTCCCGGTACACATATGCAATCATATCTGTTTAATAGGATTGGTTAGAAATGGTTTTTCATAAGAAAAATCTTAAAAGTTGTAACAACTTACCCACTGGCATTGTCATAGGAAAATTCCTGTGAAAAAATCGGGGGCAGTAGGTGTTTATCTGACGTGTGATATAAAGTTACATTCGACCGCTCCAAACAAGTTCCATTGTATTGACAGGGATTACTCTCACATTCGTTAATATCAATTTCGCAATTTTTACCAGCAAAGCCAAGATAGCAGTTGCACATATAATCATTTATCTTATCAATACACTCTGCACCGTTGACGCATAGATTTGATAGACATTCGTCTATATTAATCTGGCAGAGGTCGCCAGTGTATCCGGTAGCTGCGCAGTCGCAATGAAATCCACCCAGTTCATCTATACATCTGCCGTTATGTTGGCATGGTTGAGATACACAGTCATCGATGTCAATATCGCATAGTCGTCCAGTCATTCCAGGTATACATGAGCACGAGAAGTCGTTCACCATATCGACGCATGTTGATCCTATGGTACACGGATTGCTTGCACATTCATCGATATTAACATCACATTCCTTTCCTGTGTAGCCAGCGGGACAGATGCATTCATAGTCGTTAACCTATCGGAGTTTAATGAGTTTACTAACGATTATTAGATTGTGATGAGATGACATAAGGGATCAATCAAGACTATAAGCGTGAAAAATGCGATTACACCTGCTTGATGCAATAACTGCATTTATTACATGCATCTAACAGTAAGTGGAATTTAAATATAGCACAAGAATGGTGCTGGGAATTTAATAAAATATTTTGGTTTGGTTCTGGTTCCGATATATATGGAGTCTATTGTTTTTTTTCCTGTCAGCTATAACCAATAATTTTTTCCTAGAAAGCTAATATAATGAGTACCTAATAGATCCCGACAAAAGGTCCACTTCCACTATCATGAATATTGGTCTTCGGACGAAATGTAATACATACAGAAGACGGGAAATAGTAGCGTCCATTGTGTTACCACATGAAAGCGGGCGGCTAAAAGGCTAGACCGGACATACGTCCAAGTTTAAATAGGGGGGGAAAAACATTCGAATTTGAAATCCAAGCATATGACTGAACCAAGTTTTTCAGACATACCCCACCTTCTCTTGATCTATAAAACTTTGCTGTATTTGAACCCTAAAATGACTTTACTAAAGTGAACGCACGGTTTATTAGCAATGGAAGGTGTTTACATCTAACACGGGGTTCAGTTTACTTACTTCTTTCAATATTTTTCGATGCTTTCCGTATTTAAAGAAAAACAACTAACTCAATTTTAGTGAAAATTTGACAGCAAACGCGAAACTCTTTCAACTCACCTTATTTACACAAGAAGCTCCATTTTTGCACGGTCTGCTAAGGCACTCATCCACATCTGAATCGCAACGCAGACCGGTAAAGCCAGGTTCGCAATAACACTTAAATGAGCCAGGCCGGTTGACACAAATACCGTGTCCACATGTCGATAGCTGGGAGCATTCATCTATATCCGTATCGCAGTTAGTACCGTTCCAACCCTCGGCACAAACACACTCATAGCCGGAACCCTTGTTCCTACACAAAGCTCCATTATGACAAGGGCTTGAACTACACGCAGCACAATTCATATTATCTGGGCATATGCACTTGTTGTTTGAGCACATCATCGGTTCTTCGCAAGACGTTGGACTGCATGGTTCAAATTTTTCGCAACGATCGCCATCAAAGCCGGAGGGGCAGTAGCAATGGGTGCCATTCAAAGAGCAAGTACCGCCATTTAAGCACTTGCAACCATCCGTGGAAGTTGGGAACTCACAATTGAAACCTTGTTTGAAAAAAGAAGATATTTATTAGATTATACGTTCTAAAAATGTTTAATTTATTGTCAAACTAAATTCTCGGAACTATAAGTTGTTAGTTTTTATTACGTTACAATGTTAAACAATTTATTACGTGTTAGCTTTTACAATCTTTATTTAATTTTATATTTTTTTGTGTCCAAACCTGAGTATCCACTAGCACAGATACAAGTGTAATTTGAAGCATTTCCTTTACAAGTACCACCATTTAAGCATACAGAATAGGGGCATGCATTCAACTGGGCGGATCGTGACTGAGGGGTTGGGGTTGATATTGGGACACAATGGCCTATTGGGCCTGGATTAATTAATATAAAAAAATTGAAATATTCATATTATTTACACATTTACTAATTTTAAACCTAAGTACGGCGGTTACTTAATTTCTGAATATTCACTAGACTACAAATTGAATATGCAAACATTTACAAAGAAGTGTAGACCGTGTTTAACTTATACACCTTTAGGTATGCTAAGTAGAAAAATAGGAATAGGTACTAAGCAAAATTGGGATACATTCTACTTCTCAGTCGAACCCTACTGCAATAGGTATTTTTGTGGTGTTATAGTAATAGTAAAACATCTAATTTTAATAACTAGGCACTTAACCATGATGGATTTCAGGTTCGAAGTTCGATGGGAACATTTATCTAGCTGCACTAAAATATTAGGCAACGGGGTGTTGTGCTTACATCTTTTATTTTTCAGCCAACTTGACGGAATTGCTCTTTTTTTGCGTAGGTCGATTTCTTCAGGTAAGATAAGGTCGCCAAAAATATTGTTTCCTTTATGCAAACAAGTAGTTTTAGATACAATTTAATGGGTATTTTCTTAAATATTTATATACGAAATAAATGTATTTTTCTGCTATAAGAATATGAAGCATCTTCGCAATCCCTTCAATGGATTGCATTTATAGCAATTTAATACAAAGGATTTTAAACGCCATAACTGGGTAGTTTGTAGCACTATATATAAATATTTATATATATTTTCGAGAGATATTCGAATCAGACTACCATTGACGGGTCTCTTTTCGTCTCTCTACCACTATAAATCTTTACCCCGATAGACTCTCTGAATTTCTCCAGAGTTCTTCCCGTGTTCTTCCCTGGGTTCGATTCCTAGTGTTACCGCTAGCATCTGTTTTTTTTGTGAAAATCTGTTTCATCAACTGGGTCTCAACCCAATGATGTCCCAAGATCTTCATTCTTCTGCCAGCCAATCCCAGTGATGTGGTAATGTTTTTGCTTCATGTGTCTGATCACCGCCTGATTGTCCAGTGCAAGGATATTTCTTCCATCCACCTGACCCTCAAAGCAAGTAGTCCAACGCATGCAGCACAATGCAATATTCTCAGCCTGGTGAAATGCCAACGACACGCTGTGTTCTCAAGCGGTTCCTCATCTAAGTACTAACCGCACCCAACTCTGCTTGATTTCAGTGATCTGACGAGAACCGATTTTCCAGCGTGCTATGGTCGTTTGTAGCACTACTAGTTTAACATTCCTGGGTTGCGGATAGAGGAGACACGGACTTAGTGCATTCTTATAGGTGACGTATTTTGCAATCAGAGACTCAAACACAAAGAACAATTTATTTAAAATCCCCCCCCTTAGAAAGCGAAAGGGTTAGTATTACAAATAGCATAGAAGGAGAACAATAACAATAATCCGCTTAGGCTCAATGGATTACTTGAAGAATGACCTTTTTTTTTGTCTTATTTTCATGTGTGTCAATATCATTTCGTTGCAAAGCAGAACGCTGGAACATTTTCTCAATAATTGTTCTATTGAGACTGGCGATTTGTTTTATACATTATTGTGTACAATCTCAGTACTCAGGTATAATGCAAATAATTTCAAATTTATAAATGTTATTATTTTCTAAATCGACTGGCTGATTCAAGCATGCAAAGCTGTTTGAGTTTAATTTAATTAAGACATATTTCTCATCGTAGAATCTTCATATTTGGATAAAATATATGAAAATCAAACTATTGCTTTTGTATTCTGAAGTATTATGCTAAAGGCTAAACGAACATGTTTGACAATCATTTTTAAACGAGTTTCCAATATGCGACAACTAATAGAAGCTTTAGTGTTTTTAGTTTTAATAATTGCATAATTTTGCTTATACCTTTCAGTACTACTTAAACAACTACTTTAAATACTTAGTAAAAGGCTGAAACTTTATTTTATATTCAGCTTCTTGTGTTTATTTGTGTTCCTGTAAACTGTCGAGAAGTATTAATGCTACGATTCTACTTTATTAGATAATACAAATTATATATGTATATATATTTTTTTATATACCTACATATGTATAAAATATATGGTTATATTTTTCTTAGATTGCCAGTTAACTTTCAGTATTCTACAGCTACCAGTTTTAGTAAGATATTTCGTTTGCCAAGATTTTGTACAACTAAAATTATTTTTTTTTTAATAGTAAATTCCCAATAAAAACCCCGAAAATATATTCTTAACTTTTAAAAAATTATGTACATAAAAAAAAAAAACTTACCAGTTGTTCCGGGCTTGCAGACACATTTTCCACCAATACAATCTGAATCAATTGGACACTGTGGGCATGGCGGTCCTTGTTCGCAGAAAACTCCCGAAAATCCCGACGCGCAAATACATTGAAAATTATTCTTCTTATCCAAACAAGTTCCCCCATGTTGACAGGGTTGAAACTGGCACTGATTTATAGAGAGCTCACAATTATTGCCACCCCAACCAGGCAGACACTCGCACGTATAGAAACCATAGGTGTCAAAACATTTGCCACCGTTCTGGCAAGGGCTTCCTTCGCACTCATCAATGTTGTTTTGGCATACTGTTCCCGTGTATCCTGTTCCTGCACAATCACACGAAAATCCATTCACCATATCCATACAACGTGCATTATTCATACAAGGCTGCGATGCGCAATCATCACTGTTGATTTCGCAAAACTGCCCAGTGAATCCCTTCACGCAATCGCATTCAGTCGTTTTTCCGTTAGCTGGTACCCAACATGTTCCGTTGTTAAGGCAAGGATTCTTCTCACACAATGGGTGAATATTAACCTCATTTTCACAAAATTGACCAGTAAAATTGGGTGGACAATAGCATTGATAGTCGCCACGTTCATCTTCCTGACAGCTGCCGCCATTAGTACAAGGATGTGATAGACATGGTGGACCTGTGTCCACTTCGCAGTTTTTTCCAGTGTACCTTGTGGTACAATGACATTCGTAGCTGTCTACTCGCGATATACACGAGCCGTGCTGCATACATGGATCGTGCAAGCAATAGTCTATTTGTACACGTATAAGGGTGTCGTGGTCCCCACAAGGACCAGGTGCAAGTGGACAAGCACCAAATGCTACCCCTTGGGCATGCATTGAGCTGGCGTTGAATATGAGTCCCGGTCCATGGAGCAAACACCCGGAGTAAGTGTTTCCGAGAATTAGAATAGCTGCTTCGTTCTTAACATCCTGATTCGTTAAGAACTGTGAGTTGTATGTTGAGTTTGCTAGAAAAGTTTGAGTAACAGTGTAAATGATCAAAAAATCTAAAATATTACAAGCGAGAGAAACGTTTTTAAAATGATAAAAGACCTAAAAAAGATGACATCAATGACATTACCAGGTGAAAGTCAGAACTTCTAGCAGGAAGTCAAGAAAATTGTTCCAATCCAAATAAGAAACTGAATTAAGTATTTTTGCTGATAATTCAGATCCAATTATGACTATATCAAATTACTTAGACGTACCTATTTTCATTACATAGTTCAATAATCCTATAAGCCTATTTTAATAATAAATTAAATGGAAAAACTTCTTACCAATAATCATCGATGTTCGATCAACAATCAAATTTAAATTTCCGTATTCATATTTAAATTGTATCGTGTGCCATTTATTATCTAAAAGCTTAAACGGTAAACGTGCATCCACACGTGTATTTGGTCCCATAAGCGAGACCTGCACAAAATCGGCTAATACTGATAGCCAAAGTGTGTATCGATTGTACTGCTGTGAGAGGAGTTCACCTCCTGAAAAGGAAACAAACAAGTTGGTGATTCATTTTAAAAGGATAAGGCCAGTGGACAATTAATATAAATCCATGATGAATTATAGCGCTACCTACCTCTGCATGTCCTAAAGCTAATTGCCGAATGACCCCATATTGGCATCGGCGTTAACAGTCTCAGATATGCAGATCCATTGAAATATGCCTCTTTGGAATCGCCGGTAGCTTCTGTCGTATGTACTACATTTAACGCTGAAAATATAAAGAGTAGGTACATTATGAGAAAAAAAGATCCGATTTCATAGAAAACATAATGTGATAAATAAACAAATGACAAAGTAAATCGCAGATCTCTTTTCAACTTTCTTTCTGGATATGGACAAATGAAAGTGGTTTTCTGTACGCTGGCACTGGTTGCGAATTCAAGAATTCATATACATACATAGATTTGAAGTCAAACAAAAATTCAAATAAATCAATAGGTATAGGCATATAGAACTTCCTTGCAGTTTTTCACCATAAACCGTTTGATAGTGTAGTGTCTGTCCTTATTTTCCAATATGATGACATAATATGTATTAAGTTGTTGCGAAAGCACACTTTGTGCAGTATAACCTACTTTTAGTTATTTTAAATTTGTTATGTTGTTTGTTATGCATGTACGTATACTTTGTAAATATTTATAGTTAGACTGGTTTAAAGAAGATGGTATATTAATTGAAACTTACTTGCACTCAAAATTTTACAGATCGTATAAAGCATTTGCACAGAAAAAAAAAGAATACAGACGAAAAAACATGTTTAAAGCCACACATTTTTCATTTGAGAGTAATATGTTGAGCGTAAGAATTATTTTCTATTTTAGCAGAGAATATATTCTATGAACAGATGGTCTATAGAGGATTAGGCATAGTCTCCATGTTAGGACAAAGGCGTTTCTTACTATTGGTGGTGTCCCATTTTGCATTGACATATGTACTAAGTATGTTAACCAAACGTTGGAACCAGTAGCCGAGGTCCAACGATCTCAGTTACATGACAAACCAAATTGCGAAACATTTAGCTGAATCACCCAAGTGAATTTGAGGACTGGGTTCATATACATAAATCTTTAGTGGAATTAATTTGGTTATTCCACTAAAGATGTATGAACCAATTTGGTATATCAATGTTCCATCCGTAAACATTTGCTTATGGCTTATCTTATCTTGCAAGAGATCTAGTAGAGGTAGCTACCTAATTTCGAATATTATTGTATCACTCATAAAGTGGATCTAAATATTTTAAGAGTGCTCATTTTTGTGATAAGTATTAAATTGATTTACAACACAAATGTAAGCAAACACCAACTGAGTTGTAAATAATTAATTTCTGTATGTAAAGTAGAATAATAATACATCAATTATTCATGGTTAAATTTCACCTTCTCACGCAAGTGTTGATTCATTCATTATTGAATGAGAATAACCTTTTACGTAGTTGTACTCAGAATATATTAAGTATTAAGTATTCAATTATACATATTGCGATTTCAAAGTCCCGGTCCCGAAAAATATCTCACACTTTTGTACACATGAAAAGTGTAACGATGATCCCACATACCGCAACTACAAGTTTGCGTGTGTAAAAGAAAGTTCTAAGCAAAAATTCTTACATTCTGGTTCTGACATTCTTTTCTTTAGTGTGATTAATTGAAGATTGTATTTATTTAGTACGTTATTTAGTTATCGTAACCAAACCAGTCCAGAATGCAAATTACAAACAAATTTAATAGTTTAACAATTTATCTTGTTTGTGCAATTAAAATGCATTAGTAGAGTAGATTCATCGATGATGGATAGAGTTCGATGACCTGTAAACAAAAAGTACAAGGCGATACTGTTTGAATCGTAAACATTTCTGTTTCCGTGAACTTGCATTTTATCGAAAAATTGTTGGTGCCTGTAATTAGTGGAAAGTACAATTTGTTATGTTGAATATAAACTAATTTTTACGCTAGTTCGAAACTTTATAACAACCTCTTTGTTTTTTATGTACGTCATCACTGACGATATTCTAACACAAACGCAAGGACTACATAATACAAGAACATGGGAATGGAGTCTAAAGTCGCAAAAAGTAATTAAATAATAATAAAAAAACATTTTCCGCTTGAATATGAACCCAAGAAATTGTACATCAATATAACGAAAGAATCTCATTTTGTGAACGTCTGACAAATATCCTAGAGTACCTATCCTATCTATAACTGTCAATTAGCCGTTTGAGCTAGGCATTAGATTGTAGATCTCTTCCATTGGTCCCAAAAATTAAAAACTCACACAAAACGAATGGATGTGAGGTGCTAGGGTCCGGACCGTTGCTACTAACACATATTATTTATTTTTTTCTGAATTAACCTTTGACGATCTGTTCGGTGAGGGTCCACAACACAATAGAAAACAAACTCCAAAATTTTTATAGACAAAATTTTCCCCGATTTATTTTTAAAAGCATAACCAAAATCGGGACATCACCTGGTAATAATAAAGCGCACGCTTAAAAACTTTTCCCATCAGTCAATCTGTATCATTAAATCAAAGCTAATTATATGGATTTGATCCATTTTTACCCTTTCATGACCTCAAAAGAAAAACCCACAAAGTATTTGCCAGCGCAGTAAGTGAAGTGCACTCTAATCGGCAGTAAAATGCACATTACCGCATTATTCGATAGCAACAGGGTTTACAAAACTCAAAACAAACTAAATAAATGACAACTTTGCTCCAGAAATGTGCAATTAGTCGACCGCCTTAGGGTAAACGACATGGAAACGCAACCCCCTTTCTAAAGCTGTATATATATACACTTTTCCTCATCATTACACCTTTCATTGCTTGCATCCATGGTAGTGTTGGTCAAATGGCTGCGATTTTTTTTATATTTTTACTTCGCTTCAGACTGACAGTACCTTCGTATACAAGTCCTTCATTGCGGAAAATAGATATTGGTAGGTGCCGGCTTGGTCATTTGTAGGGCTGTGTTCAATGAAGAATACAAATAAACCGTACCCTCCAAAACAACTATAATATCGATCTTATATAAAGAAAAAAAGAATCAACCCTGCCAAGGGGTTACTCTTAGGTTAATAGGCTTTTTTAATAAAGACACAGCTAACGTAGAGTGGTGTGGCAGCGTTTTGTTTATGACAGAGAAGAGAATCATTCGACTAAGGAAAAGGGAAAGAAGAGGAAGTTGGTAAGGTTGAGGAGGACTGAACACGTTTAATATGGCCTTGTAGTCTTATGAGTTCATTAGGCCATGTGAAGGGATTGACTTTATTTGTGTTGTATTTTTCTACAGCTTAATGTTTAGAACGGTATAGATTGCAATGTTTTTGCTTTTTGAAAAAGCAAAAGAGGGAATTCAACAGACGTTACTATTTTTCGAGGGTAGGTACGTAACTATAAGTTTGTAGTACCTACTAATCAAAATTGTATTGTTTAATTTAGGTTAAGAAGAATGCACAGTGATAACATTTTCTGAATAAAAATAGCTATTATAATTAGCAATACATTCAATGGTAGGGTAAATAATGGTAATTGGTTAGGTAAAACTAATTTCTTGCATAAGTATGAGCTGGAATATATTTATGGTATTTTTGCCGCTCCTTCTTTGCATGCCAAAAGATGCACATATATCTGGTATCAACAATAAGTTGAAAACAGTTCGTAAACTTTGAGAGTTTGTAATAGTCTTTTATTAATCATGTTCACTTAGCAGTCTTTATTTTTTTTTAACAATAAGGTATGACTTGAAGTATAGCTTATTTAATCTTTTTCGTCCTTACATAGTCAACTCCAGGAATATGTTCGCTCCTTCTTGTCGGTGTTTTTTTTTTTTTTGGGATTTTTTATCGGTGCTCCTTTTTTTGGCTTGGCGCTATTTTGTTCTATTCATAGAATAAGACACTGACAATAACCCCAAATTTAGTATACCAACATTTTTACAGAGAGAGAGATGCAAATATTGTATGTATGTATGTATGTGTTTATTTAGTTAATAAAACTATTAATTTACAATAATAATTATAGAACTTAAACTAATCAATAACAATTATATTTATGAAATCTGACATCTTATGTATTGAGCCAACAAAATTTTAAACGTTCGGAAAACTCTTTCATTTTTTATTGTACTTGGAAGCTCATTAAATAATCTTAACCCCCTGTACATCAACATATTTTTTGTTCTTTCATCTCTGTAGAAGCGTAAACGAAAATTCGAATTTGATCTTAAACTGTAGGGTTGGGCATCTTGAATAAATTCGCTGATAGGTAGTTCGGTAATAAGTTGTACTTCATCTTGAATACATAAACTATTGCATTAAAGTGCATTCGCTGGTTAATATTCATCCAACGAAGACATGATAACATCCATTCAATTGGCGTGTAAAAACTGCATTTAAGAATTATTCGCATAGCTCTGTTTTGCAGTACTTGGAGTCGTCTTATGTTTTCGCCATTTCCCATAAACAAGATTGTGGAGCAGAACTCAAAGTGGGGTTTTATTAAAGTATTGTAGACATTTATTGCACACATTGTAGTGATGTTCTTACGTATTCGCTTTAGGAAACCAATTTTTTTTATTACATAATTAAAATGATTTTTAAATTTGAGTTCACTATCCAGTATTATGCCTGGATACTTAATTTCGTGCACTTGTTCAATAATTTCACCATATACACTTAGATTCAAGTTACAGTCACTGTAATACATTTCGTTTTATTAACATTTTGTTTTAGTTTGTTCATTTCAAGCCACTGCCGTTAATTATTTAAGTCAATTGAAATCCTTTCTCAAGGCACATTTATGTCTTTATCACATACAAACATCAAGGAGTCGTCTGCAAATAGCAGGAAAAACAATGGGCCAAATATAGTACCCTGCGGTACTCCAAATGTCGTTTGTGCCTAAAACCAGACTAATTTGCCATTAAAATGTTATTTTTCACTACGAAATTAAAGAACTGATCATAAGCTGTCTTTTCAATAACTTTTTCCACAGTAGGCATCATGTTTATCGGTCTAAATTTATCACAGTTAATTGTATTGTTCTCTTTGAGTATCGGAATAACCATTGTTTCTTTAAAATTACGCGGAAATTCACCACGCCTAAACGATTCATTGATAATTCTCAACATAATTGGGCATATGATTTCAAAACAATCTAATAAAATTTTAATATTTACGTTTGTATGATCTTTTTTGTTTTTAATTTTTTTACAATTTTTATAAAGTTCATGGGCATTAATCTCACAAAATTTAAAATTTCGGTTACTTTCTTGTAGAAAACTATAATCCATATTTATTGACGGTATCGAGTTACTAATATTGTTTATACTTTCAATGAAGTATGAATTAAACTTATTCGCGATTGCATTTTTATCGTTCTCTTTTTTATCATTAAACTGAATTTCATTTATCTCATATCTTTTTATTTTTAAAACTAAGTTTTTTATGGTTGCCCACATTCCTTTCTGACTTGTATTATTTTCAATTTTATTGCAAATATATCTCCGTTTAGCTTCTTGGAGTTTATTTTTATAAACGTTTCTAAGCCTACGATATTCGTACCAATCATCTGCTGAGTTAAAGATACGTGCTCGTTGATACGATATGACTTTTCGAGATCTAATTTCGTTTAAATTCGATGTGTACCATTCATTATTGCACTCACTGATAAGTTTTTTAATATTTTTAAATAGCAAAGCACTTGTAAAATACATTCATACATAATAGAAATCTACTTCCCTTATAATGCAGCACAGTGATCAAATATTCCCCCACCCTTCTTATCTAGCTTAAGACAAGTAGGTACCTATAATAGTGTTCACTTTTCCACACTTTCAAAATATTAATTGTGCGAGAGATGACAATGTCAGCAGGAAGTAAAGGTTTATAAATAGTAGTTACATGCCTAACAACAATAATATAATAATTCCCTAACCAGTTACTGACTGCACACAGTTTGTGCAAGTTTTTCCGGCACTAATTTAAACAATGCAGTAAAACATCACATGCAGATATCACTAAAGACGAACAAAACAAAACAAAAAATTATTAGTAGCTCTTTCTTAAAATAGACAAACTAAGCAAAAAGTATATAGGTATATATATGTACCTAGCATTTATAGAATCACTTAACCGATACTGCCTTGAGTGGTTAACAGAATATACTTCCTATGAACATTGGACGTTTACTTAGATATTAATAGTTAGATGTTCTCCAATATGACCGTTGATAGGTATCATAATCTACTTGCAGCGAAGGTGTAGTGAAAAAACGACAACGGACAAAAAAAACATTGGTTTTATTTCTTCTTTGAAGTAGTAATACATAAGGCCCAGAACAAAAAAGCATTAAAACAGTAGCAATTACCATTCAGAATCGGCGTTGAGGCAACACTGGAAAAGGATTCTTCTTCTTCGATAGATTTCTTTGCCAGTTACCTACTACAGTTTTGTAAAATAGATTCTAATGTTAAGATCGGCTGTTTGTCAGACGTTCGCGGCATGTAGCGCAATCGAAAAAATATCAAGATGGAATTTGTGTTTTTCTGCCCATCGTAACCCCGCTAGTAGTAGTCCAACACAAACACAGTAACCGCTAAGCCACTGCGCCTATATACCGAACCATATTAACAGTACCTTAAATCTCTCCTTGTTCATGTAGGAAAGGAAATTGTCAACAAATTTTTATATTAGCATGTGTGCGGTACATGGAAATCAACTTTCGAAATCTGCAATATGAGTATGTACAATGTACATGTCTCCCTTACACACCATTCATATGTTATTTAAAAGCTTCCCCCGTTAGTGTTGGAACTCTTCAGCTGTGCGTTTCAACTTTTCACTTTTTATGTGCACTGGATGTCGCAGCGCAGACTTGGGAAAAAGGTTTCCAATAAGGACAGTCATTTAATCCTTGAAAAAGATTCTCAGACTGAACATCCGCCCTCGCTCTCAGTTTGTAAGGTTGTAAGGTAAATCTAAACAAATCTGAAATGATGGTCATCTTGAGAACAGCTGATTTCTGCTATCTATGTGGAGTGGAGTTAAAACAGATGGTAGAGTTTAAATCTGTTGAAGTTCCTTTTTAAACTTCTTGTTGTCAATGCTAAGTTATCGGTTGTTAGTTTGGTGTTTATTTCAATTCTTTCAATGGTCATTGAATATTAACTACTCCAAAATGGGGTAAAAAATGCAGAAATAGCAAACATTCCTTCGTTGTATTGAAGAATACCTACTTGAGGGTCGAAGTCAGGCAGCCACCGTCCGGGCTTCGGTGGCGAATTTTCCCAACTCCTAGGTATTCCGAGCCGTGATAAAAAATCCGAGTGTCGGGTAGATGTGGTAAAATCAAAGGTTAACAAGTCTCCCCTACGTCTAGGTACGAAGATTGTTTCTGATGATTAACTAATAGGTTATTTTAGCTTAACAATCAGATATTTTGATTAGTTTGCCATTTTTCTCGTTATTTAATAAAAACATTTTGCTGTTACATTGTTATTCCAATTTGGAATAATGGTGTTTTAGTCACTGTTATTTGAAAAGTGTCCCCTCTAGAGATTCATTTGTGGAATTTGTATCAAACCGCCAATGTCATTCTCCACACATCAAAAAGTCATAAATGTATTGAAACATTTCAAAACGATTACCTATCTACATTATTTTCGCTCTTTGTCAAGCACATAATTGTCTTATCACATTACACTATGAGAGCGCTACGAGTATATATATGTACGTAACTCGCTGCCATTCAACAGAATTACCTACCACGCAATTATCTTTTACACATGAATTACATTCATGCCAATAATCTACATTATAGTACCTAGAACGGTAGGGTTGTTGTAAATCGCAAATAGGTATGCAACCCAGTAGACTGGAGAAGATGATAAATCTTGTTGTTTTTATTAGGATTTGCTTTGTACTTCACATTCGCTGTAGTTAGTACAAAAAAATGTGTTTTTAACTAGACCAGCTTTCCTCTGCTTTTATCTGTACGTCTCATCACATTTTTTATATGGAATTTAAATAACGCTAAGACCGACCGGAGGCCATAAATAAACCAGACCAGAAATTACATTGAACGAACTTTTTTTGTTTGTCTTTGAGTGACACATCGGTTATGCATTCGACTATGACGCCGCGACGCCCACTAAAGCGAGAAATACAGTTCACAGAATATTGGTATACCTATCGCTTATGAGATTAAGACTTAAGAGTTTAGTACCGAAAAGTTTTGGACCTAAATGATAAAGATCAATTCATAAGGTAGAGTATAAGAGAGGGTATGTATACCTATATTTAGTTCGTATGCAAAGTAAATGTAAAAGTTGCCAAATTTGCACTTAGTTGACCTCCACAAAGCAATCCGTACATGAAAACCATTTGATAAGTAAGATTATTGTTGGTAGGTATAACTTGCTCTGCAAGTGGAATGCATTTTTTTTTATTATTTGGTCACGTGAAAATGAAGGTTGGATATCATTGACTCATCTATTAGTCTGTATGTAGAAAAGTATCGAATGAGTTTGGTAGTCCCCCCTACCTACTAAAGACTATTGTGGTAGAAATATGATAGTTTAGTTCTGTAAATAAATAGGTAGGTAGATAGTTATCTATAAATTACGTATTAAATAATTTTAAACATCTACCTACAGTACCTATAAAGAGGTAGAAGTAAGTTCCTACTAATAACAGTGGGTACCTTACTTATCTAGTTTAACACAAAATGATGCATTTTAAAAACAACAAATAAAAAAAAAGTTCTCACTGATCCCCATTAAACGAAAAAAGACCAGTATAGTAAACATTCGTATCATAAGAGTAAGTTCAGTCGTAACTCCAGCTTATGCTAGCTACTAGCACCACACCACCAATTCTTGCTAATTTCTTTTTGGGATCTTAAACGTTTCTTTAACGAGAAATCGTAAACACAAACACAACCAACAAAGGGAAGAAATCAACAATTGAAAATTGAACCCGAACCCATCTTTACCGCTTCATGCAAGTCTACCTGTCGCATCTTCTGTATGCATGCAGCATGCCTGGTCTCTGGTGTGGTGATTGGAGTGTTGTCCGATTTTTGTTTTTGGCAGAAAAGTACCTATCTATTAACATTTAAGACAAAACAAAAGAAAGAGCGAGACCTTCAGATTTGTAAATAGTTTATTTGGATTTCACAGTTCACACACACGGTTTTTTCTACAGCGATTTACACAGGTAAACACACCCAATTTCTCCATTCCGAGTTTTAACTTTCAATTCCTATGAATGTAACTACTAAAATTGAATGAGGTTGAACATGTATTTCAAGATAACTTACCAATAACTACATAAATCAACAAAAATACGACCAGCCACCGGGAATCACGAACAGGATATTGTGATAAATAAATCCCAACTTTCATTATGTGCTTTTGCTATTTGCCTCACTTTATAATTTAATGATGGAACTACTCCCTCCTAGCTTAATATGCCTAAGCACTTGCTTCTTTCTCACTCACTCTCATTCAGGCAGAAACATTTATGTGGACATTTTTTATAACATTTTTTTCTCGTTAACACAATTATTCACGTTATATTAATTTAATTTTCACTGCACTCCAGTCGATTTGTTCACTTAACAATGGATTCGCAGTTTTAGACGACAGGTCGAGTTAAAAATAATGGTTAAAACCAAAAAAAAAAATAAAAGAAGACTAATCAGCTTTTCATTCTCTTCTTTGCATTCGTCATCCGCCAAATTTCACTATCGCTAGAGCTAGCACTTGCCCACGGAACAAACACGAACCACATACACTAACCACGAGAACCGAAATCAAACTGAAATTAGTTTTAAAATGTAGTGAAACTCTCCACAAGTGTTCAAGTGAAAAAGAAAATAAGTGACTCTTCATACTAAGGTGGTTAGTAAGTAGGGTGTAGGTGAGATATCGATACTGTGCTAGCTTGCGTTTTGCCTATACCTGCATAAGTTAGAACAAGTGGGTAAGATTAATTACAGGTGCGACAGGTATTGAAGTGGAACAGATAGAGTGCATGCTTCATTGCAGGTTGTTGTCTGGGATAAACTAGTACATTTTGTTTAGGTTTTTCTGGTTGCACGATCATTACCGGCTTTGCAGTTTGAATTGAGGAATCTGTTTTCATTTATCAAGCAAAAGCACATCGAGCTAAGCATGTTAAGCAAATAATTATATCGTAACATGGTAAAATAAGTGTATGGGGCTTGATTTAGTCTTCCGATGAACTTTTAATGATAATGACGAAAGGGCAGTCAAACAAGCGAGATAGGTACATTATATTGTTGTTGACTGACGTTAAACAAACTATTGCAGGAAATTGATAGTCACAAACGTTTATGTACATCGCGTACACTCACTAGGTATATAATATTGGAAAATACAATCTCTACACAACATTAAGTTTGCCGAACAAGTGCTCGGAGATATAGACAGTGGGCCTTACCCATAAACATTTTTAGTTTCGACTCTAAATTTATGAAGTTCGCAGTGGCTATATTTTCATACAAATCTCGCAATTTTAAGCTTCCGTAAATTTAAAGTCGAGAATAAAACTTGTTTGTAGGGCGGAGTGTTCTAATAAAGATGAAGTTTTTGAGAACGTTTGACAAGCATAAAGTATAACTGCCCTGAGAAAGGCACTCGTTTTCGGCATTCAATTTTAGGTCCCTTCCATGCTTATATAGGTGGCACAACAGCTCGGAGTAAAATTTGACCCCTACAAATACGCCACTCTAATTACCACCGGCTTTGGTAAATTGCCTGCAATTACGGATCGCAAGTTGTGTAATACCCCCTTCTCCCTTCCACTTATCCGCGTCACGCGTAAGTAACAGTGATGGTAAATTAACTATTCAGATTCTACTTTTCACAAGTTGAAATTGTAACTTTTAGGACTGAAGTGTAACTTTGTCGCTGTGAAAGTTCGTAGCTATTATGAACATTAAGTCATACTTTGTACTACATATTTACTAAGTAGATAAAGTTCTTGACCAATTTGATGTTTATGTTATATTTACTTAGGTCATGATTCAAAATAAACAAATATTTTCCCTCATTGCCCTTGAAATAAAACAAATCCAATTTTGAAAACTTTATTGGTGACATAACGTAACGACCATAATAAAAGAATCATCATTGTTCTTGAAAGCAAAGGAATTCAGACTTTCAAAGTATAAAATAATAATAATAGCTTTATCTCACCTCAGTATTTATGCTTATTAGTGGGCTTTTATTAATTTCAATTTCAAAATTATGGCAGGCGCTATTTTTTTAACAAATTTTGGGTTCCAATTCACTGAACATGTTTCAACTGAAGCCCATCTGTGCATAAATTTGTATATTAAAAAAATTCTTTCCACACAAGCCGAAGAATGTGGTATTGAAAATATACCTTGAGCTAGTTCATAAACATATAATCAACTAAATATTAATGATGGTAACCTCTGTCCGAACAGGTCTGTAGGGACCCTGGGCCTAGCTTCTCGCAACCATTCGTTTTGTGTGTGTTTTTAATTTTTGGAACGAATGGAAGGGATCTACAATTTTATGCCGGTTCCAAACGGGCCGATTGAGAAGCTCTTTCATGACAGTTATACTCTCGGATGTTTGTCAGACGTTCGCGAGAGGTGGCGCAGTGAAAAAACCCCTGAGTTGGAATTTGGGTTTTAGCGGGACTCGAACCTGGACCCCTCGCTAAGTAGTCCAACACACTAACCACTAAGCCACTATGAAATAGGTAACAAAAAATCGACAACAGCGCCACCTATCGGGTCCAAAACTATCCTATCTTTCTAGCTGCATCCAACCATGCACACACATACAAAGTTTCATTGAGATCGGTTGAGTTTCTCAAAAAAATCGAAAACAGCGCCACCTACCGGGTCCAAAACTATCCTATCTTTGTAGCTGCATACAACCATACACACATACAAAGTTTCATTGGGATCGGTGACGGTGACGGTAACTGTGACGCGAGTTTATTGGTTTCTTCCCATCCAAAGTGCCCAAAGAAGTAATAACTTCAAAAACATTTCATTTCAATATTTCAGCTCATAAAAGTATGCAATGATAAAACACAGTGATGCATATCCGGTGCAGCAAGTTCTATGTTTGGAATTACTCCACCAGATTCCAACAACGCGCAATGTATGCAATGATAAAACACCGTGACGCTTATCCGTTGCAGCAAGTTCTATGTTTACACATAAATAAAACTGGTAATTTTTTGTACTTTTTTTTTAGTTCATATATTATTTTATGCATTTATTAAAGACACGCTAAACAAATTTCCAAAAATAAACAATTTGTACACCTCAATAATTGTTTTACATGTTATTTGTGCAATTAGCTAACTTACATAAATATAATTTCGTTATTATGTGATATGCACTAATAAATATAGCTCTTCAGTGTGATGTGTTGTTCTTCAAGTATTCGTTTTGTTCGAAAAATATATTACCGTGCATGCTTAACTGATTGCAGAGTGTTGAAAAACGCCGGATTGCCATGTATGCATCTCCGTCTTTGGAAAATTACATTTCATATAATAAAACAAAAATAATTAAAATTATTACCTTTACCATACACTACAAGGAACGGTCATTATTGCTATTTAGTTCACATTAGTACACAAAATATGAAATGTAAGTATGCAAATATTTCCAAATCATGAATAGAGCGATCAACATCATATTATTTTGTGGAGTCTTTCTAGAATTTTAAGTAGTAGGTATGTAATTATGGTATGTATGTTATGCAAATGAAAGTTAGTGCGTATTTCATTTCATCGAAAACACAGTAATTACGCACACTCTTATGGTAAAACGATTTGATTGAACGCATTGAAAATAATGGAATATGTGCTAAACTAGAGAATTGTATCCGACACCGACTTCAAACAGATACTTGAACATTTTTCATCTAGCTAAAACATACAGAGCAGTTTACACTTCATTGCTATAAGTAAAATTAGAAAAAAAACACGAAAAGGATCTACATTCGCTGTTGCACTTATCTGCAGTACCTACGCCCGAATAAAAACTGGCACCATTGTAAAACGATGCGTCAAGCGAAAGTGAGGCTTTGCTTAAAAGTTGTTTTTATGAAGCATCTGTTTGAAATCGGGAAATAATTATTTGCCACCTTTAATACCCAAGAGGATTAATAGAATAAGTTAATAGGCATACAAAGAAAAATAAATATGAAATTAATAAGAAACAACACACGTCATACCACCTTTACAATGAGAGTCCTTTTTCAACATGCATCAAATAAAGACTTACAATCGAAGTCAAACATTACTCCCGATGATAATTTATAGATTTATATTGTTTACTTTCCCCATTTCAACTAACATTTTGATTGCACTACTTTCTCATTTCTCATGTAATAAATAAATTCTTCAGTTGCTGCGTTAATCCATGGATAAAAATATACAGAGAATAATGCAGTTGTTACTGTTCTGTGAAAAAAACGTGCATTATGCTAGTACCTCGAGTCGAGGTGGATGGCCTTCTGTTAAATTGCACATACAAATTTTTCATACAAAGCCGTATCAAGCGGTTGTGCCAAATCGGCCAAGTATTTCTCATAACATTTCAATAGATGATACCATAACTTAAAACACTAAACTCATTTTTATGCTTTAAGCTTAATCCACACTTATTATTTTCTTTACACAATTTCAAGTTTAAAAAAAATATAGGTTTTAACACTGTAACTCTCATGTTAGTGTTTTTAACACTAAAAAAAAACCATAATTAGTGTGGGCGTAATATGTTGGAAACATTCGACGAAATACTCTTACCTCCTCCTCCAGGGGCACCTGGCCAATACGAACTGTTCATATTTATTGCAAGGTTCGTTGTTGAGTCATGTCGGGAGCGGTTATTCAAAAAGTCGCGTATATGTTGAACTATTAGATCAATGGCAACTAGAAATAAACCAAAAACAATTGAATTCAATTGCAACAATATTATCGACTAGACACGAGAAAATATATTTAAATTAGTTAAACTTAGCTCAATTTAGCAATATAATACGTAATATTTAAAATCACACTACAACTATGTTAAAATAATAAAACGTATCAAAGTTGATGAGTCGTTTGTTTACCTGTTATAGTAGTGTGTTCCTTTTTCGTCACAAAGGATATGTTAAAAGTCTAAAATGCAAAACTAAATATTCCCCGTCTAATTGTGCAAATGCATTCTGCAACTGTTTCGTATGCTTCAAATAAGTGTATACTTTATGCAGACAGTTTCACCAACAATATATTTTATCGTTTAAAGATTACCTGATTATTGACATACTTGTTTATTTGTGCTAAGTCAGTAATTTTTGTTTATAAAAATGTGCTAATTTAATAAATTTAACAGTGTTTTCTAGTAATTCAGTAAAATAAAATATTTTATAGTTTACCAAGAGTTCAAAATAAATATGGTATCTTAACGCAAGCTCATGAGATGAACACCAGTGTGTCCTTCAAAAGCGAACATTTGCTATCGTGAATAAGAAGAACAAATGATGCGTATACAACACTATAGTGTCTTCGACAAAGTTAAACAGACTATTTGGTAGTTACAAAGGACTGCAATGGGTCGTACCAACGAATGAAATATAAAACTAGTACACTTGCGGAACTGTTAATGCAAAATTATCCAATATGCTATAAGCATAACGTCTAAAATAACAACGAAAGTTGATAGTTATCAATACAAAAACCGTAATTCTACTCCCACATGACAAACGCAGACAGTAGGATTTCGAAACAGTTCCAGAAACACAGACAACTCGTCTGGTTTTGTCCCGTGGATTTTATGCCTTTTTCTTATTTACTAGTTTAATTCCTAATATGGATACTGATTAATTGTTAATAATTCCATATAGTTATCTCCGTCTACCAATTAAGTATATATTTGTTAAACATTTGTTATTGGCTTGGTTTTGTTTTTATATATGTAGATAATATGAATTCAAATACACTTAATGTTCACTTTTCATGACGAAATGCGTTGTTGATGTTGAGTTAGTGGGGGTTCCGCCTGGTCTAAGTATTTCTCCAATATGATGGACAATGAGATCGATAGCAACTGTAAAGAATAATAAACAAGCAAAGAAAACTGCTGGAGCTTTGGTTTTTTCTTTTTTCTCAGCTTTTATTTCAGAATGAATAAAAATAAATAATTTAGCTCTCCTTTATTATTTGTTTTTATCTTCTACGTTGTTTTATTTTTCGTTTTAATTTGAATAAATGGCAATTAGTCAAAGATGGAAAAATGACATATAAATAAGTCTAGGACAGTAAGAAGCTGTTAATTTGAAAAAAAAAAAACAAATACTTGAAGTTAAAAAAAGAAAAAAACAAACTTCATTACGTTAAGGAAACAACAAACAAAAAATGCTAAAAATTAACAACCAAACTACTTGCATGGTAAACGTTTTCAATGCCAATAGCACTTACCAGTATTATCGGCTCCTCTCGGAATTATAACGTCAGCAAACTTTTTGGTCTGAAAATATAATCGATGTAAAAGGATGTTTTATAAAAGATAAATTTTAAATAAAATCAAAAAGAAATATTACGAAAAACGACATGCGACAAAGAGTTACTGAGCAATTATATGAAATGAACATTGAGTCGATGATTTTCCTTATAATCAGTAGCACTTCGTACATGGTGCATATTTCATATTTCATAGTTTGAAATATACGTACCGGGGAACAGAATTCTTCAAAAGCTGGCTTCACAAAAGTCATATACTGCGTGAGCACCTGGTCTAAGTCACGGCCGCGCTCCTTAATATCTCTTGGAACTAGAAATAAATGGATTATCATATAATAGATTACAATCAAATTAAATTGTTTTACCCCTTCTAGCCAACCGGGTATCAGAATCAGTATCGACAAATAGTTTCATATGAAACAAATCTCTGATTTTTGGGAAATAGAATACAAGTATCCCTTCGAATAGAACAACATCGGCTGGATAAATTGTAAGTGTGTTTTCAAAGTCCCTGTAAGGTGTGGTGTTAGTATATCGTCTTCTAACCTAGCCAAGTATGCACTTACAAAGAATTTGATTTGTAATCATAAGTGGGAATATCCACTTTAAGCCCTTTCAGTATCGACTGCAGTGTGTCAAACATTAACTTCTCATTGAATGCGTCTGGATGGTCAAAATTAAACAGTCCTTTTGTTGCCTTTAATTTTTCACCTGGCGTCAGTTCACGATAGAAGCAATCCTGACTGATGGTTACGACCTACGTCCGAATTAAATGAAAAGCTACTAAGCAGATTCAAAAAAATTATGAAGATTTACCTGACGCTGTGTGTGATCCATATCAGCCTGTCCAAGTTGCTCCATGATTTTCTTGCATACGGTAGACTGAAATAAAATTTATGTTCTTAACACATAATCAGCGCTCATTTAAGAGTTCGTATTACCTTCCCACTTGCAGTTCCACCAGCAACACCAATAACAAATGGGGTTTTGACTTCTTCCTCATGGCAATCTCCATTGTGTATGCGTAGTGTATTTTTTTGATCCATTATTTACAAATTGATACGAACTTTTATATTATGTTCCGATAAGAAAAGAAATAATCCCTCGTGTAAATAATTGCAATTTTCTGCCAAAATTATCCAAGAAAATTGACGTATCGAAATGTGACATTAGACAATCAGCTGATTTATTTCTGTTATACAAATTTTTTGTTATAAGCGAAAAGAACACCAATCGCCTGAATTGCATAAGGCTGATACCACATTTGGAAAATAGATATTTTTCGCTGTAATTAATAGGTAGCAAATAAATAGATACCACCAACATTTCTGCAATTGCTTGAAAACATTTCTTTTTCTTATCTGAAATACGTGAAATGAGAGTGGTAATTAGTTTCAGTAAATTAAACCAACAATTCATTAATCAGTTACACGAAAAAAATAAATAATTGTCCGTTCATCATTTCCGGAAGCCATATTGTTTTATAGGAATGCGGAATTTCTTTAGTCATCGCTATAAAAATATCATCATGCTGAGCTTTCCAATAATTCCTATCACGTAAAGAAGATGGCCGACCTATATAAGTGTCACGTTTTTTTTTGCGAGTTAGGTATAGTGCTGTCTCTTTCGGTCACCTGACAAATTTGTAAGCTTATATATAGGTGCGATTTGATTGGTGATTGGTTGGTTTAAATAGCTCATTGAGCGGCGTTTTGAGATCACAATAACCAGCGGAAGCTGAAAATAAGAGGGATAAGCAATAAGCATGTTAAAGAAGCCCTAAACCAACCTTGTATATCAAGAAATCATTACTTTGGATGACTGAGTGGTCATCATAGAAAGGATTACCTATAGTGATACCTTCTCTGTCAAGGCTTGCCAGACTTTTGTTAAGTACCTATAGAAACCCTATGGTTTCTGATTTGCTTAAAAAGGTGTTGGAACAGATTGGTTTTTCATTGCTTTCTTTTCATTTCAAAGCTTTCAATGTTTGACTTGCTATCCAATGGCATTCGGTTAACGTTTAAGATCGTTTGGAAAAACCCGAACTTTTCTGCTCGGCGTTTAAAAACAATCCGTCTGTACAAATAGTGTTACCGAGTTTTGCTCAAAGGTTCCTTGTTTTGAGCATGGAAATAATCCATGAAGTGTATTACATTGCTGTTATTAACAAACTATTAAACAGAAAAACAAGTTATTTCGAATTCAGAAAAAAAAATCAAGCCATAAAATGTACCCAAGTTCTCCTGAAAAAAAGTAAAGAACCACTTTCTTAAATTTATACGATAGTCCTTAGATTTAACTATTTAAGTTTCCATTTACATACTTTATTTGTTTTCTGTGTGCTAAAGTCAAAAACGAATGAAAAGCTGAAATTAAAGAATATCTATGCCAGCGTGCTCATTACCAGCAAACAATTCGGAATTGAATGTGCGTTCGAGCAATTCATTGTTTTACTAATCTCTAAAGCTTCTAAGGAACTTGTCGAGGAACGTTCTTACAATAATAGGAAGGTAGGTACGAACGAACAACAAACGCATTCGTCATTGTCATAAATCATTTGGTAATAATCTAAATACCAAATACTTACATTTCAAGTCATTATTAACTGAAGCAATTGACAATCTATATACGGCTGTGGGTTTAATTGGATGTTTATTGAATACCTGGGGTGTCCCTCTAAGCTCTAAGGGTATCTAATAACATGAGTTATGCGTATAATTTGCTTCTAATTTGTAGAGACGAATGGAGCTAATTACCTGAACATATCCATACTAGGATTGGATACCTATACTAACGTTTTGCCTAAATAACAAATAAACCCATGTATTTCAACCAGTAATTGGACGTGCATAATACACATGCTTATTCCAATATAACAATTATTGGATTTGACAAGGATAATATATTGGATAGTTTTCAATAACTTTTAAGCTTGAAGCATTATTTCCACTTCTCGTTATTATACTACTTCTAATAGTGTCCAAATAATTGTCTGACACTTATATGACAAATAGGTACTTACCAATATAATTATTACCATATTTTAACCAAAATAAGAGCTACATATCAATATTTACTTAAATAGCTACCTTCTTTCAATTTAATAGAGTGTTTCACAAAGCATATCCTTTCACAGATGGGTTACCTATATTTTTATTTCAAATGTGGAAAAAGCTTGTAGGATGAAAAAGCCGATTAATAATGGCCAGAGTAGTGCCTTGTTTAAATATTCTTTAAGCTCACGATTCCCTTTACGTTAACCCCTTCTTTACCAAATACATTTTGTAAACATAATTTTTCCGATTTGAAAGATTTGTTCGTGAATCTGGGGTGGTTTAAGAGAAAAGAAAAGTCGGAAAATTCGCAACAGGTGGCGCTTTAGGAACACATTTCGTTTTTCAATAATAATAATAATAATAATAATAATAGTTGGCGCAACTGTTTTTCATTTTTAGAACGAATGGAAGGGATCTACAATTTTATGCCGATTCCAAACGGCTAATTGAGAAGCTCTTTCAAGACAGTTATACTCTCGGATGTTTGTCAGACGTTCGCGAGAGGTGGCGCAGTGAAAAAACCCTTAGTTGGAATTTGGGTTTTTGCGGGATTCGAGCCTGGGGCACCTCGCTTGGTAGTCCAACACACTAACAACTAAGCCACTGCGCCTACATTTCGTTTTTCAATTATACATAATTCCTTGGGTGTGGAACACGAAACCACTGGGCCAATTTTCATGACACTTTTTTGTTTTGTTCGTATCCCTGTATTTATTTCAGGTTTAGCGAGACTTAAAAGATTGGATACTTTTCGACCAGATAGGTGGTGCTGTTGTCGATCTCCGAAACCTCTCAACTGATTTTAATAAAAATTTGTGGATGGGTATTGTTTGTTCCAGTGTAAAGATAATATGGTTTTGGAGACGATAGGTGGCACTTCGCAAAAGATAAGTACGATAGGAAAACGGGTTATGGCACCTGTCATTCAAAAAATTGAAACACTAGGTATTTCTAAAGTCGTATACCTACCTAATTAAAATTATTGGTGGACATTGCCATAATACAACCCTTTGCGAAACACGAAAGGCACGGGCAAAACCGTTTGGGACAACTATAGGTACTTATATACTAAAGAGACTTACGTCCGCATGTGCACTCATAACTCGGAAATGGAAAGTTAGATTTTTACGATGTTGGGCCCGGTGCACTCGTATTGCCCCAAGAAAGGACATAATCTTCTTTATGTCGTAAAAAAAGGGTGGAAATTGGGGATAGAAGTTTGTATGGAGAAGCGCACTTTACAATACGCTTTACGCTGAGCCAACTGTCAACCGGTGTCCTCTATCAACCTGTCCCTGTCAGTCGAAAACGTTGCCGCAACGGACGCGACGGATTCTGTTTTAGCTTGCCGGCCATTCTTTGCCGTAGAAAAAATTCACGAAAACCTAAACTCCACCAGTTGTCAAACTCAAGTGCACTTGTATTGATAAATCTAAAGCAAATGTGAGAAAAAAATCGTGAATCGTAAAAATTCTCTGGAATCTAAAAAAGAGATTGTTTTTTTTTTTTGTACCAAACGAACATTAAAAGTGTTCTGAGAGCAAAAAAGTACTCTCCTACAAAATATTTACATATTTTGGAAGATAAATATTAGTATTGTTGTAGTAAAACACAACATAGGTAAATAAATATAGCATATCCAGAATTATTATTCGTTATGACCCCTTACTGTTCTGTCAGTCAATCTTTGGCTCGTTCCCTACCAAGTCTGCGAGAAGTCTTTATCTCTATTCGCAAAAGTGCGAAAACTCTGTTACATATTTTTCCGTAAGTGTGTCACTTATTAAAGCGTGAGGAAAAAGCAGTCATTGCTCATTGCATGATCTTCAGTGTGATACTAAAGCAATGCGAAAGCTGTTGAAATATTTTTATAAATATTCAATGAATGAATGAATGGCTGGGACATAAGACGTAAGGTGTTCTCTCACCGATCGGAGAGAAGCCAAAAAGGCGTGTGCTGTAAATGGCAATCAATGGTCATTAATCATGTCCAAACAAGGGGCTACCAAACGATATTATAGGAAGTTGACTGATTAATTCTGACAGTAAGGTTTGTCGTTGTTATTATTACCGATTTATTTATAAAGTTTTTTCCTCTCAAATTTTGTTTATTTAAAAAAATTACGAAATGACACATCTAAAGCCTTTATGTCTGTATTTTGACAGTGAGTTTCAGTCTAAAATTTGTCATCGTATAAAATTAGTAATGTTCTATCAAAATATTTTTGCTCTAACTCCACTTTTCAATTTTTAAATATTTAATTACCATTGATCGGAGGATAACCTCAGCTCAATTATTTACACTTTTTTAGAGCGATTGAGCGATGAAGCATTGTTTGTTCCAGATATCGGATCATTTGAATTGCTGTACGACGCTTTTGAGCCACATATCAATCAAGTTCTATTACAATCGTGCCCATAAAAAACAAAATGCTAAAATAAAATTAGCATGACATAATTTTTTTAAATTTAAATCGGCTGTCAAAGCTTGTATACAACAGGGCAAATTAGAAGTGGTCGAATGCGACGCTAATAGCAAAACAACTTGCTATTTTCGGTCATAAAATGTTTTACCATAATAACCACTAATGACGAGATGAAATTGAGTTTGCAACTACGACAACAAGATTCACGACGATAAAACAAAAACTACCATCTCTTAAAATAACAAATAGGATGATAAATATATTATTGTTAAGTGTGGGTCATGCTATTTGTGCCATCATTCTCACCACGAAAATATTTGACAGTTTGCGTGCAACTCCTGTGCCTTTCCAGTTCTGCAATATACAAATTCGCGTTTAGCATTACGGATAGATACGTTTGCAAAGAGTAATCGTCGTTGGTGTAAATTGGTTGGCACTTTTCGGATGAGGTCACTGGTTGGATCATTGGATGTATGCTCAGCAATATAATTTTGGTAAATGACACGGTTGTGGTACTTAGTGCAATTGGCTTGTAATTGCTGGGGTTCGCGGTTAAATCAATGACATGATGGCCGTGCAAATGAATTTTCTAGCATGTAGTCCGATGAGGCAATGTTTGATTTATATCGGTACGATGTTCCTGAGTTTTGAATTTCTAGTTTATGGTAATGTTGTGTGGGTTGTGTCCTTGTTAATTTCACACTTGAAGTGTTGCGGAGGTAGGAAACATAAAAATGAATTCAACGAATTAATCTAGCTTTGATCTAATTGCGTGATGAATAGAGCATAGGTAACGATATCGATGTCGTGGGCGGGTAGTATAATATCTGATACCTGTCCTTAAATTTGTCATCGTTTAGTGGTGTGTTTTTGTTTAAATAGCTGGCTGGAGCTGAAAAGTATATAACCTCATTGCTGGTACTACTCCACTGTCATCCCATCTCGTTCTTCAACGAGGCATACTGTCATATTGTTCTTGAACAAGTACTCGTTCGTGTCATATTTCCGACACGCATAATACTAGGTGAGCTTCCCACAACAATCTTCTTGTATTTCGGATCCGAACGGCAAAACTGTGAAGCATTTTACATCTGCGACCCTTACAACGCATAGACGGGATATTTAAAAATAAATGAATAAACTTTGTTTTCCCGAGTTGTAAACCTATAGCCACAGACTGCACCCACCGTCGAGATTCTTGGTCCTGCGAATAGCTCTTTTTAGTTTTCAATTGCGCAATTTTTACACAACCCTTTGTGTTAGTGTTTTTCATTTTTGCCAGATGTGGAAGGCAACTTCATTTTCGTTACGTATTTGAATATAAGAATTGTAGAAATTATAGTGGGCTTGAACCTGATACCGTCAACTTTGATGCGAAATCCCACATCAAAGAAAAAAACTGTCAATAAATGGTCTGATTGCTAAAGAAATATGGATTTGAAAATAAAACAGCAAAAATCCTCTTTGATGTTTTGTATGTGAGGTGAACCTTTTATTTTCATTAAATTTGTATGAAAATTCTCTTAAAGTTATGTACAAAAAGATATTAAATATTCTTAGTCTAAAATCAATATGACACAATAAGAATTTATGGGACCGTTTCTTTTATAGAATTAAATATTGGAAGAAACACAAATTAATATGCATGAAATGTACCCACTTTAGAAGTATTGTCTTTCTTTACTTAAAAATTGTCAAAAAGCCTTAAAGTTTACCTACTATAAAAAAATACAGAAAAATGTGAAAGTGAATATGTGCGAATTTTCTTTGAAGTCTTAAATAAGGTAAGCAAATGAGAAAAACAAAATGCGGAAGAAAGGTTTCCTGGTTAATAGCTTATGATGTAATAAAACAATAAAAATTAACACAAGTAGGTACGTCATGTTAAAAACAAATCTAATGATGAATGCTCCGGAAATTCTGTATGCAACAAATCTCCAAATGGATTAAACGATTCCAGGGTGGCCAATGGACTGATACATGTCGATGGTTGTTGGTCAGTTGAAAATTCCAGAGAATCGCCATCTGGTTCCAAAAGTCTTAGACTCAACTCAAGCGGGTTCTCGATTGTTATTGCCATGGGAGCATTTTTTATCAGAACTTCTGTTCCGTCCAATGATTGCATTCCCAGGTGGTAGTTTCTACTCATAGGGCTCAGACACGGTTCGGATAAATGCAATGATTCTCCGTCGGATTCTAGAATCATACTGCTTAAGTCAGTCATCGAATGGCAATCATCGAGGAGTGGCGAAGCGGACATGGACGCGTATGCTGAGGAGGAACTCGATGACAAGGACGACGAGAATGTGGAGGAAGACGTCAAATATGGTATAAAAGTATCCTCAATTTTCGTCTTCGTTCGCTGACGTTTTGCGGTTACTTTGGTCGCCTGAACTTTCGTTTTTCTCGGTTTAGGTCGTGATTGGGCCGGTGCGGATGCCACTGGATGGACTTCTTCTTCGCTAGGAGCGGTGACCTCCAAAGGTTGCACCCAGTTTGGTGTACTAAATCGAAGGTCGCCATCGTTTTGACATTCGAGTAGAAAGTCTTCCTGAAACGATGGATTATCCAAGGCCTGAGACAATATCTGAATGTACTTCATTGCTATGCGCAAAGTGGTGATCTTAGTGAGTTTTTCATTTGAAGACGTCGATTCGTCGCCGGTTACCGTATGCGGCACACACCGTCTTAAGCTTTCAAAGGCGGTATTGATTTCACGCATCCGTGTTCGCTCTCGGGCATTGGCTGTTTTGCGCCGATACTTGCTGAGCGGTGCTGCTTTACTTTTCGCCTTTTCTTTAGGAACACTTGATGATGAAGAAGCTGAGTTATTGGCCCGTTTAACAGTGCTTGTAAAGCTCGAGCGACCTCCGCGGGAAGATGTTGTTGATTCATTCAACACAGCTGTGGACTTAAATCCAGTCGACACTCCCGCCACTGCAGCCGCAGAAGACGGCACTGCGAATGATCTTTTTTGCCGCTGCCGCAGGGAATATTTTTCACTATTTTTGCTTCTAGAAGGAACAGTCATGATGGGCATCTTTGCTGCTGCTTCTGCAGAGGCCGACATCATCGAGCTGTTGTCATTATTATTCGCATCACTAGGTTTGAGTTTTATACTGCCGCCCCTACTGCTAACACTGTTGTTCCGGTACTGACTATGATGTTGGCGGTGATGGCTCGCAGCAACAGACGATATCAACGCCGCGGTCGGCAATGATGTCGTCGACGTCGTCTGTTTGTGACATGTCCTTGACTTCATTTCTGCTACTGTCTGCTCCACGGCAAATATATCTCTTTCGATTTCTGCAAAATTTCAGAAAAACATGAACATGGAATTTATTAGTTACAGCGTCATAAATGTGATCAAGTAAGTAAAAAAAAGTTATCTGTTTGCTTCTAATTTAATGCAGGCTTATGTGTATACACAGTAGGTACTGTCATGGGTGTCATTAAGGCGCATTACAGTCAATAGGATATGTTGGTATAGCAGTCTTATGCTTTGCGCCTGTGCGACAATCTGTCGATTAGTTCTTTTAATAAATAAATACAAAACTTCGCGCACATTGTTAGGTGTCCGCAAGTGAAAGATTGATGGGTAATTAGGAATTGTGGACAGCAATTCGCCATGAGGATGATCGAATGAAAAAGGACAGCAATTGCACAATTTAGTTGTTGGTTAAGACTTACTATTTAATGACAATTTTGGGCTTATTTAGAATGACAGAAGCCATATTAAAATGAAAATAACATCAGTTGACCATAAGCTGTACCCATTTAATGTATGAACTTTAAGTGGCTGTCAGAATGCTCCGAAACTTTGTGAAAAAGTTTTAGAAACACCTTAGGCGACGCTGTGAAGCGTACGATTATGTAGTCCAAAAATATGCCTTTTTTTTTTCTTATAAAACTTTGGAAATTTAAATTTGGCGGTGTTATTTTTGTCTTTTAACTTTAACTGCAGTAAAACTGTTGTGAAGTTGGCTGCTGATAAGTACGAAAGGTTTTGTACTTTCCATGTACCTACATAAGTATGTTTTTTAAGGGACCATACTTACTGGTATATGCCCATTACACACTCAATACGAGCTTTTCTTCTCAAAAGCAGTGCCAATTGACTTATTCCAAATTATCTTACCTTCAACCATAAATGGGCACGAGTTAAGTATCCATAGCAAGACATATTGAGAAAAAAGATAACATTATTTGTATTCAATGATATCTTTAGTCTCTAGTACAGTCTTGCACACAACGCTACAATGATAACATATGTAAAAGAGATAATATCGTTTGTATACAATGTTGGAATATTATCTCTTCTTCATTATCAAGCAAGACGATTGTACGCTTGGGTCTCCTTGTAGATAGATAAGAAAAGTATATAAATACGACTGTATGATGAATTTATCAACAGTCTTATTGTAACTACATAGTAGCCTTAAGCTCCTTTTAGAATTAGTAAAAAGTATTTCAATAATAAAGGACATAGTTCCAAATAAATATTGTTTAATTTTAAAAGTAAGAAACAAGTGTTTTAATTGGCGATCCTGCCAGGAGGTTAAATATACTTTTTAACTTCAATCGAGCGGACCTCGGGAACAAGTAGTGAAATCTAGTATAAACAGAACACTCGCGTTACCGGTTACAAGAATTACCTAGCATAGCAGGTACAAATATAGCTTCTTCGTACGAAGCAGCAAAGCAATTCAGTGAAAGTGTATATGTGGAGAAAAAAAACACACAAATTCGACGACAACAGACACGAGTTCAAAATGGAACAACTCGCAGTATTAATGGCAAGATTAGAAGCTTTAGAAACCAGGAGCAACACAGTAACACAAACCCTAGAGCACACACGCACAGAGAATGCAAGGTTAGCAGCAATAATAACTAACCAAAATCAAATAAACACTAATTTAGAAACAAAACTAAATGAAGTAAAATCTGGATTAGGCATAGTACCAAACATACCTGTGCTAGAGGAAATAAGAACCACATATACAGATGGTAGTGAAATACAGTTAGACGCATTTAAAAGCCTACCTATTTTCAACGGCGATCAATCAAATTATCGGTCGTGGCGCGAAGAAGCATCCAGATTAATGGACAGCATTAAAAACTTCAAAACACACAGTAAGTACGCAGCAGCATTGACTATAGTGAAAAGTAAAATACAGGGTGCAGCCGCGAATGTGTTAACCAATTATAACACAATTTTTAATTTTGAGGCGATACGTAACAGATTAGATTATACGTACTCTAATCAAGAACCTCTATACGTGCTACAAGACATGATGAAAGCCATCACGCAAAAAAGAAGCACACTGTCTGAATACCACGACGAGATAAATAAAAATCTCAATTTAATAATATCAAAAATCACTATGTCAGGTGATCCGCCGAATATAATCGACAGACTAATTAAAAATGCTAACGACGACGCAGTTCGTATATTCATTGATGGTATGAGTGACAACTTTACAAGAGGATCATTATATTCAGCTACAATAAATGATCTAGAACACGCATTCGCAATTGCTCGCAGAATAGAACATGATAATGTGCACAGGCATTTACATCTCACTCAAGATAAGCACCACAAAAATATGCCACATGAACGCAGAAACGAAAGAAGACCAAATTATTCGAGCCAAACAACGAATTATCAACCCCAGAAGCAATACGATAATATGCAGCAACACAATCAAGGACCACAGCCGATGGAGATAAACTCGAGACAAATTGTACATGCACAGCGACAAAATTGGAATCAATACAAACCCGATGTATATAATCCACCAGCGAAACGTGAACACAGCGGGAGTTTCAACACACACAACAGACCGCAACGATCTTATCAGCAGAACTTCAAGCAGCAGAGAGTAAATAACTCCCGACAACAACGCAGAGACGATGTCAGCAGTACATATGCAGAAGCAGATGAAACGGAATGTATGGTAAATAATAACATAAGAATAGATCATTTAAACTAGTAGACGGGTTGCCCTGCTTAAATTTAACTAGTACTATTTCTAAGGAAATTTATAAAATTCTTATTGATACTGGTGCAACCCATAATTACATTAATAGAAAATGCGATTCTAGCGAAAAAATTAAAATTAAACCTATAAAAATAAAAACAATGCATGGTTATTCTATGGTAGATACAAAGAAAGTAGTTAGGATATTAAAGAAAAATATAACATTTTTTGAATTAGAGGATATTCAGTCTTTTGATATGATATTAGGATATGAAGGACTTAAAGTTCTAAACGCGGAAATAAATTTCAGTAATATGACTCTAACTACCATAAGCAGTGTCGAATCTATTCAGAAAATTAATTACATAATTGGGGAAAATAATATTTATAAAGCAGACATAGATAGACTGATGAAGATTAATAACAGCATAGGACCGTTACCCTTTACAGATACTATAGAAGCAAGCATTAGGACGACCAATGATAATCCGGTTTATGTTAAACAATATCCATATCCCATAGCAGATAACGAATTCGTAAACAAAGAAATACAGAAACTCTTACATGACGATATAATAGAAAAAAGCCATAGTCCTTATAACAGTCCCATATGGACAGTACCTAAAAAAGGTTTGGACGAAAAAGGAAAACCAAAACGGCGCATGGTTGTTGATTTCCAAAAACTTAACGTTCACACTGTAACAGACAGATACCCCATTCCGGATGTCAACATGACAATTCAAAATTTAGGTAAAGCCAAGTACTTTACAACATTAGATTTGGAGTCAGGTTTCCACCAAATTAAAATCAAAACAGATGATAAAGAAAAAACAGCTTTTGCTATAAATGGCGCAAAATATCATTTTAAACGAATGCCTTTCGGGCTCAAAAATGCACCAAGCATATTTCAGAGATGCGTGGACGACATTTTGAGAGACTTTGTAGGTAAATTCGTACACGTTTACATTGATGACGTATTGATATATTCTTCATCTGAGGAAGAACATATACAGCACATAAGTCAAGTATTCGACGTACTCAATAAAGCCACATTAAAAATATCTGATGAGAAAAGTAAGTTTTTTCAAGAAGAAGTAGAATACTTAGGTCACATAATCAGACATGGTAGAATCACTACGAACCCTGAGAAAATAGCAGCTATAGAAAATTTTCCAGTCCCACAAACGGTAAAGGATTTGAGAGGATTTTTAGGTCTTACAGGTTACTATCGTAAGTTTATAAAAGGATACGCAAGCATAGCCAAGCCCCTGACATTATATTTACGAGGAGATAACGGTAAAGTAAACAAAAAACAAAGTAAAAATATTAAGTTAAATCTGAATGATTCAGCATTAGAAGCGATTAGAATTTTAAAAAATTATTTGAAAGAACAAGTCGAACTTTTTCAACCGGATTATAGTAAACCATTCGAGCTTACTACTGATGCATCCAACATAGCTATTGGAGCCGTACTAAGTCAGAATAAGCAACCTATACACTTCTTGTCAAGAACACTGAGTAAG
This sequence comes from Cheilosia vernalis, assembly GCA_949126925.1. Lineage (NCBI taxonomy): Eukaryota > Metazoa > Arthropoda > Insecta > Diptera > Syrphidae > Cheilosia > Cheilosia vernalis. The sequence goes on along the minus strand of OX421358.1, from coordinate 547,013 downwards.
ACAGAAGAGAACTATAGCACAAACGAGAAAGAGCTATTAGCGATCATATGGTCCTTACAAAAACTCAGAAACTACATATATGGTATAGCAGACTTAACCATATATACCGATCACCAGAGCCTTATATATTCTGTATCAGAAAAAAATCCCAACACAAAGCTGAAACGTTGGAAGGGAATCATTGAAGACTTTGGAGCAAAATTAGTTTATAAACCAGGAAACCTAAATCTTGTAGCTGACGCATTATCACGTCAACGCATAAATACTTCTACCATAGAAACAGCACATTCAGCTGAAAGTTCTTCTAATGATATAATAAAAACTGTGAATCAGCCTTTTAATGCATACACTGCACAGTTCGAACTTATTGAAGATATAACAAATAATATCGAAACACAAATCTATTTTAGTAAAAAAATAAGACTCATAATAAAGTTTAAGGACAAAGACTCTTTACTAAGGCAGATGAAAGAAGTTATACAACCCCAAAAGATTGTAGCTTTGCATACGAAATTTGAAAACATATACAAATATGGTGAAAACATAAAAAAAGAATTCCCACTAGTAAGATTTATATTCACACCAAGAAAACTTCAAGACGTGACAAATTTGGAGGAACAACTAAAACTTGTAAGGGTAACTCACGAAAGAGCACACCGAGGGTTACGTAACAATATACAAGAAATCTCAGAGAAATATTACTGGCCCGATCTAAATAAACAAGCAAAGAGTTTCAACAGAAAATGCATAGCATGTCTATTTGGAAAATATGAAAGAAAACCTATCAGAGAACCTCTGAATAATTCAGAAATACCAACACATGTGGGAACACACATTCATATGGACATATACTTCAACGACAAGTATACTTTCCTTGTAACAGTAGATAAGTATTCTAAATATACAATCCTTCGGGAAATCGAAACTCGAAACAGACTGTACGACGTTATGGAAGAGGTCTTATCTAATTATTTCCCAAAATGTGAACGACTCATGACAGATAACGAGAAGGGATTCAAAACAGAAATGGTGAACCAAATGTGTTTGAAATACAACATAACTAAAGTAGAAACTCCAGTATACAGATCGACAGCGAACGGTCAGGTAGAACGTGTAAACGGTACAATAACTGAACTGTCTAGAATATTCACAATTCAGAATAAAACAAGACTTATCGAAGAAATATTTAGAACAGTGCGTGAATTAAATAATTCTATACACTCAGTTACCGGTTTGAAACCTAGAGACATTTTCTTTAATCAAAATAAATATAGCAATAGTGAAATTATAATAAATAAACTAAACTCAGCATCCAAAAAAGTGATCGAACGTCTAAATAAAGGAACTCGACACAGAGAGTATAAAAAAGGAGATAAGATAATGGTAAGAATCACAGGTCTTAGAAAGAAATCTAACGCCAGATACATAACAAGAATAGTAGAAGAAGATAAAGGAGACACTGTAATCTCTAAAGAAGGAATAAAAATTCACAAGGATAACATAAAGAATTATCATTTTTCAGATGACGAAAATATTAATATTCCTAACATTACTAGGAATTGTACAGAGTCAAGAAGGGCAAGGAAACGTTCAAATAACTGAGTTACTAAACAAGAAGTTTATACTTACGCAAACAGATGACGTGTATTTATTCAAAGAACAAACTTATTTGTTACATGCCACCAACCTGACTTCGATATTTCAACCTTACGTAAATATCGTAACTAGTAAATATCAACCTACACAAGAAGAAAAAATTTGGTTAAGTAAAATTAAGAATTTAGCAGACCAATTACAAGAACATACTAGGCATACTAGATCAATTAACTTTTTAGGAACAGCTTTCAAATATGTGTTTGGTAATCCTGACCATTATGACTTAGTTAACATAGAAACGAGTATAAATAATCTCATAGAAAACAATAATAAACAAAAAACTATAAATTCTAGATTTGAACAAATTTTGCAACAATTCGAAGGTCAGAGCCTTAAAGAACATTTAGTAATAGAACAAGTGTACGAACAATTATTATTATTGACCAGAACAATTAATGCAGCAAAAAATAATGATTATTTATCAGAAAGCCTAGACTTAGATGACATTAAAAATATTATTCAACATGAAATAATTCAAGTACCCATAATAAATATACTTGAGTACTCTAAAATATTATTAGCTAGAACTGATGAATTCTTCATCACAATATATAAATATCCAGTTCTAATTAAATCATGTAAATTGTATAAAGTAACACCTTTAAATTCAAAACATGGAAAAATCATTACAGATAAAACAATTGCCTTATGTAACCAAACTTATTTAAGAACAAGAAATTGTCAAAATCATCTAAGTAAAAACATTTGTGAAATTAACTTTGAAGAAGAAAATTGTCTTATTCCACTTTTAAAGAATATAACTTCAAAATGCAACATTAAACAAGAATACGATTACGACTTAGAAATTGAATCCGGTGTTATGTTATTAAGCGGTAAGCATAAGTTAAATAATCAAACAATTAATGGTATAAACTTAGTTACTTATGAAAATACTATAAATCTAGACGATAAAATATACAAAAACATGCATAAGCAAATTAAAGAAGTTATATTAAGAAATCATAATTCAGAGTCTTACATCGACCAAATAATTAAAGAAGATACAATGTACAAATTCGATAACATAGATACTTTAAAAAAACTAATTATTCCTTTTGAAGAAAAACCGATATTATCAACTATATACACAATTGTAACACTGATTGTTATTCTAGCATTTACGTACGTAATGATAAAAACTATACAATGTATAACAGATCGTCAAAAACAAAAAAAGATTGACGCATATAACAAAACTTATGAAAGAGAAATGTTAAAAATAGCGTCGAAAAATCGGGACGATTTCGTTTAACAAGGGGGGGAGTTAAGTATCCATAGCAAGACATATTGAGAAAAAAGATAACATTATTTGTATTCAATGATATCTTTAGTCTCTAGTACAGTCTTGCACACAACGCTACAATGATAACATATGTAAAAGAGATAATATCGTTTGTATACAATGTTGGAATATTATCTCTTCTTCATTATCAAGCAAGACGATTGTACGCTTGGGTCTCCTTGTAGATAGATAAGAAAAGTATATAAATACGACTGTATGATGAATTTATCAACAGTCTTATTGTAACTACATAGTAGCCTTAAGCTCCTTTTAGAATTAGTAAAAAGTATTTCAATAATAAAGGACATAGTTCCAAATAAATATTGTTTAATTTTAAAAGTAAGAAACAAGTGTTTTAATTCACGCTTTAATGGTAGCATTAGATGCAAACTACTTGTGCTTCTATGGATAATGGAATACCGTGGCACAGTTATCCACCGTTTGCGGGGTAGCTATTAAAAGTAAGTCAAGGACGACATTTAAAGTTAGAAAAACTCAAGTCACGATATTTGTGGAAGAGCAATAAAACAAAATCTAATTGCAGCCAGACCCATAACGTACTGCACACTATGGAAGTATCTATCATATGGATACATGAAATCAAAATTCTTTTCTTCATCTACTTAAAACCACAACGTCAACGTCTATGAGTTTTTAAAAAATCTCATCATAATATACGACTACTTATCGTAAGAAATTCTACAAGCAGTACAATATTGCACCTTGAAACTACTGTATAAGGACACTATTTTCCATTCCAGTTGTAAAGAACTTTTTAACCCACAAACGCTCGGAGACAGGTTTACCAATTAAAGCAAAGTTTTTTATTTGAATTACTTGTCGTTGTGATGCAACTGTAGGATACCTTACCGTAAAGATATTCATATACTAGTAAGCTATAGCGTAATAAGCGGCCCTCGCTTTAAATGGCAACACACTACTATTTATTTGCAGTTACACAACTGTGTGTTGTGTTATTTTGTGTTCATGCAATTGCATCCCATGGACTTGGATTCTTAGCTCAGCTTCGATGAATGTGAGATCAATCGATGAATATGGTGCACTACACCATCTTAGTATAGAAAGACCACATCTGGATTCGATATGACATAAACTGTTGTAAGAACGACAGCGAATGTGAAAGGACGGCATACCACCCGCAGTTAACTTTGTTGCCGTACACGTAGTTTAGCTATGTAATGAGCCCTGTTTCCAAGCCAAATAACAGCGACTGAATTTTTTTTTCTTCTATTATGGCGAATTGTCATAAAAAAGACTTTGAGGATAAACGTGCAACTTATAGATGCTTACGTCTGTTGTTACGTTACATTTCAGACCATCGTATGGTTGTGGTGGAGGGCGTTTACTTACTGGTCATTAGGACTTTTTTTCGTAGCGATTCCCAGTGTGATATCGTTAGACCCTCATTATGTAGATAGAGAGGACTATTTGTGTAGATATGAAAACGTTCAAATTGGTCGCATATTATAAGGACATTTGGAGACAGAAATTTTTGAAAATGTTCTTAAAGCTGATGGGCTGTTTTTTTTTGTCGATGCGAAAGAGAAGAATTATACTATGGTGATCATCGCATTACAGCGAGTGGGAGAAACGCTAAAAACTACACCGGCAAAGACTCGAACCGTCAGAATTGGAGCTCGCTCGAGAATAATATTGGTGGAAAGCAAATGTTGATATCGAAAACTATTTCGAGCTATTAGTTTAACCGCACCAAGCTTAACTTGAATAATATTTTGCTGGTATAGACGAGTCCAACACGAGTGAAATCGATGACTTTCCCGTGGAAGCTATTTCATTTTTTTTTTTTGAAAATGTCATCGAATTTTCTGGACAAACAATATTTTTAACCAGACTTATTCGCTGAAGAAGTCTACATTTTCTATGCGCAATACTCAGGTCATTCATAAATATCACCACGAGTCCTTAAAGCTCTAATTTATTTACGCAAAACGTTTGAAAAGGGAGTGAATACGAAAGTCAAGGTAACAAGTAAGCGGATAATAATGAATCCTTGACAGAATCTTGTATAATTTACTACGAAACATTTATCGATTTTTGCTTGAGATTGCCCATATAACTAACTATAACAATTATTTCGCCCAACAGAACACATTCAGTCTCCACAAAGTTTTCTCATTTCAATTTTCTGCAGGAATCTTATGGTGTAAAAATCGACTACCCTGGAGCTAATGCCTTTCATTGCCTATATTGGTCATATCTACTATTTGATGTACTTCAACCACGTCTATTGGCCAATTTATAATGTAACTTTGCATATTAGTTACGCCTTGTTATATCTGCGACTAATCGTATTCCTCGTATTGCTTGACAACATCATTAGCATATTAGACGTTCGCCTATCATCAATAGCCATACCGTAATAGATATTACTTTCAACTACCAATTATCAGTTACACCGCACCAGTAATTAAATTCTCAAAACCGAACAGTGTTTTATTAAGATGGGAAAGAATTACAAGCGAAAATGCAACCACTTCCATTTAATTATTGCAACAGCAGGCCGCTAAGCACACAATTACTTATCGCTTTACTCAAATGCCGCGTGTAAACCACAGGTTGCTGAAAATGTATGTTATTAGCTTCTGTGCAAGAACTTGAGGGTGTTGCATGAACTTACACCGGCGACCGGATATAAAGACAACCTGCTACCGCCGACTTACCACAAGCACTTCATAAATATTGCATGACAGGAAGGTGCAATCATATTTGCTCAAAGCGAACAATTTTTGAGTGCCTCTGGATTATACCGAACCTAACTTTAAACATCACGATTGAGGGCTACTCCCAGGAACAAAAAATAGTCGCAGTCTCCATCCTACGATATCGTGACCATATACAAACACATAATTAGTTCCACCCGCACTAAAAACTCATATATGTGAAATCGTCACCGTTGAGCAAGAAAAATTAATATCTCCAAGTAGGTAGGTACAATGCAGCCCACACTGGTTGCCAGAAATGTTTTTCTTTAATTGTCTAATTTATTAGGAGTTTTATTTGGGCTCTGTCAGTTTTAGGGCGGAAGAACGCATTAAAAACTTCAATAGTAAAATCTATTGACTGAGCCCATACCTAATAGCAAAAGTAGACAATCCTCAAAACCATTGGTGCTTTAAGAAGATTTCGTCAATTTTCCGGATATTTGGGCTACGCACAAGCCTATTTTTCCCCTCGATTGAGCATACAAGAAAGCACAAAATAATAAATTATTATCAGACTCTTTGAGTATAGCTTTTTTTATTGATCTAGTCAATTAAAAAACAATTTGGAAAATTTAACCAATTCTAATATAATAATGGGTGCTCCTCAACATCGAAGGTACGTGTCGCATGGGCATTTCCAATAAAAAAGGTGGGGTGAAATAATGCATTGATATTCTATGAGTATATTATATAGACATAAGCATATACAGAAAAAGAGGAGTAGCGTGCTACGCAATAGTAATTGCCAACTAAATATTCTTTTTGCACTCCATTCTGTGTAAAATGAATGTTGCTACAAATGACGCAACTTATTGTAATGTCAGTTAAAACATACATACGAGTATCTTTTCTAAGTAATGAAATCAGCGAAGGATGTCTCTTTCTAGTGTTACTACTTGTGGTAAGGTAGTCTTGTTGAAAGGGCGAAATTTAATATCTCTTGAATTGGGTGGCTGGGGCAAGACAAATGTTAGCTACCATTGTGGCTTACTGGCATTAAGGTTTTAAATTTAATTGGCGTATGCCAAGTGGTTGCATAATAGTTGGAGATAATTGAGTAATGGATGGCAAAATGCACACCACTTCGTTTGTAATTCAATTAGGGGCCTACAACTGTTAAATGTGCTAAAGTCGACATTGTAAAGATAGCGCATCTAGAGTGCAAATGCATTAAACAACTTATTCTTGATTTTCAAAATTTAAATATCTAGTCTTTTCTACTATTGCAAAATCAGTTAACAAATTCCTGGAAATAAAATTAGGAAAAGATCACGGTGGTATGCACTTGGAATGGTTGGTATGCCTAAAACTCCACCTGTTCCCATTTTTTTTTCCTGCGCTTAAGAAGCCTGTACGAACCCGGTTTCAACTCGAAGTCTTTCGAAAAAGGGAGCTACGAAAAAAGAAAAATAAAGCAAAGAAATTAAATTTACGAAAAAAACATACATGCGTCTTTTGGACGACTATAGGTACTACACGATTTTATAAATAATTGGAGCTGTCCTAACACCGTACGACAACAAATAAAGATTTATTATTTACAATTAGGCAAATAACTTTAATATTTTCTGTAATATTTTTGGGCCTACACATTTAAATCTATAATTGCTACAACGAACCTTTCAACTCTAAAAAATTGTAAGTTCTAAAATTCAATACTAGTTTCTATGCTAAACAAAATTAAAACTTTTTCCAATGTTACTACTGGCTTATATCATGCGAAGGTATTTTAATTATCATAGCCGTTATTTCTGTAGAAGTTATATTTTTACTTTGAAAGAGAGATTCACCAGGATGCCAGGAAGTAAGATTTACTAAATTTTTGTACAGGGTCTGGCGATTCATTTTTGCGTGCCAAGTCGCTTGTATCTAAAAGCTTGCGGCTTGGAGCGCTTGAGCGGAAGCCTCCATTACTCGAGGGGTCCATTTCAGGATTTTACAAGACATAGGGAGCTTTCCTATAAAACTGCATATCTACGTCTCTTATTTGACGTTATCTAATCAAAATTTATTTTTTCAACTTTTTCCTAAATTGCAAATCTCTATTTCCCAACCTGTGTATATAAAGATAACAACAAATTATCCCATTTAGTTCAAAATACCTAAACCGAAAAAAATAAAATAAACTTGAATACTTTATCTAGACATAGACAGTTCCATTGTAATTTTTCTTTACCTAGTTACGAAAGCAGATATACTTTTCAAATGGAAAAGTTTGTAATCAGATCTGCAGGAAATGGTAAAGTATCCATAAATTTAAATCAGCTAACAAATGCAGGAGGTGTCTTCCTGCAAGAAAACAACAGTCAGTCGTGCGTTTTGACATAACGTTACCAGGCAGGACAGAATAGAGCCATCCTTTAGTTTGGTTTACAAAAAATTTGCCTTCTTGCAATTTTTTGCCAGGTATAAAGTACTAATATTGTTGATGTAGGTATATAGTTTCAAAACAAAGAACATATTCTGCAATAGTGCTGAATTGCGGTTTCACTTTGGAAATATTAAAGATTTGTTAAAGAGCTATGCACCCATAATCATTTTCAAGCTTTATGTTAAATCAAATATGCGAGCTCACAATGGCGAATTTGTCGATACAACATTATCTTTTGTAGCTAACAAAGTATTAAAGGGATTTATGGAAATCAGCAGCCAGGTTTTTACCACCAGTATTTAACTACACAAACTATAATATCAGCTCCAGTCTCATAATAACAACAAAGTTGTGTTTTTGACTTCATTTTTGCTTTCACATCATCCGGAAACAACCAACCGTTCGGTAAGATATCCTAATGAAACATCACAAACTAAAGCTAAAAATAGCAAAACGCATTTACACTTCTTTGATATTTTCTGTCTCCTTCTGTGTCTAATTTGTGATATAAAAAATAAACTCAGAATGTATTTTTGAGATTTTGAATAAAATTCAGTCTCTTTTATATGCGTTTACATAGCAACACATGTTTTTTTATAGATCTACATAAAGGAAGACGATCCGAAGTAAGAGCCATGTGAGGGCAGGATACCATTAATCAACGTTCTTGGTAGACAATGCGTTTAAGTAATTTCAAAGGGTCTAGTTGACGTTGAACATAATTTAGGTGAAGAACTACTTAACGAGTAACAAGTACACAATTATAAAAATACTGACAAAAGAATTATTATCGTGCATATTATACCTTCCAAAAATCCAATAGGCTCTCTGGTCTCCCCTCTTGGTTCTGCCAACCGTAATCCAATGTTTTTTTTTGTTTGCTTGGCTAGGTAGATTCACAATCTCTTCCGCACAAAATATTGTTGATAAATGGATCCTCTCAAATAACACTTTTCCTTATTGTTGCTTCACGAGATGCCACCCACTGAGTGCCATTAACATGAATATACGCTCTTGTCACTAAAAATATTTCCCGAATCAAATATTCTCATACAATACAGAGGAAATAGAATCATCATACAAAACAATCATTAACACATCATCAACAGAACAGAAAAGATCGGCACGGTTGCTGCATAAAATTTAGAAGTATGCAAGGGAACAGAAATATACAAATTGTATGCGTGAAACCGACTACCAGAAACGTCAAATTATATTCTCAATCACAGTCTATTAATAAATGTTCACGTCACTCGTTGTGATTACTCAGAAATCGATGATCCTGCTTCTAAGGAGTTTATCTAGTGTTTACAACTTTGTCATAGAAAAAAAAGCAAGCAAAGCAACCAAGCAACTAAATACATATAACCTATTGATCGACACGATTAATAGAAACCCGTCCTTACGCGACAATTGTTAAATCTACACTGAAATCTCGATCAAAACACCTCGGAAAAATCATTCTGACGCGCAGCACTGAGACCGAGACGCTTTATCACAGCATAGACAGATAGATGTCTATGGCTTACACGCCGTAGCCGTACGATGGGGAAACCGACATACTCCTCAGTAGAGCGAATGTTCAGATTCAGACGCACGCTGGCGTTGCAAATGATATATACCCACACCGAGCAACAGAAAAACCTTTAATTTATGTTACGTGGGTGTCGATTCTTTTTTATATGGACAAGCGAAATCGAATAAAAAGAGTACTCGTTCTCGTACTCGTAGTCGTCGTATAACGTATAACGTGAAGTCTGAACTCTGAGTGGGGCAAGATGATTTTCTCTCTTTGAGTTGAATTTCGTTCAAGAAGGCAATACAGGCGGTTGCTGTACACAAGACCAGCTAACACGAACACCACACAGTACCAGCGGTCGCGATCAATGACAGAGTGGTATAGTATCTCGAGAAACCACTCAGAAAAGTCAAAAAAGTTAAGCTTCATCAAAAGAAAACATCGATGAACGTGCTTTGGTTGAGGCAAACTGTGTGCTTGCTATTCCCACACGATAACATTTTTTTGCCAGATTAGGTAGGTTGAATGGTTACATGTATATATAGTGAGTGCCCACTATAGGTTCTCGCATCACCTTCTTTTCAAATATGGTAATACCACTATTTGGCAGTGGAGTAGGTTAATCACTGCGCCAGAATGAGTAAGTCGGCTTTATATATTATATTTATCAAAGATTCAAAGATTGGTGGTGGTTTTTGTATTTAGCAATTACTTCCATAATATTTCTATTATATACGATATACCCAGTACCCACCTATCTGGAGTAACATTTTCGCTTGAGTGAGTTTTCAAAAGCGCTGAAGATTTTCAATACAACTTGCATATACGATGGCGGAGTTGTTCTGCTCCATTAGTTTTCTGTAAGATACAACTATTACAGACAGAAGAGACAAAGTTAAAGCGGATAAATCTGTCGTCGACGTTTTTGACAATTATGATGATAGATTGACTTTCAGCGTATGTTTGTTTGATACTTTTATGTTATTAAATCCAGGATGATTTATTTGTATCTCGAAATGTTTATAATCTTTTTTTTATAAGAACGTTAATGGTTTCATTTTGTTTTTATTTGTTTGTTCTTCTTTTGGGAAATTCTTCTTGGGAAATATTTTGAAATTTGTATTATTGTTTTATTTTTATCTTATAATGAAATGCACTCTCTCAAACATACAATAACCAATTTGCTTATTAGATTTTTCCAAAGGCCTTTGATTTATTTTGGAGTTCAAAGGGTAATTGCTAATCTTAAATACTCTCAGCCAAAAGATATACTTTCTTGAGTTCTCCAAGGCTCATTTCTATGCCTTATCCTTTTCAGTATTTTTATTAACGATTTTTCTAAAGTATGTGGGAGCTCATATGTACATTTGTATGCTGATGACGCGCGGATATATACCTCTCTCGACCACCTAGAGTGGTAGAAGATTTTAAGAATAGATTTAATACTGACTTGAGTACCGATTAAAATAAAGGCCATTACGAACACACCAATCATTTAATCGTTTTAAATCATTTTGTAACGCTAAGCCCATCTGACATACAGTTCATTGTAGATCATCATTTAGAGTTTAACACGAAAAAGGGTAAGTCATTGCTAAAAAGAAGAAAGAGAAGATACCCAATATTGGTTCCTCGGGGAACACATGAAAAATTTCGAATTTTATTTGAAAAAGAGGATTTAATCTTAAGAATTTGTTTGCGATATGAAAGGTTACTGCCGATCCATTTTAAAATGCGTGTTAGAATGAAATCCAAAAAGTAGTAAAAATAAATAAGTTTATACAGGTCGATCTACTATACTAACACTAGGTAACTGTAAATACAGTTTACAAATAACAACTCCGTTTAAAGTACCATGCCTGACTATTTCGAGGGTTCATTGTAAGAAATGACTAAAAGCAAGTGTTGCGCCACAAGCCGCCAATCAATCGAGGCATTTAGATTAAAAAATATTGGCTACTTTGGGAATGTAATAGCGATTTTGTGGTTCCATTAGAATTATTTTTTTTAAGCTCTTCATTGTGCTTGACTCTTGGTCTTTGGCCATAACGCAACTGCTTTAGATGATCTTAGAAGTTCAATATTCACATTGAATGCCAAAACATTGAGGATGTTCGGATGCAAAAAAAACAATTCGTCGACCGACTGAAGACCAATCGAGATTCACTTCCCTAATAGGAAATTTACACACTGTTACCACAAACAAAACTTTACACCTGTGAGAGTACTTTGACAAGCCAGACATACTTCTTCAAGCTCCACCTACGTTTTTACAACTGATCTAAAAAAAAGGGTTCGAAACCTTACTGCACACCTGTTTGAGAATCCCTTCTTTTTCTCACATAATAACATATTAACCGATATCACCATAGATTTGTGCTCCACAAAAAGTATCCAGCCAAAGTTCACTGTCAGACCAGGAGAATAAATGCCGGCGACTTTGCTTTCCCTATTTTACGCACATCACTTATCCCAAAATAATAGTACGAATCTAGTGATTCGATTTCCTACAGATGCATTTTCGCTCAAACTTCCTTTCTCATCCGGTGCAGCATCGTCCATTTATAACATTGATAGCATTTTTCTCCCCAGTAAATCGAGACAGGTAAAACGTAGGTGGACTTCTCTAGTCTCCACCTACTATCTGCCGAAAGAATTTCCGTTTTCCGCCCACATATACCTACATCTCGACCTGTTATAGTAAATCCATTTCCGTGACTGAAATAATAATAATAGAAAACGAAAATAACAAACCGAACCAGTACGGTGATGCATGCATACCCTCGGGAGGTTTTGCTTTAATTTTAGTTTCATAGCAAATTAAGATGAACTTAGTTAAAATTAATATGTAAAAAAACTCAACAAATGCCGCTTTGCCGTGCAAAACAATCATCACAAAAACGTACGTGTGGCTGCATGTGCTTTGAGTGAAGTTGGGGTTTCTTCGCTTCGTTATGATTTCATTGAGCGGCACTATAATTTGCTTAATTAATGCATGTTGTTCCATTGAACGGGGTTTTCGTTAGAAAAATATTGAAGATATAAATCACAATCCGGTTGGAAGTTGGAACTTTAAAATGCGGCTATGTGGGCGACTGTCGGATTGCCGGTATCGTTGAGTGAGAATCTGAGCATATTTTTGTTGCCAGAGAAAACAAGTGTCTTGCTAGCTTTTATCTTACTAAAGTTGAGTGGCATATGGATAAACCTTTTTCAATATGCCATGCTTATGAATGAGTTACAGCAACAAATTGAAAATAAAAAGTCCAATGAATCCGTGGGCGGACCGCAGACGGGATAATAACATTTAGAGTGGGGTTTCCGGGGGCACGATAGATTTGAGTTTGCGATCCGTTGGTTGTCTGGTGCATTGCGGCAATAACGCAGCGTTAATTTAAAATCGATCGCTTTTGTATTTAATTCAATTGAAAGGCAATTTTCATTTGCTGCCTGCAAGTGATGTGAAGAATTTTAAGTGGCTATACGATATGAGAGGGTGTTCAAAACACTAATTGATTAATAGAATTTATTAATTTACAACGCCAATTATTGCTTGCGGTAACCTAAGGCTCGGCATCATTTTCGATGACACTCCATATATCCCATGAATATAAACTCGAGCTTTAATTTCGTCCTGACCCACATACGAGTAAGTGGAACCATTTACATGGACAACTTATAAATGGCCCATTCACAGAGTATAATTTTGTGTGTTCCATCGGAAATGGGAGTCTAATAGTACTGTTTTCCTTTATTCAGTATACTCCACCTGTCAGTGGTTGAAATATATACGTTTTTTTTTTTTGGGATGATTTATGACTTTTATATAAAGGACTATCCATAAGAGAGCGACCAAATACCTGTGAACGAACAAATGTTTGGCAATTTTAACATTCCATAAACATGGACATGACACAATGTAATTGGTAGCAGATATATGCGAATTGCAGCTGTCAATGACAGTTGCCATATTTTATAACAAATGTGAATGTGAGAGGTGAGATTATATGCGCAAATTTTAAAAGAAATTGCAGTAGGTACATTTCACCTATTCATATTGCAAACAAACAGACAAATTTCAGTGGTAGGTACTTCCGATTTGAGGTTAGAGTTTGAAGGTAATTTTTTTTTGTTGTGGACTTTAACAATCGGCGGCAGGCGGCGTTGCTGATGAAAAATTTCAAATAGGGACCAACACATAAAATACAAAAAAAAAAAACAGGAAAACATATCAACAACGACAACAATTTTTAACCAATAACAAATTTATTGATCACGAAACACTTCTTTCACCTTGTTTTGCATTATTTTTCGTTCAATAAAGAAGAAAATCTTACATAAATTGAAAAAGGGACCATTTTGATCATTTTTCCAAAAGTGGGGGCCACTAAAGGGGCCAAACGGCAATACTGGCGACAAGGGTATAGCTCTTGGCGGCAGAAAGTCGGAAATTTCGCAATTCGAACTGCGAATAATTTTCGTAATTTTTGTTCATATCTATCTACATAATTAATTACTTTATTCCTGAAATAATAAATATGTAATTATCTGATTTGTCTAATTGTTTGAATATCCATATGAATTCGGTTATCATAAAATCACTCAGTGAAAAACAAATTGTCAGTTTGTTCTGTCCCCAATTGTCGCTTACCCCTGATTATATACACCATTGTTTGTTACGCGTACCTATCAAAACATAGACGATAGACAGGTGTATACTGTACAAATTATGTTAAAGCCTCAACGTTGACCTGGTTATACATTGCCATTTACAGCATGAACAAGCTGTTTACATTTTTCTTAATTTTCATGTTTTCAAGAAATGATAAGTTCAATTCTCAACTCAATGCCCGATTGAATAAATGATTTCGTTATGGCATCTCAACGACAAACGCTTGTCCAATTGTCCATATTAAGTCATCGTCAGAGAATTGCACCACCACTCGATTAGAAAATCCTCCACAATTGGAGTGGAGTTTTGACGGTACAAGGACGCAGTGGCGCCGCCGCAATATTACCAGCAACTTTATACGCATATGTCTTTTTTCAGCCGTTGCTGCCGTATGCCGTGGCGATGTTAGTCTGACGTAATCCACCAAAGCACTCGCTTGATTTGACCAGAAACATTTTTTTCCTGCAGAAAAAAAAAGAAATACATACATACAATGTGGACAGTAAATGCTCACCTACTGCAACAAGTGCTCAAGCATAAGTGACTGCCGAATGAGGAAAAAAAGTGGTTTGTAGGCGCTAAAAGATGCGTAGGTGATCTGGAACTATTGATCGTCTCGTATATCTACAGCCGACATCAATTTTACAACTACCCATAGCGGTTGTTGTCTATCATAATTGACGTGTGGCTGGGCAAAACGCTTGCCATTAATGGAAATGAACAAAGTGCAATCAGGTAGTTTCAAACAAAAATTTTTAGCTGGAGGAGATTTGCAACGACTGATACGATTTCAATTGGTAAATAAATACGCTGCAAGTGGTTGCGAAAGAAGTTCCTTAGAAGAAGTACCATAACTATTTCGTATGTTGCTCAGGGAAACATTCCTGGAGAACCGACCTTAATCAAAGCGGCAAATGTAGCAACGCAACACTAACAAAATCTAAAATACTTTTCTGTATAGATTGCCGTAGAGCTTGAAATTCGTCGGAAAACTTTCCATGAAACAAAAGCAATAAAACGAAAGCAACCTCCCCCAAATGTAGGTCAACTTAATGCTGTTTGCCAAGCATTCCTTTTCCTTTTCCATACACATCTACAGAGCATACCTAAACAACACTGATGCTCTGATGACACCACAAAACTTTCAAAAACTCAGGTAAAAGAAAATAAATGCGCATTTGCACATGAACTGTTCTTTTATAATTTTCGAAGTAAAACAATTTCCCTCACATAACTACCAATCGAGCAAGTGCTCCATAAAAGGTCATCTTCACGAAAGGCGAATACAATTTTGGCCAAAACGACAAGTGCGATACGATTTCGTTGCCTAAAGTCGGGCACACTGTTTCATTGCACAATGAACCAATTTAACAAGTTGACGTGTAACCAACAACATCAGGGGCATGCCATTATTTATAACAATCGAGATTTAAAATTACACTGACAAGTGAAGTGCTGCTGTTTATTTTTGGTGGGAAGGAAGAACAATCGCCCGATATTGATCCAAAAGAAAAGTCCAAAAAATTTAAATTGATAATTCGCCCCTTGTCAATGGCAAGCGTAGAGCGGTAACAAAAGGTATTACAACTGCCAGCACTCTTGGCAATTTGTTGTCTTTTCACCGTTGTTGGGATGGAGTTCGTCTTCGTTGCACACACCCGCATAAATCAAAAGTAGACCCGCGCAATAACAATAACCATATAAACGTAAAAGTATCCATGCAGCGCACCATACTGCTACTGCATTTCACGTCCCAATCCCAATCCCAATGGCAACGCAAACGGAGGAGGTTCGTGGTGAAGACACACGCGCTTTTCGATTGTCCAGTAGATTTATTACTTGAAGTTGAAGAGGCTCCCTCGGGCCTTATATGCCGCACATATATGCATGATCAATTAATTTGAATGGGCGGATGGGGCATATTTAAACTTGGCATTATTTCTTTTTTGGAAATGTTGTTTGACAAAAGCTAATATTGGCAATTCAGCGTTTAGCCGCTATCCAGTAGAGCCACTGGTGATGGAAAGTCAAGTGGGTAGCAAAATGGGTTTTAATTTCATTTGAAAGACTATACTATGTGTGTTTGGTTAGCCAGGCATTTTAAAGAAGTGGATCGATTTGATGTTTGGGCAAATAAAAATATTTACTTAGGTCGGAGATTTCTTTTTATAGGATTTTCTCAGTTATATTATTTTTAGGAAACACACTAAGAAAGTGGGGAAACGATTTTGTTTGATTTATGGTGAGATTAGTGGTGTGCACTTACCCTGATTAATATTACCAAATTGATGTTTCTGCATTATTCAAGATGAATAACTTTGGGAACAACTGGTGCCATTTACTGCTGACGCATTGGAATGAGAAACAGGCCTTTATCGGAATAAATAAATAATAATAAAGTTATGTCACTGAAATTAAATAAAACATTTCGAAACGTCAGTTGACGATAATTATACGAAGAAGCTATTCTCCGATTCAAAAGTTTTTCGAAACACACTTTACTTAGCACGAGTACATTTTTAAACTGATTAATATAAATAAATATTGCGGTGAAGTTTCAAATAGTCCTTTTACTCCGAAACATGCTGAAATGTGAAGGGCTCATAAGTAAGATTCGTCTTTATTTATACTGGGATCTGTGAAACTTTAAGAAACATTTGAAAAGGAACAAAAAAGGAATGGAGAATCAGTTGGGATGTTTATTTTGTGCCAAAATCTAGAACGTGTTTTTTTTTTTTGGCAAATATTTATGTGCCTTCTTTTATTTATGAAATCCGACTATCCAATGGTCCGGTTATCTCCACCATTCAGATAAATATTTATCTAACAAAATTAACTACAAATACAGTCGTAACCAAAGTTCTTTCTTACGAGCCTCCAATAATAATCAGATAGTCTAAACTCTAAAGCAACACCTCGCATACATACTTGCATTGATTCAACTCTCTTGAAGCGATTTTACTCCGCCATTAAACATGAGCACCACAAAGTGACGAGTCCATCAGCCGTTGATTCAATTGGTAAGTAATGCAGCTATCGAAGTAATGGGGCCTGAAGGTGCATGGCGTCTACTAAACGTCATCGTTTAATTGAAGGCAATAAGCTTAGTCGAGCCGTGACATGTATCTTAATTTAACACTTGTTGAACTTTTCAAAATTTAATTGGCTCGTGTTGGTAGTCGTGGTAGTTTTATAAAACTGCATTACAATGTTTTCAGTGTTTAATTTACTTGTAAAAGTATTTTGATTGGTTCAATGCAGTTCAAGTCGTATACCTAAGTAGTGGGTAGGTATAAGAAGAGGCCTTTCGTGAACATTTGGTCGATAGCTTATTAACGAGCTTTAATGTTGTCGTTCATACTATTTTGTAAATGGTTAATAAATATATATCTTAACTATGAGAGGGTATTGTGGCCATTTTATCTCAGGAAACATGTAAAGGAATTTTAATACATTAACTAGGTAAATGGATGTTGCTTGGGCAAGTCACGCAGATGAGTTTTTAAACGACTTACTTTCAAAAAAGTAAAGAAACAACGATTTGATGATATAACTAGTTACTGATTTGGGTCACAGCGGACTTTATGCAAAAGAACTGTTTTTGTTCTCGTTGCTGAAACTTTTTAAATTAAACCTCAATACGAAGCTAAATACGAATTATATGGGTCGGATATAATTAATACAAATGTATGGCAAGGCTAATTTGTCTTTAAATTTATAACTGAGAGCTTTAAAATTTGGAAATTTGCGCCAATGGGGATGTCAAACCTATAATAAATTAATAACTCTTCTTCCCGAGATAGTAGTGTTTTCAAATACACTTTATAGCAACATAATTTCAATATTCTACAGAAGTAAATGTTGAATTTTTTGACGCACCAATAAATCCTTGATCAGGTTTCACAGATTTATTTTACTTCAACCATTCCATTATCATATCGGCTATGAAAATTGTCGAATAAATTTGAGCTACGGTACGTGCTCAAGAAACGAGCATATATTATTACAAATATCAGGTCAATGTGTAGCCTGTTAAATACGTCAATGCGCGAGGGTGGTGTACTGCTGTATCATAAACATTTTATATCTTCATCAGGCGCATACCTTGTTTTTGGAGTGAATATCCCATTGATAAAGTGAATCATTACAATATGATGGCGGCATATTTTCTAGAGTTGTGAAATAAATTTGAATATTTCCTTTGTCATGCATGTTACCAATAGAACACGCATAACATACAATTTTGTATAATGCTTTCAAGCGTGAGAAGAGAAAAGCACGATTAACCTTCACTTCTTTGCTGTTGGGTTTGAATTTTAGAAGCCAAGGTAAACTACATTTTATTTGACAGAAAAACTTTCTTTTGTAGGCGCCTAAATACAATTTTACCAGAGTTGTACCTGTACCAACTGTGAAGTACACTTCGTTGTGATGAAATCAAATACAACAACAGAACTCGTATTAAGGCGTAGAATGCAGTGCCAGACAAAGTCAATCCGCCACGATGCGCCCACTTTATTTATATATCTCGCGGTTTTCTTTGTGGGATCGCTGCCGTTCTATCAATAGGAAATCCGAATATCCCCTTCAACGAAGGTAGGTATATTACATTTTGATTTAAAAAAGGAAATACGAAAATGCCGATCCTACGCTGTTGCAAGAGCGGCAGTAGTAGACATAAAAATACGTAACTCAATTTTGCATGGCGCGTCGTAAGATAATGCTTTGCCGAATATTGATGAATTGGCATTTATTGAGACAAACGAGTTGGCCTGAATCCATTTGCCTTTTTATTTGCGTTGTATTTATCTTGGAGAGTCTCCCTTGGTCTGGAGTGGATTTCCTTATTTGAACGGAGTATACGTTACCAGAGTAAAGTCCTGTCAAAAAAAAAAAAAATTAAATCATTAGTGTAAGTCAATTGCGTTAAACTTTAATCCTTGGTTAGTTTTCTAGCACTAACGACTAACGAGGCGAACAAGCTGTCAATTAAAAATAACAAAACGCAACATTTCTT
Source organism: Cheilosia vernalis (assembly GCA_949126925.1). Lineage (NCBI taxonomy): Eukaryota > Metazoa > Arthropoda > Insecta > Diptera > Syrphidae > Cheilosia > Cheilosia vernalis. The sequence goes on along the minus strand of OX421358.1, from coordinate 527,752 downwards.
GACACGGAATCTGCTATAATGTTCATGTTGAAACAAGAGTTATTTCCTATTCCAAATTGAAATGTAATTTTCAACGCCCACATTTATGCTAAAAAGCTTTCCAAGGATATTCACAAAAGATTTAGAAAACATGATTATGTAGGTACATAAAAATCTTTCTTATTGAATATTCTTCACAGCCAAATCAAATTCGGGTTGCCACATGCGAGAGTTCTCACACATGTAGGCTAGGCAAATAAATTCAATTTTAATACATAAAGTAAGATAAGTGGTGATAAAGCGATTTTGTTTGTTCATTTGAAACTCCTTGCTAAGAAAATTTGATTTATTATATATCACGCCAAGGATACTGAATATTTAAACAAAAAATTACACTGAAATCCGCAAAGCAGGTAATCTATTCGCGATAGAATCAGAAGGAAGTGAAAAACAAAACTCAAGTTCATATACAGGGTGGTCCAGAAATATGAGGTGTGTTTTAAAAATTAATTTGCTTTGAACCGTGGCAATATTTCCAACCATTTATTTAATATTTACACATGGTTCTGAAAATTACAAACCGTACCTTTAGCTCGGTAGGTATTTTATGTTCGGTTAAACACATCCATTTGAACTAAGGAAGCGGAAACAGTGTGCAATCATAGAAAACTAATAGCAAGAGGCAACTAATAAGAATTTTCGTAAAAGAATAGGAAAAAATTTTAAGAGAGACAATTTTAAAATTGCGGCTGCCGAAAACCTCTTTCACTCGGTGGATGGGGTTTGTAGAACTGTCAAAAAGTACATATTGACACATTGAGAAAAACAAAATTGTGATCACCTCTAGTATAGATATTACAATTTTTGCATCACAAATTCCAACTTCAATCTTTTAAAGCTGTGTAAATTTCAATGATTGTAATAAATTCCAAAGAAACCACAGATTTATTTAAACTTAATATTTTTGGGCTACCCTGTACACGCAGATGATGATCTGCTCGTTAGAGAGTTACTCGTTAAATGTCTTGATTTGGTAAAAGCGTCTCTTAAATATCTGGAAGTCACTTACAAAGATCTCAGTTCGCTTTTCGTTGTACGCCAATCTTTGTTGTCTCATACTCAATGCTCATTCTGCCGACATGCGTAGCACAGACTTGTTTACACCCACTGAATCCATTGAAATATGCCGTCGATTTGCCCACCGTCAGGTAACGTGCGATGTGTATATATGATAGACAAGAGATTGGTTGGTTTTGTCTGACATTACATGCTGGTTTCAGCCTAAAGACTGTGGTAGCGGAAAGACATCAAATAGACAAGAAAACGTACAGTTCAGTGTCTATCCTGCGGCCACTGAAATGCAAATCGATGATGATTATCGTGTATGTTCATATGATGGAGCAAGAGGTGGTCGATGGTGGTCAAGTCAATTACATCCAACACCCGCGCGAGGCACGTCTGAAGCATGAACGTTTTTAAATGGAATTAATTTAAACACAGAGGTATGATCGAATGGCAAATCATGTTCCTACACTGAAATGATATGGAAATATAAATGAGCTAGAAAAAGCTTACAGGGACGAACGAAGGAAATTGCAAGATTCCTTTGTAGCTGACAGGGGAAACATCGATTATGATTGACATACTATTTGGAAATAAAAGTACATATGTAGGTAGATATATCTTTGTTGTCTTGCTTTCCTATGTTGCACGCGCACAACGTTCAATAGGTACTATTGACAAAGGCTTAAAAAAAAGCGCAAAACATATACTTTCCATCAGCTACTCAAATGAGGAGCATAACGTCCGACCCAGTCTTGAAGTATATGGTAGTTTAAGACCCAAGATAAATAGAAAAGACAAATAGAATGGAGGTTTGGGATGATGGCTGAACCCTATTAAGTATAGAGGATAATCATAGCTATTATCAGAATAACTCTTAAAGTAAACATTTCATTAAAAAAAACGATAAATGGGTTTAAATACCTACGCAACCCGAAGCTTCTGTCATGGAAGTAGCTATAGATTATGACTATGATGTCAGAATTGTGAGAAGATACAAAATCGACTTGATAGTCTATGAACAGTCTCAGACAAAACTCCCGACATACCATTTTTATGGAAAATTTCATATCTCAGGTTATAACTGACAAAAGTGGCAGTTCCTATCTGTTGATTTGTATACGCAACATGAATGGAAAACTGACAATGTAAATACTCCACATTTGTCACCCTGAACGGCTGTCAAGCCATGTAAAACGGCCTCGATCAAGCATTTATATGTAATGTAAACAAAAATTAAGCATACCTATACCCATACCCACTCCATTGTCAATTAAACGGTCGACATTCAATAGTAGAACACATCGTTCACAGTTCACACTGCATTGCCGCCATCAGAAAGGGGTTACCTATCGACTACAGGAGTTCCTCTCAATCGGAATGTGAAGGCAATTAGTTGCTGCATACAGTAAGGATAAAGGCTTTTAAGCGTTTATGTACATGCAAACCTACGTGTGAGCATGATAAAACAAAAGACCCACCCAATAAACTTTACTTTCTTTCATTTTATGACACGTCTATCCCAACAGTATAAGTGTGACGCAATAATTTATCACTTCAAATGGTTTATCACGAAATCGAAGAGGAGTTTGTTGCAGCTAATTTACTATATTCATTTTTCTTTGATGTCATGTCGTAGGCACACATACGAAACGAGTACTCAGTCATATACATATATATGTAAACCCATGTGTATAACGAAGAGGACTTTCAAAAATCGCGCTTTTCTGTTTACAAAGTGTCAGAGCCGGAGTACAGTTGTATAGCTCCTTAGAGGCAGGTGAGCGTAGGTGTCACCCACACGCGACCTGTCACGGCCAAGTGGTGATTAACGATTTGTTTTTGTAACGCACGCCGAGCCGTGTGGTTTTTATAGAAGTTGATGTTGTTGTTGAGGTTACTCAAGGCACATGCACAATGCTAGGCTTCCCTGGGGATTTTGTATTATGGGAATATAAAGCTCTTGGGTGGGAATTCTTACAAGTCGATACTCATACATGGCTAATTGGAAATTTAGCATATATATTAATGGTAGATACCTATACGGTGTGCAGGTATACGGATAGAACCTCGATGGAAAACTCCTTACCACCTTATCAGGTGTGTCCCTGATGGCAAACTCTTAATGGAATAGAATAACGACATTTTCCACTCAGCCACCTATATAATATGTAAACAAAAAACAGTTTGAAAGTCGGAAATAATTAAGATTTTAAAGTAAGGGATGTCGCCCATTAACCAGGAAAGAAATAAGGAAAAAAATTAATGACGCAAAACTATTATATGTACTCGTATACTTAAAATAAGTGTGACTGTGGGTAACGATTTATGAACAAATCGCCATATTCGTAAAATTGAACATTTGTAATTATTCATTCAATGCATTCCCCTTTTAATGCGATTCAAATCGAATGACAGAATCTTGTTTTTAATATTTTTCTTATCCAGTCCAAAGTTAACCCTACACCTAAAAATTGTTTCCATTACGTTGCGAAATAATTTGGCCCTTTCAGATGCTAAATCTCACATTTAGCACAAAGCATAATCCAATTAATTTTCACTGAGCACCGATGTGAAGTTTGACATTTCTGATTAGAGCACGAAGTATTTAATATATTTTCCACTCGTTGATGAAATTCCCCATGTGCATACACCACATATGGAAGAAGGTAAGTTAAATATAATTTAATTCTATTTGATCCCGAAAAGAAATCTATCGGTAGTAGTGGCTAAAATTTATATAGGAAACTACAGGACAAGTTGGCCAGAAAGTAACATTGTCTATAGTTTCACACATTAGATCTACTTATATGTGATGTAAATAGACCAGTTCCTTGGTGAGAGAGTCCTTTGATTAATGGGTGAAAAAATAAGGCCAAATTCAAAATGTTATAATATATACAAAACGAATTTATGCCAAAAAAAGGCAAAATTACGTTTGCGGCCTTTCTGTAAAAAAAAATTCAAAACCCAGGACTGGAATTTTGTTGAATCTGCAGCGAATAAGAATCTTTCTCATCAAAATCTTCAAAAGGATTTGCTCGGGTTTTATTTTGTTTCCCTTAAAAGCCCAACATACCTAAACATTTCGATATATCCTTAAAAAAAATAAACTAGGTAAGGGGTAACATTTAATTTTGATGGTTTTAAATTAAAAAATAATTAGAAAAATACTTATCCGGGCATTGTTACGTACTGTAACTGTAAGCAACTTTAAAGTGGGTTTTATCCGACTATAGCTTTTGCGCCAATCACATAGAAACGATCTCTGATTTCGATAGAAGAAAAGTACTAAGTAACTACGAAAAAAAAATCAGAAGCTACAATTAGCTTAAAAGCTTAAAAATGAACCCATAAGGTGTGGAACTGGGTCTTGAACAGAAGAGAGTTTTTTTTGAGCCTTATGGGATCACCGTAGAAGATTTGTACGGATGCCGAAATTGTATAGTGAAAAATATAGGTACCAGTTCAGACCATTTGTGCAGATTTGATTCCAGCACAAACTTTAATCAATTACGCATTACCATCTGGCGATAGACTAATCGCGCAGTCATTTATTCTCCAACAGCCCAATGGTGATATGGTGATTTGATTTAACTTTTACGAGATTCAACCAGAAACACACAACTGTCCACCCCGAGGCGCAGATTTAATGTTTTTTTATATGTACTTATGATGTTGCATTAAAGGAAAAACAGCTGTTTTTCTGACACGAAGCAGAGAGGAGCTCGTTTTTGTAGTAGCAAAGCTTTGGGACGTTTAAAAATAAAAGTGTTATAAATGTTAACCGGTTAATTAAGTCACCAAAATGTGTATTAATTACCTAATTAAATTATTAGCTGCTTGTATGTTTTACAAAAGAGTAGTCTTGCTTATTTTTTATTTCCAACTTATTTCCGGTGCAGAAAAAAACTGCCCATTCTAATTAATAATAGCAAAAGATATCTTTATCAATATTATACACTGCCTACCGGCCGACGGTCGTTAATAAAAAGCAAAAAAAAAAAATCCTTATGCAGGCGCCACTAATTTCTTATTCGATTCACATTTTTACCACATAGCACCGCCAATACCTCCATATATGGAAGGCACCGGCTCGTTCGATTTTTGTTACATGGAGACAGAATAATAGTAGCAGAAAAATTATCTATTCCGACCAATAACAAATTGTCAACCAAACGACATATAAATATCAAATAAAATGAGCTAGAGAGAAAAGGCAAGTTAAAAACCCAGAGAAGAAATCAAGTTAAAAGCAGTATTAGATATAAATTGCAATGGAAGTCTAAGCATTTTTTGTTACCTGTTTATAAGCAGCGCCGCGCCGCTGCCGATTTGCACCTGACCATGCTTTGTCACAAATTTACTAGCAACACAGTAGCCGCTTCGGACGACAGATGCAAAAACTTGTATTGTAGTAATTCAGAACTTATTTGAGCAAGAAAATTGCTTTCAAAATTTACCACGACAAGCACATAGTTTTGAAAAGTTTTATTGACCGGAATGTGTTGTGTACAATATTTCACCTGCTAAATGGCTGATTGTACGCGCCTGTACCACCTAGCCGACGGACGTATGAGTACATGCATGTTTAATTTATTTAAATTAATCATTTCAGACTGGCGATATCAGTGCAGCAAAATCAAATGTTGATGTCAGGCTTATTTCGGAGAGAAAATTGGACAGATGAATGACGACATTGATTGGCTCAAAACGAAAAAAAGTTCAGTCATGAGTCAATCACTCAGATGGTGTATCGAACTGCATGAGTATTGCAACTCTGCAGTCGATGTATTAAGCAAATATGTATATAAACTTAACGAAAGAACGAGAAGGTTCTGAGATTTGTATGACGAAAGTCAGTCTTTCAGCAGGAACCAACCGAGAAGGTTGTATGAGATTAATAAACAAAAGTGGTTTTTTTATAACATTTTTCCACTATAATTGTCTTGTCTTTTATTTGTCTGATGGTTTAAATTTGTTTTCCTCGGATTGTGACGGGTAATACTTCTTGTGCGTACAATTTCGCTGAGCTACGATACATTTTGGTCCGTGTCGAGCCGGATAAGTGCCAGTGACGTGATGGTGCAGGTTTTTATTTGAAAAAAAAAAATAAGTGCATTGTGAGTGAGCAGGTCTCGTTTTAATGAGAAACTGAAATGGTGATGGTGAAATTGCGCTACGATGAAAATCACGCAGTCGCAAAACAAAGAAAAATGTGCGCAGGAAATTAATACAAGATACGTACAGGAAGTGACTGTACATCATTTTGTACCTACCAGCATGTAAGTAAGTGAATAGACATTGTTTCGTTGTTTACCCCTTTTGCAAGCAGAAGCGACCCATACAAATTCTTCATCAAGAATTAAGAGCAGGAGCAGGTAGGAGTGTTTGTGTTCTCGCGCCACAGCCACAGCGAAAATACACACACACACCATGAGCAGCGAGCGAGAATCGAGAAAAATATTTACAAAAAATATTCTGCCGCGCACTCGCAGCAGCTAGGAGAAGGAGAAATGGGAAGGTTTCGTCAAAAACGAAAAGAAAAAGGGCAACGAGCGGTCGAGTTTTGCAAGGCAGAAAAATTCAAACCGAAACAATGTTAAATTTTTTTAGAGATAGAAGATACCTAACAATAATTCTTTTATAAAATTTCTAAGATAAGCCTAAAATACAGTCCACATTGATAGCAGGACAATTAACATTTCTTAGATATTGTAAAATTTGTTGTTTGCAAGTGAAAGGTGATGGTTGCGGTACTATAAAATTTCTTAGTTTTTCAGTGAATGTGCGCTGGTGTCGACAACGAGGGTGCAGGGGCAGGGTGTCTGGTTCATTTACGTTTCAGATGCAGAAGGAAAATATTCGAATGAGTGAAGCGAGTGTGCGTATTCCTTTTTTTGTGTGCTTGTGTGAAGGGAAACAACAATAATTCCATGTTTTGTTTTGTGCTTGTGTGATAGGGGAATTACAAGAATTAGATATTCTGATTCTACTTTTGTGTGATGGGAGTAATTATTATTATTATACATAATTATATTTATCAAAAACCTAAATATCTGATTATGGTGGTTGTTGTTGCTGCTGGGTTAAGATTTTTTTTTTTTTTTCAGGTTACTTGAGTTAAGTTTTTTTTGTTGTCACCTTTTTTTTCTGGCCAAGTTATTAGTTTGTCGAGACATTGAAAGAGAAGGGGAAGGAGGGGCTTGAGCACAAATGTGCCAGTCGCCATTAATTTTACAAAGCGAGTAATATGGTCGAGACAAACAATGAGCAGCGAAGCAGGTGGAACTCAGAGCACTTGAGTGCGAGTTACCAAAAAATAAAAGAGAAAGAGTGAAGGAGGAACTTGAGTGCAAATGCACCGGTTGCTGTAGATCAAGATGTTAGTTGATTTTTATATAGGTAAATAAAAAAAAAAAGGAGACATAGCAGAAGAAGGAAAAAACTCAAAGCACGACGGTGCTAGTTTTTAAGAGAAGGAGCTTGCAAGCAGCAGGAGCAAATATTTCAGAATATGCTCAATTGAGTTCTGAAAAGCAACAAACAATATAAAATTGTTGTGAGAAACTTGAATTATAAAACAAGCACATAAAACAACAACAACTATAAAAGCAGCAACAATTTTCCACCCCATTAATTTGATTATTTCATTTAGTTAGTTCCGCATAATGGGAAAAGCCAATTGCTTAGTACCTACTGCGGAATATTTCTTATTTATTTACTTTCGCATACTGGGAAAAGCCAATTGCTTAGTACCTACTGCGGAATATTTCTTATTTATTTATTTTCGCATATTGGGAAAAAGCAAAGTGCTTAGTACCTACTGCGAAATTTTTGTTTTGTTTATTTCAGCTATCGCATATTGGGAAAAAGCAAAGTGCTTAGTACCTACTGCGAAATTTTTGTTTTGTTTATTTCAGCTATCGCATATTGGGAAAAAGCAAAGTGCTTAGTACCTACTGCGAAATATTTTTGTTTTTGTTTATTTCAGCTATCGCATATTGGGAAAAGGCAAAGTGCTTAGTACCTACTGCGAAATATTTTTGTTTTTGTTTATTTCAGCTATCGCATATTGGGAAAAAGCAAAGTGCTTAGTACATACTGCGAAATATTTTTGTTTTGTTTATTTCAACAATCGCATACTGGGAAATTGCAAATTGCTAAGTACCTACTGCGAACGATTATTTATTTATTTATTTTTATTCCAGGATAAAGCATTATTGAAATTCAATTTCTAATGCAACACACTTTTTAGGAAAAGAAAGGCAAGCAGGCATTTTTTATTGATAATAAAAAAGGTGCAGGCAAGCAGATGAAAGAGATGGAAAAAGAGCATGCACGCAACGATAATTATATACGTTGCCGGAATGTTTTCGGTGAGCAGGATGCTGGCCTTTGGGGAATCTCCAACCTTTGGGATTTCCACGATGGCAACAGCACAGGTCAGCTTTGAAGCCTAGCAGGATGCTTGGTCGCAGGTGAAGGTGACTGAGAGCAGGATTGGGTTGGCCAACGATTTGTTGATCAACGTTGAGATGCAACGCAGGGTTGCTGAAGCAGAGGCAAAATATTTGCCTCCTATGCAGCATTAAAGGAGAAGGTAGCAGAAAGAACTCCAAGATCAGGAGCAGCAGGCAGAGCAGGACATCCCATTGAAGTCCAGGTTAGTCTTCCATTCGCCAACACGATGTGTAGAACACCTGACGATCGTTCAATGGTGATATTATAAAATGGCAGGGTTTTGAGATTGATTTGTGGCAGCGATCTATGACATATTTTCCGCCCGCCTACATATTATCGTATCTAAAGGCATCGCATTGGGTGGAGCAGCAAGCAGGAAAATTGAGCAGCCGTGTCGTCCATACAGCAGGCGTGGTCAGCTCTAATCAAATGCGAGAATGTGCGAGCAGGTGGCAGCAATGCCCGGAGAGAGGAAGCAGAAGCTGACAAAAAACCATTACCTAGCCACTCGTGCAAATCTTTGAGTCATCCAATATGGCGTTGCCCGGAGTTTGCGGTGTCGAACTTGCGGGCCAGGACTTCGTGAAGGAGAAAACACTCTGCTTGAATTGTCTGATGTAAGACATGCGCCGAAGGAGTGCTTCCAGGGACCGTGCGTACAGTGCACCGGGAAGCAAATACAATAGTGTACTCTGTACTCTATGAGAGAGCTTAAGAAGGTTGAAGCAATGATCTTCCATGTGCAGGAAAAGGGAAGAGAGAGAAGGAGCTAGCAGGAAGGCGGAAACAAGCAGAAGATAGATTGACTAGTTGTCCCTTCCGAGAGACGCCCTCATTTGGACAGAACTAGGACAAAAGCAATAGCAAGTACAGCAGGAGTGAAGGAAGCAGAGAGTGAGTCATAGGATAAATGAAGCTATAAGTAGCATATATTTAACATATTTTAATTATAATGAGCAAGAGCAGCGAAAATTTACTTTGATGCCTACGGCACAGGTAATAATCGAGATGGATGGCAGGAAGTTTGGCCAATAAGGGCACAACCTGACCTAGAAAGTTGGGCTTGCCAAAGGTGCAAATAGCGGAGAGTGATTGGTGTGAAAGGCGAACCACACTTCTTGTATTTCCATGGTTCAATTCGCAGGTTTCAGTAGAGCAGGATTTCTGGGTACTGCCCAAAGAAAGTAAATGGGAGCCAATTGTGCCTACACACAATTTGGGATCGCCACGGATGGACATGTCTACGGGGTTGCCACTTGCGGATCCAGAATATTAGAAAGCAGGTCCCGTAGATTTATTGCCAAGGTTTATAGCAGAGACATTTATTTCTTTTTAAGGGCATCAGCCTGATGATGTTCTAGAGATGGAAGCTATTTTTAGCAGGATCATACTCGGAAAGTATGATAGCGAGAAGGATAGCATGGGCATTGAGCTTGAGCAGGTGTCACATGTTGTGTACATCGAAGACAATCAACATCGTGAATCGCTTAAGCGTTTATGGCAGTTGGATGGCATTGAAATGTCATCAAGCAGGTCAAAAGAGCAGGAGCATGTGGAACAGAATTTCATCAATACGTTTTCACGTGATAATTCTCGCAGGTTTGTTGTGACGATTCCTTTGAAGGAATCAGAGAAGGAGCTTGGAAGCTTAGAGCTTACAGCGAGACATTATTTCTTTGCTTTAGAGAGAAGGCTAGCAGGAGATTCTGAACTAAAACAGAATTCATAAGAGCGTATGAAAGAGCAGAGAACATGACACCAGTAACTGGTACAGTGCATGGCAGGCTTATATACCACATGCCACATCATTGCGTCACTAAAAAGTTTAGAGTCGTATTCGATGTGAGTTACAAATGCAGGACAAATAAGGGCATTTCATTAAATGAAGTGCAAATGCTGAGTGAAAAGCTACAGAAGGATCTGCAGGAAATTTGAATGCGCTTCCGCAGTAATCGAGTTGCTATTAGTGCCGAGTGGTGAAGGAGCATTAATACAGAGAAGCAGAGCAGGAGTTTCCAAAAGCTGCTAAGGCAATTATGGAAGACTTTTATATGGATGACTGTACCACGCGTGCGGATTCCAAAGAGAAGGCGATCGAATTATCGAAAGATATCGATCATGTTTTAACAGGCGCAGGTTTTGAGCTTAGAAAATGGAAATCAAATTCCAAGGATCTAGTGAAGGACATGAACTATGAAGAGCAGGAGTCAATCTTGTTTCAAGATGATGAAAAGGCGTCGATTTTTGGTCTTAAGAGAAGGACCAATCACACTTGCAGTGAAAACACCACTGACTGAGCAGGCAATAACGAAGAAAAAAGGTAGTGAGCTGCGTTGTGCAACTTTACGATTCTAATGGGTTCATAGATCCCGTTACGATTGTAGGGAAGATTCTTATCCAAGACATTAGGCGTTTAAACGTTGACTGGGATGAGAAATTACCAAGAGAGATAGATGAGAGATGGTGAGATTTTTGGCAGGAAATAACATTCTTAGAGAATATAAGAATTCAGAGATGGATATGTACCTCGGAAAAGGTACGGAAGGATATTCATGGTTTTTCGGATGCTTCCGAAAGAGCATATGGAGCAGCGAATAATGTGAGAAAGCCAAATGGCTGTATTTAAGCCTTTCTTCTCACAGCAATAACACGGGTTGCGCCACTTAAAACAGTGACAACACCAACACCGCGATTTGAGCTTGCAGCAGCGGAGCTATTGGGACGACTAATTGTTAGCGTCATCAAAACAATGGAATGTGAAGGTATCGAGCAGGCATTGGATAAAAAAATTATCATTCAATTTGAAAACATTTGTAGCGAATAAGGTCTCGTCTATACAGACAAACACTGAAGTCAAAAGGTGGATCCATGTTGGAGCGAAGGATAACCCTGCTGATCTCCTAAGTAGAGGAGTAAACTCATCAGCATTTTTGATAACAAGTTGTGGCGACATGGGCAGGAATGGTTGACAAAACCTCGGTCGAGCTGGTCATCTGAAAAGTTTGTGCCAAATGTTTCAGATGGGGGGAGGGATGAGAATAAGGTTTTTGCGATCACGAAATTCACAGCAAATTTATCTATTTATATGAGGTGCTGCAGAAGGAGTATTCCATTAATCGAATACACGTCTACGTTAGAGAAGGCTATAAAAATAATCAGCTACGTACTTCACTTTATCAATGCAACTAGAGCAAAGATAAAATGACGGAAGGATGATGAGAAGAGATATGGCAAGAGACGGAGACGTTCTGTACGTCATGTGAAAAGGAGAGAAAGAGCAGGAAACATAGCACGAAATAGAGCAAAGAATATAGCAGGAGTACTTGAACAACCGTCTTTCGAAGAGAAGATGGAATCAATTGATCACTTACTAAGAAAAGAGCAGGAAAATTATTTTGCGAAGGAAATTACTTGTATAGAGAAGCACAGGTGTTTACCTGACAAGAGCAGGACAGAATCCTTGAAACCAATTCTGGATGGTGAAAAGATTCTGAGAGTTTAGGGAAGCTCAGAGAGAGCAGAGATGGAATATGAGAGAAGGCATCCAGCAATCGTGCCAAATGGTTCTCGATTAGCTTGGTTAATCATGGATAGCGCTCATTAAGCAACTACGCATAGAGCAGGGCAGGACATAATCCAAAGCTCCGAATTGAGCAGAGGGATTATCTACATAAGTGCTTGATTTGTGTGCGACATAACCGTCGCTTTGAGATGCAATTGATGGCTGATTTGCCACCATAGAGAGTTACAGCAGGAAAAGTTTTTCAGGGATAGATTACGCAGGTCCGTTTGAGATCAAAATGATCGACAGAGCAGGTGAGCAAATAACAAAGCAGGAATGTTGGGTTTTCGTCTTTGTTTGTCTCAAATAAGAGCAGTGCATATTGATTTGATATCAGATCTTACGTCAGTGGCGTTTATTGCTTGTTTCGAGCAATTCATAGCGAGAAGGGGCAGGTGTGAAAGGTTGTATAGCGACAATGGTACAGCATTTGTCAGTGCAGCGAAGGATTTCAGAAGGCAAAAGAGCGTTGGCTAGTGAAGGATACTTTTGAACACTTAAGTTCGAAAGGGACGGCAGCTCCTGCAGCACCACATCAAGGTGCAGCGGTAAAGTCAATGAATGAATGAATCATTTGACGAGAATTGTTGGTGTGAAGGGTTTAGCATATGAGCAGGGTTTGACACTAATACTTGGGATGGAAGCCTCTTGAATTCAAGACCGCTTTATCCATTGAGCAATGATCCAAATGATCTATAGGCGTTAACGCCGGGACATTTTTTGGTTAGTGAGGCACTCGTGTTACCGTTACCATTCGTAACGAATGAGATCCCAAATACAAAAGGTATAAAATTTTGGAAGGAGCGTAAATTTATGCTTGCGCATTTCTGGAGCAGGTGAAAGGAAGAGTACCTATCTATACTCTGTATGAGAGAAAGAAATGGCGAAATACGGCTTGAGTTGAGAGAAGGACAATTGTGCGTAATAAAGAGCGAGAATTTCCCACCATCGACATGGACGATTGGGCGGATATTGAGATTGAAACCAAGCTGAGATGGACTAGTTAGGAGCGTTATACTGCGAACAGCAACCAATCAACTTACGAGGCCAGTGCAAAAGATCTATATCCTGCCAATCGAAGAGCTGAAATTATTTATCTAATTATTATAATTTATATTTATCTTTAGCAGAAATATGTTTAAATAAAAAGGGAAAGGGTAGAAAACCGTAGGTTTTCGCCGGGACTGTATCGAACTGCATGAGTATTGCAACTCTGCAGTCGATGTATTAAGCAAATATGTATATAAACTTAACGAAAGAACGAGAAGGTTCTGAGATTTGTATGACGAAAGTCAGTCTTTCAGCAGGAACCAACCGAGAAGGTTGTATGAGATTAATAAACAAAAGTGGTTTTTTTATAACATTTTTCCACTATAATTGTCTTGTCTTTTATTTGTCTGATGGTTTAAATTTGTTTTCCTCGGATTGTGACGGGTAATACTTCTTGTGCGTACAATTTCGCTGAGCTACGATACAGATGGCATCGGGTGTTTGGTAAATAAATTTCCCATTGACTTTGAATAGAGAAAAGTATACAAGAAGGAGATATGGCTTATCCTTTAATTGGTTAAGCTATTTGTTGGTTTATGGACTATAACTGTCACGTATATTATCTGTATTTGTGTTCACAGTTCTAATAGGGCTTTGTTTGTAAGACATGCATACTAAAAAAACAACCTAAATAGATGCAAGTTAGATTGAGTCACATAGTCCTGTACACTGATATACAGATTCATTATGCTGAAAATTGTCCAACAGATCTTAAAGATTTATATGTCTTGCACTATCTGTAGTCGGCAACAATTTTTAAGACGAAAAATAAACAGTAGCTCTCCCTACTTGGTCTTTAGCAGAGTTGCCATTTTGAAATCGGACTTCCAGTCAGATTTGACTGGAAAAAAAACAGTCAAAAAACCAAAATCCAGTCAGAAAAACAGTCAACGAAATATAATAGACAATTCCAGCTAAAAATCCAGCCAAAATAAAACTACGAATAAAAAATGAAAAAAAGTCATTAATAAACCCTATTAAAAAAAACTCGGGATCCACTTACTATCACGTATTAAAGTGAAGTACCTATATTTTAAAAACTAAATATGTACATCAAAAAAAAAAAAAAAATACTAAAAATAAGAGTAAATTCATTAAATAAGTTGAACACATAAATAAACTTTACATACCTAGTATTTTCTTTGAGTGCTTCAATTGCCTACTTCTCATCTTCATCACTTTTTTAAGTGATAGTAGTACCTACCATCTTTTTTTGTAACTTCAGACGGTATACCAAAGTTGAAGCAGCATTATTTGTAAGGTTACAAAGGGTAGAACAAACTTGTATAAATGCAAACGCAAAAATTTTATGATTGCATTAGTGGGATATGCCTCCAATCTCAGAGCGGAAAAACGAAATTCAAGCAAATTTTGTTCTTTTAATTTTAATTTCTCGGCTTGAATTTTAAAATGTATAGGTACTAATGATTTCACAGATATGGCACGAATCAGTTAAAAACAGTCAAACAAAAATCGTATCCAGCTAAAAAACCAGCCGGCTGGATTTTAGAAAATCTTCCAGCTAAATGCGAGTCAATCCAGTCAGATCTGACTGGAAACCAGTCAAAATGGCAACGCTGGTCTTTAGGTACATTAGGCGAGTTAGTATAAAAAAGGTATTGATTTCGAAAACATTTCGGACTTGGGCACATTTTTTAAAATTCTTTGTTCAGATGTGACTCACAGGCAGGGCCTCCATTGTCTCTACAAGCTTTCAACTGTCTTCTCAGCAAGACAATGATTTTAGTTCATTACGAACATTTATGCCTTGCAACTGATTTGAATACTTAAACTACCACCTGACGCAAGCTAGAAGGTAATGCAAGTGAAGTCCGGTGACCATGTTATGATGGAATGTGCTAATGGATTTCAAATATCAACGTTTAGAACCTCAAACGTTCCGCCAGTACCCATATAGACAACGTGACTAAAAAAAAATCTAAATTTTAATTTATTATCAGGCGAGCAATTGACGCCTGCGATCGACTGGCGCGAGGCAAACGCTCATTAACCGATCCACTGCCAAGTTACTTGCGTGCACATTCGTTTGCTAAATCTAAATTACTAAACATTAATCAAGCATTCCATATAATCCAGTTGTTAAAGGGACATGATGAATAATAAACTTTGCTCCAGACTTGTACCGACACGCAACACGAACAACAAGACCAAGCAGCATTTTTGACAAATTTCCCTAAATTTGTCATTGTTGGACGTTGGCAGCAGGTGAAGGCAACTCCAGTACACTTTCACTTTTTATTTTGTTTTAGTTTTTAATTATTTATTCCCCGCTATTTCAAAGCATTAGTTTGAACAAACACCTGCAAGGAGCGTACGATAGCGGCACGGTGCGAAATGTAATGAAGCACTTAGCTCACATACTGGATGGCAGAGTTGGATATTTGGGTATACGGAATATCATAGGAATGCTACAATATGCGCCCTAGGTGGTTGGCACTCTTCCGTATTTTGCTATGCCATAGACTGGTGGTGAATAATTAGGTATTACGGAACACGTGCGAAGCCCCAAAATTTTCTCCACCTAAATTAAGTTAAGTTCAGTTCAGGGTCCCTTGGACTATAAATTGACACATCACTCTTACGAAGTTGATGACAGAATTTGATGTCGGATATAGATGACGAGTCATTCTTGTCTACAAAATAAAGTAGGTCATATATTAAATGGTCCCTAATTTAAATGTTGAAGCGGTTCCTAGATAAATGTTGTTTTGTTGGCAAGGTGCTTGATGAATTTTTATACAGCTAGCATTTCCAATGAATATTTGTGGACAGTGTGGTACTATCATTGGCAGTGCAAGAAGCTATTTACGAAAAAAATAGCAGCTCTGTTCTTTGAATGGAAGTCTCAACCCCCAAGATAAAAAAAAAAACGAGGATATAGATAGAAAACGTGTGACTAGTTTTCCAGTTCAGATTTTCACGATCTACAAATGATAAGACAAGACATGACATCAATATTTGCAGCAAAAACTGATTTTCAAAGAACTTTCTGTGCCATCGATATGTTTTATAGTACATATTATAATTTTTTTTTCTTTTTTTTTTATTATTATTGAAGTCGTTTAGACTTCCGTGTCTTTATTACTTTTTTTTTTTCTTTATGTTTTTTATTTTTTTATTTAACTTAACCCCCTTCGGGTAGGGGTTAGAATTTACCCGAGGTAGGCATGCCTGTCGTAAGAGGCGACTAAAATCCAACCTCCGTATACCGAGCGTGTAGTGCATACAAAAAATGCAATGAACAAAACCTAAAGATTAATTACCCCAGGTGGCAGTCAAGCTTTACTGGAAAATCCACCCTCTTCGGAGGTCGGCTCATGGGGAGAGCCGCTTATTGCAATCCATTAACCCTTTTATTAAAAGTTCAAGGGTATCTCGATCGCCTCCATCAAGATCGATCAACCCCGGGAAAAGAAGTCCGCCGGGAGCGCCAGCGCGTGAAGAACGGGACTCAGTTAAAGATATAATTTCGGAGGAAGAAATTAAAACACTCCGAATCAAGCTTAAGGAAATGGATCTACTCTATTAAGCTCTTAAGAAAGAGATAGAACTGTTGAAGGAAGAAAATAATGTTCTAAGGAACACTCATTCTCAGAAAGAACGCGAATGTACTCCACCACGCTTGCCTAGTCAGGAATACCACACTGACAAAGAAGAGCTAGCACGTGAAACGAATCGGGTCCCTAAGAAAAGACCTAGTAAGAAAAGGAGAGCCGGTTCTTCGCCTGAAGTCGAGCCTCTAAGAGAACAAACGCGTAAAGTACCGCAAGAAAAACAACTCCGAGGGCAAATTCGTCCACCGCCTCCAATAAACGTCGTTGGGGTAACGGAGTATAATAAGTTGCACAGCATCCTTAAAGGAACGATAACATCGGAATTTAAGGTAACATCTTTGAGGAATAATGCGTGGAAAATTAACGTCGTTAACCACGAAGACTACCGGGCAGTGTCCCAAAAGCTAAATACCGAGAAGATCCAGTGGTATACTTTTGAAATAAAGTCAGCAAGGCCAGATCGTGTTGTAGCGAGGGGACTCCACCCCTCATGCACCAAAGAAGAGGTTATAAACGACCTCCGTTCCAAAGGGTTTAAAATGCTTGATGCCGTAAATATCATCAAGAAAGAAGAAGATAAGGACATCCTGGTAAGGCGTCGACTTCCGCTCTTTATGCTTACCTTCGATAGGTCTGATAATATCGAAGATATCATATCTACCGAGTTAAAACCATAGTTAATATTGTGGTAAAAATCGAGCCCATACGCAGAAATTTGAAAATAATTCCACAGTGCAAACATTGCCAAGAATTTAATCATACGCAAATGTATAGCAAAAAAGAGCCGCGATGTGTAAAATGCGCCGGAACTCATTTCTCTTAAGACTGTGGAGCAAATAAACAATCCTCCGCTCGGCCCTCGACCTCTGTTGTCAAAAGAACCGCTACTGAAAAGCTACCATCAAGAAAGCCACCGAATAGTGGCCCTCGAATAGCCAGAATGCAGACCTATGCTCAGGCCGCGGCATTCGAAGGAGCGAAAAACGTTGAAACTTCGCCGGACCCTGTTTCTCATGTTTTCTCAGTTATTCTCGAGAAACTTGAAGAACAATGCAAAATAAATAAAATTATTCTCGATCGCTTGGTTAAGCTCGAAAATAATTCACGGAAAACGCGAATGAAAAATCAATGTTAAAAATATGCACTTGGAATGCAAACGGGCTTTTACAAAATATTCATACGCTAGAAAGATATTGACATTTGCTTGATTTCTGAAACTCACGTGAAAAAGGGATCGAGTTTAAAAATAAAAGGCTATATTGATTTCCACGCTTGTCACCCATCGGGAAACGCCAGAGGTGGATCATCATTGCTTATTAAAGACTGCATTGAACAATACGAAGACCTGAAGATAGAGCTTGAAACTATGCAACTGCACACGATTCAAGTTAAAAATAGTCAGCGTACTCTTAGAATTTCATCTATCTACTGTCCACCGCGTTCCGCGCTTGAAAAAGGTAATTATACTAATTATTATAAATATTGGCGGCGATTTTAATGTGAAGCACACGTTCTGGGGCTCCAGATACATATCGCGAAAAGGAAGAATGCTCTATGGGGCAGAGGTATGGAATGCAGTTGCGATTTCCTCTCTCGACGGGCAAACCGACCTACTGATCAACTGATACTTCAAAACTACCTGACCTGATAGATTTTTTTCGTTGTGAAAGGAATACCTAACAACCACATTAAAGTTGAAGAGAGCTTTGATCTATCATCTGACCACTCACCGGTTATTTTAACATTGAGTGTAAAACTAGCCAATAACCTAGAGGCAGCGAGATTAACTGGTAGAAAAACTAACTGGGAAGGTTTTAGGAACGAAATAGAAGAGAATGTTGAACTGAGTGTTCCACTTACGACACCCTATGAACTTAAGGTTGAAATTGATCGCTTCGTCGAGATCGTACAGTTCGCCTCATGGAATAACACGCCTAATCCAAGGAAAACGCCGGCCAAATACGGTCTACGATATCCTCCCGAAATAAAAGAATTGGTCAACGAAAAAAGGAAGGCGCGTAAGAAATGGCAACAGAGTCGCGCTCCGCAACATAAAGCACATTTGAATTATTTGTGCAATTTGTTGAAGACAGTTATTAAGGATTTTAAAAATCGTGCGATAGGTTCTTACCTTGAAAGTTTAACAGCGAAAAAAGATTCCAATTATTCACTTTGGAAAGCTGTAAAAGGCACCAAAAGGCCCAAAATCCCCGCGCCGCCAATTAGAATAAATCGAAATGAATGGGCAAGTGAAGATAAGGAAAAAGCGGACGTTTTTGCCGCTCATCCAGAAGAAACTTTTAAACCGTACGATGGCCAAGCGATCCACGACAATACTAATAGGGCGGAATCTCAATCTGACGATTCAACACTCACTAATGCAACGCTAAGTGAACTAAAACGTGAAATCGAATCCCTAAAACCTAAGAAAGCTCCTGGAGAAGTTCTCAAAGCTCTACCAAGGAAAGCATTAATTAAGCTTCTTCATATTATAAATGCTGCGCTCAGACTAAAACACGTGCCGAGTCAATGGAAAGTCGCGGAGGTCATAATGGTTTTAAAACCAGGAAAACCGCCAAATGAAGTAAAATCGTATAGACCGATTTCCCTTCATCCAGTCATTTCGAAAGTCTTCGAGAGAATATTGCTTAGGTGCCTACAACCGGTTATTGAAGACAACAATCTTATACATGACCACCAGTTTGGGTTCAGAACCAAGCATTCGACGATTGACCAAGTACATAGAACTACTGACGTAATCGAGAAAGCATTTGAAGAAAAAAAGATTTGCTCAAGCGTATTCCTTGACGTCTCACAAGCCTTTGATAAGGTATGGCACGAGACGGCTTGAAATTCAAATTACGACAAGTTCTCCCCGCAAGCCTATATGATATTCTAGAATCATATCTAGGGAATAGACTCTTCCGTGTTAGAAATGGAAACGAATACTCGGAGCTAAAAGAAATTTCGGCCGGTGTACCACAAGGAAGCGTCCTTGGTCCGCTTCTCTATTTTTTATATACTCGCGATATACCAAGGGAAGATGGCACTACCCTTGCTACGTTCGCCGACGACACAGCTATCCTAGCAGTAGGTAATACAATCGAAGAAGCGACTACAAAACTGCAAGCCGCAGTGAACAAGGTAAATGAATGGACAAGGAACTGGCGGATCGCCCTCAACGAAACTAAATCTGTTCACGTGAATTTCACTTATAAAAAAACTAATGACTTGCCAATTTTTCTTAACTTGGCCCGAATACCCTTTGCAAACGAAGCCAAATATCTGGGAATGATACTCGACGCAAAACTGAAATGGAATTCGCTCGTGAAAATGAAACGTAAAGAACTCGATATCAAATATAGTGATGAACTGGTTACTCGGGAAAACATTCCCAGCTCAGTACTGCGAACAAACTGCTTTTATACAAGCAAGTGCTAAAGCCGGTGTGGACCTACGGTATACAACTTTGGGGTTGTACCAAGAAAACAAATGCCAGTATTTTACAAACTTTTCAAAATAAAGTGCTTAGAGAAATTGTACAAGCACCATGGTATATTAGAAACGACGATATCCACAGGGATCTCGGAATACCAAAAATCGAAGCTGAAACTAGAAGCTTTGCGAGAAAGCATAGAAACCGACTAATCGGAAATATCAACAATACAGTCCGACAAATCTTGGACGAGAGCAATTTATTGCGCCGACTACAAAGAACAAAACCATTCATTTTTATTTAACTTAAACGACTTCCGTGTCTTTATTTATACATTTTTTTTTTTTTTTTAACAAAAAACGTTCGCGGCGCCTGCGATTTGCCTGGGTGGCATCCTTGGGGCGGTAGCGTCGGCGAGGTTGGCCGGAGTTATTGCCTGGCGTCGGATTCGGTTGCATCGTGGTGACAGTGGGGAGGCTTTGTTGTGTTGGGAACACATAGCGTGTGTTCAGCACCTCCTGTCTGATGATTTGAGGAAGCTCTGGTAGCGTCCTACCGGGGGTGTTTGGTCGTTCTGGGGGTTCGGAGTTCGGGTTTTCCTCGGTGTCGCTGTCCAGGACCATTACCTCACCGGGTTCCCACTTCAGGATGCTGTTTGGTGGGGGAGTAGGTCCTGTCTCCTTAATCTGGACGGTACGTTCGGTCTTGGCTGATGTTGGTGCTCGCTGCCTTTCCCTCCAGAGTTTCTCTGCACGCATCCTTTGTTCCCGTACCATGGTGAGGTGGAGCTGGTCCTCAGTCCTGGGGATAATTGGTGCGCTAGGGACTGGCTGGGGCCGGGTTATTTCGTCTTCTCTCCGGCGTGTGGTGCATACCTTCCGGGGTCTAGTTGGTCGGCGGACGGTGGGGTCTGGTATGGTCTCCTCCATGGTTGCGTTTGAACTGACTAAATCATTTTTGTGCAGGATCCTTTTATATTCTTTTAGATCTCGTATGTATACGGGGGAATTATATCGGATGACTTCGAACGGTCCATCGTATTTGGGGGCGAGTTTCTCGGTGAAGTATTTGCTTCCGGAGGACAGGACGCGCGTTCGGCGGTACACCCAATCCCCTATTGCAGGTCGCCATGCGCGTCGTCTGAGGTTGTAGTTTCTGGACTGGTTGGTGCTGGCTTTTCGTAGGTTTTCCCGGACGAGATCGTACCCTGCCTTCATGCGTTCTCCGACGATGGAGAACCCAGTCGTTGCTGAGCGGTATGGACCGGTCGTCGGAGTTCTTGGCCGAAGTTCAGCAATGCCGGTGAGTATCCTGTGGTATCGTGCTTACTGGTGGTTAGACGGATCCGGTGTTGGCCGAGGGGGGTTGTGCCTAACATCTCTGGAGCCCTGACCACCTCTCCTCTGAGAAGAGTGGTGGGCTGTTGCTGTCTTTGTGGCGTAAGGTGAGTATCGTCTGCCAGGGTTTGTAGCGTTGTAACGGGTTTGGAGCGTGGTAGCTCGTGGTACGTTAATGGCTGGCCGGCTATCGACATTCGGAAGTCGACTTGATCCAGGAGATCGATCCCCAGGATTATATCTTCGTGTAAATCCTTCATATAGGTGATTTCCTTGGTGATCTCCTTGGGACCAAGGCCTACCGTGACCATGTAGTGTTCGTTGGTAAAGATGGGTTTTCCGCTGGCCAATTGGACGGACTGGCGCCGATACCGAAATGGTAGGCGTAGTTTTCGGACCTTCCGCCGGACTGTGGCGTTTAGGAAGGACCGTGATGCTCCCGTGTCGATTAGCGCATGGAATTCTTGATTCCCGATGCGGACGGTGAGAAAATACCGCGGGTCGGCCCAGGTGACTGCGGATACTGTGGCGGCCGAGGTCCGTTGACAGGGGCAGTCGCGACTCAAATTTCCATCTTCTCCACAGTACGAACAGAATAGCCGAGATGGTCGGCGGCATTCTTGATGGTGGTGATGGTGGCCGCGTTGTTTGTAATGCCAACAATGGGTGTTCCAGGGCATTCGGTATCGGCGACGGGCGAGTGGTGGCGGGCGCAAATCTCGCAAATCTCGACCGCCCGCGGTATTTTCTCACCGTCCGCATCGGGAATCAGGAATTCCATGCGCTAATCGACATGGGAGCATCACGGTCCTTCCTAAACGCCACAGTCCGGCGGAAGGTCCGAAAACTACGCCTACCAGTTCGGTATCGGCGCCAGTCCGTCCAATTGGCCAGCGGAAAACCCATCTTTACCAACGAACACTACATGGTCACGGTATGCCTTGGTCCCAAGGAGATCACCAAGGAAATCACCTATATGAAGGATTTACACGAAGATATAATCCTGGGGATCGATCTCCTGGATCAAGTCGACTTCCGAATGTCGATAGCCGGCCAGCCATTAACGTACCACGAGCTACCACGCTCCAAACCCGTTACAACGCTACAAACCCTGGCAGACAATACTCACCTTACGCCACAAAGACAGCAACAGCCCACCACTCTTCTCAGAGGAGAGGTGGTCAGGGCTCCAGAGATGTTAGGCACAACCCCCCTCGGCCAACACCGGATCCGTCTAACCACCAGTAAGCACGATACCACAGGATACTCACCGGCATTGCTGAACTTCGGCCAAGAACTCCGACGACCGGTCCATACCGCTCAGCAACGACTGGGTTCTCCATCGTCGGAGAACGCATGAAGGCAGGGTACGATCTCGTCCGGGAAAACCTACGAAAAGCCAGCACCAACCAGTCCAGAAACTACAACCTCAGACGACGCGCATGGCGACCTGCAATAGGGGATTGTGTGTACCGCCGAACGCGCGTCCTGTCCTCCGGAAGCAAATACTTCACCGAGAAACTCGCCCCCAAATACGATGGACCGTTCGAAGTCATCCGATATAATTCCCCCGTATACGAGATCTAAAAGAATATAAAAGGATCCTGCACAAAAATGATTTATTCAGTTCAAACGCAACCATGGAGGAGACCATATCAGACCCCACCGTCCGCCGACCAACTAGACCCCGGAAAGTAAGCACCACACGCCGGAGAGAAGACAAAATAACCCGGCCCCAGCCAGTCCCCAGCATACCAATTATCCCCAGGACTGAGGACCAGCTCCACCTCACCATGGTACGGGAACAAACAATGCGTGCAGAGAAACTCTGGAGGGAAAGGCAGCGAGCACCAACATCAGCCAAGACCGAACGTACCGTCCGGATTAAGGAGACAGGACCTACTCCCCCACCAAACAGCATCCTGAAGTGGGAACCCGGTGTGGTAATGGTCCTGGACAGCGACGCCGAAGAAAACCCGAACTCCGAACCCCCAGAACGACCAAACACCCCCGATAGGACGCTACCAGAGCTTCCTCAAATCATCAGACAGGAGGTGCTGAACACGCGATATGTGTTTCCAACACAACACCGCCTCCCCACTGTCACCACGATGCAACCGAATCCGACGCCAGGCAATAACTCCGGCCAACCTCGCCGACGCTACCGCCCCAAGGATGCCACCCAGGCAAATCGCAGGCGCCGCGAACGTTTTTTGTTAAAAAAAAAAATGTATAAATAAAGACACGGAAGTCGTTTAAGTTAAATAAAAATTAATGGTTTCGTTCTTTGTAGTCGGCGCAATAAATTGCTCTCGTCCAAGATTTGTCGGACTGTATTGTTGATATTTCCGATTAGTCGGTTTCTATGCTTTCTCGCGAAGCTTCTAGTTTCAGCTTCGATTTTTGGTATTCCGAGATCCCTGTGGATATCGTCGTTTCTAATATACCATGGTGCTTGTACAATTTCTCTAAGCACTTTATTTTGAAAAGTTTGTAGAATACTGGCATTTGTTTTCTTGGTACAACCCCAAAGTTGTATACCGTAGGTCCACACCGGCTTTAGCACTTGCTTGTATAAAAGCAGTTTGTTCGCAGTACTGAGCTGGGAATGTTTTCCCGAGTAACCAGTTCATCACTATATTTGATATCGAGTTCTTTACGTTTCATTTTCACGAGCGAATTCCATTTCAGTTTTGCGTCGAGTATCATTCCCAGATATTTGGCTTCGTTTGCAAAGGGTATTCGGGCCAAGTTAAGAAAAATTGGCAAGTCATTAGTTTTTTTATAAGTGAAATTCACGTGAACAGATTTAGTTTCGTTGAGGGCGATCCGCCAGTTCCTTGTCCATTCATTTACCTTGTTCACTGCGGCTTGCAGTTTTGTAGTCGCTTCTTCGATTGTATTACCTAGCTGTGTCGTCGGCGAACGTAGCAAGGGTAGTGCCATCTTCCCTTGGTATATCGCGAGTATATAACAAATAGAGAAGCGGACCAAGGACGCTTCCTTGTGGTACACCGGCCGAAATTTCTTTTAGCTCCGAGTATTCGTTTCCATTTCTAACACGGAAGAGTCTATTCCCTAGATATGATTCTAGAATATCATATAGGCTTGCGGGGAGAACTTGTCGTAATTTGAATTTCAAGCCGTCTCGTGCCATACCTTATCAAAGGCTTGTGAGACGTCAAGGAATACGCTTGAGCAAATCTTTTTTTCTTCAAATGCTTTCTCGATTACGTCAGTAGTTCTATGTACTTGGTCAATCGTCGAATGCTTGGTTCTGAACCCAAACTGGTGGTCATGTATAAGATTGTTGTCTTCAATAACCGGTTGTAGGCACCTAAGCAATATTCTCTCGAAGACTTTCGAAATGACTGGATGAAGGGAAATCGGTCTATACGATTTTACTTCATTTGGCGGTTTTCCTGGTTTTAAAACCATTATGACCTCCGCGACTTTCCATTGACTCGGCACGTGTTTTAGTCTGAGCGCAGCATTTATAATATGAAGAAGCTTAATTAATGCTTTCCTTGGTAGAGCTTTGAGAACTTCTCCGGTGATCAAATCATAACCAGGAGCTTTCTTAGGTTTTAGGGATTCGATTTCACGTTTTAGTTCACTTAGCGTTGAATTAGTGAGTGTTGAATCGTCAGATTGAGATTCCGTCCTATTAGTATTGTCGTGGACAAGAAGAAAACTGCATTCCATACCTCTGCCCCATAGAGCATTCTTCCTTTTCGCGATATGTATCTGGAGCCCCAGAACGTGTGCTTCACATTAAAATCGCCGCCAATATTTATAATAATTAGTATAATTACCTTTTTCAAGCGCGGAACGCGGTGGACAGTAGATAGATGAAATTCTAAGAGTACGCTGACTATTTTTAACTTGAATCGTGCGCAGTTGCATAGTTTCAAGCTCTATCTTCAGGTCTTCGTATTGTTCAATGCAGTCTTTAATAAGCAATGATGATCCACCTCTGGCGTTTCCCGATGGGTGACAAGCGTGGAAATCATTATAGCCTTTTATTTTTAAACTCGATCCCTTTTTCACGTGAGTTTCAGAAATCAAGCAAATGTCAATATCTTTCTAGCGTATGAATATTTTGTAAAAGCCCGTTTGCATTACAAGTGCATATTTTTAACATTGATTTTTCATTCATGTTATTTTTGAAGCACGCGTTTTCCGTGAATTATTTTCGAGCTTAACCAAGCGATCGAGAATAATTTTATTTATTTTGCATTGTTCTTCAAGTTTCTCGAGAATAACTGAGAAAACATGAGAAACAGGGTCCGGCGAAGTTTCAGCGTTTTTTGCTCCTTCGAATGCCGCGGCCTGTGCGTAGGTCTGTACTCTGGCTGTCCGAGGGCCACCATTCGATGGCTTTCCTGATGGTAACTTTTCAGTAGCATTTCTTTTGACAACAGAGGTCGAGGGCCTTTCTGTTGTCTTTCTTTCTCTGACAATGCTACGCTTTTGAACCGGAGGTTTTATATTGCCTACTACCTCCTGGGCGGTCTTACGCTTTATCTTGGTAAGCGGCTTTTTTTTTATTTTGTGTTTTGAATAGCGCATCTCTCCGTTTTTGCAACTCCTTAGCTACTTCACAGCCTCTATAATTTGCCGGGTGCTTTCCCTTGCAATTAGTACAGGTAGATGATGAATGATATTATCGATTTGAAATAATATCTGATGGGTTGGACTTTAGCCAAATACGGAACCTTCGGTGCGCGATTGATACTCGCACTTGGCCGGTTTTTTATTTCCCTTTGGGTACGGAACCCTAAAAACTACTATTCACCTACTTAAAATCAAAAATTTACCTATCCAGATCGCAATGGCTCCGATAGGTTTTTGCATATGAATAATACATAATTTATTTAAACGAATTGTGCCATTCACCTTAAGAGAAAAAGTTCTATTGTAAAATAAATGATGTAATCTTCTTTCAAGTTCTTAAGCTTTCCGATTTCAGTTCGTTTTCAGACGGAGGTTTTGTGTCATTGCCTTACGAAAGTACATTACTGCGGCACGTACCTACATCAATTGCCTTGCTCTTAAAAAACTAAATCACTTTATCAGGGTCTTTCCACCTGCTTTAGCTATATATTCTTCCGGCAATCATTGGAAAGTCGATGGTCCTTCGATTTGGGGTGGACAAATACAAACTGCCAAGGCAGTCGTGTTTCACAAGATAATTAATCACCCGTCTCCATAAAAGAAACTGTGGCCACAACATTCGTTATTTTGATTTGAATATAATTGCCTATGCCTATTGGTTATTGGTTAAACTTCTTAGAAGCACTACCCATAAATGGGCTATAGGTAGAACGTTCAAGTGTGCACAGGTGAGCTCATTATCCACGGAAGCAATTTAAAGTTAGACACATTAAAATCATCGGTTTACTTATATTCGTATTATAATTAATCATCTCAGCCAATCACCAGAATAATGCAGACACCGCGACATGCCAAGCTAACCCTAGTATAACACAAAATGCTTAAAACTTTAAAGAATGCTCCTTTGTGTGAGTGAATGGAGATTACTTTCACCTCAGAGAAGTTTAATAGTCTCTACGAGTGTGGTGTGGATGTGGATTCACATTCGCGCGGCATGATGTACAAATTAAATTCTCCATGAGAGGAGGAATGTACTTAAATGACGAGTTGCCTTAGATCTACACAAGTAAAATTATCCCGACTCAACGGTCTGTAATAATAGTACGAGTATATGAATACACATGTATCTTCATGTCCTCTCCGCCAGCCGATTTAACACATAGCATAGTCCCGACCCGACACCCAGATACGCCAAGCGAGATAATAAAGCAGGTCTGTGCTCTGTGGTGGTCCTTCACAGCTTCATCAACCTCACTCCAATGGGATTTATTTCAATCCTAATTTTTGTCTCTACATACAGTGTTTCTGAAAAATGTGTTTACTGTAAAAAAATTAGTTGTACGGTATGTTAAACAAATATATAAGGGCTGGTCATTTGAACAAGACGATTGCGTTAAGAAAGATTAATTACTTTATCGTGTTATTCGGGAACGAGATTCGGCGTACAAAATTTTAGTTCTCTTCCCATCGTACCTCAAATGAGAAACACCACAAGAAAATGATTGTGAAAAATACGGTCCTCTGCGCATAATGTAATATCCAATGTATAATGTAATATCACCAGCGCATCTCTAAATTAAGTGTATTTATGAATGGAAAATTTCTCTTTGTTCTATCACCAAAGGATAAAAATTACTGACGGCACATCAACACATCGTTAATACTAATCCTTAAAACGAGCTACTCGATCAATACATTAAACGACGAACTCGCGAATGCTTTCTCTTAGCGATTCAGACACCCAACCAGAAGGTAACGTCCTGAGTGGGGTGGCAATGGATTAACTTTAAGAAAATTGTAAAATCAAACTTATTTTAAGGATGAATGTTAATATACAATAAATTTAAAATAAGAACTTGCTTGCCTAAAACAATAGAAACAATTTCCCGTACATAATATCTACAGAAAGAGAAAGAAAAACTCACGAATGAGAAGATCGTTCGAACTTAACCTTTCAAAATGAAACTGATACGTGGCTATCTGCGATCAAAAAAAGCTTTACAAGAATGTGTCAGAAACTACGAATATTCGCTTGCTCGCAGTTCTCAATTCGCTCTCATGTGTATAGTCCTTACTCCTTAAGTCTGAACTTAACATGAATCGATTTAAGATTATTGCAGTTCTGAATTTTTAAAGGCCCGCGACATATCCACCTAAGTACGGTAATGCAGCAGGAAAACTATACTGCAATTGTATAACTGAATATGTACACCAAACCAATCCGCTTATTTTTTTGTAACATCGTACCACCTTAATGTTATCCTTGCCAACAATGTGGTGGAGAGCAGAGCATAAAATGTAAAAAAAAAATATATGAGCGAAAATATTAAGGAACGTTTAAATTGCCACCGGCGACTATTATCCACACGTACGTTTCTTTTCGATAATAGGACTTAACCTGGGTACTGCGTTCGCATTTTAAACGTCGTCACTTACAATTCAGGTTAATGGTCGGTCGGACGCAAACACAGTTAAATAATTGCAGGATTACATCGCGCCTCTCATAAAATATGTGACATTGCGAATTGAACCTGCTGAGAGGAGGCTAAAGGTAACGCTTTTTGCTTGAAGTGTAGCATAAGCCTGCCAAACGACTTTTATTATACACCATTTAGTCGGAAAAAGGTGGATTTGCTGGGGGTTCATTTTTCGGAGTGGAATTTGATAAGTCAGGATCAGTACCTTAAAATGCGGTTGTTAAAATCTACAGCACATAAACGTGTGTGCAAATTGATGATAATCATTACTTAAGGTGCACTTGAAATTGGAATGCACTTTACATGAACGAGAATGAAACGATTATTATGTTTGTGTGAGGTGTAGCATGGGTTGAAATGTAGATACTTTTATATGGATAGACTGTTGCGCATTTAGGAAGTGCAGAAGCTGTGTTTCAACGAAAGTTTAGTTTGAAAGTTTTTAAATAAATTTCTATATTTTTGAGTACAACGTGTTTGACACGAAAGGATTTAAAAACTATTCAACAAAATTTGCAAAATGACCCGATTAGAAGATAGGTGTGTTATAAAATTATCCGTCTTACAGAAGCGGAGATTGAGCTGGCTATAATATACAATTACAACAACTACTGTGAGTTTTTTGAGTGTAGAGCGTATAGTTGTTGAAATTGCGTGCTGAAAATTCTTCTTCACTTTGCTTTGCTGAGATCGAAGATCGATCAAAAAAACACGCCTATTGTCGCCACGAAAAACTTCGATACTAACTGAGAATTGTTTCGTATCTATAACTACTTTAGTATCTACGCATGATACCTAATAGCATATACATTTTAGTTGATTCGGCGACTCAACTATTATCGAAAATATATCGAACAAATTCTTGTTTTACAACTAAATTCGGATCATTGCCTTTTCAGTTGTTATTCTTGGTTGGATCACACCAAATTCGAAGAAAAATTCTTTCTCTTTTCTACATTTTCCAAAAGTAATCTATGTTTTTTGAGCATGCCTATAGCAATAAATTTAAGTGCCAGATTATCTGGATTGTTTTTCGCCAGAAGCTCAATGAATATAAAAATGTGTGGACGGACTATTGTGGTAAGCAGCGTAATGGTCGTAGGTGGTAAATACACAGCCCAAGTACCCCAGACTCTGTTTTATCCGCCTATATTATTTGGTTTTTATTTCCACAAGTACAAATGGTTGTATATGTGTAGGTAAGTATCAACAGCAAGTGTTTTAAAAATCCTCTGAAAAAAAAAACCCCAATCAGCTACACATATACTCTTAGTTGGCTTTCATTCATAAATGAAATCCGTCTACCCGCGCACACGTCGTTATTATCGTCCCACGGCGACTGACCTTCTGGTGCGATCTAGCGCCTCACTCTGACACTAAACTTGAACACCTTGTGCAATGGATGGAGTAGTTTGTGTTGCTTTTTTTCATAAGAAGCTAATAACCCCACAGTCAACTCGCCTTGACCACCGGAAATATTGATTTCTTTTACATAATTAAGTTTAAATATTTTTCGGATTTACTGACAACGGAGGCAATAACTTCCGTTGAACAACGATATGATTCAATCTGAGAAACAGGTTTGATGAGACATTTTCACGTGAATGATATAGAAATATGCATGAGTGTGAAACAGGCGCATAGTTAAATTGTTGAAAGATTTTGATTTTGAAGCAAACAACACACCCACGTTATGCTATTCATTTCGTTGAGCTATTTCTGTATTGCAAGTAAGTCAGGGGAACGGGCGCTCAACAGTTGAACAAAGAGCATGCATTTGTGGTATCTGATTTCATTATACAATGGGTACCTACCTACCAAGAAACTAGAAGTCCTCCAGCAACAGATACAATTTCTTCCCATGTGCTACCAAAAGTTTCAAAAGTTTTATGATATCGCCTGGCTGTCACTGCTGCCGCCCGCTCATAGCAAGCTGTCCTAAATTATTGTCCCGATGGCAGTTCCTACCATTTTATGCCTCCTATCTACGTAAACTCCATTAATTTATGCACTTTACCATTAGAACGTGTCACATTAACTTTCGAAATCGTTAGAACGAAACTGCATAGAAGAGCGGCAACGAAAGCCGCAGCAACATGCCATAGCGTACCTACATTAAAAACGGTGCAAGTTCCTTCTTGTAACTCAAACTCATATATTCCTTCATATAAGTAGTCGGTTTGTGAAATTCCCTGCTTTCATCCAATGTTATAAAGTAGTTCCGCTCAACTGCGGGACAACTGTAACAGACATGACTTCTAACAAAAACTTGCACACATGAGAGGAACAAGGAAAAAAAATGTACATTCATAATAGCAATAGCAACTATAAGAACTGAGCACTTTCTCTCTCAGATTCGTTTTGATTCTAATACACACATGCAGTGCGCTGACGGACGGAGAATATAAGAAAAAGTAATGCAGCTTCAATAAAGTCAAGCCAAATAATTAAATACTCAAACCACGTTCTTGGTAATTCGCTGCTCTCGGTTTCAGCAGTTTTGTTCGGTCGCCTTTTGTTGGATGATACAAAATTGCTGCACCCGCTTACCATCATCTAGCAATCCATTCTCGCCTACCTCCGTTCCTGCCCCACTTGAAGTTGTTTCAACAAAGTGGTCTCTAGTGGCCTCCTTGTGTCGGTGGTGATGTTGGTCTGTGTGATATCTGTAACCTATACACGACGAGACTTGAAGCCACCCACCCTTCAAGTAGCATTTGCATGCAATTTGTGCACGTAAAATCGTTGTAACACATACAATGAGTCCCGCTGTGAACTGAATGTCTAAACAGTGGCAAATAGCATAGATGAGTTTTGCAGGGATATATAGGATGATGAAGCAATTGAATGGATTGAGTTGAGCTGGGAGCCAAGGATAAAGTTGGCGAAGCGACTTTTAAAACAGATACTCAACATTTTGACTTATGGTGGTGTACGGTCACAAAACCGTCACTTTCCCCATGAATTGCTATATGCATACCTATGTATATACAGAGATCTATGCACGAATCAGTAATTGAATGCCATTTTGTTCTCGTAATGTGGTTCATTGTCGGAAACTCGTCCAATGCAAATATAGATTGTGGATTCTGTTTGTGTGTCTAGTGCAGGATGTGCACCAAAGGATTTACTTCGATTAATTTCAAATGAGCATATGCTGGGAACATAACAATTATAACAATTTATCTGAAAGCAAATTGCAGAGAGGTGATACTTAGTTATTGATAAATGATAGTTCTTATTTATTTTGTGCGTTTGCTATATATGCTGAGCTATACGGAGGGTGTTTTGATGAAAATGACCTCCACCCAATTTGAGCAAAGAAAGTTCTGTCATTTAAGATTATAAAATATATGGACTTGGGCTACCTGGCAATGCAGTCATGGTAACATCATGTATACTTAAGCTCAAATATAAATTTTGGTTGAAATCGTGGGATCCGTTTTCGAACAAATCAAACTGGAGTGAACATTTTGCATGGAAAAGTATCATTAATATTGAGGTTACCTTGCAAAAAAAAAAAAAAAAAACTGCCGGCGAACTGTAAGCCCAAAAACTCTAAATCCAAAATTTTTTGAGTTCCTCTATCATCGCAATGCCAGAATTGATTAATATCTCGAGCTCGAAATTTTGTACGAATTCTCTTACTACGTATTCGAAATCCAAAACAAGTTGTTGCAAAGAAGTTTTTTCGTTTGTGTTCTTTTCCAGTAAGTGTTGAACAGAATTATTTGTTGGGTAAATTGAAATCCAAAATGTTCCTAAAAACCTAGAAATATTTTAATATGGATTTCTCAATTTTTGGTTTGAATTGTTATCTCAAGTTATTTCCGGTGACATATTATGTATAAACCGATCCTATATATAAGAGGATTGTTTGATAAGTCAGAATAATACATTTTTTTTTGGGCAAAAAGTTTTTTTTTTCTCAACATAATCTCCTTTTAGCTCGATAAACTTTTTTTTACTCCCTCCGAATAATAGGTTTTCTCAAAACTCTCAATATAGGCATTTGTTTCAATGATGACCTCTTCATTGGACCTAAATCTCTTACCGCGCAGCCAAATCTGGAGAATGGGGTAGCAGTTCGCAGCGTAATTTGTGGAATTTTGCCATGCTGACAATCCTTTGAAATGGTCACTCGGTTGCGATTATGGTCGATTGTGAGCACGCTGATAGCTTTCTCATGTCCAAATATTCATGTAAAATATGGTATACCCGCTTTTGAGATGCCTTGCCTCAGCCATCTCACGAATTCGGATTCACCGATCGTCCAATATCATTCCATAGATTTTATCGACGATTTCTGGTGTAACGACCTCTTTGGGGCGTCCTGAACGTGCGGCGTCAATTTTGCTGGTACGACCACAACCTAACTCAGTAAACCACTTGTTTACCATTAAAATTGATGGTGCAGATACCCCATAGTATTTATCTAGGCTTTCCTTATTTTCGGAAGGTTTTTTTACGTGAGAAATAATGCTTAATCAGCAAATTCACTCAAACACAAAGTAAATGACGCCGGCTACTCAAAATTTCACAGTAGTCTAATAAGAGATGAGAGTTGACGATAGTAAAATAAAAATTTACAGTTACCTACTGAACAAAAAATAAAAAAGTCACTGACTTATCAAACTGCCCTCGTATGTAAAAGAGAATGAAGTCCGTGTTTATTCGTATAACTCGAGAACGGATCGTTCGTTTTTCACGATTTTGTGCCAGATGGTTTCGTTTTGGGCAAAGGAAGGACATAGGCTTCGTTTTGTCGCGAAAGTAAAACCTTAAGAGGCCGACATTTTTTTTGACAGCTTAAAAATATCGGAGTTTAAGTTTATTGCAAAGTAACCTAGTCGGTGACTCACATATTTTTTCCTGAAACTCCCTATTTTTCTGTCTTCTCAATCCAAGTGCATATATTTCTGTCTTCTGTTTGCGTTTCTTTCGGACATAGGAACTGCAAATGAGAGCCTTATAAAAGCCATTCAAAAATAACAAATCTGTATTTTTATAAAAAAATCTTAGACATCTTTTAGCAGCTGCTAATAGTTTCCAAACTATAGTTTCCATATATAGTACTGCTCCTTTTTCAGTCCCGCAAAAGACCCGTGTCTATCAGTGAGTGGAGAAGTCGTCTAAAAACCTGTGTGGTTTTTACTTTAGAACACACACCTAATTGACAAGCAAACCACAAACTAGACCGTAAATCTGCTGCAATAATTATAAAAAAAAACGAGCTCCAATAAGCACACCTTGTCTAAGTCTCAGTCCCATTATAGCCAATGCTTTTTCATTCATTTTCTCGGAAGCCTCTCATCTGTACGTAGAGCATCAGCCCCATTCATGAATCAATATTAACATTTATTTTATAATGCAAGTTAACTGCGCGGAATTCATTCATGAGCTTACTTGCTACTTACTGTTTGAACACACTTTACCCACTTGCGACAGTGAGTTGACCCTTGCCATCAAAAAGAGCAACAGAGATAGAACGATGCTATAAGCAGCGCATGGCGAAATTAATCAGCATGGCACGATTTGTTGCTGCATTAATTAAAAACGTTTTGTCGCCGCCAACAGGTTTCCACTTGAGTTGAGACAGTCATCAGAGCATTGTTATAAAATTATCACAAACGGTTGCAATACCGCCCGCAACAAACGAAAAAAAAATCAACCTAAACTCACTTCATCCTCAGGGGTAATAGCAAACCAGCTTTTCTGCAGTCCTCAGGAGAAGTGGGTGAACGATTCCTCGCTTAGCAGCACACTCGTACCGTACCATAGTGCTTACTTAATCGCGTGCCAAGCAAAGCGCTAACAAGTGGGTTGTCTACCTCTACCATTGCAAAGTGTGTCCACGGTATTGAATTTGCATATCTCTGTGGCCATAATTGGGTAGTGTTTCGGCGCTCTGCCATGCAATGGGGTGAACCAACAATGTGACGACGACGACGCACATGTATATCTAAGAAGGTAACATAAAGCTTATAATTATCACATACACGTCCACTCCGCTAAGAGGATCGATTACGGTTGTTTGAACAATGTGATAGGATGGATTTAAATTGACGCTGACGGTCGCAAGGATACTTCATAAAACTGTATTCTCGTGTGCGTCGATGTGTGAAAATGGGCACTAACTCGCCTGTTAAAAGAATTAGAACGATGGACTTGCTAAAAAGGAAGGACCCTTGCAAAAGGGGACTGCTATCCTCTGTTTATTAGGGGACGGTTTATATCCGCGAATTTTTTTTGGTGTTTTTGTTTCGGACATTTGCTTTCGCTTTGATTCAAACAAATTTGTAATGACTTTCTCTTTCCATTGTTTACTTGTCGTTTCGTTATATCTTTATACAGCTTTTGAATTTTAGCGACAACAAAAGCATACGTAAACGATAAAACAACATCGGCTAACCCCCAATAAGGGCATCACAATGGGTTCACATGGACCTAAGTGCGGTGCGGCAGGACTCGTTCTGACCTACCCACCCATAAACCTAACCTAACCTAACCTAAACGATAAAACTGGCTTTGGATATGACCGCTTTTCTATTACTCCTTGAAAGGATTTTGGTTTTCGTGAGAATTGAACGTCTCCACGAAATTTTTTCCGTATTCTTTTTTGGATACTTCTGAAAAACACGTGTCAAAGCGATAGATGCGTGTAAAACTCAAATAGCTGCTCACAATTGTGCCTAAGACTTAAAGGAATGGACTACGTGCATTTGGTAGAAATTCATAACCTGGTTTTGAAAAGCCAGAAACTGTATTAGATTGGATCGGTATTGTTTTTTATAAAAGTGGATATCTCGTTCCAAAACTTTGGTGTATAATGTTAATAATTTGCGACGAAACGCATATTATTTTTACTTATACTTACTTATACAAAATTTCTGGACTTTTTATTATCTTCTTCATTTACTTATGTCGAGAATTTTTTATTCGTTTTAGAAACCTCTATCTATTTGGATTCCCGCCAGTAACTTTTCTCTCTAAACACCCTGTACATCGAAAACTAGTCGAAGCTAAATGAATCCATAATAAGAGACATCAATATCCAGAAAACTTCATGTTGTGCAACAAAAATAAATAAAATAAAACATGCGGATTACTTTATTAGCTCGGTATAGTGTTTATTTCAAACTTGGGGAAATATCCATACAAAAACTGCCACCACTGTTTTAATGTAATCATGATTAAGCAAACTGCCGCCAACCATCTACCTATGCAATATACAGCTTAATTTTCTTTTCTGTGGTCACCATTTATGTACATACTATGTTGGCACGACTGGCTGTGTATTATACGCAGACGCACTTCTGGTTCACAATGACAGAGTTCAACCAATATCCTCAGTTTACAAAAAATATTCACAAGATTTCCCTCGATATAGTACTTTCCACATTTGGTCACTCCGTCAGTCACCCACCAACAATTCAATACATGGTTCAGTCAGCGTTGCAAGTCCACAACGATGTCATACGCTACTTGGACATGTTACATGACAAACCAAATTTGGTAAGCCAATAATTATGACTGTCAACTGGCCACCAAAATCACACGGCCGCGCATAGTCTTTGAAGCCTTTCGGGTCACTTATGCACGATCCTATACCGTATGTCTTTGCGATCAATCGATGATACAAAACATTGTGTGTTATTAAGGCACACAACCAACGCCGGCCGGTGCTTTATGGGAAAATGATTGTGGCGCCATGTACCCCACAAATGGATGTGCGAAAAAGTCAGCGATGACCTCAATCTGGTGTGTA
Source organism: Cheilosia vernalis (assembly GCA_949126925.1). NCBI lineage: Eukaryota > Metazoa > Arthropoda > Insecta > Diptera > Syrphidae > Cheilosia > Cheilosia vernalis. Next base: position 491,425 of record OX421358.1, on the reverse strand, counting down.
ATGGAAATTTTCTTTTCAGAAATGTGTAAAATAAGACGCAGTAAAGTTTGTTATATAGTGAGGTTATAATCGTGTTTGGCCATACCAATTGGAGGGGTTTTCGCGTATAGAAAAAGTGAATATAAAAAAAAAAAAACCCGACTGACTGTAAAAAAGAACTAAAAAGATTTCAACAAGACATATTCAAGTAGGTATACCTAACTAATTGACAATTGGAAACTACTTACACAGCCTAACAAAAATTTGCGTAGCCTTCGACTGTCAATTAGTGCTACTTATTTGAATGTGTCTTTGTCAGTCAACAACTCGCCTTCTGTATTCAGTGGGAAGCTGCATTAATTTGTTACGTTGGTTTTCACCAATCGAAAATTTAAGCACTTTTTGTTAAAGTAGGCCTTACGACGTTATAGAGAACAGCCTAGTTAACTGCCACGTTCATAACTTTTATAAACAACTATTAACTTACACCGCGAGTTTTACAGCTCACAGCTTTTTAAGACAGTAAACAATACAAAATTTCACTTCAGTCGGTATCAGATTTCAGTTTAGATACAAAAGGTATAGAGCAGCTAGGATTCCCCAAACATAGCACAAAATTAATGAGTAAAATATTTCTTTGGATCCTTGGTAAAGGAAATGAACATTTCGTAGAACGCACAAAGTCGGCCGTTGATGTATCGGTGCACGCATTCAGTCATTCATACTCCATATAGCCTACATAATCATAGCTTTGCTTCACCGACAACATACCTACTCATTTCCATTTTCGATTTCTTTTGCTGCCTCTCAAAATACGATTTCATTTCCTTGGTGAGCATGAGCATGGCATATAATAAATCTCAATTTTTAATGTTCATTCTCCTCTTTCATTTCGTGTAAGACTTGGCTACTTATATAGAATGCGCAGAGGATATAAACGTTGTCAAAGCTAAAGCCGAACCTTTTTAAAACTGCAGAGATGCAATTTTCATAAATCTCCGTTAGGCAATAGATTCTTCACATCGCAAAGGGAAACATTTTTTTTTTGTAAAAAGTATGTTAACCTATATATACATAGCACTAAAGGCCCAACATAAACATTACTTTTTGGTAATTTTAGTCCGGTCCTGTTAAATTAACAACAGATGGCATATCACTGTTTGCATCCACAGCAACTGAGCTTAAGGATTATTTGAAAGGTGCTATGTCAACAACCGTATCATCCTGTTAATTTATTTCTGTGAATTATTTCATTACCTTAAAATTAATTGTCGCATAATGCGATTAAATATAATTAATGAAATGAAATACATTTGGAAATTGAGCTATTACCCTGGGAGGGATTAGTGCAGTTGCAATCGATAAAGGTCAATAAAGGAGGCTCAAAAACTAGCAGTGTTTTCGATCACATTCGCGCTATAAAGGCGATAATAGGTAGTAACTGCATTGGGCTTTGCCTTTCGCTTCGAAATAGAGTTCAGAGAAAAAATGTGATTGTGAAAAAGAAGCACCCTTCTAAAAAGCCTCACTGAACAATAAATCAGCATTATCCTGGGAAGCACGTAACTTCGCACACTCTGTTTATTTTATTTTGTTATTATTATCACATTTCGGACTCAAGAGACCTACAATGCTTTTAAAGTAGATAAGCATATATATTTATATATTATATATATATTTTTGACGTAAGGATTTTTGTAAAAGTCACAACAGGTTATTGTTCAACCTATCGCATATAAAAACTCACGTTTAAGGTCGTTGGCTTTTTTATAATTCAGTTTGGATAAAGATTCCATTTAAATGTCCACACATTTTAAAATGTCTCATATTTCCGCACTGCCTTGTGTGATCTCAAAACAAAAAAAAAAAAAAACGCCGTCAGCATTTCAAGAATTTTCCTCAAAACTGTTTCACCAATCGACTGACAACAGAAAAGAGCAATCCCTTGAGCCAAACACACTAGTGTAAAAAAAAATTTAAAGAAGTTTGCACAAGTAAAGTCACTTCACGTGACATTTGAGAGGGTGGTTAGAAGTTTAACTATCACCAAAGTATCAGAAGACATCCTGCCCATTGATCGTTTCTTATATGTCCTACCATTTAAGCAATCTAAAGGAAATCAGGGAAAAAAAGAACACCCAACATAAACTTTCAGGATTAGGGTGTCACACGTCTTTGATTTATGTTGACATGAGTTTTCGACGTCGGGTTTTTTTTTTCCGTTGGCAAACGTATATGCTCTAATGTAAGTGTATTGATTGTCCCATCTAGTAACAGCATGGTGAGATAAGAACTTGATATCGACAACGACAAGACATCTTGGCCTGACCTAGGCCGATGAAAAGTGAAGGATTTTACATTTCCGCATGAGTGCTTGAGTGTAATCTCAAAATGTAGTTGACGGTGGCCGAATGGAATCGGGGGCATTAGTCAAAGCTGAACAGCGTCAGTGGGAGACTTAAATCCTATTGACACATAAAGTTTCAAAATGTTAAATCAAACCCCACCACCACTATATGCATGATTGACACCTGGAAGTTGGCAATCAAAGAAGATATCTTGAATGTAATGGAGATTGATGTAATGTCATTATATACGTGTGTCTGGAATGTCCCAAAATAATTGGGCGGTGGTGAAGATGGGATCTAATAGCAGACTATGAATTGATTACTATAAGGAAATCGAAATGTGAAGGACGTAGTAAACCTATTTTGGGATAGAAGAAAAATATGAACGAATAATGAAAAAGTACTGATATAATCAAATCACTAAAATAAATCAAAATCCCGTCCTTAAATTACCGACAACCAAATAATAGTTTTTAATTTTCTGCCTTTTTTTCAGCGAACAGCGAAAGTTGCCTGACTTCGGTGAGTTTTAGGAATATTCGACGAATAGCTTGGCACTTATTTACAACCAAAACAATGACACGAACTTCTTTCAGTGGTCGAAGCAAAGCGCAAAAACAACTCTTACCCTTGGGTCTTGTCAACATTTTCCAGTACCGACTAGCTCCACCATTCCTACTAATAATATTGAACTTATGTATCCTTTTCAATGCAAACAACTAACATCGCTCATGTGTGGTATTACATGGCATACCAAAGGAAGAGCACAACGACAGGTTGCATTCATTCACATATCACTATATCCGATATGAAATATTTCAATAAAAATCAATTGTCTATCTAACTTCCCCATGGTATCTCTAAACAATGCGAAAACCAATATAATAAATTTATTAATAAAATAGCTCCTCGAAGTCCATGAGTCAACAATTTTGAGAGCATTGAAGATAAAGTGCTAAAAGCAATGCATAACAGAAAAAAAAATGTCAAGGCCAAAGAGAAAAAGCGAACTTAATGACATTCCCTGCAACTGGTTATACTGCCAGCCAATATTTGCACATGTCCCTACAAGAATTCAATTAGAATGCAGAGCAAGCGGATGAACGTCGCTTTTTTTTTTTACTTTTTGCTTAGTTTTTCAATTTTACAATTTTCACAATTTCTATTCAATTTCCTCTTGTATTTTACGTTACATTCACTCTATAGTATGCGAACAGAATGAATGCGCTAAGGGATGCAAATAAAACAACAGAAAAAGAACAAGCTAAAATCGCTTTCCGCAATTTCATCTTGAAAACGCTAAATGCAAAAGGCGAATTTGAAAAAAAATATCTATAAGTACATGATATAGAATCACGACTCCTAAACCCAATAGAATTGTTCCCCAAGGGTATCAACAGACAAAAAACATGAAATTCGCAGAGAGAAAGGAGCCATCTACAGGAGTAGCAGAGGATATTCAAATATACGAAATGCAGCGAAATGTGCGCATTTTTATTATTCAAATGAACGATTAATATCAAGATATTAAAGTTGTCATTGAAGGGCTGCGTGGGTGTGTACGTGGGCGTGAGTGGATGTTGACGATGAAAGAAATCGTTGTTGAAGTGAAGGAAATGCATAGCTCCTTTTTGAGATGAGTATTATATATGAATGTTGTGCAGATTTGCACATAATGATATGCATTAAGAAAGTTCATCCATAGATGTCTGTTGTTCAACAGAAGAGTATAACTAGATACGGCAAACGAAAAAAAAAAAAAAAAATATTTATACCTATGTATGTATACTAAAAAAAAAAACAATATGTGTTGGTTGGTTGGTTTAAGTGGCTATATTCCCGTTACCGACGAGGGAAAAACACAAGTATAGCGCATTGAGCCTTGAGCGCCGTTTTGAAACCACAATTAACGGAACCTGAACAAAGTAGGTGTCGATATGAATTAGCTTTGTATATACCACTGATGAAACCAAAAGAATTTTATGTTATAAAGGGCTTGTAAAGGAGAGTTGTACTAGTCAACGGGTACAATCGTACAATGGAAACATCAAGAAATAAAAACACTTGGAGTGTCTCATTGGCGGAACAGTGCGCACCGTAGTTTAATGTAACGATCGGTTCTGCTTTGTCCTTAAGCTTAACCAATCTACCCAAGCAATCAACAAAAAAAAAAAAAAAAAAAAAAAAACCTGAACCTTCGGTTTCGTCCTTAAACCTATCCAATCTACCTAAGCATCATTGAAAAATAAAGATGCCTGAATTACTGCATAACATCATTTCCGTGCTTTGTTCACCTGTTTTTTGGCTGCCTCCTCGAGGCAACCCTCCGCCTGTTGCAAGTCCGTGGCAAAATATTTAAAACGCTTAAATTTTCCTAGGGTTGCATCATTATCATTTCTTGTTTTTATTTTAGTAAAAAATCCAAGCAAACACCAAATTCCACCCTATCACAACTTATTTGTTGGTTTGGTTGGCATGTTTTGGTGCGGAACTGCAACTACCAATTTGTGGGCCATAGAAACCGCAACATGACCACAGCCAAAACAGATTCTATGTATATGTAAAGTATAAATAAATACCTAATATGTTATTGCCAGGGAAAACGAAAGCACACGAATAAGAGTAGATTAAAGTTACCTGTTGTGTAATTAAAAATAATTGATACCTCAGAAGCTAAGTGTGTCATATTAAAGCGTAGCCCTAATTCTTTAAATTACAAATTCGCACAAAAAAGAAATAAAATATCTCAACTGCACTTAGAATGCTTGCACCCATGAAGAGGCCCAAGATCCCACCAATTGTGACAACAACGTCTAAACGCGACCGAACAGCTTGTCTTCGATAGTGCTGTGTTGCTACCGATTGCCTTATTTTCACTTTCCTGGTAGTGAATTTAGCTTTGCGTCCAACGCTTTCATCAAACACTTTGATTTCATTTTCAGCACACGATGGCAGACATTTGCACACAAGTCCATTCGACCGCCATGGCTGCAGAATAGATGACCTTGGGCGTATAATGTCTGCTTTGTCTAAACAAATATATCCCTTGTAGTCACAAACAGGGGTTTTGTCATCATCTGCAAATATTTAAATAAAATCGTTATCAAAAGGGTCAACTTGTTGAACTACTTTAACTACTGAACCGTTTGAAAGATAACTATAACTGATACATCCACATGATTTAAGTTGGAGTTGCTTCAGGCAGTCTGATATGCACGATGTGAAGCTGTAATATTTATATGCCGACTTGTCAAAGTTCTCATCGGGGAATCTGCACTTCCTGTATTCTGGAGATATGTCCCGTACACCTGGATCGTTAATGATGTTTTGAACTATCAGTTGTATGAATGTTTCCAATCCGGGGTTTTTAATTCGGAATTTGTTATCTTCTCCCACAATGGACGGTACATCTTCCGCATTCATCAGGTGAAGCTGGAGGAACAAAACGAGAAACAGCAGGTAAACTTGTTATAATAAATAATATAGTACTATATAGTGCGATTGAAATCACATGATGATAAGTGGACTTTCGTCAGGAAGTTTCAAGAAAACCTGAATTTTATGAAGCTTGTTATTGGATCTTAAATGAAATACCTACACATTAATTGATCTAAATAAAAACACAAATACTCGTAACCGATGCTCACTAATATCATATGTAGGCCTAGTAAGATTCCCCTTTCTGAAAAACTTACATTTACTATCTCTAAGAAATGGAGTTCTAATTCGCCAATCGCGTCGTCCCAACCAATTTGCGCCTTTAACCAATTTGGACCATTTCTAAATGTAAAAACAATTTTTTTTTGCATTTCATTGCACAAAGTTAAAAGCAAACCTTGCAGTGGTTTGCACGGAATTCATCACAAAGCATATCCCATTCGATGTGTGCAATGGGAAAAAATAATCGCAGCATTGAAATGGCTTTCCTTTCCAAAAGCATTTTGTAATTAACTGAGAACAATTCCGTCGCACCTGAAATTAGACTGAACTTGTAGTATGCGTTGAAAGAATTCGAGTTGTGTTTGAATTCACCTTCGCTGCGAGTTCCTTATACCCTGATGGAGGGCATTTCAAACACTCCGCACAGCTGAAGTATGGTTCGCAATAAGGTGCCAGTGATCCATAGTTATACATATTCGGGAAGACGATGCGCAATAGATAATCCTCAATATTGTAGTTAATATCCTGGTCTATTGTTGTATTTTCATTCAACCTGGGGAGGGCTTAGTTAGTTTATTGCCATAAAATTTTGTACGACCTGTATATGTAACTTTGCTATGTATTGCTGGAGTTGCACATATTGTGTGCTGTAGGTGCCTTCTTCACACACTCCCACTGCTGGAAACTCGGCTTTGTCTTGGGGTTTCGTATCTTCAATGACCAAACTTATTGCCTTGCTCTCAAAAGTGTTTTGGTATTCTCGGATAAGACAATAGGATCCAACAGCTGATATGACGAAGCAGATTAACCAGAAAATCCGTTCAGTTAAGTGGATCCTTGAAGCATTTTAGTTTGAATTTCAATGTCGTTTCTCTAAAACACGCTAATATCGTATACTTGCTTTTGATTGGAGATATAACCCAAGCCCACAAGACTTGTGTTCGCACAGTAGTCCCTTAGGAGCTTAGATACCTTGCCAAGCACTGCCATTGTTTTGGTCGCTGTATTATGTGAACTTATCGACTTGTCCACTGCAGAGTTACTGTTGCAGCAGAACTCTACAGCACTTGCATTTATTTTCCTTTTCACTTAAATGTTGCGCTGCATAAATATTTAATTAGCAAAATGTGCAATTGTTACGTGTTGCAAAAATAATGATTGTGGTCTTACTACATATACCGCCGCATATACTGCAGTAACCATGACGGGAAACCCCACAGAGGTACGAGTAGGTATCCGCTGGATTTTTCAATAAAGTAGAAGCGAACATAAGTGCAAACTGCAGTCCTTATGAATATTTTAACAACTATTTCGATTGCAAGAGTCGTAGTTCGTAGTTACCTTGATGGTCCATTTTCGTACAGTGGTATAATATTTTTTTTACGAACATTGTCCATTGTCCACTGATGAACTTTGCTCTTTTTATTAGGCAAATGGTTATTTGTTTGCCAAGGTTGACATTACATGCGAAATTTGCATCGATAATATATCGTCTCAAAATACGTCCAGAACATTGCTTCATTATTAAGTGAGAAACTGTATCGGTACTCAGCAAAGGCTGCTGTCTTAAAATGTATTTAAATGATTGTATGAACATAAATCCCAAATTTTTCACAAGCAACTATTCGTCCATTTGTCAAACAGCATTTGCGTAGATGTTACACACGACATGTATATAAATTTGTCACAACACAAATATATAAAAAAAGACAATAGCAACGACAATATGTCATATCACAATTCCGCAGTAGTACACAAGTTATCCACGTTTCGCTGCATTAAACTGTATAGCTATTTGTGGAAGAGGTAGACTGACATTAAGCCATCGTAAACATTTTACGATCAAACTATGTCCGTCGTTGTAGATTCCATATCATGGAGTGCAAAAATGAAAATATTTTCTTGCGATAATAAGACACCCCAAAATCATCACCCCGAAAGCAGAGAAGACTTCAATAAAATAACTAAAATAGTTTCCTTTCACCAATTACATGGATGAAAAATGTATGGAATATCTTCGAAACAGTTATTTTCAGTCAGTGTCATTTATCAAAAGATTATTTTGTCGCACAAAGTTTTGGGAATTTTTGCGCCTTATGATGGACGACGATTTTAGCGGCGGGCGATGGAATTCCAGTTCACTGTGCTAACTTTGAACTCGCCTGTCGCTTCCTTTAAAAGCGTTCTCCGGCGACAAGGAAACTTCTCTCCGAACATCTACTGTACTCTCAAGCAAAACCGCCGCAATGGAACCCATTATCCCGCTGGGAGAATGTTTCTCTGTAGGTAAATGCTGCTTGAATTTGCGGGGAATGGAAAAATATCGCTTGAGGGATTTCCGGAGAAACTTTCCGCAGAGAGACCCTACCCTTTTAACCAAATTCCAATGTGCAAGGAAATTCCTTTAAATCCCCAGAACGGAATTCTATGGCAAAACCTGAATCCTGCCACCAACATTTGGGTTCTATATGGTAGATTTTGAGTTTTTACAGTGGTCCTGTCAAAGTCTTTGCAATAGTTAGAAATGTCATTGTGACGGCAGTAATTTGAATTTTCGCCCGGATGCATTATTTTCGCCCTTCTAAATTGTTTCATTCCATTTAGGTGATTTCGAGCATGTACTTCAAATGGTAAAATTAAAGGTGCTTGTCATGGAAATGCAAATGTCGCTTGAGGAATTCTATGAACTAGTTGCTAGCTCCTTTGACAGTGATGTATACTCTGTGATTTGGGCCCAGTTTGTTAATGTATGCTTTTATGTTTCTTTGTCATAGAAGTGTCCGGTAGCAGTCCCATTGTATATAGGTGCATTTCTATGTATTGTTAAACGCATTTATGCGAAAACAAAAACTGTACCGAACATCTATGAAACCAAAATTCTGGGATAATCCCAGAAATATGGAATATCTGCAGCAATAGAGATGTGTTCTTCTTATCATCGGTTTAATTTGCAAAAAAAATATGAAACTAATTATAGGTAGGAAAAACCAGAACATGAACAGTTGGGTCTGCAACCAACTATACTATGGAAGGTTGGCGAGATATCATGCCACTTTAAATAAAATTTTACCATCAGTGCAATATGACATGGCTGTCAAAGTACCTGTTCGTATTTTCATGTTCTCCCTTGGGTGGTTGCGAATTGAACACACAAACACTTTAGCTGGTGGCAGCAACACAGTGGTAACTGTCATATTAATGTAATGCAAATCTTCTTAATATTTTCCATGTGCCTGTGGACATTTTCAAATAAGTATATGCTAGCATCACACTGCTATATTATATAATTTGTTCAGCTGAAAGCTAGAATTCCTAAAGAAGTAGGATTACAGAATATGATTATATTAGTTTTGATTGAAAGCAGATCCATATTATGTATATCAATAAAATATAAACCAGACATCATTTAATAAGTGTAAGCTTGGAAAGCTCCACTGAAAATAATGTGATGACTTTGGGGCCTTTAGAGAACAAAGCTTTGGGAACAATTTTGCGAGTAACATTGAGCAACTATATACGATACAGAAGTTATACTAAAGAAGTCATTGATTCGTCTCCCTTGTTGACTTTAAATTTCAAAGGACTATCTGTTTAATTTTTCAAGTATAACCATGCTGATATAGAAATAAACGAATTCTGGAAAAATTGTCCGTCCATTATCTGTCGGTTGAAATAATCACCGAATGTTAGAGGATTTCCAATATATCATGGAAATCGTTTATACATTTCTGTGAAGTCACGCCACCATAAAGTTCATTTAGGTATATAACGTCTTTCTAATTACTTAAAACAATTTATACTAAATCTTAAATTAAGTAGGTGTAATGTGGTAATGTCACTCATAAAATAGCTTTTATAGCGAAATGGAACTTAGATTCTGTAATAATGTGTCTTTTAGGTGCGGCCACAAAGCTGCGGACACCCATATTGAAAAAAAGAAAAGAAAATAATAGATAAGGTATTGATATGACGTGTTCCTAGCGGACCCAGCGAACTTCGTCTCGCCCCAACTTAACCTGATTTATTTGAATGGAAGCGAAATCAGTAGAGAGCGATATGACACTGTTTTTCGATTTGTTTTCGGGTGCAAAAACAAACAACGAAGACTGTTTGCCAACACGCGAACAGGCAACGTACCTACAGCTGACCGTCCGAAAAACAGGGAAATTCGAGATTAATCCAGCAGACTTCCAACGTTTGGCCTTGCGATTTATAAATTGTCATCGCAAAAGCCAATCGAACGGTGAACTGAATCTGCTTGCATTGCAATGGAACATCAGTTGGAATAATTCGTGGGATAAGGAATTCCTCTTCTTTGAATTTGCCCTTGATGATGGTCACGCGAAACACTTTGTTCATCAGTTTCTCGACGGAAAACCGCGTACCGTTGCACAATTTCAGATGATTCAGATTCCGCAACACGATGAAGAAATTATGATCGATCGAACCTTCAGCCGTAAATTATGCGCCGGAGTTCCGTCGGATAGTTGGTCGCTTCATCTTCGTCGGTCACGCTGTCAACGGATTTGTACGAATGCAGTTCTCCAGCGATTTGCCTTTGAATAATGAAATTCAAGCTATCGACGTCCTTATTCCTCGCTGCTAGTACGTATTGCACGTTCACTAATCCAATCGAGATTTTTCTAATTTTTTGCAGTGTCGGGGAACAGTTTGGTGATGATTTCCTCCTTAAACGATGTGAACTCGCAAACATTTTTCAGGGAACGATATCAATCCAGTCGAACAGCAATTTGGCCATTGCCAAGCGCCATCAGTTGTTCAGCAGTCGATGGGTCGTCGGAGAATGTAACAGCCAACGCAATTTGAGATCTTGACCAGAATCGACGAAATGACGAATTTCTTGCCTGTCCCACCGGGAGCATCGAGAAAGTAAATGCCTCCCGTAGTCAACAACCTGCATCAGCGAGTAGTACACGTTATTCTGCTGGAATTTAACAGCGGCACATTTCTCCGGACTCTTTAAGCCAGCTCATCTCTATCATAGTCTTTATACCACCTTTTACATTGTCCAAAATCCAAAACATGCTATAAAATGCAAGATTTCGTCGAAAAAAAAAACAAAAAAATTTTCGCGTTTGTATAAGCTATAAGCAAAAGAATACTTGTTTTTTTTTATAGAATCTAACCTAGGCATAGCTTCTCACAACCGTTCATTTGTATGGGCTTTTATTTTTCCGACGATTGTAAGAAACATATACGCGAGGTGACTCCTTGGGAAGAAGGAACCTTTAAACGTGATTTGTGTTGTTCCTGAAATCGAAGCAGGAATCCCTCGCTCAGTAGTACAACTTATAGAAAAGGAATCTATTTATGTCATACGTTTAAGAAAACTAACCGTATTACCACCCTAATCCTCATACACTTTCCAAATTCCTTCCTCGATAAGCAGTACCTTTTTCTGTTTAGACAGAAAAGGATCTCCCTTCATTGTATTACAAAAGGTAGAAACCTTTACAAAATATATCTCTTTTAGAAAATTGTTCAAAGCAAACTTAATTTAAGTTAAGTTAAATAGACCTGTTCAGCAAATTTTTTTCAAAAGAATTCCATCAGATAAAACGAGCCGTTTAATATCCTCGATGAAAAACTTTGACTACAAGCCAAAGCTACTCTGTGATGGAAACGAGCTAAAAACTACCAAATGGACATCATCCAACAGCAAACAGAATCGGGACTCAGGATTATGGCTTTCAAACAGTTGCTACCTATACTTATATTATAATGCTATGGAAGAACAACTTCACAATCCCATTATTCAAGTGAATTCCATTTATTGTTTTTGAAGTTGCGTTGTGGAAGATCTCACACAAAAGAAGTAAAAATAAAAGCAAAATCTCACTACAAATATTTCTCACAGGTTTCTGTTGGAAATCTCCCAATAAGAACTCTACGGCCTTGGGAATAGCAAACTTAAATCGAACAACCAAGGCTTATAATATTTAAAGCACACACCCATTTAAATAAAGGAGAACCACAACGCCAAGAGGTCAAATTATCACTGCATTATTGATTTATTACTTTTTGTACACACACTTATTGATGTTGATTTTGTATTCGGAGTTCTTAGGACATTCACCGTGGATTGGACGTTCAGCGGTACATTGGCTTCCAACTTTGTTAAATCCAGAAGGACATGATTGTCCAGCAACAACGGCAACCAAAGCCATTACGAAAACGAGCACCCAAGCAAAATTCATTCTGCAACAAAAGTAATGCACCTAATTAGGGTCAAATTAAAAAAAAAAATTATTCGAAATTACACACTTGTCTGTAGTTGTCTACGATTTGGTATACAAAATACGTCTAGCACTGAGTGCAGGTTGAGGCACTAATTTATAGATGTCGGCATGGCCAGATAAGAATAACCCTGAAATGGTATAGCGTCAGATGCGATGATTTCAGCTAGCGAGCAAGGGGTTATCAATATACTTAAACTTTTGTATTCTTAGAAACAAAAAAAAATGGAAAATAAATACATAAATATATTTATTCTTGTTATTAATATTGTAATGGGGTTTATTATTTGGCATACCGTAGATAAGGACGGTTTATTTTGCTTTTGTAATGCGAAAAAGCGAATGGAGTTGGAAGATATAGACCTTTCTCTTTTCGGGTTCCCTCCGAGTGATGCGACTTCATCTAAACAACGGCGCATATATTTGATTACACAATTATAAAAGCCAGAATACTTTCATTACAATTTCGACATGTGCTTAAGAAATCTATTAAGTAGTTCGCTTTGAATCCGGTCCGGGTGTAAAGTGCTTATCCACAGTACAGCTATCCTCAATCATGTATATTTGTTTCTAATTTATTGTACTCTCTTTAATTATTATTTATTCAATTTAAAGACAGCATAGCAGGCAGGTAGCCGAGATACTCTACTCAAGGCGGCACCACAAACGTTTTCTAAAACGATTAGCAGCTAATTGGTTATTGTTAACTTATTTACTGTGAAGTTTTTTTTAATGTCGATGAGTGTCAGATAAAACAAAATATTTTTATTGCCGTGGAGGGGGCAGGACAAAGTCTCTAAATAAACCACAAAAACTATGTTACGGTGGGATAAAATTTAATGAACCATTTTAATTGCATTTTTTTTTTTCAGATACCTAGATCCATTATCTCAGAACTGTCCTGAAGAATCACACACGTTGATTTATTAAGCTTTTCCAATAGAATATATAACCGGCTAGTATCCGCAATATCCGCATCATGAAACACAAAATTAATTAATTTCCCTAAAATACTAAACCCTTTTCAGGATGCCTTCAAAACATTTGCTTTAATCAAAACCACAATCTTATCACCTGCTTTGGTTTTCGACAAATACGTCGGCCATATAAAGCCAAGCCACTGACACGACGCGACTCTCCTTTGGATAATATAATTAAACCACAGTGTGTTTGCAGAAAGTAAACCACAGTGTTTCATCAACTGCTTAAAATGGTTGTGGTTAGTGTGTGGGATATGATATCGAAGGTTCGTGGAGGTTGCCAAAATGTGCACTTAGCCCATTTAATGCGCAAAATTTGTTCCGTAAATCCCACGCATACACAAACAGTGCCAAATCATAATAATAAATTAAAAAGTCTAGATATACTTAGATACCCTGCTTCCTATCCTATACCGAAAATTGGATTATCGATTTGTACCCCTCAAGTATGTGCGCACATTTATCCATATGTGAATATGTGTACTAGCAAAGTCATTTTGAGTATTATCACGCATTTACACACTCAATTCTAAGCCAATATAATCGCATTGAATATGTTTTACAAATCGGAAATAAACATGGCGGGATTTTCGCTGTGTTCTGTACTGGAACGTATTTAAGAACTTGGCGGTTAGACATCCCTCGCTTTAGAGGAAATGTATGGTGTATTTGGAATTCGGAGATTAAGGGTAAAATATGGCATGCGAGTTGGGGTACCGAATTGAGAGGTCATCCACTCAGATATCTTTGTTGTCATTGTAGTAAATTTATGGATATGCCAAGGCATTGCTTTTCGATTGAGAATTCGCCCAAGGGAAGACATATATTTTTTTAGGTAAGAAATGAAATAATGCCGCAAGGATTTGTCTTTCTAAGTCTTTAACCATCTTTAATTTTTTATTAAAGAAAGATAAGTTTGCTGAATTGCTGCTTTTGATGGACTATATTTAAGTGGTAAGTAACCAAGTAATACGTACAAGAAGGCCAATATGTGACTTAAAGCTTAAAGAGACTCGCGACGAATAAGGTGTCGGTGATATTACCTAAAATTGGGAGTACAAAATACCTGTGAATGCAAGGCGTTAAGATCGTCTGCGAAATACAAGGTGCACACAGAGCGAAAACGACCACCTAAAATAGAAGAAAAACAATAAGATTTCTCTATGGTTTTCATCCAAGAAGAAAGTCATATTAAAGCAATAGAGAAAATCTTATTAAAGTGATGGTGAATTATCTATAAGAAAGCCACATTTTTTTAAAAAGATATCTTATTAAATGTTGATATGACGGCACCTTGAAACATTACGAAAACTTATTAAAACTTTATTTGCGAAACTATAACTATATGTACAATGTACATCTTAAAATTACCTATCTTAAAATTATAAAAATGTTGTATTTAGAATTTCTGGTCTCAAAACGACAATTCTTGACCGCAGATTTTCCTTCCTTTCAAAGAATGGCAGCCTTATTCGTTCCTTGTATCCTTTCTAGAAGCGAATAAGTTGAAGCAATAAATGCACCAGGAGAAACGTGATGTAGTCTTAAATCTAAGAAAATATTAAATTTTGTAATGGTTTAATGTTCCGATTTATTTTTATACAAAAGATTACCTGTTAAATCTACATCTTTCTTCACACATTTTAGCAGTTCCTTGTTCCTTTTATCTTTAATTTTCTCTTCGAATTACAACATCAATTGGGGAAACATTTGTCGTATTTAGTGAAAAGTAACATTTTTGTCTCAGGATGAAGGGTTTCGAAATCTAAGATTTAAAATTGTTATACTTTATATATATTTTTAAATGCATTTATTTACTTACCTCTTCATATCCATTATCTAATTACTCCGCTGGAAATGTAAATTGTTTGGTGAAATAGATCTACTAATGATTACACTTATATGTATTACTTTCACTTCGCGACACGTGGACTCAGCACTTTTATAAAATATTTTAGTTCTAAGAGGGAATTCTTATTGACTAATGACTATCACTTTCAAGAAGTTCGTCTTCTCAGAAACGAATATTAATAAGGTTTTCATATTATTATATCATGCAATGTGAAAATGCCACTTAAAATTAATGAGATATCTCTTTAAAATTTTAAAGAGAAATCTTATAGATTTGAGAAGATTTCCTTTGTGGCGTTTATTTTAATAAGTTTGACTTCTTAAAGCCAAATAGTAATAAGGTTTTCCGATTATTAGTATTATTTAATATGATTTTGCATGTAAAAACTATATGAAAAACTCTTAAAAAAAATTAATAAGATTTTCTTCATTAAATCATTAAGAATTCTCTATGGAAATATCACATTATTTATTAGTTTTAATCCGATTTCATAGTAAAGTAGTCCAATAAGGCAATCTTATTGATTTTATGTAGTCATTTTTCGCTCTGTGCAGAAGGTGCAGATTTTTGTTAAAACCGGTCAAGCCATGGTAGAACATACTGCTATTCTCATTTCTAAGAAATACCATATACATATATGAATTATAGCTGACTGACATTAACCCCCCTAATTTAAGTTATGGCTAGCCCTGACCGGATGCAAATGATTAGGTAGTATTAACAGACGGCAGACCACAGGAAACCCATATTCTTTTTGGATCAACATAAACAGCTTAAATTCAAATTACACCATTGGCAGTTTAACTAGGTCATACCAAATTGAGGGAATCGCTATAGTAATAGGTTCCTAACTGCCTCATTTTGAAAATCAACATATGGTTTCTATAACAGATTGATTAAGTCGCATTGGTCAGCTATCAGTGCAGTGCATGTGAAATAAAACTATCACTGCGCATATCAATTTCCAGAGGAGCTCACCTGTTTCAAATAATGGTGTAGCTTATTTAAGTGTTTAACGAATCGCAGATAACAGTTAGCTCCATATTTACTTTTCTCTTCCATTTATTACCAAACCGTACCTAAACAAACGGTTATTATTTTTTAATGCAAATCTAAAAGCATATATTCATACCCCAGTTGACCCTATGAAAAGATTTGCACAAAAGCCTTTATAAAAATAAATCACTCTCACTATTCGCGCATTACTCAGTAAACGTTATCAATCTCGAACAGTCGTTCGTAATATAATTCAAACTGCTTTCCAGTTCCCACCCTAAAATCTATATATTTAATGCGATTCAACGTCAACAAAACAAATCACGAACAGATACAAACACCCAGAGCAATAATTTGCTTAATAAATTTATTATTTTAAATTTATTGAGCCGTTCCGTTAAGCGAAAACAAGCACAACTTAAAAAGAGTCTCTGCGTTGTAGGTACGTATAAATGATTTTCCAATTTGCTGTGCGAAAAACATATTCAATATTAATTATATTGATAATAATCATAATGCAAATCAACTGCTGCTGTTCGCATTAGCTGCCTGCGATAATAATAGTATTAGTAATTTCCACAAATCAACAACAACACCCACAGCCTAGCGGTGGCTGCTGGTGGTGCAGCAAGGGTGTATATTATATTTCCCAGAGCAAATTTGTGATTCGAATGGCTAAACTAAACGGCCAGAAAAGGTACACAAAATTGGATTTTGTAGCATAATCTCCTCAATTAATGGATGTCCACTGTTCAGTTGCCTGCTGTCTACCTCGGCTTGTGGCGTGATTTTTATTTATTTTTTTTTTTGTTCTTGTTGTATGTTTTATCCAAACGGATGGAGTTGGGGTAACGTGCATTTAAATATGTGTATTATCAACAGGAGTTTCTGGGAAAAATAGTTCAGCCTTGTGGACAACAATGGGGTTAGTGTGGCGCTGGTGTTCAAAGCAAACACTCATACTCGGGCGAATTGTGCCCGAACTCGAGCAAATAAACGACAATACTCCGGACATTGGACCATGCACTGAAATTGCTAATGATATTTGCATTGCAAATTTATTCAACCAGATTTACTTCTAGAATTTCAATGTTTTTTGTACTTTAGTTTGCAAAATATTCCATACACTGGTATTCGGTATGTGTAGAAGCAATAGAAACAGGGATTCAATGTGCATCAAGGCTGATAGATGATATTACTTGACATCTAATGTAATCATCTATGGCTTCTTTTTTTAAAAATAAAAAAAGACTGTATACCGCATACATGTTAATGCAGTGGCCATCCATCAAAAACTTGTGTGGGATATATTGAAATTATATCCGTCGGCCAATAAGGTCATTTCAGGCTCATTTCAACAGTAGTGTATTATTCGAATATTTTCTTTTAAATTATAAGTTATTTTCAAATGCCATCAACATTAATATCAGTGCATATTCATTATCTTTGACAGATAACCAAATTTTGAAAAAAAAGTGTTTAATTTTCATAAGGGTTCATGAAGCTATCGGAAACGAAACATTTTAAATGTATAAGGCTTTTGTATGAAATAGTAGAGTACTAACAATCAGTTGTCATTCATTCATGATGACATGATGCGAATGTACCTATGAAATCATATATGTTAGAAGTAGACAATTTTTTGGGAAATTATTTTAAAATTTAATTTAAATACAAAGCAAAAAATCAAAAAAGAAAAAAAATTTAAAAGAACGAGACGAAAAATATAATCCAAACAATATACTAGATAGGACAACAGGTATGAACAAAATGATTAAAAGAAAGTAGACATTTTTTAACACCAACCAAGAACACAGTTTTCGATCTCTCACTCATGTCTCATCTAAGGTTATCAGGCAACATATTAAACTGACGAGATGCAGTGATATGGTAAAACCGCGAAAAGTGCGTTTTATATACCCTTGGCAGTGCTAGAAAATGTCGGCTGTTGACTCTTCAATTGTAGTTTTTGATTCAACCCCCAAAACCCCTACCTCCGTTCGCCCCTGCATAGTTCCATCCATCTTAAAATACATTGAAGTTGAATATAATGTCGAAAAATATGCTGCATATCACTGCATCTCATCTGTGTACGAATGTGCTTGTGGAGGCGTCACATAGAGATGTATCTATATACAAACGAATTCCATTCTCTATATTGCCTTGCATCGCCTCTCACAACAAAAACATGCAAATATGCCAATCATTTGCAGAACTCAGACATGTGCTGGTATTGCATGGCAACATTCTTCATTCTTAATGTGTATTAACATTAACCGAAAGCGCATTAGGTATCTAACTTGGAATAAAATTCCTAAATTTATTTAAAGAAACCCATTATCATAGATGCCACAAGAAACACGATTTTTTAGTCCTTTCTTTTTGCCAATTATATTCAATGCAGTTCCAAGTTCCCACATAGAAATGTGCAAAGTACATATGATTATACAGCATTTGCCAGTTGAAATTTGCATTTCCAATTTGAGTTCCTTTAACAAAACAGCATCTCTCGTCGTTCCCTATTTTAGCCACTCTCTAATGAACATCCAGAAACATCTTCTTGACGTCGCCTAGAATTCGGAAAATTCGACTAAAACGGCCGCTGACAACGACAATGACAACAAGCAAGCAGCCCACCCACAAACAAACCTCAAACGCAATGTGTTTGTGTGTATACATTTTGGCAAGGAAGCCTCAAACAGGATGGCAACAACAAAACAGAACAGAGAATAGCATAGCATCCCCATCAACATTAACAGAAACCGCCATACCGCAAAAACACAGAAAATAACCCACTAACCAAGCTTTGGTGGCATACAAAAGAAAATTTCTCTGGAATTTGAAAAAAAAAGAGAAGGAAAGAAAAGTCAGCCAGCCACCGAAAAGGAAGAAAAATACATCGGAAAAGGAGGACTTTGTACTTTTGAAACAATAAATAAAGGATTTTTCTCCCCTCTATCCTCATATTTGCGCCAGTGCTGTGCAATTGGCACATTTGTATGCCAAAGCGTGTAGAGCTAGAGGTGGTCGGGTGACTTCCTTTTAACATAATATAATGACTTCTGGAGGAGACGCACTTTGCCTGGTCGTAACACAAAGTGTTCATAAAACTATAGCAAATGCAAATTACTAAACACACTCCAAATGGATATGCGTTGTTGTAATTTGTTATAACAAATGTTTTTGAAGCGATAGAAAGCTGAATTCTAAGGTGCCATTTGAATGGCACTTTAGCTTGTGTGTAAATGAATGCCATGAAGCCATGACTCATGGGGGTGAAATACCTTTTTTTTACTGCGATTTTTGTAGATGTCATTTTCAAGTTTATATCGCCAAGTACATAGGAGGTATGCAAATAATATCATTACTAGTGATCTACATTTGTAATATTTCTATACTTAGCTTTGTAGTAAAATTGGGCTACGTTCGCACATTTCTATTGTACTTTAATGAAACGCCCTACTTTAAATCGTGCTCTTGCTCATTATCTACATTGTTTATAAAAAAACATTCAATTTAGTGTTGGCCGAATGAAAAGCCACAAAAGTTTTTAGAAATTCGAATAATAATCTTTGTCAGATCTTGAGAGGTGGTGCGGAAGAAAAAAATCCTGTAGACGTAATTCGTGTTTTTCGCCGATTGAGTCCAGTGATGCCAACACCGATCAAAGTTTTTATGTCGAAAACCAAACAAAATTAGGTTATTATATTTATATACATATTTATATACATATTTATATATATATTTATATATCTATATATATAAAAGAAAGTGTCCGAAAAGATGTTATATCATAACTCGAGATTGGCCGAACCGATTTTGATGATTTATACTTTTTTGGAAAGGTATTTTCTCAGCACGGGTTTTAAAAGAAACAAATTAAAAAAATTTCAAAATGTCTTGTTTTGTCCACCCAGCGTGTTACGACAGGTTTTTATTAGATTTTTTTTTAATTTTTTTTTTTTTTCATTCTGTTTTTATTTAAGCTCATGATTTAAAAAACAAATATGTTCCCTCCTTGGCCTTTAAATAAAATAAGTCGATATTTGGAAAACATTACCTATTGGTGACATAATATTATGACCATAATAAAAAATACATTGTTTTTGAAAACAAAGGAATTCAGACTTTCAAAGGATAAAATAATAATAATAGTTGAGTCTTACCTCAGGATTTAGGCTTTTTAGTCCGCCTTATCACTATTATTTGTGAGTTCTTTTGTAAAAGAAAGCTTTCAATTTTAAAATTATGATATGCGTTTCTTAACAAATTCTTAGTTTCAATACTTCATTGAACATGTATTAACTCATACAATTGTATCCGCTTTTGGTGTGTAAGAATGTGGCGTGCGGGGCGTGGGATTCAAAGAGATAGGGTAACAAGATAAGAAATTTCTTAGATCTTTTTTCCATCAACTGTACTGAAACCACATTTTGCACGGGCGAAGCCGGGGGGTTCAGCTAGTATATTATATTATATTTTATATTTATATTATATTATCTATCTATATCTATACACTAGCTGGCCCGGCGAACTTAGTTCCGCCGCAATTCGTTAATGTAATGAAAATAATAGTTCCGAGCATGCACAATGCATATCCTTCTTTATGCAATTCTGTTAATTAAAATTATTTATTCAAAAATTATATTAAATACGATGGCACTTAAAAATAAAAGTTCGATGCTTTAGTCCACTTTTGCTCTAAATTAACAAAAATAAACTTCTGCTAGCTATTGTGACTGAATTTTGTTGTTTCACTTGAGGCGAACTTCAAGTTGTTGATGATGTGAACTAAATAAAAAAATTGTTATGATTTGACAGAAATCATAACAACGCTTGTTACAAATAAGATTTTATATTTCACTTAGTCAGCGATGATCAGTGATGTTGGTTCCGATCCTTGAGGAAAGTTTTTAGAAAGTAGATAGGCATGATTTTTTGTGAATAGTTTTTTTTTTACAATCAATTCACACAAATACATTTTGAATTTGGTAAATCTGGTACATTCTTTTCAAAATCGCATTATAAATTTTTATTTACAACTGTGCGTCATGCTTATTTTCCAATTATCACTTGACTTTTACTCACCAAATCAAAACCTTGGATTATAAGATAAAAAATATAGAATTTCCTATCAATCGACCAACATTCTGCCAGCAATTTCTTAAATCGCCATGTGATGTAGGTTAGTTGCAGTTCTTTGTAAGATATGCAATTTTTATCTTTTTTACCAAAAAGGCATAATTTTTTAAGGGTTCAGGCATGAAATCTTCGATCCGGAATAGCATCACTGGCGGTGACTCCAATCTAACTACATATTTCTCAACTTAAAGTCAAATTTAATGCTTTATTTCTTCTAATTTAGACTAAAAGTTAATTTGTTGCCAAAAGTCGCGTCTAAAATGTTTTATTGCTAAGGGCCAATAGAAATAACTGAAGTATGATTGACGTGCCACCTATCGGGTCCAAAAGTATCCTATCCTTCAAACTGGAACCAACCATACGCAACAACAAATTTACATGGAAATCGCCTGAGTGGCTTTGGAGATCGAAAACATTACCTAATGAGTCTAAAAGAATGTTATCTTTTAAGTCTTGCTAAACCTTAAATACGTCAATATGAACAAAACCAAAAAGTTTCATGAAAATTGGCCCATCAGTTATTGAGATATAAAGTCATCGAGTTTCACACCGAAGGAATTATATTTATAAATTATTATTATTGTATTATTACCTATGTATATTTTAGAAGTTAATTGAGTTTAAGTTAAAAACGAAACGTGTGCCTACAGCGCCACCTGTTGAGAATTTTATGATTTTTTATAAACCATCTCTGATTTAAGACGAACAAAACTAACGCACATATCTACCTATTTCCTTCTATACATTTAGAGACACAGGAATCTCAATTTTGACTTCGGTGAAAGGGTTGTAGGGTCAACAAAGCAAGGCAGGCATGCTTGTTTAAGCCTGTGCTTAGCTCGTCGGTGGAGTGGGATCTTCTGCTTGGCTTGCGGACTACAGTACTTTTATATGCCTGAATTTTGATGCGAAAATTTTAAAATTTGCTGGTATTAAAGGGATGGAAGAAAATAGGGAAAGGATTAACTCTAAAAGAAATATTTGCTACTTTAAGAGCTAAGAAGAAAACTAACAAAACCTATCAACTTGGTTGGTAAGCCTTCTCCCATCTGTATCCACACCAGTACCGAAAGGTACTCCCCATACCTAACCCTACACACGAATGAGCAGAGTAGCATGTACGTGAACACTCAAAACGCTCAACTACTCCTGTTGCCTGTCATCATTGTCCTCGTCATCTCAATCACACATACATTTCAACTTACTCACACATCCTACTGCAAGGATATCCCTGCAAACCAAAAGTCAGTAGTTTATCAAAAACACAACTACAGATAAACATGATGTTGTGAATGTGTTTGTGTTTTCTTGGAGTATTAGTATTTGGATTTATGTACTCTGCAAACTTTCAATCTTGTCAGTTTTTTGTTGTTGTTATCCTTCATAATCCAATTGGGATTTCTGCCTGGACAATTAAGAATCGCGACCGATGTCTAGACACTTTCCAAAATATGCAAAAGCAGATGCAAAATGCAATGTGTTGAAAGAAATCGAATCATTTTGACTTTCAGTGCGTGCTAGATGGCCGAGCAGGTAAGAGATCGCTGAACGCGTTAACTTTGTGTAGAAAAATGTTAATAATAGTTTTTTATTATAGTTTGAAGGCACCATCAGAAGCAAAGTACTTCCTTTGCACTGCTTTTGACTCCCTTTTACGTAGGCACGATGTACATCTTTAGTACTTCCTTTTACGTAGGAGCAAAGTACTTATTAAGTACTCCCTTTTACGTAGGCACGATGTACATCTTAAGTACTTCCTTTTACGTAGGAACAAAGTACTTATAAAGTACTCCCTTTTACGTAGAAACAGAGGTTCAAGGCAGTAGTTTTTTCAATATGTTAGAAAGGGATGGGTGCTTCACGTATTCTCATATACGGTAGGTATATAACTGAGTATTTGCCCGAGCGCCTATCCTTTTTCAGTGGAAAGAAAGTACTTTTTGTCCGTACATGTTTCAGTAGGTATTTCGGTACTTCTGCGTTTGCAGGGATCCTGAAAATTCTTGACAAAAAAAATGATGGATTTCAACACCATCAAACAAATCAACGTAGGTATCTACTCCATTTCAAAAAGTCACTTAATTTAACATAGTAAACTACTTATTTTATTAGGTACAACGTACAAGGTACAAGTCTATATTGATTGTTTCTGTTGCTGCCAGCAAGCCGTAATTCGACAATTAGCTTCATGTATAATTTCCTTACTTTAGAGTTGATGGCAACGTAAGTAAAACCGAAGTTGTGCATGTACTCTGTTCAAATCACATTACATACCTACATAATAATGGAATTAATAGAAAACATTTTCTTCAATAGAAAAATTGTTTTAATTTATTAGATTTAAAAAAATTATCGATTTGAAAAATCTTGAAATTTGATGAATTTGAGGTAAAAAGTCTTGTACATATTTTGGAGCTCAAAAATCTTGAAAAAAAAAAGATATATCTTGTAATCTGGCATCGCTGAGTACAGCATCACTTCAGGTTTCAAGATTCACAATACAAAAAGATACCGAAGAAAATCCAACCCCTCTACGGCATGAATGAATCACCATTCGCCAGCCAGCCAACGCAAAATAAAAGAAAACAAAAAATATATCAAGGAACGTTGTGCCTCTGGCCTCTGCGGCTGCGCTCTGCCTTGCCTTACTCTTGTGGCTGTGGATTCTTTATGTTTTTTGTACAGCTGGTCTTTTATCGACCACCAAAATTTATCTTCCCATACAGTTCACACTCAATTTTAGCATTAAATGCATACGAATACCGTATAGATTTGCAGCAAACGGAACACTTTAGAAGTACCTCGTTTCTTGCGTAGGTTTACTTCAGTATCTTTGCTCTATGAGAGTTTGATACAAATGTTTGGAATGGCCTCTCAAAAGAGAATTTAATTTCCTCGAGGGCCAAATAAATATTTAATTATTATTATATTGTAGATTGTAGAAACAGAAAATAGTTTGCGTAAGCAGGCCAGGGCTGCCGGTTCATATTTTCGTTAGGGAGGGAGTATAATACATTTTTTGGGGAGTACAGAACAAAATAAAAGTAATATAAATATTTAGTCAATAGTTTTTCAATTGGGACAGGTCGCTTTAGACAGCCTATGGCGGCTATGTTGTTTTGGTGGCGTCTGTCTAATCTGATGCCGAAACAACGCCATAAGACTTTATTATCAAAATGAGTGTTCGTCAGCGCAATCAACAATAAGTTTGTTTTACACCGTTTCAACATCTACCTTTCCTCAATGAATTTGCAGGATCCGCAATTGTTGCAATTGTTTGTAACGACACGAATGTAACAAAATCAACAATGGCAAAAAAATTTTAATAAAACATCCAGAAAGTAAAATTAGTCTTCCAATTTACTGGATAGAGAAATGTCAAGGCATGTGAAAATACATAGTTAAATCTGAAATTAATAATAGGAGTACAATTTGTCTTTGAGGAGTACGGGAGTACAGCAGACGAAAAAGGAGTATAATACTCCTATTGTAGACTTTCGGTAGCACTGAAGCAGGCAGCTTTTGGTTTACGAATGAATTGAATATTGAAGATATAGTTCACGAAAAGGCGCGAATTAAAACACTTGTTTCTTACTTTTAAAATTAAACAATATTTATTTGGAACTATGTCCTTTATTATTGAAATACTTTTTACTAATTCTAAAAGGAGCTTAAGGCTACTATGTAGTTACAATAAGACTGTTGATAAATTCATCATACAGTCGTATTTATATACTTTTCTTATCTATCTACAAGGAGACCCAAGCGTACAATCGTCTTGCTTGATAATGAAGAAGAGATAATATTCCAACATTGTATACAAACGATATTATCTCTTTTACATATGTTATCATTGTAGCGTTGTGTGCAAGACTGTACTAGAGACTAAAGATATCATTGAATACAAATAATGTTATCTTTTTTCTCAATATGTCTTGCTATGGATACTTAACTCCCCCCCTTGTTAAACGAAATCGTCCCGATTTTTCGACGCTATTTTTAACATTTCTCTTTCATAAGTTTTGTTATATGCGTCAATCTTTTTTTGTTTTTGACGATCTGTTATACATTGTATAGTTTTTATCATTACGTACGTAAATGCTAGAATAACAATCAGTGTTACAATTGTGTATATAGTTGATAATATCGGTTTTTCTTCAAAAGGAATAATTAGTTTTTTTAAAGTATCTATGTTATCGAATTTGTACATTGTATCTTCTTTAATTATTTGGTCGATGTAAGACTCTGAATTATGATTTCTTAATATAACTTCTTTAATTTGCTTATGCATGTTTTTGTATATTTTATCGTCTAGATTTATAGTATTTTCATAAGTAACTAAGTTTATACCATTAATTGTTTGATTATTTAACTTATGCTTACCGCTTAATAACATAACACCGGATTCAATTTCTAAGTCGTAATCGTATTCTTGTTTAATGTTGCATTTTGAAGTTATATTCTTTAAAAGTGGAATAAGACAATTTTCTTCTTCAAAGTTAATTTCACAAATGTTTTTACTTAGATGATTTTGACAATTTCTTGTTCTTAAATAAGTTTGGTTACATAAGGCAATTGTTTTATCTGTAATGATTTTTCCATGTTTTGAATTTAAAGGTGTTACTTTATACAATTTACATGATTTAATTAGAACTGGATATTTATATATTGTGATGAAGAATTCATCAGTTCTAGCTAATAATATTTTAGAGTACTCAAGTATATTTATTATGGGTACTTGAATTATTTCATGTTGAATAATATTTTTAATGTCATCTAAGTCTAGGCTTTCTGATAAATATTCATTATTTTTTGCTGCATTAATTGTTCTGGTCAATAATAATAATTGTTCGTACACTTGTTCTATTACTAAATGTTCTTTAAGGCTCTGACCTTCGAATTGTTGCAAAATTTGTTCAAATCTAGAATTTATAGTTTTTTGTTTATTATTGTTTTCTATGAGATTATTTATACTCGTTTCTATGTTAACTAAGTCATAATGGTCAGGATTACCAAACACATATTTGAAAGCTGTTCCTAAAAAGTTAATTGATCTAGTATGCCTAGTATGTTCTTGTAATTGGTCTGCTAAATTCTTAATTTTACTTAACCAAATTTTTTCTTCTTGTGTAGGTTGATATTTACTAGTTACGATATTTACGTAAGGTTGAAATATCGAAGTCAGGTTGGTGGCATGTAACAAATAAGTTTGTTCTTTGAATAAATACACGTCATCTGTTTGCGTAAGTATAAACTTCTTGTTTAGTAACTCAGTTATTTGAACGTTTCCTTGCCCTTCTTGACTCTGTACAATTCCTAGTAATGTTAGGAATATTAATATTTTCGTCATCTGAAAAATGATAATTCTTTATGTTATCCTTGTGAATTTTTATTCCTTCTTTAGAGATTACAGTGTCTCCTTTATCTTCTTCTACTATTCTTGTTATGTATCTGGCGTTAGATTTCTTTCTAAGACCTGTGATTCTTACCATTATCTTATCTCCTTTTTTATACTCTCTGTGTCGAGTTCCTTTATTTAGACGTTCGATCACTTTTTTGGATGCTGAGTTTAGTTTATTTATTATAATTTCACTATTGCTATATTTATTTTGATTAAAGAAAATGTCTCTAGGTTTCAAACCGGTAACTGAGTGTATAGAATTATTTAATTCACGCACTGTTCTAAATATTTCTTCGATAAGTCTTGTTTTATTCTGAATTGTGAATATTCTAGACAGTTCAGTTATTGTACCGTTTACACGTTCTACCTGACCGTTCGCTGTCGATCTGTATACTGGAGTTTCTACTTTAGTTATGTTGTATTTCAAACACATTTGGTTCACCATTTCTGTTTTGAATCCCTTCTCGTTATCTGTCATGAGTCGTTCACATTTTGGGAAATAATTAGATAAGACCTCTTCCATAACGTCGTACAGTCTGTTTTGAGTTTCGATTTCCCGAAGGATTGTATATTTAGAATACTTATCTACTGTTACAAGGAAAGTATACTTGTCGTTGAAGTATATGTCCATATGAATGTGTGTTCCCACATGTGTTGGTATTTCTGAATTATTCAGAGGTTCTCTGATAGGTTTTCTTTCATATTTTCCAAATAGACATGCTATGCATTTTCTGTTGAAACTCTTTGCTTGTTTATTTAGATCGGGCCAGTAATATTTCTCTGAGATTTCTTGTATATTGTTACGTAACCCTCGGTGTGCTCTTTCGTGAGTTACCCTTACAAGTTTTAGTTGTTCCTCCAAATTTGTCACGTCTTGAAGTTTTCTTGGTGTGAATATAAATCTTACTAGTGGGAATTCTTTTTTTATGTTTTCACCATATTTGTATATGTTTTCAAATTTCGTATGCAAAGCTACAATCTTTTGGGGTTGTATAACTTCTTTCATCTGCCTTAGTAAAGAGTCTTTGTCCTTAAACTTTATTATGAGTCTTATTTTGTTACTAAAATAGATTTGTGTTTCGATATTATTTGTTATATCTTCAATAAGTTCGAACTGTGCAGTGTATGCATTAAAAGGCTGATTCACAGTTTTTATTATATCATTAGAAGAACTTTCAGCTGAATGTGCTGTTTCTATGGTAGAAGTATTTATGCGTTGACGTGATAATGCGTCAGCTACAAGATTTAGGTTTCCTGGTTTATAAACTAATTTTGCTCCAAAGTCTTCAATGATTCCCTTCCAACGTTTCAGCTTTGTGTTGGGATTTTTTTCTGATACAGAATATATAAGGCTCTGGTGATCGGTATATATGGTTAAGTCTGCTATACCATATATGTAGTTTCTGAGTTTTTGTAAGGACCATATGATCGCTAATAGCTCTTTCTCGTTTGTGCTATAGTTCTCTTCTGTCTTACTCAGTGTTCTTGACAAGAAGTGTATAGGTTGCTTATTCTGACTTAGTACGGCTCCAATAGCTATGTTGGATGCATCAGTAGTAAGCTCGAATGGTTTACTATAATCCGGTTGAAAAAGTTCGACTTGTTCTTTCAAATAATTTTTTAAAATTCTAATCGCTTCTAATGCTGAATCATTCAGATTTAACTTAATATTTTTACTTTGTTTTTTGTTTACTTTACCGTTATCTCCTCGTAAATATAATGTCAGGGGCTTGGCTATGCTTGCGTATCCTTTTATAAACTTACGATAGTAACCTGTAAGACCTAAAAATCCTCTCAAATCCTTTACCGTTTGTGGGACTGGAAAATTTTCTATAGCTGCTATTTTCTCAGGGTTCGTAGTGATTCTACCATGTCTGATTATGTGACCTAAGTATTCTACTTCTTCTTGAAAAAACTTACTTTTCTCATCAGATATTTTTAATGTGGCTTTATTGAGTACGTCGAATACTTGACTTATGTGCTGTATATGTTCTTCCTCAGATGAAGAATATATCAATACGTCATCAATGTAAACGTGTACGAATTTACCTACAAAGTCTCTCAAAATGTCGTCCACGCATCTCTGAAATATGCTTGGTGCATTTTTGAGCCCGAAAGGCATTCGTTTAAAATGATATTTTGCGCCATTTATAGCAAAAGCTGTTTTTTCTTTATCATCTGTTTTGATTTTAATTTGGTGGAAACCTGACTCCAAATCTAATGTTGTAAAGTACTTGGCTTTACCTAAATTTTGAATTGTCATGTTGACATCCGGAATGGGGTATCTGTCTGTTACAGTGTGAACGTTAAGTTTTTGGAAATCAACAACCATGCGCCGTTTTGGTTTTCCTTTTTCGTCCAAACCTTTTTTAGGTACTGTCCATATGGGACTGTTATAAGGACTATGGCTTTTTTCTATTATATCGTCATGTAAGAGTTTCTGTATTTCTTTGTTTACGAATTCGTTATCTGCTATGGGATATGGATATTGTTTAACATAAACCGGATTATCATTGGTCGTCCTAATGCTTGCTTCTATAGTATCTGTAAAGGGTAACGGTCCTATGCTGTTATTAATCTTCATCAGTCTATCTATGTCTGCTTTATAAATATTATTTTCCCCAATTATGTAATTAATTTTCTGAATAGATTCGACACTGCTTATGGTAGTTAGAGTCATATTACTGAAATTTATTTCCGCGTTTAGAACTTTAAGTCCTTCATATCCTAATATCATATCAAAAGACTGAATATCCTCTAATTCAAAAAATGTTATATTTTTCTTTAATATCCTAACTACTTTCTTTGTATCTACCATAGAATAACCATGCATTGTTTTTATTTTTATAGGTTTAATTTTAATTTTTTCGCTAGAATCGCATTTTCTATTAATGTAATTATGGGTTGCACCAGTATCAATAAGAATTTTATAAATTTCCTTAGAAATAGTACTAGTTAAATTTAAGCAGGGCAACCCGTCTACTAGTTTAAATGATCTATTCTTATGTTATTATTTACCATACATTCCGTTTCATCTGCTTCTGCATATGTACTGCTGACATCGTCTCTGCGTTGTTGTCGGGAGTTATTTACTCTCTGCTGCTTGAAGTTCTGCTGATAAGATCGTTGCGGTCTGTTGTGTGTGTTGAAACTCCCGCTGTGTTCACGTTTCGCTGGTGGATTATATACATCGGGTTTGTATTGATTCCAATTTTGTCGCTGTGCATGTACAATTTGTCTCGAGTTTATCTCCATCGGCTGTGGTCCTTGATTGTGTTGCTGCATATTATCGTATTGCTTCTGGGGTTGATAATTCGTTGTTTGGCTCGAATAATTTGGTCTTCTTTCGTTTCTGCGTTCATGTGGCATATTTTTGTGGTGCTTATCTTGAGTGAGATGTAAATGCCTGTGCACATTATCATGTTCTATTCTGCGAGCAATTGCGAATGCGTGTTCTAGATCATTTATTGTAGCTGAATATAATGATCCTCTTGTAAAGTTGTCACTCATACCATCAATGAATATACGAACTGCGTCGTCGTTAGCATTTTTAATTAGTCTGTCGATTATATTCGGCGGATCACCTGACATAGTGATTTTTGATATTATTAAATTGAGATTTTTATTTATCTCGTCGTGGTATTCAGACAGTGTGCTTCTTTTTTGCGTGATGGCTTTCATCATGTCTTGTAGCACGTATAGAGGTTCTTGATTAGAGTACGTATAATCTAATCTGTTACGTATCGCCTCAAAATTAAAAATTGTGTTATAACTGGTTAACACATTCGCGGCTGCACCCTGTATTTTACTTTTCACTATAGTCAATGCTGCTGCGTACTTACTGTGTGTTTTGAAGTTTTTAATGCTGTCCATTAATCTGGATGCTTCTTCGCGCCACGACCGATAATTTGATTGATCGCCGTTGAAAATAGGTAGGCTTTTAAATGCGTCTAACTGTATTTCACTACCATCTGTATATGTGGTTCTTATTTCCTCTAGCACAGGTATGTTTGGTACTATGCCTAATCCAGATTTTACTTCATTTAGTTTTGTTTCTAAATTAGTGTTTATTTGATTTTGGTTAGTTATTATTGCTGCTAACCTTGCATT
This sequence comes from Cheilosia vernalis, assembly GCA_949126925.1. NCBI lineage: Eukaryota > Metazoa > Arthropoda > Insecta > Diptera > Syrphidae > Cheilosia > Cheilosia vernalis. The sequence continues at coordinate 460,700 of OX421358.1, read as the reverse complement.
CTCTGTGCGTGTGTGCTCTAGGGTTTGTGTTACTGTGTTGCTCCTGGTTTCTAAAGCTTCTAATCTTGCCATTAATACTGCGAGTTGTTCCATTTTGAACTCGTGTCTGTTGTCGTCGAATTTGTGTGTTTTTTTCCTCCACATATACACTTTCACTGAATTGCTTTGCTGCTTCGTACGAAGAAGCTATATTTGTACCTGCTATGCTAGGTAATTCTTGTAACCGGTAACGCGAGTGTTCTGTTTATACTAGATTTCACTACTTGTTCCCGAGGTCCGCTCGATTGAAGTTAAAAAGTATATTTAACCTCCTGGCAGGATCGCCAATTAAAACACTTGTTTCTTACTTTTAAAATTAAACAATATTTATTTGGAACTATGTCCTTTATTATTGAAATACTTTTTACTAATTCTAAAAGGAGCTTAAGGCTACTATGTAGTTACAATAAGACTGTTGATAAATTCATCATACAGTCGTATTTATATACTTTTCTTATCTATCTACAAGGAGACCCAAGCGTACAATCGTCTTGCTTGATAATGAAGAAGAGATAATATTCCAACATTGTATACAAACGATATTATCTCTTTTACATATGTTATCATTGTAGCGTTGTGTGCAAGACTGTACTAGAGACTAAAGATATCATTGAATACAAATAATGTTATCTTTTTTCTCAATATGTCTTGCTATGGATACTTAACTCGCGCTAGTTTTGGTTTTTGGACAGGGGAAAAAGACCTCTGCCGCACTTTTTCTAGAATTATGTTTGCAGTTCCGAATTCCGATAGGACGAAACAATCATCTCAGGCAGGAATGCAAGATGGAAAATGTCATTTTCGAAATGTACTGAAATGGAGCCAATTGTATTGAAAACAATTTTTTGCGTATGTGAGAAAGTGAGTTAAAAATATTTTATTTTATAAAGCTGTGTGACCATTTAATTTTTGAAATCATGCTTAATTCAGCATTATATAGCATTTTTTTTTTATAAAAATATATTTATTTCAATCAATTCAAAACCTGCTAAAAACTCAAAAAAATTACCTTTTCAGAAAAAAAAAAGAAAGATATTTCATATTTCAAAAAAATCACTTCGTTCGTGACGCGTATTAAGCGGCCCATAGACAGCACACTTGTGTGCAACACCGGTGTAGGTGTGCGGAAATGTGTGCTGTGTGTGGTCTGGTAAATCATATTCCAATCAAAATTAAAAACATATCATTAGGTCAAAAACAGAAACTGCTACTAGGTACGCTTGTCCTGTACTCAAAAATCAAGTGAAATCAAGTGATATAACTGCCACATGAGATGAATATCCAAAAGAGGATTTTGTTTTCTTGTATAATAGTATCGAGAAAGTTTCGTTCGACCCAGTCGTGCACTTTATTTCTAATGCTTTAAACTTTCTAACGGATTGAACAACAAACGCAACAAATTTCACTACAAACAACTACAAACTAGTGTCTATGGAACTGGAATTCACGTTTTTCATTCTAGAAAAAGTGCGGGCTAACGTGAAGGTTAAATGTTTTGTTTTTTTTTGGCACTCTTCAGCCGAACTTATAAGAAAGGGAATGAAGTTTGACTAAATTTGACTGGATGTGTTCGAAATTCGAATCCATTATCGTTAAGGAACAGGGCTGTGGAAAGTGATTTTTTATAGCATAATATTTGTGGTCTCCATGGGGAATTTTCATAGTGTGATATATTGCAAGCTATAAAATAATGCTCGTGGAGACATCGGGGACAGCGTTTTCACTACATTTTTCGCCCACAAAAAGTCACTACCAAAATTCGTTTAATATTCACAAAACACTACAATTTCAAAATTTCAGAAAATATGTATCTATAATCTATAAATATAATAAAATTGTAGCCGTTTTCATATGTTCGCGGTTGGCGTGAAAACTACTGTACAGATTTTGATGAAACTTTTTTTGAAATGTTAGTTAAGATTTTGAGAAACACATAGGCTATTCCTTTCATTGTCAAGCCTATTTTTTGGGAGCGTTTTTGACCAAAATGTGTTTTTTTTCCTGACTTTACTGCCTTTAAGTCACCATTACTCAAACAATTCTTAATCAATGCAAACAAAATAAAATCCTTAGGAGAGCCAACATTTTCGCAGTTATTTCAAGCTATCAATCAGCTTTCTATGTACTCTAGAAGCTGAGCTACAACCTAAAATATAACACGAAAAAAATAAATTTATTTTCTCAAATCGAACTTTATCAGCAGCCGCGGTTCTTGATCGTTGTTCTGCTTTGGGGTGGTTGGGTGGCGCACATCGCACAAGCACGTTCATGTAAAAAAAAAACTGCGTGGTGTTTTCTCCGAATTAAGTGAAACGAAAGAGAGGTATGCGACATGAATGGGTATGTAAAATGTAATCAACAACGACAATGTGTTTCTGAGGAAATGCGCAGGTGGCTGATGACGTGCGCTGATGGACGTACAATCGTACATATGGTGGTGCTGGTGTATATAGAAATTGTTATAGTACCTAAGTAATGACGATTTATATGAATTATGTTTTTTGATTTATTGTTGGTGTGGACTGTGGATACAAATTTCCACTAAGGCTTTTGTTTTAGTGGCTGTTTTGTAATTACCTACGTTGATACCTACAGTTAGGAAGTGGAACTTTGGTACTTACACTGTTGAATTCAATTTTCTTAAATTAGTGTTTTAGGTACCTAAATAGATTTGTTTGATTTATTGTTTCACATTGACAATAGGCCTGTTTTTTGAGCTTCGATCACAGCAAAGCAAAGTTAAGTGGGATTTTCAGCACGCAATTACAACAACTATTGCGAGTCTCGAAGTGTCAAGTATAGCGTAGATCGTAGAAGCTCAAAAAAACACGGCTAATGTTCACCGCTTTGTTTTAGCTAGAGTGTTGATTTTAAACAAATATGCCGTCGAGAAAACAGTCAAATCTTTCTCGAAGCTCAACAAGATCTGGAAATATGAGACGAGTTAGATCACAGAAAACGGATGAAAAATATCAGACCACATCGTTGCAGAGAAACACATAGGTATGCTTCGTAGGTAAATTAAATCAGAAGTGGATTTTTACACAAAAGCAATTAATTATGCCTAATTTGTTGGTATCGGTGGTATGACTCAGGCCTGTGACGTTGTGCACCGCGGATGTAGACCTCACCAACGACTGTTTCTTGCACGGTCAATTATACGTGTCTCTTTCCCGAGTCTGCGAAAGTAAAAATGCATATGTGTATGCTCCAGGCAACAGAACCTCAAATAGGTATTGTACTTCAAGAAGCTTTGTAAAAAAATGATCATACAAAATATAATCACCTCATGTATTGAAACTTAATTATTATTATCTCTTTTATTGGAAGTTACACAGTCTCACGCCGCGTACGAAGTTGCGGGCACAGCTAGTATATAAATATAAAATCATACATATAAATATAAAATCATAAATTAAAATTGCATACCTACTTGAAAAAGTTGACGTTTCCATTTCAAATTATCAAAAGAAGAGGCAGGCGCATCAAGAAATATCTGTTTAGCTAATGCACTCCTGTATGTATGCAATACCAAATCGGAATCAGATATCACAACCAGATATTTAAGCTGGTACCTATTAAAAATATGCAACACACTTAAAACCTTACGTATACGCACCCAAGTACGAACTTCACTTTATGGGAAAGCGCAAGGTTTTTCGAAAACAAATTCACATTGCGGCAAATAGATTTGAATATTCTGACGTGGCTCCTTGATAGAATTCATATTTGCTTTTCATACCTTGTATGGTTTTAAAAGTATAAAAATATAAACAGACCTTTGTCCTCCGTTCCATTGTGCGGTATTGAAAGTCAAATTATTTTCGCACGTATTTTCGGAAATTGTTCACACGACCAATATTATGCTCTGCTGTGAAGAGGTGTTGTTTTTATCTACATGACTTTTATCACCTCATTGTCATTCTGAATAAAGTGCGAGAGAGCAAGCTTCTGTGAACATAGACAAAATTAACTTAAAACGCCGTACACGTCCTTCAGAAGCGTAAACACACAAGCTCGCTCCTGTATATCCTTGTTTCAATTTCAGAAGACATGCAACTCGAAGCAAAGTACAAACGAATATAAAAAAAGTTGAAGATTTTACTTGGAAGAGCAAGCATTTTACTTGCATAGCAAAATCGTTCGAGTATAAGCGACTTGAGTAGTATATAGACGAACATAAAGGCAATCTTGCTGATTGCAGTTCCCGTCGTCGCGCATCATCTCTTCATCTTCACTTGCAGAACTATCCATACAGCAAGGTAATTCCTATATGTTATCACTAAGGAAGTGGGTGCACTAATACAAATCCTCATGATATGCTTCTAGGTAGAAAATAAATGGAACATTCGCTTCAAATAGGATTTTCTATTAGCCATCAAATTCTGTTGTGTATTGCTGCCAGTCACAAAATGCAAAGGATGCGATGCTGCAGAGATGCTTCATGCTTCCAAGTTATACATAAGTACTATATCCGCAGACCGCAGTAGAGAAATAGGCAATCAATGCTCAAAGGTAATTTTGACACACAGTGTTTAAGAATCCATTAAGTAGTTTTGGCCGCAGTCTCTTACGGCTTCTTGTTACTCGGTTATTTGAATAACATTTACGTTCAACGGGATCAAAGCTATTACAAAGAATAATTAATAATACTATTCCTGAATTAATGTATAAATATTTTTAATACTTTTAGCCGTTAAGCGAGGGAGGTTGTATTCCATTTCCGCGTCAACTAGTAGGTCACGCAATTGGTTAATTACCCATACTAGGTACCTACATACACTAATTTGTGTTTCCTTGAAATTTAACGATAGTCATCTCAAACTTTGGGTAAATATTTTCGATAAAGTCCTAACAAAAAGGAAATTGAAATAAACTCCAACATTAATAAATTTTCTATAAACAGCCTGAAACCTTTTGGATATTCTTGAGTGTGTGTTAATTACACAATTGAGTTTTGAGTACATAGGGTAACCTTTAACCGCTCAAATTCTATTCAGCGATGTTGAGGTTTCGGAAGTTCATTATGCAAACAAATCCTTTTGCTTGCATCTACCCAACACGTGTGCAATTAAAAATACGTGTGCCATACTTAACAACTTCGTTTCACAAAGCCCAGAAAATAACTAAGATATAGAGAAAATCAAAACAAAACTTCGAACAGTTGCCATCCCTCTTATTACTCGTAGTGCTTGTTATTATTTACGGCTGATGCCAAATCCTCGAATCTTCAAACGCAAACAAAAGGCCATCATGCCACAACCATGACCATTTATCTAAAACTGTTGATGGAATTCGAAAATGCTTTATAGGTATGCTGTATGCGATTTGTGCGAGAACATTTCACTTATTTGCTCGGATGAATTCTAGGTAAATTGTGTCGTTACCACCTTCCGTAGACCACACCACTCTTCACCAGGACAAAAGAAGAAAACAATTTTTTATTGGGTTTTATTTCATGCTGTTGTTTTGTTTTGGTTCGGTTTTCCTAACTTCATTTTAGGGAGAGAGTATGGATTTTCTTTTCTTTTTCTATTTCTGAATGCGAATAAAAAAGCATGATGACGGTTGTATAAAGACGATGACTGGCGCGATGCGAGTCTATTATAACTGAAAGCAATGTGGGTGAGGATGGGATGCGAATACGATGACCTGACAGCTGCTGATTGTTATATTTTTATTGCCAGCCTTACGAAGAGGAATCAGCCTTCCTTGAGCGAAAATGCCTGCCATTTATCGGTATTTTATTTGATTCCCATATGGGACTACATTGCAGAAAAGGGTTCTTGGAATTACTTATATGGTTATTTTATTGAATTTGATTGGTTATTCCTCTTTGTTCTCCACTTTCGAATATAATTTTTTGACAAAAGATATGCTAAATGCTACTCATAGCCGTAAGGCTTTTGTTGTGGATGACAAAGAAGCATAATACGCACAACACTTTCCATTCTGTAGGTAACCTATCCTGAAGCGTTCAGTGTGAAAAAATTGAGCCGCAGGGAATGCTGGTGGTGTTATCGCAGGCAAAAAGCTAATGTGAGCAACATCCTCGTATTGAAATCTACTGATTTAGTTCTTTTCTTAGATTTTCTTTTACAAAGAAAACTGTTCGGTTATTGAAAGTAAGCTGTAGCTTTGTACTGTTTTTAAATATTGTTACAAGAACAAATAAAACTTAAGAAACTTTGTCAATCAAATTCTCAGAAAAAAATAATGTATTAACTGAATAGTCTGAGGCTGCGATTTAGTAAAAATAATGTTAGACCTACACAGGAACTTTAACGAAGTATTTAATGTGTATATACTTACTCATAAACTAATTAAAGCGCTTCGAGCCCCACTTAAGTCCGAAACCCACAGGTGAATTCATATTTGTTCTTCGAAGTATTTTACAAAATATTCTTTTAAGTAATGATTGCATATTCAATCTATATTGAGTACACAAAAAATGTAATACAGTATTGAATGTTCATGAATAAAACAATCTTTCTTGTAAAAGCTCTTTTTTTCTAATTAATTAACAAAAAATGACACCAAAAATACGTGATGGCAAGTGTTGTCGGATAAGTATTTTACATTGTAGAGAAAATGCAAGATTTGTGTAGGTACCTCAAGTTTCTAAATCCCTCTGCTAAACTGCTTTTCAGGATGTACATATATGAAAAAAAAAAAAAAACAATTTTATGTGCAATAAATATTAATAAAAATATACCTACGTATTTTTATAAATTTTAGATTACATCTATTGACAATACGGGAATACGTTTTCGCATTTTGTTTGACACATTCTACATTGTGTAATTTACTGAAACATTTTTGCCACATCATAAGCGCTATAGAATTGATAAGAGATCCCACGTTTCCAAGTACGTGCTAATGGTCAATTTAAGCGATAAATGTTCACACAATCCCCGAAACCTACATTAAGCCTTTCAGTTTCCCCAGTTGGGTGGATATAAAGCAACATAGGTTTTCGGTTTTTGGGCTCACTGTCGGAATACTTCGAAAATGGTATAGTACGATTTCAATATTTGATTGCGCGTATGAATAATATTTTTTTTTTGCATTACTAGTACCTACGTATTCAATTTGGTGGTATAGAAGATGTTTGGCATTGAAGTACTCCGCATTTAAAAATAAACTTGCGTTCTTTTGCGATGATGATATCTTTAGGTAGGTATAGTATAGAGACACCTTTTTTCTGCAAAGGCACTTTTACTTTTTCCGTTGCCGAACATTCACCCCTATCGAGGTATTCGTTCGGAAAAAATTCCGATACGAAAGTCAAATCCGATAGGAACTAAAATTGCGTTCGAAGTATCCGTTTCGGAACAAAATAGAAGAAGCATATAAACGCGTTCATTTCGCATTCAAATATTCCGCAGCAATTAGTTGTCGGAGAGCTTCGGAAAAAATGTGCAATGTAGCTGTCAAAAGTAAGTGGTATAACGCGGTTCGACGCAATGCGACAGGGTGCGCTGTATGTCACCGGAGAAGTTTTCCGAAAGTCGTATCAGAACGGATACCTCGAATGGAATTTCTCTGATTTCGTACAAATTCCGTTCCGAACGGATACCTCGATAGGGGGGATTAATAGATGTCAAATTTTAAGAAAAAGAAAAAAAAAACACATAGGAGGATAGTGAAGAAGTTATGACAAGTGAAGCAAATATATAATACAATTTGGAAAATTTGCCTTTCCCACAAACCAGGGCTCTCATCGCGTAACTTTTGAAACGATAGTCGTCGAAACGATTGAACACAACGATATCGTTTTTAGTGTGCTTCATATAACATCATCGTCGGATCGTTCAATCGAATCGTTCATCGTTTTCATTTTGAACAGTTTGAACATGACTGTAAACAAACTCCGACAGCTAAAAAATCAAAAAAATGTATGGAAATGGTTTTTTTTCTTGAATTTGTTTATTTTTCTGTGTTTTTTTATTGATTTACATTGATTTTGGCCCATTTTATTCACTTCGAGTGAATGAGGCATTTAATGCAGATGGAGAGGTAGTAAGAAATAAGGCAAGTGAAATGTGAAGTGAAAGTGTACGCGTATACGCAGATAGCCAAAAGTTTGTAGGAACCAACCACAGCCCAATGGAATATGCTAAAGTGTGCACACCACAGATGTGGTAGGCCAGAAGAATTATTGCTTTTTCGAAATATAGATTTGTATTTATTAAATCAATCAAAACGCCAACAAATTTCTTGCATTTTTTGGAACAGATGAGAATTTTTATTGCTTAGGATCCAGTTGCAAGACAAAAAATACAAAACAAAACTCAACCCATTTTTTTTGCAAGGATTTCATTCTTTCACAACTCGGATAAGAGCGAGTCACCTCCAAAGAGAACAAAAGTGTGTTTTCCTTTAAATATTTTGCTATACTTTTCTCCAAAACTGAAATTCCCTATTCAAAACTGAAAATATGGACCAAAAACGATGAAGCGATTGCAAAATAGCTGTCGTTCAATCGAATCGTTTCGACGAGGGTTTTTGACGCTTGAATTAGTAACGTGAAGCAACAAAAAACGATGATCGTCCAATCGTTAGGACGATTATCGTTGTTTGGTTGTTACACGAAGTTGAAGTATCGTCGAGACGATGTCGTTCGATCGTTTTGTGCTTACGCGATTAGGGCCCAGGTATATAAACATTAAACGCAATGACAGGAACCTAGTAACATACGTACTACGTACATAATTAAAGCTTACCATATTACACTTCCCTGGCCAAAGTCTAAGTGCGTATGAACTTAAACGACAGAAATCAATCATTACGGACCTAACCTTGAGAGTTAGAGAGTGAAATTATTATTCAGAAATTCATATGTTTTATATTAAGCAAGATTAAAAAGGTAATGTTATTTTTTTTTGTAAGTAGGTATTTCTGGGAAACGCTACTTATCTGTTTTCATTAGACACTCTTGTACCCGAGCGCACCTTACGAAGCTTTACTTAGACTCGCCCTTCATAAATTGCTTATCAGTCACCCCACCCAAAACTTTTATTTTTTTTATGTTGTTTAAGTCAATGATGTGGCATTCAACTGTATTTTTATTACACATGTATATAAAAGTAAAAAAACGTCACTTACTTTTCTTATGTTCTTTTTATGAATAGTGGACAAATTATAAATCATAAAACTTTCTTGTATTTTGGAACCATAAGAAATAAATAATATTATATCAATCTATCTATATCGATGTTTAGAAAATGACCTTTTCCAGCAATCTCATACCTCATACAATATGTGATTGAGTACGAAGCCACTGACCGGTTTACTTTGTTTATCTTATTTAGTATTCATTTTTATTTGCTTCCAGCTTTTGACATACCTATTTTTATGGCAGCGATGAGATGGTTTGAACAGTATCAAGTATGGTCGTCGCCCTAAAATGAGCATTGGAATGTTGAATTTTTACGAGTACATATCTGTTTTTAATCACATCTAAAATGTATTAAATAAATAATTCTAACAAATTGTGTATGTGTACACTGAACTTATACACTAGAATTACAATAAATTTCAAAACTCAATTATATCTATATGTATGTAGTTATTTTTAAAGTTATACCTTTGTATATACATTCCTATAGTAGCGCCAAGAAATCTAATAAAAATGTTGTACCAGTATCCCACGGAAGCTTTGGCGCTTCAATCGTTCAATAATGAAAACTGGTTTGTGCCCTTAATTGATTTAGACGGAGCTTTAAGTTTTTATCGGTGTTTCGTCAAAACAAAAGCTATATTTGAACGAACAAAATTGATGTGATAAACAAAACAAAAGTAATATTTTTAGACTTTTTGGCATATTTGCTATTTATTATGGATTTTGTCAAGAAAATAATTTGTATTTGGACTGGTTGCCATATTTCATTTTTCCTCCCCGATCATTATCTAAGATTTGTTTGCCAAGTATCTAGATCCGTCAACATAGCAATGTAGTATTTTCAGCTGCTATAGAAGTACATATTTAGATTATGAGCCGGGAGAGCCTTCGAGGGGCTCTGGCACTGCGGCTTCTTATCTTAAAGGAGCCTATTGTGTTGGTGCATAAAACATAAACATGTAGGTGGATATTCAATTGCAAGATGCAGACGCTACTTCTATATTATTATTAATGTTTCGTATTTAACTGCAAACACTAAATTGTACTTGTGTTTGTTTTTCCAACTAATTTACGATGACTTTAGTCTTTGGTGGATTCCAAAGATCAGTTGCATTTCATTCTTTGCATGGGTGTTGGAGCATGAGCGATGGAGGGAATTCTCTACGGAAAGTTGCCGCAAAGTCCGATTTGAGGATTGTTTCGACTTAGAGAGAGTCAACTGTATGGGAAAAATAAAATCTTGTGTCTAAGTTTTAATACATTTGTTCGACTTATGGAAAATTCGACTTAAAGTTTTTTTTTCCGATTCGGTGAGTTCTTCTTTGTAGGTACCTTTCTTTAACTTTAATATTCCCACTTTTAAGACTTCCCCATCAAAATTTCGAGGCATGTAAAAGTACGGTACTCCGCTAGACAAGCAGAAGATCCCATAACCCTCCGAGGAGCTAAGCACTGGCTTAAACAAGCATGCCTGCCTTGCTTTGGTGACCGGATAGTCCTTCCATCGAAGTTAAAATTGAGATTCCTGTGTCTCTAAGGTGGAAGGGTAACTAATATCGAAAGATGGTAGATTACCTGTAAAACGTTTTAAAACAATAGCATTAACGACGGCGTTAAACGACTCTATGTGCCTCAAACTCAAGACTAAAGAGCATAGTTTTGATGAAGTTGTGGTAACGAACGACAGAGCTCATACCTGAAATGCTGGCCTGAATGAGCCTTCAGGAAGTCGTAACCTGCACTGTGCATCTTCGTAGATAAAAGTAGCCTCCGATCCAGGATCGCGAAGAGGACGAAGAGACTTTAAATACCTATGTACAATATATTTATGTTCAAAAATCGCCTTCCAAGATACCAGTGTGCTCGATATACTTGTTGTCGATGCATCCCCCAAACTGATAAAACGGCTATCTTAGCTACTGCTAGATAAGCCTCGATGTGCTTTTTCATATACTTACACTTAGGTTAGAGGTAATTATCACACCCAAGTATTTATACTCTTTCACTACTTCAACGCGTACACCCTGATAGGACCATTTTTCGTTGCGAGAGTACCTTCCACCACCATTTCTCAAAATCATCATCTTTGATTTCGATAGGTTTACAGTCAAGTTCCATTGATTGCAGTAACTTTCAAGACGATTGATAACTAGCTGCATCCCATTTACTGTCTCGGACAAAAACACTATACCTATCGTCCGCAAACTTTAACGCTGGTATCCGCACACCAACAAGTTTAATCCCTCCTTCTATACTTCCTCAACTATATCATTTCTAAACAAGATGAAGAGCAATGTGCTTAAGATGCAACCTTGCTTAACACCCATTTGCGATCCGAATTCTTCAGTATGTAAGAGTGTGTGATGTCGTTGCCGACATAGCTTACAAGTGAACTGACTTCGACAGCCGTTAACCGTGGGAATAGTGAACAGAAATGAAGTGGATGAGGGGATCTGCATAAACGACAGTTGAAATTATTCGTTTTAGTGTGAAATACACTATTTGCTGATTTTGAGGTGGTCTTTCAGCCTTAAGATTTGAATCCCTAATATCAGAAACTGATTCTAAGATTTCATATTGCTTGGTTAGAAATGCGTCCAATTCTAAATTGACAAAACATTTTTAATATTTTAAATTTGTAAGAAATTCACACAACAAATACAAATCGAAACCCAACGACAAAAAATTTTCTAATGAATGAAGGAGTAAAAATCTCAACGAAAGCTTTTTTATAAGGAATAAAATTATCAAAGGCTCAAAGCTCTCAGTAATTTATTTCTCGATTTGGTATGAGTAGCGACACCTATTAGGTTACTGGTACTACTGGATTGGCGCTACTATAGGAATGTATATACAAAGGTTATACGTATCTAATTGCTTTTATTAGAAAACTAATTTGGAATTCTATTAAACTTCAAGTACTTCAAGGTACCCATTAAACATGAAATATTTTCTTTAACTTATATCACCATATCAAGTTGTTGATTTAAGTGGTGAAATGCAACGAATTCGGTTGATTTTGCAATTTTCTATCCATCATGAAAACATCTCCCATACGACGACCGATGATGTTCGGTATGCCGGTCACTACTTTAACTTTCTACTCATCGTCGAATCAATCACAAAACAATTGCTCTCGAATTTACATCCGAATAATTTCCCAATATGCGCTGGAATATGGTCCTGGAGTATGGTTTCAGTCGCATACATCTATCATCGAGTTAGTTTTGTGGACTTCAATAGCAGATTGTTGTTGCAGTCAACCCGTAAAATAACGTGGGCATCCTACTCAGAAGATCCAATTGCTTCTCTCAGCAGTAATAGAAACCGAGAACACAATTCCGTATGTTATAATTTCAGAGTACCAGGGGCGGAGGTAAACGTTTTACAAAGGGCGCCCATTAGTTGCATTTTGAAAACGAAAACCCAATATTTAAGCTTGATTTCATTATAATTTTTAGTAAAGTTATTCACTCCTTTTTATACACAGAAATCAATATCAGCTCGTGTAAAATATTTTCATATTCAATTAAATTTGAGCATCTTGTCAAACAACAGGTAATTGAATAAATAGATCCTAGGAAAGTTGTTGCTGGATGTTCTTGAGTTACAACTTAGCCACACAAGGGCAACGAAGATATTCCCCAAGTAGGCAGTCGCCTTTCTAATGATGTTAAGCGAATATTTTGAACATTTCCCCCGTTGAATGTAAAGATCGGGAAATACATTTGAGGTACACACTCCGCACTATTACATTTTAAACATTTTTTCATGTGAAAAATGATAACACGAAATGACGTTACACGGAATCGTTTTTCACTACTGCCACCGGCACTGTTAACCAATTCATTTAAATTTCTCATCAACTGACATGCTGCGTAGCAAATTTTGATCCTTTTGGCAGATGCGGAGTCGGCAGCATCATGTCATGTTGGAAATATGACGGCGAGACTTCGATATCAGTGGTATTTAAAGTCGGGTGAATTCCATGAACTTTTTGATTTCTCTATACATTACTCATGGATATGTAACGAACTTTTGTGGTGATGGGTGGTGAGAGAAAATTTAATTTTCGACATCAGAACATGAAAAAGAAAAAAGTTGTGAAAAATTGTATCACTAATTTCCATGTTGGAAATAATACATTGCTCGGAATATAATTACGTACTTTTGTTAGCTATTCCATTAATATTTATAGATATGATTTCTAAAAATGTATGTGGATCATGTTGTTTGTTTCGGTTGGCTAATATGAAATTGATAAAAAAATTAAGAACGTTCTACTATAACATAGATCAAACAACAGATAAATGGGTTTCTAAGTTGCAAGGTGCATTCAAAGGACATCAGTTGCAATTGCAATTAAGAACAGACAAGCCTTATTTTAGGTACGAGTTAAAAATGTTGTTCTTGCCTTTAAAAATGTATTGAGAAAACACGAAAAATGGTGAGTGATTTAAACCAATTGAATTGAAATACAACAGAAAACACAAATAAATAAATAGGACTAAATTTTTGTCTTTTGGTCTTTTGATTAACTTGCTGAGTTTACATTTGTATTTAATGAGCATATTGTCATTATCCAACAACCTGGAAATCTTTTCAATCTTTCTATATAGGTACTCGTATGTCAGATGGCTGACATTTGAATAAGGAGGCATGGTTATTTAATTGGATCGATTGGATAATGTAGACTGAAAGGCAGTCGGTCGAAGCAAAAATCAATACAAATTAAAATTAAAGCGTTATAACGGTTTGGGAACTTTTGACTAAAATTAAATAAGTATACAAAGTACCTCAACGTTATTACTTTAATTTGAGTTTTGCTTACAGCAAAGTTGTGTTGAGTTAGGGTAGATTTTCTTAAGCCACTCAGTTAGCCCAGCTGATTTTGATAGGCATGTCCTTTAAATAAATGTCGGTACACAAGCAAGTTCGAAAAAAGTAACATTTTTATTTATCGGCTTAAAGTTTATTTTATTTTTAGTTAGGTATTTGTTAAATAATCTATTTTACGAAATAATTCTTAAATTCATTTTCAACACTCTTATATTTACATACAAATTCGTCAAGTATAAAAAACATAGTAGAAAAATCGCTCCAACTACAGTACATACATTAACCTTAAAATGAAAAAAAATCGTATAAGTTAAGCAACGGAGAAACGACCCTAACCTACAATTTAAGCCCTACGTATCGTTAAACATACATCATCGAGCGGTTAGCCCTTTTTGAATTTCAGCAATAAAATAGTCAGTATCAAAAACACCAAGACCCACGTTGAAATCATAATGAAACCATTATATACGGTCGGATTATTAATGCCCCAACCGCGTTGCAGTATTGAGCGCAGGGATTCAGTTGGCTTAGTCAATGGCAAAAAGAATGCGACAAGTTTCAGCAACGGATACATGCCCTCAATTGGCCAAATAATGCCGCACAGCATAACAATTGGTAGGAAGCTACCCATAGCCACATACGTGGCAGTACGTTCCGTGTCAACAGCGCATGCTATCACAAATCCAAACGACATTCCGCATAGTCCGTTCAGTACACAAAGGAATAGCACCAGCCAGATATCCCCACGCAGCGTCACCTCGAAGAAGTAGAAACTGAAGAGCAACACGAATATCGTTTGACTGAACATCACTGTGAATTGGGTGACTACTTGGGAGAAGAGAATTTCCGCACCAGTTATACCAGCGACCAAGCATCGTTCCAGCATTCCTTCGTTGCGCTCGATTAACATGGCACCGGATGTGATGGCAACCGACAGGAAGAATATAATTGTTAGTATGACACCGGGTGCTGCGAAGTCAGTGAAATTTGGATTACGGTCACCATAAATGGGGTCCTGCCAATCGACAGGAACACGTCCCAGTCTCGGATTAACATCACAGTCACTGAGAATCCCCTCCACGAAGTCGAAGAATGTATACTGAAGGTCGCGGTATAGTAACGTGCTGATTTGTTGATCTATATGAAGGAGAACAACAGGGACTTTAGATTATCGTATCTCGAAATGGAAATCCTTCCAAATAGCGAACTTACTTGACATATCCAAACGAACATTGACTTCTGCTGCTTCCAAAGTTGCGTTGTCAGTAAATCGAGCATGTTCCGTACGTTCCACCAGCGATTCCGAGTAGTTTTTCGCAAAGACTAATGCTCCCCATGCGTCACCGCGCCTGACTTCAGTAAATGCATCGTCATCTGAATTGAGGTATTTCTGAAATGGAGAAACATAATTAATCAGCATTTTGCAAGGTACGGATAAACGAGTGGCAAGTATTTACTACCAACTTAGGTAAGGGATTTACATTAACATGAGACTGTTGCAGTTTATTTATTAATTTGCTTGCTTCTTCATTACCCAAAAGATGAAGAGACTTCATAACATGCCATTTCCCCTATATACGTACGCGAAGGCAACCAACAGATTTCCGCCAATAGAATTCTCTCGTTTCGAAACAATTACCATATTATTAACATAAACAGACCTCCTCAGGAGCTGGTTAGGCGTTAGGATATAAATACATATCGCAATTAGATAAATATGCATGTTTTTTAGCCTTAACAAGAGACTCAAACAAACTAGTAGTTATCGTTCATTCATCCGGCTATGACCGTGGCCGATTTTTCTACAATCTCCATTAACTAAACCAAGTTAAATGTGCACAGTGTAGTACACAGGCTTCAATGAACTGATAGCATTTATTAACGAATCTCAAAGCAAATGACTTACTGAAATTACCAACCAACTTACGTTCAAAAGAAACCATCTTAATTCAGATTATTTTATTAAATTTATTAGTCATGTCTATCTAACCATATGCCCCATCATTTACCTCAACAATCATCAGCGCTTCCAACGCAAAAGCCAGAATGAAATTTGCCCTCTTGGCCAAATGCGAACATAGTCAAGAGACTTTTAATTTACGGGATGCTAATAAAACCCCTGCCGACATTAAAGCTAATAACTATTAAGGATCCCACCACCGACCGCACCGCTACAAAGCCCATTCCGCAAATAACATTTCACAAGTACAAGTGGTTACTACTACTCCTCCAACGAAATAAACATCCGAAAGGAGTACCCACTATAAGGAACAAAAACACTTTAAATAATATTAATGTCCTGACAAATAAATTACCTTTGTGCTGCTCTACTCCCTCTCTTTCTATTTTGCTCATTTTTATGGCAAACTTGTAGGCAAGCAGAAATTAGTGCACAAATCAAATGAATAAAGAGGAAAAGAGAGCAAGCAACGTCGCATTTAAAATTACTAATGATGCAAAAGTTCCTCCCTTAACAGTTCGGTTTCTATTATCAGTTGCAGCCCCTTCCTTCTGCCAGACGAAAAGCATCTGGGTTTTGATTAATTGCAAGTTAGTTCCATACTACCAAAGAGTATTTAATAAAAAGTTTAGAATTGCTTGCAAAGTCTTGGGGGAAACATAATGGCTCACAAATTATTCGAAAGATCGTTTTATCGACATGCATAGTGTCCGACGGAGAAGTTTTTTTTTTCTGTTTTGCCCTTCCTCGAAAAAACCTTCGAGAACACTTTTGAATTTTGACATCTTTTTCTTTTCTGAAGTGTAGAGCAAACTCTTCAATGGGAAAACTTTATGTTGCCTCGTATACCGCGTGACTCAGACTAACCTAAGCTCGATGTGCAGTTAGGGATAAAGTTGGAAGGAGAGACAACTAGTAACTTGGCAACCAACGATAGACAAGAGCCATTTCACCACTGTCAGTTTTGGTGGAGGCGACGTTTTGAAGAAAATATTAGGAACAAAAAAGAGTATAGAATTCGTCAAATAGTTTTGAGTGTTTGTCGTTGAAAGTCGATAAAGTCGGGATAACTTTCACGTTTTTTAGCTCAATTTATAGCAGCAACTTGTGTTTGGCTTTACTTTTTGTGCAATCAAATTTAACGTTTAGAAGTTTATGCATTCAGAAAAGAAATTCAGTTCTATCTTCTCTCATAGACATGCTAATATGCGAAGCTGATTTCTAATGGAAAATAAAAGTAATTTGAAGTTGCCACAATTTTTGCAAATAATTTGTCTTTGGAATACCTATTGTATCGTAAAACGAGACTCCCTAATAGATGTGTATATTAGTTTTGTGTTTCATAGTTTTGGTATTCGTTAATGGTTATGACCTTGTTTTATAGTTATCTACGATTTGCTACCCTATAAGGAAATTATGTATTCGGTTTCACATCAAATGCTCACTTCACGTGTTCTTCTTGTCCTTGCATGGATGCTACTGGTAACCACCCAACAATCTTAATAACCTTGGGACTATGAGCCCTTTGTCTGTTCTCGTGTATATTATCAGACCAAAATATGAATGTTAAAAAAGAGCCAAGTTCTTCTATATGTTATCAATGCAACTCAATATGATTCCTCTCTCATCATTTGCTTACATCAAAGGGGTAATTTCTCTCATTTTCACAATTATTTAGGGAATGTGGTCAGCCTTTTTTTTTTGGTGAGTAATCATCTTTATAATCGTATAATTCTTTCGGGGTGTAACTCGATGATGATATAACTCTATAACCACTGGGAAGAGTTTCATGATTCGTAGTGTCACTTCCAATAAGTACAACAAAAATTATGTACAATTCTTGAATTCTTTGAATGTTCCGGGCTACACAATTTGGTATTGAAAGTCGGCTCAGTTATAATTTTGTTGTGAAACCTCAATGCACCGAAAGTTTGCAGCGGAACGCGTTTGAATTGATTGTGAAGAATTTCAAATCAATTGTAATTCAAGGGACGATTTTGAGGGGAGAATTCAAAGGCAAACATTCTCATTTCCCGTGCGGCTTGCTTCGCTATGACAATTAATAAGTCGCAAGGACAATCGCTGGAAATTTATGGCGTGCTCAAGTGTGTGCAAACCTTCCGCTTTGTACGTCGTGTACCATAAAGCACTTTAGTGAAAAAGCGGAAGGTTGGTCGACACGTCAATCATTGCGGTTTGATTGTTGAAACACATCGAAATTGCTATACTTCAGTTATTTCTATTGTATGAGTATGAGTTTTGAATAAAGAATTTGAGTTCACCGAATTACATAAAGCAGCATGTCCATTGTGCTTGTGCATGCTTGGAGTTATTATTCTCGTTTTATTAACGAATTTGGGCGGAACAAAGTTCGTCGGGTCAGTTAAATATCAAAAATTCCTCTCTTAATTTGTAGCTTTTTCAGTATTGTTGTGCAGCTTAAATATTCCGAATTTGAAGTTTCTGACTTTTTTGGTAGATACTAAAGATAGAGAGCGGTCGAAAACCGCCTGAGTTCCTGTTTGAAGGTGTAGTATCAGAACTTGTTGTTTGATCTGTTTCTTGTTATTTTTGCCGAGATGTTGGAAATTCAGTTTCAGTTGAGTTTCTTATTTAAAGTTATTTCTTAATTAAACAAAAACTTACCACCACGACACTTTTATTATTGCGCAGCATATCCAAGTACCTGCAGCTAAGCATAGTCTGATTACAGCCGGGCAGGACTGGACAATTTTGATACGAAACCATTTCCTCGGTCATCTCATGGTTTGAAACAGCAATTTTTAGCCCCCTTGGATCATGACCAATTGCATAGCAGAATAAAACAATTTGTATAACAGGCAAGCCAACAATGAACAGCATCACTCTGAAAGTTAATTGTCCATAAGATGCGTACTTTGTTTGTTTTTACTTTTGACATTTTAACGCACCCAACATTCCTTAGCATCCACAAAAAGTTCTTCCATATTAGCGCATGTAAATGATTCTTGCTCATCACATCTAGATTATATCTCCACGATGTTGGAGCATCTTCCTCTGGTGGCAAGGGTGGAGCAGGGGCAGCAGCTGCTGTAATCGGGTCCCTACCATGCGACGACATCGATATGTTATCGCCAAACTCTCCCGATATCTCAGCGTTGACTTCATCTGATAAATCTAAAGCTTGGTTAGTTATTGCTGGCACTTCCACTTGTTCGATAATCTCTTGTGCTATCGATGACCTCCTTCTTTTTCCCATATTCTGCAGGACTGATAACTTCAGAAAGACTGCTTCCAATGAGTCAGCATTGTACTGCTGCCTGAGAAAAGCCGGTGATTCTTCGGCTAACATTTTACCTCCACGTAGTAAGCCAATCTAAAAAAAAATATATATACGTTATACATACAATATAATGGAAGACTATGGGACTACTTGTGTAAACAAAAATCAAATCAAAGAAGTTTAGAAGAAGAAAAAAGTTTCCTAAGGAGAGTCAACTATGAAGTCACACTCCTGTCGGCAACGCAATGAGCCACAAACACGTGGCAATTAAGTAAATTGATTCAACAACTTTTTGACTTATAATTGACTTAATTAAGTGCGAACAAAGGAACAAGTGGTAGACATCGCCCATAAGATAAGAATGAGTGATTGGGCTGATAGCCAACAGCAATGGGGGAGATATTTGATAGAACATCTAAAGGACGTGAATGAGGATGTTTTCTCTGCCCTTCTGGTCGGTGTTATACTTTATGGCGCCTTAGTGAAGTGTTAAATTACAAATTAGGTGTGGGTAACAAAATGAACATCTATAGCTACAGAAGGAGTTTACTTTTATATTTCGGCGGTATATTGTATGTTAATAGAGATATTATAATTTCTACCAATGGGCTCGGAGTAGTGGAATAAACTTTACCACCATCAGTAAGGAATTAACTTTTTATAATTTTAGTATTAATAAAAAACTCACTTGAGCAATATTTTTTTGGTGGGATCTAGGCTTACCTAATACGCAGCTGAAAAAAATATTGCACTCAGCTCTAGAAACAGTCAGCTTTGCGAAAAATGATTTATGTCCTCTAGCTCTAGCTACATGTTTCTCTAATGCATGTGTATTTTGTATTTGAATCGCTATATTTTTGAGCGGCAAAGTTTTCTTTTTAAAAAGGGAAGGGGCTTAGTATAAGCTGCTAAGACTTCAAACGTTGGTTATCTTATCTACGAGTATCTATGCTAACTGCATGAGCTGGAATAAAGAAGACCCCTTACAAATAAATTGTTTTTTGGATGCAAAACATACCTACATAGAAAAGGTATTGAAAAAAAAACATTTTGAAGGAGCTACGGCTGGTTAAATTTGATAAGTTTCCTGTAGGTACTTGACATAGTAAATTCTGAAGGATGCCTGTGAATAGCTCGTTTATATTCCCTCTTCCAAATCGTCCATTGAGAAGATTTTGTTCGTCGAGCCAAAAAATATATGTATATACAAACTTCTAATGTTGAAATATGAATCTCCTTTTTCACTTCCCTTGTATTCAGGGTTAAATCTTAACGTTTCGCCTCTTTAAATATATAATGCTTTTATTATTATTTTTTGTTGCTCTCCCGAAAATATGAAAATAAATATTCACTTCATTGAAATTGTATGCGGGTTTGGACAGGAGACGTTTGATGACGATAATTTATGGCCTGAGTGTCAGAATGAGTCATGTGAAATTGTTAATTTAGGTTCCCCAAATCTGAAGGAAAATGAAATAAATGTGGTGATTTGGTAACAATGAGTATGGGTATTGGGTAACCAAATCAAATGCTCAACGATGTGTGACCGGTTAAGAAATTACTTGGAGATTTTAATAAATCCTGTGGCTAAGCTTAAATGGGAAAACGACAGTAGATGAATCAGTAGGAAATCCACCTCGCCATTGTTGGCTGAAATTCAAGGCACCAGAACCAGAGACAAACATCCAGAGTCCGTATTCAAAGCGCAAATACTTCTCGATTGATATAGATGCCCAGTTCATCGATTGAACATACGACAGTATAGCATCGAGGGTGATAGATTAATTTGCCACCCTGCTCAAACTAAAGTGCTGCAGGACATCGAAGTTCAGAAGCAATTTGTTACCGAGCAGAGATTTCGGCAGTGCGATGTACCCTCGAATTACTTGTTCGACATCCAAAATATTGTCAGAGATGGAAGTGAGGACGCGTCTGCCACATTCGTGAGCATATCGATTTTAAGCATACATTATGCCTGTAGGCAAGGAATTAAAGGAGTTTTGTTTAGTTGGAGGGGTTCACAAATCACCATACGTACCTAAAGCTTGCCTAGAGGTAGATATTGTTATTTGTAATTTTGGAGTCATCCGAAAAGGTAAATATTTATTCGGACATTTAAATAGAAGATATAAGGACTTCACCCGCAGACTTAAGTAAGTTATTGTTTCTATTTGAATGTTTTAACCTTAATAAATTACCAGTTTTTTTTAATATAATTTATAATGCAAATGTAAGCAAGATGAAAGCAGGAATAAAATGTCAGCTCTGGCCTTCTTTATAGTGTACAATACTATTCCATGTCCGAAAGCGGAATTAAGATATTGAAAGGTCATCATGGCCTTTTGAAAATTTCAAAAATCATAGGTTTTGTTTATTTGAAAATAAGCGCAATATCGCAGCAACCCTTCTTTAACGAATTATTAAAATCAAAAAAATCTAGGTACCCCTAAAGATTTAAAAATAATTAATAAATCTTCTATTAATGCAGACAGCAAAAACAAAAACAAGTAATGAAGCCATACATAAAATTTGACGAGCATATAATCTGCCTTTCGACTAACACATCGGACTGATTTCAAATAAGGCACGTCTGACTGTAGTAATTGGTGGTTACTTTGACCGGTTTAAAATATTTTACCCAATTTAATTCTAGCTGCAGTCGCATATGTTGTATACTTGCTCTTAACAATGAAAAAAAAAAACGATGACCGCCAACGAATAAGAACTAAGTTACGCTCTCTGATTCAATTTATTAGAGCGGAAAATGTCCCTTATTTCCTCACAGACAAAATGAGGGCAGAAGTATAACAAAGTCACGAATGAAATATTAAAAATAGAGTAGAAGTATTCCCTTCAACGCGAAAAAAGAAACTATGTCCGTCGGCATATAGAACCGCATTAAGTGTATGTACGTAAGTATACGTACGTTATCATCCCCTGTGGGGTGGCATATCCAGATCTACACTCAGCGCAAAAAATTATTTATTTACCTTTTTTTTTGTTAGTCCTGTTGAGTTTCAGGAACACTCACACCAAGGATACCAAAATTGCTTCCTTCTGGATTTATAAGAGTATCTCTCTATGCAACGAGGATGGTAGAAACTCAAAGGCTAAGTAACTCCAGCGGGGAGAACCCCGAAAGGAGTCTGTTGGCGATTCGAGTGAAGAAGCGTCTTGAAAGTGAACAAGAAAAGGAGAAGGAAACACAGAGTTATAGTGCAAGGATGAAATTTATTTGCACACCATTATATCGTGTATCGTATCGTGAGTATTCTCTCAAGACAGCGTAAAGTAAGTGGACGAAGGTTCTTTTTGATATTCATTCCTTAAAGAAAATTTTAAATTAAGTGGAGGGTATAAATGGAAGGCGTTGTGGGAAAATTGTTGTTTAATGGAGCAGAGAAATTTATTTTGAAAGTTACTACTTCGCAGGTAATTCTATGCAGCATTATTTGCCCAAGAAAATGTTTTTGTATACGTGTTCCCACCACCTCGGTAGAGTACCGAGTAATATAGGACAAGGTTTGCTTAATTTGAGTTAACACAAATTATTTAAATTTGTTCTATTTATTAGTATGGCTAAGAAGAAGACGTGTGGAGGAAAAAATGTAGGTAGGCATACACATTTTGTTTCTTTGCGTCTTTGAACATTGAAGGTCGAAGTGGACTTTAAGTGTAATCTTAACTAAAGCTCTGGAGATTTATCGTTTCCACCATAGTTGTTTGAGAAGTAGGAGCAGTACCAAACATAACCAGTAACCACCTATACATAATCACCAGCATACATCTTAGAAGTGGCTATCGATAGTTACAATAAGCTACACATTTTTTGTTAGCTGAAGCCGAATGCCAGGCGGAAAGCTGTATGTTTAAAATTACATCAAAGGAGATTCTAATAATTTCAAGTTGGAAAATACATTTAGCACCCTTACGTTAAACATTTTTTTTTTCTAGTTTTCACGCTGATTACCAATGTGTTAAATAAGTCTATGGTTGGAAGTGTAGCACTTCAAATTGTTCGTGATTTTTATTTGTAGTTCATGCAGTCTTAAATTAAAAATATTACTTACTGCACATGTGAACCTCGATTGTAACGATTGGAGGCGGAACAAGTGCGTGGGTTTTACCAGCAGCCGCATAATATTACGAGTGCCTTCCTATGCAATATGATCGGAAAATGTGAAATAATGGCTTTGAGAGCATGGCGGTAACTAAGACGTGCAGAAGTGTTCTGTTTTGTGTCCACTGGTAAGCATTAATGCCACTTTTTCAGTTACTCAAATTTTGGCTTTCTTAATGGGGGGAGACGCAGATGAAAAAATGTTTCTCTTTTTTAACAAATCTCTTTAAAATGTGTCACTATGTATGTTTATCTAAAAAAGTACAATTCTTACAAATGTTTTTAACTGCTGAGCTTCATACCTACAAATTTAATTACAAATTAATAAAACGGATAAACGGATTTGTGGGTTTTACGAATCTATGTTTTGTAGTTAAATTTATTTCAAAATTACTCCAATTCTTATGTTTCCAGGTTCAGTTTCCAATTCCCCATTCTCTCACAAATCTAAAAATACCTTAAATTTTTGTTGAAAGCTTCTAGCGAACACCTCCACCTTCCTGGCCCCATTTATTTACACGAAAAATATATATACATATAGGTATGTGACAATCATAAACGCCAGATGCATCAAAAGCATTACTAATATGTACTTATGCCTAAGGTGATTTCATTGATTGATTTGCTTCTAAAAATAAAATTGCCTTAATGGTCAGAATCAAACCATATAAGATTCTTGAGCCACCTCATTTCCACATCGCTAAAAAGACCCTTATTGGAATAGGGTGCTTGTCTTGCTTTATTTAAAAAGTGAACCTGTTTTTAAATTTACGTTCCATTACATATTTATGTGCAAAAATAACACCATCAATCTTAAACAAAAAACATTTTCGCATTAGAGCAAGTGTCAATGGAGTTAATTTTTTTTTTTAATTTTTTTGTTCATTCACCTTACTCAATGTACTCACACCTTTATATACAAAAGGTTTATTTTATCACATATTCGTCCATTCAAACCCCATCCTATTGTCAACATGTTTTTATTGGCAATAACTTTTCCCACAGAATGGTCATTGATTCGGCCATAATTCAACCTGATGATTTTCCAGGTTTATTCGTTGTAAGCAACTTCTCTCAATATATTTTCGTTTTCTCCGCTTGTGATGAAAGCGTAAATAAATCTGGTTGCTTCTCTGCACAACACTCGTAAATTGTGCGGTTTGCTGTCTCCCAAAGGACACACAAAGAGGACAACGGCACTCTAACCAGAAAACCACCCACACTGAGATGTGTCAGAGAGGGTGAAAAAGGGCACCATACTGTTCAACCACGTGTGACTTGTTAGATACCCACTTAAAAGAGGTGTAAAAGGTAGATAGATTTATGAAAGGGGGTTTGTACGTACCACGTTTGCTTGTGCACACTCTTCAATATAATGTGTTGTTATTATTACGGTGGTGTTACCATTTTTGGTTATATCCACCAAATGATCCCAGATGCTGTTAAGAAAAAAAAATTACAAATATGTAAGCCATTAATGAAAAGTGGAAAAATAAAAACCTCTGCCGCAGTACAGGATCCACACCAACGGTTGGTTCATCTAAAATCAGTAATTCTGGTTCTTGTAGAAGGGCAGCTGCCAAACTAACACGTCTTTGCTGACCTCCACTTAGGTTCTTTACAAATTTCGAACCATTAGGCAGATTCAGAAGCTTAAGCAGAAATTCAGTTCTGTCCTCGATATCGCCTTTGGCCATTCCAGCTATTAGGCCGAAATAACGCAAAGTCTCTCGCATTGTAAACTCACCGTACAAGGCAACCTCCTGCAAAAACAAACATATATGTATATATTTGAAATACCTCTAATGGAGAGGACCTTAAAACTAAAATGCGAACTGTAACCTTACGCATTCGGAAACTTTGTACTAACCTGAGGCATGTATCCAATTCTTGGTCCAGGTACACCGGACCCACGTGAACCAGGTCGCCCCCCCAACACCCATATCTCGCCAGAGTTCAATCTCCGTCGACCGACAGTGCATGCGAGTAAAGTAGTTTTGCCACATCCAGATGCACCGAGAAGACCATATCTGAAAAGAAATAATTCATATACTTTTCACATAGTCAACAAACACGCAACAAATTATAAATGAGTATTTATGTAATTGTCGTACAAATTCATGGTTGCGCACATGTATGTACATTAGAATAATGTAATGGATTGGCAATCGCTGCTGGCTAAGAATTATATTATTTACTAGGTAATATTATTATTTACTCTATTATATCCACTATAATAAATAATACTCAGACTTAATTGCGCCTAGAAAGACGCAGGCAAATACGAGTGTATCACTATGAACATTATACTTATCTAATTCAATTGTAAAGTGATGCAGGGATGTTTGCGGTAATCTTGCAGATATGGATCGCATTTCACATCATAAAATAAATTGACCTTGCATTCATAAAAGTTACATTTATAAAATTATATATAAGCGAGTAGTCCTAAGCTTATGATCACTTAAATTAATTAGTGCAATAAAAAACATTTGAAGCTGTTTTTCTATAATTCGCTTCGAAATATGAGACACACATTCGCCATGATGCCACTGTCTCCGACATTGATTATATTAAAGCAACAACAGACACCTATTGTCAACCAAAGAAACAGGTTTATATCTTCTCGATTTCGATGCACAAAACCTGCTGATTTTTTTAGATTCAATAGTGAACTTATTAAAATATAATAGATAAAAACGCCCAAGTGTTTAATTTTTTTTTAAATTTTATTTGTTTTTTTCTTCATATAGATATAGGCTGGGGTTAAATGTGTTTTGCTATGCCCTGCTTATACTCTGTGGCGGTCCTTGATTCGTTGTTAAAGCGAAAGATAAATATACCCTTAGCTTAGTGCAACCGATCTATTTTTTGAAAAAGATTTGCTAATAGATTCAGATTTCCATTGAAATGGTGTCATACTTTGTGTTATTTTCAAGTAGCAACTATTGATTTATAAGATGTGATCGAGCTGTGATTTTCGGATGACCCTGCGATTTTATCTATTTATCTACATTAAAGCGCAAGGCCAAGAAGCAGGATTTTCGTTGCTTTATAATAATAATATAATTTTTTGCGCAACAGGTCCGTAGGGACCCTAGGCCTAGCTTCTCGCAACCATTCGTTTTGTGTGAGTTTTCATTTTTTGGAACGAATGGAAGGGATCTACAATTTTATGCCGATTCCAAACGGCTAATTGAGAAGCTCTTTCATGACAGTTGTACTCTCGGATGTTTGTCAGACGTTCGCGAGAGGTGGCGTAGTGAAAAAACCCTGAGTTGGAAATTGGGTTTTTGCGGGATTCGATTTCGCTTAGTAGTCCAACACACTAACCACTAAGCCACTGCGCCTACAAGCTTTACATTTTATAAAAAACAAAGAACAAACCCGACATACAGCAAGACAAACTGTTTGGGTTTAATCAGTAGCGTGTTCAAATGGCTAGGTGTATTCAGATAGCATAAATTCACTTCACTATTGAGATCCTGTCGTTAACTCAACCTGTTATCCTCATGTTCTTATATATTTTTGCAATCCGAGTTTGAAATTAGCATAACTTCAACGTATAAACACATATAAAGCCCTGGAAAACAATATTTATATGGTATTCCATTCTTGCATATACCCTGCATTCATTCCATAAAATTTTAAAGAGAATGAACAATACATGAAAGAAAATCTATTATAAAAATCCCCAAAGCCAACGTCAACAATACACTATACGACTACACATACCAATAGCGTTCTTGTAATTTGCTTGTGGTGAATGCAACGTGTTGAAGAATCTTAAAATCTCGAGAACAATCAAAATTACTCTTCTTCTATGACGATCCCCACATTGTGTGTTTATAATGAAAGCCA
The DNA here is from genome assembly GCA_949126925.1 of Cheilosia vernalis. Lineage (NCBI taxonomy): Eukaryota > Metazoa > Arthropoda > Insecta > Diptera > Syrphidae > Cheilosia > Cheilosia vernalis. Next base: position 433,495 of record OX421358.1, on the reverse strand, counting down.
GTCACGTATACACTCCGTACCTCGATAAACAATACACAAAGGGAAAATTCTGTAAGATTAAAAAGTTGGGCAAGGTCAGTTACCAGTTAAACTTCCCCCCAGCAATTCTTGCTTTCTGTATTACATAAGCAGATGATACACATACTGCATGCAATGTGTGTTTTGTTGTGCAATATTGTCGAATTCTGTGCCGATGTTCTGATTATAACCTTGGAAGAAGTGAATTATAAAATGTTTGTCCTCCTCTACTCCATTGGATCCTCTCTAGGAGTTTTTGCAACAACACCTGAATGTAGAAAAGATATGTATGCAGTAATGTTAAATTCTATACCTTATCGATATGACTGTTGTTTTGTTATATATTAATGAAACCAAAACTATAATACAAGATAAGTTTTGTTTATCACCTGAGTTAGCAGTACGTGCAGGTTAGGTTGAAAGTGGACATTGATGTTTTACAACTGATTACGATTTAATACGACTTGAGTTCGGTTGGTGAAATTCGAATTGAAATCAGAGATCCTAATCATAAAAAAGCATTAACAAGAATTTAGTTAGAATATTGAAATTACACATCCATGTGATGCCGTATTTTCATAAGTTAGTGATTGGTAACTGTTTTTTTGTTGTAGAATATCTAACGAAGTCCACATAGGTGGTATCTTCGACGCTTTAGTTTGTCAATGATTATAGCCTCTCATACATAAATTAAACGCATGTTAAAGTTAGATAAATTAGTTCCTAAAAAGTTGGAAATTGAATATCAACAAAATATAAGAAAACTCTCTGCATTTAGTTAAAACAAAAAATTGGTCACTGATGTATAGTCTTTGAACATTTAATATGTACTTCCATAGTGAATCTCCATCATAATTCTACTACACCTTATACATTTTCGAAAATAACTTAAATTCTATACACGAAATCAAAAGGTCATTCATTTTTCTATTTTGATTTAATTATCAACGCTATGAAAGCAAATCACCGTGGAGAATTCCATTCCAATGAATATAGTTTTGTCTAGATGTAAAATATACATATTCTCGACAAACTTCCCAGTATTAATTTTGAAAAACTAATTACAAAAGTAATTTCAACGTCTTGGTTGATTTAAGCATATCTGCAACAGGAGTAGATTCATCAAGGGATTGTTAAGTTCCTTATGGCAAAGAGAGTAATCACCGTCCTATAGTGACCGCAGAGCAACTTCCATGAGGCAGTCATGCAACACATTTACAAACACCATACCTACCGTCTTCAGTGCCTACATATAAAAGATGAAAAACTTAGTAAAATTTATCCGCGTAAGCTTGAAGGACTTTTAATTATGGATTTTCGCTTGATTCAAGAAAAACAAGTGAACACAATTTGCTATAATGAGAACAAAAACTCTACTCAACTTTTCTAGCACTTCTGAGTTTCTCTTTTTTTCGTCTATCGCTGCTATTGGAAACTTTCAATTAAATAACTTTTGCGATGATATAGATGCATTCTATTTGCAAATAAACCCAGTAGCAGTGTTTTGTGTTGCTCGAACGAACCGCTTTCACCACGAATTTCAATGGAGCAGACAATTTGCTGTGGCCAAAGTTGTGTCGGCGCATATGTAGAGCTTTATATCCGTTATCCTTATATCTACACAACAGGAACACTTTAAGTAGTTTCACCAATACTGGAGATATAATTCTATTAATTTGCTTGTGGTCGGACTACTACAGTAGAAAACGTATATACCTTGGCTGTTGGCTGCTGGGAACAAAAACAAAACCCTCATGTACTCATGTAAGTATACGACTAGTTGAGCGTGTAATGTTAATCGTGATCGTGGTTTTTTAGTCCGCCTTGACCTCGTGCTAACGTAACGTGACCTGCAATTTCTGTGAAATAGAATAATTCAACTTTTTCAGAGGATGAGCCATAAGCCATAACTCATTTTACATATCGCATCACGTCTTGGGGCAACTTGTCCAAAGTGTTTGTCTTTGAAAAATTCGCTATGTCAACTGAATACATACATATTATTAGACTTTTAAGATTTAAGTAAGGGAAAAACAATCTGAATGGGAAATTACATAAAGTCGGTGTCCTTCTTTGGCAACTGAATATATTTGAATATATATAATTACATTACTAAGACTGGAGGTAAAACCATGATCTGAATTACAAATCAGGTTGTGAGATATAAGTTATGGATAAAAAATATGATCATAGCCAATTAGCCGTAACATACAACAAACGAGCTCTTTCATTCAGACTCAGCTACCTGCTTGCCTACACACAGAGTTTATTTATTTTGCTCTTCATTTAACACGCTCTTATCAGCTAAACTCTCACTAAAAATAAAGCGGTGCTTTTCTATTTAAACTCAGCGGAGCTCGCGCTTATGTAAAGTAAAAGCGGAACTTTGTCCTTGAATTTTAAAATAATGATCACGCAGCAACTAGTCTCTCTTTGACCGTGTCGTTGGCAGCTAAACTTAAAAGTTCCTCATAGAGGAAAATAAAGAGCCATTAAGAAAATATAAATTATAAATAATTATCCACTCGTAATATGATCAGTGCAATAAAATTTATTTAAAAATAGATGTGCGTTTCATAAAAATTATTTGGCGCCCAACTTGTAGTGACGTGATTAACAAATGCTTGAATGTGCATAATTAAAAAAATTCGCGTTGCTCAGAACTAAGAACTCACAGAAATTTTCATTTTGTCCGGTGCTGTAGGTACCTATTTCAAGTCACTTAATCATTAAACAAAGTGGGAAATACCTTAACTGCATTATTTAGTGGACAGGACTTTTGAAATCGCAATTGCCACACACAATTAGTTAATAAATGCTTAAATGTGGAATATTTTAAGACGATAAACTTGTCAAAAAAAGTGAAAACGATATAAATCGTCAAAAAGACATTGAAGGGAAACGAGGAAGGAAGCTGGATTATTTATTTTTCTCTCATCATTACCTACCTTTATGAGATCATCAATTCTTGGAGGAGAACACAAAATCTTACCACGTGGAGAAAGCAGACATTTTTTTGTGGTTATTGTAGCTGAGTATTACTGAGTTATATTATAAATTTCTTTATATTTAAACTAACCTACACGGAAAGAATTGAAAATCACCAATTGCAACATTTTGAGTTGTAATTCACGAATCGTATAGGTATTTTTCGCAAATCACAACGATTTTTTCTTGAATTGATATAAAAATTTGTAATTTGTCAGTGAAAACGGCGAAAAATATCAAATTTTGTTTGTTGCATTTTACGATTAAAAGTATTAATTCGAGCTTCTTTAATTTGTAGTGATTTTCGAGATTGTTTGGAGCAATTTACCACTTCAATAGGCAAATTTCGTAAACACCACTTTGCTATCTCAAATTGCGAAAAATATTTGGTGATTTACCACCACTGAATGATGAATCAATAAAATCTTATAATAATTTACCACATTTAAACTGAAAACGTAAATTGACGTAGAGAAGTCGTAAATTGCAAAATATTTTTTGTAATTTCCATGGAAACTAACTACATAACGTGTGAAATTTTTTTATGCACAGGTAGTCGACAGTAACGATATAGTCCATGGGTCGAAATCCTTTCTTTATATGGATCAATATACATAAATATGTTTGTGGTGTTGCTGGACAGCTGCAATCATGGGCAGCGACAGACAGTCGGTATTTAATCTTTGCTTAAGGCAGTCGATTTTTTAGTAGTTAAAGTTTTCTCAGTGATAGTGAGTGTACTAACCATTATAAAGCATTCTGGAATATAATATCATGTAAGTACCTATTTAATAATGGAAAAAAAAAAACTAAAGTAGGTATGTATATAAATCTGTATTTTTATTTTTTTCAGAATGAAGATATGTCTCGCTATTAGAAAAGAAGTAATTTGGTATGGATATTGAAGTGTGCAGTCGAAAAGGTTTTTTAAGGTTCGTATCAATACAAGTTCTTCTAAACAATTTGCGTGTATTTAAAATTTCAGCATAGACAGAAAAATCACCCCAGACAAATCCCGTTGTCTCCGGACGATATGGCGTCATATGATTCTCAAGGATATCAAGAGGAAACAAAAATATAAAATACGACTATGAATTCTGATTGTAAATCACAAGATATAAGTTGTAAATTGAGAATAAAGTTTTCCAATTTCACGATAAAACGTTTTCAATTTCAGACGGTTATGCCTCAAATCACTACTCAAGAATCGTAAATTGCAAAATATGAATTGCAAATTGCAAAATATGAATTGCAAATTGATAAAAAGAAGTTGTAATTTACGATTAAGAATTTGTAAATTGCAACTACAGAAGCAGCAAATCAGCACTAATGAGTTGCAATTCAAGACTAAATGGTTGCAATTCGGTAAGGGATGAAATCAAATTTACTACAGAGAAGTGGTAAATTGCGAAATGTTTTTGCAATTCACAACCATAGTAATATCAAATTTAGAACTGCTTGTTTAAAATTGCGATCGGTTATGGCAATATGTATTTCTCGTTTGATCATTATTGACAATGAGAAGTGTTGATTCACGATTTTTGGGGGTCAATATCTTCACTTCTTACAATTTCTAAAATTGCGAATAAGAAGTCGTGAATCAGTAAATACTGAGCTAAGCTCTAAAACTAGACAAACTTTTCGTGATTCTGCGCTCATTTTTCTTGATTTGATCTTAAAATTTTTTCCGTGTATATATTTGAATTCGACATAAATTGATTTGTTTTTTTTTCTCATTCATTCATAAAATTGGTATATATTTTGGAGTTTTTGATTAAATTAAGTTACATACTACAACGGGCAGCACGATTAGGTAGTTTAAAAGCGTTTAAATAATTGTTACTTATGGTTATATTTCTTTCAAACTTTCTTTAATTTTAAATTTTTGTTTCTCTACATATTTAATTGTTTATATTTAATTGTTTATTCCTATTAAAAGAGGTGTTTTGAAATTATTATCAATTCCAAATCTCTATATTTCTTTGTAAATGATGGACGCAGAACAGGTTAGCGCAATAATTAATGCTGCGGTTCTAGCTGCAACTCAGCAAACCAAACAATCATTCGAAAATACGATTGAAGAACTGACAACTCGACTAAGAGCACTAGAGACCCCTACGGCTGTTGAAGAATACCGACCTGTTACCATTGAGCCTGGTAAAATCTGTGACGAGTCACTAGATTTAGTGAAATCATTGCCCGAGTTTGGTGGCGAACAGGTGCGATATATATCGTGGCGTCAAGCTGCCTTTGCCGCCTATAAATTATTTGAATCTTCTGAGGGAAGTTCAAAACATTATCAGGCAGTGGCCATAATAAGAAATAAAGTCGTCGGTTCTGCGGATCAGGTCTTGTCTTCGTTTAACACAGTTCTCAACTTTAAAGCAATTATAGCCAGACTTGATTTTACATATTCCGATAAGAGGCCCGTTTACCTTATTGAACAGGAAATGTCTACACTCCGCCAAGGTAGATTATCAATTGTAGAGTTTTATGATGAAGTTGAGAAAAAATTGACCCTTTTAGTAAACAAAACAATAATGCTTCACGAGGGCAACAAAGGCCTTATCGACTCTCTTTCTCAAAAATATAGGCAGGATGCATTGAGGGTTTTTATCTCTGGCCTTCAAAAACCTATGTGCGATATTTTATTTTCGTCCCGACCGACTGACATGCCATGTGCACTTGCTCTCGCGCAGGAGCTTGAAGCTAACCAGGCTCGATATAATTTCGCAAACTCTTTTTTCAGTAGAAATGATCGCCAGACATCTAAACAGATTAATAACAATAACCAGTTCAATCCATATCATTCACCGCATTACAAACAAGCTTCTGCAGATCAAATACGATTTAGGCCAACCCAAATGGAAATAGATCCATCCCTTTCTCAATTTAGAAATCCAACAAACTTCCAAAACTCCGTACAAAATCCCAACAAACCACACATGCCCATAGCATCAAATTCTGAGAATTTCCAAGGCTTGGCGCAGCAAACCGATTCCAGAGCAGATTTGTTCCAAAGACGAATGCAGAACTTTAATAACTATCAAGGTCAATCTAATAACCTTACCCAACTCAAACGGCATCGTGAGTCTGATCGACAAACACTTCCTAAAATGCAGAGAATTAACCAATTGAGTCAGACTCCATTAACTTCAGGAAACCAACACTATGATTATCAATGTGATCATTATGATGCAAATCAGGTTTATAGAGATAGAGAAGAAAAATATGCAGAAAATGAAAATAATCAAATCGAACTGACAAATGGAAGTTTTAATGACATACCAGAGACATATGATGAAGTTAATTTTTTAGAGGAAAATCCCTCCTGCCATATGTAAGTCGAACTTTGGAAGGTAGGGAAATAAAACTTCTAGTGGACACAGGTGCCGCAAAAAATTACATAAAGAACTTATGTACCCTTAAGAGCGTCAAGTCTATTCAACCATTTTCTGTTAAATCTATAAACGGAACAAATGTCATTAAATCTAAGTGCGTTATGAACATATTTAATAGAAACACCACATTCTTTTTGCTTCCAAGTCTCGAAACGTTTGATGGAATCATTGGTTTTGATTTTTTGAAGGAAATAGGTGCAACGTTAGATCTCAAAAAAGGAATCTTAATCTTTAATGGGGGTGTTGAAAAACTATTCTATTTTTTTTGTAGAAACGTTAACACTATTTCCCGAGAAAAAAAAACAATTCCTTTAGATATAGAAGAACATATTTTGTCAATAATGGAACGTTACAGTGGAGTTTTTGCTGACCCTAATGAGGCACTTCCATTTAATACAAAAGTAGTTGCAACTATAAGGACTACAGACAACGACCCGGTTTATTCTAGAGCTTACCCATATCCCATGTCGGCAACTGATTTTGTTAACAATGAAATAACCAATTTACTCGAAAACGGAATCATAAGACCTTCACGATCTCCCTATAATAATCCTATTTGGATTGTTGACAAAAAAGGTGTTGATGAAGCGGGACAAAGAAAAATGCGCCTTGTCATAGATTTCCGAAAGTTAAATCTCAAAACTATTAGTGACAAGTATCCCATTCCAGATACTAGCGTTATACTTGCTAATCTTGGAAAAGCTTCTGTTTTCACAACACTGGATCTAAAATCTGGATTTCACCAAATAAAATTATCTGAGCGGGATAGGGAGAAGACCGCATTTTCAATAAACAATGGAAAGTTTGAATTCTGCAGACTTCCATTTGGGTTGAAAAATGCACCTAGCATTTTTCAACGGGCTTTAGATGATGTCCTTAGGGAGGAGATAGGAAGATGCTGTTATGTGTACATTGACGACGTCATTATTTTTTCAGAGACAAATGAAAAACATCTAGAAGACGTACAGAAAATATTACAGTTGCTCTTTGAAGCTAATATGCGGGTTGAACCAGCAAAATCTAAATTTTTTAAAGAAGAAGTTGAGTATTTAGGCTTTGTCGTATCCAGTAATGGTGTAAGAACCTGTCCAGATAAGGTTAAAGATATAGTGGGCTATGAGATACCTTTGACCCTACGAAGTTTGCGATCTTTCCTTGGTTTGTCTGGATACTACAGACGGTTTGTTAGAGACTACGCTCAAATTGCAAAACCTCTCACCCAATATTTGCGTGGCGAAAATGGTAAAGTAGGGACAGTCACGTCCAAAAATATTAAAATTAATTTGGATGGTAAAGCGATTGAGGCATTTAATAGAATTAAAAAAATTCTTGCTTCAGAAGATGTTCTGCTTCTTTACCCAGATTATGGTAAACCATTTGACCTTACAACAGACGCTTCGTCTCATGCGCTTGGTGCTGTCCTTTCTCAGGAAGGCAGGCCAATAACAATGATTTCGCGCACCTTGTCCCCAACTGAAGAAAATTACGCCACGAATGAGCGGGAATTGTTGGCCATAGTTTGGGCATTGCAGAAGTTAAGAAACTATTTATATGGAGTCCATAGATTAAATATTTTTACAGACCACCAACCTCTAACTTTTGCAATTTCAGACAAGAATCCCAATGCAAAAATGAAAAGATGGCGAGCCTTCGTAGAGGAATTTTCACCAAGATTCTTTTACAAGCCAGGTAAAGAAAACTTTGTTGCTGATGCTTTGTCTAGACAACATATAAATGCCCTGGAGCAATCTGTAGATTTAGATTCTATGACGGCTCATAGTGAAGTTTCCTTGACAAATGCAATACTCAGTGTTCAAAATCCGCTTAACTGCTTTAGGAATCAAATTCATCTTAACCAGGGAATAGAGCCTTTGAAGAAAACTAAGATAATTTTCATGAAGCAGGTGAGACATATGATCACATTTAGTGACATAAATAGCCTTTTCCCAGTTTTTAATGAAGTTGTGAATCCCCACGTCGTTAACGCAATATTTTGCGATTTATCCCTGTTAGCGAAAATTCAAAACAAACTTATTACACTGTTTCCTTCGGTGAAGTTTTGTCACACCGAAAAGTTTGTCACAGACATTTTTAATCCGAATGATCAATTGGAAATTCTTGTAAGCGAACATAATAGAGCTCATCGATCTGCTGGGGAAAACACACAGCAAGTCTTAAAAGATTATTATTTCCCTAAAATTAGGAAAAAATTAAAAGAAATCGTGGTTAATTGTAGGGTTTGTAATGAAGCCAAGTATCAACGACATCCACCCAGGGCTGAGATTGGTGAAACACCTATACCATGTCATCCAGGGGAGATACTTCACATCGACATTTACTCGACGGCGGGAGCTCATTTTTTAACCTGTGTGGATAAGTTTTCCAAATTTGCAGTTGTGAAGCCCATTAGATCACGAGCAATTGTCGATGTAAAAGAACCACTTCTAGAAGTACTTAATTTTTTCAAAGATACAAAGACAGTGGTCTCCGACAACGAGAAGTCTTTTGTTTCGGAAAGCATAAAGTCATTGCTCAGGGATAACTTTAATATAACTATGTTTACTACACCACCCTTTCACAGTGTAACAAATGGACAGGTCGAAAGGTTCCACAGCACTCTTTCCGAGATAGCGAGGTGTATTAGACTTGAAAAAAATATCTCCGAAACTGCGGAACTCCTTTTACTTGCTACAGCCAAGTACAACAGGACGATTCACTCAGTTACTAACCACAGACCTATTGATGTTATCCAATCGATTCCAAACACTTTGGAGGATGAAATTAAAACAAAGATTACTAACAACCAAAAAATGTATTTAGAACATCATAACAGAAACAGACAAACACGTATATTTAACCCTGGTGAAAAGGTCTTTGTAAAAACAAATAAGCGCATAGGCAATAAATTTCGGAAGCTATATGTCGAAAAAATTGTACAGAAGGACCTTGGAACTACGGTTTTAATAGACGGTAAGAAAGTTCACAAAAATAACTTAAGGTAAATTTATTGACCAGACGATCAATTATTTGCTCGGGATTTAATGGTATAATGAATTTTTTTTGAATTTTTTTCTACGTGTTCTGCATCTGAATTCAAAACCCTTCTTCTTTTATAAGAAAAATGAATTATAACTGACGTTAGTTATGTTAATGTTGTGTTTTTTTTCTCATTGTATTATGATATTCGATTGCATTATGTTGTTTTGTTATTTATTGTTACCGAAGTAAAAGAAGAAGAAATGTAAGTTAAATGTGTTTAACAAAACAGTTGAATTCATTGTACATACAAGTATTAGAAAATAAGAATCATAAATATCTACAAAAAATAATAAGTTGAAATTCAGATTTGAAAAATTGAAAATGATTTGTATAGAGCTAAAGAATTACTTTTTTTTGTTAAAATATCATAGTCATGTAAAACTGAAGCCGGGACGACTTCGCTTAAAGAGGGGAGTAGTTATGGATAAAAAATATGATCATAGCCAATTAGCCGTAACATACAACAAACGAGCTCTTTCATTCAGACTCAGCTACCTGCTTGCCTACACACAGAGTTTATTTATTTTGCTCTTCATTTAACACGCTCTTATCAGCTAAACTCTCACTAAAAATAAAGCGGTGCTTTTCTATTTAAACTCAGCGGAGCTCGCGCTTATGTAAAGTAAAAGCGGAACTTTGTCCTTGAATTTTAAAATAATGATCACGCAGCAACTAGTCTCTCTTTGACCGTGTCGTTGGCAGCTAAACTTAAAAGTTCCTCATAGAGGAAAATAAAGAGCCATTAAGAAAATATAAATTATAAATAATTATCCACTCGTAATATGATCAGTGCAATAAAATTTATTTAAAAATAGATGTGCGTTTCATAAAAATTATTTTATACTCAGTTTTAGAAGATCCGACTTGCACATCCAACGTCTAATCGATTGTAGTGGATTTGATTTATTTTGTATAATGACTAATACAATTTCCTGTTGAATTATCTACTTGGTTCAAAGAATATCACTTCCAAGTGTAAATTGAGATCAAAGAGCAGATAGTAATTACCACTACGTTAAGTATCTAAATTGCTGCAATAGAGTTGTTCGTAAAGATCAAGGCTTACGTAGTCGTTAGTTCAATATAAATAAACATTGATTACATGTTACAACTTTGTCTTGATCGTTATAGCGAAGCGTCAATATAATATACCTTCAACAGCTCAAATACATCTACACTTATCTTGACCATTATTTCATAATGAAAGAAAACATTTGATTGTTGTTAGTTGAGGTAATTATTATTATAATTCGCAGTAACACTTCCAAGCACTACGTTACAACATAGCAACTGCATTATACTTATTGGCGCAGTATGGGCATACTTGCGGAATATTTGCATTTCTAGAGATATCTGTATTCTTGAAGTAAATAGCTCTGGCGAAGGTCCAATATACAAAGTAAAGACAAATATTATTCTAATAAACGTACTTCTAAAATATTTGCAATGTGTGAGCACATACACTACCTGTATCTACTTAAACTGTGTATTTATTGCATTCCTATTTTCAACTACGTAGTGCAAATGTATATAATTGATTTCGAAAACCAGTAAATCCGTTTGGCTGAAAATTTCATATTTGTAGTCAGTTCTATCTTGTACTAGACAAATTTGAAATTAAAATTAAAAGACACGGTAGTACGTTCGTAATGACACTTTTCGAAAGACAAGTGTGGAATCGCGTCGTCCGTGAACGAGCATTACGTGACGGAATTTGTTTTTGTTTTACATGTAAAATCAACTTAATTTCGTGAGGGTTCTTTCAAAACAGTGCCAACAAAATTTGTTAGCACAAAAGTTTCGTAAGGACCCTGAGCCTACCTTCTGACAACCATTCGTTTTGTGAGATTTTTTTAATTTTTGGGACGAATGAAGGGGATCTGCAGTTTTATGCCGATTACAAAGGGATAATAAGCCTCTTCATGACAGTTATGTTTTTCAGACGTTCGTCAGAGGTGGCGCTGTGGAAAAACAATCGAGCATGGGACCCCTCTCTTAGTAGTCTAACACACTATTCAAACAAACATTCACAAAGCTTGTACGAAAAATTAGAAATTAGAGTTAAAGAAGAATAAGAGGTCGAAATTTTCCATATATAATTATCCATTGTGACCTGCAAAATATTTATAATGCTTATTAGTAATACCTACCCTATTATGATTGTTTTCCTTAAAACTAACTAAACGCAACTATGGAACCGAAATTAACCTCAAATTATTTGGCATTGATCTTAAAGTGTTCTACCCATCTCATTATACAACAGAAAAAAAAAACAAAAGAATGATAACCGTAGGGTGTAGGGTTTAAGGGATTCGACAGCTTTTATACAAATTACCCCTATGGGCCAAGAATTTCATATCAGAGTGAGTTATTTTCTTGCCTTTTGTCAATAAGGGGATAGAGCGGATATTGATTAGTGCCCAAGTTATTAAATGGATGTTGCGTTCTTATACGTAAACACCTTAATCCAAAAGACAAAATTTAAATTATTACAGCTCTACATTTACGTTTTAACGATTCACAATACTATCTGGAATAACAATTTTAATATTTTCGGAAGTCTACAAAATGCAAATGCAACAAATAAATACATATCTCTTTTCATATTCACTTTATCGCATCGATGGGTGTGTAAGTAAGGTACTCACATTCAATAAACTTGTTGGTAGACATTAAAGTCAAAAGGGATAACAATAAAAGTACACAAATCGATTAAGTTTTATTTATGAGTTTGTTCACACTAAGAAGCATCTAACACGCTTGAAAGTTTCCAAATTTCTAATCATAAAATATTCATCCGGGCCGAGCTGCCTATCCTCCATGTAAATAAGACGAAAATAAATTAACCGAATTTACAAAAGTTCCGCAAGGTGTATAACCATGTGCTTCTGTTGCTTTAGGTAAGGGCGAAATTCATTTCACTGGTTTTAGCGCTTATGAACGACCGGAAATCCTTTTCCCAAAAACAACAAAGGACACTGCTACACTAACCACCGAAAACACCTCCACACTTGGGGCATCTGTTTCATAACTCATCGTTCCATTGTGCATTTTTGTGCACCACTTTTGTGTAGAATATAATTAACAATGTAAAATGTACATGCACACACAAGCAAACAATATGGATGCGTACATAAAACGCAACCTACACTTTTTTCAGGGTATCCATATCCACAACCCCGTGAACAGAAGTAGAAAACAAGCTATTGTTCAAAAGTACAATATTACACTTATACCATCGTACCCTTTCTGCTATGTTGTGTACACTAAGCGAAAAATCGCAACGAAAAATCTGCGTCTGACCATAGCATGATGTATACGATACCATAATAACTTGCCTTTTTACTACCCTTGGCATAGTTTCCGGTCTACGAGTACATACACAATATGACACAACCATAAGCACAAACTATGGCTAGGGATCTTGCACCCACCCCACAGCTAGAAGTGTACTTGGTCGTGTAATTATTTCCGTACCTAGCCTAATAGAATTGACCAAAAAATGTCTTAAAATCTCTTCTGCAACTACATAGGTAGGTACGGTTTACAGGACGACAAGTTAATCTGCGGCTACGTTCCGGCTGAGTGGAAACTCGAAAGGTTTTTTTTTTTTTGCTTCTGTTTTCTTTTATTTATGAGAAAAAGTCAAACAAAACTAAAACAGTTGTCAAAAACAAAATACCCACAAACTAGGTGCGGGCGAGGCAGTTGAGTTAACTACCCTCAGAAGTTAGGCTCTTAATGTTGCTTACCATTACTATATCTACCTTTGTTAGAGGTGGCAGGTGCAAGTGTGTACTTCAGGCGCTTATATAGTACCTACAGAAAAATTGTAGTTGGTGAAGCTAGTTTAATAATTATGAGTAACTTTTGTTTATTCTTTGCAAACATGCAAGCACACACACTTCGTTTGCTGTAATGTGCGCGTTAATTCAAAATTTGCCAAGCAGAAAACTTCAGATGCAGGATCACATGAATCAGAAGCTAAAGCCCTGTAAACAGTGATATTTCTAGGCTCATGTGATTATGTGAAGTGCACTTCATCCTGCCATATGCTTGGATGAGATATGTCTTGCAAGAAAATAACACAGAAATGTATGGTATGCTTGTGACAAAAGGACGACATACGAGAAGCAGCTTTGCGCTGGAGAGCACATTAGTTCAATCATCTTAAGTTATAGCATCTTTCCTAATTTCCTAATTTACGAACTTCTTTACTCAGCAATTGTGCTGAATCATTTTTAATGACAACAATTTCATCAGAAAATATATTATTATAAAATATATATTTAGTAATTGAAATCCTATTAGTTCCTTATTGTGTTTGCAGGCTGGGGTCCGCCAGTGTATTTATAATTGTCATAAGAATTAAAATATTATCCGTGCCTGAAACTACTGTCATGCACCAGAAATATATGAAAACTGCAACAATGCGGTGTATTGAAAGAACTTTAAAATGTACTTAAGGTACTCATGTTACTGGAGCACCAACCATAAAAGAAATTGGAAGAACAGAACATTGTACAACTTTTCTATAGGAAAAATATTTCAGCTATACAATAACCAAATCGGTTCAGTAGGTATTGTTTGTTGGTCACAAAGTTTGCTGCAGCTCCTTTGGCTTACAGTCCATTAGCCATTGTATGGAAATCCATTAAGCATATTGCACTATGCTCAATGCTCATGCATTCCTTTATTGCTACTTTTGGTGGCACCTACATTTTGTTATGTGCGTGTTCTATGTATCTTCTTATTAGAGAATATATGGTTATACTTTTACTGTCATTGGTCACCGACGGTTTTTTTTTACTGCAAAACGATAACGTTTAAAAAATGTTAAGGTTAAATGTTAAATAACGAATTCCTTAAGAAACAAATAGTTAATTTAAAAGAAAAACAAAAAACCCGACTGACTGTAAAGAAAAAAATATGAACAAGACACTATACCTAACTATTTTACAATTTTACAATTATCCGTGTACCTTCTCATTCCTTCACAACATATAAAAAATATTTTGATTTATATGCTTCAATCGAAAATTCAAATAAAACTTATCTTGGAAAATATGTGAATTTCTCAAGCTCGAATTATATGGACTGGTCATATGCGATTGCTCATATCCCACAGTACTGTGTGGAGACTGCAACATCCTTATATATATATTCCTTTTAAAGTATACGTTTAATCAAGGCGCTCCTTGTCTGCGCTATCTACAAAGCTGTAGATTCGACCGAGGCTACAATCACAATATAGTAAACTCCGAAAGTTGGTCTCTACATTCTGCACACTAGTGGATTAAGCAAACAGAAGAGAAACGAAGCTGGTGTATGTTTTCTTGTAGAATGCATACATACTACATGACAACCTGCTCTACCTTTACCTCAGCAAACTCTTCATCTGTTTTTTTTGGAGTGGGCGCACCTACAAGTGTACATCATGTTAATACATCATCTCCACGAACAACAACAAATGCAGTGGGGAGATGAAGAGACAAGAAAAGCCTGCAAACAACTTAATTTTCCAAGTAAGAATGGAAAATTGCTAAGTCAACAATTGAATCCGAAGGTGCCGCAAGAGGCATGCATTCAGTTGTATGGGGGATGATGTTGGAGCGTTATGCGAATTTCAACTTTTGGCTGTCGGGATATATTTTTTCGTTTATTTTATAAGCCCTAGGTATGCGAAGCTTTTGATTATGAATTGCGGCGGCAGTTAAGTTCAAGTAGCGCAGAATGTGGGCGGGACTTTATGTGTGCACTTGCTAAAATGCCAAAGGAGTGACAAAAGGTATATAACGCACTCATCATTATAATAATGCGTCATTATAAAATTAAATGCAATTAATTTAAGTGGCTCCCTGTGCATTTTTATGCAAACATGATTATTTCAAGTTATTTGAAATTTAATTTTAATTGAAGGGTGTAGCGTATTTATGTTGTGTGCGGTTTCGAGTGCGTAAAGTGACACAAATGCTAATTTGATTTCCTTTTAACAATGTGTGATATTTGTTAGGTGTTCGTTTCCAATTACGTAAGTTAACACGTACTGTTGTAATGTGAACGTGACACAGATATGGGCACCGACCTGTGTAAGGCTTTGTCTCTGTTTTTAGAAAACCTTGAGAGTTACGACTAGGTCCCACGTATTTCCCGTATTCTTCTGATTTGTTTGTATTACTTGTTGAACCTAATTTCAATTACCAAAAGTGATTGATATAATGGAATTAATAAACTGACAAAAAACATGATAAAGAAAAACACATCATACAAAGGGCGTTTCTATTTCCAGATCAAAGATAGGTATTCAACAGATGATGTGTTGGCTAACAGCCAGTAAAGATTTTTAGATATAATCTGTTTGGCATTTTCGGAAACAAAAAATATTAACGTATGTATTTAACGCTTCCTTTTGATTAAGTTAACAAGCTAATCCTCATCAATAGCTTATTCTTTAAACTCATCTCTTTATTATTTATAATCAGCCAATCTGCTACAAAATGCAAAAAGACACTAAGAAACAGCTGAACCTGCATAATACCTCATGATTCATGAATACCTAAAGCCTTTATAAAAAGCAACCAAACCATCAAGCGCGATTAATCGAAAGCGCTCTCTTTAATTGCTGACATATTAAACGAGGCGCAGGCAGAGCATCAGCTATACAATCCTTGTACACTTCATGATGAACAGTTGACCACAAACGGCGCCACTTTATTTCGTTTTCATTCGAATTGGTTTCATTCTATATAAATGCACATTCGGTGTGTAAATACGAGTAGGTACGTAAAAGTGCGTGCTATTTAGCCCTCAAATAAAAATTAATTAACGTTTAATTTAACACAGCAATTTATGGCAAAATTAAAAATTTACTGTAGGTAATTGAAAAAAAAAAGATCTTGTGAAGAATACACAAAACCAAAAATATCGGGTTATAAGTATTCTCTTGGATTTTTCTCTGAATTGACTGTAGCTTAACGAGATTACACGTATTATGGAAATTTGTTTATGTAGTAATTTTAGGGTTTCGCAAATTCTTATGCAGAGATTTCTATACATACCTATAAAAAAATTATAAATATTAGGTAAAGCAAATTGTCCTTATTTTCAAAAAATTTTTATATAATTTAATGCTTTTATTTATGTATTTTCAAGAGAAGACAACAGGCTGGGCGATCAAAACGCCATTTGGTATTTGGCAATAGTTCTTGTTTTAAATTTCTCTAATGTTGAAGGTGGCGAACTGTAGCTGTATTATATTACAATTTAAAATACTTATAGAAATATTTCAAAGAGTTCAGCCACATCCATATAAATTTGTACATACATTTTTTACAGAAGATGTAGGCACCCCTTATGAAACCTACAAACTATCCCCCTTTTCAGTTATATTTTTTGCTAATTTCAGTTAATATCCTAGACCAACCTTAATCTGCTGGAGTTGGAAACTCCCTGAACACTATGTGGTGCAGATAAAACGAATTTACCACTAACAGTGACACAGTCACGATGTTCCAATTTGTTCCTTAATGTGCCTTATTTAGTGCTTAGCTCTGGTTGTGACCATTTTTTAAGGCTATTAAAGTAAAAGCTCTTAGAGGGAACAATGACCATTTACCATTGCTGTGTAAAGCCCCTTAACGTAGTTTATAGGATTAGAGGCAGTGAGCAAAAGGGAATGCATCACATTTATTTGCCATCGAAATCTTGCCGCTCCGTGTTTTTTAATTCCGCATAAACTCATTCTCTTATTTTCTGTTGATACTTAGATTGATCAATAGATATATTTGGCTTTAAAAGATCAATTTGCATATGATTTACCCAGCGATGATATATTTTTTCGTGGTAGTTTTATAATATATACAAATTGAATAATCGCTGAAACCTATTCGAACGCAGTATTCGTAGAAACATGGGTACAATGCCTCCAGTCAGGATTAATTTGAATTTTCTGGAATATCAATTTATACCGATATACTGCAGGAGAATGTTGAGGGTGCTCCTATCAGGTGAAGCAGAAAAGCTAAAAGCAACAAGAGGCAAGCAAGTAATTTGCGTTGGAAATTGAGTGTATACGCATCAACCCAGTGCATGTGATGCATATACAGTTGGGTTCATGTAGATACCGTTAGCTTCTGAAAGTCATCCAAATATAAACTGAAAGTAATTATGTCGGTATCAATTCTGTCTAGATTAGGTAGAGGTGGTAATACCAGAAAATATATCAATCATCCATGAGAGCAAATTACGCGGATCATATAACCCTTTACAAAAATTCTCAAAATGCCTACGTAATCGATAACGTCAACGTACAATTATATACAGTACTTTTTTTGAACACCTGCAAGCGCTCAAAATTCCTTTAGTATTTAATTTTTAATTCAAAGAAATTTCGTATACAGAAAGCTTTAACGGTTGATTGCCAGCAAGTTCAATCAATTTGGCTTAATAAAATTTATTCTTAAATTTGCAGTTCCATGGAAAACATTTTTCGAAAATAAATATTTTAATATCTCTCCAATTAAACGGCGAAGAGCAACGCATAATAATGTGAAGAACTCACGGCGCTGTTCATTGCATTTCCATTTGCAAATTCAATTTTAAAATTCATACACGAAGGGCTCCCTACAAAATAAAAAGAAATTTGATTATAAATTCCTATCTGTATAGGAGTACGAAAATGCTATATTTTTTTTTGTTGGTCCTTTCCTTGCGTTCTTTTTGGTATGGCAGCTGTGAGAATTAAAACAAAAACCAAAGCCACAAGTGTAGTTTTTTTTTCTTTGTGTTTGTTTCTTTAATATTTAGCTATTTGTAGCGAAAAAATAACATTTTACTCATCTCGTTAGACAGAATAGTTTATGTAGACATTCATAAGATGTTTCAAGCGGAATAGAGTCTTAATAGGATTGGAAAAAAAGGACTTCATGAAATATTACCGGGATTCTACAATTTGTATACATGCCCTTTTGAGAAATTAATTTATAAATAAATAATGTCAAATGCAAATGATTTGGCGTATTTCTTCAGAAAAGAATGCCATCCCAAAATGTCTTTGCCAAATTCGCAAACGATTTTCAGAACCACTTGCGTCGCATAATTATTTAACGAGAATTAATGACATCCGTTTGCGTTCGCAATTGTTGGTCCCTTTCCTTGGGGGTTTTGTACCCGCTCAGTAGTTGATTTGAATTTTAACTAAACAATTGCCACGGGGTGTGCCTGCGTACATTTGTATAGCGTCGCTGTCATTTGAATAATACAAAATTGCCCGATTTGGCTTAAAGATCGTATCTGTTTAGTTTCTATGTGAAAAAAGGACAATAGAAATAGGACGCTTTGTATGTGTCCCTTTTTAAATTAGCCGCCGAAATATGCCACGGTTCCAAATGGGATTGGAATTGAAATGGTTTAGAATACTACTCGTAGATGGGTATATAATGGGAACAATAATAACAACGTGTTTTTATATTGATTAGTGATGCGTATCATAAATCAGGTACATTAGCTTTATGCTTAAATTAGCAGGAATAGCTAATTAAATTAGTGTAGTGGAGTGAAAAGCATTATATTTCTTAACTAGATGAAATATGTGCAATACATAACCGCTTTGATGGGTTTCTTAGTTGGTATGTCTTTCAAATTAAGAGTTTGTGGGATGTGTACTTGATCCAGTTGGCGATTGGAAATATTATACTGTGTTTGGCAACTTTGGAATTCCAACTTACTTTAAAAAGAGAATTCAATAAAATGAACTCGGTCAGCTATTGTAGAAACCTGATTACTAAATAGCATCCATACCAGTTCAATGCGTAAACCAACACTTAGTATGTATGCTAATGTTTAATGTAGAAGCCCAGAATCATATTCATATATCAATCGAGTCCGATGAGGGTAATTTAATTACCTTTGTCAGAAAACATCGTCTTTCCATTTTATTTCGGCGTACATTTATATAACTTTCCATACGGTTTTGTACAATATTTACGACTTCTATTTTTAATTTTTGTATGTACTCAGGGTTTTTTTTCACTGCGCCACCTCTCGCGAACGTCTGACAAACATCCGAGAGTATAACTGTCATGAAAGAGCTTCTCAATCGGCCCGTTTGGAACCGGCATAAAATTGTAGATCCCTTCCATTCGTTCCAAAAATTAAAAACTCACACAAAACGAATGGTTGCGAGAAGCTGGGTCCCTACAGACCTGTTGCGCCAACTATATTATTATTATTATGTTCGCGGTTCGATTTGATGTGCGAAAACGCTTTAAAGAGTATTAATTTGAAATGGAAGCGACTAAGTAGAATAAGTAGAAAAAAATGCATATGGCTTCTCAAATGAAATAACTTCAGCTCTATTGTATGCCAATAATATTCGAAGCCATATGGCATATGACTTCTTCTATATGAATGCGTTTAAACCATTGCATTCGTGATTTTTTTAGAAATCGAAAAGAACAATAACTTGTGTCAAATGGGCACTTAATAAGGTTTGGAAGACAAATATCAAAAAGCTGTACTAATGGTTTTGTTTATGAGCATATTTTTATTCCAAATGATACGAATAAATCTTATTCAATATACGTATACAGTACAAATAAAGTGCCCCTCTTACGGATAGCCGCGTTTAATAAAGACCAAGGGAATTATAAATTCTGACTTGTACAGACTTTGTATAAATTGAGGCAATATATGAAGATTTCTGTTATAGATTTTTGTTTCAATATAATATTTTACTCTTCCATGCAAAAAGAACGTATTAAGGAAAAATAAGATAGATCTGTTCAAATCCTCAAAGAGTTTCTTGCATTCGACTTGCTCTTTGCGTTTACTGTTTGGAAAAGTTCCCCGCGATTAGGTTAACCTTTCTTCTTTTTTTATTATTGCTAACCGATGCGAGCCATTAAACAATTGTGCGCTTCTGCTCACTTAGAACAGGCAAACCCCTTAAAAAGTTGGTAGCTACATATACGAGTAGATACGTACGACGTATGTGTATCAAAAGCTGCTGCTCAACCTCACGTGGTAACCCTTATTACCGCTGCTATTATTATACATATTTCCTTGTATGTACGTATCCTAAGTATCAATTATGAAAGGACACATTCACATCCCTACATTTTATGTTTCGCTACCCTACGTTTGATTACTTTAGCGGATTCGGTGCAAAACCCCTTTAATAGGCGGTAATAGTGTTGTGAAACATATTTTTAATTGAAATTTCCAACAAGCTGTGTAAAATTTACAAACACATATAAACCGCTCTAATTTTATTACCGTCACTCAGTAATTTTTTGGTTTTATTTTATGTATGTCATCCTTTCCATTTTAAAAACATCTATCGGATGAATGCTCAGCTGGAGGGGTTGATAAGCGGTCAGTGGAAAATTTAAAACAATACAAAGGGAACAATGGAAACTCAAAATGATTTTATTTATCCCTTTGGTGCCATTTCACACTGGAAGCAGTAAGGATCAAAATATATTTCATTTTTGTTGGTAGAATAATAATAAACAGCAACTGTCTGATGTTTTTTTGTTCCGTTATAATTGGAATGGGGATTTGTGTTTCCAAATTTACTTAGGCTCTCAGTTAATTAGGTGGTATGACAATAAATGAAATGTACCTACATGTAGGTTGGTACCTATGTGTGGTGCGTGAAGTAGGTGGCTTTTAAAGCGAAATAAAAACAATAAATATTAATCAATCCATTGCAAACCAGTCAGTAGTTCTGAGACATCGGGAATTATAAATTTAATGCTTCGCGCATTATATTGGAATTTTTTTTTTTTAAATGTTTAACTTTCCCGTGGGGAAACAAAATTCATAAAGGTTCATTTTAGGCTCAAATACCGATATCGACAATAATACTGAACATTTTCTCTGAGTGAAATCGGGGGCCGTTCTAGGGCATAAACAAACGGCCTAATACGCGCTGCTTAGCCCCGACTGTCACTCGAAAAATATAGGTACTTACAACACTACTCCCATAGAGGGTCGCTTCAATGTCAATACAATACCAAAAATAACACAACATGCACTTGCACATATACCACATCACCACATGCGACCCAGGGCTATGAAAAATTAAAAAAATATTTCAATATTTATTCTTGCGAGTCAGATTCACTTTATTACCAGCCCTTGTTTATATCTCATTACACAATAATTCATTTTTAATTCGAGTGTTCTACCTATTTAATTTAATTTTTTCCGCCTTTAATTGCTTTGTAGTTAGCAATGTTCAAAAGGAAGTCATTCCCTTCATTGCGAAATGCTCGTGAAAGTTTTCGAAAACTTTTCAGGTAATTACAAAACCTTTTATGAACCCCGGAAGGAGCGAATACATAGCTAATTGATATTGAGTTACTCGAATTGCATGCTATGGTTTCTGTATGTGGTGACTGGTGATGTGTTGATTTCATTATTTATTTTTTGCATGTACATTTGCTTATTCAGTCTTGTGGGAAAAGGAAACACGCTTTTGTTTTTGCGTTCTGGAATAGAACTCAATTTCAGCAGAACTTCAAATACTGTCTTTGTGATTTTATGGGTATTGTAACATGTTTTAGTACACCTAGCACTCTGTAAACGACAACATCATTTCGCATGAGCGTATCCACCTTTTACCTGAACAGGGAATTTTTTTATACAACTAAAGTTCAAGTCCTTTGTGAACGCAAAGACTCAATGGCTTAAAAAAAAATTAATCTTATAAATCATAATGCCTTTTTCACTGATGCACCACTCACGAACGTCCGGAGAGACAGTATAACCGTTCTTACACATCTTCTCAATTCAGCGGCGTAAAATTGTACATAAGTTACTTACTTACTTATCACTAATTGACAACATTTTCAAGCAGCATTTTTGTCAACTCCCTTTCTTACGCTTTCTTTAAACAAAATTGATAATCCGGTCAATGCCAACTATTATTCAATGGTCTATGGTGTGTCTTATTAACAACTGCCATCTCCGATGACCATATGAAATATTTTTAGATGCCAATTGGAAAAAGAGCAAAACTCAACAACACGATGATGTTAAACGCTGCTGTAATACTTGTGTAAGACGATGCCCAAATGCAGATACAAAATATAGGTAAGTATGAACATTGTATATATTGTCTCTATATACAATGGTAATATGAACTGAGATATACATTATACATATAGTGGCCAATATATATCATCATATCTGCTAGCGGAAGTACAAAATTTGGTGCTGAAGCATAAAAAGCTACGTTTGACTTAGCATTTCGTTCCGCTGTTTTACTTAATGAGTCACAAAAGATAGGTATCCATAATGCCGACACAATAGCCAAGTGCTTCATCATGTTGAAACGGAAAACTCAAGCATTGCTATCGAGTGTGTAGACCTTATTGACATTGGAGTTTGGAGAAGAAACAAGATTGGGTACTTACTCGTAGATAAAAAAAAAGTAAGATTTTGCGAAGCAACGACCGCGTAAGGGGTGTTGGTTGGAAGTGTTGGTTTCGTTTGAAATTAATCCCTCGCTATATTTTAGTATAGAAGTTCTGCTTTGTTTTTGGGTGATTTATATTGGTATCATGTCGACTCTGATAGGAAGTTATAAATAAAATGCCTGGTGAAAGTGAAGTATACAACGATGGTTGAAATAGAGTTATCTGTATAGACTAGTAGAAGCCCCAAATTGAAATTAATCGTTTCCCGTTTACTGCTCGCCTCACATACGGATTAAGTGAATAATTAATATAACGGGTGAATGCAGTACAAAAACTTTAATACACAATATCGACTAAAAGGTTTAATAAACATAGATTGTACTACAAAGAAAAAGAACGTTAAAGAATAGTCTCAGTTATATAAGGACTGCTTTGTGTCACAAAAGCCATCTGAATGGTATATGTATGCATCTGGCACTTTGCTCAAAGCTGTAGGAACGGTTTCAATTTAATATGACAACGAGAAAATGCATGTAAAGCTATTTCGTTGATTTACACTTTTCATATAAATTATCTATGAATCGACTTAATTGTAGACAACAAGTATGTACCTATTTAAAATGAGAAGGATGCACATGCACGCACATCCCTGCCATGAGAATTAAGCAATATGTTCTTAGAACAAAATATAAATCGTTAAATGTTAGCGCCCCCCTTGAAATAAACTTACATGGCTCCCTTTGGGACTGTCATATTCAGGCCATCAAGCACAACGTTTGGGTTCTTGGCCGTTCCGTACATTTTGTGAGCTCGTCGTACACACACAGCTTGTTGTTTCCTCGTAGCTAAAGTTGATGGTTGTGACATGAAAAGGCGGCGACGTGCGGCTAAATCCATTTCGGGTGCGGCTGGCTCGATTGGTGGAACACCCTCTGATTCAGCGTCCATGATTAAATTTATTTGTTTGCGGTTCTGTGCGAGAAAAGTTTTGGTACTCCGTTTTATTGTCGGAATAGTCCAATTTGAATTATTCACTAATGATGGGGGTTGAAAGGCTAGTTATACTGCAGCTGATTCAATTGAAGATGAGGATATATATCCAAAGTTGCTGAAAGCGAAAAAAAAAAAAAACATTTATGAATATGTGGACAGATAGATAGGTATAGGTACTTATTAGAAATACATTATGTATATGTTTTTCTTCATTAAAATCAATTGAGCAATATTTCGTAGGTATGTGATATTATTATACATTTTTTATTGATTTTATAAGAATAAAATTAAAAACTTTGAAAATAGGATTTAAAAAGTTTTTAACAAAAACAAAAATACTTATACTAAACAAAAGTTACTATTTAAAATAGGAATATTTGATCGCCCGTCAGATAGCTAAATGTGTACAATTTTAAACCTTACTCTTATTACGTTTCCCCTATACAGGATTTCACCTGTACAAATGTTATTTAAGAAATTCCTAATGAAATTAAGTTTTTGCAAAACTTAAGCTAAGTTGTTTCGAACGAAACGTACATCAGTTTTGCTTTTTGTCTTAATCGAAGATTAAAGAAAAGCTCCTTTCGTCGACTTCAGTAAAGTATTAGCGACATGCTTTATAGTTATAAATGTATGGCAGTTGGCTGATATACGAGTATATACATATACAATAGATAAATTGAATTTTAATATATCTTGAGGAAAACGGCCAAGTGGCTTAGTATCGCTTGCTTCTCATTTGGAAATTCATTTAACAATTGTAAAAAGCCAGTGTTACACCTCTGTTATACACAGTCACGGCATAATAAAAGTAAAAAATCGATTTCATAGAATACACGAGGTGAGAAAGAGAATGCTCTTTTATAGATTGGCTTAATTAAATTATTCTAGGATTAACTTTATCAGTACAACTCTAATAAGCATATACGTGCGACACACTGTGCAGAGGCAGCCACGTTATTTTTAGTCTGAATTATGTATTCATACATCCTCTATTAGCATATTCCATCATATTGTGAAATACGGTATATGAGGAATATGCTATCCTATTATTTTATTGCATTAATTTTTAAACTTGAAATGGATTTACACATCTATCTGGCGATATAGATTGACTTTTACTCTGATATTCAGCGGAGCATTTTTTGTTTGTATGACTCGAGTTAATGGAATGGAACCTCCAGTCTCAGTTGTAGTTCATATTCGCTTTATTTTTTGAGATGTGTACATATTTGTAGGGCTCTCATCCTATCGCAAGCGATTGTTTTTCACCACAAATAAACGCAATTTGATACACCTAGACCTAGCCAATCAAGATCATAAATCAATTTTTACATTGTTTACAACAGTCTTAAAAATTAAAACACAAATAATACTAATACATAACTCACTTTCAGCTAACTCTGAAATAAACAATCTCCAATTCGGGAAATTAATACCTTTATATTTCCCGAAAAGGAAATTCTTCTATAAATAAAATCCTCCTCATATACCTAGGAAGTTAAAAAAACGAGAATTTATTGCGAACAAAATTCGTTTGCAAGTTATGTAGGTAGGTATGTACTTTTCTTTTTTCAATCTCACTACCCACTCCTCAACCTCATACATGATTTACTACAATTGTCCCTATTGTGCCATTCTTAAACAAGGAAGTAGCAAATACACATTTATGGTTTTCGCATCTGATTTATTGCAATCAGAAGCAAGACAACTATGATGATGTGGTGTTTTGTATTTCATTTTTTCCGTGTAACAGTATGTTTTACAAACATGGGAAATATGTATGTAATTTACCCGACGTGAGATATGAAGGATGCAGGTTGAGATAATTCAGAAGGAAATAAATGCTCAACTAATGTTAATCAATTAGAGGGTACAATGACGTGTTCTAGAAGTGGATAAGGGTGCAGGTATATTTTATAAGAGCTATGTTAGCCCATAATAAAAAAATAAATCCGGGAGGAATCAAGTAATAAACGAAAAAAATCACCCTACATAGTTAGCACAAGTTGATTATATCTAAAGGTTTAAGCTCTAAATAGAATAACCATCAAGTGTTTAAAAGGCTATTAGTGTTAATACCTGTGCGATATTGTACAATCATTGATCTGGACGGTTTAGACTTTAGAACAATGCAAAACAATGAACTAACATTTTTAAAGATCATGATGGTAATATCTGTAATATTTGAGGTCATATTTTAATGTTTTTGATAAAAACTATAGCTCACAAAGGTACTCGTAGGTACAGTTTATCGTATTTACTTAAAAATTATTGGAACCTATTTTTCATAATCGTTTCAGCCCGTATGACATTACATTTTTTCTGCATTTTTCAGTCTTTTAAAATTAAACTAGAGCAGCACGTAAAATTACTACGAAAATTCCCGATAGGAGTGAGTGCGTACACGCCGGTTATAGTAGAGATGTAAAACAAAAAATGCATTCAAAATGTAGGTATTCAATTTACATTTTTAAGGTGCTGGTAGCTTTTTTTTTTTTTTTGACATTTCAACATTAATTGGTATTTGCCTCCCGCAGTGATCTCAGGTTGGGGGGAAATTCGGCAATTTTGTCGATTTTTTATAACAAAAGGGGAAAAAAGAGATAAGGGATTCTTTTTTTCCTAATATTTTTTTGTTTGTGGCCTCCCGTCACTTTGAATTTTGTGGTTATAAATTCGTTTGAAAATTTGTGGTTGCTTTGTAAAACAATTGTTACCCCTTTCAGAATACACACTTTGTCTCTTTTACACATTTCTGACTGCTGACATGGCAACATGATTTAATGTGATAAAAATAAGGAAAAATGAGAGGAAAATGTAGTGTCATAGTCATACGGGCTTTACAAGAGTAATCAACAAAATAAAGCAATCAGACTTAAATCTTTTTAAAATATCTTGGTACGTAATAATTTTTTTCACAAATATATATTGTTTATAATTGATCTGTTGCGCAAAATATACTACAATTTGATTTACATTGCAGACTAGGGAAATATTTCCATCTGAATTTATTCACGGTACCCCTGACCAAGAATCGTTTTTATTGGCCGAATTGGATGTCTTTATCACTATTCCTTTGATATAGTAGATTTCACTAAAGCTATCTATTTTATTTTATATATCTACTTTACCTTTACCACTAACGATATATTTATATAAAGGGGTCCATATAACAAAATAAAAATTTTTTAAGCGGGAAGGAGAACTATATCACAGAGGGCCGTGAATTCATATATTAGCTACCTATAAGATAAATTTACTATATTCGATATCTTTCTATCGCATTCTCATTCTCACTGCAATACATGTAATAATTTTCTTTGTGATATTTCTTGTGGCCCATACTTAATTTTTTTCACAGTTTTCTGGATTCCTGCACATTCAAATTATAAAAAAAGAAAAGAGACGACAAATACTACAACCGTTTGCTTTGGTATAAAGTACAGCATTAAAACGAAAAAGCAAAACAATTCCCCTGGGGCTATTTTTGTTTCTTCCATGTACATTGTACAATACGGTGATTGTGCCGGATTGCTCACCACCCCTAGGGTGATTTCGACTGATACAACACGCACGCACAATTGCGACAAAACTCGTTTGCCTGTTTGTTTCATAGCACAAAAGTTAAGCACAAGTAATATATCCACCACGGGTAATGTCGGGCAATCTTATTATAATTTGTTTTATATTCCAACAAAAAAGGAAGAAGAAAAAAATAAAAAAAATAGAACAAACGAAAAAACACCCACTTAATGATCATCACCAATTCCATCTCATTCCTTAACAAAAGCGCGTTATAACGCCAGTACCGACACCACCACTGGCACCAATTCCATGCAAGAACCGGATGTCATTGTGGTAACTGAAAAATTGCAAGTGGATTTCATCAAGGGTGAAATTGACTTCGTGCGGGTGTTGCTTCTAATTTTTTTCTTGCTTTTTGTTTGCTTCTTGTTCCCTTCCGTTTTAAATTGAAAGTACTCACAGTGCCGACATTGTTGTCCTACAATAAATCTAGCCATCAGTGGGAAGAAATTACAGTTATTTTCATTCTCCTTTAACGTTTTCCTTTCGAGTTTGAATTCATTATTATTTGATAATATCCCAAATGCTGCTTCAAATTGAATGAAGACGTATTTTGCGGAAGTACCTACTTTATTAAGTGTTATCGAAATCATTAGAGATATCATGTAAATCTCCAGTTCAAGTATATGATTATGGTCTCTCAGAGTGCTCTTGCTGGTTGGATCTAAGTGTTTTGAAAGGATTTAAAATGTGTTTATATTTTTTTATTTCTTAGTTTTTGCATTAGGCTTTGCTAACTACAATTGCATTATTAATTTTATATACTTTTGCGTGCGATTAATGGATTAAAAAAATCCTTAAAATACGGTATACCTACCTACAACGCGAAGAGAGAAAACAAATAAAATTCTCAACTATAAATCGGGTATGGGGAAGACGGCACTGAACATTTTTATTGTGTCCTTCGCATTATACAAAAAGGCAAGCGCATACATAAAAGGGGGAAGTTTCTAAAAACCGGTCCGTTATCTATTATATTATAAACTTTACACAGTTAAATTGAAAACTGACAGCCAAGCGTCTCAGTACAAAAATTAACAACTTGAATCGAAAAAAAATAATCTGCTTCTGACTCAACTTGGTATTTTTTGATCTTGAAATTTTCTTTTAGGTCTGACTTCGAAGTATCTGTGGTACAAACGACCTTCGACGATTAATTACAAGTTTATCTTATTCGTTTGGTATTCAGAAGGAGGATTAACCGGTTAAATGTGCATTCGCCGATGATGACTATCAAGAATTCTTGGTATTACATTTCACTGAAGTCTCTTTTAACTTGCGGATATTAACCTTGTACGTTTTACGCAATAAATCGATACCTAATTGTTGCACACTTAGTTCAACTATAATATTAGCGAGATTAACTTTTGTCCACAAGTTCATTTCATACAACGCGCAATTAACTTAAGAAATACAGAGAATGTGAGTTTTATAGGTACGATTATCTAAAACGATATGAGATTACTTCCGTTTGGTATTTTAAAAGTGGGTTATAAAGTTAAGCACCAACAAAATATTTTACACTTTTACTGCAATTAATAAAGTCTTTAATATCCGTATTCATGGTGCTTAAAAGTAGTACCAAGAATTAAACAATTAGTCAATTAATCAACGTAGTGTTGATGGAGTTCAACAAATTCATGAAATTTTAATGCTTTTGCATCTGACAGTCATCTTTTTTAATGTTCACGGTCAATAAATTTCAATGAAGTGCAAGTAATGGCAAAATTGTCAAAGCCTAGACATTCCCTTAAATGTATTAAAAAAAAAAAAAAACAATAGTTTAGAAAATTGTCTTTAATTCTATTCGTAAATACAACGTGTGTTGGTTCTTCTTATGGTTTACAATTATCATAATTTGTATTCTATTATACTGAAAAGGAATAAAAACTTTGTTTTACCAATCTCTTTTAAGCCGAAATTTATTAAAAAAAGTTTCACATCTTCTCTGAAGCAAACATCCGAAAATTAAAAATGAGATAATCAATTTCCATAGTTGTTCTCCTTTAAACCAAGGACACGATATTATACAGTGGAAACCCTGGCAATCGAATTGTAATCAATGGGCGGCTAAACCTTTTTTTCATTCTCTGAATCTTGCCAATGGATAAGGTAAATGCAACCAAACATACATTCATATATATATTGTAGGTATCTGTTGCAGTCATTTTCATCGTAAGCGTAACCTTGATTTCTTCGTTCTTCATTATATTTCGGTTAATTGGCAGAGTTGTGTTTGGTCATATATAGGTACGTACATAGATACTGCACAATATCGTTTTAATTTGGAATGGAGCCTGGGCCAAATAAAATGTTGGCGAATGTGTGGTATTCGATATTTTTTACTTAATTACTTTTACAAATTTATTGTAGCACGATAAATGACAGGAGATATTGGGATTGCCTTCGAATGTAGTTATTTATACAATAATGTGGTTGAGTCTTTGCATTGCCAAGCAATACAAAAATGGCCACTGAACAAATGTTGTCTTTATTTTTTACCGCTTGAACATGTAGTGGCTGATGTGAACAGGCATTGGTAACCCTTAATATTTTGACTGGAATATTGATTTTTTTTTTATTTTGTATTAACAGACCTAATTAATGCGTGGTCTATGGCTATGGCGGACAGAATTGTGTAAAATCGAAAAAGAAGACGGACTGCGTAAATAGGTATAAACAAAAGGGCTGAGTGTCAACTGTCAACTACAAAATAATTTGACAAAGTCCTATAATGCAGTATCGCAAATATTTTTTTTTGAGAATTAGACTTGGTGCAGAGCAAATATTATTTTGTTTAAGGTCACGGTCTTTATACATACATATATTTATACCTATAGCATACAAAACAAACATAATTAATGCAGTACCTCTACATTTAAATTAATTTAAGCATTTATTTTATAACCTTCTTGAAAAACTTATCAACTCAAAGTTACTCCTTTGTTGCGTTGCCATCGGAGAAGTGAGAAGCGAGCAAAATAACACAACGCCGACAGAGGAAAACTAAAATATCATTATTTGTTGTTGCGTTCTCTAATAACTATTTATTTACTTGCCTTAAAAGGTAACACATTAACATAGAAAAGATATTGTGCACTTCTTCTTCATAGTACCTACCATTAACACCGGTATAAAATTTATGTGTACACTGTACATATACCATTTAAGTAAAAAAGGGGTTAAACGGTTTTAGGACTTTATTACTAAACCTAAAAGAGACCGAGGCTAAATACCTAGTCAAAAATTGACTGAATCGACCAAGCGTCATTGCTCATTACGTTTTGTTGATGATTACCTATTAGATTTAAATTTAAATGCCCTCTTTGGAAAAAGATGTGGGGCTATGGCTCAAGGTTTAAGCTTATCCTGTAAATGACACTCGTTGGAGGAACTTCCAAAAAAAATTACCAAAAGGAAAAGGACATAGACTTCCTGTAAAATAAGTGATGTTGGTGTCTAGAATTACGGTTTTACCCGTATTTGCCCAAAGTTAAATGTACCTCAATTTCGTAATAATTACCTTACGATTATGTCACTATTATACCTATTTGCAGCTAAATATTCATATATATGAGTACTTAGGTGAGCAAGCTCATAACAAAGTTCCCGCAATCGAATTCCGTGAAAGATTCCAAGGAGACAAATAAAAACCACAAAAAAGTTCACCACAAATGTCAAGTAATAAAGATAGAAGTATATGGGCTCTCTACCCTCGTTGAAGGTGGTGATGTGCAAAGATTTTAATTGAGGTATAGTGACATGGGGTAGCATATCTATATATTGAGAAATTATTTTCATTAATATAATTAACTATGTATAATTAACAAATACACAATTCTTAAAATATGCGTCTGACTATAAAATTGCTTTCTGCCTTATTGTCGTCAACTTTAGCTTGGAGATATAACTTATAATGGCAGACATATATCATTCAAAATTACGTGTGAACGTGTTCAAAGTGTAAGGTTTAGGATATTTTTTCTGCATAATGGCTTGGCATTAGTTTAAAAGTGCAAATGCTAGGGGGTGGTGAGCTTCAAAATCAGAAATAAAAACAATATGATGATTATTTTTAGTTGTATTTTTTTTGTTATTTTATAATTGTAATTAAAGACAGCCCACCCCGTATTTTATTAACTAATTTGTCAAACCGATGTTACCGTTATTTTGGAAATGTTTACAATTAAGACCTATTTCATCAGTTCCACTCTGTTTCTGGCCATAGTCTTTGTGCATTAAAGAAAACTTAAGTTCATACAGGTAGGATGTAGCAAACGGCACTGTAACTTTCGAGTACATGAAACTTTTTGATAAAGCTGTTCAATTTAAAATTTGAAATTTCCATTTTTTTTTTTTTTTTGTTTTACCTCTTTTTAAACGTAGGCAATAGCAATTGGATTTTATGCTCCTTCGAGAACTTTTATTTTATGAACATTATCATAGAGTTAATTACGGATACAATGAAAATATTTCTAGATGTCTTAGGGAATCCAATATATGTTCTAGTATATTTGATTTTCATATTGGTAAGGATTCATTCAGGAAAAAAAAAAACATCAGGCACTCCGGGAGTGCCGACAGAAGTTATTACTTGAACAATTACGTGTGTATTTTTCGAATCGTCAGGAGATATTTTATTGCGCAGGAAATACTTAAAACTTTTTTGGGAGTAAAAACAGCGAACAAAAACATCGGCAACAGCGCCACCTATCGGGTCCAAAACGATCCTATCTTTCTAGCTTCATTTAACAATGCACACATACAAAGTAGAGATGTAACGGATTGCAGGATAGAGAGTATAAGTATTCGGCGAATACTGGATAGATAAAATAGAATATAAAAACAAGAAGTCGATTGAAAAAGTTTTTTTTTTTTTATTAACAGTACTTAAAAAAGTAACAAAATTAGTTCTTATAATTAATTAAAGGCAGATTATGATGAACAAAAATTATTTTTTCTGCACTAACCGGTAAAAGACGGTTGCGTTTATTTTGATATACTAAACCAGTACCAGCTTTAGAAAACAGTCTCTCGCCGTATACGCTGCTACTTGGTGATGAAAGATAGACCTTCACAAATTTTGCTAAAATTGGGAACTGTTGATGATTAACTGACCCCATGTAAGGGTCGATATTCCGGTCAGTCCGAACTTTTTTTAAAAAAAGTTCAAGATCAGTCGCAGTATAATTTTTTTGAACTGGAATGCATCGCTATGAATGTATTCTGCTCTCGACAGTATATATATATATATATTCGGCCGCCGGATATTCGGCTATCCGGCCAAAGTGTATGCCGAATATCCGGTATCCGGTATTTTGCAAAATCACTATCCGTTACATCTCTAATACAAAGTTTCATTGAGATCGGTTGAGTTTTTCAGAAAATGGACAACAGCACCACCTATCGGGTCCAAAACTATCCTACCTTTCTAGCTGCATACAACCATGCATATACAAACAAAGTTTCATTGAGATTGGTTGAGTTTCTCAGAAAATCGACAACAGCGCCATCTATCGGTCCAAAACTATCCCATCTTCTAGCTGCATCGAACAATGCTCATATACAAAGTTTCATTGAGACCGGTTGAGTTTCTCAGAAAATGGACAACAGCGCCACCTATCGGGTCCAAAACTATCCTATCTTTCTAGCTGCATACAACCATGCACATACATTAAGTTTCATTGAGATCGGTTGAGTTTCTCTGAAAATCGACAACAGCGCCACCTATCGGGTCCAAAACTATCCAATCTTTCTACCTGCATCCAACCATGCACACATACAAAGCTTCATTGAGATCGGTTGAGTTTCTCAAAAAAATCGACAACAGCGCCACCTATCGGGTCCAAAACTATCCTATCTTTCTAGCTGCATACAAACATGCATACAAACAAAGTTTCATTGAGATCGGTTGAGTTTCTCATAAAATCGACAACAGCGCCACCTATCGGTCCAAAACTATCCCATCTTCTAGCTGCATCGAACAATGCTCACATACAAAGTTTCATTGAGACCGGTTGAGTTTGTCAGAAAATGAACAACAGCGCCACCTATCGGGTCCAAAACTATCCTATCTTTCTAGCTGCATCCAACCATGCTCACATACAAAGTTTCATTGAGGTTTGTACATTTTTTCTTTTTTGCAAAGAGGCTCGCTGAGTTGTTTTATGCTCTCAAGGGCTTCGATGTTCTGAACAGATTGAAAAACACTGGCTTAAAACATAAATGTTTTGAGACGAAAATTAAAAAACTCGTCAAAAAAAAAACGTTCTTCTTTTAACTTCATAAAAGAGAAGTTTAGTCAAGGAGATTTCCTTATTCATTTCCTAGAGGAGAATTCGCACTTTTACCAAAACGCATTTAGACATACGAAATGCATTTTATTGTTTGAAAGTGCGGAGTCAGATTTATATGCAATGCTAATACTAACAACTTAGAAAATTAAACGAGACAATCTCTAAATCGTACGTCTTGCAAAGTAATTAACGTAACCTGACACAAGACGCTGCTATTAAAAAGTATCAGATTTTATAGGTATAGCTAGGTATGCTTATACCGCATTAAAATACAACGTTTAAGATTTTTTTTATTACAAATTTTTTTTTAATAGTACAATGTCAACGATCAATAATGGGTTAATGCATTTCACGCAACCAACAAGTCAGAATCAATTATTGTATCTTCGCGTATTTTCTTACCATTTGTTATAGATGGTTCAAAACTCACGAATTTGGATTAGGGGTAGATAAGAGTCCTTTAATAACTGGGGAAAATACTATCAATTACCAAATTACGGGCTAGATGCCTTAAAATAAATTGCTTAATCCTTATGACCCCATTATAGTTAAATCCTGGGAATGAAACCAATTCATTAATCAATGTGATGAATGTTAAAGCAGTTACTGCAGATGTATCCAAAGTATTTGATTAAGTAGGTAGTGCGTCCGGCACTCATTAATTAACGTAAGGATTTTGGTAGTGATAACATTTTCTGTAAATGATTTGAGCCATCGACTTTATGATAAGTACACTTCAAAGTTTTCTTTTACTTTCAAGTAGAAAGAAAAAAATGTTTTCTAAATACATCCTACGCATCTGGAAAATAAGCCCATTTTTAAGTGACTACAAATTCAGATTTCTGAAGGGTAATTAAAGTTAACAAAAAGATTAATGATTTTTTAAATCCTTTTAGTCATAAAATGTAAAGTGAATAGATATATATATCCATATAGAAACGGTTCGAAATGATTTTTTTTTTAATTCGTTGTGATAATATTAGATATAGGTATAATGTTGACATGTGAGAACCGAATAAGCCAATAACTGTATACAATATAACTCCAAAATTTCTATGACTGGCAATGATTTACTATCGACTTCATAACTAGAAACCACGTTTATATATCTACTCCAACATAAATAATTACCTACGTTTAAATAATAATAAAGTCTGCCTAATACAAACAACTGACAACTCGGCCAAATCATAGTCAGACTTCATAACCTATAGTAGGCTTGTAAAGTAGAATTTTCAGCACGCAATTACAACAACTATTGCGAGTCTCGAAGTGTCAGTATAGCGTAGTTTTTGCAATTCGCGTGCTGAAAAATCTACTTTACTTTGCTTTGTTTAGATCGAAGCTCAAAAAAACACATATATAATATAGAGCTTGAACAATTTGATAATGTGCACCTGGCCAAATAATAACACAAATTTCCACATAATATGTAATTTAATACAAAACAATTAAAATTGACATTTTGAATGCGTACTCTTAAAATGTTTGGCAATAAATTCAGTTCATTTAATTACCATGGCTTGAATTCGTTTCACTTGTTACGGTTAATATTAATTAAGCAACCAAAAATAAAAATCATCCCTGCACCAACCTTTTCCTTGGTGCTGGCTAGTACCGGTACAGACTGCTGATGTTGCACAAGCGAAAAAAAACACGGAATGCAACAAAATATTGTTTATGCCATAGTCTGGATTTTTTTTTATTTTTTTATTTAGCTACAACAATATTCCTGCAATATTCCACACTCAATCGACTCTAACCATTAAATTTCAGACCACTATGCTGATGGTCGCCAATGCAAAATGACTCATCCGTAGCGAAAGATCGAATGCATGCAAGAGTTAACACTACAGTCGAGAAGAAAAGTGAATACACGCTTGCAGTTAGATATACATATGCAATGTTGAATGTAACAGCTGCACCGGATCCATATAAGCTTTTATTTGATTCATTCAAAGAGAAATATTTGATGTATTAGGTTGAATGGAAGAATAATATTTCTTAATGAGGATTCCAAACGAAAGAAGTATATCTTTAAGACACTCGGATCTATATCAGCAGCTTTCGAGAGACACCTTAAGGTGTCGTTTGTGTTTTCCGGGAAGTTGAAACCCTCCAGCACACTTACCATTGGAGATACTGGACACACTCTAGAGGTAGGTACTTTCATGAAATTAATGGAAAGATTTTCGTTAAATACAAACAAGACCAGGTAAGGTATGCCTATGAAATTTTATAGTAGACTAGCTGACCCCGCGAACTTCGTTCCGCCCAAATTTGTTAATGCCCAATGCACATGCTATTTTATGTAGACGCTTAAATACCAATGGCAAGCCGTTCTGAATAAGCGGAAGCCGCAGAGGTTTGCAAAGTGCTTTATTTGGAAGGATCCTGAAAATACATGTCAAACAAAAATGATGGATTCAAAAACCATGAAATAAAAAAGTATCTACTCCATTTCAAAAAGTTACTTAATGTAACATAGTAAACATAAACAAACTTATTAGGTAGGTTATATTTAAAAAAAAAATTCAAAATTTTTGACAACAACAATTTGCTTGGAAAATAATTAAAATAACTGACAACAACAATTGCTTTGAAAATTTAAAATATTTTTTTTTTTGTATTTGAAGTGTCACTACTCGATTTCTATCCAGTTTATTTTTTTTTTCAAAGTGCTTTTCCCCATGAAAAACGAAATGTGTGCCGGAGGTACCACGCCCCTTTGTACAATCCCGCCCATATTTGCAGCAGCACTTAAAAAATGCACACCAAACCGACGTAGGTACCAAATTTTGTGCAAATACAGTTATCAGGAGCAGAAATAATTGATTTTTAATTTGTGGTTTGTATGGGAGGTACCACGCCCCATTGTCCAATTGGACCGAATTGTAAATCTAAACCACCCGGGGCGCAACCCAAACGCATACAAAAACATTTATGCAAATCGGTCCAGCCGTTTAGGAGGAGTTCAGTGACAACACACGTACGCTAGAATTATATATATAAGATAAAGTATACTAGTGACATATCATCACCTTTTAATTGAACTGAACGTGGAAAGGCTACGGACAATAATAAATAATTCAACTTTCTTAATCCTTTACGCTTTCAGAAACACTAAGAAATAAATGGGACCCTTGTGCTTCTTAAGACAACAGAATAGTAAGCTTTGCTTTTAAACATTTATATAATATTATTAAAAATTCAAATAAATTAAATAGTTGGCACAAAGTTGGAAAGGATCTACAATTTTATCCCGAGTCCAAACGGTTAATTGAGAAACTCTTTCATGATATTTAAACTCTCGGATGTTTGTCAAACGTTCGCGATAGGTGACGCAGTTCTATTCAGTTCTATATTTTTAGTGTAAATAAGTTTTTCGGCTTTCTATAAATAACAGACGAAACCACAATTCGATTCAGCGTTTTGCTTAAATTAATATTTTAACATTTAGCAACGGAAATCAATTCCCATTTCTGATGCTAGTCATTTTTAAAACATTGCTAGGAGACATAGTAATACAGATATACAGATCTATATTCAAAATAAAAAATAAAAACGGTTGCCCTACCCTTTATAGATGGTCACACTCACAAGTCACAACCTATACAGTCAGAGAGATGTGTAGTACTTTATTGGCATTATTTGGCACTCTGCTTTATAGCTGCAAGATAATCACCGTTCAACTCATAACATCCATCCGAATATTTGCTCTTATAACATTTCTTTTTGTGTTGGCTGTAGTTGCATTGCTTTACAAACCTATATATAAAACTATATTTGGTATTCTCATTTGTTGCTCTCAGTCAATGTAAAATGAACATGTCTGCCCGGTCGTGGTTTCACAGTGCAGAGCTTTGCAATTTTCCATTGAATTAATTTTTCCTTTTGAAATTTAGTTTTTCGCTTTTGCTTTGGTTAACTTTTGTAATTACGTCAGCAGAAAAACGGTCACAATGCAACTGCAGTACATCTAATTACCTATTTCTAGTTGGACATGAAAAACCAAATAGTTACTTCGTATGCGGTTGAACCAGTTTTGCTTGAAATTGGCAACGATAATAAATAATTAAACACCAGATACCTTCATACGTACCCATGGATCGAACAGGAAGATAATTTCGATTTCGATGTGGTCAACCTTGAAATTGTCAATTACAGAAGAGTCTGATACAATATGCGATATGCCTCAAGACAAGTGATTTTGTTATTTGGTTTAATGTGCGTACATGTGTTTCGAATTGATTTGACGTGCTGTACACTGTAATGTATAGATGTGTATAAACAAATAAGAGTTTACTTTGATTTACGATAAATTTAATGGCATTGACCGAGAGAGTTATGGGCGGCGCATAACTCTCTCGGTCAATAGAGATGGCAATAAAATTGCAACCAAATGGCCCTATTTACGGAAAGCGAACCGTCGGTGTCGTTAGCGTATTAGAAACATTCTTATTTGGGAATTAGAAGTGGCCTTTCGTGGCCCTTGGAATGAAGCTTATAACGATAATTAACAGTCATTAACTACCTACATAACATATTATATAAAGCGGATATAATTGTTTCGTGTAAGTTGAAAAGTAAACACAGTGGGGTGAAAGTTGTAGCATAAAGTCAGTTAGATCTTATAACGTTTATCGTTTAGGTAGTTACCTATAGGTACCAGATAATAAATGAGGTCGATAAGGTGAGAAGCACTTGAGATTTGACCAATTAAATATATATGGAGAGATGTTTCGATTCCTTTTAAAATCATACGGTGCCATTGTCATTGAAGCATATATTATATCATCTGTGGTATCTGAATAATATGCAAAAAATTGCTTTTAAATTACTATGTGTAAGTACACTGCTTAATGTCGCATAATAAATTATTAGTTAATTTAAATGGCTCACTATTAAATGCAGAGCAGTCTAGAAGATGAAAGTGCATGCATTCACTCCATTGTAAATAGGACTGATAAACCAACAAGTCTGAAAAATAACATGAGACGTTGAAGCATAGCTAATATTTCTTGCATTACGAAATGCAGTGTCTAACCAATTTGCGATTAAAATTATACAATATTGCAAGTATCAACTGTTGAGCCAATCATCCGATCACTTGCCCCCATTTGAGTTCATCATTAGTATTATTTTTTCTTATGCACATGCATTACAATATTTGCAATTGAAATGATTTAAATTTATAGTAAAAAATATTGATCTGACGGTTGCAAAAATTACGTGAACTATATGAAACCCATATATGGTAAGCAAATTTGACAAATATCAAAGTGTATTAAGAGAATGGCTAGTAAATTCTTGATAAAATTGCGCCGATAACGGTCATCTATTGAAAAATAGTCCCAAAAAAATTTAAAAACAAAAACAACATCAAATAAGGACAACCCGTATATACCCCTCCAAGATTGTCTTAATTTACTGATTCAGTAAATATGTAATCTTAAACAATACCTCTTCTTCACAGCTAACATGAAAAGACGATGTACCTACACCAGAATTGTTAATGTTCAATATTCAATATTCTACGCAGCCATACAAATTTAATTTCAACTACCTACTCTAAAATAGTAAGGTAAGTGGCAAGAAAATAAATGAATTGCAATTATGTTTTTAAACACCGAAATTGCGGAATCTAGATTTTTCATGCATATACTTAAGTGGCAAAAAGTAATGAACTTTAATTGCAACTTGATGCACGAAACCTTAAAACTGTTATCACAATACATACCCGCATACAGTTACAAACAACGTATCGTTACTTCATTAACCATTCAATATCGCACTTTCTGTGTTAAGTACATAGTTTGCTTATTTAACCACAACGAACCTAATATCTACATCACTCTAAGTGCCTTACTCATACTCATTCAATATCAAGATCCGGCAATCGCTATTAATCTGAATCAATTCATATTTGCACCAGAGTTCACATTTTATACATTCTTGCATTATTAATTAGCTATTGCCACGCCAAGTAGCAATATTCTAAACTATTTAACAAAAAATCAACTCCTACCAAACCAACCTATTACACATTCGAATGCAAGTGCATAAACTAATTATAAGCAAATGACCTTCAACTTTTTTATCAAGCCATCATTTTTGTGTAAACAGTTATGTAACGCGGTGCTTTTTCATTTTCCATCACACGATCTTTCTTTAAAAATGCTTATGAATGACCTTACCAATCTACCAATACAACCATTTTATGCACATTATAATTTCGGTTCCATTCAGATCCAATTTACATAAAACCCAAAAAAAAAATAACCTTGATCCTCTCACTCTTACATTCGAAATGGTAGGTACCTACTCTTACTTAACAACAAAAATAACAACAAATCGAATTAAAAGCTACCACAGATCATTTTGAACTCTAAATCGTCACGTTAATTACTCACATAAACTTGTGCATGTTTTGTGCATTTCTATTTTGAGCCATGTGTGGTCAAATAAAGAAAAAAAATGAAACAAACATGCAAACAATAATTAAAAAACTGTAAACTGTGAAAAAATACTGGTCGAAAAAAATGCATCTGGGAATGCAGAATTGTAAAATCTACATATTCGCCTGGTGGCATTTGCGAGCAGTCAGCAAAACCATCAACAGCGGCTGTGACAATGAATGAATATCTTCAAACACTGGGCGGAAAACCTTCACAAAATAGTGAACTAACACAGCTAAATCAGCAGAATTTGCGTTTTATGTTCGTCCAAAGCCAAATTGGTTAGGCACCATTCTTTTTCATTTATTTGTACCCATTGGCAAATATTATTATACCATCGTAGTGAAAGAAGACGGAAATGACCTCTATTCGGTGCTGCTAACTTGTGCAGCCGATATTCATCCCCAGTGCTTACCGATAATTGCATTAAGAAGCAGAGTTCTGGGAAAAAGAGCATCATTAGGTATTGTAATGAAGATAGCGCAATCGATAGGATATACGTTCAGGTGGCCTATGCTATAGATGATGATTACATTTATGCACGGAAAGTTTTGTCAATTATAGGCAGGTTAACAATAGTGTTTTTCTCTAATGCCCTGGTGTAGTTTTCCACAGGAATGCATGTACTTACAGGTTACAATCGGACTCATTTGCAGTGATTGACTCACCTAATTGACAAGCAGATGGAGGCAAAATGTGCTCGTCTAACAAAAACAGGTTTTAACGATATCGCGGATCATTCAGATGACTTTGCGAAATGTGTAAAAGCATCAAATACGAGTAGACACCCGTTGTTAGCAAACTATAAGCATACGCTTTATAAAGGTCGTGGCATTGGGGGATGATAAGTCACGGTATATTAGTGAGATATCGATCAGCTGGCATACGTGTTAATTCACTAGAAATAATTGTTCAACTAGGCTATTTAATTAGGCGCCAAATGGCGAGTGGAACCGGTACCAGAGTCTGTTCAACAATAACGTTGCATGTTGACAATTAGAAGTCATGTATTCACCATGAACTACATATAGCTAAATATAGAAAAGTCAATTCTTATAAGTACCACCCTCTGATTTCGTTAACTACTGGTGCTACTGGTAATACATACGGAAGGACAACGGAACGACAACTAATATAATTGGGACATGTGTTTAGATATACATATACTTCTAAAATCTTTCTATATATTTTCTTGTACGGTTTGGGTAGTAAAACCGAGACCTGTGGACGTTCTACTTCGGAATCCCACACTCATGATCGTTCTAATTGTTAGACGAAGCTTGAAATAGCTATGATGATGATTTTTTCACATCTGATTCTAAGTATTTAAACATTTCCGTTCAGTTTTTCAAAATGAAACTAGTGAACGTTCGGCTCCTAAATATACCTAGCTTAGCGTTATTTAATTTATAAATTCAGCCACAAACGCATATTC
Organism: Cheilosia vernalis; assembly: GCA_949126925.1. Lineage (NCBI taxonomy): Eukaryota > Metazoa > Arthropoda > Insecta > Diptera > Syrphidae > Cheilosia > Cheilosia vernalis. The sequence goes on along the minus strand of OX421358.1, from coordinate 391,855 downwards.
ATAATAATTTGATTCAATTATCATTAATAACGGAGATAATTTATATTCAATATTGTTGACTTATAAATTCCATTCATTCTTAACCACTATCACATTTCCAGCTTGTTTAATAAATCAAACATAAAAAAGCCTATCTCAAAATTACTTCAAGCGGGCATAACACCATCATTTTTACTGATGGCCTTATCTGATATAAAGTGAGGCAGTTGAAACCACAAGCACCACAAACAGTATTTTAATACCCTTCGCATGTTGCTTGCTTAAACCAAAAGTCCTTAAGCGGCTTTACACACTTAATGCCATCATCTCCTATTACATCCTTTTCTCCTTTATATATCCTCTCCGGTATCTTCTCACTTATCGACTATCCTGTCTGTCTCCGCTCGACGTGGTTCTTAAAATCCACGCGCAATGTTTAACAATTTAATGGCTTCGCTAACATCCGCTTACACATCGCTCATCCTGTTTCCTCCAATCAACATAGAAGTCTGCATATTAAAATCAATCGGAGTAGATCCGGATTGCGGTATCTTTTTGGGACTTAGTATGGTGTCCCTTAGGGCCGGAAAGAGGCAGGGAAATAGACCACTACCGCAGCAAAGGGTCTTAAATAGTTTAATCGACCGACAGTCCATAGGTAGGCTTTGCGCTTATTTCTAGATCTACTGGCTCTTTGTGATTTAACCCTTCAAGCCAAAGCGTTCAATGGACAATGTCGATGCCAATGCTAACATGGGCGAAACACCGAACACTATGATTGGAGTTCAGTTGGGCTTTGTGCACTCTTTGAGGTTCGTTTGTTGCAAGAAAACAAATTTCCCTTTAGTAAGGATTTGTCGGTGCGGACTGTAAATTCAAACGAACAAACCACCTCTATTTCGAATGATAAGCGTTTTTGGAAGGAAGCTACGACAACAACAGGTTATTCACTCATCCGTTGAGTGAACATGTATATTCTTAGTTCGCACGATTGCTGAAAGATACAGCACGGGAAACTCAAAACAATTTTCATTGGGGCAAAATGTTTATTTTCATCCTTAATTGAGCACAACACAGCTAACTGGCAGGACGATGGAATTTTGATCGCTTTGCTGGCCGTTTGAGATTTTTTTCTGTGTTGTTACTCTTTGGTGTTGAATGCTACGCTTAAAACGGTAGTACCAACTACTTCAATCAGTATTTTTTGTTTTTAGTTAGTTTTTGAGTGCTCTCAGGGTAAAAGAGGAGGTTTGGTAAAATTAGTTTTCAAAATTCGTACCATAGGTACTTCATCGGTACTTTCCTTGCTGAGGTTTATTTCATGTACAATTGTACACACGTAATTTGAACGTAGGAGTTATTGAATTTATATTGAAGCAGGTTTAGTTAACTTTGAATTTGTCAACTTAATTCGGTTCGGGGGGTGACTGACTTATGACATTCATATACGTACGAGTTTGGCCCTCTTACCAATACCATGCTCGGGGTCATTGAATCTATTGCAATATTGTAAATATCGGGTACTGTAAAAGTAAATATAATGTCCATCTACAATATCATCTGATAACTTTCTTTGGGAAAATACGGAGAAAGGAGTTACAGTATTTTTACAAATATATCTCTCGTTGGCAAAATTTTTGCATTTTTATGGATAGTCTTCAAAATTGTCAAAATTCATTAAACCAACGGAACTGATAATTTAAGCATTAATAAATTAAGATTGGTGAAGATCGATGTTAGATCCGCACAGCTTACATTTTCATACCCTCATCCCAAAATAATTTAATTGGAAGAAAGAAGGTAATAAATTGTACAAAAAACAAATCCAACAGATCAGACATACACATAACACAAGTATCTGGACGCACTTACTCATCCTATGTACATTGAAGCTCAAATACCAACAGTTGACTGTTTGTTTGTTTGTAAGTCGAATGACTCTTATAATTTTTATAAAATCCAGTGGCTAAGTGAATACTTTTGTATTCATGTCAATACTACGCTCCATCGCTGGAAAAATAATGTCTTACAACTTAATTTTATGTAGATGCCAAGTAATGCAGTAAGCGCCGTTTTCGGCATTCGTATGGTAGCTGAACATGTTTGATGTTTCAAAAACTGACTAAAATGACAAAAGCCAGTACAGCTCGCTTAAAAGAATAAAGCAGGCAACGTGTTAATAAAATATAATGAAATTCGCTAAATTAACATATTGCTGGATACACATGACCTTGAGCTCCATTCAGAGAGCGCGCAGCACCATTCCAAACATAGACATCTGCCGAGATAATCTCCATACAAAAGCGAATTCATACGGGGGGTAATGACTGCGAATTTTTTAAAATATTCTTTAAATATTTGTCTCACCTTCGAAGTGTATCTGCGAATATTTCTTAGGTTTCACGTTCTACTTATTTTTAACTTCACACAAAATATATATTATTCCACTGTGCTCCTTAGAAGCTTCCTTTATTTTATATTCACAGCTCAATTCAGTGACTGCAAAATTACACAACTTGTTGATAAAATATCTGTGTGTATCAAATAACACCACTTGCACATTCCTCGTGGTTTGAATGCACCGAATTTACTATGAGTGAGTTGGGTTTTCGCGGATAATACTACGCAATCGACAAAGCCTAGCTTTGCTGTGTAACAAACCAGGAACGAGTTTTACCTTTTTTCCGTATAAGATATACAACAATATTAATGCGCGCTGAATAAATACGATACAACTATCGTTTCTGCGAAATGTAAGACTGATCGGTAGTGCGATTCGAACTGAACTAGCTTAAGAGCACAGATATACCTGGCTGCTGAACCTACCCGATTTAGTTTTCGATCGACTTGAGTGAAGATGTGTTTTTGAGGTGGTAGAAGCGGTTAAAGCACAACGTGTGATGGGAGTAGAGACATCATAGACTAGTTCTGTAGTCACCTTTGCTGACTGGTGGATTAACAAGAATAGGTCGCCTAAGATGAAAAAAAAAGTATTCGCCGTATTTTTTTAGAAAAGCTTTCATAAATGTTCATAAAAGTTCAAAGCTTTTGTAATAATTGTCTTGTATTATTTAAGGCGCGCTGTTTCGCGATGGGATTTTCGTTTTTAAGTACATATTTTTAGGGTTAGTTAACACGTACAGCTGAAAACATTTTGGTAGGTAGGTAGGTTGTAGGTACCTTGAAATGTATTGTGGAAAATTTTTGGTCACTGAGAGCCAGACCTAGAAAGGCCTCTATGAACGACAGTTCAGCAGTTAACTGCTTTCCAAACCATCAGTAAGTAAAATCCAGCAATAGGTTCTAAAGTTCTATTGGAAATATTTCTTCACATATCGTAGTATTTATTTCCATTTGCTTTTGAAATTATTTCCAATTGCTTAGCATTGTATCTCCGATTATAGTTGGGCGTTTTTACTTGCGATGCCTTTTTAGATGTATGAGGGAATAACTATCCACCATTAGGTGAATATATCCAAAGACACAAGGAGTGCGTTCGGTTTCTTAACCATGGGCAATATTGTTACGATTGTTGTCTCGGATTCCACTCCTATCGTGACCTCGCACGATAAATCCAATAAAACCGCTCTTTGAAAAGTTTGATCTTTAACCTTAGGAAAGATATTTGATGTTAAATTTAACGTAAATTATTTTCAAACCCAACTGAAAAACTCATTTCCTTTTCATCACAAAATATTATAATAAATCTAATTGGCAAGATTTTAGCCTAATAATTTTAATGTTTTCGTATGTCTATTCTGCAGTCACTGAAAATACACGGACAGACGTAATCGCTTTTTAAGTCCTCTTTCAGTTTGAAGTCTTGACCTGAAATAGTGCCTTTTATTTGCTACATTATACCAAAATGTTTACTATAAGCCTACCTATTAATAAAACCCAATTCGTTTTAACGTCACCTCGTCTCGAAAAAAAACATGATATCGATAAGGTTCAGACTAATGTAACCCCCTGTTTCACTCTACCATCATTAATATTGACAAGGTCATTTTATCTGCATGCACCATTTATACAATCTCTTAAGGCCATTACACATTTTCAATTTGTTATTCAAAACAATTTTCTTATTCGCAAATCTAAGAACTAAATGTCCCCTACAAAAATGTGCATAAAATCTCAATCTAAATAAGTAAACAATCCTTAAATAAGCTACCCGGCCTCTATGCCGACCGCCATATTTTACCAACAGAAATCCTTCTTGAGTATACTGTACACCACAAATTTTATGTTTTGTAAACATGCCTCCAAAAATGATCTGACATATTGGCTGACAATCTCTTCGGGATAGTGGTCAAAGACCATCCTGCCAAATCCCATTCTGTCCATCGGATATTCGGTTACTTCAAGTAAATATTCGCTCATTTATATTCAAGGTCATTTTACCACCAGCTCTCTTTACTACTATAGTAGCGATAGCGATATAATTTATGACATTGTGAATTGGGGTTTACGACAACATCGTCGAAGGCGAAAAAAGGAATATCCTTAGGGTGGTAACCCTCGTTTCTACTTTCGGGATCAATTTTATGACTTCTCATTCTTAAAATGGTGAAATGCGAAAAACTTCTATCCTAAAAGCTGTGTCGTTTGAGGTCGAACCGCTATTCAGTGGATAAATTTTAACGAAAGTCTGAAGGTGTTTCCATTAAAAACTTCACAAGAATAGGGAAATTCAATTCAAAAAATTATAAAATGTCCGTAGGCAAGTTTTGTAGCTGTTTGTCAATCCAAATTTGAACTGCAATATCCGAAAGTAAGTTGAAAGAAAAACAAGTTTGCAAAAAATTTAAATGACATCAACTTCAAAAATTGTTCTGAAACGGTGGGTGGTTTCTAGGAAAAACCCATTATATCAGCTCCCTGCATAAAAGAGCCAAACAATTTAGTGCGCAAATTCTACTACATATTGTGAAATATAATATATGTATGTACTTATATATTTTATAAATCTGTAGGCCTAAGATTTTTAACTACTTTTATTTAGCAAACAAATAAAGCAGTCATATAAAAATATACATAGCAAAGAATATACTTAAAATTAGCACATGGTTATTGATTAACGTTTTTAGTGTCGACCCTAAGTTGCGGAACTATACTAGTAATTTTTTTGAGGTTACTTCTTAGAAGTAAATGTGTTATGTGAGTAAACGAAATGTTATACGCAAATTCAGGCAGTTGAACCTAAAAACTTAACTTAAATTAAAATGTCACTCATATGTTGCTAAAAAAAATAAAGTGAACTTTCTCGTTTAAGTCTGACTGACTTTCAGAGCGTTCAGCAAATCGAAAATTGAGGACACAATAGTTTAGAAAACATCCATCAACTTAGAGTCAGTTTGCATTTTGGTCAACTGAAATAAACAAGACATTTTGTCTAAGGCCCTACCTTAGAGAGATTTTTATTAAAATGATGACATATTGGGTCGTTTCAGTAAATCTATGTACTATATCTAAATCTATATATAAAATTTTTAGATTTGAATTAAAATTCGGACATATTGTTTATTGGGTAACTTTACAGAAACATTAATTAAAAATATATTTTATCGTTTTCAATAGGAATTTTTAAATATTCATAATAACTACGCATATCGTTCGATTCACAAACATAATAATAAATACGAAATACGAAATTATAACTTTGAAAAATGTGACTCTTTTTTAAACGTGCAACAGTAAGTAATTATAAAAAGAAAAAACCGTTTTTCAAATAAGGTGCAGAAGCAAAAATAGTTGCCCCACAAAACACCCACCTCATTTGCAGTCAGTATTACTGCTTCACCAGAGAAACCACCTAAGGTTGGTGTGTAAAATATCGTCCTCCATCCCTTTCCCCACGTTTCATACTTGGAATTTTAAGTTGCAATTACAAGAGCAGCATTTCTCTTGCATTTGAATAATTAAAGTAAATACCAAAGAGAAGAATAACAGAAGAAAAATGTATTAGGACGGGATCGTACTGGGCGAAGTCGGAGACAAAAATTAGGCAAATAAGTAGATGTCCAGGTATGACTCGTCCAAGACTTTTACAGTTATCTTCGGTTTTAATTATATAAAAGAGTTCCACTTCTCCTTGTCCTGGATTACTCATGCTAGCTTCGTGCTCTGTCCTGTTTCATTTTCCGTATAACATTCAGTCCCCACGAAATTATAAATAGCGAAAAGGTTCTTGTGCGCAAAATTAATACCGTTCACTCTTAAACTTTTCACTTTTAATTAGAATAAACGAAAGGAGGGGCAGCGAAACGCCAAGGACACTTTCTGTGGAGGATGTAAAGTGTACTATACTTAAATCTTCATCATACCACACTAAATATGAAACTATCGTCAATTTACTTGTTCGTGCATTTAATAATTGACGGAATAGTTATGAATCTTTTATGATTACCAACCTCGAGGAAAAATAAACAAGTAAACGTAATGTTTAGACTTGCCATCAAACACAGTTGAACCACCACACTGTACTTTCAGTCATGTTAATATGGAATTAGCTATGTTGTGTAGAATGTAGATTACAGCACGACTCTGCGAAGACAAAATCTTGCCATATGTTGTTTCTTAGACTAATCGCACCAGGGATAAAACATGATGATCCTAACACATATTCCACTTTATACGAGTGTATCGTCGTGGTGCACTACTTGCATCATATGCCAGCTATGAGTTGTCGTTCCTAATAGGTACAGTATAGTGGTCGGCATAATTCATTTTCAATGGGCCTTGATGGAATTTTTTTTATTCTATTGATGAGTCTGTAGGAGAGCAGGAAGTAAATCAAAACTATTAAATTATTGAAGTGAGAAATGTAAACAATCTCTCCTAAATTATGTTTAAGTGTTGGCAGCCCGAGCATGTGTAATAGATATATAACCAAGAGCTGTATTTGCATGCTGATAATGCCATCCTACAATCTCCGGCTCCACTTCTTCTTAAACTGTAATACCATTCCATTATCACCCAGGACGAATGGATGAGACAATGTGAACGAGAATCTCTCATTTTGCCTTAATAAAGCCACATTGTGAATATTCTAGAATGATAATGGATTCATTCAACGAACAAAGAGGCTAACTAACTGTGGCATATGCAGAACAGCCTCTCACTATACATGTGTATACATATATGTGTGCTCTTTTTGGAACATTTTTCGACCGAGATGACTCCGAAGGAATGTATGCGATGGGAATGGGGCAACTTATGAGATACTTTAATTAAAGTGCCATCGCCAAGTGTTTGACAACATATGTTTCCTTTTGTGACATATCACCGAAAATGTTTCCGCATGACATCCATTCCCTATTTCGACGAGGCGGAGATGAATCTTCCTCATTGGATTCATCCATTCAGTCATTCAGTTTGAAATCCGTATAAAACTGGAATATTGCTATGCAGCTGGGATGTGCTTGTCAGTATTTCGTTTTACTCTTCGTGGGTTGTGTCCTTATTTTCTACTTCGCCAACTGCCTTGCGCCTTTTGCGGATGCAACGATGCTAATGTCGTTTACTGCACCGTCTTTTAGATTTATATATAACTTATACATATGTCAGGATGACGTGTTTAGAAACATGTACATGAAATGGAGAACATGGTAGACAGACATGACAGGGAATACTTCAAAAGGCAAATGCTGTATCCCATACAGTGGTCGGTCATACTGCCGACGCATTGGTATAGTTTTCCAAAGTTAGACACTTGGAAGCTTTTTAGGTACCTTATTCAAGTACACAAACAAGTAGGTACTTTTTTTTTATTAAAATCCCATCCATTCTTCATTCACATACAAATTACCAATTCACGTGTTTCTTAGATGATTTATGGTAGGTACATTTTTATCTTTTAAACCACGAAAAACACAAAAATGTTTTTTCAACTTGTTTCAATAGGCGTTTTTTTATTATGTCCACATGATCTATATAGATCATTAATTGATTCCCATGGATTAGGTACAGTACAACAATAATACGAGAGCCAACTGTTTTTGCCTCATAGAGTATGTATGGGCTCACTGTCAGCTGTAATAACTTTAACGACTGATTTGAATCTCGTTTAAAATTTCCTTCTATAAATCAAAGTTTAAAAAAATATAGATTTATGGAATGCAATTTTCTGTTGTAGGTATTCAAAACGAAAAGGAAAAGGAAGTGAAGATGTAATTGTGGGTATGCACTAATGAAGCGCTGTTTTCTGTTATGAACATTTACGGTCTTTGATTAAGATATTTGAAATATGTATGTTTAGCGATAAAGAAGTAGATATAGAGCTATAAGTTCACTTAAGCGAGGCGTACTTATCCGTTTGAGCTAGTATAGTTTATTCTTAAGCAGATTGTGTACTTTTAACTTTTGCATTAACTAATTTAAATTACCTTTCCAGTGTCAGCGTTTTGTCTAGATACGATTAAAGGGTAGGACATTCGGTAGCTCCCTAGTACGAGTATATTTCTTAATGAAAATAGAGAATAATAATAGTCACGAATGTTATTAGGTATAAAACGGTAGGAAAGTCATAGGTGACCTACCTGATATCAGAATAAAGGTATAAATATAAGCTGAATTAAAAATGAATGCTTTTTGTCTATTTTCATTTTTTAAGAAGCATACTTTATTGAAAGAATAATGAAATGGGTTAATCTAGATTATCCAAAACAAAATGAAATTGATAGCTGAGATTAAGTTTCCCAGCTTAGGACTATTCCATTTGCTAGACACTGTGAAATTAGATTGGACGAAAACAAATTGCCACTTCGATTTCTTTCTGTACCTTGATATTCGCTTCTGCTTCATACGGATACTGTTTCCACAAAACGAGCTACCTTTGCTGGTAATTTATTTACTACTGTGAAATCATTATTTGGATAAATGAGTGTAGGCATTTAGTTGAGGATTGATTTACTTAATAAATTACGTGGAGAATGATAGCTCCATGGAATTCATTAGATGCATACGATAAGCTTGCGAAATAACCTTTAATTTTATGACAATTCCGAAAGGGCTGAATTGAGAAACTTTCTCAGTACAGTTATCTATACACTCAGATGCTTGTGAAATATTAGCGATAGGTGACACAGTGGTAAAAGCCTTGAGATGTTAATTTAGATTTTCCGTGTACCGAACTTGAGACCCATCGCTCATAAGTAGAACATTTAGTTTTACCTCAACCTATTTCAATTTTAGCTTGTGCCATAAAACGGTATCCTCTGTCAGCGAGAACAATAAGGTTTTTAATATAGGTGATACACTGATGGTCTAAGTGAAGCTTTGGCAACCGCAACAAGAGCACTCATTTACCTAACCTAACCTAACATAGGACAGCGTACACAACTGACTTTTTTGCTTTTATTTAAACTTTCACAACTTTGTGACACGGAACGATACAATGTCCGGATATTTATTTTTGTTTCCACGAACTTTATCCATGAACATTTATTGCTTTTTAATGAGCCATTAAAGAATATATGAATCCATGTGATTATATGCTTTCCGCGCTACCCAGTGGTAAAGGAATATATTTACTTTGTGCTGACTGAATTCTGATTGCTTAGGACTATTCACTCTTTTCCATGGACATCCGTGTTGGGTTTTGGTGTACAACTCATTGTGATATCTACTATGACAACCGGCACATTATCACATCGTGGGGTACAACAATCAATCAGAGCAAGTTGTTGATTTTAATTGTGTTTTATTCCGCATTTGCGTACTTAAACGAATTTAAGTGATTTGTCTACAATTCTTGAACTGAGCAAATTGAATTTTCTCCATGATTGATGGTCGCATTTTTCTGTCGAAAGGTCGGAAGTTTAATTTGTATGGGGCGGTACCTTCGACCCTCTGCGAATGTAGTGTGTTATTATTGATTAATTTATTGAGATTATTGTGCACAAAGGTTTTATTACTTCTGTGCAACTGAAGGAATCGATGTGGTGGTCAATGTGAACCTCAATATAAATCACAAGAAATGCTTACCTACTGTTTTTGGCATGTACTTAAGATATAGGCATGTATTTTATTTGGCTTTCCGCAATCATTGTGCGATTGAAAGCAATCAATTCTCTTAATCCACAGGCAGGGAAAGTCTGAAGGCTTTATACTACGCTCTCATAAATGTTGGAATAGCATCGTATAATTCGATTTGTGCTAGACTAAGTGAAAATAATGGAATTTTGTAAGTTTTCTGAGCCATACTTTAAGCATAAGGAAAATAAGTCTTCAATCATTATATACCTACTTAAACATCCAATTTGATAATCTTGATATGTAAGATCTAAGATGTTGGACCTTTTTCTATCACAAATGATCCGAGAACATGTAACTTACTTACTTAAGGTGGCGCTACAGTCCGGGGTGGACCTGGGCCATGTAACAGACAAATGTAATACTTAATGACATAAATATAAAGCAATTTTAAGTGCAAAATTATTTTTATATTACTTTACATATTCAACAAAATTATTTGTGTTACGAATTAAATTAACAATGTAAGCAAAACAAAGTAGAAGGAGATTTGCAAATTCTACTCAATTCCCCCTCGCAATAAGCAACAAAAAAAGTACATTATAGTTAAATAGTAGCCCTCGGTCACTCAAAAGACGCACTAGAATGTGCGATACGGCTCTACGTGTTACTACAACAATTTATACGGGGCATAGTAGCTGCCGAAGGATAGGTACCTTGAAAACTACTGCTGGTGCTGCTACCTTTGACGAAAATATGTCCCCTTAAGCTTAAAAAAAATATTATAATACTTACATAGCATTTCCACTCACCTAACTACAGAGAGCAATGTCATTGGTACCTCCTAACGTGTCCTGTGACAAGTGCTCTTCTACCAGTGCATTGTGAAAAAAACGGGAGCGTAATTGCGATGGTAATATTGTTCTAAGTGCCTGAGGGATGGAAATAAAAGAAATTACAAGAAGAAGGGTAGGTAAATTAAAAAAGCGTTGTGTTTCCTCGACCACGTCCCTGGACCTTGGAGAATATCTATATAGGCTACATCCTATTGAAAAAAATACTACAAAACTTTGGATTGTAATTAATTTTGCCTCCTCTGGGCTTGTCGTGCTTTAACACCACTCTTAACAGGATACGTAATTTCATGACACAATTCTTCACATTAGTAATGGTGGGATATTTGTGTACTATAAGAATCAGTTACCTATTTTTCAGTTAAGAGTAAATGCAGGTATATGACAAGTCCATACAATATACATATTAAGAAAAATATGTATTTGTTATGCACTACCCAGGTTTACTTGTATCGCTTATCCGTTATCCCATTTAGCATTCGCCATGTGCAGAAATCTCAATTTACAAACATTGTATAGGTGGAAATTGGAATTTGATGTGGAAGAATCGATTCGATTTGCTGTCACTTGGAGCAGGTCTCTGAATTTGGACAGAAGTGCAAATGGAATCCTTGCTTCATCCTTTTTACCTTATTCCTCTTTGTTACTGCCTGATAATGTAGTTGCACATCTATTGGGAATTCGGAACTGTGTCTGTGAGCGCATACGGAGTTCTTTTGAAATCGTTTCGCATCAGTGCAACAAATTTTTAAAAGCTCGACATATGCTCAGACGTACAAATTAATCGACCATTTTGCTGCGATAGATATTCAACACATTTTTAAATTTTCATCAGAATGGCTGCAGAAGCAAGACATTAAAATCTGGTCGCGACATTATTCTGTTCGTGCTCGCAACAGTCAAGCAGCGCAGAAAACGATGTACGGTACGGGTCTGAAGCAACAACAACTTGCGGTTGCATCCACCTACTTGTTACTGCAATGCTTCAGGACTCTACACTTAAGTCGAAGTAACAACTTTAATGGCTTACAACTTTTCCATGCACACCAATAAACACAAACTGGTGGAAATTGATAAATGAGAACTTGCACTTATCGCAAGACAAAACGACGTTGTTGGTGATGATAATAGGTATTCTTCGGCATCCTTTTCTTCATCTATAGGCATGGTAATTTGTTCCTTTCTTAGTCTGGATTTTTTTTTTTTTCGTAATTTCAGCAACAATTGGCTGTATTGAAGTGAAAATGCGACATGCAAATACGTTTCGTTTTCACAAACTTGCTAATTTAAATTTATTCATCCATTTACGTGGTATTATTATTTTATTTTAGTTTTGAGAGAGCAGACGTACACAAATGGGTAGGTACGGTTATTTAAGGCTAAATGTTATTAGTTATAACAGTCAATATAATATGAGGTAACTTCAGTCTTAGAATAAATGTCCACGGTCCACTGCAATCTTGTTCAAACTGACTATGTGTAAAACCAATAAAACAATCAATCATTCGATGGGAGACGGGTCTTAACTCTCAAATAGAGCACAGTAGACCTAAATACATATTAAAATATATTAATTCAGAATATAATTGTAACGTTTTGTTGAAACTTCTAATATTTACTTATAGTCCTTTCAGCTATGACCCCTTTTTGGTATCGATATCTCCCATTCTGAAATTTTGCTACATACGAGGGGAGTTCAATATATTCGCGGTATGGGGGGATACTCCAAAGATGTGAAAAAATTATTTCGAGATTTTATTAGCCCCGTTATTCAAGTGTTTAACTGTAAAATTTCATTTAACTGTGATTATAAGTTTGCTTTGTATTTTGCGTTGAATGAAGGTGAAATGGCTGGTGTCGCGATTATCACTAAAATTGAGAACCGCGCTCTGATAAAATTTCTTACTAAAAAAAGGAAAAAAAATATTCACGAAGAGATGGTGGCTGCTTTTAGAGATTCTGCACCTTCGTTGTCAACTGTTCAAAAGTGGTCCAGTTTTTTTCAAAGGGACAGGGAGAGCATTGAACTGGCTGCACCGGAGAAAACATTACACAAGTCGAGAAACTTGTACTTGAGGATGCCCGAGTAAAGGTTAAAACGATAGCTATGAAGATTAACCTTTCTATTGGTACCATACACACCATTCTTCATGACTGTATAAATCTTTCCAAAGTCAGTGCAAGATGGGTGCCTCGAATGCTCACATCGCTCACAATGCTCCGGTGCACACGGCATGGATTTCTAAGGCTGTTGTACGGGATTGTGGTTTCGAAAAAATTCAACATCCAGCCTATGGTCCGGACCTTGCCCCTAGTGATTAATTTTTGTTCCCAGATTTAAAAAAAACCTTCGTGGTAAGCGATTTACCGATGATGAGGATCTCAAAACTGCAATAAATGAACATTTTGGAGAGAAAGATGAAAACTATTTTTTTGAGGGTATAGAAAAGTTAATCTCAAGATGTAATAAATGCATTCATGTGAGAGAAGATCATATTGAAAAATTAAAATATTTTTAATTTAATTCGTGTTTTCCTTCATGTCGATACCGCGAATATATTGAACTCCCCTCGTACATATAGTTGTAAACGTAGATTTAGTTTCCTCGATATGATATTGATAATTTGCTGTTTTTAATTTACAGTAGGTACCTAGCTAAATTTATTTTAACTCTTTCGCTTTGAGGAAGATTTCATACAAAATAGGGAGCAAGAATTGAAAAATCAATAAAATCATGGAATTTGTGTTAATATTTACATAAAAAAACGTATGGGTATTGATTTTATTTTATTTTTAATTAAAATTGTAAATTGAGTTCTGATGTACCTACCTAGTTGGATTGTATTAATAAATATAATTTAAAACCAATAACAACCCAATCGAAAATCACAAAATAATATAATTATTACCACAAAATCCATACATTCAACAATGTCACAAAAATACTAATAAAAGAAAACAGATCAACAAAGTCAAAAACTCACGCCGTCGGTATCGGTATATATGAGCTTCGGTTAGCAAAAAATGTTCAATCAAATGTTCAATCAAACTCAACGAAATAAAATTACGCTGCCACTTGTATGAAGTATGAACAAAAGAAAATGTTCGCATACATACATGAACGCATCGAAAACAAATGCTTTTTAGATAAAAAAAAATCGAGCTGTCGTGGGACGGCCGAAAGAAGCGAATCATTGGACGTAAAGTATTGGCCCGTGTTACGTGGCGGCCTATTTAAAATTCATTTTAATTTTTCATAGTGCCAGTTAGTTTAGATTACTCTCTCTGTTCCTCTTTCGCTCTCTACACACATATATTTAAGAATTTTTCGACTTTTCTTTTTTCCTAAACCATCCCTGAATCAAGACGAACAACACAAAACAAAAATCATCCAAATCGGTTGAGCCGTTCTAGAGTTTTCATCTTCCAAGTGCGCCATGGAGGGGGAAGTTAACGCTACGGTGACGATTTTTTTCGGTTTACTCCCCATCTTTTTGAATAATTTATATGCGTGACCCACCGACCGTCCGTAAAAAAGCTATATTCGCTTCAAAAAAAATCAACTAAATTGGTTGAAAATTACGGGGGACAGAGGGAACATACAGTTTTTGCCACTTTGTTTTATATACTCGTATATAGAGATATTTATAATATTTCATGCTGAGAACTTATTTACAGATCACAAAACATGCCACATTATAATAGGAAGGCCTCGTACAGTTCATTTAAACGCATGTAAATCAATTATCTATGTAGGTAGGTATACAACAGTTCTTGTAAAAATAAAAAAAAAACCATCAGTATCTAGTTACATAAACAAAACGAAAAGTAGTTTCAATCGAAACCTCTCCCGAATTATTTTTTGAGGCAAAATTTTGCGCAATAGCGTAACACATAGATAGTCGTACCTCGTACCTCGTACGTCTCACAATGTAATATTTTTTTTGCAATCTATCAAATCGACAACCGGACCCGAGCAATCGAGCTCATCACTGCCACTTTCCTCACCAATTTAGCTAAAGGGCATTTATCCTGTCACATTTTAACTTCCTTGTTTTTTGTCAGTTGTTTTTTTTTTTTGTTTCATTTTCTCCCCTTTTCTGTTGGACAATGCACAATTGTTTCGCTTCATGTAGGTACAGTAGTTCTTCTTTGTTGCTCTTTGTCGTTTTCGTTCATCTGCATCCCTTAGTGCCTTAGTTTGTTTGTGAGTACAAGGATTAATTGGATTTTGTTTTCTTATTTTCCTGGACTGGACTCTGTTGGTTGGAGTTTTATTATCGCAAAGATTGCACACGAACATGGTTACATCTAACATATTTCCCAAAAGCAGTAATCGAGAAAAATACCAAGAATCCCAATGTACTGGAACGTTTCATTCATATTTTTTAAGGATTGACTAGTCGCTTGTCACAATAAAGATGGGCCATGCTACACGGAAAAGTGATTTGATTTCATCACGTTGCGACAATAGCACCTATTCGGACAAACACAATAAACACATAACGAAAGGAAAGTCTTGTAGCCCATGTATAGGTACTTGTACATCGTGAGACAAATAAAACGTACACCGAAGGTGGGAGGTGGAACTCCAAGCCCTTCATGGATTCTGGACTAATGTTACACTTGATTGGTTTAGTTTCGGGTACGTTTAATGAATCTGCATTTAGTGTATGGAATTAATGTACCAATTCATTTGAACCAATACGACTAGCGAGATAAAAGAGATTTGACGAACACATCGTAAACAAAGTGAATTTTTAAGTCCGAATTGATTTAATTACCATGCTTAGTGATGTATATCGTACCGGAAGTTGTTTGACATTGATTCGAAAATTATACACGCAAAGCAAAATGGGAACACGATTTAAGGCAAGAAGGAAATAAAATTGTTGGGAGTGATTCTATTTGGTTGAAACGAAATGATCTAGCTATGTAATATCAATTCTGATAGAGGCTATATAGTATTATGCCCTTTGGTTCGGATAAATAAGTTAATTTAAAGATCTGTCCTTACCCTTACAGTAATTGAATGTTTGGTCGAAAAAACGTACGCTGACAGCAATTTCAATCTGTAAAAAATGAACTGGAACCTGCACCATGTTGTGCTTGATTTTTAACGAATAATTACAATTTGGTGTAGCGTGTCGAATTACTTTCATGTGCACAAATCTTGGGTACCTGGTCTGATACCTTGGTCATTACTTTTGGTGCCTGCCGTTACCCTAATAATATTATCTTTTTTCTTAGACGTTATGGAACAACGTGTTCTTATGTTTTCATAGTACCTATAACCCGAACACATCGCTTCGGCCAACTTCTGTACACAATGTCACGTAACAATTTACGGCCCATTGGCGGTTACAATTTGCAATCACGTTCAAATATCCTTTTCGATGTACTTCTCTCTTCGTCCCCTTTTATTGTATAGGTACGTATATGCTTCAACCTTCAAGTTGTAACCAGTTTCCAGAGCACTCTTAGGATGAAGATGATACTCTTCCAAGTACGTGTTCCATTTTCTTCCATTCTCGGCGAACGGATATTGTTTTGCTAATGTTTTAGTTTCTAATTAGATCTATGGGAGCTGGACACGACTCAAAAGTGAATTTGCGTTAAAAATTATTGCCAAGGAAATTCTGTGTGACTGGGGTTTTAATGAGAGTGTTCCTTAAGTAACCGTGGATTGATGAAAAGAATACGAAACGAACATTAATCTGGGAGAGCAAATACGTATGTATACCAGCATGGATCTTATATGAAACTATAGGATGGTGAGAAATAAGTGTGGATATTTTTGAAAACCCATATCAATAATTAGCATTTATTCGTCTGAAATTTATTCTACGAAGGTCGTGTATGTACATTGTACAATATAGGTACATATGTATATGAACGTGCGTCTCGCATTAATATAATATAAAATCGATTTATTGGAAGCGTACGGAAAAGCCCCCACCCTAGTCCCGACTTAAGTTATGTGCTGGATCAGAGCCAACTTAAGATATAAGTAAGACGTTCAGAAACCGAAAATGAACATTATGATTAATGCTACAATGTATACATACAATCAGGGATAATATATACTAATCTAAAGATTTCCATTATATTATTAGTTATGGCGGTGTCTAAACTGCAACTACATACCAATCGTCATAAGTAGTACTAAAATTAAAAATATTCCTTATATACACCAATCTGATGCATGACAAAAAATAGAACATAGATACTAGAAATGAATAATAATATTGGCTTTAATCTTCTTGTCGAATATGTTTATTGATGAAAATAATTTTGCCATGGAGTAGCTAATCTATTAATTAATCAAAACTACTCTGGAAATCTGGCAGCTCTACCGCACTTCAGTGCCACTTTTGTGTATAGTCATCTGAAATTAATTTAAAAAAAATGGAAAATAATGAGTAAATTTGTAATTGGAGCAAATTATAATTCAGATTTTAAATAGTTTTGGCTAAAATGTCCGGTTTGGGAAAAGGACTTATCAAAAATGTTCTATAGGAATAAAGAAACGCAAAAGTTGTAATTGTTTCTGCATTCACTTTCGTATAATAAAATGTAGCCAAAATTATTGCTTAACTAATTAAACCTCAACATTTTCGCAAATATATGAACAGCTTTAAAATAAACAAGGAAAACAAAAGTTAATTCGCCGCTAAATGCGATTTGAGGCATTTAACTTTTAGACATTTTATTAAGTGGAAATTATATTTATAAAATAATTGAGGTTTTCTTCAATTAAACTATAATTGACTCTAATTCAACTTTAATTAAATGTTATGAGTAAGGCTGATAATATGGCTCCAGGAAATAACCCCCCAACGAAATAACCCCCCAAATAGAAAATGAAATAACTGTGAAATTATACCCCAAATCGAACATGAAATTAGTCCCCAAAATGGTCTGAATGTTGAATTTTCAATTTGTTGGGTGGGACATATGGCCAAAAATCTCGAATTTACTTTTTATTTTCGAGATATAGTCTTTCGAGATTTATGTACATTCGAGATTTTTGTACATTCGAAAAATCGAAATTCCTAGTAGCTTCTTGGATCCTAAGTGAAGTTACGTTTATTTTAAGTTACGAAGGTATTTAAATTCACAATTTTGGGGACTTATTTCATACTTTAATTTGGGGAGTTATTTCACAGTGAAATAACTCCTCAATTTGAAGTATGAAATAAGTCCCCAAAAATCCATGAAATAAATTCCCATACAAATTTTGGGGGGGCTATTTCATGTTCTATTTGGGGGGTTATTTCGTTGGGGGTTATTCCATAGAGCCTGATAATATATATTATTTTGTGATATAGCTATACGAAATTTGGAAAAACAACATTAAGAAAACATTTTTTAGATACAAACTACAGATTAACTTTCAATAACCCGCTTATCCATTCAAAGGGTAGTTGATGTCTCCCACGCCTCCGCTACCGATTCTAATCCAACATTTCCCGACTTGGAAGTAAGATTTAAAATGAAGGTAGAAACAATATTTACTTTCCATTGTCCTTACTCAATGGTTGGATTTTGGATTCTATCAATCTGAGACCATCGAAAAGTCCTGCTTGCGATATTGGCTGCAATATAATAAAATAAAATAAAATTTAATATAGTTCGTCTTAGATTTAAGATGTTTGAATGTGAACAAGAATTTTAAATTGGTAATTTTACGAAATTAGTTTTCGTCGCGTGAAAGAAGTCAATGTTATCACTTATGAATAAGGTAAAAAACTTACATAAATGAGTAAGGGAACTTTTTCATTTTACGTTAGGTGGGTATAGATAACCAGTATCGTTCACATATCCCGTGAAAGTTATAACTTATTCACCCCCCTAATATGACAAATCCATGTTGTACGAATGCGTTCAATAATAATTTTATGGTCGTTTCAAATGCATGCATCTCTCTCAATTCCCCTAATCTCACGTGGTCATATTTTACATTCGCTTTCGATATCCA
This sequence comes from Cheilosia vernalis, assembly GCA_949126925.1. Taxonomy (NCBI): domain Eukaryota; kingdom Metazoa; phylum Arthropoda; class Insecta; order Diptera; family Syrphidae; genus Cheilosia; species Cheilosia vernalis. The sequence continues at coordinate 373,069 of OX421358.1, read as the reverse complement.
GATCCAGAATGCCAGTGAATTTGCTGTTTTTGTAATATCTACCAATGATGGTGAAGGACTTAAGTTTAGGGGGAAATTGAACCAGCCAGCGGTATGAAAATTGCTCTCTAGAGAGAAAACCACCTCTACTTGTATAGACGATTTATTTCACACCAAGAAAGTTTACCTCGGTTATTTTTCTGGATGCTTATTTGTTGCATAAAGGAGTTGGAAATATTTTTACAACTTTAAGCTGTTAAAAGCTTAGCGGATAAATTTAAGCCTTAAGCCTTTAAAAAAGGGAAAAATATATTTAAGTATGTACTTCAAATGGAAGATTAAAACAATTAATAAAAAAATTTTTTTTGGATCTATCAGAAAGGCTTCCGAAACGAAATTCGATACACATATTTTACATTTAAATAAAGAGAGAAATGACATGTCACGTTATAATACCGCAATGATCATGCAAGTTTTTCCTTATATAAACACAAATTCCTTTTCGCATGACAATCTGAAACTTAGAACTTCAAAAAGGAGGATGGACCCTTTACATTGACTATAGGATAACGTCCAGTAGGGTGTTATTCAATGAAATTAAACATCTTTTGATGTGCGATTATGAATGCATGAGTAAGCATTTATAAAGAAAAAAAGAGTTGGAAAATCGAAAAACTAAGTCACCTGAACCTGACTTGTTAAACTCTCTATTGGCAAACAGTGCCATGAATATTTGCGGATTACAGATAACTGGATAATTCTATTTTCAAATGCTTGTCATGACTGTCAATGATGATGATGACGTAAAAACCGAATATTCAATTAGGTATGTATTCTGAATTTAATTCTATTGTGGATGACAGGGAATTAGGTCGGATCGGAACAGTTGTGCTAAGCCAGCCGTAATAAGGGCGGATATTAGCGAAACACCGCGTACATTGCCTTGTGGTGTGTGAAAACAATAAACACTTTTACGAGGAGAACAGATTAATAAGAATGGGATGCTTACCGGTGAAAGTGAATATAAATATTATTGCAATATCATCCACAGAACAACTTTCGTGTTCTGGTTATGAGACTGACGATTTTCCCTGTTAACAAGTGAGCAGGGTGATGTTTATTTCTAAATACAGATGTATAATGTTTTTGTAAACAGTTTGGTCAATATTAAGTAATAATAACCATTAAACGTCTTTGGATTTTCATTGCAACAATATTAACCTGGTACCTATAGAAATCTTAAATTATAAAAAAAAAAAATATACACAGCAATCGGCTTGCACTCATTCTAACTCATTTACGGATTACAGTGTATTCAAGAAAGATTTCGTAAAATATTGCATTTTCCCAGCAACTGCTTCCGGTATTGATTACCCTTAAAAATACTTAGGGCATCATAAATAAATAAAATGTGAATTTTTTTTTTATAAAAACCTCCTAAAATTTACAAGTGACAGCCTTCATTGCTTAAAAAAAAACTTATTTAAAAAAAAAAACAAAAAAACCCGACTGACTGTAAAGAAAAAAACTAAAAAAATATGAACAAGACACTATACCCAACTAATTTACAATCGGAAAGTATACCTATACAGTTAAACAAAAATATGAGTAGGGGAGAGGGGGGCAGTTTGTTACAACTTAGAAAAAAGTAATAAAACAAAAACTTTTTAATACTTCAGTTAATTTTTACAATGGCAACTCCACTTAAAACAAACATCTGATAGATATTTAAATTATACAAACTTAAAAAAATAAAATTAAATAAAAATTGTGTTTTTTTTTTATTTCCAGACGTAAGTATATTATTCTAAAATGATGCTCAATTTACAAGTTAAAAGTGTTTAATTATAACCTAAATATTAACAACTTACATTGTTTCTAAAAAATATATTACGAAGTTCTTAGTTTTTTATCCCTCTCGGGGCACTTTTGGACAATCCGCGAGGGTCACTTTTGGACAGGTCCTAATCTGCTCCTTTTTATCACTTTGTAATTTGTGTAAAGTGATTGTTTTTCGTTTAAAAAAGAAACCAAGGTTTAAGAAATAAGGTTACTGAACTGCATTTAATTTTTTATTCATTTGCATATGAATATTAATGTCATTAGAGTAGTTTTTTTTCTATGATATTGAGACTGAAATTCAAACATTGCATGGCATATAAAACTCAGTCATATATTTTATTTAATTTTTAATTGATTTTATGCTTTGAAGTAATGATTTTTTTTTGTTACATACAAACTAATTGAATTCGTTTTTTTATACATGTCCAAAACTGCCCAAAGGTTGTTTAAAGAGTTTATTAAAATTGAAAAAAATATACATAAATCATAATTATACATATTTATTTGAATGTAATATTGAAAGATAAAAAATCATGCAACAATAGTTTTCAAGATTCGATGGGATACTATGATTTTTAATGGATCTAAAGCGATTTTGGTAAAAAGTGCCCCCCTCTCCCCTAGCCTCCGACAGCCAAATAGCTAAGTAAGTTTAGTATATCTTGTATATATTTTTTTTATTTTTTTTTGCCTTACAGGTTTTTTAGTTTTTTTAATTTTTATTTTTTTTTATTTTTATCTTTTTACTCCGGGAGGAATACAAATCTAATGACACCTCATTATTCAAAATCGTTCAACCCGTTTGGGCTACAGGGCGTCACGTAGGAACTTACATAGGATACGGGAACCACATAACATTCCCTGTGTCCAGTCTGTTAAAAAGCAATCACATTTTTACTCATACAGGCCTTTACAAAAATTGTTTCAATATACCTACTCCAATTTAAGTGATAACACATTGATATACTCGTATATAGGTACCGACTTACATTTCTATTCACAGCTCGAGAAAGATCAAACCCTTACAGCATTTCTGATCTAGCGTTGGTGAATTCAACCGCCTCTAATATTTAACGGAGAAGTTGTGAATTTTGTTATCCCATATGATGTTAGCCCATTACAATTTTTATACCATTTATGTAAAAAAAAAAACGCTGACCAGACATAAAAAATTTAATTTAAACCTACATCAGCCTCAACTCTATATTGTTTGAAATTTATACCCACCTACTGAGGTCTAATAAGCCTTCTCACATCTCACATATCCAGTGTAGTCGTATGCTCAGTTTAATGTTTGCCTTCTGGTGGCCGTAATGTGTTGTATTATGTGTGTGACCCACATTTACACAAATGTGTGTTTGTTACCAAAAATAAAGCATGGGCTGCCACAAGGCTGATAGAGGCGAAGAGAAACAAAAAAAATATATATTCTACCCACGATCCTAGAGAAAGCAACAAAATTACTTTTGCCTGCTCAGCTTTCCTTTAAGTTTTCTTGGACCGTTGTCCTTTCACATAGCAATGGACATCAACGGAGCCGGTTGCATTTTCTATTTCTTTTGGGCGAATGGCATAGTGGTTGGTGGTGGCTGTTTATAACCACATCCAAAGCGACTGCTTCCGATATCCTTGTTCTCGTTGTAGGTTTACTACATATATATACGTGTATATGCAAGTGAGTGGGTTAAGCATATACAGGATCAGGATGTCTTTTTTGACAAAGAAGGATATCTGTGGAGTATTCACGTAAACATATACAAAATCCTTCACAGTAGAACTTTTTTTATTGTAGGTATACCAGATATGGAAAACCTATATCGTATAAAGATATCGACAAACGGCTGCTCATGCTGCAAATAAGAAGTTTGTTCTTCTATTGCTTTTATGTGTATTTCGTTCTGTTTAAGATTTTTCAGAGTAGGTAGCTACCCATTCATTACAGTGGGTTGAGATAAGAAGTTTTTAGAGACGGGGTTGAGAAGGCGACGTCAAATGGACGAAATCTATATCTGAAGAACCCAAATTGTGGCCACTTACTGATCCCTTATTTATATGACATACGATTGTGCACATCCGACACCCGAAAAAAAGTTACAGAAACTTTGTCTCTGGATTGCCAAATGCAATGGGATTAGTCTTGCATTTAATATTTTATTTTCCACATGGATACGTTTCAAAAGAGATTTCAGTTGCACCATAATTGTTTTCGAGTTACCATCATTTCGCATTTAGATTGTATTAGATATTATAGTTTTATAATTAAAGCACCATTTATTTTTCGTGGACAAAAACACATAACTAATTTAAATGCTTAAATTTACAGATTTTGTATGACATCGCAACCCACATGCTCTGATTCATTGCGAACGGAGTGGAGAATTTTTTATTTATAAGCAACCAATTAGAATTAGTTATGAAGTATGGTGGTTGTATTTGTGGACGGATAATTGCTCCTTTGGGTTCTGAGGACATGTTTACTATATGTACAGGTTCAGCATAAGCCTTAAGAATTTTTGGCCCCAAAACTGCTGCGAATGTTTTTCTCAAGATTTTTCTTTGCCTTTGCTTTTAATAATTTACAAAGAAAGAAATTTGTATTTCATTATTACTTTAAAAAATACTTCTTATAGTTTGATAGTTAGATACGGAGTTGGCAAATTGTTGTTAAATTTTTTTTATTTATTTTTTTTCTAAAAGCAAACAATGCAAATGCACTGAAAAAGTTTTCGTAAATAATATCAATGAATGACATTAATAGAGCTGAAATCCTTACATTTGATGAAATATTCAATAACGCAATTTAAGAATTCTTGAATATTTCGCTTGGTTTTAAGACCACAACATTGCCTTCATGAAACTGGATTCAGAAGCGCAATTACTTATAAATTTTTATTGGAAATTTATGTGTCCGAGTTTCAATGAAATTGTTCATAAGTGTATATGAACGATTATTAAAAGCGTCGTTTTGGTGAACTATAGTATTGATTGTGTCACTTTATGAACGATAACCTTAAATGCATAAGACTATTCATTGGTTTTATGAAGGCGACCATTATTTGACTGTAGTAGGTATTTCATTGAACTGCAAACTACAACCGTTATGAAGAATGAGTAAGTTTTTGCAAAATCGTACAATTTTACTTTTCAGCGTCTAACTCTATTATTGTATGACCAAATAATTAAATTGTATGAATAAATTCATTCAGTGTACCTACCCTTGTGCGAACTCCCATATGTGCAAACCGGAACCCATCACTTTCTTCATACAAGTAACATTTATTTTGTATACTATAATCAGTGAGTAGGTACGGTGTAGGTGTACCTACCGAAGATGATTTTTATTTTATGTTCAATAGGTTTAATTCTAAAAATATAAAAAATGCGCAACAAATACAAGGAAAAATTATATTGTTTTACTTCTAATACGGTTTTAGGTTAAAAATTATTCAAACACTTTAAATTATTGTTACTCAAATACATAGAAACAATAAACTCGTTTATAAAGGTAGGTAATGAGAGGCTTTATGTACTTTAAGTCTTTGTTCATATAAACCGTGAATAATACGCCTAATCCAAGGAAAACGCCGGCCAAATACGGGCTACGATATCCTCCCGAAATAAAAGAATTGGTCAACGAAAAAAGGAAGGCGCGTAAGAAATGGCAACAGAGTCGCGCTCCGCAACATAAAGCACATTTGAATTATTTGTGCAATTTGTTGAAGACAGCCATTAAGGATTTTAAAAATCGTGCGATAGGTTCTTACCTTGAAAGTTTAACAGCGAAAAAAGATTCCAATTATTCACTTTGGAAAGCTGTAAAAGGCACCAAAAGGCCCAAAATCCCCGCGCCGCCAATTAGAATAAATCAAAATGAATGGGCAAGGGAAGATAAGCAAAAAGCGGACGTTTTTGCCGCTCATCTAGAAGAAACCTTTAAACCGTACGATGGCCAAGCGATCTACGACAATACTAATAGGACGGAATTACAACCTGACGATTCAACACTCACAAGAGCAACGCTAAGGGAACTAAAACGTGAAATCGAATCCCTAAAACCCTTTAAAACCAGGAAAACCGCCAAATGAAGTAAAATCGTATAGACCGATTTCCCTTCTTCCGGTCATTTCAAAAGTCTTCGAGAGAATATTGCTTAGGCGCCTACAGCCGGTTATTGAAGACAATAATCTTATCCCTGACCACCAGTTTGGGTTCAGAACCAAGCATTCGACGATTGAGCAAGTACATAGAACTACTGACGTAATCGAGAAAGCATTTGAAGAAAAAAAGATTTGCTCAAGCGTATTCCTCGTCTCACAAGCCTTTGATAAGGTGTGGCACGACGGCTTGAAATTTAAATTACGACAAGTTCTCCCCGCAAGCCTATATGATATTCTAGAATCATATCTCGGGAATAGACTCTTCCGGGTTAGAAATGGAAACGAATACTCGGAGCTAAAAGAAATTTCGGCCGGGGTACCGCAAGGAAGCGTCCTTGGTCCGCTTCTCTATGTGTTATATACTCGCGATATACCAAGGGAAGATGGCACTACCCTTGCTACGTTCGCCGACGACACAGCTATCCTAGCTGTAGGTAATACAATCGAAGAAGCGACTACAAAACTGCAAGCCGCAGTGAATAAGGTAAATGAATGGACAAGGAACTGGCGGATCGCCCTCAACGAAACTAAATCTGTTCACGTGAATTTCACTTATAAGAAAACTAATGACTTGCCAATTTTTCTAAACTTGGCCCGAATACCCTTTGCAAACGAGGCCAAATACCTGGGAATGACACTCGACGCAAAGTTGAAATGGAGTTCGCACGTGAAAATGAAACGTAAAGAACTCGATATCAAATATAGAGAAATGTACTGGTTACTCGGAAAACATTCCCAGCTCAGTACTGAGAACAAACTGCTTTTATACAAGCAAGTGCTAAAGCCGGTGTGGACCTACGGTATACAACTTTGGGGTTGTACCAAGAAAACAAATGTCAATATTCTACAAACTTTTCAAAATAAAGTTCTTAGAGAAATTGTACAAGCACCATGGTATATTAGAAACGACGATATCTATAGGGATCTCGGAATTCCAACAATCGAAGCTGAAACTAGAAGCTTCGCGAGAAAGCATAGAAACCGACTAATCGGACATATCAACAATACAGTCCGACAAATCTTGGACGAGAGCAATTTATTGCGCCGACTACAAAGAACGAAACCGTTCGACTTGGCAAGATAAGATTAACCGCGTTTAATTTGCGGAACACGCAGGATCTTTCATTGGAAAGTAACCTGTCATAAGTTTTTATTTAATGATAGAAAAATTGCTTGATAAGTTATATCTTAGTTGCAGTATCTAACAATCTTTAGAAGGGTGGTGTTTTTAGTCAGTAAAAATCTGACACTACTATGAGAACGCGCTTGCTATTCTCATAGTGTCTTTGGAAGATTTTCACCTACCCTCGGGAAAAAAAAAAAAAAAAAAAAAAAAATATAAACCGTGAAATTTTACATAAATTCAATGAATTTGCGCATAAATTGAATACATTCATAAATCCTATGAATGTTTTCCGAAAAGTCTAACAGACTTTATGAAAATATTGATAATTACAATTATTGAATTATGAATATTTTCATACACGAATGACAATGAGCGGAGATACATTGATTGAATGAACTCCTAAATACTTTAGTTCAAAATCAATGATTTCATACTGTCTATGCATTTTTTTCATTAGCCGTATTTTATTATCAGCGTGATCGGATCCGAATCAGATCACGAATATAAAACAATACGGATCATAGACAATTTTATTTTGGAGTTGTGGCAGCAGTTGCTTTCAAAAGACGACCATGCCACCAGCAATGTTGCACACATTTTGTATAACGTGACGTCACAATATGATGTGGCATTTCAGTTGTTTGTCGAGAGTGTTGCTATATGAATCAAATTAATAATTTTTATTTTTGTAGGTGAGGGTTTTTTTATAACTAATTTAAAGTGTTTAAAATCAGATCGAAATATAATGAAAGCCGCATTTTGCACATCTGGTCCGCTTAGATTGGAAATTTTAAACAAAGCATTATACTTTTCATAATAATACCAATTTTAAAGCTATGTATTTGTCAAAAAAAAAAAAAAAAATCGGCGAAAACAGTTGCAGTTACATTTCTCTATATTTTGTGATAAAAAATAAATATTTTTCTTAATAATTAGTTTTCAAAATAAAAGATTTTCTGGACATTTGCAGGTACTTTACGTAAAAACAAAATACAACTCTCACCTTTCTGCCGGGAAACATGTGAAACAATAATTATTTACAAACTGCGAAACATTTCATAAACATTTTTTTGTTAAATAAATGTTTATGAAACATTTACTTAAAAAATTATGGAATATTTCGCTGGGCTATACCTTTACAGAATTAAAAAGCAAAATCTCCAAGGACGGGAAATTTATTGGATGCGAAAAAATGCTTATTGATTTTTTGTGCTATGAAGAGTTCAGTGTGGGAAGCGGCTTAAGTAGATGCTTGGACCAGGGTTCGAACTTTACTGCAATTGCAGTAGATCTACTGCAATTTTAAGAAAAAAATTAAATCTACTGCACCACTGCGCTCGCCTGACAATCTACTGCAATTTCGGAAATCTTAAATCAAAATTAAATATATTTACACATTTTCGTTTCTTGTTATATTTTTATAATCCCAATGCAAATAATCAGTTACTGGAAGCACTATTTATTGATTCTTAACTTATGTGGTATACGATTGGTCGCTCTCAGAGCAATTTTTATGTGCGTTTGGTACAAAAAAAAGATGACAAGATGACAACTGGTGGAGTTTACATTTTAGTGAATTTTTTCTCCAGCAAAGAAAGGCATTGCATCGGGTAAATCTATTTTTGTAAATTATTTATGTATAAATATTTATAAATCAATTGGAATGGATATTTCTAATGTTTTAATACAAAATTTAACCAGTGAATGGAAATCGCTTAGAAAAGTAGTGTCAAAGACTACACATATTCAAATCGCACGAGTATCAACACCAATAACAAGTTAGAACAAGCGACGTTTTTATCCGTTTTTATGTTCGATTAGGCACACGAAATCTGAGAGCAAATCTGAAGAAGCCCAATCAAATACCACATTAAAGACTGAATTTTAATGTAATAATATTTATATATAACTAACACTAGAGCCTAAAAAACAGAGATTTGTTATCTGATTTTATTTCAACTGGAATGTGCATTTATGTTTAAACTAATAAATTTTTAGAAAAATATTTGGAAACTTAATTTTTATTGCATTTTTTCTAAATTCAAAATCTACTGCAAAAAAAGTGAATCTACTGCACTTTTTTTTAAGATCTACTGCGAAAACTTACAACAGAAGTCCGAAACCTGGCTTGGACGATTTTGTTTGTCTTTATGACATACCTATGTTTTGTTTTATACAGTGTGCAGGACGCAGTTAATACATGCAGCTGAAATGATTGATAATTTATATTCAGAATTTCAACGCTACTGCAAATTAATAACAATAATGTAAAGTATCTTGTACCACTCTATGCTGCACAGTCTTATGTTAACCTATTTTTTTGACTGCCACTCAGTTGCGTCATTCAATGAACCAATTTATGCAGATAGCATGAAGTAAACGTAAAGTGTCTCAATGTGTTTTGGCAAATGCAATATCTGTACAGGCAAATATTCACACAATTCCAATGAAATGCAAAGTCTATTGATAGTACAAGAAATTCAATCCTGCTCATGGCAGTAAATCTAACTTAAGTTTACACCACTTGAAACCAAGCTTCCAGTAGGTGTACGACGACGAGTTATCTACTTGATCTTGCTGAGTTTTTTTTTACTCTCAGCTTTCCTTCATTCTCCTTTAACTCTCGGTTTTTTCACTTCAACACAATGCCACTTCACCTAGAAAAATCCTGAAAATTGAATTTCATATTTCATGAAGTCAGACAGGGCAAACAGTCTCTACCAACGTTTGTCTGTCTATATGCGGAATAGTGTCACCGTGACTTGCACGCTGGAGTTGGGTTTAAGTTGTCCTATACCTTTTTTGTATCATTGCCTTGCAAATGAATACGGTACATTTTCTGTTTCGTAAGAAATTGGATTCCTTTACTTTTTCTCTAAATCTTTCCATAAGAGCCAAATACGAAGGAGAGACAAACATATAGGAATCCTGCTCACAAAAGGCCCTTGCAAGAGAAAGCTTGCTGAAGATTTTTGTTTCTTATTGTCACCATACGAGTGGGAGAATGGTGAATAAGAATAGCTACAAGAGATATTCAACGAAAACCAATTTAATTTCAATTCAAACGATGCAGGTTGGCTAAAAAGATTTCACACAAAGTTGTCACTTTACACACTAAATTGTTGCGGCATTGTCCATGCAAATCCGGATGCAAAGTGCATAATGCACAATTCGCATACGGCAAGTCATTGGAATTTCCATACCAAACAGTAGGCATGAAATGAAACTCTTTTTTTATTTCGATTTTATGAATATATAAGACAGGACACAGGAATAGGAAGGCACAAAATATTTATTGCTCTCATAGGATATTTTTGCATTTGTAATAATTATTATAAATTTTCAAGGCAGTCTCAATGACCATGCAAAAGCCCCAATTCTTATTTAATGGCTTGAAATTTATAGGCATCGCCACTGTGCGCCTTTTACTATTAAGTACCTATTGACTTTAAATTTACGGAAGTTCACATTTACGAAACTTGTATGGAAAACATAGCCACTATATTCAAATTCCAAGTCAAAGTTAGAAATGTTTATTGGTGAGGCCCATTAAAAAAAAAAAATAAGCCATCCGATTTCAAACCCTATTTGGATTTTTGAACGAACAAGACCATTTTAACAGTTATCAACAAATATATAAGTAACCCTATACAATTTTGCGCAACATCCCAAAGCGCTTTTGAATAATTGATATTCGGGCCACCAGTATTTTTATATTTGATACCCCATTTAACAGCACTCCAGCCAGTCCAACATAAAGAACTCAGTTATTATAAATATGTTATCATTTATCACTAATCCATTATTCTCGGGTTGAAGAAGAATGTGTGTCCTGACGCAAAGTGTACCTACCCAGTACATACCTGTACAGTTCTTGTGCAGATGAATAGCGCCACTGAGACCTAAATATTGCCAGCTTTCCTCACTTTAAGTGGACAACAACACAATCTACCAACAGATTTTAGTGTTAATCATAAAATAATAATTCTAGAATCCCTATTCCCAATTGGGTCGTAAAGCATCCGACCCCGCAAAATGTTGATCGTGTATTCTATGGATTCCCACATATGGAATATGTGTTGGTCGGTGTTATCCGCATCGACGTTCTATTCCTTGTAACAGGTATACGAATAACTATCCCCGAATAATTATTACGATTATTATTATTCAGAAGTTAATAAAATGGGTGGCAATTATACGTATAACATGAGGGATGATGGTGATGCTATGAAACCCACACCATGGGGTCCCTTGACCAAAAATGAATATCGGATGACAAATGAATTGGTAATCAAAAGCGTCCTGTCCATTTCCCAGCCCAAGCATCCATTTGACTTCACTATGTAACTGGGCTATACATCCATCTATTTGGATGTCATGGCGTTGTGCTATACCGCACTGCTGTTGTCATCGGAAATTGGATCAGAGAATTGTGAATTCCAAAAGGACATCGATATTAATTAATTTGTTGAAGCTGAAGGGCCGCTCAGCAATATCGGTGTGGAGTTTGTCAAGTTTATAGTACAGCAAGTTGGTAGGTACTTTGGCTAAATAAAGTGAACAAAGTTTCCTGATTAAATTTGCATTCGGACATGTGTCTGTGTTGATCTCTGAGGATTTTTCAGTTGACATGTTGGTCAGTAGACTTGCTATTCATTTGGGATATTTATAGTTGGGAAATCTTGGGGTAGGTACTCGTACCTACAGTAAAATGAAAATGTTTTTGCTGCATTTTTAGCTGTTACTGTGCGGATATGGAGAACAGATTTTTTCCAATTGACTGATTTATTTTAGGATAAAGTTCAAACTTTTGTATGAGGGAGTTTTGTATTGTATATGTACCTAGGTATACCTTTATACCTACAACTATTGTCACTTTTGAAGGTAACTCTGTTGTAGTTACGGTTTTTGTATTGAGTCAAATTTTCTCCTAAAACTAAGCTGGACTATCTATAGTGCAGGAATATTCTCTTATCATCGGTTGCCAAGAATCGTATACGATAAAAGTCAAGTATGCACGGCTCTTATGGTTTTTATATGGTACATATAACGAAATATAACAGTTGAATCTTATATAAAATCGGAAATCTGTTTATTTCAAAGTGGATGGTGAGGCTCCTTATGTCAATAAAGTCAGTCTGCCTCTGCGAAGCATTTGGAAATTGGAATTCCTAACTTTTCGTAATTTCTCTGGAAGTACAACAAAGTATCTATCTTTCTAATTTGACTAATTATCAAAAAAGTAAGATTGATACTTCTCTAGTTTATAAAATCATTGTCCTCATAAATTGCGACAACAGATATACATTTCCACTTTGTATGATTGGATTCAAATTCAACAATTCATCAGCCCGACGACCACTGATAATGTTATTTATGCTTACTTCTAAATTTGTTTCACACTCAAATTTATTGAACCCACATGATTACGATTATTCACTTTAAGAGCTTTTTTTTATTTAACATGGTTCAAATTAATTCAATCTGTGAACATCCATTTGGTACGACATATTCTCTAAACTACAGTGTGTGTGTTGTCGATTCTAAATCATGACTTCATCTTCCAGCAACTCGACGGCATTGTCATCGTTTGTTCTTAGCGGATAAATTAAACTTTGGTTTATATGAAATTTATCAGACAGTTGTACGCAATGAATTTATGAAGCAAGCTGTGATGAGCAACTCAAGTGGAAATAAGGATTTAAAAGACCTGATCAATATAAGGACAACGAGTGGCAAAATTTAATAATATTCATAACAACTCTCAGTAAAAAAAAACTTTTGCGACATTGAGTCGTCACAACAAACTTAATCCATAAAATGGCAAAAACTTCAACCAGAGATGTACAAACCAAAAGTTTCATTCAGTCGAAGTAGTCTTTGAAATAAATAGTTTTAACATCATCATCGATACAAACAATAGCACTCTGGCTTTGAATGTTTCGACAAATTAATTTGTATTGCTGTCTTATGCCGAACCGAGAGGCTTGAAAGGGTATATGCACATTAAAGTATTTTACCTTTCCAGTAAAACAAACCTAAGGTTATGGAATTTGGTACTATAGAGTGTGATACTGCATGATTTCAGTTCAATAACCCACATAAAAACAAAATATTTATTTTTGTTTGTATGAAATAAATTGCATACAAAATACTTTATGTAACGCAATGCATACAAGCCACCTTATACAGGTAACATTGCTTTTAAAAAGGAAATACCTACTGAACTGAAGACTGTCAACTATATAACTTGAGCTCCGGGTCTTTCTATGACAAAAAATAAATAATTAAATTGAAGCAGGATATCAAAAAATAATGCTGTGGCTTCACCACTTAAATATGGGTGCTTTTATTTTCGGCATAAAATTTTTACATTTGGGAAAGTCTCTCGGTGCCGATACCATCTGATTTTGATTCCCTACCTGTAGTATTAGGCCCATTCCTATAGCCAAATGCCATTCGTAGTGACAGTGCATTAGCCAATAACCTGTAAAAGAACAAAATAAGTGGACCCATGTACGAACGTGCAAACAGCCTACCTGGATTAGTAGCTCGGAAACGCACAATTGCAAATCCACAGCTTGGTATTGAAACGGTATCCTTAAACGGTGGCCTCTCACTGTGGTAATACCTTGGAAGCCCCCTTTGATTTTCTATTTGTATCGCTTCGTTTACTGTCATCGGTATGTTCAACGGGTGCTGACCGAGACCAGTGACCATGAAACGATGACCATGCAAATGGAATGGATGATGCATACGACCCACGGCTATAAGGTTGGAATTTATTAGCAAATCGAAAGAGAATTCTGTCATAAGGCTGACTTACACACTGACTCATCGACAATTATCAATTCAACGATACTGTTCTTTCGGATCTTCAATCGATGTATACACGGACATAGCCTATTGCCAATACAATGTTTGGGCCAATGCATTTCATCACAAAATTCGGACTCGTCAATATCATACGGTTGTGTTAGAGGTGGAGATGAAGGGAAAACCATGCTCAGATTATTTATTGCACCGACTATAGTCAAATTAGATCCGAGATCTAGGAGACAGAAAATGCATTTATGTTGGGTTACATAGTATGCTATAAGCTATGACACGTTATGAAGGTACTCACTTGCAAAGTGCTGGTACATTCCTGGGCGAAAAATCTCCTCATTTGGGACGGGAAAATTGTGAAAAGCTAGAAAGAACTTGTGATGTGGTTTTTTGGTAAGTAGCTCTATGTCCTGCTCAACCGCAGTGAGTTCAGTAATACAGTGGTCTCCATTATTAGCGAAACATGTAGCGTTGGGATGGTTCAGGAGCTGTAAACTAAAAATTAACAAGAGTATTCGCAAAATATTAAATACAACGTACAATTCCCTGTGGATAAGTTTCATTGTATGCAGGGAAGGGGGGCTGCGGCTTATCTATGTCCGCAGCTGCATCATTTGTCTCATACCTAAGCAGGGCAAACGCTTCAGTTGGATTATTAGCACACACGCCTAGGCCACAAACTCGAATCCAAAAATCTCCCTTAGTATGATTGGCTGCTAAGACGAAATCATATCTTTCTCCAGAGTTTGAAACAAGTGTGTCGAATCGACGAGGCTCGACATTATATGAGTCAGAAGAAATAATTGACAAGCTATGACCCTCTACCTTAAGAAAAACATTAAAAAGACTTACTCCACCAATGTTCGTTAACTCACTTGAAACTGTACTGGACAAGCATGACTAACCGAATTTATGATGCGGAATCTGTATCTCTTTCCACATTTTACATAATATTTCCTTACTGGCACATTTGTGTGCTTCATAGTTTCCGGCTAAGACTGGGTATAAAATAAAAATGTTTATAAACCAAACGCATCTACCGTACATTTATATAGGTGCCACGTCCATTGATCAAAATAGAATTAGGAAATATTCCTCTAGACGATGGAAGCCCTGGAAAATATTGTTCTCCATAGTTATGCATCCAATCCGAAATGAGTATATGATGTTCTGGTAAGTCAAAATCGTACTCGTTTTCGTTAGCAACTTTTTCCTCTGGTTCTCGTACTATTAGAGCTCCATATTGTCCGTTAATCTTGTGATGTCCTATTTGTTGAGGAAATAAGATAATTTCGTTTTAGTTAGAACATACAATACTCGTATCTTGTCTATCCCATACCTGAGTGTGAATGATAAAACTGCGTTCCTGATTCTGTAGCGTAAAAAGAATACCGAAACGTTGAAGCGAACGGAATAGGACACTGTGTGGTATAAGGGACTCCATCCATAAACGGGGTATCTTTCATATGTAGGCCATGCCAGTGGAGAGTAGCGGCAGTGCCATGTGCATTATTAACCACATCCACAATTATCATGTCACCTTTGCAAACTTGAATTGCTGGTCCAGGAATCATTCTATTAATACTCATTACGCCCTTCTCAACACCATCGCCTACAATACACTGTGGATTATTGCAGTCTTCTAGAACACCATCTGCACATCTAC
This sequence comes from Cheilosia vernalis, assembly GCA_949126925.1. Lineage (NCBI taxonomy): Eukaryota > Metazoa > Arthropoda > Insecta > Diptera > Syrphidae > Cheilosia > Cheilosia vernalis. The sequence goes on along the minus strand of OX421358.1, from coordinate 357,471 downwards.
CGCATGCACTATTGGGAAAAAAGGACGTCACATGAATGTTTTCCTTTCAAGATTTAATACCTACACTCCCATCGCTTGATAATGCTCTAACACAAAGTTGAAATAGCACACCCTATGACTATTTACAAGGCAGCGTCGATTACACAATTCACCAGTATGTTGGGTCACATCAATATACGGAATACGTAACAGCGAGTCATTTGAAGACGTTGGCAGGTCTGCTCCAGGTATGTCATTGTCGAGTGTGTTGTCGTCGAATACATCAACCTCACACGATATCCCAGCGCCCAAAATGAGGCTTAAAGTCGCGACCCCTATTATCTTGTACAACATTTTGGGAACAGTCCTCGATTCCTAATATAATGCAGTATCGCGAACGAATGAACTTTAACTAGCTGAGACTTCTATATATGTATGATGCAAAACTGTGTTAATCGCATAAAATGGCACAAGCGCATGTCTATTTGTCTTGAATTAGATGAGATAATAAAATTACTAGCGCTTCGAAATGAATGAATTGACTGTCTTTCACTTGAATTGCAACCGCAGCGATTACACAATTTTATTGTGTTATTCTAGAATTAACCATGAAGTTCTGGATTACTTATTTGTAACTAAATATTTACAACACATGCACAGTTATTCAAAATACAAGTTCATAAAAAGGATAGATCTACAATCACAATACACTAATTCGTTTCTCCTGTAAGCAGTCCAGCAACAATAATATAAATTGTCTTCACGAGTTCTCATAACTGGTGTAATACTTCTTACAGCCACACGGTCTCCGAACCTGGTATCAGAAACTACTTGTGGAAAGTGGACATTTTTCTTATTTGGATTAAAATTAAGTGCGGATATTTCCCCTGCACGTATAAGAATAACATTCCAATAAATGCGCCCTTATAAAATACGACTATTATTATTAAAGGCCACTTAACATAAGTATTTATTGGCATAATTAGAATGCAATTGTTTCCAAAGCGATAAGAAAACATAAAAATGACTGAAAGGTTTTATAATGTACTAGACAACTAAATACGTTCAATTGTACGGTCATGCGATATAAAATTTAAAAAAAAAATGTGAAAAATTCAAGAGTAGTACATAAGACGGTGACTCAAAACTAATAAGGGTAGGTAATAAGGGCTTTATTAGTTTTCCACTTTCGCCGCATGTCTACACACAAACGATATGAACAAGAATTTAATTATACTTCATTGTGAGTCTTGTTATTTATAATGTACTTTAACTGTCCCAAGTTTGTAGATAGATTAAATAATAATAAAAGATTCAGATCTGGTTGTTTTTTGTTTACATATCTAGAAAGTTATCTTTGATTGTCCTACTAATATAAACAACGAATATTTATTCTAAAATGATATTGCGCGATGGCTATGTTAGAATCTGTAGAGGATTTTCTTGTTTGGTCGTATTTTTCTGTGATATTTCTATTTATAAGTATTAAGTTTCCATCATCATTGTCAAAAAAGGATTGGTTTCCATTTGCTGTACTATTTAAATAATTTATTTTAAGCTATAAAGCTCGCCCTGTATGGTATAGAAACTGTACCCTTTAGGTAACCAGGTTTATACACAACAAAGATAAAGTGCGCGACTGGGTCGAATGGTTTCGGTACTTTCAGTGAAATTTGTTCTTAACCATTTGGCCTATATATTTATATATATATTATACGATACTCTTGGTTTCTATAAACCAAAGTCTTCAAACCAAAACGGCAATCTCATCCATACATTCTTTCATCTGGGATTTGAAATAAGTAAGTGTTCGTGTATACCTATACTTAATATAAGTGTAGTTATGTTCGAAGCAACTTTCCAACTCATACATAAATTGTCAAATTACTATAAGTCGATTACGATAAAATTTATAAAATTAATTGGCAAAAGTATAAAGTTGCAACTCATTGGACCATAATCCTGATGTTAAAAGTAAAGCAACCATGAACCAATTTCTTGCAGACGTTTTGTTGTGGTATAAGAAAATTCCTATCCAAGCATTGAAATAGAGAAATGAAATCGAATAGAAGCAAATCCAAAAACAGACGATTGCCATCCAATGTACATAAATAAATTCCATTGGTTTTGCACCTTACGAAGTCATTTCCCGTCATCTCTGATACCGAACCATTTAAGCGATCCCCTAATGGAATTTAACGCAAGGACACTCTTCTTCTTTCCTTTTGTTATTATTGTCGTTTCATTTCTAAAAGCAATTTCGTTCTACGGTATACAAGTCAGCCTTTTACTGGAATTTTATTCTTTTATACGGACAATTGAAGTACAGGAATGGATGGAAAAAAATTGTTTAATTTTCTTATACGGAAAATATTTCCGTATCCATTCGATAGCTAAATTTTATTTCCGAATATGAGAATTATTGATTATGCTTAAGCACCGACTAGCCAATATTTAGTATTTTTTTTTAACAAAAAGTTGAATCAATGTGTTTATTGGAGTACAGACAAAAAATGTTTAAGCTTATGCTAGCATGTGTGATTGTGTGAAGATTCGGAATCCAAAACATTTTTCTCCTTCGCATTAAGCATTAAATGGAAATGAAACTGAACAATAATAATTGTCTGATATACCTACCCAAAAGTTTGGTTGGTTGTTTTCTTATTTTATTAGATAGGTATTTCTATTTATGTATACTCGTATAATGGTAAACATCTGAGAAGCAATGGTAGATAAAAGAAACTGTCCATAAAATATAGGAAATCTGTTGTTCATCTGATATGGCAGCATATATCATATAACAATGTGAGCTCTTATTTTGTTTAAGCTCTCAGTAACAGGCACGCTGTGAGTTCTAGTACCAAATGTACTATTTCATAAGCTTTTACACCTTATACAAGATTCATGACGAGGACAAGCGTGGTAGGAGTTACTGTTTTTTTGATGGAGATGTATGGATAATTTCACAGCTCTTCTATTCCACTTAATTTTTTTTTTTTTTTTTTTTCAAAAATGAGTTAAGTATGATAATGTGTTCCTTAGAAGGGCCCTCATCTAAGCCCTCTTTAGCTAAAATTTATCAAAACTTGTTATTTACAATACTTTTGAGTATAAAGTACATAATTCTACTGAGTAGTTTAATTCATTTATCCAAATACAATCCAAATTCCGCACCAACACTCGTATATTCCAAAGACATTAAAAAAATGCGGGAATTTTTGTTATTTTGAGAGTATTCATGGGTTAAATTAATTTGTGTTGCGAGAGTTCTTGTATATCCTTGGTAAGCTCGTAGATAATATAATTGTTTATATGTTTCTTTTAATTTAATAATTAAATATATTGTTGAGACGAAATCAAAGATCTTCGTTTATAAAGGTACTATTACACGGCCATTTTGTCGAGTCATTTAAATGATGCTCGGACCACTCGTCATTAGTCTTTTGCGAAAAAATGCCGATCACCATTAAATGACGAGCGAAAAAATGGCGATCACATGGTAATGACTAATGACCTACTAGAGTAAGTTGAAAAACAGGTAACCTTCAATATGGCATTATTATATTTACAATATGTGTGTGTATGCAATTGGATGAAGGCTGATACTTGAAGCAATAAATGCAAAGAATAAACAATATTTTATCATCCTGGGGGAAATGAAATTTGATGATTCCCCTGCCAACAAGCACAAATCATTCGATTGACGAGAGAGAATTGTCACGTATAAAGTAGACATGCCGGATAATAATAATAATAATTTTTGGAGCAACAGATCCGTAGGGACGGTAGGCCTATTGCTTCTCACAACCATTCGTTTTGTGTGAGATTTAATTTTTGGAACGAATGGAAGAGATCTACAATTATTGTATGTCTTTCAAGACAGTTATACTCTCGGATGTTTGTCAGACGTTCGCCAGAGGTGGCGCAGTGATTCCCTGAGTTGGAACTTGGGTTTTAGCGGGATTCGAACCTGAACCCCTTAGTCCAACACACTAGCCACTAAGCCACTGCGCCTACAGAAATGCCGGATAGGGACCTAATATAACATACGAGAAAAGGAATTGAAATGACTATGGTGTCATAATATCATTAACAGTCCGTGAAGTCACAAGTAGTCCTTTAGAAATCAATTGAGTATAGTCAATCATCTCTTTGTGTGTAACAACAGCAATGTACACAAACAGAAAACACGATGACGGAACCAATGAGTTTTTTTTCGGACGATTCGAATTCACTTTGTATTGAAACTCATCGCAGAGCAAACTATTAGGCGTGCATACACGAATCACAATGTGATTGCGACTATAGCGTACAGAATCTTCGTAGGATGGATTTGACTACAAAAAGTGTAATCCTACATATATACCTACCTTAATATCTCCCAAGGGTTTTGCTCTCTAGCACCTTGAAAATCTTTTAACTTCTTATGCACGTCCCGACGATATTCGAATAATGATAGCCATTTATTTTGATTTTCTAAGTGGAATACTTACGTGTCATGTAAGCATGTGTCATAGGCTTTTTACCGCGAATTTATTCCAATCTTGCCATCAACTGATACAAATCGTTTTCGGAGGGAGTGGGAGAGAGAAACTCACAATAGCATTTCGATAGATCATAGACAAATGGGTATATATATCTCAGGAAATATTGCATTCGTTTCGAAAAACTGCATCCAATTTAAAAGAAAATATGCTTTAGTGCTACCCAATCAACAAAAATTATGCAGATTTCACGTCTTCCACAAGAGTAAACAATCATTTAATAATTCCTCCCTCCACGAAAATTTTTTTAGTGAACAAAAATTTAAGCCTTCAAATGAAATTAATTAAAAATTCCCCATTCCCCTCCAAGCCAAACAGTAATCACCACTGCCAACAAATGGAGGGTAAAATATTTTTTTAATTATTCCGTAAAGAACTCACTTTTGGGACAGGGTGAGAATTTGAAGGTACCTACTAGCTACTACATCTTCGAAAGAAATTTGAATCATTATGGCTATGAAAGCCATTGCATGAACAATTCTCACGTAAGGCGACAAATATTATTCGTAAAGAAGGAAAAACTTCTCGACGTACTAATTGAATAAGCAAACATTTCGCCGGCCGGTGATTACTGTGAAGAAAAAGTTTTTTCTCTATGCTTCACGCTCATAATAGCAATACGCTTAGAGGGGCCAAAACAAACATAAAAGGCTGTCAAAAATTTCTCAAAAAGGATTTAATCTAATGTTTTGAGCAAATACTGAAACGGATAATTCTCAGCACAAACAAATATTTCAAACGCACAAAGAAAAAAACCTTTTTAAGTAGGTAAATGACATTTCGCCAAACGGGTATTTAATTTTTTTTTTCTCACCTTCTGTTAGTGTGTTTGGTTTTAATTTTTATTTTTGTTTATGCAGTTTCAGAACCTAAAAAGGAATGCAAATGAAAAGGGAAGATATACCTATACCTATACAAATATACTCACCATTGAAGCTCAGATATGGTAGGTAATCCTCGTTAAGTTCGTCGACTTGAACTGAACGTAGTGTTTAGATGTGATTTTTCCTCCTTTTGTCTGTTTTTGCACTTAAACACCGAGCCAAGTGGCTAAGATTAAATAGGAGAAAATACGGTTCAGTCTAGTGAAATGGTAGGTATAAAGACTGTTATTTGTGGGAACACACAAGTATTACAGATTGCATAAATTTGGATTTATTATGTGTGCCTAGTCGTGACTCGTGAGTTATGATGACCAGTGAGATTTGCTATGAACTGGACTGTGTATTTGAGATTTTGCTTTTTCGTTGCAAGTGTTGTTAGGGGCGTTTTACTGTTTTCGTGTCGTATTTATGTTTATGGAAGTACTACGATGCAGTATTACTACAGCATGGATAATACTTTGATTCAGATAATACTTTGATTCATGGCAGCACTACACTTTATAGCCCGATAGAAAAAAAATTATACTCCACAACGATTAATATGATCTGTACTATAAGGTACAGAGCATGTATAGCCAATCCTAAGATTAGAATAGAAGTAGCACGGAGTAGCACAGGTTCATGCACCTATCATTTTGAGCGTCCAAAGGAGTGTAAAAGCTTCGGCAATGAACTACACCGGCAGTGTTCCAGTAGAATAATAACGAAAAACTAATTATGTGTAAGTATGAAACGAATTGTGCACAATCATTTTATTTTATTTAACATTATTTACCTTTACTAATGAAGCGTTGAGAATGAGAAGGTGTTAAGTGACATATTTGAAAATTTTTATGTTTTTTATCCGATAAAGGTGTTATGTGACAACTTAAATTTTGGTCTATTCGCCGATACTCTACTGTATTTAATATAGGAGTTGGATATGGTTAAAGGTGGTAAATACACAAATTTTTCAGGTTTCGTAGCGGAAAAAAGTGCTGTATAAAAGCGTTTAAGACATTAATTTGTACAAAAACACCACTTATTATAACGCATAATAAATGAAGTCACGTTGTCTAATAGTATTTTCTTTATTTACTTTTATTTCGTGTTACCGAACTCCACCTTCGGTTATAGGCAGATTTATGGGCAAACAACTTTAAACCTCTTTTACTCGAAACTAGAAATTTGTCACTAAACACCTTCTCATTCTCAACGCTTCTTGTTTCAATTCATTACTTACAACTTTTCTCTTTACTTTTAACCCAGGACCCAGCTATCATAAATTATTGTACCTATGTGTTTGTGAACAAAAAAAAAAATATTCACATCGTTTCGGAAATAGTTCTTCCAAGTTGAACCTGCAATCTGTTACCAGTGTAGTATAATCGACAGAATTATTGAAATCAAAACTTTTCCTATAAGCAATTAAAAGCAAATTAGTTACCCAAATATTTTCTGAACTAAGCATATGGAAACATTATGTGCAAGAGGAAAAATGAGACATTTATTTCTAAATAAATATGCTATGAAATTTTCGCACCAGATTCTGTTGACATCTGTTACAAATGTCGAAAGTTTTCCTTGATTCACTGGAAACCTTTTTTTTATTCTTCAAATCCACGTTAGCTATACTGAAAAAAGAATCGATTGAAAACAGTTCTTTTTGTAATATTTCGATTTAATATATTTTCCATTTTTTGGTCATCAATTTATACAATTTAAAGTCGTTTTTTTTTAAATTTAATATATTATATTATAATATGTCTAAATATGCCGTTTGATACTTATTTGTTTTTTTTTTTTTTCTTTGTTTGTTGTAACTCTTATATTATAACTAAAATTCGAATAAAAAAGAAATTATCACTAATCACCCAATATATGTATGTACATATAACTATTTATTAAAGTTGTAATATATTCTTGACACGTTTTCAATTTGCGAAAGAAATATAAATATCATTGAAAAAAGTTTGTATTTTCTTCTAACTTAGATATTATACATTGTATCCTATATAATTAATAACTATACATTAATAGTAGTAGTTCTTGTTGTATACTTAAGTTGTTTTGTTTTGTGATATTCAACATATGCTTCGAGGAATTGAAATATTTTTACTTATAGATAATTTGCAAGCGGCGTTTTGTTACAGATGTTGTTTCCTTAATTAAATATTTACAATGTTTATTAAATATACAATGATATCGATTAATGAGAAGGAAAACTTAATAATTTGTTTTTACATAATTAATTACCCGTAAGTATAATACATTTGGGGAAAAATATTCCTAGAACAATTTAAAAGACATCAATCATGTTCTTGGTCCTTGATAACGACAGTAAGATCTGCCCATTATATCTTCCGGTGGAATTGACTGATCCGCGGGGGGTATTTTTTGAAGTTCCATTTGATCTCTGACCTGTGAGTAGAGTTTAAACGTTATTTAAAATGAATTTAATTGATACACTTGTGATACAGTGAAATTATTTTCCTCTAAATGAAATAATAGTACCTATCTTAAATTTAACAAATATTAAACACGGCTGCTAGGAGTTCTTAAGTTATTTGAAAAATATGAATGTGTATATTATGTACCAATATTGGGAGGGCCACGCAATAGAGAAATAAAATGTGTTTCAAATTTGTGATTTTCTTTGGGGATTTATATTCCTGCGAATCAAAGGACCGTTCTCTAGCGTTAATGTTTTGATTTAGACGAGTGGGTTTTGGTTTGGAAGCATCTCCGAGCGCTGATTTTCACACTCTCAATGAACCCTTAACAAGTCAATTCATTTGTAAAATGATTAGGTAACAATCTCTTACTTACAGGCAAATCATAACACTTGTATCTGTTTAATTATTTCATAAAAGGAAACTGTCGAGGATAATTATATTTGTGAAACCCCTTTAACGACTTCAAATTCCACCCACAAAACAAAACCACTAACAGAATTCTTCCTTAACATCTTATTATAACCACTCAAATAAGCAAAACATTATGATTTTATTTCAGAGTCGAACACATCCACATGCTAAGTAATGAGGCAAGCATTATGACGAGATTATACTTTCTTGTCATTTTGACTTTTTCAAATGCGCACATTACGGTGTTTTTCTTTGAAAACCAGAAAGACGAGCGTAAGACCATTCCATGCCTGAATCGTTTTCCTTTTCTATTTGTCAAGGATTTTCTAATTAAGATTTTCCTTCAGATTTTCTTATGGCTTCTGTGTAATACAAGTAGTAACAGAGAGGAATGATCAAATCCACACAGAATGAGCAGAATAAGAGAAAACTGTGGAGAAAATTTCGTGACGAGTAGATAGATGAAGTTATTTCCTAAAAACTCACGCCTTATGAATGAGAACAACCTCAAGTAGAATTAATCATGGCGTTCGCACCCCTTTCCGCCACCCCGAAAATGGAGCTGTGATAAATACACGTTGATAATAACGGTACGGTGGGTTGCTTTTTTTCATTTCACCTTTGATTGATGATGACATTCATATTATCCATATATTTTACAAAAGGACGTCAAGGAATTTCATCAATTTCGAACGCAAGAATGGAATACCCGCTCGTCGTCGAATTTGGCACTGAGCAGTAAAGAAGGTCGCCTCGTAGTGTATACGGGCTGATAGCTTCTGTGGTGGTTCCACACAATCTTTTTCAAGGTACCTACAAGCCCTTAGCGGAAAAACCAATTTTGTTTAAGGTATTTTTGTTAGTTAGATGAGAGCAATGCCAGTGTATAATATCTTGAATGTATTGTGCCAAAGGGGCAGCAACAGCGGCATCATACTCGTATATCCCCTCTATCACTATAGTGCAGCAATTAGAGTAGGTACAGTTCGGATTGATGAGCAAACTGTGCTCTTGGATGAATTTTGATAAAAGTGGTGTTCGGGAAAAATTATATAATTTTAGAAATGCTCGCCGGCAATTTGGCAATTAAGCAAACTTTAGAATTAGTATTACATGCCTGCGGACTTTCCTCTAACGAGGTTGGCAAGGATAGCAGATAAGATAATGGGAGAAGTTAAGTGACTAGTTAAAATAAATGATTTTAAATTATAGTGTTCCATTTTGCAGGGGTGGCGAGGGTGACTGTAAAAATTCACCTAGTGCCGTGAAGAAAGATGATATTTTCTAAGTTTCGCGATAATGATTACCTAGTTTTTATTTCTGCTACACTACCTACTAGAATACTGTAGAGAAAATGACGTAGTTTAGGATTTGCATTTATTTGAGTTTGGAGTTATTAAAAATCCGATAAATACATACAGTAACATGTTTATTTAAAAGACACTGTTCCTATTCAATTATAGTAAAATGATTAAGTGGGTGGAACCTCTTATACCAATTAAGAATGAATACTGTCCTCTTTAGCACGGTTAATAATAATTAAATATTGTCATCCCATTAAAGTTAGCGGAAGTGGATCAAATTTTCAAGAGTACACGAAACGATTTTATTAGTAGCTTTACTTCCACTCTACTTATTGACAGGCGAGTACGTATTAAGACCATCTAAAAACCAAGCATATAAACAATAGTTTGGGGGATAATAACGGCTACAGATCATAATAAATAAAAAAGTTAAGAACCAAAGTTGCAAACATTAGACCCTGATGTTGCTAAAAGTGATAATTCGCATACTTCGTGCATCATTCAATGCTACTGACCAAATATAACAAATCAAAAAAAAGAAGCTTAAGCTGATTCTAAAAGTATAGATAGGTATTCGAGAAGTTATAAATCTCATATATCATGCTGGGATAAATAAATTCTTGATGCAAATTGCATTGATAAATGTATACCATTCAGTTTAAGTTTCAGAATATTTGCAAAGCCAATACGCAACCCTGATTATACACTCTGTGAACAGCCGACCGACATCGTCCGAAATAACATTATTTAAATAACAAGCAAATCTCTAAGTCAGTATAAGAAATAAATATTCAAATGACTCGTTTCGGACCGACTGTAACATGTTTGTGAGTTTTGATTTAAATTTTATTGAAGCGCTAACTATGCTTTGTAACTTCCCAACTCTAAAATAAATAAAATAATTATTTTCGCGCTCGAAATTAGTTTCTATTCCACAGTTGATAAATGAATTTTCCGTCCCAGAACTTGCCTAATTTGACAAGTTTCTGTGTGAAATTGTGGTAACAGGTGTATTGCGCGGTAATATAAATATTCCTTGCAGAACAATGACTTCGGTTGAGTTTTTGACCTTGTTTTTAAACAGGTAGACTTATGGCTGGTAATAAAATGTGTATTAAGTGCAAGGGATTAACCTTTTCTGGAAGTACTCGGGCTGAAGATAAGAGAAGGCTTTGTTTAATTTATTACCTTGTGCGGTAATATTATTTGGCCTACTTAATCTGCGGTTGATCATTTTTAATGGCAACGCAATTATACCTTAATAACTGCGAAATGGCCGTTCTTATTTATCGAAGCGTTAAGTTTTGGGGGCTTATGCCAGCAGCATTTTCCGACGAGCATTAGTTGCTGAGGATCAGTGGTTTCTGCCTCAAAAGGAATATACGAGTGCAAAGGATGTATGAAATCAATGTTCTTAAATGATTACGATTATAAAAGTGTATTTATATTAGTACGTTGATGCTACGTCTTATCTTTTTGCTGTTAACAATTTTATTGGGACTTAGTCAATGATAGGTACCGAATATCTCTATATATATAAAATTGTTGCAAGTGCGTTGTGACTTTATAACTCACGGCTCAACCGATTTCAATGATTTTTGGTGTGTTTTATTCGTCCCTGATGGTTTATGAAAAAAGAAAAGTTGGAAAATTCTCTACAGGTGGCATTGAAGGCACACATTTCGTTTTTCATGGGGAAAAGCACTTCAAATACAATATAAAAATATTTTATATTTTCAAAGCAATTGTTGTTGTCAATTATTTTGATTATTTTCCAAGCAAATTGTTGTTGTCAACAATTTAGACATTTTTTTTGAATAAACCAATAAGTTTGTTTATGTTTACTATGTAACATTAAGTAACTTTTTGAAATGGAGTAGATACTTTTCTATTTCATTGTTTTTGAATCCATCATTTTTGTTTGACATGTATTTTCAGGATCCTTGCATAAGTATGTGTGAGTAAGTTGAAATGTAGGGGTGATTGAGATAACGTGGACAATGATGACAGGCAACAGGAGTTGTGGAGCGTTTTGAGTTTGCATGTAGGGGTTGTTACGAAAAATGAGAGTGTAACAATTGTGGTATTCTGCTCATTAGTGAATAGGGTTATGTACCATAACACCTTCGGTACCGGTGTAGAGAGAGAAGGGAAAAGGCTTACCATCGATTTCCACTTGAGTTCTGGACCCGATAGGTGGTGCTGAAAGATAGGATACCACACTATGGGTGGTACTTTGCAAAACATAAGCGGTATAGGAAAACGATTTGTGGCACCTCCCATTCAAAAATAAAATCAAGCGCTATTTCTAAAGTTGCATAATTAAAATTATAATGGACATTGTCCAAATAAATTTTGTAGAGTTACCCCGATAACGCAAAAATTACACTGAAGGGCTAAAACACGCACAAACATTTAAGTTACATAATTATAATATTGACTTCTAATAGTTACCGATTCAACTTCTTTGAAGACCCTTATAAGATTTTTCCCAGCTAGCTTTGCTATATCTCCTTCCGTCCACTTATCAGACTCTAGCAGGGCTGCAAACAGGTACGGATACTTTGACACATCCTCTAAGCCTTTTGGTACTCTGAAAAATAAGCGAAAAAAAGGTTTCTGTTTTCACATGTTTATTTGCAAGCATTAATTTGATAAGCGATTGAATAGATATCAGCGGTAGCAAAAAAACCCCTACTTTTATTTTATGTGACAACTTTTCGCTGCAATATGAAGTTAGTGGCTGTTATGTTTAACTTTATTTTCAGCTGACGACGCTATACTTTCATCTCAATTTGTCTGCTTGGGTGATCTTTTTTACAACAGAATATTTTCTCATAAATTACACCCCAAACTCCTCCCGCCATATTCAATCTGTTTTAAGATTTAATTTTGCTTATTGGCATAGGGGAACAAAAATTCAGTTGGGGCTCCTTCAGAGGAAAGAAAACTTGTTATTATTATTCCTTTATGGAAAGCAAAATCCATTTAATTGAGTTTCTCTCGTCAATATTTCGTAACAGGTACCTACCAGTGCCACTACCTACTAAACAATTACCAATTTCATACTCGGGAAAGTGGAACACAACAATACTTATTGTCACAAAGTCTCAGTTACAAGAGCTCTTCATTGTGCAAGGACCAGTACAGAAAAAAAATTAAGCTAAAATAAAATAACATTGTTCTAAAACTTTGCACCACAGCAAAATGCTGCTTCTGGTTCTGATTCTAGTGCTGTCCTGTGCGTATTTATTTACGTGGCTGTTTGTTTTCGCCATTTATTTCTATCTGGCTGTGAGCATTAATTAAACTTGAAAGTAACGAACAAAATTTTACATCGTGTGCAAAAGGGCACTTTGTGTTTTGTTCAGTAAACAGTGTGAATTTGTTTGTATTTCCTTGAATCTCTGTTTCTGAATTGTTTAACAAATTGTTAAGTGACTTTTGACAGGACCATATAACAGTAGAAAATAATAAGCTTATATACACTCTACTTCTTTTCAATAGAAATAATGTAAGTACTTACAAATTTACACCATCATACCCGGCGCCTATACCCACATGGTCGATACCCGCTACTTCCCTTATGTGGTTTATATGCGCTGCAATAGAAAAACCAAAATGAAGCTGTCTTTTAAATTTTGAAACAATATTATGCGAAATACATACCAACAACATCAAGTACGCTGGCCTTCTCCGAACAGCTTACAAAATGTGGATAAAATGCCACCATAACAAGTCCCCCATTTATTGCCTATCAATAGAAGCATATGGTGTTAGTAAGATTTTAGTTATTTTGAAGTACGAGCTATATGAACCAAGGATATTGGTATATTATCAGTCAGCATACATAGGTAATGGTTCCAATCGTGTGATCTATAAACTTACACTAGAAGAACGTTTCTCCACCACGTTCGATGGTTATATATAAACGACCCGAATAATTTGGTTTCGTATTGTTGTGAGAACTTGAAATAATATTAATTATCAATTGTTTTATTTTTTTCCTATCACAACTTTATGTCGGTATACGAATCAAGAAATGTGTGGGCGCAGCGGCTCACTCGTTAGTGTGCTGGACTGCCGAGTGAAAGGTCTAAGGTTTGAGCCTCGGAAAAACGCAAATTACATCTTAAGATTTTTCCCACTTATCCAGCCTTCGAGAACGTCTGACAATCATCCGAGAACATAACCGGCATGAAGAAGCTTCAGCCTTTCGTTCGGACTCGACATAAAATTGTAGATCCCTTTCAATTCGTTCCCAAAATAAAAACTCACACAAAACGAATGGGTCTGAGAAGCTAGTACAAGGGTATACCTAGTACGACAACATGAACTTTTTAAATTCGGAAAAAAATGTTTAACAGATGATAATGTTATCACTTACATTTTACATACCTAGAAACATAAACTAATTCTGCTGCAAGTATCAAAGGTGCCTATGCATTTATCTTCGAATTTTATTTGGTCTCGAGGTTTGTGAAAACTTATTTTCGGCATAGGTACCTATTGCATCTGGTCGTACATTTCTTTTCGAATAGCTTAAGATAAACTAAAACTCAACTTTGAATGCATTCCATCAATTGAAGGATTCCTCATGATTACCTACTTTACCCGGATCGAATAGAGTATACCCTTTTTAAACTATCTCAGGAGGAATTTCCCAAAACTACGCAACAAAGAATTTCTGCAAAATTAAGAGTAGACGCCGAAAAAGGAATATTAAGATTGTGCTACTTACACAATACAACTGTAAAAAGAAACCTTTTGCGCCAAAATTTACAAACAGCGAATACTATTGTAGTGTAATCGCTCGAAATGTGGGAGAAGTGTGCAAGCCCTGTAAACTATACCTTCGCCCACATTCATGCACAGTCATGCATAATACCAAAGCGAGATATTTCTATGGAAAGTACGTTCTAGGGAAAAATCGTTATTTCCTCAATTGGTCGGTATCTATCTCTCTCTGTCTTTCTACCTCACTGATCGGTTCATACGAGGTTAGGATATGCAACTATTGGAATTTACTTAAATGAACGAAAATAGGGACACATTTTGCTATTCCCCTCTCTAGATTTTAAATTGTTCGCTGTGGGATATTTATTTGTTACGTCGATAATAAAGTGTCGAAGTAGGTTACTGTGCATATAGATGCAGATGGTATAGTTGCTTTTGTTAGGGTTTCCTTTTGTGATTTATTGATTGCGTTAGTGTTGACATAGGATTTTGACAAATTTTCGAAATGAAGTTGTATGGAACAACGGCGCTTGAATTGTGTGTATTGTTTACCTGACTGATGCTTTTGAAAACATATAGCTATGTAAATCATGACATCTCAGTGGCTGTGGCTTCCGTGTGCAATTGGGGTCTGTTTCTCAATGTTGTATTTTTTGTTTAGATAGATACTTGGTTATCTGTCATAGACTGAGGAGGGAAAAACAGTAGAACCAAACACTGGATATCCAATTTCGGAATTAAAGCAGACTTAAAGAGGGTCAATTTTTTTCACTTGTCCAACTTTAGATTTTACCAGTAGATGAAAAATATCTAAATCTTTACTCAGATTTCTATTATTTCGCACTCGCAGTCTAAATATTTAAACGGAACCTGTCACAAAATTTTGTATAAAAAACACCTATCCTCAGCAGTGATAAAAAAAAGTCTTCCAGGTAAGTTAGATTAAAAAATAAATTGGATTTCATTACCTACTTAATAAAATAAAATTAAATTTTGAAATTGTGTGCTATTAAATAACATTGATGAACAACTGATGGACAATAAAAATTATATACACATACATGTATGCATACATAATATAAAAATAAAATCATTACTAACTATCCTTTGCAGAACATGGTCAGGGACATTTCTGGAGCTGTTGCATATTGCGTGAGCTGATGAATGCGAGAATATAATTGGTGCTTTTGATGCTCCCAAGGCATCCAGCATTGTTGGCACTGAGACATGAGATAAATCCACTATCATCCCTAACCGATTCATTTCTGTTACTACCAACTGTAATTAAAGAATTTAGATTAATACGTACATGCAGAAGCAACATGTATGTGTGTAAGAAATAGCAAGATCAATAAATTGTAGTTATTAAAACAAAACCAAAAACAGACCTTTCCGAATTTCGATAATCCCCCAATATGAGGAATTTTTCCTGGTTCATCAACTTTGCAACAATCTGCCCTGCAACAAAAATAAAAAAAAAATATTACGGAACTCAATGTATCTGTAAATGTATAAATCCGCATAAGTGCAGACGTTTTATATTAACGGTAGTTCATCCTGTGGTGAAAATGTTGCTTGTTTATTTTGATGAGCTTACAGCCTGACCTCACTCAAGTACACAACATATATGAAATGTTCCTCTGTTGGATTTAAGTTTCTCAGATCACGAAAGAAATTTATATAATCTTTTTTTCCGAAAGATTGAGAACAAATAGGTTTTTTTTCTATTCAAAAGACGTGACGCATTAGTCGAAAGAAGGTTTGATTTACTCCTTCCCTAAACTTGCATAAATTTTCAAAGAAAAAAATTCCGCACATTTCCGATTGTACGAATGAAAATGATGAAAAACTGCGACTTGAAATAAAACAACTCTAATACTTCATTTGTTATGTGATAACACCGATAGGTCTATATACTCGCATTTAGTAAGAACTTATTTTCGGGCTCTAGTTATTAAACTTACCATGGTGTATTGCAGGTATGTGTCAAGGTTAAATAACGAGCACCTAATTGGTAAAACATTCTCAAGACACTTAAACTTGTCCCGATGGCATGACCACCTTCGACTCCAATCAGACTGGCAATTTTTCCATTCTTGTGCGTTTCCTCTATTCCTGTAAAAAAAACACAGAAAAGCAAATTGTAAAAAAACAATAAAAAAAAGGAGTACAATAAAAAATAATAATAGTAATTCCTAAAATTTCCTTTGTTTGTGAATTCCTTAAATTTTTCCTTTCATCATACATACTTCGTTAGATATTGTTACATCAAAACAAAAATCCATGATATACATTTACATGATAGATATACTTCTTGTCATTGTTGAATGTTGATGGGAGTTTAACCCACAAGCAAGTCCTTGCATCGTGTGGCGGGTGAAAACTTACATTGTGATTATACATACACCTTTCGTTTGTTTTTGCTTTGTTTTTGAATCCTAGCTGGGAGCGGTTTAAAATTCTTAAGAATGTATGAATAACATTTCCATAAATCCTTGTACTGTATGTTATAGTAGAGTGAATACACATATATACAGATATGCAGAGCGTGGAACACTTTCATTTTAATAATTAAATATAAAACATGGAAACAACAGGCTGTGAAAAGGAAGGACAATACACACACCTGAGGCAGTCGTCACAAGTGTCATATGGTGAGGATACAGATGCACGAGACGTCTTATTAAATCTATTTGTTCTAATGTTAGTTGTACAGCATCCAAGTGTTGTGAGGAACAAGGGGCATATGCGGACCAGAACTGAAAATAAATTTATTCATCTTAAGTTCATTTGACACACAACAGATCGGATATAGAAAACGTAACGCTATATTCTTTATCAAAGCCATTAATCGCATAACGCCGAACATAATCAGATCATTCATTACAGCTTGCACCAACCCACGTCCAAAATGAAAAATCGGGCTCGTATATTACTGTACAGCCTTCATTAAATATTCCAAGTATGGCATCCATCGTATATGCCGCTGGCAATGTATGTCATTTCGATATCCCGAAGATTGTGTGTTTTTTTCTAACAAGTCTAAAAAATGACGATACTTCCACTATACATACCTTCCCCTGAAATATCTTGAAACAATTCAATGTAATGCTCCATGTGATTTTCAATTTTCTTATCACAGTGGGTGTCTTTGCGAATCGTTTGCTTCTATTCATTCTTGCAAAATTAGTGATTCTTTGGTACACCCCCGATATCAGCTTAAGATATATTTCATCTACGGTCCTGTACTTATACGGTTGATTACCCGAATAATAGCACCGCTTTGTTTCTTTAATCTGAAATGCGCCACACTGATAACAACCCAGCAGTTATAGGGGGTTTTATAAAAACCGCTCTTCGTCGTCAACATCCTTGCCTAACGTATCAAAATGCTTTCGAAATTTATGATGCCAATAACGCTGAGAGTGGAGAAAAAATCTAAAACTCGTAAATCGAATTGCTCCGAATCATTAAGTGGACACATGTTCACTGACAGCACAATGGGAAATCATTAATTTACTATACTTTGGTATACGTGGTGGTAAAAATATATATACCTACCTACGTTTAAGGAATAGATGAACTTGAGCAAATATCTTACTGGCTATAGCAAAAAAAAAAAAAAAAAAATAAACAAATACCTAACAAACCAAAAAATCATCAATCCATAATGGTTGTGAACGGTTAAACCAAAAAAAAAATTTTCTTGATGAATATCAGCTTTAAGCATTGTCAGAGCTGATTGCTGTAGGTATAAAATTAAATTTTCGCATTGGCTGCAGAACACATTAAAAGCATTAACTCTTCTCTATTGAATTTTACAGCTTACCTTGAGTAAACTTACCCCAGAATTTTATAAAATCAATTTCTACATTTTTATTTAAGATCTGCTCACTCGATGTGTTATACGTATATAGCCCAAAGCTATAATAGAGCCCCTTCCCCCCCACAAAAACAGCCGAGAGATATCGCAAGGACACAACAATGCGAACACAAAAAACAAACAAAGAATAACAAGCTTATTGTATGCCGCCAAAATGTCTGGCACCAGGGAGAGTGTCGGAGCTCATTAGAACAATCAACTAAACAATAATCTTTAGATCTGACTTGTGCTACAGCACGGCATGTTCTTTTTATTCTGCATGGACGTTCTTCCCTAATGGATGTTAGATATCTATTAGTGTGTACGTATTTGAGTGAGATAAGATTTAGCACACAGTCATTTAATTGTTTTCCCACCCTCATTTCACATTCAAGTCCACCAGTTTCAATCTCTATATCTCTATCAAAAGAAACGCCTAGCAAAGTGTCTAAAATTATTACACTCCAACCAGTTTGTTGGCTTTCTGAGGGGGTTGTATATGAATATTAGCTCGGAATAAAAGCCATCGTCTGCTACCCACAATCCAAGAGGCAAATGTTTTAATTCTATTCCTTTAATATATTTTCTTTTATTTGAGTAGACGGACGAGTGGAACAATTAACGCATAAACCCATTTTGAGCGCCCAAAGTGGGCGTCTGTTAGATTTAGTAGGATAAAGAAATTGTAAATACGAAACACCAACTGCCAAGGATACATATGCAGTACAAGGCCAAAGATTTCTTAGAATGGTGAATGAGGGAGGATATTATTTTACCTAATTAAATTAAATGAGTGCGCACAGATGCAACGTATGAAATGCAATATAACATGCACTTTTCTTTTAAAATACATTGCATGAATGAAAGAATGCTAATAATTTGCGTTGAACTTGGGAAAGGTTTTCTGCTATCAGGATAGGTACAAATGTATTTAACTTTTAATTATTTGAAATGCTGAAGCCAACAGTAGGGCTGATCAATGCTTTGAAGTTTTGGATTTTGCTTATATAGTTTGCATTCATTTGGTTTCTTAAAAAATTATTGTGAACTAATCGCCATGATTACCTAAAATTAAATGATCAATTCGTCTAAGTATTACAAGTAGTATTACTATTACAAGGAACGAATTACGTAGGTATGCTACTAAAAACTGCCTAAAACTTAATCCTTAGAGTGACTAGATACCAATAATAGCTGGCCAACAGATTAATCGGCAAATAAAATAAGAAACGCTCGTACCTTATTCCCTTTTGGAATAGTGACATTATTATATTATACGTTTGATAATGTTCGCTGAACTGGCTTTTGTTATAGCCGTTTCCTCATTTCACTACGAAGATTTTGGACATGTGTATAAGCAAATGCAATGCTTAGATAGTTGAGTACTTTCCTTCCATACATATTACCATACTGTCGACAAATTAATCACATATTAATGGCAGGAAACTCCATAAATCTACCATTTCGCCTTACTGTTTTAATATTTTAGAAATACATATTATACATGCCCAGAGGGCTCTATCTATATAAAGTGTAAATACTGTCTAAAGAATGTTCGACGAGACTGGTAGGGTGAGAGGTATTGGTTAAACTTTACAAAAAGACCCTTTTCAAGTTAAACTTTTGCAGTGCATGTGTCATATAGATAGCTCTCGGGCTTCTACCAAGTCCACTTCTATTACGTAACCACTCAGACTGTCACAATACAAGGCTTTTAAAGAAATTTTTTTTTTTAACCCAAAAAGGATCTGGGAGCGGAAACTTTTCTCATATAATTTTTTTTTTTACTTCCTCCTCTGTTTCTCTGTGCATTCTAATTGATTTTTTTATGTTTTTGTTTCAACAATGCAAACTATTGTACTTTGTAAAGGGAATCGAAGTTGGAAAATTATTGAAAAACAAAATGAGGAAGTTGGTTATCACTCTTTTTGTGTTTCATATCGTTCTTCAGCACATTTCCGTTCAAGCATTCCGAAGGTGCCTTAATGGATTCAGTCATTCACGTCAGCTTCCATTATTTACCATTACCTGCCAGCGCTTTGTTAATTCGTGATTATTCCACAAATTGCTTGCCAAGAATGAATGGAAGCAATTATTAGTAAAGAAAAAGACTTAGGCGTAAGTAAAATGGAAAAGAGAGAAACTAGTGCGATTTAAAACTTACACAAAAAGAAAAACGGTTTGTTTGTTCTCAGTCTTGTATGTTAAAGCGGGGAAAGAAAATTTTGTTTAACCAATATTATTATTGTGCCTCCATTAGAAATGTACATGATGAGCAGGCATTCCATAATGTCCTGAATATTAATAATATCAACCTTAAAATTTAATTGTTGAGACAATTTCAACGCTCCCTTAGTAATACCTGCAGTGAACAGTGCTCCTATGTAATAAAATGTTAAAGACAACACAACACATTTAAAGTTGTGTGCATTTCACTGATTAAACACAAAGTCTTTATAACCGCATATATATTATTATGAAGGTTCCGAAATAATTTATGTCTACAATTCCCTCAAAGTGAAGTAAACACCGGTACCTATTGGAATTAGGAGGCAGCAGCCCAAGGCTAAAACAAATACAACTGTTCAACTAACTGTGGCAGTGTCAGTACTCGAAAGAAACACAAAACCCCAAGCAACATCTGATTAAAAAGCTGCAGTTTACTCACCTGTGCTGACACCATCCCTTCTTTCAATCGCCTCAAGTCTGTATGACTCCATGCGCTCGATGACCAAGGAAGTATTTCTCGTAAGTCGCCGCCAAAGCGAAAGTCTCTTAATTGATTCTTCAGAAACTTTCTGATATTCCATGGCAGGTCGTTGTGTCTGCAAATGGATAGAAAATGTTGTTCAAACGAGCAGACAACAAGCAGAACAAGGCTTTACGATGATAAACGAATGCACATAGCAGTTCTGGTGTATGTTTTCTAGTAACATGTTTATACCATTTAACAGTTCTGTAAATGGTTTCTCAAACATTAGTAGATTTTTACCCGACGGTGTTTTTAAATAAATTTTACATTATTTAAATTATAAGTTCATATTTTTCCCTTCAATTTGTTCAGAAAAATGTCACCTTCTAATTTGTATTTTTAGGAAAAATACAATCATTATATTAATACGTGAACACCCGAGCTTTCCGTACGCTTTTTTGGTATTTAATATGAAATGAGGAGAATGAAACTTATGTTATTTGAAAGGTGCTGCGCCTTAAGGTTTGTCCAGACCAGTGAAACATTTGTTTAATAAATGTTTATTAAATGTTTATAAAATGTTTCCGATTTGCTTCAGAAACATTTCATAAATATTTATTCAACATCTCTTAAATGTTTCTTTCAGTCTGGACACCGATGAAACATTTTTGAAACATCAACACAAAATCATGAGTATATGTCGACATTAAGACTGGTAAAATTAAGTTATTCCCCATACAAAACAGGTAATAAAATTATTTTGGTGACAATCAATTTGTCGCCGTCATGTTTCCACAGTAACGTATTTAATCATCTTAGATTAGGACCTGTTGGAGCGAATCATTTACCCATAAAGGTATGCAATTTACCTGCCCCTAAAATCAAGCAATTGTAAGAAATCTATTTAGGGGAATTATTTATTATTTTGAGCCACCATATTACCATAGAGAATAATAATTGTAGTTCGTTTTTTAGTATACCTACCTACATACATAGGTACTTATATAAGGTATGGTCGATTTCCGACCGATACTAGTAATATTTATTTTTTTATTTCATATCCGAAAACAAATCAAATTGTAAGTACATATGTATTTATAAAAAATCTAAGTTTTTTTGAGTAGAACAATTTACATTGCAGGAACAAACCAAAAAGGTTGGTAGGTTGTATATATATATATTTACATAAAATCATATCTAATTTGTAAATATTAAACCAGAAAAATTATTGAATGATGCTTCTGTTGTTGTGTTGGTGTGTAAAATGTATGTTTTTTTTATTGTTATTTTTTTTTAAATTAAACAACCATTTAGTAATTGGTGACAACTTTCACAGTTTAATTCCGATTAGTAACCTAGCAAAGTCGGTGTTGACTTTGAACTTTAACTTACGGCAAAGCATATTAAATATAATAATAAGACTTAAAATCTGAAATCAACTTACCCGTCGATTAAAGGCACTTCTTTCAATACTCTCTTTACCCTCTGCATTCGGTAATCGAAATCGTTCGATGTGCATAGTATTACCGGCAGGATTAATGTAAAGTAGACAAAAGTCAAGCAATTTAAGCCGCAAAGCACGAAGCTTTTGTGGTGCTTCCGCGATTTCATTGCCCTACTAAGGTTACTCTGTCACATAGAGACCTGTAAAAGAAAACGAAAGGCAATTAATAAAAGAAAAAAGCAACAGCATTCTTTTAAGGGTAATAATATTCATTCGGTTCCGAGTTCAAGTCATATAGAGTAAAATTTAAAAGTTTTTAACAGGGAAATAAACTAAATGACACCCATAATAGATTCATTTCCGACTTGAATAGGAACATAAGTTTCTTTTAAAATATAGAACGAATGAACATCGGGAAAAGGAAATGTTAGCAAGATCTAGTGTTAACATGTACCTATAAATAGTTTTCTCGTTAAATGTAGTAAAAAGCAATTCTACGAATATACAGAGGGCAGACTTTGGAAATAAGGGAAATATACATAATAATAGAAGTACCTACCAGGACGACATCCATTAACTTAATATATTTATATTAGAAGATAGAACAATAAATAGCTTGAACCGATTGAGGTTAAACAGAAAATTTTTGCAACTCTATCGGTTTCTTGAATTTAGTGATTTTAAAAGATTGCATTTATTTTCTCAGATGTTATTTGCCAAAGACTGAATGTCAGTCTGTGATATTTTTTCGTATAGGTGGTCAAATTGTCGATCAAATTATGTATCATGCATGTGGTAAAAGCATGACCTGAAGAGGACAAACTAATTACTCCGACAGTTATTATATCAACCGTAAGCCAGAGTAGGAAATAATGATTCACATTTATCACTCATGAGTTGTTGGTATATACAAAAAAGCTCAAAGTCAAATTAACTGTACAACAAGCAACATTTCATACCAACAGTGTATAAATATACACATTAGGTAGGACTACTACGTTTTAATTATACAAAAAAAAAAAAAAAAAAACATTTAAACGTTTTCTAATTTTCCATTCTTTTATTTATAAGGGTAATTTATAAGTAATGCATCATATTATACTTTTGAATAGATTTAATAAGCAAACAGTCATATACAGACAGAATAAGAAGGTAAAGCCTCTTAAGCATTTCAGCATAATTAGCTCCATTTTATGCATCCCACCTTTATGCAGCCAGCCTCCCTTGCAAGTTTATTGAGATATACCTGCACATTTAAAATTCAACCCCTACAACACCCTCCGGAAAAGTTCTGATGTATGTGTTAATATAATTTATGTGATAATTAATCAGGCTCGGGAAAAGCCAGCGGGTACCGTTTTTGTTTCCATTCCAAGAGCTCATAAGAACTCTTTATCTGGATTTTTTTTTCCATAAAAATGAGCTGAAAATGTATAGGTACTAATTGCCCTGAATTATTAAGTAAATGACTGGGTTTCAAGTACTTTCTTCTACGCCTATACGGTGTGTGCATTCTAGCTTTAAATATAGCTGAAGATTTATATTGAGGTGTTCCATTATGCTTCAGTAGAAATATACATAGTATTTGAAGAACTGACAAACAAAGTACTGTATGGGTCCTTTAAGAACTTCAAGCTATGAAACACGAACGATTCACCTCATGGTTATTGTTATTGTCGTTTTTGAAAGGTTTGAGCAAATTTCTTAACATCTGCATATTGAAATTACGCGAATGAAAAATTAAGAAAATATATTTTAATAAATATCCATAAAACTTAAAAAAGATAACTGCTGGTTACAAATTTACATAAGTATACAAATGTTCATAGGATTATCTTAACACTATGTGGGCTTTTAGCTAATGCAAAATGATAGCTAAGGACTTGCTCCCTTGAATTTTAATTTATCATGCTGTACGGGACAAAATCCAGACTATATTTTATAAATACATATGCAAGTGGAAACTAAAACCATCACAAAGTCAAATAAAAGCAAGTATACGCTCATAAAATAGCAAACTCAAGAAGTTGCACCCGTCGGGATTTATGTATCTCTCCACGCCTCGATTGCAGTGGACATATGCTTGAGTTGGTTTTTCTTTATCTGTGGATTGTGCATTGTACACCTATATTCGGATGTGTACGTTTTGCAGCGCATTGCAGTGGTATCTTTTGACAGGTTGGAAAAGTGTGATTAAACTCATATATTCACATGTAGTGCTTTTTTTCCTTAATACTTAAACTAAACAGAACTTTTTTTTAACAAATAACCAAACAAAGGCACGATGGGATGCCAGAAATGGAATGAGTTTTATTTAAGTCTTCAGGGGATAGCTTCACTTTTATCTAGTTGTGTGTAGCAAGATTAAATGGGGATCATGAATTTCTCCGAGGTAGTTACCGTGTAATTGTCCGCTTTTTATGTTCTAACCATGCTGTTCAGAGAAATGGATAGTGCACCTGAATTGTTATCGTTTACGTGATATGGTGAAAACACTAAGTTCAAGAGTGAGAAAACTCTACTCTTGATTTATATTATTAGGGATGATCACTAAGAAAACTTAAACTTCATCGGACAGGATGAAATTAATGTTAAAGGAGAATATGAAGTGAAGGTTTTTTGATTAGAACACACCTATAATACTAGTGTCGACTTTATATTGGTGGTGTGTAGGAATAACTACTCGATTTATGTCTTAATACGGCAATTCTGATTGCGTGAACCACAATGTTTGAAAATAAAAAGTAGCATGATCTTTTAATTCAAAACTAAGCGAAAGTGCTTACTTGGTTTTATTTAAAAAAAAATGAATACCTAAAACTGAGGACTAAAAGGTCACATCAGTATACCAACGTTAACGCTTCTAAAGCCTTATTGAATTTGTTATTTACAGAACGTAAGGATAGAGTTAACTCTTCAATGATTGATTTTACTTCTGCTTGCAATTAGGCTAGGTGCATAATTTATTGTTGGACTGCTTTTATTATATGTATAAACTCTATACTTTTATACTGATAGCACGATGCACGAAATCCATTTTAATAAATTGGTTAGGATATCCAAAATCCATCTTGTTATTATTATTTTAATTTGACCTATGTATAGTCCAACTTATTATTGGACTGACCTCATGAGTTCAGTCAGACTGCCGTGCATACTATAATATGTATCTACCACATACGATACAAAAAACAACACAATTGTTCCCTGAATACTTTCTACAGTTATTTTGTTGACATACATTTGACATAGACTTAAAATCAAATTAAATTTGCAAACATCAGGTTTAATTGAGAATTGCACATTTTCGTGACTCTACTCCCTACTACCAGCTACTTTTTTGCCTATAAGTTAAGTAGTTTAACTAGTACCTATATAAGTTTGCCAGGCAAAAGTCCTGTCAATTGTTGTGTGGAACACTGAAAGAAATACAACTAAGAGCAATTAACTCTCGATTTAGTGTGTAGTGATTGGAGATATGAACAAAATTGCGGCATCCAAATACTTAAAGTTTACAATTACAAGCAAACAATGACAGGCCATAAGACACGTACTGCTGTGCATGTTAGTTCTCAAGTCACATATCATAGCGACTCCTAAACATACAATAATTCAAATAATTTTTAATAATTGTTCGGTTTATGCGCAGTTTGCTATAATATCTTTGTCCTTCACCATCAGGAAAAGTTTAGAGCAATAGCAGGAAGTCCCACTTCAGCAACAAAGCTAGTGCCATAGCATACAACTTTATGGTAGCAATGAACTTTGCATGAAATACTAAAACCCAGCAAAATAAATATCCTAGAAGAACCCATCGTCTTGCCAAACTGACTTTTAACTATGAATCGCAAATGATTTAGCTATAAAGATACTACCGCTGTGACTGTTATTGTTACTTTTGCTGCTTTCCTATGTGCTGTAGTCACGACACAATATAAATTTGTTCGTTGTCAGCATCTTTATAGCTGTTCCGTGGTAGTGTGGCAGTTGAAAAATGAGGCCCACAAAGTGAAAGCAAAAACCCATGGGGTAAATGTTCGAATACTTTCTAGTTACCAAACAGGATTCCTCATTTTGTAAGTACCTTGCACAATATTAAACAAACAAAAAAAATACGTGAACTCTTACTTTTTTATGGCACACTTTTTAGAAATCCAAGTCGCATCAGCAAAAAAAAAACCTTTCGGCGTTGCGGATTGTATTTGTTTAAAATTGCCAACTACGAATGCCCTATAGTTCCATAGCAAAATATAGGCGATGAAAAATAAATTGTTTGATTATTGCATTGTTCGAAAGGTCTATGCTACCGGTAATGTCCAGGCCAGCACAACAACTTGTTGAAATGCAAAAATGTAATTAATTACTCCCCAGTCTCCTGCTGCCGCTTTTATGGCTGTTTTGTTAGTTTTAACAGCTTTGTTCCTGAACATTTTCTGGGCTGAAGGTATAACATGGCCGTAGCCAATTGTATGAGGCTGTTGGTCAATTGAATAGATCATAGTGCCCGAAACAGCCCATTTATAAATAATTATTTAGATTATATCTACTGGTCGGATAAAAAAGATTGATAAGAAGCTTCGCACAACAATTGGTTTGCGGCGTGAGTCACCCACTTTTATATTTTTATATTATTTATAAATACAAGTAAATAAAATATTATTTCTAAATGTACAAATTATTTAGCTTCTTGTATGCGGTATGAAGGTAAAATGTTATTAATGGTCATGGGGAATTGTTAAATCGATATTATTGAAATCGATAGAAATCCACGAAGTTCCATTCACTTTTTCTACTAATACTATTTATATTCTGTGGTTTCCCTAAATGTTTGTACGTAAATTGCCAATTATCGGTTATGAACAATGAACTCAATTACTTATGACTACGACGTACTCTAAATAATACACAAATATTTCAAAATATTTGTTAGGATACCTATTATATTCGATAGACGCATTATGAACAATAGATATATCAATTACGCACTTGCTTTATATAGGCGTAGTTAAGAATAAAGTGTGTTTTTGTATTCCGGTAGTGATTCCTTTGATGGTATTTGATCTACTGTATTTATCCACTCCTTAACAATCTGTCGAATAGCATGAAATTGATTGAATTTTTTTTTTCGGTTGCGTTAGCGATTATTAATACAGCTTACGAATTTAATCATGTTATGCCTAATCGGATCAGTATCGTTTTACTGCATTTGTTTACCTGTAGTACGTTGGTATATTGCGTATTCCATGTGCAGGCTTATTTACGCCATTGGCATGTTTTTAAAGCCCAACGAATGTTGTTAAAAAGATTTAAATACAGCTGCATACCTAAGTAATTTGTTCTCAATGGTTTTTACATAGATATTAGATATACATGAATTATTGTGAAAGATTTGCTTTATTGTTTAAACCTATGTACTCGTGTATACGCACATTTGTTTGTAGATACTAATAATAAATTGTACCTACATTTTGTTTGTACTAATACTTAATTGTAAATTTTTATGACGTCGACGTCAAAATGCATATTTACTATTTTAAGTTATAAGCAAGCGGATCTTGAGCCAAGCCGATGAAATCCTTTTGTGAAGCCATCCTTGAACTTTTTATAGAAACGTTGATTGGCCGTGTTCACCTAAGCCCCTTAAAATGTCACATGACTCCAGGTCACATAGAATAAACCCATACTCGTATGTCTTGATGACGAGGGCGCATGGCGTACCAGCTGAAGGCATGGTTCAATGTCCACCCCCAAACTGTAGCGCACCAAAAGTAAATCTGTTGTTCCTACATATATGCGAAAGTAAGCAATAGCAGAAATATTTTTTCAAAAGAAAAAATACATAATATTGCCATTAAAAAAAATCAAATCGGAAGGTTTATCAAAAACTATTTAAAATTGACCACAATCTATGCTTAATCCTAAAATTTAGGCTGTCACCTAAGCACATCAACTCTTCAAAACATGCGAAATATACAGGTAGGTACACAAGCAAAATAGTCATAATCATAGTCATAATCCAAAGCCATACATACAATAGGTACACGCATTTATTATACTGCAATGTACTTCAACTCCAATCAATAGTGTAACTTAATATGGCCTGGTAATTTTATTACGTGCAATTCAATTTAACCATTGCAAATATATGGGATATTTTACAATGGCTATCGAAGGATAGTGTGTTCTCCTAATACAACGCTTGGGAATTAATCACTCACAAAAGTGCTTGCAATTTGCAAATGAGGTTTATCGTTCACTCCAATTTCATCATATATATGCATATGATGTTAATATTTAGGTATATATCGGTGTTAATATGTAGGTAAGTATCGGTACATAATTGTACAGTGTACACTGCTTGGATTTAATCCCTACTCTGTATACATGAAATAGCTCGCAATATTCCCACGAATGCAACATACTAAATTAGAAGAACAATTCAAATGAAGATCCTATTGTTGTAAATAAATGTTCATATGATAACGTTTAAAAGGGCTTTAATTTGTCAATTATTCAATATGTTCTTTATTTGTTTGCTTACCTTAAAATACTGTGTTCTCTTAGAAGTTTCATGGAAAATGACATCAGCCTAGTTGGTGATGTAGTTTACGTCTGCTCTTGTTTCATGTGTCCTAAAAGAAATAAGAGAATAAAATAACATTGTATGCGATTCGATAATTCGAGTGGTTTTGTAAGACACTGATTATTTTGCTTTAAATTTGAGAAGTGGAACTCTGGGTCAGATAGTTAAAAAAATGACTATCACATATTTTTGCTTTATCCAGACATAATATTTCATAAGTATCTTTTCATCTTTGGGTTCTTTCTGTTCTAATTAAATTCCTTTTAAATACCCAGAATGCTTTAGACAACGCTGTTATTTTATATACATAGAAATGCATTATGTATCTACCTACATTGCATATTCAAAAATTA
The DNA here is from genome assembly GCA_949126925.1 of Cheilosia vernalis. Taxonomy (NCBI): domain Eukaryota; kingdom Metazoa; phylum Arthropoda; class Insecta; order Diptera; family Syrphidae; genus Cheilosia; species Cheilosia vernalis. Next base: position 328,243 of record OX421358.1, on the reverse strand, counting down.
AGCAATTTGTGGTTTAATATCGCAATTAAACAAAATTTGTGGGTATATCAGGGTCGAGTATTTTAGAAAATCCTGTTACCATGTTCCAAAAGGATCCATTCTATTTAAATACTCTCTTCTTTTGTTTAGTTTTGTTATCTCATTATGAGAATTTCTCTGTTCTGGGATAGAAACGGAGAATAAATGGCGGTGACGAGCCCCCATTGTACTAATGAACAATGGCTCACAAGTTCTTTAATGGATTTAAGGTTTTATTTCCATGATTTGAAAATTGTTTCATTGTCTATTGCTGATAAAAAAAAAGGCAAGAAGAGGTCAACCATTTTTTGGCGGAGCAGTTCGACACAAGGTGCAAATTTGTAATGACAGATATTGTTTGCTTTAAAATTGAATTTTAGCTGATTAGAGAAGAAATCCCTATATACAATAGATACCTACTTACTGCAGTTATGAATACACATTATGTTATATTTATGGGTTTTAAATTTATGGTATTTTCACCTTCCTTGGTTAACCGAAAAATTAGGATTCAGTTTTAAAACAACAAGCGCAATGTGTTTTTATTATTATTATTATTTTTTTGTTCCTACCCTCCTCATTCTCTTATGACTCAGAAATGTAAGAATACAATTTATTAAAGAAACACCCAATACTGGCCTACCAGAGATTTTAATAATAAGTTATTTCGGTACCTAAACAAAAAACGTCATGTATCAGTTCCCACTTATTATTGCAATTGCTTCGAGCAATATTAGGTATACACCAACCAGATTTCTCTGCAAATAAACAGAAACAAGTTTAAAATTTGTTGTAACCAATACCTTGGCATTCCCAAAATGAAATGCAAACATTGAACTCGAAATTACATCAGAATTTTTGTCGTTTGATATTACATTACGGCACGCGAAACACCCAAGGATTATAGCATACTAATATTGTTTACTTACATAAAAAGGAAACTTTCGAGGGTATGTGACGGAGTGTTTCTAGAAAATTGCGTTGATGAAACTGAACAAAAAGTTTTTTTTACAAATTAGTGACATTCTCCTTATCACACAAAACTTCAAACCAAACGTAAACAACATGTTCTACTAAACACAAATTGCATGCAAGTTTTTTTCCGAGACAAATTATAGAAGGATAGGCATGCCGCACTATTCTTAGATTACAAAACAAGTTTTTGATCCGACCTCCAATATTTGATCCGATTTCATGTGAACCTTTGCACAACATCTGAAGGATTTGTGATTAAGATTCTCACAAGTGGCGACACACAAAACGAAAACATCCAACAAGTTACACATTGATTTAAAACTTGTGTCAGAATACAATACCAAAAGGAAAATAGATTGACGTTGTTGAAAATAAGTGGTGAAATCAACATAAAATGTATTTGAAAACCAGAATATTATCTTCTCAGATAGGCGTTGCCCGGAAATCGAATTTTTGTAGGTTCTGTCCGTTTTTTTTTTTTTTTTTGTTCACTGGTAAAGAACGAATTATATGCACATAGGTATTCTTTGAGCAGCCCAGTTCTGCAACATTTTTGAGCAATAGATTATAAACTAGGTAGATTAAAATAGATTATAAAAGGTATTTCAATTCGCAGTTTTTCTTCATTTTACTTATATCGGCCATTGATTACTTTGAAGCTTACCGTAAAATAAAAATCATTCATTATTGCTTTACATGAACAATATTGTAACCCTAATAATAAGTGTTGTATATTTAATGCTCACATATATATACATATACACTAGCTGACCCTGCAAACGTTGTTCTGCTATATAAATTATTTCTAGGGAATCTTTGGTTGTTGAATAAAAAATAACGAATGTAGGGGGAAAGCGGGAGACTTGAACATATGGGAGACTTGAGCCACTCTCAATAATTTGCTCAAATTCCATTGAAATCTAACAAGTGTAAGTGTATGCGATGCAGACAGTGACGAGCTAATTGCACACAAAAAGAATTCTAAATCATCAGCTGTCTCTGGTTGGTGGAAGAGAAAAGGTGTTTTGCAGTGCCAATAGTAAAAAAAAAATGTTTTTCTTTTTTCTCTGTAAAATTGATCTGTAAAGCGTTAAATAAATCAATTTGATGTTACCTAACAATATTGATATTCTACATTGTAAATATTAGTATGATACCATTCTAGTTTGTATATAACAAAAATTATGAATATAACTTTGTTAAAAAATGCGAACGGGAGACTTGAGACAGTTTCTAAAGGGAGAGTTGATCAGTGGCTCAAATCTCCATTTGCTCTGATGAAATGTTAGGTAAGTGTTTTAAAGCCTTGTATTTAATTTTAATAATAAAAAATAATAATTTAATTAAAAAACTCAAAGAAATAAACCTTGTAATAGGTTATTTAAGTTATTGATTTATTTTCGTTATGTTTCTGAAGTTTAGTTTTTGTTTACCTTTTTTTACATTGTATATGCTAAGAAACTGAAGTACCTAAACCACTAAAACAATAAAAATAAATTATAATCACATTGGAAGTGGATAAATTATTCGTTTTATTGTTTTTCTCGTAGGATTTGAGTATGTTCAACTCTCCCCGAAGGGGTGTTCAAGTCTCCCGGTGGTGCGGGAGACTTGAGCCGAAAATCTGTTTTCAAACATTTGGCATTTGCCAAAAATTTCGTTCGTTTATTATAAGTTTAAGAGACTGTTCTTAAAATAGATAAATGTAGCTATAAAAAAATCCATTTAACAGGTGGCTGTGATTGATAAACAAACTTTTATTAACGATCTAACAAAAAGTGGCTCAAGTCTCCCGCTTTCCCCCTACCTTTTGTAAGTGGATGTGTGCATCGGTCGGGCCATTTCGGAGAAGTATAAACACTAAAACTGTGACACGAGATTTTTATATATTAGAACGAATGCATTGTAAGTGTGCATTGGGGTGAGCCACCCTTAACACTTAGTTATCTAACATTTTGAAAGCCAATTTTACAAAACAGCATAACGGTTGTCTTGTTTTGTTCTAAAATTAGACATTACATTTAGTTTGAAACCATTAAGATTTAAGACATTAGGATTTGCATCAGCTCTCATTGTTAAGGATATGGTTCTGCTATGTGACACTCAGAAAACGTATTTTGAGTATTGCCTCTGGCAATGAGTTGCGATTAGACAAGTGCATTACTTTTGATGTAGATACAAGAACACTATAATTAGTGCAGATTGTCCTCATACTATGTGTATGCGATATAATGTTTCATAACAAATAAACATGTAGGTACCTACAATAATTTTTGAAAAAAAATCACATTTTTAAGTAATTTCCGGTGCTCAATCAACTAAACTGATCTAAACTACCAATATGTTTGCCTTCGTGTTTGATGCTTTGCGTCTGCTATCCAGTGGCTATGCTCTGTATGTCCGTCCAGAAAAAAGTTTTTTTTTAGTCTATCCAAGCAATCCTTCTATTCCAGTGTTGTGGGTTCAAAGCAGTTACATTCACAATTTATTTTGTTTAACCACATTGCAGTTTGAAGTTTTATTTTCCTGTGAGGTTCTCCTGCATGTTTCAACAAATTCCCTCCACTCTCAACCAAGGGTCAATGCAGTTACTTGCTCAATCTACTCGGACCAAAATGAAGCTGAAAAGTACATGGGGCTAACAGGTATAAAAACTAAACAAAAAATAAAAACTTTCGAAGCTCTTCAACATCGGCAGGATGCATTTTAGAGCAGATAACCTGTAATTTTGTGGCACTGTGGAAAGAGTTCGTTATTTTATTTTATTTCTCTTTTCTATACCAACCTCGTTTTCGCCATTTATTTTTAAGTTAATTTCGTGGTGCAAAAGTCGAGTGTATTTTACTACCACGACTGAATTTTAATTTTTTATTACAGAACGTGAAGGGCTGGGCGGGATTGCCTTCCCCCAGTCTCATTAAGGATGAAATTCAAATTTATGATTACAAAAATCTCCTGATGGGTTTCGTGCTTAATTTAAGTTGGTTCTCGTCGTTGCTTCGAACTGAGTTTTTTTTTATAATATCGCTACCAAATCAATTTTCATGAATGATTTTTTCGTATTACTTGGAGCAAAGTTGAACGTTCAGATATAACTATGCTCATTACTAATAAATTGATATATATATATACCTATGTTGTTATGTTGACGACTTCGAGTCGTAAAGGAAAATTTAAAAAAGGTTTACATAATAACATAAAACGTCCTAGCTACTTATTATAATGTCTGGTGTCTTATAATTCATAACCATCCAAAACTAGAGAATGTTATTTTTAACAGCATGAGATAATTTAGTACAAGTTGGAAATCAAGTGATTAGGTCGGTTGAAATATCGGTCATAGCTTGCTGAAGATAACAAAGCTGCTATAGATTTTTTGTGAGGCTCAACATCTCTCAAAAATCGAAAGAACTGACTGAAATCCCTTAGGAGAAATATATTTTTTCGAGTAAAGCAGGATTGCAATGGTGTTTATTGATTTATGTGAACCTATTTCATATCTCCCCGTGGCAAACGTTTTATTACCGTCCACCGCCGATACCAACGTCACAATTCAAATATGTACCAACTATACATCGATATTGAAATGAAATTCGGTGTTTCTCCACGCACTCGTATACACACTTGTACTGGTGTATAAAGTGGATACGGAATGTGGCTATTACATTCATAAATTTGGGACATGAGCATGCAAATGGCTGATATCATTGGTCGTAGAGTGATTTATTTGTGGCTGATAGGATCAAATTGCGGGATGCACACATAATGATGCATCATCGATGGCTTTATCGTCATAAAATTAACACGTGTTTCAAATTTTGAGTTTCGATGATATACATCATAAGTTTATATAAACGAAAACATTCTTTTTATATTCTGTTTTTAAACCGCAATTCTTGTTTACAAAATACCATTAATTTATGTTGATAGCGTCAAAAGCAAGCTTCAAAGCATTTGTATTGGCATTTGTGAAGGTATAAATATCTCTAAGAAATAGATATTATCAAAAGTGTTCGGACTATTATTAAGATTGTTTTTTTTTTTGCAGAATTTGAGCAAAAAAAAAACTGTTCAGAATTTCAATGAATGCTTTCTCTTGGCCAGTGAAAAACGAAATTGGTATTCTTCAGAATAAATTACCTTTTTTATGAAAAACTTCATGGCCATTTTACTAGTGTGACTGAATTGATACGAAAGCCAAAAATTACAAACTTTTACTATACCAGTGCTTTGTCATTCTTAAAATATTTTTTAACTCTAGAAAAAGAGTTGTTCCCACATAAATAAGTATTGAAGTTTTCGTTGGTTAAACGAAATGAAACTATCTTCGTAAACAGTTCAAAAGTATTGAAAAATACCGAAATATTAATTTATGTTCACTGCAGTTGTTTTGAAAAAGTAAATACGACTTTACGTAGATGCCCATTGCCCATGCCCACTCATCGTTAGTACCTATATATCTAATAAAATATATGTTATACCAGATACCACGCCATTTTTATTTTTTTTACTAATGAAATGACATTCGTCGCTGTTGCCCCTTCTCATTACAAGAAATGTTTTTTTTTTTTAACCCAACATGCAGCAGATCGATATTTTCCGAATTTGCATTTTGCAAAACTGTTTCCTTCATTCCGACCCACCCCTACATACTGCAATTTGTATACATGATTGTATCTTCGAGTTGCTACCATTTTTACTGGGAAATTCGTTCTCCTCCACGCGATTCACGCATTAACAAAACATAGTGAACATCATCCACTATGGGCTGGAATCCTTGATTCTCCGCAATGCTAGTAGCTATATGGTACACAGTACCTACATATGTCATTTAGGTGCAAAATATTCGCCATAAAAAAAAAATATATAAGGACATTTAACCCTTTGCAAATAGCTTAAACGCCGTTCTGTCACATGAAAATGGTAAAGTCGACAATGGTTAGTGTACTTTCCAGTTTTATCGATTTTTTTGTTCTACAATGCATAATACACATTCCCACCGATGTGCACTTGTAGTACTGTTGCTGGAAATGAAGATGATGATAATTACGGCACAATCACCTCGGAAGCTGGATTCGAATCCGGAACGCAGCTCTAGATTATTAGTGCAAACATGGATACAAATAGAAATTAAGCGGAAAAGAGTTCGCCTACCATTCGGACTGTTTTCATAGCTAATATTACGTAACCTAAACTGATTCCAATTGGCAAACGAGTTATAAAACGACAGAAGAGGGAGAATTCAAGACATAACTCCAGTGCACTCTTGTTTTTACAGCAGTTTAAAATGTTGGTAATTTGTTCATACATATCAATTAATAGGCACTTTTTCTGGCTTTAATCGAATATGCGCCAATTTTAATCGCAAAATGGGATACATTTCCATATAATGCAAAATCTGTCCCTTGGCATACATTATATGATTTCATCGGTACCACATGAAACATATCTTCAAATGACAAAGAAGAATAGCATTATCCGTATCGGAATAAAGGAGAGTGTTCCATAGAACAGCCAAGTACAAAGCAAATTCACAGATATCAACTTTAGAATTCTGAAATCCATTATTACAGGTTACACCAAATAAATATATGATTTTGTTATTTTTTTTTATAATCGGATCATGGAAATGGCTAAGATAGCAACCTTTTATAACTACAAGGCTACAAAATATAAAATATACTCGAACGTATAGTTTCGTTAAATTGTTTTGAATAAGAAAAACCTCAAGGGAATGTGCTGTATAAAGAAAAAAGATTTACGCTAGTCTTTATTACCCAGCAAATAACTTTCACCATGAAAAGTTTTCTAATTACAAGATAAGTGTTGTATATATTTTTTAAGGTAAAAATTCTTTGTAAAAATGCAGTATACCAGAAATAGCTTATGTTAATTTTTAAAGTTCCGTATTCAAAGGGGAGAAACGGAACCTTATTAGTTTCGCTTTTGTCCGTCTGTCCGAACCCACTACACCAATTTTGTACCTAGGTCTTTCGGAGAAGCTAATTGACGTAGACGGCAGAAATTTTCACACAGCATCCGGTATAACCTCTAGTTAAACGACAATAACCAACGGTAGTGATACATCCACTGGTTTCACAGTAGGTAATAAGTAATTTGGTGAAAAAAAGAATATACCAGGATTCCTGGTAAAATTTCCTATATCTATGTCTAGTTAACAAACTGATGTCATTCAATTAGATTCTTTTTTTTGTTCAACCTAAGACCTAACAATTATGATTAGATGTCTTTCCAACACAAAACAAAACAAAAAATTGATATCTTCCATTTTGTCTGAAATCATAACCGGACATCAACGTTTTGATGAATAACTCTCCAGTTAAGTCACAAATACCTTGACCACATAGAATATTCCTACCAGCGTATGCAGACATGAATGAGGAGGAGAACATAGCACACAAAATCCTTCAAGGTGTCTTGCTGAAGACATCAAATATAATTCCGTTATTATCTAAGGAGTAGTATAATGGGGATCGTATCAAATTTTTAATTATATGTAAATTTATTCAATTAAATTGAGGATTCTGTTTTTCTTATGACTATGAGATAAAATATTTCAGTATTGATATTAATATAATTTACCTTTTAAAAAAAAAAAATTTTAAAAACACCTTTTAGGTAGATATAATATGAGTGGTTATAACCGGGCGAAAAATTTCGACATCGACTCAAAAATAATTTGGGGCAGAACGGATGGAGAAGTGATTTCTAATATACCTACCATAATACGAAATCCGAGTGGGAAGCATGCGTTAAATGTAAAATGCAATGTCCATAAATACCACTCTTACTGAGTTAGTTATAATAGGGGATCGTTCGTAACAAGCACACTCATAGTCAGAAGGATATAACTGCTACCAAAAGCGTATGGAAATTTGGTTCATTGGGATAATTTACAATGGACAAATTGTCATACAATATAAGAACACACAGTTGCTCCTATACTGCCTGTATGCAATTACAGAACATATACCCACCTATATTGGGCCAGTCGATGAACGTCATTATGTAAAAGACAAGACAATTATGGAAATGAAATCAGGTTATCATTTCAACATTCTCATGGAATAGATAGTACACATATCCGGGGGAGAATAATATTTTGATCCAATTATGTTATTTTAGAATACCAATTACGGGCTGTATACGACATAGTGTTTCAACTTAGTAATTCATATTATATAGTTGACCTGGAATTGGTTTAAGCATATAGGTATAACGAATTGTGTATATCTACTCTGACATACTTAATTAGTTACAACGATTCTTTCGTGAAATCATTATTTTAATCTCGACACAGCCACTTGTCAACTTATGTGGCTTCTATTTTAACTCCTATATGAACTACCATCTGGAGTGTTAAAAAAAGTAGGCCAATATTGGGCAATTTCTCAAAATACAGGTAAACAATATTTTCCTAGCTTTAATCCTCTCCTATTTATATTGGGTATCCGGGAAAATTTTAATACATATATTGATTATATTCAAAAACAAATTGATGATGATAACCATCACATTACATTACGCGGCCATTTTTGTATTCTTAGTGTTTGGCAAAATTCCAATGTAAATGACAATACAGTATTTTTTTTATAAAGAAATTCATTTTTCTTATTCAAAAACAATGCTCTTGCCGAAACATTTTTATTTTTCAGGACCTTTGAGTATTATCGGGTAATATATTCAATATAATCTTGATCGCATTTGAGGCCGTAAATTGAAAAGCCAACTTAACTAAATTATTGCAATTTTGAACGAATGGCTTGCGGCTTTAATGATAATGCACTTTGGATTTCCATAAGAGTATAGCATTTCACCGTTGTTGTACAGCTTCATGTAACGCTTTCCTACCTACTGTAAGCTTACATAATCTAAACACTGAGTGGTCATTATAAGTATTTGATTAACCATAAGTACTTTGCTTATAAACATTGTATCACTTCAGGTATGATTCCTTAAATGACTTTTTGTAGAAATTGTATTTACTTATAATTATAATCATCTTGACTGGCTGTCTCAATACTTATTGTTATTAGGTTCTATAGCAATTCAAGTTGGTATGTCAGAAGTCTAATATCGGTGATACCAGCTGCAAGTTTACAGTTAATACTAGTAATAATGAAAAATGCTTATTTTTCTTCAATTTGATTTTTTCTCTCAAATCGAATTTCTCAATTTATAAAAATCTAACAAATTCCGTAACAAATTGAAGTGAGATGCATTTTTAATATTTACGAAAGGAAGTTTCTTTTTTAACAACACATAGGCCGGGAGCTCAGGCAGTAATTTCAATTTTACTGTTTTGGCATAGTCAAGACTCACCGAACTGAAACATTTAAGAAACGAAATCAGAAATAACTCACAATGATTTCAATATGTATTGTTTTTATTTTTGAATACCCATCCCTTACTTAAATAAAAATATGTATTCAAAGGGGTTGAAATAAATTGCATAGACTCAGTGGTCAGTGCACTCTACTGGTCTGGATCATTTTATATTTTCGTGCTGGGACCAGTGGCGGATTAGCCACGTAGCAAGAGTAGCAAATACTAATACAATTTAAAATTGTAGTTCATTTCTAAAAGTGAGCGCTGGTCACACTAGTTGGCTAACATACATGTTATTTCTCGAGCCTCGTACAGTACACTTACGTAAAAATCATTTCGTTGATTGTGACGTGAAAAAATGACAAACGAACAAATTAGTATTTTGTTACTGTAGGTGGTTTCAGCTGAAATGAATGGCGTAGTGGACAGTGATCCTAGTGGACAGTGATCTTGATAGAAATAAACACCAAAGGGTTGTTAAAACAAGGGCAATAGTCAAAAGTGAAAAATCAACATTCCCATAAACGGAATTGCATACTAAAGCTTAGGTATGTAAAACGTTTGGGATGGGTGGACATTACCACATGATACAATACTAATTCGGATCCATATACAGTTGCCATGACCGTTCATAACCTTAGGGAGTCAATGCGAATAACTATTAACATTTTCAACAGTCTGTCTCCAATAGAAGGAACAAAACGTTCTTTGAACTTCTTTAGATATTTAAAGAAAATTTGGCATATTCCTACACTAAATAAAGTGCACGACTGGGTCGAACGAAACTTTCTCGATACTAGACAAAAGAAAACAAAATCCTCTTTTGGATATTCATCTTATATGGCAGTTATATAAAATAACAATATCTATATGTTTTCAAGGTTAAAGCTCTCAGTAACTGGCAATGTCGCAAGCGTCTACTGTACTATTTTATGAGGTCTTACTACTCACATGATTTTTGAGTACAGGACAAGCGTACCTAGTAGCAATTTCTGTTTTTGACCTAAGTAGGTATATGTTTTTGGTTTTGATTGGAATATGATTTAAGTTTTCAATTATTGGAAGTATTGCTCGTGATAGACCGATATCTTTAGATAGATTATGTAATAATTCAGGATTTGCATTAGTAGTTATAAATTGAATATCCCGATGCTCGTGTGTGCGGTGCAAATGAAGTTTTTGTTGTTGTAAAATTATCCAGACATAACAGTTGCAAATATTGCAATGTTTAGTTGGAAAAATAGTATTGCGTAATTATTAAGCTGAAAACTGACTGTATGATATTGTTCCGGATAAAAGAAATACTTCGTTTTTGACATTTTATCGAAATCGGAGATGGGGTTTTCGAGATATGAGCAGTTTTTAAAATTAACGTTTTTGGTGCTTCAAATTGAAAATTAAGGACACAATAGTTTTGAAAACATCCATTTGACTCTAATTTTGCATTTTGGTCAAAATCGTTATTGCCGTTTTAAGTTGACTAGACAAAACGATATTTTTTAGAAATTACTATTTTCATAAATCCATTGTACCATAATATAGAGAACATCCGAGGTTGCTATTAAGTTATAAATAACTACATAACCTTAGAAATTAATTTTTGCTACAATCGTATAGACAGTTTTCGAGATATGTCGAAATTTCAAAAGTACCTACCGTTGTTCGAATTTTTAGCCAAAAACTGGATACGCAGTCATGGTAACCTACTTAAGCTTAGATATCAATTTTAGTTGAAATCGTTAGAGCCGTTTCCGATCAAATCAAACTGCTACGAAAATGTTGTATGGGAAGTACCTACCATTAATATTGAGGTTATCTTGCAAAAGAAAAACACCTCCCGAACTGTTAGCCCAAAAACTCAAACCCGAGGTTTTAACGTAATCCGGGAAGCCGTTTAGGCTGTAGGCCCGTGGAAGGACGGACAGACGGACAGACCGGACAGAATTTTGTGACCCACTTTTTTGAGTTCCTCTATCATCGTAATGTCAGAATTGATTAAAATCTCGAGTTCGAAATTTTGTACGAAACCAATATCTTTCTCTTACTACGTAATGGAGAAAGTTAAAAACATCCAATTTTTCAAACAGTAATTCCATAAATGCAGCATATTCCAAACAGGTTGTTAAGTTTCACAGCTAAGCTTCGTTATGGAAACAGTACAATAATTCGTGCAAGTATTTAAGGCAAATTTATAATATATATAATCTATATATAATTCTGAAATTTTCATCTCTTTGATTCCTTAATGAAGCCAGCGAAAACCAAACGATATAGGAAGAAAAAGTAACTAAAGACCATCTTTCGACATGCCAGCTTTCCTTCCAAACCGCATTCATTATATATTTCTCCTTGAATATTCAAAAGCTTCTTGTAAATGGAATATCATAAATAATTTAGAAAATCCGAAGGAACCGTTGCAGAAGAAATCCAATTTTTAGCATAGCTGGGTTTAGGTTGGCTCTACGTCTACAGAAGACATATTATAAAAGAGCTTGAATGATGTGATATTTTGTTCGAAACTAATTCAAAACAAATACATTTTTTGCATTTTTTGCTGATTGTTACGAAAACTAACAAGGTAAATCTAAATATGTGTCTACTGGCAAATGCTTGTGGTCTTTAAATTTTAAATTCTGGCTACTACTTTGCGCTTAAGTATTGATTTGTATTGAAATTGAAACCCATAACCATTATAAACATCGACAGGAAGACAGGTATTTGCTTTGCACATACATATTTTGAACATGCATAGTGACGCCAAAGTTATACGTGTGGGTGTGACGAAGTAAAAAATCAGCAAAAATTAAAATACGATGAGGCTGTAGCTGTAGCGTATAAAAATGATGAAAGACGTATGAATGCCAGCAGAGCGAAGCAGAGCAATAAAACCATTTTACCGGTTTTTGCTTTTCTGAATGTCACCAACATTATGTTCAAATACAAGCCTGTTACACAATTATTACGACCGTATGCAACGAAAGGACCACAACGAACAATAAACCATTAAACAACAAGTAAATCCAATATTTCGTTTTCATTTTGCTCTCATAAATAGAGAGTAATGTGAGTATGTACGTCACCTTCTGATTGCGTGAAATTCAAATACAGTGGGTAAATAGCGAAACGTTTTGCTACCAATTAACAGAACAAGAGTGATTTGCCCCTTCAACCACGCCTTACCAAATATTTTCCTCCTCCCTACCCCTCACAAGTCATTAACAAAATTGACAAACAACATACAATACGGAGCAACAAAAATTTGGTTTGCATGTAGTAAATACGACAAAATCGGCGTCATCAATTTCCTCCCTTACCTCTAAAATCTCAATCTAAACATTTCCTGGGAATAGAGATTTCGATCTTCCATATTCCTATATTGGCCACCCCCACTCCATTCAGGCCGTACACAATCACAGTTCACTGCTAAATCAGTGCCGTTATGGGTAGAAATGGAAATAAATTAAATTTTGGCAAATGATTACTACAGATTGTACGTTACACTATATGCGGGATATGGATATTATGTAGCTACAAGTATAGTAAGGACAACAGCATTAGGGCGTATGACAGGTGAACGGTGTGGCAGCGTGGTACCATACTTTATGGAGACATGCCATGTTATACCACGCAATTTGCAAATTGTAGTAAAAATGTTGATATTAACTGCCGCGTACAAATTAGACACCCAGTTGGTAATAGTTTGTGTTCATATTTGATTTGATGTCAATAATGGCGAATGTCGGTGAAAAGTGGGGCTGCTTAGGTTAGGTTAGATAAGCGAGTATGTAGAGCAGGGGCTGCTTAATGACTTCATTTGCACAGAGTACGCATTTATGTATCAAAATATTTAAATCCAGTTTGATGATTTGAGTCCCGTCAAAGTGATTTTTATAGCGGCGCATGCAAACGATATGAATGCTTGATAGATAAGGATTTGTATTAATTACCCTCTCGGGATTCTGATTTTTTACATAATCAGGCGTAAAAACTTATTCGCATTCCGAAGCAATATTTTCTATTGATGTGTTAGGCGCACTTTTTTATATTTATATGTGCTTAGCGACGAGGAGTGTGAGACTTGGTATGTGAACGTAATTTTGTTAAAGTCAATTAGCTTGTCAATTTGTGTACCTACCTATATGTTCAGATTGCCTCAACGACAAATGCTAATTGCTTTCATATTAGTCAATGCCCATTCATACAATACAGTATGTTTTTAGGTAGCACACTTGAGACTTCATTCGTATTGCGTTAATGTTTGTGTTATTCATCTGATACGGCAGTATATATCAAACAAATAAATATTATTTTTAGAAAAAAATAAGTAGGTACGGGATCTTATTTAGAATACTGATAGTATCTTTAATAAGTATTTTGATCAAAATCGTTAGAGCGGTTTTTGTAAAATTTGGAAGACAAGACAGTTACAATTTGTTAAAAACATAAATTTTAAATATTTATTGCCGTTTTCAGGTAAACTAGAGAAAACCAAATTTAGAACTATGCTTTTTTCGAAAATCCGCATTGTACGATAATATAGAGAAAAATTGAGTTCGCTATTAAGTTATAAATGACAAGGTAAGGTAAGGAATGAATGTTGGTTACAATCGTATGGACCAGTTTTTTAACATTTTAATTAGTTCTTTGGATGTTCCGGGCTTAACTCTGCATAGTTGAGAAAGTCGGCTCAGTTATAATTTTGTTGCTTAAGAAATAAATAATCTTGGATCGGATGATTTGATTTACAATTCCGAGCCTGAAATCTGACGCGAACTGATTGGCTTACCAAAGGAGAAGAGCTGTTACAGAAACTTAAGCCAAAAAGATGACAAAGCTTTCTACATAAAGCATTAATAAGCGAAAAAAGAACTTGATTATTTGAAAGGTCAACCAAACTTAACTGATACTGATACATACAGTCAGAATAAAATATCATTATTTTAACTATTGAAAACTAGAATTTAGAACCAATAACTAAACATTGTATTAGATATAAAGTACCTACCTATAAATTATACATAGCATAAAATTGATAAATTACGAATTAAATAATAAATAGTATGCCAAACTATAGACGACGAAATGTCATATTAAATAAAATTATTTAAAATATTTTTCTGAAACAAAGAGTTATACTCGTACCATACCATACCAATGACCTTCCCTTACTACGTAATCAAGAAAGTTTAAAATGTTGGTATTTCAAATTCTTTCCCAGAATCATGGTTTATTTTATCGAATAAAGTCTTTAAGCGCAGTGGCTTAGTGGTTATTGTGTTGGAGCTTTTACTAAGCGAGGGTTCATAGGCTCGATCCCCTGAAGCACGCAAATTACATCTTAAGTTATTTCCAAATAGTTATACTTGAACGCTTCTTGTTTACATTTTTTTATTCATTTTTTGTCAGTCAGTCGGGTGTTTTAATACTTATTATAAAAGAAAGCTAACAAAATTAATACCACAAGCGAGTCTAGTTATAATAGTTTGTGATGGGTATACTGACTTTTCTATATGTTTCGCCAATAACTAACTGAGAATGTTACATACAAATTCCTTTTAATTCCCAGCAAGCAAGGCATAAAATTCATAAAGTATCATGCCACATGTGAGTGAATTCCATTTAACACTCGCCCTATAACAACCCGAAACGTTCCTAATTCGTAACTCCGTATTTGTACATGGGTGAAGACAACGTCCAGCGTCTAGGTATATAAAATGAAAATTCTGGCTATCAAACCGCTTGCTCTAAACGAAAGTACAAAAGGTTATACCTACGAGGTATATAAGAGTCCCATTAAAAAAAAAAGTGCTTCAACCAAAGATTTATGAAGTTTATTTGTGGAGTGCTCTTAAAATGTTGTACATGAAATGAAAAGGTTTTCAAACAACAATACATACAATGATACAAATTGAGTGTATTTGAAAATAAATCTGTGAAACCCTCTAAGGTGAATTAACGAGTGAAGACCTATAGATCAATTCAACAACTTAGAATAAACAGGAACTTAAACTATATTTATCCAATTTATATAAAGCTTATATTTTCTTTGCATGTCGTCAGTCTCAAATAAAAATTAATTTGCAGTACATACACACACTTTCTGTTTGTTACACGGAAGATAAAATAAATCGAGTGAGAAGCTTCAAGGCAGGTTCTATAAATATGCAATAAGGGTTCAATTACATTTTGTAGTACGTTTTTATGTTAGCTTTTGAACAAGTACTTTTTGTAACTGGACGATAGACACGATTCTGTGATTTTTTTTATAAACGATCAAAATATAAAATTACTTACTGTAGGTAACTGTTATATTGTACATTATGTCAGTAAGGCATATAATTTTGCTTTTATCACGTAAAATTCTTCTTGAATCAGTTTATGGGGAACTTTTCACTTTATTCTCTTTAGTTTAGTAAGTTTTTATTTTTTATCTCTATATTTTTCTCCTCTTAACCCATAATAATCTTTGATGGTATTTTGTAAATTTAGAAGCCAACCGCAACTCGCACTTTTCTAAAGGGGATAACTATCTGGGATTATGTTCTTGGCTTCTTGGCCTCTTGGCATTTGTTTATTGTAATCCAGCTATTTGTGAAGTGAATCAGAAATTTGGCAAACATCAAGGAAATTTATATGGTAATTAATTGTGGGTCTGAAAGAGTGTGATAGCAATGTTGCCAGCAAAATAATTGATTTTCGGGTTAAGTGCGTGAGGGTAGCGCATCGCATTTCATATACATTTCAGACCTAGGTTATTATACATATAAGTTGGAGTTCATGATGAGCATTATTTGTTATATTTGTCATTGGGGATTACAGAGAAGATTTGTTTTATCTACTGTGCACGGTGCTTCACTTGAAGATATATGTTACAAGAATGTTAGCATGTGTGTATATTGCAAGAGATCAATATAAAAAAGATAGGTATAAGAAACCAGTCGGGTAAAATGGGTCTATACTTCAAGCGAACCGAACATAGTTAAAAATGTATTGTACAAGACATGTTCTTATATGCTTCTGCAAATTGTTTCGTTCTTGAAAATGTTGGGGTAGAGCTGAATAAAAATTTTGTCACAACCGAAATCATAGCTTATGAATTTAAGGTGTTAAATTCACGGGAAGTTTTTCTTTTGTATCGAAATTATGGAAATCCCGGTCAAGTTTAAAGTATTTCTTCAATGTAGGTCCATTTAGAATCCTTTTACAAGCCAACGACCATACTACGCTGGAATCGGTTCTCGTCAGATCAACGAAATCAAGCAGAGTTGGGTGCGGTTAGACGTTAGTACTTAGATGGTTGGCCGCTTGGGAACACCGCGTGTCGTTGGCATTTCACCAGGCTGAGATGATTGCATTGTGCTGCATCTTTATCTGGGTAAGGATTTACAGCCGTATTTATTAGATTCGCTTACGACTCCTCTACGATGTTGTTTGATTTACGCAGCCTCTACGTGGCTTTCCTGAAATGGTGATTTATAAAATTTTTTCCGCGGTAACTTTACATAACGAGGTTTGTGTCTAAACAGGTAAAAATTTCGATAAACCATTACAGAAAACACAGAAATCTATTAGTACCTTTTTGCCCTGAAACCGACATGGGCTGTGATTAGCTTCGTAAATGAAATAATTTTACACAATAAAAAGTCAAATTATCTATGTGTCTACCTACATATATCCATATTCCTATTTATATTCTACCAACAACCGCCAAATCCAATGCCAGGCCATTTGTAGACATATTCACACACATCCTAAGACATTCCCCACGAGCAACAAAACTGAAGTAGAAGAAATAATATCACAAACGCACAATATTTTATATATGTATTTTGTATGTAATTCGTTTGGCAGAAATTTGCACAGCATGCGAAATGAATGAACAAACAAAAATTTATTTCACTTTTTGGTTTTGTTTATAACCAAATGACATTTGATGCGAAAACACATTAACGTAAGCTCTACGCAGGCTCTAAACTCAAATTTTCGCGTTTAAATTACGCGAAAATTTGAAAAATTCGAAAAATCTTTATTAATCACATTTTCCTGCGTAAGAGCATTTTAGAGGGTGCGTAGAGATAAGCAGACTCTACGGTGAGTTTATAAATATAAATACGGCTGTTATAGTGGTAGAGAGACGAAAAGAGGACCCGTCTATGGTAGTTTGATTCGAATATCTCTCGAAAAATATATATATAATATATCCTTTTACAGATTACAACCAGGCATATGCCAGCAAGCTGAAATCGCAAGAATGATAGTTAAGTTGAGAACAAGTCATTATTTTTCGAATTGTCGTGTTTAACTAAGAAGGCAAGTAAGAATATCGAAGGGAATTGCAATGACATTGCTAAATTTCCAATTTATCGAATTAGGATACCAATAGAAGAAGAAAATGCCATCAACAGGAAGAATATAGTTCTCATCTACTTTTGTAGAATGGTCCTTTCGTCGGCATATATAAAAAAGAAATGTAAAAGACAAACCGAAAGGGCCTATATAGGAATGGAATTTTTTGTTCAGATTGTAAAAACGAGAATGAATGCCATGTTCAATTTCTACATTGATAAATCGTTTCTCGTCTCTAACTCAATGGCCACTTTTTGGAATCAGAGAAAAAAAGAGTATGAATAACAAAAGTTTTTCAAAGTTTTTCTTTTGTTGAAAGAAAATCAGCACATTGAAAAAGTTATCTTTGACGAGTAGAAGTAAGGAAAATGAGCGAAAGGAATAAGGCATTATTTACGAGCTCTTCGTCAGCATGACACAACTGGTAAATGCAAGTGTACCTAGATAATATCAACTTATTATCCCGAATCGGAGTGACTTAATTATGAAACTTTCGCAGGACTGTTACATTGTAAGGTGTTTGTCATCCGTTCGCGATAGATGTACCATTGAGAAGAAAAAAAATCTTTAGATGTCTTTTTTGCCTTAGATACTTGTTCTTTTTTTTCAAAATGCATAGTATTTACCTACCTTGCGTTTAATAATAGGTATAAGATCCCTTCAAATAAATATTTCTTAATCAAAAAAAACGTGAGTCAATGTCGCCACGACGCCGACGGTGTCATTACAACTATTTAACTTAAAGCTTACAAAATGATCATTAACATTAACATACTTCGTTTTAGGAGCAACATTTTTTTTAGTAAATGTTAGTATAATCCTGAATCCACAGCTCCGATTAAAATTTGTTTGGTATTGATGGTAATATTCTACATTTATAAAATGCGTTTAAACGGAGATTTCTATTCTGGCAATTAGAAACTCTTTCCGGCATGGCGAATTCTGAAACTTTTCTTTACAGTTGAAACATAATATACAAAAATAATAAACAAAAGCATTTTCAACTACAGAAAGAGAAAAATATTTAGTTAAAAATTATGAAATTTGTAGGCTATAATCTATATATCCTAATATATAAAAATCTCGTGTCACAGTTTTAGTGATTATACTCCTCCGAAACGGCTCAACCGATTTGGATGAAATTTTATATGTAAATTCAGTAGGTATGAGAATCGGTTTTAAACTAATTTTTATACCCCAAAGAGTTTACAGGTGGCGTTGTAGGAACATATTTCGTTTTTCATGAGGAAATTACACGTTGAAAAAACAATAAACTGGATAGAAATCGAGTAGTGACACTTCAAATACAAAAAAAAATATATTTAAAATTTTCAAAGCAATTGTTGTTGTCAGTTATTTTAATTATTTTCCAAGCAAATTGTTGTTGTCAACAATTTTGAAATTTTTTTTTTTTTACCTAATAAGTAGGTATAGTTTGTTTATGTTAAGTAACTTTTTGAAATGGAGTGCTCATTCGTGAGTAGGGAGGGCAGCTCAGAGGTACCATAACACCTTCGGTACCGGTGTGGAGATAGAAGGGAGAAGGCTTACCAACCAAGTTGATAGGTGTGGTTAGTTTTCTTCTTGGCTGTTAAACTTACAAATATTTCGTTTAGAGTTAATCCTTTCCATATTTTTTTCCTATCCCTTTAATACTCTCAATTTTAAAATTTTCCCATTTATTTATCACGTCAACGTGTAATCCAAAATGGCCAGAGATTACATCTTTGCTATTGGCCGGGCAAAATGCAATACATCTTCATTATTACAAAAATCATCAACAACGACATTGACATTGGCAATCGTTGGGTGGTGCTATATTCACCTCTACTGAGCGAAACATTCCAAGCTCATGTTAATGTAGAGTTTTGTAGTTCAGTGAAAAGCATCAAATATATTTGCAAGTATGTGAATAAAGGCAGTGATATGGCGGCATTTGGAGATAAAAATACCAATGTGACTGCTCCTTCAGTGAATAACAACGATGAAAAAACGCTGTACCAAATTGGAAGATACATCAGCTCCAATGAAGCGGTTTGGAGTATCTTTGGTTTTCCAATTCATGAACGGGATCCAATCGTTATTCATTTAGCCGTCCATCTTGAAAACCGGCCGGATCGTATATTTCACGACCGCTATAAATTCATCAAAAACTAGACTCACCGAATTTTTGGAATCGTGTAATCGTGCGAATGCTTTTGGTCATTACTCTACTCAGAAGTACCACACTATTTCACATGGAGTCAAACAAAAAAATGGACACCCCCCAAAAAAAGTAGACCTGCATTTACTGTTTAGCAAGACTTAAATGTTAGGATACTTTTGGACCCGATAGGTGGCGAGGTGGTCGATCTCCGAAACAACTCTACCGATTTCAAAGAAATTTTGTGGATGGGTATGGTTGGTTCCAGTTTTAAAGATAGGATAGTTTTGGACCCTAAAGGTGGCACCTTACAAAATATTAGAGGGATAGGAAAACAGGTTGTGGCACCTCCCATTAAAAAATAAAAATAAAATTCAAACGCTATTTCTAAAGTGGTATAGGTAATTAAAATTGTCAAAATAAAGTAATTTGCGAAATGAGGTCGGGACTTAATACGAAAGGCACTGGCAAATCCGGATGGGTACAGCTATATAAATAAAAGAGACTACGTCCATTTGTGCACTCAGCTTAGTGGATTCGAAAGGACAATGCCGCTTTTTGACCTAAAAAAATATTAAGTAATTAGATTGGGGATAGAACATAGAACCATAATGTAAAACCTATAGACTGAATAGAAAAACGTTTAGTATCACCAATACAATTATTGAAACACATCGTGCTATATGTACTTTAGTCATTTCTATTGTATGAGTATAAGTTTTGAATGAAGAATTTGACTTCACCGAAGCAGCATGTGCATTGTGCATGCTCGAAATTATTATTTTCATTATATAAACGAGTTTGGGCGGTACGAAGTTCGCCGGGTCAGCTAGTCCTAATATATAAAAATCTCGTGTCACAGTTTTAGTGATTATACTCCTCCGAAACGGCTCAACCGATTTGGATGAAATTTTATATGTAAATTCAGTAGGTATGAGAATCGGTTTTAAACTAATTTTTATACCCCAAAGAGTTTACAGGTGGCGTTGTAGGAACATATTTCGTTTTTCATGAGGAAATTGCACGTTGAAAAAACAATAAACTGGATAGAAATCGAGTAGTGACACTTCAAATACAAAAAAAAATATTTTAAATTTTCAAAGCAATTGTTGTTGTCAGTTATTTTAATTATTTTCCAAGCAAATTGTTGTTGTCAACAATTTTGAAATTTTTTAAATATAACCTACCTAATAAAAGCGGCTACGCTGCTGGAAGGTTGCCGAACCGCTCATTCGGCATTGAAATTGCTATTAAACATTCAAGCGGTTGAAGAACCAATATGTAACATAGCGAAATATTCAGCAATGGCCAAAGTTTTGGTAGCAATGTGAAGAAACTTCAGCTGACGACATCGCATGTTTGCTAAATGATCCGTCTGCCGAAGTGTTCTCCAATCAACTGCTAACTTACGGTGATGGTCATGTTCCTGTTGACGCTTCGAATGGATTGATTTCGTTGCCGCGGAATTTTTGCAATTATGTCTCAACGAAAGAGGTATTTAAGCATCTACATAAAATAGCATGTGCATTGTGCATGCTCGGAATTATTATTTTCATTATATTAACGAATTTGGGCGGTACGAAGTTCGCCGGGTCAGCAAATTGTTGTTGTCAACAATTTTGAATTTTTTTTTTTTACCTAATAAGTAGGTAGTTTGTTTATGTTAAGTAACTTTTTGAAATGGAGTGCTCATTCGTGAGTAGGGTTATGGGGAGGGCAGCTCAAAGGTACCATAACACCTTCGGTACCGGTGTGGAGATAGAAGGGAGAAGGCTTACCAACCAAGTTGATAGGTGTGGTTAGTTTTCTTCTTGGCTGTTAAACTTACAAATATTTCGTTTAGAGTTAATCCTTTCCCTATTTTCTTCCTATCCCTTTAATACTCTCAATTTTAAAATTTTCCCATTTATTTATCACGTTCACGTGTAATCCAAAATGGCCAGAGATTACATCTTTGCTATTGGCCGGGCAAAATGCAATACATCTTCATTATTAAAAAAATCATCAACAACGACATTGACATTGGCAATCGTTGGGTGGTGCTATATTCACCTCTACTGAGCAAAACATTCCAAGCTCATGTTAATGTAGAGTTTTGTAGTTCAGTGAAAAGCATCAAATATATTTGCAAGTATGTGAATAAAGGCAGTATTATGGCGGCATTTGGAGATAAAAATACCAATGTGACTACTCCTCCAGTGAATAACAACGATGAAAAAACGCTGTACCAAATTGGAAGATACATCAGCTCCAATGAAGCGGTTTGGAGTATCTTTGGTTTTCCAATTCATGAACGGGATCCAATCGTTATTCATTTAGCCGTCCATCTTGAAAACCGGCCGGCACGTATATTTCACGACCGCTATAAATTCATCAAAAACTAGACTCACCGAATTTTTGGAATCGTGTAATCGTGCGAATGCTTTTGGTCATTACTCTACTCAGAAGTACCACACTATTTCACATGGAGTCATTCATATCTCTCAGGCCGAAAACAACGAGTAAAACTAAGTGGACATTTCAGTAATATGCTGCAATTAAATGTTGGCGTACCTCAAGGTTCCGTCTTAGGACCAACCTTGTTTTGATATACATTAACTCTATATTCAAACAGAATTTTAATTACAAACTAACAGCATTCGCAGATGACATAGCATTCACTTATGTCACCAACACTGTATTCGATTCAGTTATTAGTCTCCAACAGGACTTGCAAATCCTTAGACAATGGTTTTCAAAACATAAACTGCTTATTAGTGAAAAGACAAAGGCCATGTATTGTAACTTATCAGAATCTGAAAATATTAACTGCAATATTGTCTTTCACTCCAGTGGATGCTCGAAACTCTGGCTTTCAACACATTCTTGTGGCAGAAGTAACTATGTTGAAAACGCAAATTGCCATGCTGGATGTTTCAATATAGAATTTGTAGAATCATTTAAATATTTGGGAGTTAGGATTGACAAAAGGTTAAACTGGAAGGATCATACAAACGAACTGAAAACTTATATGATGGCGGTTACACGAAATATGTTTTTGCTCAAACCAATTTGTTCTACAAGGCTTCTCACAACAATATACTATGGACTAGTTCAATCGAAACTACAGTACGGTTTAGTCAGCTGGGGAGGGGCTTACGACAATACCCTTGAGACTCTTGTTATGTCACAAAAGCATATTATGCGTATTGTTTGTAAAAAAAAATAGACTTACTCCTAGCTGGCCTTTGTTCAAAAATCGTCGAGTTTTGCCGCTTAAACATCTTTATGTATATAAGGTCCTAAAGGTTTTTTTTTTTTGAGAAGTGGTTTTTGTTCGACACTCAGGGGCTCAGAATTATATGGATTGCGAGTAAATTCATTACAACTAGTAAACATCCCTGCCTCTAACAGAACCCACTTTTCAAAATCTTATACTGTGACAGCACCAAAGCTTTTCAACCAATTGCCTTTAAGTATACGAGTTTTGAAAGTACGACATTTATTTCTGACTAAGGTAAAAGAATGGCTATTTTCATTGGATAATTCAACAGTCAAAAATTTATTTATTAATGTAGTGTAAAAGCCTCACAAATGTTCATTTCAATGTTAATTTCATGTTAATTTCATATTTTGGCTTTTTTTTTTTTTTTTTTTTCTTTGTTTTCTCTTCTTTCTGGCTTTTACTTCTTTTAATTTATTTTCTTTTTGTTTAAAGTTACTATTTACTATCTTCAACCAAATCAATAATTGTTTTTTAATCCGATAGTACCCCACATTACTCACGCATCTAAAGTTTGTTCTTGTATTTGGTACCCAGTGCATTAAATTCTAGTTTTCTTATGAACTACAGAATGACACTCAACTCATCAATGAAGAAATTTTGTTTTTATGTAAATCATGTAAGTTATTACGTTCACGGAATAAATCATTGTCGAGTATCATTAATAAAAAAAAAAAAAAAAAAAAAAAAAAAAAAAATTCGTGGATACATCTTTTTTACCAATTAAGGTGAATGATGATAAGGGACGATTTCAATTATTATCTACCTTTGTAAACCTATATGGCTTTAGCTCTTCTTACCACTGACAGCCTTTACCAAAGAATATTTACGTCTATCACAGAATCCTTCGTATTCGGAATTTTGCAACGAACCCCGAAAGAACTATCATATCATACTACTATCTATCATGTTTGCAAAATTCCGAATACGATGGATTCTGTGATAGACGTAATTATGAATAAGACACTCCAAATTACATTTAAGACCTTTAAGAAAACTTGTTTCTCTTGTGTAACTTAAATGAAAAATAAATTGCGATAGCACTTTGTAAGCTTGTAATTTATATCACATTTAATAAATATGAAATAATGTATACTTACTATTAAGTCAAGTCACAGTTTTTATAGCGCAAGCATTCCATGACTATAGCTTTAACATCTTTAATCATACTCAATTACATTTTATTATTCTAAATCATTGGGTATAGTCACGAAGATAGTTTTGTTTTTTCTCTGTTTTTTTTTTTTTTATTACTAGCATCTGACATCTACGTAGCAATCTGTGTTAAACAGTACAAGAAATCCAAAGATTATAATCGTGGTTTTCAGCTTAATCGCAGAATTATCAAAATGGGTCTGTACGGTGCAGGGAAATAAAACCGCTTTCGTGAAGTGGACTTAGCTCCCCGCACGTAAGGTGGGAAATAAATTTCGAACACTCAGACTGGTTTGTAAGAACAAAGTAAAATTAAAGAGTTAGGTAGGAACTTTGTAGTTTTTATTAGTAAAAAAGAAATTAAATTTTAACTGTTCAGAGTAATATAAATCATATATACCAAATTTAATAAACAACTAGCTAACCCGGCGAACTTCGTTCCGCCCAAATTCGTTAATGTAATAAAAATAGTAATTCCGAGAACGAACAATGAACATGCTGCTTTATGTATTTCGGTCAATTCAAATTCTGTATTCAAAAGTTATATTAAAAACAATACAAATAACTAAAGTATAGCATTGTTGATGTGTTTAAATCAAACCGCAATGATTGACGTGTCAGCCAACCTTAATTTTTTTCACTAAAGTGCTTTACGGTACACGACGCACAAAGCGGAAGATTTTGCTCACACGTGAGCTCGCCACATACGATTGATTGATACGATTGAAAAACATGGGAATTCAATAATAATTGATGTCACAAATATCCAGCGATTGTCCTTGCGACTTATTATTTTTTTTTTCATAATGAAAGCGATATGCATGGGAAATTGAAGGCGCTCGGAAACCAATTGCAAATCATCGGAATCCGTTGCTTGAATTTTTAAGTCAAAATCTTCGCTTCGGGTCCAAAAAAAAATAGATACCTACATTTTTCAGAAAGTCAACGGCAACGCTGCTCTCTTTCGTGACGTCGTTTGTAATTTGTACATTCTTGAAGATCGAAAGAAAAGTATGTAGGTACACAACACAACTGCGTAGTTGAAATTTAGTGTAGTAAAATTCAACTTTTTCAATTGTTAATATTTTTAAAAAAGTAAAAATGCAAAGATAAGCACCCTGAAAATATCTTTTTTTTGACACTTGATTTGTTAAGATTGGTTGAGCGTGTGAACCGCAAAAGGGAGAAACACACTACAGAGACTACAGAAATAATATAGAGGGGATATTTAAAAAAATTCGAATTAATGAAATATATATAAATGCATATCTACATGTAATATTATGTAATGCAACCGATTACAAACTGAGAAGAAAAATCTACAATAACTTCAAAGTTTTATATTGATTTTAACATTATACTAAACAAAAAAAAAATACTCCTTTCGCAATTTAGTTTGCAAGACTCTGAAAATAATCAAATAGAAAATCCCATCTTACATGGGGACTAAGTCCACTTTAATGGTCTTATTTCCTTGCACCGGTCTGTACTACATCCAAGTGCGATGAATATGTTCTGACCCTCATCCTCGTCAACCCACTTCAACCTATCCTACAATACAACAAGTCCTTCTGCCATTCTTCAGGATTATAAAATCATAACCTTTACTAAAAGCAAATGGATATACATACTCGTAAAAAGTGGAGATTAAAACGATCAATGGAATTTTTAAAGTAAATATGTTCTATAAGAAGCTACTCTTTTATTTTTTTGAACAACCAATGAACATTCATACAATACAACTATGGTGTCTCGATAAATTCTCTCATATTTCTTTTCTGATTGATAATGGGATTATGGTATGTACAATAACACGAATCTAGCCGCTATTTGATACAATACAGAACATTTCCATTGGCGTTATTTGAGAACTTGTAACATCCAATAAAATATGAGTATATTGTTTTACCTCGAAGTGATATCCTTTACATTTATTTTAATAACTATAAACCAAACCTTGTATTTTTTTTTTCTATGGCAATAAGGTACAAGCAGAACAAAATAAAACGCTGTGGGTTAACGTTCAATGAAATCATTCCGAATTCAACATTGTAGGTTATATTCCTGCTTTTACCATTTTATATGGTTTAAGAATGCATTCCTATACTAAACTTTGGTGTCCATTTCACGGTGTAACCTATACCTATTGTATACAAAAATATAAACTGCCTTTTACGAAAGCCATCAATATCTGCAAGAGAATGGCGTCAGTACAGTCGTTTTCCTACGGTCTCCAACTTTTCGGTTAATATTTTATTTTCTGATTTATTACCAAACGAACGATCAGCTATAAATTGTCTGTGTGTAGTACTTTTTTTTGCTTTGGATGCTTTCTCCCACATGGTCACATAGTCGGGCTCCATCTAAACCTGTATATGGTGTAATGGAAAATTCTTTAAAGTTGAAAACCATGAAGAAATTAACTTGGACTGAAAATCGTGTATTTATATAAATATATATAGCCTAGATACCTATTATAGAAAAAGAGGGATCCTTGGTGTCCGCCATTTCTCAAATCAATTAAACAGATTTTAAAAGGTTCACCAGTAAGAAATAGGTGAATGAGCTCGAAATATAAGTGTCATAGTAGAATTTATTTTAAGACTATAATGCTAATAATCTTAATATAATACAGAATGTTCTTAATATAAAGGATAATAGTGCTGACAAACTTACCAAACGCGATATGGATTTATACATAAGCTATAAGGCGTTCAAAGATTTTAGCAAATGAGCTCTTAAGTTCCATTTTTAAGCTGATAAAAATACTTTATAGCATTTCTGCATCCTTTTGTATAAATCCCAACACTACATTTTGTCTAGCTGAAATCTTACAATATTTATCTTTATACCCTAAACATATGCATTTGTTTCAAGAACGTATCTGCTTCCGTGATCAGAATTTTCTTGCCTCTCAATTCCATTAATTTTCCTATAAAGTGTTAGGAAAACAGTACCAAAGCTGCCGTACAGATGAAATGAAATCGGCAAGATTGATATCAAAATAAATATAAACATAAATTTCACAAGTTCTTTCACATTCAATAGCGGTTGTCCTATACAGAATACTCTTTCTTATTATTTAAAATAAGACAACAATCTCTTCAAAACAGAAGTTAGTTTTGAATTTATTTCTTTTAGGAAATGTCCTGGTTGTGATGTTTTTTCTTCGAAACTTGTTATCTAAAGTGTTTTTTTTTTTTTTTTTTTGTTTTTCAAATTAACCTAACGAATTGAGGAATAAAATAAATATATTAGTTTGTAAAACGTGTCTTTGGTTTGCTTTTTTGTGTAAATCTACAACAGCATTCACCGCACAAATAGATATCACATATATGAATAATAAAAGGTACTCGTATTGCATTAGGAGCCATAGACTTAGTTTTTGGAAATTATTGGGTACCTAGCCAGAGTTTAGATTTTTTTTTGATGAATGAAAGCGATCTATACAAAAGCTGTATGATGTTTGTCAGGCATTCGCCAGATATGCCGCAGTGTAAAAGTACCCTATAGACAGACGTATACAACCACTTACAGTGCTTCCCAACCTTTTTAACACCATGAGGCTCAGGACCCTTGGCCCCCACTTTTTGAAAAATCATCAAAATGGCCCCTTTTTCAAAGTAAGATTTTTTTCTTTATTGAGCGAAAAAGAATGCAAGCATATATGAAAAGAAGTGTTTCGTGATGAATAAATTTGTTTTTTGTTAAAATTAAATTAGTATTTTATGAGGTGGCCCCTTTTTCTTCCAATTTTTGAAATTTTACCGACGAGGGAAAAACGCAAGTGCGCATTGAGCGCCGTTTTGAAACCACAACTAACGGAACCTGAAATAAATGCGATGAAGGAAGTTACTAGAGCTCAAAACCAGTCTGTGGAGTTGAGAAATTTGATAATCTTGTTGGAGTGGATGCTTTGGATGACCGAAAGGATGTTTCAATCTTGTTTGTGTCAGCTCAGCTACTGCAATGGCCCGTACTAATTGCCGTTAGTCTGACGACATCTACACGCGTTCTGGCTAAGAGGTTGTTTGTTCTGGCATCATCATAGGTTGGACAGATCTTCCTTGTATTGAGAAATTAGCCGTCCCCCTAGATAAAAGGCAATCTAAGCGACAGAAATTTGTCCACGATGCCTCCAATTCTGAGAAATGTAGTTTTACGTCAAGAAAAAATAACAGAGTGGCACACATAAATCGAGGGAAACTTATGGCGAATCCAAATAGCACTTCCTCAACGCTTATAGAAAGACAGGTTCATCAAGGGCGGCACCAGAATTTAGGAAACAAATTTTCGTTCCCGATGTGACAAATGGAATTACTATGTATGTGTATATAGAGTGCAAAGCCATCAACAGTATTCTTTTTCGTGCTGCCCAAAAAGGATATGGAAAAGAAAATTGGAAGTAGGTACTTATTTGTAATCGTCCTTATACACTTCCTAAAAAGCTTTTTTTATGCTTTTTCAATTCACTGGGCTAGAGGATGATGTCCAAGTGCAAAAATGTAGATATCCTCTCCGAAAAAGAAAATGGGTCACAATTACCTCTATGAACATACAGATGTACATTGTACACATATTAAGTACTTCCATACCATAAATATATTTCAATTCGTTGAACATCGGGGGTATACGCTAAATTGTTTCCAGAGGGTCTTCCGGCAATAATTATCTTAACCTTGGGGACAAGTATTTTAAATTGCTCACGGAAATGCATTTGCATTTGGCCTACTAGGCTAACTATTATCTAAGTAGATATGTATATTTAATAATAATCTTTTTATAGTCAATTATGGGAATATGTTGATTTGCAGTCACCTCATGGTGCTTATATATGTAATTAAATGGTTGCTCCCACTCTCAAATAACGCATAGACCTAGCAACTTATATATTGTTTTGAATATCTTTTATATAAAAGAGCTTAAGTAATGTTATTGCAAATTAATAAAGGGGCTTTTAATATAAGCAACTGCATATTGCTAATCATATCGCCATCCATCTGGTATCTGGAAGCTGGAACCCCATAAAGTCACGGTCAATCGTCGTGTATCGAGTGTATAATTGTTTCTCTTTTGGATTTGCTCCATTTTGCTGTTGAGCCTTCTGTTGTTTGTTGATTATGTTAGAATGTATATAGCACAATTGTGCAATGAATATACAGAAATTAGTCCCATGCTACAGAATGCTCAAAACTTTCAAAAAATTAATTTCTTTTAAATAAAGCGAACGCAATTATTTCAACTTCAAAATTTTCAATATACTGGGAGCACGTCCAATATACTCGAATGTCGAATCCAAAGTGGATTACTGGGAAACTAATATAAAACACCTTCCCCCACGTAAAACGTGACAGCTATCCTCTTTAGTTATCTAATTGAAGTCTCGACCACAATTTGCGCCTTAATCTCTCTTAAATTCCCATTTCAGCATGACAATGCCGGTAGCTAATACAACGCAATTGCACAAGGGCGACTCAACCTACTATGAACTTCCTGTCCTAATATAGCCATTTGCAAACCACTGTACTTGACACAGACAGCAACTGAAGCCATTAGGTAATCTGGCGACCTGTCTAAGTAATCTAGAATACGATGAGATGAGACCCATTTCCATATGTCAACGTATAGGTGCTAGTTGGTTCCTCTTTCCCGTTCGCATGGCCAATTCAACCCATACTGTACCTCTCATAAATATTCGATGCAGCCTCAGTGCTACGGTCGATTAAACCGATGACATTTTGCCACTTCTACTTAGACTGTTGTTGTTCTTCACATAGTAATCTGTAAGGAGCGGATGAACGAACTTCTAGTTGGAATCGGATGAACATTAATCACATTATAAGTGAATTTAAATATGAGTACGGGTATCTATACGTTTCATTCAACAGGGCATGAATGCGAGATTCCTCAGAGCAGGGATTTTCTAAATACCAAAACTAATAAAGTTTTAAACGAAAACTTTCATTGCCGGCAACCCAACGTCGATTGTACATAGTTAATTGAAAATAAAAATCGGAAAAAGGAAAGGGGACATTTTTTTAAAGGGAGTTTAAAAATATGCAGGTATTTGTAAACGATTTTCGATGCGCATGCGAGACGAAAAATGTTAAGTGATGACTGATGAGGGTTGGCACAAAGTTTGAATTTTATTTGTGTATTTTAAACGCGCCATGGGTAATTACAAAACTTGAGGATGATTGCAAAATAATTATTAAGAAATACTCGGCACTTAAGTTGCAACTTGCGACAGACGACGAAGATCGCATTTATTCTCACTGTTTTACTGGATGCTCTTTATTCATAGCTACCAGCTACTGAGCTACCACTTTTGAATGACCGAAAACATTTTTAAATCAATCTACTCACAGATTTGTTTGAAACTGATAAATAAGAGTGGTTGATAATGAAATAGTGGTGAAAGAAAACACTATAATAATAATTACATCGTGAGTTTACCTTTTTATTTTTGACACATCTCTGTTATTTGACTTTATTCCCGATTTTTTTTTTTTTTTTTATGTATGTAGTTAAGATGTTTGGAAAATATTTTAACTAGTTGGACAGATACCCTTCTACACTTTTTTTCTAGCGTTTTCCCTTACGTTTAAAGGAAATGTGCTTTTATTTGTTGACACTACAAAAGCATTTCGTAATATTTGATGGCTTCATTGATAATTCGCTTAGGTCGTGCGTCGCGTCGTGCCTTTCAAATTGTTATTAATGATAAGTAAAACCAACAGTGGTATTCTATTTATTTTTTTTATCAAGTTTCGGTTTTTTTTTCTACCATGCCTATATATTAACTGTTTTATTTAGATTTTAGAGGATCACTTACTGTAGGCTAAACTTCCATTGCGAAATAGGCCTAGCTTCTTAAAACTATTCGATTGAGTTTTTTTTTTTCGGGAGAATGAAAGAAACCTACTGCTTTATGCTGATTTAGAATTGCTGAAATGAGAAATTCTCCAGGATGGTTATATTCTCGCATGTTTTTCAAGCTTTCGCGAAAGGCGGAACAATAGAATCGAACCTGAGACGCCATCACCACACTAACCACCGAGTAACTGCCGCTAAATCTGGTATCAAGTGAGACCTTTTATTGATTAGGGCACATAAGCATAAAACAGTAGGTACCTAACTATGTTTTTATGTATATCTACGGGTGCCTTATTTTTTTTAATATAGACATTCACTTTACGCACCTAGTGCTAAAAAAGCCTACACATGTGATTCCGGGTTTTCTTTGCCTACTTTTTATGCCATTGTAAGTAACATTGAAAACATTTTGTATTGATAAAGTCGATGGATCTAAGTACTTTAGGCTAACTTGTGATTGAGCTATGCAAATAACATCTGCAAAATCGTAAGGGATATATTTTCTTAAAATTTTTTTTAGTTTTATAAATCTGTAACCTGTAAGGGATTGGCTTTATATTTTGGGTATTTCAGCTTAGAATCCGTATTATTTGTAAAATATTCTGTATTTTGCTTTCATCGGACAATTGAACTTTAGGCCTAGCACTGATTTCCTGCGCAGACTATTTATTACAAGTATTTCCCATAAACCCATTAAACATAACCGGAATACGTATTCGTTTTGATTCTTCTACTAATAACATGAAACTCCGATACGTTAAATCTAGACTTCTTGTAAAGGAAAACATTCTGAACAAGTGGTATTTCGTTTATACACTAAAGTAATAATAGATAGTAAGATAATACGTACCCTTTGGGAAGAAATAGATTTTTAAAACTGCCTGTATATATAAAATATACGTTTTCCACTCTTTAATACAAAAGAAGATGTATGTAAGAATGTTCTCCACATAAATGCAAAAGCCTGAAATACTAGTTACTCACATAAACTACATTTCTGTACGCAACTTTATAAAGTTCTAAGCTGCTAAGTTGAGTCTATAATAAAATTATTGTGAAATGCTTATGAATACAATTTCCAGCAACAAGCATTTGTGAAAATAAAAAGACATATAATGCCAATGTTTTAATAATATTATATAGTGATATGCCCTTCCTTTGGCTTAAAAAAAAATTCATTTGAAGTGTGACACAACAAAAACTTCATATAAATATTCTGGGCTATCACAGAATCCGTCGTATTCGGTATTTTGCTACGAACCCCGAAAGAACTATCATAGAATCCCCGTCGTAGAGTAAATGTTTGCTAGGAATTTCGAAATTCATATCCATCAATATCCCCTACGACTAAATTCAGATTATACACATATGTCAACATAATCTGATGCATTATGAATGAATCGCACATTCAAAACCAAGGCACTTAAGTAATAATTATTCTTATTATTTGTTTTTATTTGGCAATATATTTTTAATTCGAATACAATTACGATTTTGCATATGTGTATAATGTGTAGGTATACAGCATACAGGTATTCTAGATAGGGAGTGCGTAGTCATAGACCGTTCATGGTCATAGGCCATATATATTTATACTCGTACATTGCTTATGTATACACAACACATTTTTGGCTTATAAGATAACTATTTTATAAGAAATATCGTCGTTGGAGTCTGAGATTAAGTTTGGTGGCACCACTGGTGTTTAATTGGATCAAAAATATAATAAATAATAAATAATGGTGAGGCACTTCAAGCATATTGAAGGCTGGTTCATAAATAAAGACAGACGTTGATATTTGTTTTCATTTTGCAATTCGGTACTATAAAGACAGAAATGTGTGTGGTTCCAGAAAAGAATGCTATTTACTCAGTTCTAATAGTAGTACCAACGTACGCGTACTTACAAATAACCAAATAAAACATGTGCGAAGAATTCGATTAGTTTAAGCAAAATCTAACTTACTGTTAATTGCTATTATAAGAAATCCTATTATTCCTTTATGAATTTGTTTGCATATGGGAACATTATTCTGAACACTTGTGTACATAGTTATCATCCCAAATAATGGTATTTATTTATTTATTTATTTATTTCTCACTAGGTATAACCAATTTATGTAAAGCGAAACATTATAAACGATTGCACTTCTTTTTAACACGTTTTACACAATATATTTGAAAACTGAATTGGGCCACTGAATTTTTAAAGAAGCACAATGTGATAGACGACACACTTCATATTCCACATAATGAAACTTCAAAAGTCGTTTCCTAATCCCCTTAGTTTAAGGCCACTCGAACATAATTATAATTACCAAATTAAGATACTTGTTTGAATATTGGGGTAGCCGTTGGTATAGACCGTTTTTTTATTGTTTTACTTTACAGAGTATGAGACACTTCGCATTAGGTAGATTAATATCCATAATTTTACAAGGAGTCAAACCAACCGAACGAGTCAAATGCTGATATGTTACTATTACTCGTTTTGTATTACACTTTAGTAGGTATATATAAATTATAATTTAGCGTTGCCAATAAGGTAAGTAATTATACTAAACGTATTTATTTTGATTGCTAGGTACAATTTTAGTACTTAGTAGTTACTGTAAATTTTGCATGCCAAACCGAGTACAGAAATCTTTAATACTATAAATGCATTTTGCGGAAAAATAAGTTGTCGTCGCCACAGTCGAAGCCAGAATATATAATGTGTGTTCCGTAAACACGTTCTGGTCGAAATCCGCAACGAAAAACAGTACCAAACCGTTCAAGGATTCGAATTAGACTGTGTTCGGAACCATATCAACTAACCGCACAACTGACAGGATGGATAGATATCTTCGAGTTGGTTGCTTTTTTATATGTGCATGATTTTGGAGAGTTGTGTACGAGTGTGTTCACAAATTGAGTGGCAAATTGTTGGATGTACTACCACAATACTGCTGGGCAAGAACTTTAAGAGTACAATGTCCTAGAAACCGACACCGACGGATCTGATGCAAAAACACAAAAAAGACTGAAAGATGC
Organism: Cheilosia vernalis; assembly: GCA_949126925.1. Taxonomy (NCBI): domain Eukaryota; kingdom Metazoa; phylum Arthropoda; class Insecta; order Diptera; family Syrphidae; genus Cheilosia; species Cheilosia vernalis. The sequence continues at coordinate 294,086 of OX421358.1, read as the reverse complement.
ACAAGAAAAGCAAACACTGTTGTCGTTTTCTAAGAATTAAAAGGGAAAATGAGCAGAAGCAACTATTCGCCAAACGTCCTGCCCTACACTAGGTTAGTGTGTTTTTGATTTTCCTACCATTTATAAACTCTCATTCTCCGATACGAAATCCTCAAACTTTCTCTAGCAAGGCGTTGCTCTCAGAGACATGCGCCCCCTCATTTATCCATTTTATCCGTTAAATAAATCTACGGTCTCCACGAATTAATTTTCTTCTCTCTCGAACTGAAAACTGGGGCATAGCTTTTGAGCATTTAAAAGCACAAGCACACCATATCTGTTGCTTTTTTAAAAATCATTTTGCTCTATCATAAATGTATTGAATTATTTTTTTTACTAACCACTGAAGCTCAAATCCAAATCATTATATTCTTGCATCTTTTCAAGAAAATGTAATGTTATCAACGATAACGGTCATCTAAACATATTATTATTGGAACAAGTAATAAATTTATCAATTCATGTTACATTGCAAAGCATTTTATCTAACCTTAAATCTGCAGGTGTATTGACTCCAGTTAGTGGAAAAAAACATAATAGTTTGGCACTGTAGGAAAGGGGAGGGTCGTTCATATTATGTCGATGGCAGGGATTTATTCAGTTTGGCAGGCATCATGATAATAATCCTTCAAGCAGATTAGTATACATATTTATATTGTTGTTGAACTTGCCGCTGAAGACTTTTTGGTTGACAATTTAAGTTTTTATGTGTTATCCAAGAATGAAAATATTTTTAAATAATAAATATTTCAATACCATCAGGAGTTTTGTTAATAAAAGGGATTAGCTTTGCTGTGTAGAATTTAGAATTAATTAAGTGTTTGAACAGTAGGTATGTATTTAACTGGTAGCAATTGATATAAGTTCAAATATAATGTCATATTTATTTATGATGAATACAAATTCTTGTTTAACCGGTTTCAAAAGTAAAGATTTTTATCGTATAATCGCTTATCACTGCGAAACTAATATCGAATTTACCAACCGCAATCTAAATGAAAAATATGAAGCACATTGTGTCCCTGTTCATTGAAGACGATTGTCTATAGCGGTTCGCAATCAATTGCACCCGGAAATAACTCATTGCCAATAATAACAGTAATAGCAAGGTAGCACACACTGAGCAAATTTAAAATAAAGCTGATATCTACTATAGCAATATAGAAATACAAATTAGCAGATTTAAATTCCTTTTTTTAATTTCTAAAAGTACTGGCTTATGTAGGTACCATATGAGGGTTTTCGAAACCAGCCTCGAAAACAGTTATGTTTGCTTTCAATTAAAATCGATTTATATTTTAATTACCCTTATTAGCTATTGGTTTGAGTGCATCGCAATTCTTAGCAGGAACTCAAAGAAAACTTTCTCTGCAAATCTGACTTCCTCCTTCCTCAATCTTGAGAGAAATTTAAATCGAACTCAACCATCACAATTTCCAGTTTGTAAATATTTTCCTACATGTACCCTATAAGTTTATCCTCTTGATAAGAGACTTTATCTATTATTAAGGATCATGTGTAGCCCAGTAGCCGATTTAACAGTTTTTTTTTTCAAACTTTTGTTCGCTTTTGCATTCATTGATATACATTATCAACTAGTCTAATGTCAACTTTAGTAAAAATATACAGCATTTGTGAAACGGTACCAATAAACAATTAGTCCTCCACATTTACTAGTCTGACAAGTGACAACTTTCTTATGCGGTATTCGATTGGGCGCTCTCAGAGCAATTTTTATATTCGTTTGGTACAAAAAAAAGCAATCTTTTCAGAGTTCAGATCACTTTTGCGAATCTGGATATTTTCTCAGATTTGCTTCAGATTTACAAATACAAGTGCGTTTGAGTTTGTTTGCATTTTCGTAAATTATTTCTCCAGCTAAGAAAGGCATTGCATCGGGTGAATCTATGTTTGTAAACTATTTATGTATAAATATTAAGAAATCAACCGGGACGGATATTTCTAATGTTTTTATACAAAATTTAACCAGTGAATGGAAATCGCTTGGGAAAGTGTCGAAGACTACACATATTCAGATTGCACGAATATCAACATGAAAAACAGCAAGTGACGTTTTTATGTTCGATTAGGCACACGAAATCTGAAAACTGAGAGAAAAACTGAAGAAGCCTAATCGAATACCACATTAGAATCAATTACATTTGTTGTCATTGCAGAATTCAAACGAGGATTTTATTGTAAAAAAAGTGCAATTAAATTTGCTCAACTGATATTTTTCAAATTTTCTTTGAGACTTATTATAAGCAATAAACAAAATAATAAATAAAATCTCCTTCAAATTATTCAATAAACGGAACACAGTTTATTTGAATGCTTTCATTTATTCGTAGGCTGACGATGTATCACATATAAATATCACAATTGCATCGTTAACAAGTGAATATTTTTGAAAATAAAAATAATAGCTGGATCATTTATTTCAGAATAAATTAAAATCGAACGTATGGCTTATATGTTACTTCATTTGGAAATCTTAGAAACCGACAAAAGTTTAAAATCGAACTGAAAAATAAAAACGCACATTGGCACACATATTCTCGTACTACCTGTTACCCCTCCAGAAGTTAATAAACTTGTTATTTTGCATGTATTTTGCTGAGTGCTGATAATTATATTTTTATAACTATATATATATAGATTTCCGCGAAGTGAACCTTTTCACACCAACCATTGTTTCATTAGAGATCCTCATTCTCCGTAAACAAACTACTTTTGCAAAGAGTTTGAAAAGGGTTTGGTTGCAACAATATTTCCATATAATAATATAATTTTTGGCGCAACAGGTCCGTACAGGACCCTAGGCCTAGCTTCTCGCAACCATTCGTTTTGTGTGAGTTTTCATTTTTGGAACGAATGGAAGGGATCTACATTTTTATGCCGATTCCAAACGGCTAATTGAGAAGCTCTTTCATGACAGTTATACTCTCGGATGTTTGTCAGACGTTGGCGAGAGGTGGCGCAGTGAAAAAACCCTGAGTTGGAAATTGGGTTTTTGCGGGATTCGAACCTGAACCCCTCGCTTAGTAGTCCAACACACTAACCACTAAGCCACTGCGTCTACAATATTTCTAATTGTTCAAAAAAGATGTGAGCCGTCCAAACTTAGGTAATAAGATATTTTATTCTGTTTGTGACGACTGTCTAGAAAGTCTTGGAAATATGCCAAACATATAGAATTTATTTTCCATTCGTTGCTTGCAAACTTTCTAAAATGAGAACCAATCATAAAGCAAAAACTAGCGGTTAAACAAGAGAAAAAGACAGAAGAATATGCTTAAAGTCTTTATAAGTACAACACAAATGCAATATTTTGCATAAGTACATTTCTACAAATTTGTGTTCGTTAGACTTAAAAAAGCATTCACAATTTACTAGAATTAATTTGATATTGTAAACGCTCAGGCTGAACAACAGCTTATTAAATTCCCTCGTATTACGAAATTTAACACAGTGACTGTGTTTTCCTCTAAAACTCGTCGATGCATTCACACCGACCACCAAAACTAGTTTTCGTTTGACGTTTCAATTAGCTGTGAGACACTAGTCGTTAAACTTCGGTGCAAACTCTTTTGGTTACAAATTTCGATCGCATTAATTAACAAACAAAATGAATTTAGTGTTGTGAGTTGTGACATTTGTTGGGTCAGCCATTTTGCTAAATTTGCTGAATATTACAAAAGGTGTGATTGTTTCAAGAATCCAACGATTGGAAGTCGTATTTGTGGTGTTTTCGTGGGAAACGACTTTAAACAACTCGTTTTAGAAAACTGAAGTGTAAGCAAAATCCTGGAAAGAGTTATAAAGGAAAAGCTAATGGGTGTTATTTCCGACAGGAGTATATTCCCGAATGAACAGTTTGGTTTTCGGCGCTTCCATAGTACTTCCCACCAAGTCCTCAGAATTGTAAATAGCATCAAAAGAAACCGTGAACAAGGAAAATCAACGGGAATGATACTATTAGACATCGAGAAAGCATTTGATTCTGTATGGCATGCTGGCCTTATACACAAAATGATAAATTTTAATTTTCCCTCGTATCTATGTAAGCTAGTCCAAAGTTTCTTGTCAAACCGTTCTTTCAGTGTGCATGTTAATGGTAGCGCGTCCAACTTAGTGTTTTTTCACGCAGGTGTGCCTCAAGGTTCCGTACTAATATATACACTTCTGATTTACCTAGTTTACCAGAATGTGAATGTTATTATTAAAAATGGCATGTTATTATCAAAAATGGAAAATCAAATTAAACGCTGAGAAAATACATGCCATCTTTTTCACCAGAAAAAGGAAGTCTTGCAATCTACCATATAAATATTAACGGGTCTAATATTACCTGGGCACCGTCAGTGAAGTACCTGGGTGTGCATCTTGATCCAAGGTTAACTTTTCAAGATCACACCAGCAAAACTATAAAGAAAATTAACATCGCCATTAAAATGTTATACCCCTTTATCAACAGAAGATCAAAACTATCTACTGAAAACAAATTAATAATGCACAAGGTTATTTTTCAAGCCATTCTTCTCTATGGGTGCCAAGTATGGGGTAAGTGTGCAAAATGCCACATTAAGAAGCTGCAAATAGCTCACAATAAAATATTAAAAATGATGTTGAATCTACCATGGCACTACTCCACCTTGGACTTGCACAGAAGAGCGAATGTTGAAATGATTTGTGATAGAATTCTAAAGCTAACCGATAAATTTATAAGTAAAAATTGCTTTTCAGAAAATCCCCTTATCCAGCAAATGAGTCATTAAATTCTATTTTTTGTTTTTCCTGTTTACGTATTTACTTACTTTTTTGTATATCTACTCATATTTATCTAATTGTTCGATTATTTATTAATTTGTTCTTTTATTTATTTATTTATTTATTTATTTATTTGGTTATTTATTTATTTATTTGTTTGATTGTTTGTAATTTATTTATTTTTTCTTTTCATGTATATATTTATATTTATTCATACGTTTATTTTTTATTTGTTTATTTATTTATTTACTTACTTACTTTTTATTTATTTATTTATTTAATTTATTTATTTTTTTTTTTTTATAAATTGGAGGTTTTTTACGCACTTTCCTTCAAAAAGATTGCTATTTGCTAAATAATAATTTCTTTCAGATTTGTTAAATATATTGTTTCAGTAGTAAGATATAAATATATCATATCTCTGTACTTCATGTAAAATGTGTGGTAGCTTTCCGAATGTAAACCAATGTGATGCGAAATAAAAAATAGATCTATCTATCTATCTGTTTTCGTAGTTCGCGAAAACCCAGTTTCGGTGGGACATAATTCCACTTTTTGATTATGGACTTATGTCTCATCGAAGCGGGACATAAGTCCCAAGCAAAAATGTTGGGCCTTATGTCCCACCCAACAATTTTTAAATTCAACAAAAAATAAAAGCAAAATACCTCCCACCCACCCCGTAATCCAACAGTAAACCCAAGCAGCGGGGTTGCAGGGGGGCAGCATGCCCCCCCATACACATTTCATAATACAATGGTAGCAACTCGCGTGCTCCTAATTTGAAGTATTCGTAAAATTTGGGAATAATGTCCCATCTTCGACAAAACAATTTCGGAACTTATGTCCCGCTTCGACTTATGTCCCTGCGCCTTAAAATGCACATTTGTTATTTCAAATACACATACATATTAGAATTTGAAAAGTTTGCAACAGTTTGACATTTACAAATATTTACAATTTTTTACAGTTAGCCCCAATTTTGTTACACTTCCCGATATCGAGATATCGCGTTCTGGTGTAGTTTTCATTTGAACCTACACCACCACTCTATAACTTTCGATGCAGTTGAGATATTTGGTTCATTCTTAAAACATAATTTAATACAAATTTATTGCAGCTGCATCATTAACATCTAATCGAATCGCCAAATGTAATACAACTTTTTTTGGATAACCTTTATAACGATCAAATAGACAAACATTCACAATAGTTATTTCAATTTATTATTATTGTTAGTAAATAATACAAGTACAATAAGACTTGGTCCTTTATAGTACAAAGAGGGTTTAAGTAAGTTAACAATGTTCTTAAAAGTACAGATTAAAATGAACAGTGGTTTTATACCTAAGTTTTAGAGAAAACAGGAAAATTAAAGGAAAAAAAAAGAATTATAAATATGTAGGAGGAAGAGAAGAAAAGATAGAAGAGAAGAGGTTATTGCTGTGTTGAGAAGAAATTTATAACTTCGGATTTAAATTTAGAGGATCTATTTATACATTTAACTAGCTGACCTGGTGAACTTCGTACCTCCTAATTTTTATCTATTTGAAGCTTTTTTTTTAGATTTAAACTTAGTTTGGTGATTAAATAAATTTTGTTAGTAATTCAAATTAATTCAATGCCTTTTATGTTCCTGTAAAATAGATGATATTAACATTCAATGCAAAGATTTGTAGTAAAAAATTGCAGTCGTTCGAATTCGAATGGTAAGTCCGTTGGAATCATCGGGATGCGTGGAATCAAAACATCTTCTCCTCTATATTCTGCGGTATGCCCGGAAAAAACACGTCGAATGAGCTCTTCCTTAGAATCGGTCATGTGGCAGAAATCAGTGGGCAAAGTGATAAGTCCGGTCGAGATATCAACTGCAATCTTTCCATTACCAATGTCCAACAATTGCTTCGAAAACACACCTGCAGTTTGATCTCGTCAATCGGAGTGTCTTAACATGAAGCCACAAATTTGATGCTTTCAAGCACGCATTTAGTTCGTCAGCTGCAATTGATCGTGGGAATAACAACCATGGCTATTCCAAAAATGATTTTGATTGCCACGAAGATCTTTCAACGTCCTGTCCACCGCCACCATTGACCATTGACCTTTTGTGGGCCATCGTGCATTCGACCCAATCGATCAATTTGGCTGAATGTGCAGTTCGGTAGCCTTTAACAAAGTTGCTGTTATTCCAGATGAATCCAATGCCAGGGCAACTCATGCTGCGATCAAATCCGTGCCAAAAGCAATTAAATTAAGAACGTTTTGGCAGTACCTCCGGGAGCACCCAGAAAGTAAATGCTACCAGTTCTTTTGTTCACAGCTTCCATCAAAGAGTCATACGCAATCATTTGTTGTCGATTCAATTGCAGAACATTTTTACGAACTGCTTCGGCTAATGCTTCAGTATCGTATTGTTTTGTTGTTCTCTTTGCAATTCGTGGTTGAATGCATCGTGTATTGGACGATTAGGTGATATCATGCCCAACTGCGCCATCAATAAACACACGTCTTCGATCATGATCATAGACTCATAGTGTATTTCTGCTTTCAGAAGTTTGAATTAATGTAAGGATCCTGAAAATACTTGACAAACAAATATGATGGATTCAAACACCATCAAACAAATCAAAGTGTCTACTCCATTTCAAAAAGTTACTTAATGTAACATAGTAAACATAAACAAAGTTATTAGGTATACCTATATTTAAAAAAAAAAAGAAATTTCAAAATTTTTGACAACAACAATTTGCTTGGAAAACAATTAAAATAATTGACAACAACAATTGCTTTTAAAATTTAAAATATATTTTTTTTGTATTTGAAACTACTCGATTTCTATCCAGTTTATATTTTTTTCAAAGTGCATTTCCCCATGAAAAACGAAATATGTGCCTACAACACCAACTGTTGAGAATTTTCCGACTTTTCTTTTTTCATAAACCATCCCTGATTTAAGACGAACAAAACAAAACAAAAATCATTCAAATCGGTTGAGCCGTTCTGGAGTTATAGCGTCAGGAAGGAAAACCCGACTTATTTTTATATAGTAGAAGATATGCAAAGGCAAAGAATTCCATAGCCTAATTGCGTGAATATAAAACAGTCTGGAAGAGTTAAAATATTTGTAGGAAGGAATGTTAATGTGCATGACTCTATTAGATCGAGCAAATTCTAGTTTTTGATAAATGTAGGGAGGAGACTTGGAGGAGAGAACCCTATGCAAAAATATGCAGTTTCTTAGCATTGATGTAGGATAGGAGAGTACATCCAAGGAAGTTATTGGCGTAAGCAGAGATTCTATCCCACCTACGAAGACCATGAATGTAGCGTATAGCATCATTGAAAGCTACTTGGAGTTTATGCATTGATAGCGAGTCAGGGTTAGGGTAAACAACTTCAGAGTATGTTATCAAAGGCAGAATGAGGGTGCGAACAAGTTTTTGCCTGGTTTCAGTGGGTGTGAAGCCTGCAGTTACCCAGTTATGGATGTGTACTTTTACCCCTGCATTAAAATACAGACATTTGAAAATTACCACTGTCATTTAGTATACTTATTTATACTTTAGTGCTATAAAACACCTCATTAAGAAAAATATTTTATTAAAACTCCTTTAGAAGGTAGCAATAGACATTCCTTCATTGTGGAAATTGCATTTTTTCCACCACGTAGAACCACAAGCATTAGAAAATAGCACTAAATATTCAAAAACATTAAATTTTCCTGAAGCATAGAATAATTTGTTACACCACACCGCCTGGTGAAATAAAAGTTATTTTGACTAAGATGCCTTTAGAAGGTTCCAATAGACTAGCCTTCAACAGGGGGATGTGCACTTTTACCCCGCCTTGAGCTACGCCTTAGAAAATTCCACTAAAAATTAAAAAATATCAAATTTTCAAGCAACATATAATAATTTATTTCACCACAACGCCGTCACAAGAAAAGTTAAAGTAGGTTTTATGGGTTTCATTATTGGTATGAGGAATTTAGAAATATGTACCTATGTAACTTTTTTTTTTTAAATAAATTAAGACAAAGAAGCTCCCCTGTAGATACTATTTGTTTAAATTCTCTGAACTCTTGATACCTATGACGCAGAGTACCCAATCATTGTTAGAAATCAAAGTAAATATTTACCTCTTCCCGAGAGACAAGCGATTTAATCCGATATCTTGACATAATTTTCCAACACAAAGCACTTCGTTCATATTATACTTTTCATATTTTTCGCCGAGATCAGAGATAGAACAGGACACTCATAATTTTGAATTAACTTTGAATATCGTGCTGCAGTATTATGAAAATGAGCGTACGTGAGATTAATTTTATATTTACTTAAAGCTTTCCTTGACATAATGAATGTTTGCTTAAAACTGAAAGTCAATCTATGTGCGATTTATTTAACTAAAAAGGAATAGCATTTTTTGCGCCTAAATAACCCACTTGTCAGTTATGATAAGATTATAAAGTCAACCTAAAATGAATTGTGTATGAATAGTCCAAAATCTGTGCAAGGTTTAAGTCAACAAAAATGAAATATTTCGGTTCACATGTGCGCTATGCCGGCCATTCTAGGCAGCTTAGGGATAAATCCATCAAAATCCATGAAAATCTAAATTGGCTTTTATTGTATGGCATTTTTCCACTGACTTGTGAAATTTTCATTTATGGTCATCATGGTATAATTTCAAGAGCTGGAAACAGATTAATTTCTTAAAACTAAAATGCACGACGAAACAAGCCGATTTTAAAATAAAGAAATATACAAATGAATGTGAAATGATATGAAAGAAATTGCTCAATGAAATCGCTTTAAGTTCTAACGTATTCAGTTTAGTCTTAGATATTTCTTTATTATGAACTATGAGTAAATGCATTAGGATCAATTGCATAAATCGTAAAGAAATATATAGCCAAGTAAAATGTTTGTACTTTTTTATTTGAATAGCCTATTCAGGGCTCTAATCGGCTAAGTTGAAAACTATGGAAAGACATCGTCTAGACTCTAGACGATGCTTCTATATCGTGTAACAACCAAGAAACGATAATCGTCCAAACGATTTGACGATCATCGACTTATTTGTTGCTTCACATTAAACGTCAATACCCTCGTCGAAAGAAATCGATTAAATGATGGCTATTTTGCAATCGTTTCATCAATTTTGGTGTATTTTTCTTTCAAATTGTAATTAGGTCTAAGAGAAGTAGTAGGTGCGGTGCAGTGGCTTAGTCGTTAGTGCGTTGTACTACTAAGCAGGGGTCCCAGGTTCGAATCCAGCAAAAACGCAAATTCCAACTGAGGGTTTTTTCTGCGCCGCACTTCTCGCGAACGTCTGACAAACATCCGAGAGTATAACTGTCTTCAAAGAGCTTCTCAATTAGCCGTTTGGAATCGACATAAAATTGAAGATCCCTCTTATTCGTTCCAAAAATGAAAAACTCACACAAAACGAATGGTTGTGACAAGTTAGGCCCAGGGTTTCTACACACCTGTTGCGCCAACTATTAATTTATTTATTTTTAAGAGAAGTATAAAAAAAATATTTAAAGGAAGACACACATCTATGTTCTTATTCGAGGCGACTCACTCTTATGTTATTTTCCATTGGGACAAAATTCGGTCTTTTTTTTTTATCTAAATCACTTTTCATGTTCCATTGGGCAAAAAGATCAGCCTTTTTTTCGTTTCAGATCACATTTGCAGATCTCGATATTTTTCAGATTTACACATACCAATATACTTTGCACAGCTGTTTTGCGTCATTTAAAGAAGTTTGCTTTCAAAACAAATGCGCAAAGTTTCGTGAAAACCAAAATCACGAATTTATGTATTTCGTGATTTTGGTTTTCAGACATCGATAGGGTACGAATCACCAAAAATACTGAATTTGTTTCTACAATAGGGGAAAAATTTTTCAAGGCGATATCCATTTGTGATTTCTCCATACATTTACAAAAGTACATAAATTTTGTTGCATGTTCCATGAGCAGCATAAAATCTGAGATCTGAAACAGATTTCTGGTGGTCCCAATTAAAAACGACATTATTCTTTTATTTGTTTTCTTTTTTTTTAGAACTTAGCAATAAAAAATCTCAAATCTCTTCAATTGTTTTAAGAAACACATACATGATTCGAAAACCACCATCTTCTACTATCCTACATCTGCATATACTTTAGCATATTGTTTCAATTCTTCCGCTGTACACTTTCACATTTCACTCAGCTTGGGCGATAAGTGTTTACTTACATCTTGACACTTATAGATCTATTCATTTTCGCAATGACAACGAAAAAAAATATACCAATTCAAGAAAAAAGAACAATTTTCACACATTTTTTGTAGAGCCCAGGTGTGTTAAGAATTGAAACATTTATGTTCGATAAGCACAGCTTATCCACAAGATTCTGGAATGAAGAAACTTCAGAACTTAGCAATAAAAAATCTCAAATCTCTTCAATTGTTTTAAGAAACACATACATGATTCGAAAACCACCATCTTCTACTATCCTACATCTGCATATACTTTATCATATTGTTTCAATTCTTCCGCTGTACACTTTCACATTTCACTCAGCTTGGGCGATAAGTGTTTACTTACATCTTGACACTTATAGATCTATTCATTTTCGCAATGACAACGAAAAAAAATATACCAATTCAAGAAAAAAGAACAATTTTCACACATTTTTTGTAGAGCCCAGGTGTGTTAAGAATTGAAACAGTTATGTTCGATAAGCACAGCTTATCCACAAGATTCTGGAATGAAGAAACTTCAGTTAGCCATTAATATATTTAATATATAATGATATAATAAGTAATTAATTTGTCACCTATAAAGAAAACAAAAGAAAATTATTATTTTGCTATGGAATTAAACATTTTTTACATCCTCGTATAAGTGAAATATGTTTCTTCTCCCTTTTGCACGCCATTCGATTCGTGGGCCAAACTTTATGATGCTTAGTAGATACTAGTTTATGTGTTGACCATAAAAGCAAAAGAATATTGTGTTCAAGTCCTTTTTCTGATATATTGCTTTAATACGTTCCAAAAATAAAACTCATAATTACCACTGGTTATAGGACCTACTGAAGCTAATAATTATTACAATTTTTTTTTAATTAAATAAAAATTCTAACATCATCTATTCATATTAATATTATGATAATTATTCTTACATTATATACAATTCTTCTATAAATACAAATTCAGGTATTTAAATAAATTACAAATCTATTTCTAAAGTTAATTTAGTGATATTGATGCCTTGGTCAAACGAACCTGCGATATAACTCATGAATAAATGATAGACTTATAACGGCACTAACAGTCATCATGCATATCTGTGAACTGCAACTCGAGCCACGATACTCATCTTCTGGTAAAAACTCCCTGACATGCCTAGTCTTATTCATCATCCAGTAAAACCCTTGCATATTACCCTGTCGCTTCAGTTCATCGCCAACAAGTTGCCGAATTTTTGCATTATATTCATTTAACCAACGCTTCTATGAAACAAAAAAAATATCAGAAAAGATTTAAGGAAAATAAACACCATGTGCAAGCACTCACTTCCTGAGCGCTAAGCATGGTTCGGTCTATCAATTTTGGTTCATAAGGGACCAAGGTAACTTCGCTAAAGGCCAAAAACTTCGCTCCTGATGGATGTGTTTTTCCGGTATCCACAACCTCTAACACATTTTCCAAACGAATGCCAAATAAACCGTGCCGATAGAAACCAGGCTCTGTAGAAAACTGATCGTAAATAAGACTAAGGCCCATTTTATTCACTCGAAGTTGAACACAACTTGGCGATTTTTATATGGGAAACTTCCCAAGTTGTGTTCAACTTCGAGTGAATAAAATGGGCCTAAAAGCTGCAAGGATAGAATTATTTACCATTGGAAAAGTAGTATCCTTCTTTAAAATGGAACGTACTGTTGTCAGCATAGGACACTGCAATTGGAGCTGCAGCATCGAAAGCAAAGGGTAAGTCAGTTTACAAAACACTAAATGAGATTCTACTTACGTTCTTCTACAGATAAATGCGATCCGATACCGTGGCCTGTAGCATGCGGATAATCACTCATTGAATCCCACACTGGACTTCTAGAGAGAGCATCAATCTCCGACGGAGTCAGGTCTGCTGGGAACTTCAAATGTGATAGCCGCAAAATCCCTGATAGAACATTTGTATATGCTTGGCGCTGTTCTGTAGTCGGGTGGCCAAAGTGAAAAGTTCTCGAGACATCAGTTGTACCATCGAAATATTGCCCACCAGATTCAATTACTAACGTACTTTGATCTGTAACATTGATGTCTGTGACATCGCTTGAAATGTAATAGGGGAGGGAGGAATGTTCTCCAAAGGCAACAACTGTGCGTAAGGATAAACCTTTAGAATCTTTCTGAGAAAGGCGACTACGCCTGACTTCAAATTCTATTTTTTGCTCTGTCCATTGCTCGGAGAAAAACTAAAAAAATTGCAAATGAAATATTTTGTTTAACAATTTTTTTCAATCACATGCGCTTAATTGCAAAAGTTATGCTTCAAACAGTAAATACTACTTCTGATTAAATCTGTAGTTTTTAAAAATTGATGCCTTGTACATAAATGCTATAACGTACCTTTTGTTCTAGATTGCACATTGCCTCACACATCGCTGCACCATCCCGTATGTGAGCAGCTCGCATTCCCATGCGTTCGTCGTAGTTTTTTTGAGCGCGCATGAAAATAATTGGTGAGATATGTTCGTAGACAATATGTTGCGGCATTGATGTATAAATCGCTTGCGAAGCTCCATGATCCAAGGGACACGGAGCAGGAACTAATATTCTTTTCCACAGCTGAGAAAATGTGCGAATATCGCTCCAGACAGTATTATAGTCCTTAATGCTAATGAGAGTGATTATTTCAAAGGCCTGTACCTTTAAAACACACTTACTTACTTAACACACATTGTAATGTGACACATATCGGTTTGCAAATGATCTAATAGGTAAGGACGAACTTTGAAACGGTCAGTGTAAAATATGACCTCATCATGTGATACTATAAGATAAGCCTATTAAAAAAAGTTATTTAGCCCTCTTACTGATTAAAGATAAATCACACAATTAATACCTTCACTACAGGTGTATAGGGTATGTCTCGACCCCGAATATTGAGAAGATACGCAATTTCGGTTAGGGATGTGACTATCATTGCATTACAGTTGTGGTCCTTTAGTATTTGTTGCAATACCTCAATTTTGCTCTGCCATTTTTCTCCAGCAAATCTCAACTCTTGAATTTGGATAGTCATATTATTCGAAAGAGGGCGTTCCAAACCCCAAATCAAATCCACTAAATTGTTATTCACTTTGACTAATTGCAAAAACTTGTTTTTAAGGTCTCTTTCCCATTGAAGCCATATGTTCCGCGGAACTATATGCGGATCGGCACCGACTCGCATCTCTGGTTCCAGATAATACTAAGGTTAGGGCAGTTCGTACAAGATACAAATACGTATAATCGTGTTGATTGTTTCTATAGCAAATGTTCTACCAACCTGCAACCAATCAGCGATTCTAAACGTATCATTCAATCGATGTATCTCCCAATTACAGTCCAGTTCTCCATCAGCTTGTTCTATATAACGGTTATCGGTCCATATTGCTGAACCCTTATGGGTGATAGCAGCATATGCTTTTGATCCAGTAAAGCCAGTTAGATAATTTAAACGCTGATCCCACAGTGCAACTTCTTCATTAAGATGCTCGTCATATGAGGGAAGAATGTAGGCATCGATTTCTGGACCCTGGAGAGAGGCTCTTATTAGCATTTGTTCACGTATAGCTTGAAGCCTTTTCCAATATTCAGTTACGGGTTGTGTCTATAAAAATTAAACAAAATTTCTTAAATATAACCGAATAACTCTCTAAAAATAGCTTACTATTCCTTTTCTGCCACATGAGTCCCTTTCGAAACCTCCCGGACTATTGCGAAACGATTGAACCAATGAAAGTAATGCTTATACGAAAAAAAAAGTTTATTTTAAGAGAAAAGAATTAATGGTAAAATATGAGTTAATGATATTACAAAAAAAAAAAACAATCGAGTTTATGGACCAATCCATACTGGGCATTAGGAATGGGAATGATTTCAAAAGGGTGGGGACAAAATGCTGAAAGAGTCAAAATTCTTTTGACAAAAATCTGCTTTAATAATTCTGTTTTATTTTTTAATTCCGCAAGCAATAAAAAAACGTCTGTAAAATATTAAAAATGGCGCGCTTTTTAACAATTCACAAACCTTGTAGAATTTTATAAAGCAGAGATTTAGATTTTTAATTTTTTTTTTTTTTTTTTTAAACATTTAACTTCTCTTTCCTTAATTGTTTTTTTTTTTGTGTTAATTAAATTTTGCATATTTTCAATAGATATTGTTTTATTTTTTATTTATTTGTTTTGCTTATGGCATTAATATTATTTCTATTGTTTCTTTTCACTTTTCAATCTATGTTTTGTTTGTTTATATTTGTTAGTTGGAAAGAAGCAGAACAAGCTGAAATTTATAGCTTTAAATTTAAAAAGCAGAATTATGTATCTAAGGCAGAATTTAAAAAAAAATGGAGAATTTCGGAAAGAAGACATTTTGTGTGAGCTTTTTGCAAAGCAGCATTTCGACCTGCTCCCTTTAAAAATACAAATACGATAGATCAAAGGCCTGTAAGAGAACACAAAAACTATTATACTAAGCTTCACAAGTGCCTACATTATATCTATGTCAGTTTGGACTTGAAGGTGCCTTATACGTTTTTTTTTCGGATTTTATTATTTTACAAACAAATTACAACTAATAAACATACTGCATTATTATAAATAAATAAATATAATGTTCCTACTTTTGAAGCATTATACGAAAGCTAAACTTTTTTTATTGCACCAAAACAGAAATAAACCACAGCATTGGAATACAGTATGAATTGCTCAAACTTAGCTACGTTATACATATAAACAAATAAATACGATCACAAGTCTCTCTATAATCGATGTACAAAATCAAATTATATTCTCGCTATAAAGCAGCAACATAAATTCGCCCATACGTCATACCCATACGGGATCTTACCCCATGCCATATATGTGTGTAATACGTTTCATTATACACGCAATCATCCGCCCGTTTTCATGAACCATCTAAAATGCTTCGCTGTATCGACAATATGCAGCAGCAATAATTATGATTTATCACTGTGATAAAAGTTAAATTAATATGCGTATATTCTCAATCAACATTGATTTAATTGTCAGCATAAATACCTCAACATGTTGGTATGTATTTATTGAAATATGTACAATCAGTTTGGTACAATGTGTTTGAGAATTGAAGGCTTGAAGTAAATTCTTCGGAATTAGGGTACGATAGATGGCCATATTCTTTTTAGTTTAAAAAATTTTTTTTTTCAAAACATACCTTAGACCCTACGTGTTGATAAAATGCTTTATTCAAACTATGAACTGCTATTCGCTTTTATCTTTAAAACACTTTGCCATAAAAAAAAATAGCCCAACAATTTTATATAGATTCTCATGACTTTTCGTTTTGTTTGACCTTTATTTTTGGCACAAATAGTGTTGCCAAATACATCTTTTTGCCGGCAGTTATAGGAACTCTCTGAATTTTATCAGAAGTTAGCGACATGTGGGGCAGTGAAAAAAATAGTTCGGTACAATTTATGTTTTCTGGTGGTTGAAAACCTTAGAACACTTGCTAAGTAACATACTAATTATGCCATCAGTTAGCATTGCACTTAAATAATTTTTTACCTACGTATAAGGAAGTCTGCATCTCCAACCGTATGTGAAATGTATGTGCAGGCAAATTAATGCTTTCTGAAATTCAATAAATGATAAATCACTGAGAGTTGGTATATATGGGTCATTTTTCAGACAAACACATCCACTGCCAAATATAAATGATAAATCTTTAATAATTTTTTTCTAACCATGATGTTATAAATTGGTTTCTAATTTAAAAATATAAATTAACCAGAACTTTACCAGAGTTGGAGCTAAGATGATTTATATGTATCTATCTCACTCTATTCTATTCTATCGACTTCCAGGACATCGGGACAGCTATGTGGTAAAACTGGGCACATAGGTATATCGTAAACAGGAAATTGTTGCTTAAATTAAAAATAATGCATTGCGACAAGATATGGATTCCAGTTATTTTACAGAAAGACTTTGGTGCAATAAGCATGCTCTAACCGCATCCTCATTAGCTTATCCCTTGACAAACGATGCAGGAGCATTAAGACATAACTCCTCATCCCTCCTGCATAGTACTGTTCCAATCATAATATAAGGAACTTTACAATTCTACATATACTACAGTATTTTAAATATTATTGAACATAGGTATTAAGCAAACGTTTGCAAAGCCAACACAGCTTTTAAATTTATTTTTTGGCACTATTTGCTTCCCCAATGATTTTTTTTCACTCAAAGTTGACAAAGGGATTTTACATTTTTCCACAAAATACCGGATTTTTCATACTGCTTAGATCTATGAAAGTGTAACTTTCACTTGATTTTACAATTTTGTTTGACTAAAATTAATTGACATTGCAATACTAAAATTGTACTAAATTTAATAATACTATACCTAACATAATAAATATTTATGCAAACATATTAGTCACTTCTTTCATGATCAAATCAAGCTGAGCAATAAACTTATGTAAATTTGGCGCAGCAACATACGCCGGGTACCCGCCATTTAGTTACATAAACACAGGTGTTCAATTATGTATTAAGCAATAACGATACATTACCGGATCCGCTATATCATATAAACGAAGGTGACAATATGGAACAAAATTTTATTCCCATTTGGCTATTGTCCAAAATACGAACTGGAATATTACCTTCGAAGCATATCCCAACAAGTTTAAAATTCTTTGTCTCATCGAACCATACCTCATCAAAGACATCGAAAAATCAATTTTATCATACTAGTTTGACCCCAGCCTCGTATATCTACGTCATATAGAACCGTTTATAAAACTTATAATTTATAATTCAAATAAAAAGAAAATACACAAAACAAATACAATTAATAATTAGCGATAATGACAATGAGAAATCAGTCGTTCCGTTTCTAAAATAGAATATTCTCACGGACGTCAAATAGTCTGTAGCTCTTTTGGTTTTATGTACTTCAATTTATTTTTGTTATGAAAGACGCTAGGGAGATCTTCTCATACTATATTCAATTTCTTTGGTCTCTTTTAAGAGCACAGCAATACATTATAAAAAAAAGTTCCCAAACTGTTTTCTAAATCACTCATTTCTTAGTAAAAAAAAAAAGCAATTGGTAAAGATAAGATATATGTCATGATATATAGCAAACATTTGATTATTACCGCATCGATCGCTCCCACTCTCTATCCCTCTCTCACTCTCTCTCTCTCCAAAACTCTCTGAAAGTTTCTCGTCATTCCTAAAATTAATAATGTTAATCATCACCAAAACTGAAATAAAATTCTCCCCTTAATTTTACAAATTCGCAGCAAATCATGCTGCAAAATAAATGTCAACATAACATGCGATTTAATTAGTGATATAATTCCCTGTCTTGAAATACAGAGCGCAATAAATCATACAGTTAGTCGTATGTTTTATTTAAACACTATTATTGCTTATTATACTAAGAAATTTTGTTGTTTTTTGTTTGTCACCTGCAAAGATGTCTTTGAACATATCTACAGGTACGTTACTATGAGACAAAAGGGTGATATATTTGATAATAAACATATAAAACAGTTCTAAGATTACATATTTTCATAACATATCCGAAGATATCATTTCTTACGGGGTAGAATAGGAAAACGGTATATTTTAATAAAAAGTCTGAAAATTAATCGCAGCAAAACGGTATTGATGTTCCATTATTCTTAATTAAAACAACGTTCAATTGAGCATGTACACATGTTAACTTATGTTTGACATTGCGCCGTACCTACTAGTTACAAATGTTGGTGTTGGTGTTGTTGGTGAAAATTATGATGTTTTTAAGAGGTTGAACGAACTACTATAGAAGATTATATAAAAGGCAAATAAGTTATTAAGACTTTCGAGTTCAATGACTTCTTTTATAACTTCTTTTTTGACATTTGACCTGCAGCTATTTCATTTGAAGAGTTATAAACTCCGCCCACTCATACGTGATAAAGATAATAAAAGTCAATGGGCCTTCACCAATAATCATTTTTAACCTTCACACTAAATATTTCCTAGGTCACAATATGCAATTTTGTATGGAAAATTTCGCCATTGTGAGTTCGAAAAACTTAGCCTGGACACTAAAAATGATTATTGGTATCGCGGAATGACATCATTGCCATCACGGCGTTTTCATTATTTCGGTGCTATTATTTTCGGATTAGGGGTATGTATTTGAAAGAAAAAAAAGTTGTTGGTGAGCACGACGAAGATAAGTTGGTATGTTACACGTCTAAGAGTGTCTCAGAATAACCGCAGTTCTGATGTCCAAAAAGAGATAACTTCAGATATTGTTTTTTTTAAAGTCATGTCATTTCTTGGGATTCGTTTAGAGTTTTAGACCATAAGAAAAGTAATTATATGGCTTCTATTGTCGTGTAAGGTGGGTTTAAATTGGACTTTAGTACAACTAATGTAATACTTAAAAGAAGTACCCTGAATTATGTATCCCCTATTTCATAGTAAAAGTAATGTCCTTCCTTGGCCTCATACGAATTCATCAATCCCAAAATCGTAAGAGTCTAACGATTCGTTGTAGAGTTATGAGTGCGCACATGGACGTAATTCTCATTTTTATATAAACATTTTATTATCGCATTTAGATACTGAGTAGTGGTATAAAGGTGTTGATAGCAATTTTTAAATAAAATAACATAAACTATACAAAAAACTAACAATATTATAAAAAATTTTATTATAAATAAAAGGAAAGCAATATTAGAAGGACTATGATACGTTTTCTTACCCAAAGTACAAAATGCCAGCTCCATAAAATAACATAAACTATACAAAAAACTAGCAATATTATAAAAATGTTTATCTTCTTCTTCTCTTCTCTTCTCTAGCTCTTTAAAAGAGAACACATTTTTCTGTTTGTCCGCGAAGAGGGAGTAGGTTCGTAACGAAACCTCAACAATATCAATCGATTTGTCGTAAGTAGCGGTATTCCATAGGATGGTTTTTATGATCCTAAGTCCGTTATGGATTTAAATGGATTTAAATGGATTTAAACCCATTTTATATAATTTTCTAACTAAAAAAGGACAATTTTTCATGGTTTACACACATATTACTACGAAATGGCTGAACAATTTCAATTTTTTTTTCAATTTCAATTTCAATTTATTATTATTATTAAATAATATAAGTACAATAAGACTTGGTCTTTTATAGTACAAAGAGGGTGTAAGTAAGTTAAGTTAAAGTTCTTAGAAACTCAACCGATCTCAATGAAACTTTGAATGAGTGCACGGTTGTATGCAGCTAGAAAGATAGGATAGTTTTGGACCCAATAGGTGGCGCTGTTGTCGATTTTTTGTTATTTCATAATACGTATATTAAGAATACGGTTATTACAATTCCCTGACTCCAGCAGAGGGACGACTAGTTTTGTAACCCGAGAAGGAACAAGGGTCCAATATCATACCCAGCTGCAAGTAATAAACTCTGTGAGTTATGACCGACGCCTTTGGTCATCATGTGCAAACAATAAACTCTGTGAGTTATGACTGACGCCCTTGGTCATCATCTGCTAACAAAATAATGTAAGATTTATTATGGACGCCGCCTTAAATCTAAGTATAAATAGGAGTAGATTTGTAGAGTAGTGTCAGCTTAGATTTGCCAATGTAAATGAGCAGATCGCCTCAAATTTAAATAAATATTTTTTTTTAAATAAATAATATTTGTTTTATTTAATTGGCGCAGTCGGTAATATCCTTATTAAACATATACAAGTAAAATATATGTCCCTGAAAGGATTCAAGTGATCGAACTAAGTTCCTAAATTAAAAGTAAATTAATTACAGGACCAAAGTTCCTAAAAAGAAAATTTTGTGAACCGTGAGTGAATTGTGAAAAGTGGTGTTCAAAATTCGAAAGAAATTATACACAACTTCTCCAGGAGAACACTAAACAAATAACCCGAAGATTCACGAAAAGAAAATATTTTTGTTTTTCACACATACCTTGTGCCTTGTCAATAATTAAACAAAATACACAAGAGAAAAGAAAATAAATATGGCAAACGCTGAACAAACAGGAATCATCAACCGATTGGAAAAGATCCCCACATTCGAAGGACCCAACGAAGACGTCATAAATTTTTCAAACCATGTGAGCTATTTATACGACCTTCTTGATGTTCCCTACCAACCTTTGGCGAACCTCATCATATGCCACAAAATCCAAATCCATCAAAACTTGTCTCCTCGAGGACTACGGAGTCAAACGTAAGAGCAGATTCTCCAAGATCTTCACGCAGTGCAATCAAGAGATGTAAACATCTTATACCACCAACTGAACAAAAACTAACTAAGAAAAGTAAGTTAGAACCTAGTGCTATTTATACTACTACAAATAACGAAAATATTGTATTAAACAAATTTACCAATAATTTAAACGCCCCTCAGGCAAGCGTAATAATTGGACAAAACATTACCACTTTGAGTAATGCATATCACCTCTTAAGTAGGTATAGACAACTTAATGATCATACCTACTAGAATCCCAGTAAATTCTTTTAATACTCCACAAAGAAATAATTTTAATCAAAGGCAGAATATTTTCCACCCTAGGCAGAACCCACCGTCCTTTAATAATCAAAATAATTATCACAACTCTAACCATAATAACAATCGGAATACTTACCGACCTAGAGTAGATATGAATAATTCTGGACAGATAAGAGCACATAATGCTCAAATCTTAGGACAAAGAAACCCTAACTATAATTTTAGATTTGGATTCAGTAATTCCAATCAATTTAATACTCCACAACCCATGGAAACCGCAATAATTTAAACCAAACTAATCAAGGAGAGGTAAATTTTATAAACCCCGGGAGGTTGAGAACATCCTAAAAGCTTATGAGGATATAACTCAGATGAAAGTAAATCATCAAAGTATTAAAAACCTTATAACTAAAGATTTAAACCATGAAGAATATAGAGAACTTCAGGAGTTTTTGCATGAAAATAGAGATCTCTTCTACAAAGAAGGAGACACCCTTAGTTCAACTACTCAAACAACACATAAAATAAAAACAACTGACGATGCACCCGTTTTTACAAAAATATATCGTTATCCCAAAATCCACGAGGAAGAAGTTGATAAACAAATATCACAAATGCTCAAAGACGGAGTAATAAAGAAAAGTATTTCCCCTTACGCATCCCCAATATGGGTTGTGCCTAAGAAAAAATGGTGAATCGTTATAGACTATAGGAAGTTCACGCACGGTGTTTACGCATACATATTTCGGGACTGTTGGATACAGTCGCAAAAATTTTTCTTTCTGTTTTTTATGCATCCTTTGTGTTTTGTGTTGCTCTCTTTTTTAAATTGAACTGGAGTATTATAAATATGAATTGAGGTTGCCATTTCAAAATAATGTTTGTGTCGAAAATTGAAAATAAAAATTCCCAATGTATAACTAAAAATTACCAAAATAATTTAAGTCCGAAACAATCTGACGAAGCGCTATAAGTTGCATACAAATTGAAGCCGATTGTCTTTTTTTATTTCGTAAAAAAATTACCAAATGGCATAAGAAATGACAATGTGACCAAGAGAAAAATTAATGGACAAATTTGGACACAAATTACCACCGTGAATGTTCTTGGTGGAATTGAGAGAGATAGCGTATGAAAAGTAATTGAGATTGAGAGCAGATTGAGAGAGAGTCACACTCAATTGTGATCTAAAATGCGATAGTGATTCCACTTTGTATAGTTTCCATTCCTTTACTTATTTTTATGTAAAAATGCAACATACTACATACCTACAAGCTGCAACTACATAATTAATAAGTCCTTACTATTATAAAACTAAGTTATTGTGTCCTCAGTTTCTGGCTAAACTTCACTTAGGGCCACTTGCACCAAACTCATTTAACAAGAGTTTTTATACATTTATCCACTGTTTAGTCCTATTCCGTAGATTAGGTATAAATTGTGTTGCAGCTTGCAGGACGACACTTATTCATCTATCCATGGATAAACTATTAAATATTTATTCATTTTCTAAATTCTGGATAGTTGTGTCCAAACGTCAAATATTAAAATTAAAAAAATGTCGACAGTGGATTTGAAGGAAGAAATTACAAATCATTTTGAAAATTTAATTATTTTTGTATTGATTTTTTTTATGGTTGCTTGATATATTTTTTTTTTTTTTTTTCAAAATTACGAGTATTGCTGAACCTTTTTAAATGGGAAAACAACAATATTAAATATTTCAGCCGTTTTGAAATTATAGATCGGATCGCTTTATGGCATAACCGCTATCTATTTTATAAATATTATTTTTACCGATTTTGTTACGTTAGAATTAGAATTTATTTGACAGTTAAATTTTTTTCCGTAAGTACATATTGTCAAAATTAATATTTTCTGAGATTACTTATCCAGACGGAATTTTGAACTTGTGCAACGCAAGGCAGGGGGCCTATTCCAGAAAGCGCGGCGGATCGCTTTTAATAGCGGATTTGAATTTTTGTATTTCCAAAAGCGATTCGCTTTCCATTCCACCATATGAAAAGCGAAAGCACTTTTCAACGCCATTTTACCATTGCATTGAAAGCGATAGGTGTTTAGGTGACGGATTGCTGGCGGATTGTTTTGCGGACCGAATAAAAATGTAAATATTCAATAAAAACAAGAAGTTTAAATTCATTGTGTCATATTAATTGAACTCATTTTATATTTTTTTTAATAAAGGAGTCAAAAACAAACTTTCATTCAACAATTTCAATTTGCTGCACTTGTTGAATTTTTGAAAGACAACAGTGGATTAGCGAAGGCTGATATTATTTTGTGGTTCTATTAAGAGCCGGCGTATATGCAAAAAAAAAAACAACAAGATAACCCCCCAGGGGCTTATCAATCAGAAAATTTCGAGGAGTGGGTTTGTATAACGCTAGTTATTTTGTTTTAAATTTGAGAAGTGGAACTCTGGCGAAGCAAGGCGAGCACGGGTCAGCTAGTTATAAATAAAATCAAAGCAATATTAGAAGGACTATGATACGTTTTCTTACCCAAAGTACAAAATGCCAGCTCCATAAATTTAATTGAAGTAACCATTATGATCTTCCTTTGGTTCGAGGCTTAACAAATGTGTCCCAATTTTTAGATTTTCACAATTACCATCTATTTGTTCACTTCAGTTTATTTTGGTATTTTATCTAGAATTTGTTTTTCTATTGAAATTTAGCACATGCAGTTCTTTAAATTAATAAATATACCACAAATCACGGAAAACCAACGAATGCATGTACATGTGTTATTGCCACTACATAGGATCCACACTCATTTAATTATACATACGGCATTCTACCGAATAATTAAAAGTAACCGATATTGAGAATTTGTTTTAATTTATCTGCTTCTATTGTTCACCTTATTTTGGCACGTAGTATCCAGAAAAATATAACTCGAATTGATTGAGTAATACAATAAGAATAGGTAGGTATATAAGCAAGATGGTCAATAAAATAGTGCAAAGTAAAATTTCTTTTTTAATTAATTGACTTGAAGATTGATTTATCTGTTCAATATCATCATATTTTTTTCTTATTTTATGATAAGTTGGTATATATTTATAACTAGGTATCTGAACGTAAAAATAGATGTGTTTAAAACCATGCTAATAAATATGCACCTTTTGCACTTTTTCACTATACAGATAATCAACGTCAAGAACATCTGTAAAATAATTTACGAAACAAGCAATTACAAGTGAAAACATTTTCTTGATATTAACGTTTCAATTGTATAAACCAAAATTTGTACATTTTAATCAAAGAGTATTTTTTTTTATTCCGAACACGTTAACAAGTTATATATACGCATATTCACATGCATATTCACAGAATAAAAACATCAATTACATATGCAAGGGTTAAAATTGTTCAAAGTCTAATATTTAGGCCCGTCGACCATCTAATCGCCACCGACTCAACTAGCAAACTAAGAGTTGCTGATTTTTTCGCTACATATCAAAAAAAAATTTAACATATGTATTTATTCTAAGTTTTCTTCTCCCTCGTATTTTGTTTACAATTTGTTGTTCTCTTTTTCTGATTCATCGCGAAACATCGCAATGAAAATTATCTTTTGAATCAGATCTGGGCAATTCAGTTCTCTTCTCATCTCGTTTTTATTGGGTTAGGTTATTGTGACATTGAACGGCACAATACTTTTCTACTTCAACGCGAGATGTGCATTGGAGGCCAACAAGCATTTTGCTGCAAAAGGAGGGTAAATACAAAACTCATAGTATGTACTTAAGGTCGGAAGCAGGATGTTGTTATTCCCTTCTGTAGTAAACAATCTTTTGTTTTTTTTAATTTCACCAGATGTGCTATGTTATTTCATGAATTCAACTATTCGGAAAGCCACTGGCGTCCATAATGTACCCGAAAATAGACCAGCACTCGAATTTGGTGTAGCACACTAAAATCTTTCTTAATGAACCGGGTGGATAGTTCTATTGCACCTTGAAATCATTTTTTCTAATATATGCACCTTTTTTTCAATCATTCAAAGGCGGTTTCCGCCATAATTGAGAACCCACGCTCCGTTATATTCGATAATGTGCTTATAGCCGTAAAAGATTGGCTTGCTATTTATGTATTTAATAGTGCTATTCTATAGCAATTCGGGCAAATACGTAACACTTATGGGCATGCAATTATTCTACGTGTTGCCAAGTAAAATGTGTGTAACAACAAATTTGAAATTTAGTTTCTTCGACTAAAATATCACATAATTTTTCTTTTATGCAAAACGTATAAAGGTGAATTTTTCGATATTACCCTCATTTTATTACATACTTCCATTTCTTTCATTAATACAGCCTTTTGTCATCAAATCACAAATATCCAACCTTAACTCCTTTCATATCCCAGATATGTAAGCTCACATCTAATATTTGTATGTGCAGTTTCTAAAGAGCCATGGTAGCATTGGATAAGCTTAATTTAATTGATATTTGTTATGTTCCGATTCCCACTAAGCAAAAACTTTTCTTAATCACTGATTACTATGCAATGTGGGCGTTTACAAAACGCAGGGATTAAGTCGTTTATACTTAATTGCAGAGAGTAATAAACTGCAATAATTGTCAAATGTCAATAAAATAGGAAAGATTGCATTTGAAATTTAAGCTCATGTAAAAATGTAAATGAAATTTTATACTTTTCCTGAACGTAAGGCAGACAGGCGAATTATTTCACTTTGAAATACTTTAAATAAGACGAAAATATGTTAGTACCCAAAGTTCCCTTACTACCCTATTATAAAGATTGCGGTGTTTACATGTATATATAGAAGGTCAATTTTTATGGTACTATGAATCGCATAGACAAAAACAATTTGGAATTTATAACGTTAGGTCAAGATTTTGCAACCATTACATTTATGGGTGTATCTGAAAAAAATTTAGCGTATTGCACTTGCTTTTTAGATTTGCAGTACAGTACAAGAGCAGGTATATATAAAAAATAATATAAATTTGTTTCTCTGCATATGCTATGGGCTCTGAAACATCGAACCGATCTAAAAAACTGCACCACGAAAGGTCTGTCACGCTAAATCAATTTAGCGTAGGGATATCTTAATACATACCGTTGAAGGGATGTGTTTAAATTAAGGAAACAAATTCCGTATTACTCGTCGGCATCAGATATAATATGTACAAAATGCGTAGTTTTGATGTATATTAAAAAAAATGGTAATGTTAATGAAATACTTTTGAAAGACAAAGTAGGTAAAAAGTAAGCAGTTACTGTTACATGAAAATGATACAATAGAAACCGTCAATTTCGTATTACGGCATTACCATATTGCATTACATATTTTAACACTGGCATTAAGCTAAGAAAATAGGTAGGTATATAAATTCGAATATTTTCTTACAGAATTAGATAGGTAGTTTTATTCTATTTCTCAAAATATCAGGAACGTTTTTTTACAATGCGAGGGCAAATATAAGTCCATATATGTACCTATCTATTTTTTTTAGAAATATTCAAATTTATTATCTCTCTTTGTCTTGGCAACATGATAGTTTTCAACAGAATATTACTCCTACGAGTTCCAACCAGTCAAATCAGGTCAAATTTCGAAAGGAGATTTTCTGAGTATGTAGGCAGTGGTTAAACAGTATGCAGCATGACAATGGCGTTAAAGGACATCAGCATAAAATAATCGTACAGAAAACTCCATTATAATAATAACGATGAGAATAGAATCTTGCCACAGTCAAAAAACAACAACCACACATTACAAAGGAAGTAAAGAAATCGTTATTTTTTCTGTTTTCGTGTGTTTTTATTTTATTTTACTTCATTCTGGTTGCAAAGTAGCGTTGTTAATGTATGTTTTTGAGAAGGCTGTAAAATGATGGCCTTCCACTGCCTTCCACATATATTCAGACAAAGATTAAAAAAACATTTGCAGATTCAAAGAAATTAATTTTATATTTAAATTACAATCATTCACATTAAATTTTATTTTATTTTATAGTTTCTAAAAAAGGTAAATATTTTTCTTTTTTAACCAACCATAACTTGTTTAAACCCGCTTTCCCGGCGATATATCAAATATAATGCCATAATACGTATTCAACAGAAAAATATGTAGGTGCTCATCAAAATATTAGAGTGAACATTTTTATTTTAATATTTTTTTTATTTTTTATTAAAAAAAATGTTTTCCAAAAAAAATATCGACGACGACGTTATACCCAACTGTAAAATAGATTAAAATATAATGAAACCAAACATATATGAAAGGAAAGTTGACATTCTAAGCCAACTCCACTGTATCATAATGTATAGTCTGTATCATATATATAAAAATAACCAAATCTCAAACTTCTTCTCGAAATTTGAGTCCAAAAAAATCAAGGGGTTTACTATATATACCTACCTACACTACCGTTATTAGGTCATGACTAGACATTGCTTTATAGCCCCAGCCCACACACAAAAATGTCGAACCTTATCTCTTACAATTATTTCCTCGATTATTTCTGTAGGAGCTGCAGGAACATTTTTCATCGTGGAAACTATTTTCTTGACAGTCATTGCAACTTTTAAAATCCAGATCTTTATAATATTACGTACTAACGATCGTAGATGTAGATTCTTCCGTGGCCTATCTGCTTTTTACCGAATATGTTTTCAATTCCTGAAGTTGTCAAACTGGAATATATTATACTAAACGCAGACCATATTCTTGAAGCAAAAATATCAATTATTAACCAAAAAAGAAAATACGAGTAGATGGCTATTTCTACACA
Source organism: Cheilosia vernalis (assembly GCA_949126925.1). Classification (NCBI taxonomy): domain Eukaryota; kingdom Metazoa; phylum Arthropoda; class Insecta; order Diptera; family Syrphidae; genus Cheilosia; species Cheilosia vernalis. Next base: position 265,697 of record OX421358.1, on the reverse strand, counting down.
CGCACATTTCCATTAGGCATCTGGTAAATTGTTTTTCTCAGCAGCAGATGCTGCTCAATATACACGGTATTTTTGTGGACGTCTTACAAAAAAAAATTTATATTAGATCGAGTGGAAAAGTTTATCGAACACAAATCTCGTCGATTTCGATTGGATACCTAACATTTTCCTTAGAACGTATGCCCTTGTATTTCTTTTAGCCTAATTTTAGCCCTATTCCACACAGGAATATCGGAAGATATGCATCGTGTACGTAAATATTATAACACATGAGAAAATACTGCTTATGATTTGCTTTAATTTAGCTGGGCACTAAAGAGTAAAATTGTTCCTGAGTGTGAGAAGCAGGAGCGGTATATTATTCCGCTCGTATCGTTACTGAAGATTGATGGTATTTAACGTATATATAACATATATACCCAATTAAAATTTGCTGTTGCCACACAAGTTAATAGCTCTAAGCAAAATCTGCAACGGACTCTTATTCTGGTTTAATGTACTACAAGTTGTCGCTTGAAAGAGTTTCATTTGTCAATTGAGTTTGTATATGAATTTGAACGGGATACGTACTCCGATTTAGCTTTTTTAGTACTTTCTCGCTACTACTCATGTGTGTGTTGTTTGATTATTGCCAGTAGGTAAGCGATTGTATGAGGAAACGGGTAGCATCTGATAAAACAATGGTGAACTAAATTTTCTAGTCAGTTTAAATTCGGCATAGAATTGTAATTAAAGGAATGCTTTTCATAATCTCGCTGCACCAACTATCTGTTTTTTTTTTTCAGATTTTTGGTTAAATTTAAGAACGATAGTGTGGAAACATATAGAATTAAAAAAAAAAACTTTTGTTTAGAAAAAGCAGTAAATTTGTTTTGAATTTAAGAAGGTAGAAAATTAAAAAAAAAAAAAATGCTGTACGAATTTGTCAATTTTGAAGAATGTGATAAATATTTTAATAGAAGTTTAGCATCGAAAAATACTTCCATCATCAGTGGTAATCGTTTTTATTTTCAATTGAACTCTATTATGAAGTGTACCAATTTTCTTTTATCCCCTATTCTGAAAAAAAAACAAAGTACGGAAATCATTCCTATAGATTGGCAAAAAAACAATATAGCAATTAGCAAGAAATTTATTTCATGCTTTATTCCTGTGACACACATATGGTTTCGATACCATGTTAGTGTGACATGTGACACACTGTTCAACGTAGTATAGTTTGACAGTTGTCATGCTCGGCCAGAAAATAAAACCCGTGACACACACCTAGTATAGACCATGTCTATAAAAATAACAGGTTATTTAAGTAAAACTATGCTTCATTTTATAAAAATGACACTATTTTCGCTATTGGGGTTGCTATACCAAGCAAAAAAAACCTAGTATCAATACCACGTGTGGTCGCAGTGGCTTAGTGGTTAGTGTGTTGGACTACTAAGCGAGGGGTCCAGGTTCGAATCCCGCAAAAACCCAAATTCCAACTCAGGGTTTTTTCACTGCGCCACCTCTCGCGGACGTCTGGCAAACATCGGAGAGTATAACTGTCATGAAAGAGCTTCTCAATCACCCGTTTGGAACCGGCATAAAATTGTAGATCCCTTCCATTCGTTCCAAAAATTAAAAACTCACACAAAACGAATGGTTGCGAGAAGCTAGGCCCAGGGTCCCTACAGACCTGTTGCGCCAACTATTATTATTATCAATACCACGTTCAAGCCACATTGCTCGGCTGGTATTACCGTGATGCAGTACTTTACGAATATAAGCAACCCTCTTAGTATTTTGCGCAGTAAACATTTTATTTATTGAATACTAGCCACCGAGTTAATTGCGTCATCTGAGTCGACTTCTATTTCCATTTCTATAATATCTCCTTCCTTCATTGTTGTTTTGTAATTTTCTTTTGAAGAAATACCAGCTTTGTTTTGAGGCATTCAAAGAAATCAATACATGAATATCTTAAATTACATTACGCAGTATTTTGAGAAATAAGCCGTATCCAGTTTGGGAGTCTAAAAACAGTATAATTCTGCGAAATGCGGTATAGATGCGAGCGTTAGAACTACCATATCAATACACAGAGTACTTTATCTACTTTTTTTTTCACATTGTACTTTGCGTTATTTAATTTGCATATTACAAAGTGATAGGGGTCTAGTTCACTTTAATAAATTATTTATTTAGTAATGTCTACATATATATGCCAAAATCCGTTCTGGGTCTAACATTACCACCGTGCGGTGTAGGCAAATGCAGTTTTCGTTCATCAAATAAGCTTCTTTAATGCTTGTCATAACACTGTGCGGATAAAAGTCGTTTAATGTATTTCCTTCACTATCTAAATATACGTATATGCACGTATTATCTCCTTTCGAACAACAAAATACAAAGAGGAGAACAAGGAACCAAAGTGAATAAAACAGCTTGTGAATACAGGGAAAGAAATACAAAAAACGAAGTGATGGCAGCCGAATGGAACCGTTGAAAGCTTTCATCTGCAGAGATAAATCCTGATTTAAGAGCAAAAAACCTAAAAGCATTTCGTTTGAACCAATCCTTTTTTCTTATTATTTTTTTTGTTACAACCTTTATGGCGTTTCTAAACACACTCCGTCTCAAGTGTCTACAATCTACATCAAGAGCTTGATAGTAAACAAAGTTGGTTGGTAATGACACAAATCCCAAAGTTCTCTCTATGATATCCTTTATCTACGAGTTAAATTTATCATGAAACTATTGACTATAATTAAACATTATACAACAACAAAAGCAGATATAAAACAAGACTTAATTTTCCCATCAAACTATTGATTGACTATACATACAACATACATCATATGTAAATAGTAATAATCAAAGCAATAGTCGATATAGGGTTTAATAACTAAAAAAAATATTTTGTATAAGTACGTGTACCTATGGTTATAATAAATGATCTTAAATGCAGTTTACTTCTTAGTATTAAGAAAATGTAACAGATTTGGGAAACATTATTTCTGTATTAACCATTCATTTTAAGGGTGTTCAGAAATTTGAGAAAGAATTTGAAAAAACAAAAAAAAAAATATTAAGTCGTGGGATGTGCTTTTCCTGGGTTTTTAACCTCTTTCTTTGTAGTACAGGGGTGGAATCGGCTAGGTGATTGTTGATAATCAAAATTCATGTTTTGGCTTCACATAAGTATTGACTACCTATCGTATTTTGCCTCCACTTGCGTGTGACAGCTATTTCGGTGTCAATTTGATGCATTTGGTGTCGGTTTCGTGAGCAATGAAGGTTGGCTCGGCTGCAACTCCACCAAAATTGTTAAATTTAATGATTGAAAAATTCTCAACAGGTGGCGTTGCAGGCACACATTTCGATTTTCATGGGGAAAAGCACTTTGAAAAAAAAAACTGGATATAAATCGAGTAGTGAAACTTCCAAAACAAAAAAAAAATGATTTTAAATTTTAAAAGCAATTGTTGTTGTCAATTATTTTAGTATTTTCCAAGCAAATTGTTGTTGTCAACAATTTTGAAATTTTTTTTATTTGTTTATGATTACTATGTTACATTCAGTGACTTTTTGAAATGAAGTAGATACGTTGATTTGTTTGATGTGTAAGTTGAAATGTAGGTGTGATTGAGATGACGAGGACAATGATAACAGGCAACAGGAGTTGTTGAGTGTTTTGAGTGTTCACAATCACGGTACTCTGCTCATTCGTGAGCATGATTATGGGGAGGGCAGCTCAAAGATACCATAACACCTTCGGTACTGGTGTCGAGAAAGAAGGGAGAAGGCTTACCAACCAAGTTGACAGGTGGGGTTAGTTTTCTTCTTGGCTATTAAAGTTACAAATATTTCGTTTAGAGTTAATCCTTTCCCAATTTTCTTCCTATCCCTTTAATGCCAACAAATTTTAAAATTTTCGCATCAAAATTCAAGCATGTAAAAGTACGGTAGTCCGCAAGACAAGCAGAAGATCCCACTCCACCGACGAGCTAAGCACAGGCTACGATTTTCAACTGGGTGAGTTTACTACATATTTACTAAGCTCATGGTTTAAAAAAACAAATAAGTTCCCTCCTTGGCCTTTAAATAAAATAAGTCGATATTTTGAAAACATTATTATGACCACAATAAAAAATACATTGTTTTTGAAAACAAAGCAATTCAGACTTTCAAAGGATAAAATAATAATAATCTTACCTCAGGATTTAGGCTTTTTAGTCCGCCTTATCACTATTATTTGTGAGTTATTTTGTAAAAGAAAGCTTTCAATTTTAAAATTATGATATGCGTCTCTTAACAAATTCTTAGTATCACTACTCCATTGAACATGTATTAACTGATACAATTATTGTATCCGCTTTTGGCGTGTAAGAATGTGGCGAGTGGGGCGTGGGATTGAAAGAGATAGGGTGCGAAATGTATACGGGACTGAAAGAAAATGATTTAACATTTGAAACGAATACCTGTTAAAATTACGGAAGGAAGACAAATTATTTTATGCAGTGGGAAGAAATATTCTGTTATTGGCCAACTCAAGCGTGATGAGAATATATATTTTTTGCGAAAAAAAAATGGCCCCCTACAAGATAGCAAATTTCTTAGATCTTTTTTCCATCAACTGTTCTGAAACTACATTTTGCACGGGCGAAGCCGGGGGGTACAGCTAGTTAATAATAAAAAAGAGTTTGTTGCGATACTTTTTGAGTTATTCTTTCGGATTTATTTTCTCAACATCATAAACAGTTAGCATATTCAAAAATCAAATGATATTATATTACCGCACAAGGTTTTGAAAAAATGGACAACGTAGCTTAGAAAATGTTTGTGCTTATTCAGTTGAAGCGAAGTGAATAATATACAATGAAGAAAATTTATCGCAAGTTCCTTAAAAGACTAGTTTAAGCAACAAAAAAAAACATAGAGAATAGATTTGTATATTTTGCATGACAGATTGCAGTACATTCTACCCAAATTGTACACTTCCTATCATCATAAAGTATCTGTTTTAGGGAGTTTTTTATAATTGTATTTTCCAATGTTAGAAACACCAGTTTTGGTCAATTTGAATTGAATTTATAAAAATAAAAACACAGTTACGAACCAAATGTATGGACATATTTGGGATTACATATTAGGTATATGGCGTAGGTATAGTACTAAGTAGTTGCGAAACATGTTTCTGCCTCTAAAAATATAATGTATTTCTCGTTAATTGAATCGGAGCACATACAGTCGCGAAATTAATAAATTACTCAATTCCATTTCTTTTCTGATTAATTTATACATCAAAGGAGGTACCTACTCCTATTTTATCAAAAGAGACCAGGGGAGCGGTTCTTACATTTTTGTGAATAACTGTTTTTTCATTACGTCAAACAACATAGATGTTGAAATAAAATCATTTATAATGTTTCTGGAAGAAATATTAATTATATCTCAAAAAATTATAGATCATTTTGAGCTTGCATTCTGATTATATTTAAAGTTCTACAGTGCTACGAAAATTGTTATCCTAGTCTAGTGGTTACGATGTTGATCACTTAGCGCATTTGCTGTTTGCAGATGATGATGTAGGTTACTCTCATGTCTCAAGGCTTGAATATTCCTTTAGATCTAGTCTCTAATATAAATTGGGATCTCAATTTATTAAGGAAATCGTTTGTTAAACGTAATTTGATGTTATGCTCCAAAACAAAAATCATGTTTTTCAGGTTGTCAGTTTCGATGCGAATGTTTCTTTACGCATACAAACTTTGAAATTTGTTATTCTCGTTAAATGCTTTCAAATCTGGAACACAATTATTCTATAATCATGCAGAAAAGTCGGGGAGGTATTCTCGCTGTACTACATTACTTTCAAAATATTTACAAAGAAAGGGCCTACAAACAATTCAGCATGGCATTTTACATTCCGAACTCCTGTATGGAATTGCTTGTTTTGAAATGTGTTTATTTAGACAAAAACAATTACCTATTAATTGTGGAAAATTATATGTCACAAAAAATATGCATCAAACCTGCGACCTGTATTGCTGCAAAGAAATTTGCATTGGTAATGACTATTTATTGTTATCATTGTCATCCATTCGCACCTAATATTATTTGAAAACATAATGGCAGACCGACTGACTAATGACTGTTTCGGTTTTGTTGAGTTGAAAATCTTCTGTTTCGCCATACCGTTTATTTAATAAACTTCCTCAGTTAATCAATGGTGCAGTGAAATAACCCCCACGGAATTAAAGCCCACGGGTCTTATTTACCAAAAAAAAAAAGATGGTAAAAAAAGCTCTGGGTTTCAATGCATTTTCAATTACCATTATATTTGTTTATTATATTCAAAAAATGCATTTTACAAAAAAAACCAAAACCCAACCTCCAAACAATGAGCCCAAGCAGGAGGGTTGCATGGGGGCAGCATGCCCCAACACGGATTATAATGTTTATGCATATGCATTGTGGACTTACGTAATTGGGATTTACTTTACAAGTAGAATCATTATCTAGTGCGGGGTTTATTCCTATTCTGTAAGGCAATAGCAAGCGTGGGTAAATAAATAATAGCCAATGGGTGTTTCTCCCTTCTTTTTTTAAAATAAGACCTGTTGACTTTTATTCACCTCATAATCTACAAATAATGAAAGTTTCATTGTGCTCATCATCATTATTCATTGTTGCTGGAGTATAAAAGAAAAAAAGTCTAGTAGCATTTCATTCATTTATTCATTACCTTTAGAACTATTATGTTACTAACTACCATTACCAAAAGCAGTAGCGGCGTTAGTGCAGGCTCGGTGGGGCGGAATGGCTACTGTTTCATGTAATTCGGTCAATCAAATTTTTTTATTCAAGAGTTATATTAAATAATATTGTGTTTAATAACTTAAGTATAACAATGTCAAGGTGTTTCAATCCAACTGCAATAATTCACGTATCAGCCAACCTTCCGCTTTTTCACTGAAGCGTATTATGGTGCACAACTTTGTTCATTCTATTATACACGTAAAAGCGGGAGATTTGTCGGCATGTGGCACGATACATACAAAAGATTGATTTTTTTTTGGCAAATCAAACATAAAGAGCAATCTTGATACCTAAAAAAAAAATTCTCTCCATTTTCTGCCCATTTTGCAAGTTAACCACCAAACGGGGGACAGCTGGGTGACGCTCGCATATCGGAAATGACAAAAATCCGCACAGCCTCGTTGCAGTTCAAGATCATACTTATCAGGAGCCTGAGTCTCGAACACCGCCATATTACTGTTTTAGTCACGTATTTTTATACATATTTGATTGGTTATATTGACTAACATACCTCAGAATTTGTGTAATCTGCAAGACTTTCAACAAAAAAGGGTCAGTACGACACAATCCAACTATTTTCGACAATATTTTGGTCCTCTTATCTTCATCGTAAATGTTTTTCCATTATCCGCTATGTTGTTTCTTTCAATAAATGTTTATTTCATTATATCCTTTGCGTACCTATATGTTTGAATTACAGTAAATTACGTAGAAATCCGACCAAACGCTTTATTTTATATTGAGTTTTTAAGCCGCTTTTTGTTTCAGGAGTGATATACTTTTATCAAATAGGTCTCCACCATTGCTTTTGCCAGTAAATATGTGAAGCGCAAATTCGCTGCCCGAATCAGACGATGGCCAGTCTTCCCAGAAATAACTTGAACGATACATCGTTTAAGTTTTAAAAAATAATATTTGATTATTTTCGCCAATTGATTTGAAGTTCGCACAGAATATCCAAAGTTGAGCGAGTCAACTTTGAGTGAATAATAGTAAATTCTCTTGATAACTCTGAGTTACAAAGCAATTATTACGCAAACTAGTTTAATTGCATACTGTCCTTCAATCGATTTATTTGTAATAAAAAATATTCTTATGACCTCATTAATCCTCATTAACACCTACATATCTAAAGACACAACTAAATTACAATCGCCTTTAATTTCCCTTATTTTTTCCAACGAATTTTATCTTGATGTTTAAATATTTTAAGGAACACTTCCGCCGTTATCCCTCCAATGTATTTCTATAGTCAATAATTCGGTCCCCATGCATATGATGACTGTAGTAAAGTGGGCACAAAAAGGAAAGGAAGCGAAAACACTTTTGCGAAATGGATTAAGTTGGAATTGTGTGTGACTTCGTAGTCACTTGCTTGATTGAAAGAAATTATCAATTCGGATTACGCTAATTTGTCCTTAACCATTTCCATTGATTGCAAAAACCATGAAGAAAATTGTTTTATCTCCTCTTTTTTTTTTGTGCCGCACACTCGTTCTTTTTTTCGCGAGCTAGTTAGTTAAGAGGATTTACTGCCATTAAAAAACAGTAGTTCATTACCACTGTAGTTAGTGGAGAGAAATTGTAATGAGTCAATCATGTTTATACTGGTACTTCTGGACAGATATTATTTATATGACATCGTTTATGAAGCAACAAAAAAGGAGACATAATTACATTTATATTATGTGCTTATGGATATTGTATAGGTAGTACTAAGTTGCAGATATTCCGTTTGTAGAAATAAAGTGTTCTTACACTCAAAATATATCTACTTTCGCTATATATAATATGGTCATTCATGAGCTATGATTTACTAGTGTTCAGCCCATCGTTGAAAACGCCGATATTAACTGTTGATTCAAACGTCAACGTAAATTAGACAAGCACTTTGGCATTATGAAAATAATCACTTTGAATATGCATTGTTTACTAGAAATGTATGAAAATGTTTTCACAACTGAGACGAAAATAGTTTGTATGCATGAATGTATATTGAAACGCTATGAGTACCAACACAAAACTTTCTTCCAATTTCTTCAATACTTAGAATGCTGCTGTTTACAATGTGCAATCATCTCGATTATTTTTCAACTGACATAAAAGTTTCTTGACGCTTCATTTGAATGCATAAGGTACTCGTATATGCTATTCTCTCTTTAGTCACAGTCAGGAAGCAATGGATGTAGGGGTGTCAATACATACATTCAAATACAATGCACACTAGATGTATAGGTACAATGCACTTAAATATGCATTTCCATTTTCATTTCACTTTGCAGAGTTTTTTCTGTAACTATTATAACACGTTGGCATTAAAAGGATTTTCAAAGCGTAAAGCTTGAATATGGCAGAGGAATACTCGAAGCCTGAATTTGGTGTATATGTTAGACATAAATCTAGCTGATATTGCAACAAAAGACGAGCTTTTTAATAGACACCACTACCAGTATATTGATTAATTTATCAACAATAAACGTTTTGAAAAGCAGGTTCCTTTAGCCGAATTTGTCAACATCTGCTGCCACCAAGTTGGAAATAAGTGTTCCGTTAAACCGCCAGACTCGCCATTATAAAAAAAAAGATGTAGGTATGTACTTGAAAAAAATATACTCACCCCTATCGGGAATAATATTTCCCCCGGAATGTTTTCTATTCAGCAATCTAATTTACATTGCTGATAAGGGAAACACTTCCATCGGAACTTATTTGCAATTGCCCTGACTATATATAAATGATCTGTTTTGAGTTTGGGAGGTCTATTAGTGGCTTAGTGGTTAGTATGCTGGACTACTAAGCGAGGAGTCTCAGGTTCGAATCCCGCAAAAACAAATTTCCAACATAGGGTTTTTTCCCACTGCGGTGACAAAATCTGTAAAATAACTGTTTGATGAGTGGTTTTCTATAGCAAGCGTAGTATTTCAAGCACTAAGCATTTACCTTCAATGGGCTGAAGAAAATGATGCTGCACTGAGTACATTTCGTGAGATATTCGAGTCAGACCACAATTGGTCGAGTCTCCTTCGTATTTTTTTTTTTAAACATCAAAAAGCCCGACGTTTGAGCACTCGTGTGAAAAGTATGTTTTTACAGAAAAAGTGAAAAAAAAAACTTTTTACCTGAGTTTAACATCCTTTTTTCACTTTTTTCGGTATTTTATTTGTTTTAAACAACACATCTCTTATGCAAGGCAGCACTTCCATGAAATATGTGTAATCTATGTACACAGAAATATTCAGTAATAAATTCAAAGTAATACCCTCTCAACCTATTTCAGATCCTTTTTATAGACTTTAATGAAAAAAGTTCCTTATCATAGCATGAAGCAAACTAATAATGAAAAAAATCCTATAGAACTATACAGACCAGACAAAACAAAAAAAGAATCTAGCAAACCAGTGAGGAATATCTATACCTATGTGAGAAATATCCATATGTATCCCCTTACAACGCACTGAAACTAATCAAAATTATGAACGCATTCCACATTGTGTTCTATGTGTAAAACGTTTCTCATATTTGCAGTTCATTTAGGGGAAAGTATCCCATAATAACGCTGAAGTCTCGCTTGAGCTTAGATAATAACGCAAAGCTTCTTAAATTAACTTCTCAAAAACAATTCCACATACTAGAAGATGCGCTAGTCTAACCATTAGGTTTAATGAAATGCTTACGAATTTTAACTACGTAAAGGGTCACCTAGTCTTTTTGGTATACTGTGTTCAAATACCAACAAAAATCAGATATCACTGTACCACGAAATAAATAAATATTAATTAAATCCTATTAAGATGATGTTTGCCCAACAAGCAGTAATTTAATTTATTTTAAAAGGCGACATTCAACTACAAATACAAAGCACCTACTTCAGAAGCAAAATGAGATTTAAATACATTTTGAAGTATTTACGTAGCACTTTATTCCCAAAATGGAAGAATGGAAATGCACTACGAAGATGCAAAACAACCGGAAAGTGCCGTAAAACTGCTTTAGAAACCTACTATAACTTTACTTTTTCTTTTCATTTGCATTTAAATGGGAAACGTTAGATAGCTAGCTCATTGTCCAAATGACGGGCGAATTTGGATTCGCAAGACATCCCCTAAAAACGAAAACAGCAATCGCACTAGGAAACGATTTCATTTTAACTTAAGTTGCCGCATTTGTTGGTCTTTTTTTAGGTAGTATTAGTTGCAGTATACTGACATTACAGAAACAGAACGGGATTATCTATATTCATTAGAAGTGAAAAGCTTTACTTGCAGGTAGAATATTTTCTTACCTCTGGTTATAGTGTGTTGGTGGGATTAAACGATTTTAAAAGAATATAATACATATAACGAATTATTATATACAGGGTGTCCGCCGGAAAGGTAGGGTGACATGGTCGTAGATGCACCAGTGGTGCACCACGCACCATAGCTCCATCTGCCTAACTGACAGATGTAATTGTGTCTACCTCACTCAAAAGTATTCGTTTTTTCCGGCAACGATAGTAGATTTCAGTCTGGTAGTGGCTTTCTTTGTGCGCGGACGTGTGCGAATTTTTTTTTACAATTTCAGTGAAAAACGAAAAAAAAAGGGTAAGTTAATTTTTTTATTTCTTCAGTGGAAGTGACTTTTTTCTTTATTTAGCTTTAATAAAATGATTGTTTAACCTTTTATTTTTGGTTTATAATAAAGAGTTTATAACCTTGATGCGTTGTCTGCAGATTATTTAAATTTTAACCTAAAATTCCGTAGTAGTGCACAATGCACCACCAAGATCCTTCTGTATCGGGGCCAACGAAGCGGCAACAGTCGTTATACAAATTCTCAGAATCTGTATATAAATTAAATATTCGTTAAGTAATTAATTTTAAGTTGTTTATTTTGTTTATGTTTAAATACCTATTTTATTTTTGTTATTTTTGTTTTATTGTTAACTTATTTTTATGTTGATGTGAAGATGAAGTCATTAGTATTTATTTTTATTTATATGTTCTTTAAAGTTGCAATGAACTGTTTTTTTGTCTAATAAAACTATGTTTATCTATTGAAATATTTGTTTTAATTTTTAAAATAATAGGTGGTGCATTATACACATACAACTGGTGCATTTAGTACCTACCATGGTGCACCATGCACCATTTCTCATTTTTTGAACAATTCATTTTAACTTAAAATGTTGACATGCTATCAACAAATTTACTCTATACATATTTCCATAACAAATTCATAAAATGTATGTCAAAATACCAAACAAAAACAACTTATTTTAAAAATGTTATGGTCGTTTGAAAAAAGGGTGGTGCATTTACGACCACGTCACCCTATACTTCTTCGCCGCCTGTTTTACTTAGGCCTGCCAGACGTCCCGATTTTGGCGGGATAATCCCGACATTTGAACCCTGTCCCGATATCTGTCCCGATTTACTAAATGTCCCGATATTGTCCCGATTTCAATTTTTTGTATTATACTTCGATTCAATATGTTCGGAAATAAAAAATAAAACAATATTAACATATGTTACGACCTTTATGAGTATAGAACATTGCAATTGTTGCTCTGAATGCATTCATCCATTATGTCATTTTATAAAGCTGTCAAGTGGTAATTGACAGAACCTAAAATTACTTTCAAATTCAAATAAGCTGTGACAGTGCTGTGGTGGTGTTTTCAATTCCATGAGCGAATACGTATTGTCTTAAAATAAGTAGGTAGTTGACTAAATTTACAATAGTGTCTTTAATTGTTGTATTGTCTTCCTCAGGAATGTCTTCTTCTAATTCAAACACAAAAAATGGTAAACCAGTCACGGCGAAAAGATTGGTTACCTACAAGAAACAGTGGGAGAAAATTTATCCGTGGCTAAGAAGTGTTAGCAACGTGCATAAAGCGATGTGCAAATTATGTTCAGCTGAGTTTTCCATAGCTCATTCTGGAGTTGGAGATATAAAAACGCATATGAAAAGAGCAAAGCATATAACTCGCGTGGAAGCAAATGCTTCCAATTCCATCATCCCAATGTTTGTCAATATAAAGTCGGAGAAGACTTCAAATTCAATCTCCGAGGCAACATTTGCTTATCACACAGTGAAACATTCGCAATCGTACAACTCGGTGTCATGTTCTTCTCAACTATTTAAAGATTTATTCCCAGACTCTCAAATTGCGAAATCCTTTACCTGTTCGAGAACAAAATGCACAAAAATTGTTGTCAATGTAATCGCCCCGGCTATAAAGAAAAAAGTAAAAAATGACATGGATGGAGTTGTCTTTAGTATAGCTACAGACGCTTCAAATAAAGGAAACGTTAAAACGTTTCCATTGGTGCTTAGATATTTTATGCCAAAAAGTGGCATCGGAGTGAAGCTTCTGAAATTTTATTCACTTACTTCCGAGACATCAATATCTATTGCGGAATCTTTAAAATCAATTCTGATCTCTGAAAACTTACCATTGAGCAAAGTGACATCTTACTCAGCTGATAACGCATCGGCTAATTTTGGTCTGAACCAAAGTGTGTTTACCGAGTTGAGGAAAGAAAATCCGGACATTTTGCCACGAGGGTGCATATGTCACATACTGCATAATACAATCAAGAAGGCTCAATCAGCATTGCGATTTGATGTAGAAGCAATTATCGTTATGTCGTTTAACGAATTTAGTTCTTCCACAAAAAATGTCACTAAGCTAAAGGGTAAGTTTGGTTATTTATTCTAAAAATCATTTACTTTACATATTTAATTTTCTCTGGGGTTTCAGATCTTGTGTCTTGGTGCGGAGAAGAAGAGTGGGGCGAACTCTTGCGCCATGTTCCTACAAGATGGCTTTCTCTAATACCAGCAGTAGAAAGGCTTTTGAAACATTTCGAAGCAGTTAAAACATACTTCACAGATAAGGAAAATGCCAGAAGTTATATTCGAAAGTTCTTTGAGTCGGAGTTAGCGGATGCATATCTTGGGTTTTTATTGAATGTTTGGCACTATTTTTCAAAATGCGGTCACTCAATTAGAATCTTCTGATTCCACAGTAATCGATATGTATAAAATACTTAACAGTATTTATATTTCACTTAAATCTAAGTTTGACGAACAATTTTATGGCAGTATTGCACTGCCGGCCTTGCGTAAATGTGATAATAATGGGCTAAAGGCAAGATTTAAGAGAGAGGCACAAACTTTTTTTGAAATTGCCATCAAATATTTAGAAGAGCATTATGATTTTAATAACAAATTTAGATTACTCTTACCACTGAGCTTGGAAACAACTCCAACATTTAACGAACTTACAGAAATTGTTGATCATTTTAATATTAAAAATATTGATATTGATGTGCTCTTTGAAGAAATAGCTTTTCTTAAAATATATGTGGCGAAGCAGACTACAGAAATTTCGTATATTAAAAAATGGGTACATTTTTTTAATGTAAAAGCTGCCCCCAATTTACAAAAAATATGTGAGTTTGCGTTTTCTTTGCCTGTCTCCAATGCTATGTGCGAAAGAGTACCTATTTAGTTTAATGACAACAGCATGGCGAAGGGAAAGAAATAATTTGTCTATTGAAACATTGGAGGCAGAACTTTTTATTAAAATGAATTGCGACTATAGTTGCAAGGATTTTAGCAGGTTTTTAAAGGAAGATCCAATTGGTCAGAACATTGTTTCAAAAATAAGTTCAAACGATAAATATATGTAATATGGTTTAACAATTCCTTTATTCGTAGAGTAAGTACCGTACCTATTATAGTTATGAGACTGAATATTGAAAGTTCCTGAAGTATTTTTTATTATTTTTTATTACTAATGTATCTAGGTATGTACATACAGCGTTAATAAAATCGTTTTCCTGTGTTCCTTAATTGCGTGTACAAAATTTAATGTTTTTTTGCTTTAATCCCTATATGTCCCGTTTTGTCCCGATTTTCGGGTCCTGGTGTCCCGACTTTAATGAAATTTCATCTGGCAGCCCTAGTTTTACTGTTTTGCCGGCATTTTGGTAAACATTAGTCTTGACAGTTCATATTTGGCAGTCGTGAAGTAGACACGTGGCAAATTTATTATAGAAAAATATTCGATTAACCAACGAGTTTTAATCGTTAAAACATTTTATCAAAATCAATCATCGATTACTGTGACGATGAGAAAGTTACGTGAAATATTTGGGAGAAACAACGTGCCAACAAAACGCACTATTCACCGTGTAGTGAATGATTTCGAAGAAAGAGGGTCTGTAGTAGTGTTCCTTAAACATCGATAGTTTAATATTTCGATAGTATCGATAGTTTCGGAGTAAAACTATCGATAGTATCGATACTATCGATAGTTTTATATACATACGTTTTCTAAAGACGGGGTTGTAAATTTGTCCATAATTTATTAATAAAAAAACATTTAAAAACAAACATTATTTTATTAAACGAAGAAGACAAACCATCTTGATCATGAGAAGTTCTAGCGAGCATTCCCGATCCCGACTGATGCTTACGCTTCAAGTGGTCGGAGAGATTACTCGTGTTACCAGAGTGCTTGTACTCCTTTTGGCACAAAGTACACTTAACAAATTTATTGTCACCTTCAACATACTTAAAATATTTCCACACAACCGATTTTTTACTTCGATTCATTTTTCACTACAAGTTTTCACTTTAAATTTCAAGAAATAACTTTACTATTTTATTGTTATTGGTCACTAAACTTGAACTCAACCCTAAGAACATCCACCTTCAAGTGATTTGCATCTACAAAGTTAGAAAACACGCAGCACTTGCAGCACTACTTACGATTGTAAATGCTTCCATAGGATATGCACATATATGCAAAAATGTTTTATTTGTTGATACAAGAAAAAGCATAATACCTATGTACAAAAAACAAAAATTCCAAATCACTTTCACCAGCATCAGCGGCCACTTGTTGTTTCGTGGAAGGGTTAAAAGAAGTACATACTCGCATATGCACATTGCGCACATAGTCGCCCAAACGCAATTTGCAGTAAAGAGGCTACCTCTCTTTTGCCAAAGTTTTGTTATTTTTGGTTCTTTTTTTATTACAGCATCATAAACTAGATGCATACCTAGACCGATGTCTAGACACTGCAAAATATTAGAATACCGAAGCAGCTGTGGTCAAGAAATGTACTTCTTTATACGTAGAAAAGTAGTTCTCCTAACTAACGAAGTACTTCTCTTACGTACATGTTTCACATGTTTTATTAATACTTCTACGTTTGCTTCGAATATGTGCTCATATATGCATTTCGATAGTATCGATAGTTTTTTTGAACCATCGATAGTATCGATAGTAAAAAACTATCGATACTATCGATAGACTATCGATGTTTAAGGAACACTAGTCTGTAGGTATGATAGGCCCAAGCATGTACCACAACGTATTGCAAGATCGGCTAAAAACATTACTGCTGCTCAAAGAAGTGTTCAAAACAATCCATCAATCTCAATTCGACTCCGTGCTCAGGAGCTTGGTCTTCAAAGAACAACTTTGGCGACAATTTTGCACAAGGATTTGCATTTGTTTCCATTTACGATTTAGTTGACACAAAAGCTTCTTCCACAAGACCATTTACGCCGCTGTACATATGCCAATAGGATGTTACAGCTAGCCCACGACAACCCCGATTTTCATGAAGAAATCATAATGAGTGACGAGGCACATTTTCATTTGAAAGGATATGTGAATAAACAGAATTGTCGGCTCTGGGCAATCTGAAAAGCAAGGTTTATGCAAACAAACCAGAATCGCTTGAGCAGCTCAAACAAAATATTCGTGATGAAATTAATGAAATACCCCGTGAAATGTGTGAGAATGTAATGAAAAATGTTCTCAAAAGGGCTCGCATTTGTGAGACTAACAGAGGCGGACATTTACCTGATATTCCATACATAATTGCCGATATTAAATAGAACATTTATCAATATAAGACCCATTCTCTTTCATTTAATCAAAAATTATAAACAAACAAAGTAGTATGCCTTCCCGGCTGACACCCTGTACCTGTAAACCCTGTTTGAAGGACAAACTCTATTTGACACTTTTCTTCTACATGTTATTTTTAAATAGTTTAAGGTCTGGTATGCAGTTCAAGTGAACAAATATGTACGGTTTTTTGTGTTTGGAGGTTCACTGGAATAAAAAATTATCGAAAGGCATACCAGAGTTGGTGGGTAGGTAATAGGGAGGGACTTTAAGTCGATCAAAAATACCTACGGAGGGCACTGACTTTTTTCATACCGAATGGGATGGTAAGCCATAATTCAGTTTATTTATGAATTATCAAAAACGAAAAATCTAAAACGAAGAATTTACAGATCTCCTGATTACATTGTCTGCATTTAATAATTCGGTTGTTTCTAAGCTAACGTGGTTGAGAAGCTTACTTCTGTACATTTAAGCAACTTCTTTAACTCTTTTCTCAACCATTTGTGCATGTAGCAAGGTGCATTGAGACCGTTGTAATATATTTTGAAAGACCTTAATTTTTTAGAAACTCGTTGGTACATACTGGTTTCAGAATTTGGTTGTATGCCAAAATAGCAAAAACTTATTGTGGTTGGACAGGAATACATTTTTTTCTCCCAAAATTTTAAGTTTTAAATATTTTTTTCCAAAAACGATTGACAACAATAGATTGATTTTAAAATAACAGAACAGATTCCTGGTTTTGAAAGATGCTAATGTTGGCATTGTCATTCATATAAAATTTCATGTTGATAACTTCTTCAGTTTGTTTGCGACCTCCAGTCAAAGGCGACGAAAATGACTGACGCGACAATGTTGAAGAAAATCTTAAAAAACTAACCATGAAGAAATTGTAGCCTTTTATCAAGACTCTGCTCCTTCATTATCGACCGTACAGAAGTGGTCAAGTAAATTCAAAAGGCAGGGAGAGTATCGAGGATGACCCAGGCCCAGGGGGTCGATTCTTGTTCTGTGAAAGAGTGAATCTAATAAATCGTTTTCTCATTCGCTTTCATGCATTGCTTTAATTTTTCCGATTCACTAAAATGCGATTCTCGTTCAAAAAGTGAAAAAAAAAATTGTGGTGAATTATGTATCGCACACTGTGTTGAATGAAATAAGGCTCTCAATATTAGGACTCTCACTAAACGCTTTCACTTGCAATTGGGTCCGTGAAAAGAAATTATTCTATATCATAGAACGAGAATCTATTCGTTTCACTTTTTCACAGATCGAGAATCGACCCCCAGGTGGGCCAATCACGGCAGCTACCGAAGAAAATGTGAAAATTATCGAAAAGCTTGTATTAGAAGAAATAACTAAGCTATCCGTTGGTACTTTACACGATATACTACATGATTACCCCAACCTTACAAAAGAAGAGGAGAGCTGACAAAGAAAGTGCTGCTTCTTCACGACATCGCACGACATCGTGCGGTTTCGAGGAAATTAACCACCCACCCTACAACCCAGACCTGGCCCCCTGTGACTACTTTTTTTCCCAAATTTAATACAAGACCTCCGGGGAAAGCGATTTGCTGACGATAATGAGCTCAAGTCCGCTGTAAATGAGCACTTTTCAGACTTTTCAGGAAAGTTATTTTTTTAAGGGAATAGAAAAACTTATTTCGCGATCAAACAAATGTATTGATATCATGGGAGACTATATTGAAAAATAATTTTTTTTCAAGGCTTTATTTTTTTCTAACACACCCATACCGAGAATACATTGAACGTCCCTTGTACCTTTTAATAAAAACCTAAAGCATAAAAAAGAACGACTAGGTACATTTAAGTATGGGCATTCGGGTATACGATACCTAATACCTTAATTATAAAGAGATACGTATGCGTTATCCAAGTTTCTAATTTAAAAAGAAAGGCGTAATAAGTAAAGGAAATGACTTTTTTTCTTATATTTATAAAATTATTTAACAAAAGCTGTTCCAATTTTAAAAATGTTTACCAGCGCGAACGCGTTGTATTTTTCTTCTAAGATCAATTTCAAAAGCAACAGTGAGGGATTGTTTTGATTCTTGTAAATAACTTTGATATCTATTATTGCGACTATATAAAAAATGAACAAGAACAAAAGCCAGAATGGAGGTGGTAAGCGGACTTACCTTCACAAGACGGATAAAAATGTCAGACACTTCGATAGTATAACAGCATTGAATGTGGGCTGGGTATGTGGTCTCATTGCTGCCAAACTGAAAGTTCTGGTTACTTAAACGACAAATAATAATTAAATTACCCATGACACATGACATTCTGCTCAAAAATCTGTCTTTTGAAGTCACCCATTGGGACTGTATTGTTGCAAATAAACCAAAAATATTGGTCTACGTATTTTTTCCAATTTTATTTAGAGATGTTTAGTCAAAAGCCACGATTCGTTAATAAACAAAACAAAAAGATTGAAATTTGTGATTATTTTATTCACCCAACTATAAAGTTTTGATTGTTTAAAGAAAATAGGTATAGGCTAATTAATTCCTGAAAATACTTCAGTCTATGAGTCTACTTTTTGAATTTGCCATATAGAAATGAACTGTAAGTAAAAATTTAAGTTTATGGAATAAATATGACTTAAGGTGTTTTATTATGTGCATTATTTTGTTTTAGGTGTATTTTCAAGTTCAAAGAAGAATCTTTGTAATTATCGTAGATCGTATCTACTAGTTCCATGTTTTTGACGAAATAAACCGAAATAAAGTTAGCTTTAATTGTTGCATAATACTTACGATTGCTATAGAAAGCATATATTTAAAATATTATAAATTTGTTTCTTTAAGTGCAATATGTGATATAAAAAAATCTACTGAAAGACAACAATTGAAAACCGAATTAAAAATATCTGCAATTTTTCACAATCAATTTTAAAATAAATATTTGAGGAAATGCACTTCCTTATACCAAAATAAAAATAATGACAACGATCAATGAATGCTACATTTATTAATGTATGTTTATTTCTGATATAGGTATAGAATTACTGTTTGTGTTTAGGTTCCTTAATAACCATAAATTCGAATAGCTATTCATCGCCGTTTATTTAATCGTTCAATGTACTTCGTCTTGGTTAACGCACCACTTCCGCTAGTAGGATCCATCATACGGCTCCAATCTGTTTGCCCGACCACAAAACCGATTGCACGCATTTTGTCTTGAGCACGTTTTTCTTCAATATCCGCCCAACGTACCTAGCGCCAATAAAAGAATTAGTTTGTATTGACCTTTTCATTACTCAATAACTAGCTTACTCTTTTTTTCCCATTGGTATTTGAAATTGGAGGCTCCCAACCATCGATCTGAAGATATTCTTCAAGAGTAGCGGTTCCGCGTTTAGAAATGGGCTTACTAGTGCCATCGAGACGAGCTGTAACGTTTAAATTAAGCTTACTTTTTTACTTCTCTATAAAAGCCTTACCTAAATTTTCTGTGGTCGGATCAGTGTCCCATTTGCTTTGAAGAAACCCACCATCCTAGGTTTGCAAAAAAAAAATTTTGAGAACAAAATATAATTACATACATATTTGCTGTAGCTTCAACTATCCGTAATGCTTTGGTGTAAAAACCTCTGTTTTGATTTTTTTCAAGTTGTTGTTGCTTTATAAGACCGTTAAATTAAAACAGAAAGCCTTTTTAATGATAATTTGACTATTTCCATTTACCACGTAGGTAAAAAGCGTTTTTATTTCACATTTTATCAATATTATAACCAACAAGAAACTGTATTATAACGAACAAGAAGTATGTATTTTTACTTCGCCATATAAGCAATGATAATAGAAGTACGGTCAGTCACATATTTAACTTATATTAAGAACCGAAACAAGTAAGAAAGTATGTTCGCTTGGTGGTTTCCAATTGTAGTTGTAAGAAATATAAAAATAGTATAGTAGAGTTCTACCAAAAATATATTTAAAAATACATGTATGTATTATTCAAACCTAGATTTAAATTCACTCAAAAAGTAATAATTTTCAGAGCTTGCTCAATTAGATGCTTTAAAGAAGTGTTAATATAATTCAAGCATTGTTGTTTATATTCGAGCCACCTACAAATATGAAGACTTGAGTGCGCATCTGGCCAAAGTTCGAACATCCCCCTCCCCCCCCCTCAACACCCTTCTCACCCATCAGTGACATAAAAGGTAAGTAAAACAAGATAATAAAGGCCGGATGGTGAGGGACACTTTTAGCTTTTTTTAAACCCTTAATTTTACAATTTTGTAAGGGGAATATTCATTAACTATTTATAAAAAACACTTACGTTATTATCATTTGTATCATCATCTTCATCTCTTAGATCCACTACTTCTGAGTCGGCAACAAAATTTTCCTCCTGTGAAGAGAATCCAAATATGTGTTTAAATGTTTTTCGAAAGAAAAAACAAGGTATAATTGAGACAAACAAAGAAATCTCACCAAGTCAGAAACATCTTCCATTTCCACTACATTCTCCAACAAATTGGATACATCAAGCTTAATATAGTGACCAGGGCAATCTTGATAACTTTTAATTATATTTTTAATTTCATCCTTCTTTCGATTGTGAATGTTTTGATTAAGGCAAACGTCCACATCGCATATCATATCGACAATAAATGGCTGTAATGAAGGAAGTACTCTTATTTCCCCTTGATGTATATTTTTACATTTCTGAGCATTTACTTACCGAAAAATTGCCATCCCTAGCAGCATTATAGAATTCATTGAATGTTCGCAATGACTGATTGCAACAATCCACAATTATAAAATCAAACAAATGATCAGTAACTGTTTTTTTAAATGATTTTATTAAATATTGCATATAGGTATCTTCCATTTCCTTTTCGTATTCGTAAAGAATTTCCTTCTTTGGAATCTGTAACATAATTAGTAAGTTAATGTGTTTAGTTTGAATCACATAATGAGAGGAAAAAGTATAAAAAAGCGAAATATTTTCCAGTTATTTTAAATAAATATGAAAAACATGTGGTATTTTTTTTTAAACATATAACTTCAATATAAATGTGATACCACCAGTTTATTTTAATTTGATATATTTGGGTTGGTGGTTAGTCTCTTACACCCGTTTTCTGATACTACTCATAGCGACTTATGTTTCACTTAAAATCTTATGTGACAGTTTATGACAAGGAAAAAGTAGCCCATAATTTATTTAAGTAGAACTTAAATATGAGTAGTATCAGCAAACGGGCCTTAGACCACTAAGCGAGGAGTCCTAGGTTCGATCCCCGGAAAAAACACAAATTATCTTAATTAACTAGTATATATCTTTTTTTTAAGAAAAGTAGCTTAATAGTTGATAACACCCATAATTACAATCGTTTCTAGTAAAATACTCTGTAAGATTCAAAGATAGTTCAGATGAAATCCACGATAATATTCGTAGCCTTTTCGTTTTGATTAAAAACATTCTTCATAACAATAATAATAATCACAGAAACTCACCGCATTTAAGGAAAATATGAAAGTGTACTAAATATGATTGTCTAGTTAAAACCAACAATTTTTATACATTTTTTTATAAAAATACTGATCATAGATACTTTACAAAATCAGTTTCGGCTTTGGTTTCGGCCAAGAGAGATATCACATAAATGTAAGAGTGCATTATATCGAGACGTCCACAGTATAGAGTTTCAACTAGTATCTGTTTGACTATTATAAAAATATAAATAACAGGGGATTTAAAATGCAGTTGTATTTTGTAAGTATGTACATTCAAACACAGATGGAACGCATAATTATAATTATTAGTAGTCTGGTTAATAACCAACCCAGTGATGTAGACAACGTGAGAATGGATCTGAATAAACTCAGGATAGAAGACATTTGAGGAGATTGACACACCACTTCGGAACTTCATTATTCCGATGAGTTGCTGAAATAACCAATAAATTTACATACGCTTTACAAAAACAGACGAAAATATGAACAAAGGCAAAAACAATTTGGTACTGGTTAGTTAAAACAATCATGAGTGTTTTCATAAATCGAAAAATCTCCCTAGCGCTTTTCAACAACCTATATGCGTACTGTATTTTCTGTAGTTGATAAGGTGAGAACTTTCCTTATATATTTGTGTTTTTAATTTTTATATATTCTATCACTACACTTACCTTACGGCCAGTTTTAGGACACTTTTCCACATAGTCATTTTCAATCATGAAATAATCGTCGATGCTTAATAACCGTGGTGTGGGTCCACCCATTTCTACCTCTTTGTCCTTAATCAATTTTGCTACATGGGATTTTCCACTCCCAGGTGGACCTCGTATTATTATAACAATATGTTTCGGGCGTGTCAAACGACCCGGTTTAAAAAGAATCTCATCAATTGGAATAGTATTGTTGTTTTCCATTGAAGGAAAAACTATTGGTTTGTTTGAAATTGAATCGGAAACAGACGGAAAGAGTGGCAGCGATTTTGCCTTAAACTGAACATTTTCCGTCGGGTTATATGCGGCTTCACTTAAACTGAAATACATATAATGAAATCCGCTAAGTCTGTATTCGTTCAATAAGTAATACCATATAAATGAAACTTACTCTTCGTTGTCGGAAATCTCTTCGAAATTTTCTTCAATTTCATCAGATTCGGTGTTCAAACAAGGTGATGAGCTTTTCTGCTGAATTTGAAAGCCACCAGCATTTCTCTTTCCTCTTTTAGTTGCTGGTCCAGGCCTTTGGCGAGTTTCAGGATTTTGAAGAATCCATTTGCTATTTGGATACTGCTGAATATTTTCGTCTTCTAACTCGGTAAAATTTTCGTTCTCAACCTTTAATACAATAAATAAATAGGGCAAATGTAATTTAGAAATGTAGCTTAGACAAAAATATGTGAGGAATTTGAATTTAAGATTTGGTTTAAAATTTATTTATGAACAAAAAATTTATGAGAAAAAACTAACTTACCGATATGTTAGTTTCTATCGCGTTTTCAGCTGAAGGCGTGTTCTTCTGATTAATTATTTCAATCAGATTTTGTTGTTGTTCTTGTTTGCTTTGTTCTTGCAAGGAACCACTTTTATTTTGCAACGTTTTGAGTGAAACTCCATCATTTACATTCTGACCTCGCAAAAGTGTCTGCCCTTGGAGCTGTAGCTGTCCATGAGTCTCTGTGTTTTCCTGTGAATCTGATACCTCCTGGTTGGTCTGATGATTTTGATTCCATCTATTGATTGTATTCGTGGAGTTTAAATTGCTTCGTTGAAACTTATTCTCATTTTGAACACTATTTGATGCATGGCCATAATCAATCGTTTTCACTGGAACAAACTCACTTATATCACGATTGAACGAATTTGATGCCATAACCGCAGATGGTCTGTGACCATAGTCTACAACTTTGGCTGGTAGAACCATAGCATCCGTACGTGAACGATTTTGATAATCAAAGACTTGGGTTGGACGATAGTAGTCATTATTATCACCACCACGATCACCAAAATTGTTTGGATTATTCCGAAAGCCAAGAGAATTTCCGAAATATGATTGGGGTCTGTGTTTGTTAAAATTCAGGTATGGAGAAAGATTTACAAATTATCAGTTCACTTAACAAATGTGTACAACTAAAATCATTTTGTCTAACAATAATATATTATTAAGTTTTAATTTAGTAAATTAACTTAAGTGTAGTTAAGTGTGTAGAAATATAAAATGTACATAAATATCAGTTAGAGATAAATTTGGTATAGAATGTCAAGGCATAGATTATAAGAAAGGGGATGGCTTTGTTCTCATAATATATAATGTTTATCTATAGATTAAAAACTGAATGTGTAACAACATTTAGTCATTACTTAAAGAAAAAAATACCGTTCTTCCTGTGCTACGTTTTATCATAATTAGCAGCTTGTAACCAACTGTATTTGTATGAAAATGTTTGTACCTATGTTATTTCTCTTCAAAATAGACAAAAAATTCCATGTTTTTGATGAAGTGGCATACACATTTTAAGATTTTTCATATACATTGAAACCGCAGTTATTAACAAATTTGTACAATATACTATTCTACTATGTATATTAAGCAGAACAATTAGATAAGATTTTTTTTTATATATTTATTTACTTACTTTACTTCACACGGTGGGCACGGTGATTACAAAATATTTGCAGTCATTTTCAAACAAAAATTAAAAATTGTTTTTTTTTTTTTTCTTTCATTGATCTTGATTGAGAAACATAAAACATTAAATAGCGATTGTTTTGGCCGCGTACGTATTTGAGAGCAAGGAGGATGAATTGAAACACAAAATTCGACGTGTTTGGATTGGACGAAAGATTGGGGTAACTTTGGTAACTCTGCATATACAAAAGCAAAAAAGAAAAATGCACTCAAGCATTTTAGCGGCTGAGCGGCTTGTGTTGACACTACGATAAGTAACTACCGGGGAACATTTTTGGTCCCTGCAATAATATTAAAGTGATTGAAAAGGGATCATAAATATTTCTAGAGCCTTTTACAAGTGTCATTAAAAAAGGAAAGATTAATAAACTCTCCTAGATCCTTTTCGTTGTTGTATCGTCTTATTTGTGCACACTACACGTATTTGAAATTTTTTATTCACTCATTTTGCACCAATCTACAATGCAAAGAAAATAGCACCGAAACTTCGTTTGTTCGTTCAAATATGAAAAATATTTGTCTGCAAGCACAGCAAATAAGTCTGGACTTGTCGTTAACGTCTGGCAATGGTCTGACAATGATAAAATTGTGTGTTCAGATGATTTGCTGATACCTGGGATTGTCATTGTCACATGACGGTCTGACAATTATCTGATAATGTCTTTTCTGCAAATATTGGTAGACAAAATTGTAAGTTCACACGGTTGCCAAACAAATAGGAACATTTTTTCATTGCTAGACCTGATAATATTGTCAGATCTGGCAATAGTTTGAACATAGCTTTATTCTTTTATACGTGCAAGTAAAAGGGCAGAACATAATCAGTCACCCCTATTGACGTGTCCCATCGGAACGGAATTTCCTCTGAACGAACGAACGGTGTAGTCTAATAACTCCTGCTGAATTCCCACAGGTCTTATAATGAAATAACTACTGTGGGTATTATGCTACTACCTCTTAAGAAGATATGAAGTCCGTTTGAATTAAAAAAAAATTTCTGTGATTTACAGGGTTGCATTACCGATGTTCATAATGTTTTTAAAAATGATCTGGTTGTAAGTAATAAAGTAGGCATGATTGCACGATAATGCGCATAGTATAAGATCTATTCGATCACCAGAACCGGTGCAAAAATTTAAAATGTGTTTTTTTTGTGTAATTAAAATATGCTAACAATTTTTTAGCAAGCATTGGTTTTATTGCCGTTAGGTACATCACACAAAGGACTCTACTACGATTATAATATGATAGCAACCGACTCGATTATTGTCAATTATTTTGATTCGTTTTATAGTTGGTATAATACAAGCAAATCAATGGGTTGTCGAACATAAGTAGCATAACATAATTAATATGTATTTTGATTAGCTAAGATAATTCTCCATCGATTAATGTCACGAGCGCAATGGTAAAATCAAACATAGACACTGCCATCGTCTATCACACAGCCGTTAGAATACAGTATACTTATTACTTTTCTTTGGCTTTAAAATGTTAATGTAAGCATACATATGTGAAATTTTTTAGAAGTATGTATATTAATTATTGTAATATAATTTTACTGAATAAAAATACTTCCACTACTACTACATTTGTCTCCAGTTAACATCAAATAATATAAGTAAGTTATAAAAACATTTGGCACTCAAATCATCCAGTAAATATATTGCGAAGGCAATAAAAATAATATACAACTAAATTCATACCGTTCCCTTTTAGAATTCACAAAAGACGATCAGTTAATTAAAATGATTAGTCCAACAGATGTTTGTTCAATGTTTTCATAGTGCAACGTTATTGTTGCACCTACATGATAAAATTGAAACCACCGTATTTACTAAACGTATTATATTATATTTCGATAGAATGTATTACTAAACTGAATACTAAATACAAGATTTAGATCGAAAAACATTTTTTTTTATTTTTTTATGAATTGGTTCAACTTTATTTGTTTCTTAAATTGTTTTTTTCTCTAATTAAATATTAATCAAAATGTAAATTATGTGGTCTCTTTTGAAACTGTCTCCTCTGTTGACGTTTATTGCTCCTAGAACCTTTGCTATACGATGAAGTGACGAATGATGAGAAAGTGCGAAATCCCGAAGGGATCACGACCCGTCATAAAAAAGAAAATTAAGGGAAATTGTTAGGAAGGCGCAGAAAATGAAACTTGTTGAATATTTTGTAGTTAAAAGCAAAGAAATAGTACACTATCCTCGCCAAGCGACTTTATACCTATGTAATTTGAAATTTTACTCTACAAAATATGTATATCTAATATGTAATTTAAACAATTTCCTTAAATTTTCTTTATGGCCCTAATAAATGAATATTTTTTTACTGAGCTGTAACAATAGTTTGCGTTACAATTTATTGGTACAAGACAAACAAAAAATATATATACGTATATATAAGAATACAAAATATTAAATAAGCTTTCCTGAATTATAAATAGAATCCGTTGAATACAACATAATGTGTTTGATCAAAAAAAATATAAGCCCACTTACTACGCAGTTTAAAGACTATGGAGTGTTTCATGATAATCCAATTTAGGATTGGGGTAAGGTATCAAGGAAGATAATTAAAACATTTTATGTATACTTAGAGATTTTTATTCGGATTATATTTTAACTTAATGTGTAGATGGAACATTGGAAATGATTATAAGTTTATGATGATATCAACTAGTTCGAACTATAGTCAGTTTCAAACCATTATAGGTATTTGAAGGTTTGCAGACAGAAAAACGAACAGCTTTCAACTCTTATTATACTCTATCTTTCATTTCAATCATATTAATTAATATACTCGCCAGTGGCTGCGTAATCGGACTTTGAAACGGGCTATCATATTATGTAACCATAAATTAGATATTCAAATTAGGCACATATTCTCCATGCCTGATTTAAACAAACCAATCCAAACACATTAGCGTAGATAAGCTTTTCACGCTTTGTGTTTATTAAAAAATAAATTAATTAACTGAGAGTAGTTATGATAAAATTATATTAGCCAAGATAAAATAAATAAGCAAGCACTTGGTTTACAAAGCACTTTTGGGGTAGCTACTTTCAAATATTCGAGTAGCTATATATTTTCGGGCGAATGGAAGGGACCTGCAATTTTATGCCGCATGTAAACGTCGGAAGAAATAGTTTTTTGTTCCGAACATGTTTTCTCTCGGATTTTTCTTAGATATTCGAATGGGATTGGACAGTGGAAAAGGAACATCACTTTTAATTACATTTTTATTTTATTTTTTTTTTTTTTTTTTTTGAGTTAAACCCCTCGCCAGTAGTCCAGTATGGTAACTGTTGAGCAACTGCGACGACACAGCATGAGAAACATTTTCAATCCAGTACAGATCTTCGAGTATTTATTCTAACTTCAAAGCCGGTGCCTAACTTTTTAGTTCACTATTTCAAAGACCCAAGAATTTTCAGTTTGAGAAACTGAACACAGTTTGGGGAATTTTCTTTCAGCTAATTTTAATGAAATGACAGCAAAAGAACAAAACAATTAAAAATGCAGGAATGGAATGAACAGTTTTTTTTTATTGAATCTGTAGCGAGTAAAACTCTTCATCGTCAAAATCTTCAAAAGGATTTTTTCAGGTTTTATTTTTTTTTTTTTTTTTTCTTGAAAGCCCAACGTAGTTAAACATTTCGAGATCTTCAAAAACATAAGTATTCTAAAATATATCTCGTTCACTTCCACTCACATACTTTCTTACACATAACTTTTGTCATTTAGAGCATTCCATTCAAAAAAACAAAACGACAGAACTAATATAAGGCGCTTTTTACATCAATCTATAATATTGATTTTCATGGGTTAAAACAGCAGTTGACATAACTCGAATACATACCACACAAATTGGTATAAAGTGCAATTATTAAGCATCTTTCGCCAGAATTTTTTTTATTGGAAAATGTTGGAGTCTACTGTGTTATTTTCTATTTGCAGCTCCCGTTTATGACTGAATTCAGCCATTATTGAGATGAAGAAAATATATTTTCAATAGGTTTATATAAAAATAATGAATGGGTAACTTTATGATAAAATCAGTCCGAATGAGATTGGTTATTAGGTATGATATTTGGTATAAAATTAAATTTGATAAAAAAAATCAAAGAAAAATTTATTTCTTGATCCCTCCCAATATAGAAACAAACCAGCATTTCTATACCAAATTTCAAGTAAGAGTCTATATAGTATGTATATAAATTTTGCACAGTTAAGATTTTCCCAGAATTTGTTCAGAGGATTTGCACACACCTTGTAAGCTGCTTACTTGTTAATTACGTTCAATGTCAGCGTTGTTTTAACGCCTGGTATGTATGAGATGTACATTGGAGAGTTAGGCGTCAATTTGTCTCTACTTCGTCATGTACATGGTGGATTGATTTATTTGTGTAAAAAATTTGGCGAACAGTAAGCTTAATTTGTATATGGAATTCTAATAATGCTTACATAGGCACACGTTTTTTATTAATATTGTATTATTTTGATATGTTTTACAATTTTCAAGTGGTGTATTGCAACTGTATAATATATTATAAATATATATACATATTATATTACCAAATGAATTAACATATCTTCATGGTTTCACAGCTACTATACAATACATCGACACTTGAATTGTAAACAAGAGAACACCAACTCCACCCGTGAGGCCAATGGTAGAGAGAATGCGAGTCAAACTGGGTATCAAAAGAAAGTATAACACCAAAAATTCCTTAAAAATTGCATGAAAGTCAAAAATAAGTTTGACGTATAAACAGTGCTAAATAACAAACAGCTTTATATAATAACAATTCAACGTTTTTGGATAAAAACATAATGTATACATCATAGGTACATAATTTTCAGCACCAATGAAATAATTGCATTGATGATCATAGCTTAGTAACAGGGAAACAAAGGGTAAACGGTATTCAATTTAATGACTCTAAAAATTCTGCCTATGCAAACAAAAATTAGTTCTTAAATTGGGTATTATGTTATCTCAATTCGGAGCGAGTTTTACTTAAGAATGAACCGAAAAATCTATTACGTAAAACTGACATATTCATACATAGTTTAAAAATATATTTGTATATTACATAGTTATAATTATACTGTTTTCGCCTATACATAATTATGCTGTGAATAGATTGTATACTATGAGCCGCAGTGTACCAATACTTTCAATATCAAATACCCTACCACATGTTATGTGTATGAAACGTACCTGTTATTATCAAAACGTCCACCTGAAGTTCCACCACCACCACCACCGAAATTGTTTCCACCATAATTATTTTCACCAAAATTGGGTCCAGCAAAATTCCCTCCAATAAAATTGCTAGACCTGTTGTGCTGAGCGTTTACTGGACTACCAAATAAGCTTGATACACCCTGACTGTTATTGTTATTAATAAACGGATTTTTTCCATCAGGGACTTCAAAATCTCTTTCTAAATTTAGGTTTATAGCACTGTTGTCATCGCTTCCACTACCGCCAACACTTCGACGGAACGGATTATAAGGATTTCTTTGCTGCATATCATTGGTCTCATCTGATTCATTGCCACCTACATGTCCTCGACTTTGTGACAATTGACCATTTCCATCATTGTTTCTGTCATTTTTTTTATTAAACGGATTACCACCCAAAGGATTGCGATTCTGATTGGAGTTAGAAGTAAATTTGTTATTGGAACCTTGATTTTGATTATGATTTTGACTTTGCCATAACTGTTCTGGTCGCTGTGACTGAGAGTTGTTCCATGGCTGATTATTGGAATTGCGATCTTGTTGCATTTGAAGTAGTGGCTGAAGTTGTTGAAGTTGTTGTATAAGTTGGCTTTGTTGCGGGTTACATCCGCCAGCTTGTTGAGCTTGAGCTAAGGCTACCGTAAGCAGTTGCATTACATTTGGATCCTGTAAAGCTTTTGCAAGATCGGCTGTCTGAGGTGGCAAATTGGGTTGATGCTGTTGCTGGTTGAAAAAAGGTTGATGAAGTAATTTTTCAGTGGATCCTTCTGGTCGCTGACCAGGAGATGTCAATAAGTCACGGTCCTTAGAAATGCTTCTTGAAGGAGATGGAATTGCTTCTACAGTACTTAATTGTATTTCAGCTTTGGATGACCTACTTGCTGTAGGTGAAAGATCCCTAACTGGAGACGCATTTTGAGTTGTGGGCTCTGGCGAAAGCACCGGCTTCTCTACTACTATGTCAAAAAGAGATGGTATTTTCTTCTGTGAAGAATGAGAGCTCGTTATAGATGTTTGAAGTCGAGAACCAAAATCAGCTAATTGAGGCTTTATTGGTAAATGTTGCGAAGTAGATGGCAAAAAGGCGGCAATACTGCTTGTTGTTGCAGGTACTTTAGCCGGTCTAGATGGTCCGTCATTGTCTAAGTCAATTACCTCCGAAACATTTTCTTCTTGAGCAGGGTTCGTATTGTTTTCATTTTCTTTCGGTTCAACTAGATCTAAACCAGGAATACCCCCATCTGCTGATTTAAAGAGATCCGTAATTTCATTTTTCTTTAAAATATTTGTTTCCGAAGCTTCTTTTTTTATAGGTTCAGAAACAGCTTGAGACTCTGCTGAAATTTGCATTTTACTTTTAGACGTACCTTGATCAGTGTCCTCATTCTCACTTTCTTCCATATCGGAAGTTTCCTCATGCTTTGTTTCGGCTATGATTGCATCTCCTGTAACAGTTTGAACCTGTTGCTCAGATCTCTGCAGATCAGTTTTTTGAAGGGCACATTCGACCTCTAGTTGTTGCTGCGGAATTGGCTGCTCTTGTGGCATGGATTGTTTTAGCTCCATCATTTTTCTACGCCGCATTTGTTCACGACGTTCCAATAAACGAATTCTGGTTTTCTCAAATTCTTGTTCATACTGCATATACATGGTACGATCAGGGTGATTTGCATTTTCTTTTTTCCAATTTTCAAATTGTTCTTCCCAAAGGCGAAACTGTTCATCGAAAGCTTTTTCATCTACTGATGTAGTTTTTTTGTTATTTTGTGGACTGATAATCGTTGCGTTTTGATTTTGAAGTTGTTGTTGTTGCCTTTGATTGTCAGGGGAGAATAAATGGACCTTAGTATCATTACCCTGATTATTACCTCCCAGATTATTGTTATTCCAGCCAGACGACCCCTGTTGGCTAATATTTCCACCCATATGGCTATTGTAATTATCATAGTTGTCAAAACGATTGGAATAGTTTCCACGATTATTTGTTTTACCTGTGCCTTCAGATTGCTGCCATGAAGGTTGTTGTCTGTTGTTTATGCCTTCAGAGTCATCAAATTGCGGTTGACGGTTACTTTCGAAGTTATTGCCTCCACGGCCATGGTTACGACCACGAAAATCGCTATTCGATCTGTTATTCTGTCTACTGTCACGACTTTGATCATCTCTTTGCTGATCTCGATTTTGTCGTCCCCTTTGGCCATTATTACTGTTGTTGCTTCTTAACTGTTGATTAAACTGATTTTGTTGCTGTCTATCGGATTGATTAAAATGATTTAGCTGGTGTCCAGCTTGGTTATTAAACTGGTTTTGTTGCTGTCTATCTCGTTGATTAAACTGAGTTTGTCTATCTTGGTGTGACCCTGTTTCGCTCCAACGACCACCTTGATTTTGCATAATCGGTGGTGGATGGGACCATCGACTTTCTTGCTCCTGCGTAAATAGAGAATCTGCTGTGTTACCAACCGGAACAGGTGGAACGCCTTGAAATTGCGGTAGAGTCGGACCTTTATTTTCCTGTTTTTCTTCTGGTTGTGGTGGAGGAGGTGGAGGTGGTGGCTGTTCATATATTTGTTGTGGGGCTTTTATACTCATTGAGTTTGCGTTATCTTCCGGTGGGGGAGGTGGAGGCGCATGGGCTGGTACTGGCGGAGCTTGGTACTGATTTGAGATCGCTGGTGGGGGATATCCAAATGAATTTACAGCAGATGCTGGAGTTGATGAAGAGTTGTATTGCGGAATGGTTGGTGGAGGTGCGCCATGAATCGCAGCCATTTCGCGTTTGTACTGAAAATAAAGTAAGTACAAAGGAATGTATATGATGAATTTAAAAGGTATATCAGTTGTAGTTCAATTTTATTTAAACCTGAATACTTTTCCCTAACTATCCCTGACTTTCCCTAACCATTTTTTTTTTTTGTTGGTTTTCCCACACAAACAAAATTTATAAATAAAACATTGAAAGCTCACAATCCTTAAATTAAAAAAATGTGAGCTCAAAATATTCTGATTCAACAAAAAAGAAGACTTGCAATTTTCGTAGAAAATGCAGTTACAAAACATGCAAGTTAATCAGTTTCCATTCATACCAACTTTTGCATAATGCTGCTATTTAAATTGTTTTAGTATGTACCTACCTAATTACAAAAAAAAATAAGACTTTCTTCAGAGAACTGTTAAGCCCTGAAAGAAATTATAAATCGTTTGCAAATTGCATTATTTACTAAGAACAATTTTGAATACAAGTGTTTGGCACAAGCAAGTCGAAAGTATTAATAATAATAATAATAGTTGGTCTGTTGGCCCTGGGTCCCTGGGCCTAGCTACTTGCAACCATTCGTTTCGTGTTTTTAATTTTTGGAACGAATGGAAGGGATCTACAATTTTAGGCCGGTTCCAAACGGGCCGATTGAGAAGCTCTTTCATGACAGTTATACTCTCGGATGTTTGTCAGACGTTCTCGAGAGGTGGCGCAGTGAAAAAAACCTTGAGTTGGAATTTGGGTTTTTGCGGGATTCGAACCTGGACCCCTCGCTTAGTAGTCCAACACACTAACCACTAAGCCACTGCGACCACAGTCGAAAGTATTCCCTTGCGAAATTTTCGTTCTGACTTTTCCTGACTTTTCATACCAGTGGCAACTATGCTTTATATAAATTTACGAGAATTGAACAATTGAGATGTTTAAGAATTATGTAAGAGAGTTTTAAGAAAAGGTAAAAAAGTCCTAAGCTCTATAGTATTATTATTATTGTTATTATGCCAACGCCAGTAGACTTGCTAATATATAGTAGGTATGTTATAATTTTATAAAATGTAGAAATACAATCTTATTTCTTTAAGGAATAGTATACAGATATTTGAAGAGATTAAATGTACATAGTATTATAATTCACTGCGCATGCAGTGTTTCTGTCGTTTACCTATATGACCGTTCGTAAAATATCTGTGTAGGTACCTACATATTTTTAGAAAAAGTACGTTCATATTTTATATTCACGTAAAATCTTAATGTTATACCTTCAAAACTAAAATCAAAATAGGAAAAGAATGTATTATGTCAACACATATTCTTAAGAAAAAATACCAACCAGGTAGGTAGGGCAATTTGGATTTTGTATCGTTCGATTGGACTCTGAAAATCGAATACCTATCTGAAAAACAATCTGAGAATCCAAAAAAAAATTAATTATGGACGAAACATTCTGGTGGTCAAATCAAATCAGAAGACGACAAACTAAGACTGTTCAAGGAGCATTCAAAGCCTGTAGCGGGTACTAACAACTAATTAATTTAATTAAATTATCGAAACAATTTAACAGGGTTGTATAGCAGGCCGCATTTAGTATCTTTTTTTGCAGTTTCAAGCATGGCAATAATTTCTTTCCAAATTAATTGAAAAAAATGCCTACATCAAATAACTCCTGCGGTGGGAATGGTATACACAAAATATAAGGACACAATCAAAAGATAAGATAGGTTACCTGAATGTGTATAGGTTTTTAGGCATAATTGTTTGATTAGCTTCAAACATATATTATTATACTCTTTTCAAACATGCAAAATTGTAATAATTTATCATTAGTAGGTAGGTATTACAATACCTTGAACAAAATAATTCAATTCCACTAACCTGCTCACCATACTGAGCATGCCATTGTGCATACTGTTGCTCATAGGCTTGCCACTGCTGCCAATGCTGCTGCACTGCGTATTGTTGCTCTGGAGTCATTGCAGCGTATTGTGCCGGGGTATATGATGGGGCACCAGAAGACGATGAATAAGCTGTTGGTTGTAATGGTGACGTACCGGCTGTAGCTTGTGCCGAATTAGCTGTTGGTGGAGCTCCAGTATTAGGCTGAACAGGACCGATTAACGCCTGCTGTGAATTGGTGGAAGACGGCGGCATGGGTGGCGGCCCCCCTGACCATTGATTCCACATAATATGTATAGGTACCAAAAATCCACTTCTTTATTATTGTGAAAAATATGTTATTACACTAGGAAATAACGCAAAGTTAATTGAAACAAATTATGTCGAAAACGTTTTTCAACAATGTTTATAAACTTTCTTTTCTGTTTTAATTCTGCTTAATTTTCTTAAATTTTCAATTTCGGTTTTCTTTTCGTTCACAAAAACGAAACGTATTCAGTGAAAAAGCAAAGGCAACCATTTTGCAAAGTCAAATATAGTCGTATAACAGTTTTGTAAATGTGGCAAGCTGAAGGCAGTACCCCATTGTTTCGCTATCTAACATAAAGTCGTGTTTTTTTTAGCTTCGATCTCAGCAAATCAAGGTAAAGTAATTTTCACCTCATTTTCACTACGAAATAGGTACTTAAATTTTAGATAGCCAATGAAAAATGCTTATATTGCGGCCCATGATCTATAAGTACAGTTTACCGTTTATACTTATCAAACAAAATCAATTTGCTTTTATTTTTTTTTATAGGTAAATGATGTAAGGCTTGTTTTATATGAAATTACTTTTTATAAATGTAAATAGTTAAATTAAACTAAGTAAAGCAATACAAGAACACAGAGATCAAAGATAATGGAATACAGAGATATATATCTTTCCAGTGGAAGGGCGGCTGCCTACAAGCTGTTTTCCAGAAAAATTCATGAAGTCACACACACCTGCTTATTTCTATTATAGTATATGTGAGTTCATGAATTGGACTTTAATGCAAAAATTCGGTATTCTCTAATGTGTATTTCACTATCTTTTTCAGTTTAATCAACACCTCCACAAAAACTAAACAAATTTAAAACGTAACACAAAACAATTAAACACCGCGATGCTCATAAAAGCAAGATGATTCGCGGTCGTCCATTAGCAACATGCTTTTTTGTTAGCCACACGTATTCACAGATGGGGGTTGAAATTACAAAAACAACAATGTAAACAAATGGGTTTTGGGGGGATAGACGTACGAAAGATAACCATCTCTTTTATTCATTAATCTCTGCACATAACCTGCACATAACGCACATAACAATTAAGGAATGATTAGTTTGGCACCACTTATTTCAAATTATTTGACACATGGTGACAACTGAATTTGAAAGTATAATGGACATGGACATGCTGTTTTATATCTCAAAGGGCACAAGCCGACTGAAAGAAATCCAGCAAATATAATGGCAATGTTTGAGCAACATTTTCGGATAGTTGTAGAAAAAGTCTTTAATTATTGGCCAGATTTGAAACTAGCCGTTGAACATGGTATGGGTGGGCGGAATGGTCAACAGGTAATTCGTTTTTAAGATTATATTGCACATTGTGCATTCCAATCAATTGCTCGATTTTAGACTGCAATTAAAATTATGAACTATACGTATGAGTACTGCATTGGAAATGAGAAAATAACTCAAGGCGAACTACAGGACGTTCTTGAGGATTTAATGGACCAAGAATTTAATACTCTATGCGATGACAATTCTATTCCAGGTAGGTAATATAATATGTACATGATATTATTCACCTAACTATAATTATATTTTCTTTTATAGAAATTTGTCGAAATTTGCTTCGTTATTTGCAAATGTGCAAAGAAGGCAAGTATTTGGATATAGAAACTGATTTCCAGCGTCTTCCGCCAGGGAAAGAATGGTTAAAAAAGGATGGTACGGTTTTTCCAAGCTGCCTTGATGATAGTTCCTCTGATGAGAGCGATGATTGTTCTGACACTGAAATGGATGTCGATAGTGAACCTAGCTCAAGTACAAGAACTACGAATACAAACAAAGTATTTGTAGAACCAGAGCCTGGTTGGACCACTGTTCGACCAAAAAGGAAAAATTAGGACTTTGTACATACACTCCTGTATAAATATATATCAAATATATCACATTTGCGTATTTGCATAATTTAAAGAAAACACAAGTTTTAATTTTGTATGGCTACCTATAATTTCTGTCATTCGTGCTTAGAATTAAAAAATTGATCTGCACTAAGCTTGTCCAAGAAATATTGGAGAAGTATGGTAAATAACAGAAGTATCTTTTACTACAGCATTAGTGTCTGATTCAGGTCGACGCTTAGATCCTGACAATATTTCGAATTTTATAATCCAAAATTAGCATAGTACCTTCCTAAATCAAAGTACATAATTTTGTATATTATGTAATATTAATATAGATTTTTGAGTATTATTTGATTGTAGATTATACAAAAGGCGGTTGCCTATAGCAACTTGACCAAACATACACAATTGTAGTGAAATATTGTAGGCAGCCTTTAAAGTTCGCTCGAAATGTCTTTTGATTTTAAATACAATTACCCTCAAATTGCACGAGACTCGGGGTTTAAATTACGACAATTCAGAGATGGACCTCTCGACTGGCGACTAGTTGGTATAGTATTTATGTCTTACATTATACCTAATGTCATTATGTTAATTAATTTTGCAGCGTCATTAGAAGTAGAACGTATATTACGCGAACAGCAATTTGAACATATAGATGGAATTCTTTTATATCTCTCGGAAGCTCCATTGGGGTCCATGTTAGAAAGCAATATTTTAGATAGTGGTATTGCAAAATATTTCATACTCTCACAGTTGGCTGTGCAATATTTAATTTTTTGTCGAAAATTTCTTGATGAAACTGTTCGAACTCTTCGCGAGTCTCTTGCCCATGCAGAGGCGGAAAATCTTAAATTGAAAAGAATTAATCAAGAACATAGTAATGAAATTCTACATCTTCACAAACAGATAAGCCAAATAGAAGTTATTAATGAAGTTGTTTTTCCATGTCATATATGCACAAAGAACTTTAATAGCAACAATGCTCTTAGTATGCATTTAAATAAAAAACATTCGAAAATTCAATCGGGGGAAATTCAGTGTAAAGATGACCAAACTTTAATAAACACAATCAAATTGGAGCTGGAAATAAAACAGTTAAAGGAGCGTCTTAATATTGCGGAAAAAGATATTCGTGAAAGAGTGGAAAGAAAGAAGTGGTCACCGACAGAAGGAGCAAGTACATGCGTTACACAAATCAATGCTGCAACCATTGACAAAGGCACCCAAAGTAATTTAACCGAATCAAAAGAAAATAACTACACAGGATATGCAAAAGATGTTGATATCTTCTGCCAAATGCAGGATAAAATATCGCATTTAGAAATATTGCAAGAAACACACAACAATGGGCCCCAACAATCAATACATGACATTACTCAAAAATTGAGTGAAATTACAAAATATCTACAATCAAGAGCTGAACAAGATAAGGAAAATTTGAACAAGTTCGTCAAAGATGCTATTTCTTCAAGCGTTTATTTTAAACAGCATTTAGAATCACCATCTGCAGATGAATTACAGAAGATTTTATTGAATACAGTTAAAAATGTTTTGCATTTAAATTCAACCAAGTTAAATGAAATTTTAACAAAAATTGAAGTTATCTGTGAAGAAAAATTACCTTCTTTGAAGGTTGAAATACAAAAAGAGAGGTTAATATCCCAACAATCAATTCAAACTGCACTTTCTTTGCCAGTTTTAGCAGTGGATTCTGCTTCAAACAAAAATAGCGAACAAGTTCGTGAGAATCCTCACGAGTACGCAATTCGAGCCCAGGAACGACTATTGACCCAACAGCAAATTGAAACGACACTGCCTTTGCCAGCCTCACTCAGTCAATCGTGTTTAAATAATGGTGACCACACTCGTAATGGCAAGGAATGGATAACACCTTATAGCAAAGCAACATACAGTATTGAACGAATTTCTCGTAAGTGACAAAACTAACATTTTTGTCTTAATATTCATATGTACCTACCTATATCCATTAATTTAATTACCAATTGGTTTTCCAGAGGAGATTGAATCCGATAACAATGAAACTGATGTATCACAAGAAATTCTAGATCCTGAGGAAAATGAAAGTGGAAACGTATCTTTTGAAACTATGCAGGCAACTCGGTAAATAAAAAAAAAAATACAACAACAGAGCCATTACTTTTTTGGCTTTAGCGTTTGTGCTTTCATGTTTTTTTGTCATTTTGAAAGCCAAATATAGATAGCATATTTATCATTTTTATTTCAGAAAAGATACAACAATATTAAATGGACTGACAAGTTCTGTTGACAAAAAGATGGCATCTTATGGGATAAATTCCGCTGTAAAAGCAATATCTGCTTCAGAAGCTTCTGAAATTATTGCTCATTTAGCTGAAAAAAGAATGTTACTGAAAAAGGTTGATATTATACAATACCAAATATTAAATGTGTAAATAGGATGTTTTTTTATTTTTAGATATACCCTCGATTTTATGCTACCCGGAACAAACTAAAACAAATTGTAGATGGATTTACTAACAAGGAAATCAATGTCCAACTACATAGAATAGTATCAAATAACAACATTGAAAGATCCAACAATTGCTTTCGGTTGAATTGCATTAAAGGTGAATATGACATTAATGATTCATTTGAGATGCACCTTGAAGAGGTGTTAAACTCCCCTATTAAAAAGCCTAAAGCGTATGTTAAAAATCATAACAACGAAGTACGGAAACCAATTCCGTTGCCAAGAAAACGTGTAATGTTTCACAACGCAGAAAAAGCTAGTGAGGTTTTACTCCCAGCACCCCAAAATAAAGCATAGATTCACTATAATAATTATAAGTTGTGCATTAAAAATTATTTCTTGTTAAAAAAATCATATACAAATTACAAATAAAAAATATGAACAATTTGACACAATCATATAAGTCGCGCTTGATCTTTTTGTATCAGATCAGACACTAATTGGTAGGGAATGATGTGTTTGGAACCAGCAGATATATCCGCTTCTTCATCGTTAATACCGACAATAATCGGAGGAACTGAAACTTTGGCTTTGATGAAAACATGGCTCATAAGATTTGGTCGAACAACCTGATCTGCGTTTGAACGCAGCAGAGTCGGCATGTATTGCAAAAAGACATTGAAGTATCTATCCATGTTCTCCAGGTATTCTTCAGCATAAATCGCTTCACCTTCTGATAATCTTTTGTCAATAGGCTCGCGTTCAAGTTCTTCCATAACAATGTGCTTCGCATAAGTTTCAATTTTCTGCAGTCTACACCGAAGATAGCTTGCAATAACATACCGAGTACGTTCAAGATCCATTTGGTGAGCAATAAAACGCAAATCATTTTTATCTAGTTCTTTCATATTCTTCTCCGCAAGGGAAAGGTGACTGATCATTAACTCAAGCATTTCAGTTTGATGAGGCAGTATATCGGGAGCAAACATTTCATTTGTCCAAGCAATTTCTATATTTTCAAGAACCTAAACACAAAATAAATTTAAATACTTAACTTGCTTGGTTATAATAAATCTACCTTTTCCTCTGTTATAAGTTCTTCCTCGATATCATCATATGCGTTATAATCATGGTCCTGTTGCGAAATATCCATGGTAAAATAACATTAAGCAGAGAATTTATCAGCTTCTACAAATCACTGTTTAATCATTCCAATTAACCTACGAGTACGAGAAAAACAAAGTAAACAAATCATGAATCCGTCAAATTCGGCGCCAAAACAACTAACTGGATGGCCGCGTTCCATACCATATGACGTAAACAGCTTTTCAAAGTATGGGTATTGGGATTAGGTACCTGTTATAATATCAGCATTTTTGTAAATATGAAAAAAAAAATCGAGATCTGCAATAAA
Organism: Cheilosia vernalis; assembly: GCA_949126925.1. Lineage (NCBI taxonomy): Eukaryota > Metazoa > Arthropoda > Insecta > Diptera > Syrphidae > Cheilosia > Cheilosia vernalis. The sequence goes on along the minus strand of OX421358.1, from coordinate 224,853 downwards.
GCTAAAAAAAAAACCGATTGATATTTTTGCTCAATTGAAAATGAAAAGTTATTTAATAAAAAAAAAAAAATATATATAGATTGTCGTTTTCGATTTGGCTTTTCAGTGCCTTGATTTTGTGCGGTTTTTGCCGCAATGGCGGTGACGGAAAGGGTGCACGTATAGGCGGATTCTATAAATGTGTGAGTTATATCGCGAACTGACAACTTCCCATATTTCCTGTTCTTATATTTCCGAGAAATTCCAGGCGATCTTTCCCAGACGCAACCTTTTTAGGTAGCGAGAAGGATGTCGGATGAGAACAGCGTGACCGTTGTGCGACAATTTGATACCTTTTTCGAGGACACTAATACAATTTGTTAGTCCTTTGTTCCTTTTTATTAGTTGGAAAATTCACATTTTAGGACTATTCACATGAGAGCCAATTGCGAACGAACAGCGAACAAGCGAATATTTTGGACACTTCAATCACTTCAATCATTGTTCAATGTTAACTTCGATAGCATTTTTTCATTCGTGTGGATTGTGAATAAAGTGGGACAGTTCGCTGCAAGAATTTTCAATTGCTGTAATAATTGTAAATTGAGCTAGTATAAAAATCAATTTTCAATTCATAAATACAATTAAATTCATTTGTTCGCAACTAGCGCTCATATGTGAATAGTACTTATTTTTTTTTTTTCGAAAACTGTGATTTCAAAATGAATATGTTTAAAATATAACGCGGTTAGCCATCATAGCGTAAAGCCGACTAATACTTGCTAAATATTGGGAGAAAATACTAAATTTACGTAGTAGCATCAGAAAAAGGCACATTTTTCTTTCATCGCCCCTTTTTTAGGGACTTTTTAAAACTAAATTGAACGCGATCTTAAAAGTAGATATAAAAATGAGTTGATAGGTATAATTTATGAACAATATTCAATTAATTTTTATATATTTATAAATAAAAATCAAAGCTAAAAGGTTTTCATTTCAAAATTTATTTGAAAACGTGCATCTACTGTTTCATAGAAGTAGTGTCTAGTGTCTAGCTCACAAACGGAACAATCTAAACGACATCTAATTGTAAAGTGATTTGGTTCAATTTATAAAAGAAAAGTTGTGTGGGAATGATCTACGAGTATTTACAGTCTATATTGTATTGTAAAACTAAAACTAAAACTAAAATTTATAACGTTTCTCTAACAATCCGGGAGATTGTTGCAAAATTCTGAAAAGTAGCAAAAAAAAAAAAGAGCGGTGTAAGAAAAAAGTTTCATTTGTAAAGATTCTCTGAAATTTAAGAATTTTCGCAAAAATTTTAACAATTATCGGCTCTGTAACACTATAATCGTGTGCTGATAAACAGCAGCGTTATATTTTACTAAAATTCATTTGAAAATCAGTGTTTCTAAAAATTGCAAAGTTCCTTTTCAAACTAAAAAAAGGGATACAGTAGCAACAAATTGTATCAGGATCCTCGAAAAAAGTGCCAAATTATTGCACAACGGCCACGTTGGTCACAGCGCGCAAATTCACAAATTCAAATCCGATTCGGGCCGTTCCCTAGCGACATCGCCTCAAAAACCGCACAAAATCAAGGCACTGAATTTTATTGGTAGATTGAGTTGGCCACAAAAAAAAATTTAAACTTTCTCCATTACGTAGTATAAGTTCTGTTCGGTCTGTCCGTCTGTCCGTCCTTCCATGAGCCTACAGCCTAAATGGCTTCCCGGATTACGTTCAAACCTCGGTTTGGGAGTTTATGGGCTTAAAGTTCGGGAGGTGTTTTTTTTGTTCAAGGTAACCTCAGTATTAATGGTACTTATTCCCATAAAAATGTTCGTACCAGTTTGATTTGATCGAAAACGACTTTAACGATTTCAACCAAAGTTGATATTTAAGCTTAAGTAGGTGAGGTTACCATGACTGCGTACCCAGTTTTTGGCTAAAAATTCGAACAACGGTACTTTTGAAATTTCGACATATCTCGAAAAGGCTCTATACGATTGTAACAAAAATTTATTTCTAAGGTAATGTGGTAATTTATAACATAATAGCAAACTCAGTATCATTGCACGGTTTTTGAAAAAAAGGAATTTTTAATATTTAGTTTTTTTCAGCTTAAGGCTGGTACGCAGTTCAAGTGAAATCCAATTTTTCATACAAATTTTTCACTGCGAAATGTCAAAATGAATTTTCCAAATGAAAATTTCACTAGGCGGTACGCAGTTCGAGTGGAAAATATCGCTTCCAAAACTGAGTCGTAGGTATGGCGATACTAAAATCTCTCCGCAGCTTAATTTTTTGACATTTCAGCGTGAAAAATGATTTGTAGGATGCGGTTTAGAAATTTATTGGAATTTCAGATGTTTCCAAGAGAATAATAAGTTTTTCGCACTTGCAAAGTCGTTTTTTCATTGATTATATTGCGAGAATGTTAGGTGTACAAATATTTGGTGGCATGGATGACCTTTTCCATATGCAGGGTGCCTCAAGAATATTTTTCTACCCAGTTTTGTTCAAGCAATACCAGCAGATGATCTTTGAAAATATGTGTAATTTCCATGCACTGTTAATTATTTAAATTTGACGACTGTCCTGTCTTTTTTACAAATCAGGCATTATTTGCCAAATTGAAAACTATTAAAATTGTCATGAACGAAATACGAACCATTTTTTTTTGTGTTTTTGGAGGTTCGCTGGAAGGGAAAATCATCGAAAGTCATTCGAGAACTAGTAGGTACGCGTGAGATGCTTCGACAATAGGGAAGGCCTTACAGCCGATCTAAAACACCTCCCGAGAGCAATGACTTTTGCCAACCGAATGTGAATGTGCCTAGCCATTCGACTAATCGAAAAATCCCTCGTTTGTAGAAATTCTGAACTTTTTTGTTAGAAAATATATTGACTTAGCTAATTTTTATAGATCAACATGTTTTATCCGCCTTAATCTCCTGATTACACTGCCTGTATTTAATAATTCGGTTGTTTCTAAGCTAACGTGGTTGAGAATGCGTTGTGCATTTAAGGAACTTGTTCGACTTCTTTCTATACTGATCCAATATCTAGATCAGCGTTGTGCATTGAATATGACTTTGTTCCTTTGTAATATTTTTGAAATATATTAATTTTTTAGAAATACGTTTGGAGCGGTCATACCCATGGTGCCCGTAGGTCCATACAGTATGGACCATACTGGTTGCAGAATTTGGTTTTATGGCAATAACTTATTGTTATTGTGGTCGATCGCGGATGAATGTCTACCAATAGGTCAATATATTTTACTGTAGGTATCACATGATTCACAAAAAGTGAAGTTTCCGATTTGTTTCTTCCAGCTGTTTTCTTGTCTAGTAAAATAAAAGTGCGAGAGTTGAATATTGGAGGATTCTTTATTTTATATGTAACCTAAGATCTTCTTGAACTGCCACAAAACAATTTTTTTTTGAGCTCAGTCACCCTGCATAAATTTCTCCAACTAAAATCTCCAACAAAATATTTCACTCTCTGTTTCACAGCACTTTTTGGAGAGGAGTGAAAATTTCACTTCACTCGATCAGCGTACCAGCATTTACCGGAAAACGGCGATAACGATTTTGACCAAAATGCAAACTTAGAGTTAAATGGCTATTTTAAAAACTATCCTGTCCTCAATTTTCGATTTGCTGCACACTCTTAAAGTCAGTCAGACTCGCATTAAACGAGAAAGTTTCGTGCGACCAAGTCGTGCACTTTATTTTCACTTGCACTGGAAATCCCTTTCAATTGATTTTCATACATTTATTATAGGTAATGGAGGTATTTCGAAATAATTTAAAATTGAAACTCGTTTTGTCTCTGCTTTTTACATTGAATATGGTGCGACAATGTTAGGTGTAGGTACCTACAAATATTTGGTGGCATTGATAACCTTTTCCATAAGCAGGGTCCCTTAAGAATATTTTCCAACTCAGCTTTGCTTAAAAAAAAGCCAGCAGAGGAATTCACGGATCTTTGAAAATATGTATAATTTCCATGCACTGTTAATAGCTTTAATTTCAAGACTCTCCTTTTTATATTACATTAGGTATTTGCCAAATTGAATTGTCATGAACAAAATACAAAACATTTTCTTTTTGTGTTTGGAATTTAACTGGAACTGAAAATCATCGAAAGGCATTCGAGAGCTAGTCGGTACGAGAGAGACGCTTCGACAGTAGGGAGGGTCTTTAAGCCGATCTAAAGCCCCTCCCGACCCGAGGGCACTGACTTTTGCCATATATGAATTATTAGAAAAATCCAGGGATAAATATCTTCCAATAAGTCAATACATTTTACTGTAATCACATGATTCACAAAAAGTGACTTCACTTTCCAATTTGTTTCCTCCAGCTGTTTTCTTGTTTACTGCCCAAAAAAAAAAAACAAAAAAAAAACTTTTGAGCTCAGTCACCCTGCATAAATTTCTCCAAGAAAAAAAGTGACTTCACTTTCCAATTTGTTTCCTCCAGCTGTTTTCTTGTTTACTGCCCAAAAAAAAAACAAAAAAAAAAACTTTTGAGCTCAGTCACCCTGCATAAATTTCTCCAAGAAAAATCTCCAACAAAATATCTAACTTTCTATTTCGCAACTTTTTTTGGAGAGGTGCCAGCCAAGAAGTAGTAGACAATACTTAAGTAGGTAAGTATTCTCGTATCGAGTAGGATAGTCCTCATATACTAAACTTTATAAAGCTTTTTTGTATAAGAGTCACTGGTAAACTTTTTGGGTGGGTATCGTTTTTTATGTATGTACATATGTATATTGAAAATCATCCCAAGCTTCATGTCCTTTCCTTACCTACTTCCATATTTATTTTCCGTCTTAGTTTCACTACATTGTAGAAAGATACATTTTCCTCAAAAAAAAAAGCGAAGTATTTAACATAAATAGTGTAACAGCATTCGGTACTAACTTATAGAATGCTGAAAATTCAATTTATATCCCTACTCGCGCTCCTGCCTATCTTCAACTGTTCGGGTAATTATAACTAAGTTGAATATAGTAAGAGTGTTAATATATACGAAAACTGTATAATCAATTTAGCTTAGGTGCATTCATGTTATTTTTCTATGTATAAAGGTGTGCGCGTTACGTTACGTTACAGTTATTGGTGTAAATATCTTTCACATTATTATTATATTATATTCGAAATAATACTCTTGCCATCAAATTATTAATCTATGTATACATTTTACCATCAATAACACCTATTTATTTCATTATGTGTTCTGTTTCGTATTTCCAGTTGTCAGCTTTGAAGCGAATCCATATTCTAAACGTCTATATGATGATCTGCTTAGTAACTATAACCGCTTGATAAGGCCAGTGGTAAATAATACAGAAACGCTTACAGTTGGGTTAGGTCTCAAGTTATCCCAACTGATTGAGGTTAACTTGAAGAACCAAGTTATGACAACAAATTTGTGGGTAAAACAGGTATGTTTTGAATAAGTAAATGTATTTACCATAAAACTATATCCACACATACCAACGCGGAATCTCAAAAGTGAACTAATTAAATTCCCTGATGGACTAGGCCCGGTTTGTTCAATTTTGGTTTCGACTAATCATCGGTTATCTTAGCTGGTACCTTACCATCGAAAAGGTCGGCGCAGTGGCTTAGTGGTTAGTGTGTTTGACCATGGATGTTGTGGATGTTGTGTGTTGGACCATGGAACAATCGCGGAACATTTGCATTCATTTTATCATCCGCATTGCATCGCAGAGTTGGGTGCGGTCAGTACTTAGATGGGTAACCGCTTGGGAACACCGCGTGTCGTTGGCATTTCACCAGGCTGAGATGATTGATTGTGCTGCATACGTTGGAATACTTGTTTTGATGGTCAGGTGGAGGGAAGAAATATCCTTGCACTTGGACAATCAGGCGGTGATCAGACGCATGAAGCAAAACATTACAACATCGGAAAACGAAAAAGCTTAACAAAACATGAAAAAACAGAAACTTTAAAATCTTTTTTTTTTTTTGTTGCCTTTATTACCTTCTTCTCACACAACGTTATTAGTTGCTTACGTGTGGTTCAAAACAAGAACAATCGTTTTGTTGTTGTTCTGTTTATTTTAACTTGCGACTTGCAGCGTTGCCAGATTGGGCGCTTTGTCGTATTTTGGGCTATCTTTTTACTTAAAAAACGATAGAAATTTCATTCATGAGCGCCCAACACAATTTTGGGCTACATATCGTTCTAAAAATTGTGTGTTAATTTTGTTTGTTTTATTCTTTCACACAACTAAAAAAAGAAATATTTTCGAACAAACCCGTACTTTTAAAACTTGGCAGCAGTCTTGCAGTCAAGTAATATCGAACAGGCCTTTTGATTTGACAACGACGCAGCTACAAAAAGTCAATTGGAGAAGATCGAAAAAACGCGCACTATCAACGATTTTTGGGCTTCTTTCTGGGCAACGATATTGGGCTCCATTTTTTTAAGGTTTGGGCGCTTAAAGCGAAGTAAATTCTGGCAACCCTGGCGACTTGGCTCGTTAATTAATGGTGTATTTGTCATCGTTGTTTCAGCAAGGATCGTTTCGTATCCATGCGGAAATGGTTTCGTGTTTGTAGTCCTTTGATGCACAGATAATAAACATACGGCTACGGAATCATTCGGTCACACAAATTTAACATGAAACTGTGTAAGAGCAGGCTTTATTACAAATAACAAAATTAGTAAAAACAATATTATGGTTTAGGTTTATCCATTACTAGGCATTATAATACATCATTAAAAAATGGACAAAGAAAAACTGAAAGGAGGAGCGGAGAAGTTACTCCAAAAAAGAAAGAAGGCACACACAACTCAATAAACATTAAATTAATGTTTGAAAAACTAGCCTCTTCTTCTATTATTAGTCAACCGCAACCATCTAAAGAATTATCGGAAAAATTGTTTCGTTTCCTGAATCTGTAAGTTCTCAAGTTGAAAAAAGAATACAAAACGAAGGTGAAAACCAAGTCTACTGCTTCTTCTGGTAATTTTCAAAGCATTGCAAAACCCAACGAAGAAAAATCAAGCTTTAAATCCGCAATTAATATTACCTACTGATAGTCACTATGATAGTTATTTGAAAAAGCCAAATTTGTACCACATTAAAATTTTTTTTTCATTTCATCCGAGACCAGGAACAAATTTGTGTATCAAAACTTGATTTGCGCAGCAAAACTCAAAAGTCCATAATATCATGTTTTTTTCGAAAACAAACAAAAAAACACTTAATTCTTTATTCAAAGTAAATATGTTTTTAAGGACTAGTACAAGTATAGTTGCTAAACTATATACCTATGTATTAAGTGCGTAGCAAATTGTAATCGCGTAGCGGTTTTGTAACATTATAGATATGCTTATTGAGCAAAGCAAGTTATTAAAAGTTAAACAAATCTAATTTCTGCACTTGGAATAAAAAGACTTCAAACTTTGATCTACTGTTATTTTGTGTGTGTTTTTTTTTTTGTTGTTGTATGATTCTGTATAAATGTATACCTACTTGACTGGGAGTCAAATATTATTTCCCGGGCCGCTAGGATGTTGCCCACCCGCCCCTGGTTGTACAGGTATGTACTTGACAGCAATATCAGCTGTTCCAATTCCATTCGTTTGGATGTCGACTAGATATATAATATATACATATATAAATAGATTATTTTTTGTGATTCGTAGAAAAATGTTTCCCCTGTTTCAGATACAAATAATGAAGTATTTTTCTTTAGATGATGAGGAAGGCAATAATTCCTCAAAAATGATATGCATGGCTATTTATGTCTTTCGTAATTTTGGTTTTCACGAAACTTTGCGCATTTATTTTGAAAGCAAACTTTTAAAGTGACGTGAAACATCTGTGCAAAATATGTTATGTTTCTCAATCAAAAAACGTCCGCTTTGGTCAACATGAGTTTATTAACTAACTGCTATACTACTGAAAGAGAGAATATCATGTTATACTTTGTACCTACTGTTAACAGTCGCCTTTATATTGTTTGATTTGCATATATATATATTATATATATATTATACAACATCTCCCTCCTTTTTTACAATAGTCTGAATTCCATTTACCTATGTAACTAATGTAACAATTCATTCAATAGATAAATGCATGTAGATACCTACATCTGGATTGACATTTATACAATTATACCTAACGCATGTAGCTTTTCGAAAGCAAAACCTACCTATCTATAAACATTTTTTTGTTCTATCCGTACGATTTTATCCAATCGAAATTGTTCATAGGTTTTATGGAAAATTGGTAATTTAATCCATGTAGATACATAGATACACATAATGTTATAGGTATGTAACCAAGTACATAATATAGGTAAGGTATGCATATGCATAATGCTTCCCAATGATAAGTGCACCTATATAAAACCTTGGTATTATTGGGTAGGTATAGTATCCCTACATCTGCATGTAAGTGCGCTATCAAAATATAGTTATATCTTATAGGTATAGGGTAGGCTATGGTATGGGTATACGATACCTATGGTTTTTGGGAAAATTTCAACAGAATCTAAATATATCTAAGTAAATAAGGTTAGTTACCAAACAAAGCAGTATAAGTTTTAATTAAAAATAAAAAAATAAGTACAAATTATATTGAAAGTTCTACATTTATTAAGTACTATCTTACCCGGCGAACTTTGTTCCGCCCAATTTCGTTAATGTAATGAAAATAATAATTTCGGGCATATGCACATAAATGCACATACCTACATGCTGCTTTAGGTAATTCGGTCAATTCAAATTCCTTATTCAAAACTTAGAGTTATGCAATAGAAATAACTGAAGTATAGCAATGTCGATGTGTTTCATTCGCAAACTTGCGGTGCATTGAGGTTTCACAACAAAATTATAACTGGGCCGACTCACAATTTCAATTTGTGTAGCGGTAAGCACGGAATATCAAAAGAATTCAAAAATTTTAAATTTTACATATTTTTTGTTGTAGGCTATTGGAAGTGACACTGTCCTGTAAATTTTTTTTCGAAATGCGATTCTCCATACTATAACTTCTATCCACAATCTAAGCCCCATAAGGTATTTTGTTTTCTCGACAAAAAGTAGCATAAATGTCGTTTTTTGGGCCAATGAGACTTTAAACCAAAAATCATAAAATTCGAACGATTGGTTCCCGAGTTATGAGTGCACATACGGACGTCAGTATCTTTTATTATGTAGCTGTACCCACCCGGCTTTGACCGTACATTTCGTTTTAAGTCTTGCTCAGATTTCTCAAAGTGCTTTATTTGGACAATTTTGATTTATGATTTTAATTATACAACTTTAGAAATAGAGTTTGATTCGATTTTTGAATGAAAGGTCAAGCGGTTCCCGCCATAAACATGCACAATATTTCATTGAAAACAGTTGTGTGGTTTCGGAGATCGACGACAGCGCTACCTACCGGGTTCATAACCCATGTGGAAATTGTTGGTTATAGTGTAAGCGATGTTCCTACATTTCTGACATGTTTCCGTAACAGTAGAGTGCTTACTATTTCCAGTGCAGAATGGAACGTTTACCAAAGTGGGGAATAAGTTTTAGCTTATAAAATTACTATTTCGGGAAACACATATAATGGTATTTTGAGTATGACTTGTTACGGAAATGTTCCCGAAGTTTAGTGAGCTGTCAAATTAGTTTTCATGTGTTTGTAAGTTGGTTCGCACGAAACGGAAAATGTGAGATAGAAATACTGGTATACCAATTTAAACGTAAGCACACAACCTTCCCTCTTTAATGGGGATGCTAAGCCACTTAACCGCACAAAGTATTATAAAAATGGTAATAGGAAGAAAACAGGGAAAGGATTAACTCTAAAAGAAATATTTGTATCATTAACAGCCAAGAAGAAAACTAACCACACTTATCAACTTGGTTGGTAAGCCTTCGCCCTTCACTCTCCACACCGGTACCGAAGGTGTTATGGTAGCTTTGAGCTGCTCTCCCCATAACCCTACTCACGAATGAGCAGAGTACCATGATTGTTACTCACTCATTTTTCGTATCAACCCCTACGTGAACACTCAAAACGCTCAACAACTCCTGTACCTGTTGCCTGTCATTGTCCTCGTCTTCTCAATCACCCCTGCATTTGTACTTACTCACACATATTAATGCAAGGATATTGAAAATACTTGCTGTTCAAGCAAAGTATAATTTATACATAGAATCCACTTAGTTTTTTTATATATCAACTCTGCTGATAAATACGTTTCCTAAATTATTTTATTATTTATTCCTATTGTTGTATTGAAAAGATCAATAAAAGAATAAGCGAAGAAAAAATTTGTAAAGACTTAAATATTTTAGAAAACATTTAAGCGCTCAAGGCTCAACTCAAGTAAGTATACACTATACTATACACATACAGTACACCAGTTATCGAAACACTTGCCAAACAAAAATGATGTAGCTGAAGTAGCTACCTACTTCATTTCAAAAAGTTACTTAATGTAACATAGTAAACATAAACAAGCTAAAAAAAAATTTCAAAATTGTTGACAACAACAATTTGTTTGGAAAATAATTGAAATAATTGACAACAACAATTGTGTTGGGGCGCACCACAAATATTAAATTGTACCCAATTTAAATCTAATCTAAAATAAAATTGAATTATAAAAGAACACTTGAAAACTTAACGAATTTTTAAATGTGCCGCCATGTTTGGGCGAGCCATCTTTTATTTCATTAACGTTTGTATGTAACGGAGAAAAAACATAGAATAGAGCCAATGTCATTTGTATTCAAATCAAAGTGCATTTAAAAAGAAAAGGGCTGTTTCTAGGGTTTTCCCGGAAATTATTGGAATTTTTCTCGCCGTAAACACCATCCTTGAACTTCAACGAACATTTAAAGATTTAAAAAAAAAGAGTTGGTAACATTGGTCCAGGCATTGTATGCGCTTACCAACACATTTTGCGATGCATTTTTGTATTATAGATTTAATGAGTAAAAGAATAACAAGCACGGATATACCTACTTTTGTTGTTGATTTACATAATCGGCCCTAGCTAGGTAGGTATCCGTCGGAACGGAAAACTCGCCGCAGCGCATATACTCTGTCGGAACAGCAAATCGCATTCGAGGTAGGTATCCGTTACATCCTCGTTTGTTTGGTGCTTGGTTTTTCGCTAGATTTTGGAAAGACAAATTTAGGCAATAAATACAAACAAATGCGTTGCTAAATTGTTTATTATTAATTTATTTAACACTTAACTGCAAATCGTGAATAAATTCCCGCGGCTCATTGTACTCGGAGGATATCGTAAATAAATTCCGCAACCAATTTCTCTCGGAGGATATCGGAGCCTAGCTGGCAAAAATTTAACAAGAAAATGCACTTCAACGTAATTCGCCGATTGCGTTGCAAAATGTCGGAACAATTCTCCAAACAGTTGTTCCGAAGAATACCTACCTAGCTGCAAAAATCCTCCGAATCGTATAAAATCGGAGAATACCTCGCTAGGGCGGAATATTGATTTTTTTTTGTCATATTTGAAACAGTGCTTTTTCCTATAACACTCAAACACTCCACCAATTTGCCATCTTCGATTTTTGTGCTTAACGAATAGCAGCAACGATCAGAAGAACATACGATCTACTTACACTACACCATGCAGCCACCATTTTTTAACCACGGGCCTCCCAGCCGTAAGCCCTGTAGCTAGTGCTGTTAGTGTTACCTTTATGATTAACCTGTATATTTTAATTATTGGTTAATAAATGATAATAATAATAATAATAATAACCACGGGCCTATCGTTTTTTCTTAATGCTTCCAAAATGTTCCGTCTTATTCTCTCTCCTTTCAAAGGATTACAAAAAAATGTCCGTCAATAAAGTTTTCTGTTAGAGAACAATGTCCGATTTACCTACGCACACCCCCAAATATCTACCCCCAGACGGTGCTTCAGCAGCTAATTCTATTGTATACAGGGGCGGATGGGCCATATAACGCACCGGGAAATTTCCAGGTGGGCCGGCCGTTCAGAGGTCCGCAGGGCCGGTGGCTGAAAGTACATCTGCGTGATCTACCAACCTATCTTCATAAACATTTGTATTTGCCCATACAAGTAATCAGCAAAAAATGGAGTTTTTATATTTTTCCTTCCTAGGTATCTACTGCCCATAAAAAATCTCAAACTTTTATCACAGACAATAAATATGCCTTCAAATGTTTTATCCAAATGCGAAACAGTGGGAAATGAAAACGAAAAAGCACAACAAAAAATGAAAAAAACAGAAACCCTAAAATCGTTTTTTGTTGCCTTTATTACCTACTTTTCAGACAACGTTATGAGTTGCTTACGTGTAGTACAAAACAAGGACAAACTGTGTAAGAGCAGGATTTATAAAGTGCTTTGTGGTTTGCGTAAGGTAATTAAAATAACAAAATTAGTAAAAAGAATATTATGGTTTAAGTTTATCCATTACTAGGTACATAATAAATCATTCAAAAATGGACAAAGAAAAACTGAAAGGAAGAGCGGAGAAGTTACGCCAAAAGAGAAAGAAGGCAATGGAAGCTGAGGCACACAACTCAAAAAACATTAAATTAATGATGGAAAAACTATAGCCTCTTCTTCTATTATTAGTCAACCGCAATCATCTCAAGAATTATCGGAAAAATCGTTTCGTTTCCTGAATTTGTAAGTTCTCAAGTTGAAACAAGAATACAAAACGAAGGTGAAAACCAAGCGTCCACGTCTACTGCTTGCTCTTGTAACGAACCCAACGAAGAAAAATCAAGCTTTCAATCCGCAATTAATATTACTGATAGTCACTATGATAGTTATTTGAAAAAGCCAAATTTGTACGACATTAACATTTTTTTTTTTCATTTCATCCGAGACAACCAGGAAAAAATTTGTGTAGCAAAACTCAAAAGTCCAATATCATGTTTTTTTCGAAAACAAACAAAAAAAAAACACTTAATTCTTTATTCAAAGTAAATATGTTTTTAAGGACTAGTACATGTATAGTTGGTTAACTATTTATGTATTTAACAAAACTATAAACAAAAAAATTCCATTAAAATTCAAACACTAACACATCCGAAGAAATGGGTACTTGTTGGGTATGGTAGAAAAGAATATAAGTTGGTTTGAGAAAGTCAGTAAAGATTGAATTATTTTTCGTTTCAACAAAAATTCCAAGATTTATGTTGACATTTCGTGCTTTAGAAAAAAGTAGCAAAATATACGTTTTTAGGGAGAGTTCATAGCAGCGTTTCAAATTGGAAGTCGCGTAACAGTTTTGCTACGATCATAGCATTGTAGTAACATTATAGATATGCTTATTCATCAAAGCAAGTTATTAAATAGAGTGTTAAGTTAAAGTTAAACAAACCTAATTTCTTCACTTGGAATAAAAATACTTCAAACTTTGATTTACTGTTATTTTATGTTTTTTTTGTTGTTGTATGATTCTGTATATACCTAAATGTACTTGACTGGGAGTTCGGAATTTTTTACTAAAATAATGTTTTTTTTTTATAGTAGACAAATGTAATCTGATTCAAAAATCTGTAATTTCAAACGCAAATGCGTAACACACGGTAAATGTATATTTTAGCCATATCCAGAAATTAAAAAAGGGCCGACAAATATTATTTCCCGGGCCGCTAGGATGTTGCCCATCCGCCCCTGAGATGTCCTTAAGCTGTTTGCCTGGTACTAAGGGTCGACAATACACATCCACATACATTTTCATTCTTCCTGCTAAACAAAAACCATGTTGGCACGTGTTTAAATTCTTGGAGCCCATAAATAATTTGAATATATGGATCTCGCTTAAAAGGTTTAACGTGGCATTGGCATACCTGTTAAGAATTAAAAAATTTAAAAGTTCAGTTGCCGCCAGGGCGCCAGCCCAGCTACTTTTCGTTTACACTAATATGCTTTTCACACCAAGCCCAAAACCGGGTTTTCCTCGAAAACTCGTCGATGCATTCACACCGACCACCAACTCGTTTTCGTTTGACATTTCAATCAGCTGTGAGACACTAGTCGTTAAACTTCGGTGCAAACTTTTGTGGTTACAAATTTCGATCGCATTAATTAACACACAAAATTAATTTAGTGCATTTAAAAACAATATTAGCCCATCAATTAATTGTGGAAATGATTTTAAGATGTGAATTGTGACATTTGTTCGGTCAGCCATTTTTCTGAACATTGCAAAAGGTGTGTTTGTTCCTAAAACCCAACGTGTTCGCGCTAGTGACGAAAAAAGAAAGAAAAGACTACAATCAATTTTAAATAACAAAATAAACGATTTATTTCAATGAATAGTAAAAGAGAGAGAGATCCGTTGTCGGTGACGGTTGCGTGTAGACTAAATCGAAAGAAAATGTTATACATATATATTGGCTGCAACATTCCGCCCACATTGAAACGAATTGCAAAATTTGTTTAAAATTACGAAAAGTTTTTTCAATGGCTAACGACTGTCTTCTTGAACAGAAAGTAGTGGCGATATCTTGACGATAGGTCGAGTTAAAATTCCATCAGCTGTTTTCAGCGTAACGACACGAACCTTAGTATCTGGACCGGGGTGAACACCTATAACTCTACCCAGTTTCCACTTTGTTGGTGGTAGCCGTTCATCACGAAGCACAACTAAATCTCCCATCTTGACGTTAGGGCTGGGACGAGTCCATTTCGAGCGCTGCTGCAGTTGCACAATGTACTCCGAGCTCCACCTTCTCCAAAAATGTTGTCTTAAAGTTGATACCAAATGCCATCTCTTTACCAAACTGCCTTTAAAGTCTTCGATGTTAGGTTCTGGTACTGCTTTTAAAGGCTCCCCGATCAAAAAATGCGCTGGGGTCAGAGCGAGGAGGTCGTTGACATCAGAAGAGATCGAACAGAGAGGCCTCGAATTGACACATGCCTCGATTTCTGTCAACAGCGTCGAGAATTCCTCGAAGGTCAGCAAATGGTCTGCTAATGTGCGACGTAGATGGTATTTTACTCTCTTAACAGCAGCCTCCCAATAGCCACCCATGTGAGGAGCGGCTGCCGGATTGAAATGCCAAACAGTTCCATCTTCTGCAAGGTACTTGGCCAATTTTTCGTCCTTTATGGCTTGCGATAGTAAGAATTTCAGTTCCTTTTCGGCCCCAACAAAGTTGGTGCCATTGTCGCTGTACAACTCCCGACATTGTCCGCGCCGGGAGGTAAACCGTTTGAAGGCTGCTATGAACGTTGTGGATGACAAATCACTAGCAAGTTCTAAATGCATAGCGCCAGTTGCCATGCAAATAAAAACGGATATGTATCCCTTCACAGATTTGGTGCCACGTCCTTTATTGAAACGAAGTGAAACTGGACCCGCAAAATCCACACCGCTGCGCAAAAAAGGACGGCATGCTACTACACGTGGTTTAGGCAAATCCCCCATCAATTGTTGCTGGAGTGCGTGAGAGTGCCTTCGGCATTTTACACA
The DNA here is from genome assembly GCA_949126925.1 of Cheilosia vernalis. Lineage (NCBI taxonomy): Eukaryota > Metazoa > Arthropoda > Insecta > Diptera > Syrphidae > Cheilosia > Cheilosia vernalis. The sequence goes on along the minus strand of OX421358.1, from coordinate 209,377 downwards.
GAGTCTGAAGATTTTGCGTAATATTTTGCGGGCACTGATGACCCAAAATCGATTTTGAAGCATCGCCTGCATAGCCTGCGGGCCAGCATGAAGTGTTATGCGGTGTATGTCCTCACAAATGAGCGTAGTGAGCCTTGAAGATCCTGGCAGTAGGAATGGATGTTTTTTATCAGGTAGCAACGATGCATTGCATAATCGACCGCCCACCCTAATCAGTCCTCTTTCGTCTAAAAACGGATGTAATCTTATTATTTTGCTTTGGCGACTTACCAGTTTGTTGGAAGATAGGCGTGGAATGTCGTCAGCAAAGAAGAAGGATTGAGTGAGCTTGATCCATAGTAATAGAGCTTCGTCCAATTCAGACAGCTGCAAGTGTCTACCACTTCGATATTTGGTCGACTCTAACACGGCGTTTTTACGTATTTTGACAGCTGTTCGGATATTATGCACGAATCGCAAAATATAAGCAGTGACACGCTTCAGCATCCTCAGACTCGAGTATCGATCGATGAGATCCCAAATTGTAGGCAACGCATGTGACGTACTTGCTGTATTGATGGCTTCGGAGCGCTGATCGAGATTGGTGGTAAAAATCTGTTGTGAAGGCCATGACGACTGATGACATTTCAGCCAAAGTGGGCCATTCCACCAAAGTTCGTGATTGGCTAAGTTTTGCGGTGGTACACCTCGTGTGGCGCAGTCGGCTGGATTGTGCGCAGATTGCACGTGAAACCAATTTTCAGAGGGTATGATCTCCTGTATCTGCGACACACGGTTTGCGACGAAAGTACACCATCGTCCAGGGAGTTGTTGAATCCAAGCAAGGACCACAGTCGAATCGGTCCAACAAATGATATGTCGTATGTAGGGTTCCAAAATCGGTCTGATGTGTTTGATTAATTGGACTAACAAGAGAGCGGCGCATAATTCCAAACGTGGAATAGACAAAGTAGTTTGTTTAAGTGGAGCGACTCTTGTTTTCGCCGTGAGTAGGTGAACGGTAACACTACCGTCGGGAGAAATCGTGCGGACGTATACAGCAGCGGCGTAAGCGGTTTGCGAGGCATCTGCAAAGCCATGTAGGTCTACAATGGCGTTAGGAATTCCAGTACCGACCCACCTCGGCACCTTTATTGCTGCGAGGCTCGTGATATGGTCCCTATAATCGAACCACTGACGTTTAACATCGTCGGGCACAACTTCATCCCAGTCTACTTTAGGTTTCCACAGCCGTTGAAATATCATTTTTGGAATGATCGTGCATGGGGACAGCAAACCCAGCGGGTCGAAAAGTCTAGATGCATCTGAAAGAAGTAATCTTTTAGTAAATTTTGAGGCATCTACTTTATAAACCTGGACGGCGAATGACAAATTGTCAGATGACGGTTCCCATTGTAATCCCAGCGTACGAACGCTATCTGCTTCCGAGAAATCCAATGGTTGTAAGATTTCACGTTGGTGTTCTGGTATGGCGTTGATCACAAGAGGAGAGTTCGTTGACCATTTACGAAGAGAGAAACCACCTCGGCTCAAAACTGTTGATACTTCAGTTTGAAGTTTTAGCAACTCTTCTTCTTCAAAGCAGCCAGTCAGCAGGTCGTCCATGTAGAAGTGGTGTAGTATGACTTCTGTTGCCATAGGGTAGTTTTGACCCTCATCTAGAGCGCATTGTTGAATGGCTTTTACTGCTAGATGAGAAGACGATGCCACGCCGTATGTGACAGTTAGTGTCCTGTAATCTTCGATGTCATCTTCAGGTGAGTCACGCCAGACAATGCGTTGGTAGTCCACATGCTCGTTGTCTACTCGTACCTGGCGATACATTTTCGTCACGTCAGCACTCATCGCAAAACGATATGTTCGTACTCGAACCAACGCAACGAAAAGATCAGCTTGGAGTTGTGGTCCGACCATCTGAGTGTCGTTTAAAGAAAATCCGGTGGTGGTGCGACAAGAAGCGTTGAACACAACTCGTAACTTCGTTGTTGTGCTCGTTTCTTTAACGACAGCTCTGTGTGGCATATAATAATGCTTTCCAAGCACTGGGGGGTAACTCACCTTCTCCATATGACCTAGCTGAATCAATTCGTGAATAAAGTCCTTGTATTGAATTCTGAGGTGTTCATCCTTGGCAAAAAGTGACTCCATTCGAAAAAGTGCGCGAACAGCAGCGTGGCGAGAAGATCCGAGTGGGCAGTCAGGCTTGAATGGAAGTCTTACTACATAGCGTCCATCCTCTTGACGGTAATGAGTGCGTTCAAAGGATTTTTCGCACAACTGTTCCTCGAGGGTTAGATGTTTAATCTCCGGCAGCGATTCGACCTGCCAGAATTTGGAGACAGCCTTGGTGAGTGCGTTGTCTGTATGCAAGCAAACGGCTAGAGAAGTGCTGCCTCGCGGTGGTGATTCCATGATTTTCCCAAAGAGAACCCAACCCAGTGTAGATTGCTGTGCTAAGGGGGAGCCGATGGGTCCCATAACCAAACCAGTGCGTAAAAACTGTCCTAATTCGTCTGAGCCCAAAAGGATATCAACTGGAGCCGGAGTGTAGAAATACGGGTCTGCAAGATTTAGGCGCTTAATATGTGGCCAATCAGTTTGGCGGAGTTGGACCGGCGGTAACAAGCTTGTGATTTTTGAAAGAATGTGAGCACGTATTGTTGTCATGAAGCATTGATCATAGGAAGATAAAGTGAGCTGAACTTCACCCCTAGAACTTCCAGCTGCAGTTCCACTTATTCCTTCAATCGCTGCTGAAGTCGGAGATCTTTTCAGTTTAAGTCGTTGCAAAAAGCCCTCTGTAATAAATGAAAGGTGTGAGCCGTTGTCAAATAGAACTCTGGCTGGTTGATAGCGTCCAGAAAGGTCTACAATTTTAACAAGAGCAGTACCAAGAAGAACTTGGTGTTCAGTGTGTGCGAAATTGGATTGCGTGAACTGACTGCTTGTGCTGGGTTCTACCAATGGACTTGTTGTTGGGGTCTCTTGGTGCAAAAGAGTGTGGTGGCGTACTTGGCACACACGACATGAGTTAGAGCTGCGACAATCATGATGGTCGTGGCCAACAACAAGGCAGTTTGAACACAAGTTTTTCTCTCGAACTACCGATGTTCTTCTGGAAATGTCAAGAGATCGAAATTTGTCGCAATTGTATATTCGGTGTTTTGCTGAGCAGTACGCGCACGTGTCATTGTGAAATTTTGATGCTGCTCGTTTGTTTGGCTGGCTATCCGTTGCTGCGGTATGTAGTGAGTTTGATGTGGACTTTGTTTTGCCTCTGGATTGCTGGTACGATTTAGAACTGGTGGGTGCAATTTGATGAGAGTCTATCGCATCTAAGGAACGGCATCTAATTTCGAGAAAATTGACAAGAGTGTCAAACGTTGCAACTTCGTCCTTTGTCTGTGACAACTCCCACTGCCGGTGGGTTTCGGCATCAAATTTACTAACTGTTAAATGGACCAGCCAATCGTCCCAGTTCTCCACGGCCCTCCCAAGTGCCTTTAGACTCTGATAATGCTCCTGAGTAGTGTCTAAAAGCGCCTTCAAAGCAGTGGAAGATTCGGTATTGACTTTTTTCAACGCAAATAGTGCTCGAAAGTGAGAGTCAATTATAACACGTTGGACGTTAAAGCGTTTCTTTAATAGAGCCCAGGCTTCTTCATAGTTTTCGTCGGTTGATTGAAAACCCCTAATTACCTGAAGAGCTGGTCCCTCCAAGCTGGTGCGCAAGTAGTGCAACTTATGCGACCCTCTGAGCGACGGTTCCTTGTGAATCATGGATTCGAATGCGTCATGAAATGGTCGCCACTCCTTTGGATCTCCCGAAAAATGTGGAAGCGGTATGCTGGGCAGTTTGATATCAGCACGTGTTTGCGAAATGATGTTGGGCAATAACTGCATTGTGTTGTCAGATGTTGGTTGTGATATTAAATTGCTTGCAGCTTTCAATTTGTTTGCGGCACGAGTTAAATTTGCGAAGGCTTCACGATACCAATGCTCCCCTTGTTCCCGCTCAGCTTCCTGATCTTCCACCGTTTCGATTCCACATGTTATTTCCACCTTATCTTGAGCTTGGCAGAAAGTTCCCCATTGATCTGCAAGAATGTGAAAATACGACTCCAAATCAGCTGCGTCGAATGTTTCTGTTTTTTTACTTGCATTTAGGGTTCTTTTTAATGCATTTCGGCTGCTATCGCGTTTTGCTTCGGTAGTCATTGTGAAAAAAACTGTACCGAAAAATCGCACGAGTTCACAAACCGTTTGTCAGCGACAGAAAAAATATCCGTTAACTTTTGCCAACGTTACAGCTCGAGCTGAGTGGTGTGAGAGTGCGAGATGGAAGACTTGGCAAAATGTGAAAATTAACACGAGATGAATTTCTTTGGCTTTTTTTTCGCGATGAGGAAAATAATGATAGGCTAGTTAATAATTTAATTGAATTAATATACCGGTTAGAAGGACCAATGTTCGCGCTAGTGACGAAAAAAGAAAGAAAAGACTACAATCAATTTTAAATAACAAAATAAACGATTTATTTCAATGAATAGTAAAAGAGAGAGAGATCCGTTGTCGGTGACGGTTGCGTGTAGACTAAATCGAAAGAAAATGTTATACATATATATTGGCTGCAACACAACGATTGGAAGTCGTTTTCGTGGTGTTTTCGCGGAAAACGAGTGCAAACGACTCGTTTTGAAAACTGAAATATGTATGGGAAAACTTCTGTTTTCGATGAAGTTTTCGTGTGTTTTGGCGAAAACCCGGTTTTGGGCTTGGTGTGAAAAGCTTGCATTCTGATTTTTATTTACGAACACAAGCGCACATCCATTATTATATGTGCTATGTGCACAGTATTTCATTAAGGTGCCACAAAGTCGATCCTCATTCAGATGGTATCAATCTTATAACACCAGGCAAACATAATACTTACAGCCTACAACAGTATCTTAATTTTCAAGGAACATTCTCACCCTCACAGATTCACACAACTTGTTTTCCTTTTCCTCCATGCATGGCTACCCACCGAGATAGCCGTAACAAAATTTGGATGTGTTCGTGTATTGATTCACGCATGCTAAAAAGCATGGAAGGATTATTTTACCCATACCTACTATAATTGCTGTGGGCAATTAGCCTTAAAATGTCGTTAATTTTTTTTTTATATGCTGTTTTTGTTATGGCGCCACAATGTCGACGTTCTGCATTGTGATTTTGTTTCTTGCAGCTGACATATTTTAGCAGAGCTGTAAAATACCTTTTACTAACAGAGCGAAACTTAAAACTTGGATTAGAGGCTAAATTAGGACAACACAAAAATCAATGACTAAGCAAATCGAAAGCACATAAATCAGGAATATGTGTGTGGTTTTTATTTTTTCGATTTTGATCCGTTTTAAGGATTTGCGCTAACAGAATTCTATGAAGTTATTAGAATTGAGATTTGTAATGCGATTTCTAGCTAAATGGCTTGAGCTACTAGGCTGGAGACTTAGCACAAAAAAAAGCACACAAATCAAGCATCATTATGTAGTATAAATTTTTTTAATTTTCGGCCGATTTGACTATGTGCTCTGCTGGCTTAACGTTAAGCTGGCAGAGCACTTTTCAAGGTCGATTTTTTCCGAAACCATTGGAGCACAAAAATCAAAGACTTAACACAAAATTAGCACATAATTCAGGGCTATTCAAAATTTATTTTTGACATATTTATGTGCTCTGCCAAGTTTATGGAGGTATAAAATTGAAAACTCTAGTTAAAAACTCGGGAAATTCCAGAAAAACGCGAAAAATTTTAATCCTTTTTTGTCGACGAAATTTTGAATTTTATCGCATTATTTGTTTTGGTTAAAAAAAATGACCAAATGGAATAAAAAATGACCATGGGACCAAGAGAAAAAGTGATTTGATGATTTTGGACGATGTAAAGGTGGAAAATTCGTTGTGAAATTCATTGTGATAAAAGACGTCTTGCGTGCGGAGCAGAAGAAACGATTTGCTGATGAAGATTGTTGACGATGGACCGGAAATCATTTAATTTCTCGATGCTTTCTTTCGGACAGGAAAGACATTCGTCATTTCGTTGATTCTGGGAAAAATTCGGCCAAGATCTCAAATGCGTTGATTCGATTGGAAAGCGCAATACTATAGCAGCAAAAGGATGTGTGTTGATTGCTTGAATTTCATATTCACAGTCAAATCGCTGGAGAACTGCATTCGTACAAATCTGATGACAGCGTGACCAGGGGCGGATGGACAACATCCTAGCGGCCCGGGAAATAATATTTGTCGGCCCTTTTTAATTTCTGGATATGGCTAAAATATACATTTACAGGGTGTTACGCATTTTGCGTTTGAAATTAAATAGAGCATCGGTCTATTACAGATTTTTGAATCAGATTACATTTGTCTACTATAAAAAAAAACATTATTTTAGTAAAAAATTCCGGACTCCCAGTCAAGTACATTTATATACAGAATCATACATACAACAAAAAAAATAAAAACATAAAATAACAGTAAATCAAAGTTTGAAGTATTTTTATTCCAAGTGAAGAAATTAGGTTTGTTTAACTTGTTTAACACTCTATTTAATAATTTGCTTTGCTGAATAAGCATATCTATAATGTTACTACAATGCTATGATCATAGCAAAACTGCTACGCGATTTCCAATTTGCTACGCTGCTATGAACTCTCCATAAAAACGTATATTTTGCTACTTTTTTTTAAAGCACGAAATATCAACATAAATCTTGGAATTTTTGTTGAAAAAAAAATAAACGAAAAATAATTTAATCTTTACTGACTTTCCCACACCAACTTATATTCTTTTCTACCATACCCAACAAGTACTCATTTCTTCGGATGTGTTAGTGTTTGAATTTGACTGGAATTTTTTTGTTTATAGTTTTGTTAAATACATATATAGTTTACCAACTATACATGTACTAGTCCTTAAAAACATATTTACTTTGAATATAGAATTAAGTGTTTTTTTGTTTTTTTTCGAAAAAACATGATATTATGGACTTTTGAGTTTTGCTACGCAAATCAAGTTTTGCTACGCAAATCAAGTTTTGCTACACAAATTTTTTCCTGGTTGTCTCGGATGAAATGAAAAAAAAAATGTTAATGTCGTACAAATTTGGCTTTTTCAAATAACTATCAGTAATATTAATTGCGGATTGAAAGCTTGATTTTTCTTCGTTGGGTTCGTTACAAGAACAGCAGACGTGGAAGCTTGGTTTTCACCTTCGTTTTGTATTCTTGTTTCAACTTGAGAACTTACAAATTCAGGAAACGAAACAATTTTTCCGATAATTCTTGAGATGATTGCGGTTGACTAATAATAGAAGAAGAGGCTATAGTTTTTCAATCATTAATTTAATGTTTTTTGAGTTGTGTGCCTCAGCTTCCATTGCCTTCTTTCTCTTTTGGCGTAACTTCTCCGCTCTTCCTTTCAGTTTTTCTTTGTCCATTTTTTAATGATTTATTATGTATACACTATACAGTATACCTAGTAATGGATAAACTTAAACCATAATATTCTTTTTACTAATTTTGTTATTTTAATTACCTTACGCAAACCACAAAGCACTTAATAAATCCTGCTCTTACACAGTTTCATGTTTAATTTGTGTGACCGAATGATTCCGTTGCCGTATGTTTATTCTGGTCTATCACAGAATCCGTCGTATTCGGAATTTTGCTGCGAACCCCGAAAGAACTATCATAGAATCCGTAGTAGGGAAAATTTTGGCTACGAATTTAGTCGTAGTGGAAATTGATGGATATGAATTTCGAAATTCCTAGCAAACATTTACTTTCCGACGGATTCTATGATAGTTCTTTCGGGGTTCGTACAAAATTCTGAATACGACGGATTCTGTGATAGACGTGATTATCTGTGCATCAAAGGACTACAAAAACGAAACCATTTTTGCATGGATACGGAACGATCCTTGCTGAAACAACGATGACAAATGCACCCTTAATTAACGAGCCAGCCATCGGCACAGACGCACAGCCATGCACCCACAAAGCCAAGTCGCAAGTTAAGATAAACAGAACAACAACAAAACGATTGTCCTTGTTTTGTATCACACGTAAGCAACTAATAACGTTGTGTGAAAAGTAGGTAACAAAGGCAACAAAAAACGATTTTAGGGTTTCTGTTTTTTAATTTTTTGTTGTGCTTTTTCGTTTTCATGTCCCACTACTTCGCATTTGGATAACACATTTGTAGGTATATTTATTGTCTGTGATAAAAGTTTGAGATTTTTTATGGGCAGTAGATACCTATAGGAAGGAAAAATATAAAAACTCCATTTTTTGCTGATTACTTGTATGGGCAAATACAAATGTTTATGACGATAGATTGGTAGAATACGCAGATGTACTTTCAGCCACCGCACCGGCCCTGCGGACCTCTGAACAGCCGGCCCACCGGGAAATTTCCCGGTGCGTTATATGGCCCATCCGCCCCTGAGCGTGACCAACGAAGATGAAGAGACGAAATTTTTTAACTCTCTTAATGTGCCAGGGATTCTTCGCATAATTTACAGCTGAAGCCTGAAGGTGGGATCGATCATAATGGTGTTGCGGATTATTAATCATCCGAAATTGTACAACGATACGTTTTTGTCCGTCAAGAAACTGATGAACAATGTGATTCAAGCGTCGTCCTTGTCCCACGAATTCCGATTATTCCATTTGATCTTCTATACTCCAATTCAAGCAGATTCAGTTCACCGGTTTTTGCAATGACAGGAACATAATGTACTTGGAATGGTGAGGACAAAGTAATTGTTGGCAAAGAACTACTTCGTGGTGATGCTGAGCTTGACGGCAGAATATTTACTTGAGGAATGTCTACAGTCTTTTATCTTGAATGCTAGAGCATTCAAAATCTCGTATATTTACATAGCCTTTGTTGAGCCAAGCACGGATCTGATCATCCCGTATTTGATCCATGATGTTCCTAAAAAAACATATTTATATAAAATATACACACAGAATGTAAATTTATGTCATCTATATTAATATTCAAGTGCCTTACTTCATAAAAAACATATGCATACATGAGCTATGACATTATGTAACAACTCGAAATTATGAAAAAAAAAAAAAAAAAAAAAAAAAAAAAAAAAAAAACAGTTTGACAAAAATACGTACATCAGTCGTCGCGCGGATTACAATAGTATTCCACTTAACTTCAAAACGCTCTCGTGACACAACCACATGCGACCGGGACTCGCGATTCATTGAGCGCACGCCCAAACTATTTAAATGTAAGTACTAAAAGAGACAAAAAATAGCCACCACTAGTTTTCCGGGAATTCTCAATTTTGCATTGTTGGATTACAAAACAATATATGTAATAGTAATCCGCGCGACGACTGCAGGGTTTCGCATTGACATTTTAACTAACTGTGTTTTATTATCACTCTGGAGTTTATCTTTGAAGGCGTTAAACTAGGGCAAGAAGAAGTTCGCCGGGTCAGCTAGTATTTCATAAATATTTTTTTAAATAGATACAAAAATACTGACGAAGAGACGAAGACAAACAATTTCATCAAAACTGGAAACCGTTTTTAAATTTTAATATTCATTCATAGTCATTGGATTTAAGTTTAGATAAATTCTACTCTTGTTGGCCCATTGAAGTTTGATGGTTCGTTCTAGATAGCGTTTTAGAATATCCGGCTCTCCAAACTATTCGTAGGTATGCTGCACAGGCACACTTTTGCACAGCTTTCCATAAAATTACAAAAGTTTGAACAATGAAGGTGTACGTCATGATCTTCATAGTATAATGAGAATAATTCTTTTGTAATTGCTATTTTTGATTGTGTATGTTTTTACTATTCTGTTCTCGTACTTTAAATAATTAATTAATTACCTACATTTATTTTTAAAATAATCAATTGTTTTAGAAATGGTTTGACTACAAGTTACGTTGGGAACCCGAGGAATATGGAGGTGTGGAAATGCTCTATGTTCCGTCTGAGCACATTTGGGTACCAGATATTGTTCTCTTTAACAACTGGGATGGAAACTATGAGGTAGGTACCTACCTAAACTCATCGCTAGGCACAATAAATATTTTGCCGGTGCTTATTACATGCATTGCAATTATTAATAAACAAATCTCAGAAACAGGTTCACTTTAGCTTATATAATCTTTTAATTCGTATCTAGGTAACTTTAATGACGAAAGCTACACTCAAATATACAGGTGAAGTTTTGTGGGAGCCGCCGGCAATTTATAAGTCTTCGTGTGAAATGAATGTTGAATACTTTCCTTATGATGAACAAATTTGTTTTATGAAGTTTGGTTCATGGACTTATAATGGTGCACAAGTTGATTTGAAACATCTTGATCAGGTGACGATTGTTTAAACATTTTCAATAACGTACCTACATGCAACATGAGAACACAAAATTAATCAAAAATAATACCTGCTTTAGGTCCCTGGAAGTAACTTAGTACAAACAGGAATTGATTTAAAAGAATTTTATATGTCAGTAGAATGGGATATATTGGAAGTTCCGGCAACAAAAAATGAAGAGTACTATCCGGACACTTTGGAACCGTTCTCAGGTAGATATGTAAAAAATGTTACCAAAAGAAATACTGGAAAAATATATATTTAATTTCTAGATATTACGTTTAAACTAACTATGCGTCGCAAAACATTATTTTATACGGTAAACTTAATAATTCCTTGTGTGGCGCTAACTTTTTTGACTGTGTTGGTGTTTTATTTACCTAGTGACTCGGGAGAAAAGGTAGATACACATACATATTTGCAATTTAGATATTAATTATGGCCATGCCCATTTTTATATATTTTGTATGTACATTTCACGTGAGAATGACACAACAAAAAAAGCAAAGCCGAGCAAACAATTTTTGGGATTTTAATTCTTACTTCTAGTTGTATTATTGTACGGGAACCATAGTCTTATCTATACAGACCGACACCTAAAAGGCTTCCAAATAACACAAACATGTCATTTATGCGTTTTTATTCTAGGTAACCCTATGTATCTCGATTCTCGTGTCTTTGACCGTGTTTTTTCTGCTCTTGGCAGAAATTATTCCTCCAACTTCTTTAGCCGTTCCATTGCTTGGAAAGTATCTTCTTTTTACAATGATGTTAGTTTCCCTATCCGTTTGGACAACTGTATGTGTACTCAATATTCATTTTCGGTAAGTTAATGCAGACTGTTATATATATTAAAATGTGATTTACCAATAAATTAAAGTATGATTTGCAAATAAATAACCATGTTCAACGTTCATGCCGTACTGTTAATTGTAAACTCATAAATTATTAAAACAGTATTTTTAAAATTATCCCTCAGAGGAATAAAGAACAGGATAAGAAATAATTTATAATACTATCTCTAGAGAAGCGAATCCAAGAGTTATTTTACTAAATTGTAAATTTTCTTATGTCGTTTTCCATTGGGACCACCAGAAATCTTTTTCAGATCTCAGATTTTACGTGGCGAATGGAACATGCAACGAAATTGATCTGCTTTTGTATATGGATTAGTGCGTTATTTGACAACAATATCAGCTGTTCAAATTGCATTTCTTTTTGCGAAAATCACAAATGGATATCTACTTGAAAAATGTTTCCCCTATTGCACATACAAATGGAGTATTTTTGTTGATTCGCAGTCTTCAGATGACTAGGAAAACTATTAAGATAATATTTCCTCCTGAATTATATCCATGGCTATTAATGTATTTCGTTATTTTGGTTTTCACGAAACTACCCCCATTTGCCTTCAAAGCAAACTTCTTAAAATGACGTCAAACAGCTGTGCAAAGTATATTGGTATTGTGAGAGTGTGTGTAGATCTGAAAAAATATCGAGATGACCCAATGGAACATGAAAAGTGATTTAGATCAAAAAAAAAAGATTGATTTTTGGTCCCAATGGAAAACGACATTAGTTTAAATTGGTGGGAGTTCCTAATAAAAAATGTTGTTAACAAAAATAACAAAAACAATAGATTCATTATAGTTAATACTTTTTGCAGTTCTCCGTCTACGCACAATATGTCGCCAGGTGTAAGAAAACTGTTTCTACAGTTAATGCCTAAGTTAATGATGATGCGTCGGACACAGTATACTCTACCGGATTACGATGACTCTACCCCAAGTAACGGTTATACAAATGAAATTGATGTCAGGTAAGGGTTATACATGTGCATAATTCCATAATTCTAATTTAAATCTAAAATCTCTATATATAATGAAAGTCTATGCTAGATTGCTTCTATAGACAAATCATTCACATTTGTCAATACAAATTTCTATGTATCAATAGCGCACACCTTATCTTTGCCACTCCATAAAAATACAGATTGTACGGAAAACAGTTAATCGGGTGAAATTAATTGTATCAGTGTGGTCTGTCTATGTATGCTAACTTACACTCGAAATAAGTTGTTAAATTTAATGTAATGCTAAGCTCCATATAGAGATAGACGATCATTTCATTTTCAGTTTTAGTTGAGCTATCAGAAGCTTTCATTTAAACTGATGTGTGCAGTGCAATCAATCCGGTAATATGTTAAGCTTTCAATTTAATCGCAAGCAGTCAAAAGGCAGAAGAAATACATTGCGTAATGGACGATGAAAGCCTAATTGCAATAGGAATAAGCGTGGATAAATGTTTCATTTATTAATAAAAGTTATGAAGTTAGGTAAATATTTAGGTATCATAATTATTTTAATACGTGAACATCCAAAGTTTCCGTACACTTTTTTAGTATTTATTATTATATGAGGGGAATGAAACTTATGTTATTTAAAAGGAACTCTGCCATAGATGTACGCAAACAAAAAATAGTGGGTTTATGTCGCCATTAAGGCAGATAAAATTAAGTTATGAATTCCCCACACAAAACAGGTAATTGAAAGGATTTTGGTGACATTGAATTTTTCGTCACCATTTTCCCATAGTGTATTTCTTCTGCCTTTCGAATGTTTACGATTAAAATGAAAGCTGAACTGATTACCCGACTGATGTCTAAATACACTGCACACATCAATTTATTTGAAAGCTTAACTGATAGCTCATCTGAAACTTAACCTGAAATGATCGTCTAAATGGGGCTTTTATTCTAACACTCATTTTTAAAAAGACACCACTTGGACAATGATGCTGATGGATGTCCATATTTTGCTTTACATCTGCATACCAAGTGTGCCTCTATTTGTTGTTTAAAATATACGTCCTTGAGATGGTCTGTAGCTTAAAGTATTCAATATGTTCCATGCTTTACAACAACAGTTGTGTCTCGTAGCTACTATTGATGTAAAGTTTACGTCGTAAACCATGCAAGGGATTATTGCATTGTGTTATCCATAATGTAACAAGAAAACTACATCAGGTTGAATCCACAAAAGTATCGGTGAAATGCCAAGAAAATAATCTTCTTTTTTGTCAGCTGACCGGTATCAAACACCAAAATTAAATATAACTAGCTGACCCGGCGAACTTCGTTTCGCCCAAATTCGTTAATGTAATAAAAATAATAATTCCGAGAACGAACAATGAACATGCTGCTTTATGTAATTCGGTCAATTCAAATTCTGTATTCAAAAGTTATATTAAAAACAATACAAATAACTAAAGTATAGCATTGTTGATGTGTTTAATCAAACCGCAATGATTGACGTGTCAGCCAACCTTAATTTCTTCACTAAAGTGCTTTACGGTACACGACGTACAAAGCGGAAGAATTTGTTCACACGTGAGCACGCCACATACGATTGATTGATACGATTGAAAAACATGGGAATTCAATAATTGATGTCACAAATATCCAGCGATTGTCCTTGCGACTTATTATATTTTTTTCATAATGAAAGCGATATGCATGGGAAATTGACGGCGGTCGGAAACCAATTGCATATCATCGGAATCCGTTGCTTGAATTTTGAAGTCAAAATCTTTGCTTCCAAGACATTTGATTTGAGATTCTTCACATTCAAATCAAACCCAATCCGTTAAAAAAGTTTCGGTTGATTGGGGTTGCTCAACAAAATTATAACTGAGTCGACTTTCGAATTAAAATTGTATAGCGGTGAGCCCGGAACGTCTAAAGAATTTAAAAATCAAACTTTTGAAATAAGTTTTGTTGTATTGGAAGTGATACAACCCGTTTTCCTATCCAGTATATTTTTTTTACAAAGTGCGGTTGCCATACTAAGTTCTATTCCCAATCTCATCCCCTTAAACTTTTAGGCTATTGCGGAAAGGTTTCACTTCCAGGCGGATTCTATAAATGGATGCTTGATGACGAGAACTGACAAATTCCCATGTTATCTGTTCTAATATAGCATTGTTCCAATATGCTGACCATGGACTAGGGATTCATTTCTTGATGAAAGGGAGAGGATCGTATTCTAATTAAATTTTATAAAAACTTTCGCCCAGCGTTCCTAAAAGCATTTACCTTGAAGTTCAATAGAAAGGAATAATATTTCCTTTGCATAAAAAGGATATTATGAAGATCCCGCAAATTGCAGAAGCATATCATTTGTGAATACATCTGCCAAGCTTTTCGCAGTAGTGACTTTCCATCAGTTAGCGGAGTGGGTCATTGGCAAATATGTATTGCCTAAATTCCAAGCTGGTTTCGATGAAAGTTATAGCCTTTTCACACCAAGCCCAAAACCGTGTTTTCCTCGAAAACTCTTCGATGCATTCACAATTTCACACCGACCAACAACTAATTTTCGTTTGACGTATCTATCAGCTGTGAGACACTAGTCGTCAAACTTCGGTGCAAACTTTTGTGGTTACAAATTTCGATCGCATTAACAAACAAAATGAATTTAGTGCATTTCAAAATAATATTAGCCCATCAAGGAAAATGATTCTAAGTTGTGAGTTGTGACATTTACATAAGGTGTGTTTGTTTCAACAACCCAACGATTGGAAGTCGTTTTCGTGGTGTTTTCTTGGAAAACGACTCATATTTCACATCCTCGTATTTGTTGGTGCTTGTTTTATGGCTTGATATTCCACTGAAAACATAAATTGAAGCAATAAATACGAAAAAATGCGATCCTACATTGTTTTTGATGTGTAAACATCTAAGCGCGCGTTGTTGGAATCTGGTGGAGTAATTCAGTGCAAAATCTTTCGTGAATTACCAGGCACGCAGAAATCACAGCTGGACAAAAACTAACAAAAATGTCGTAGACCCAGCACCTCTATAATATGCAATGCAAGCCGAATGAAATAAGATAAATTTAATCTTCAATTATTGAACTCCAACCGGAAAATTTCAACAACACGATATGGAACAACCATCGATGCTGTCTTCCAGCGTAATCTAGATAGATTACAGTCTCGAATGCACATATCTTACTTCAGCTACCACAATACCATTGTATCTATTCTACCGAAACTAGCACAGCACGAATAAATTATTGTTATTTCATAATACATATATCAAGAACACGGTTATTACAACTCCCTCTTTTTTCAATCACGTGTACCTATCAAGCCAAACACATACCGCACGCACGGTGTTTACACATATATTTTGCACAATTTTTTTTTCTTTTTTATTGTTTACATTAATTAACACTTTACTTCAATTTCCGTGGTAGGACATCGGAACTTAGCTCAGTGGCGTAGCGTGGGTTGGTGCCGCCCGGGGCAGACCCAATTTATGCCGCCCCTAGTAGTTTTTCCACACACTAAAAAAAAAGCTTTGTCTACGGTTTCAACCAATTTTACCTACACATATGTAAGCCAATAAACTTGGTAAAATTTCTAGAATAACAGGAAGGGCCCAGGAGAAAACATATTATTGTTTCTTATTTGGAAGATGTTTCAAATAATCGGGTAATTTATGGTATATACATACCTACATAATTTAAATTAAATATTCTATGCACGGCACGTCGCGTTCGCACAACACGAGATAACTGCTTATTTTCTATTTTCATAAGGACGTTTAAAAACACGTCCTAAAACTTCTTATTTTAGTGCACTTCGTATTAGATACTTCCGAGTAGTACAAATAAAAAAATAACACGTACCTCGGAAAAGAGTGTGTCCCACCTATAGTTCTTGCAACTACATAGATACTCGTAGACATTACAAAATCAAAAAAACTCAAGATCATAGACATGGACAAGTGTTCTGTACAAATTAAGCACATGATGTATCAATTTTTTGTTATGTTATACCCACTACCGACTGAGACGTTTGCAAGCTTCACTTCGTATAAACAAAACATAATTACATGAATTTATTCATGTTCACTGTTCACACAAATATCAGCAGTTTGGCTGTGCCACAAATGTTAACTGTTCATATCTACATTAGGTATATGTTCCTTTACTTTTGTAGAAAGAATAGAAAAGACTGCCAAAATCGAAGTGGTGGGGATAAATTCTCTCACAGAGACACACGAAAAAGTTAGGGAACGCTTTTGTAGTAATCTATGAAATATGACAGATACATAATTCAAATATTCAAAAAAGTGGTGCGAAAAGTCTGATAAACTCAATATACTAAGAACATTAGTTACATCATCTAAATAGCGATGAAAGCGATCTGAAATTAATCGAACTTCTTCTTGATGAATCAGAGTATGTGGAAGAGTTTGACCGATTAAACTACATAAGCACTCGAGAAGAGGAAAAAGCTACACAGCATTAAGAATAACATGGTGGAGTTTGCTCCTTGCTACAGCGAGGAAGATTCGAAAATAATCTTGAGGAGAACTTTCAGTCTTATTTTCCCGCCTTTTGATACAATTTTAATACTAAAAAAATTAAAACAAATGCACGCATATATGCCAAACAGGGCATATATGCGTGCATTTCTGGTAATTGTAAGGTGATGGATATCCTTTGCAATTCTTACACCAAGAAAAGTGTTGAGTAAAAATTCGTAAGATTCTCGGTGGATTGGTTATATTTGCCTCTCTCGACGCCGCGCCGCGCCGGTTTTGGGTACCTCGGTAATTAATTTTCAATAATAAAGAGAATGGCAACAAGACAAGACTGCACATTTTATTGCCAACTAGAAAGTGTGTGTATGTTTGCAAACTTCATTTCGTTTGAGCAAAATAAAACAAAACTACACGAACTCTAAAGAGAAGTATACCTAAAATGTAATAAAATGTAGTTGCATACTAGAGAGCAGCATTCATTGAACTTTGTTGCTAAGCATTACAAGGAATGTCTCGTTACTTACTGTGAAGCAGTGTTAATGCTGTTTAACCTTGTAAATAAATTCGTTGATCAGGAATACGAATCCGTTTCATAGATTTTATATATTTCAAATTGTAGCAGCTCCAAATTGCCGCCCCTATCAAAGTGCCGCCCGGGGCCTGTGCCCCCCTTGCCCCCCCCCCCCCCCCTCGCTACGCCGCTACGTATAAAGTCGGAGGGCTGATTATTTATATTATATGCAAACGATATACAGATACCGTCAAGGGATGAATCGAATACTTTCCGCAGGTGATATGTTGTTTTTAGCAGAAACGATAGAAAGCATGCAGGATGATTAAAAGGCTTGAAGAATACTGCACAACCTGGAACTTTGAGGTAAATTTATCAAAATCAAAAATGATGATAGGTAACAAGAAATGGAGGAGGAAGTTAAATGGAAATATAAAGGAGAATATATAGAAACCGTGCTGTAGAAAAACTGCCTGATTTTGAGCGAGCAATTTTCTCCATCTAGGACAAATGTATCAACTGTAAATATAATATCGCATGACTCAAAACAAAGGGTATTTAATGCGACAGCAAATTCCATTCTTCTATATGGAGCACAAGTGAGGGGAACGGCATCCTTTCTAAGATGTGGAAAAGTTTCAGCGGTATTTCATCAAGAGAACTTTTACACTGCCGAGTAGCTCTCCCAACTATATGTTACATCTAGAGACTGGATCTGGAATAGCGCCTCTCTTCATAGATACTATAAAGCTTCATTTTAACTATTATGGCAATAAGAGAAGAAAGACTGCCGAAGATAGTAGGTAATTTTACTAGTGCGTAGCATATATAAAGGAATGTGTTGAAGAGTAGGAAAATCTAGCATATGAATGTGGTATTGATCAAACACTTGCACCAAATGAGCAATCCACTTCACTAAAACTTGTTGGAAATAACAGGACGCAGGATGTATGACAACTTCATAAGCGATGCCCAGTCATCAGAATACAGAACATACAGCAAATTTTTCCACTTTTTAAATGAAGATACACTTACATACATTTCTTGACCAACAACACATTTGAGATGATAAGCGTCATTTTCAAAATAAGAGGAGAGTTAGTGCATTCAAATTATGTTACGGACCGCCCAGATCTTCCAATTTTGTGTTGCCTCTGTATTCTCAGTGAGCATGAGGATATTTAACACTTCTTTGCAGTATGTCCCATCGCGAAGGAATTACGCATTCAGTATTTTGGAGTCAGCGTGTTAGAGCTAGATGAAATGTTAAACATTTTTAATGTGAAAAGAGGCTGGAATTCGAAATATAATTTCACGGTATATTATGCTCTTAAGTACAGAACACAAATTGAAGAAGAAGATTCTTGAGATTAGAAAACTTAAATTAATTATAAAATTATAAGTGTTCAAATGTCAATCCGGTATTATAATTAATTATAATTAAGTTTTTCAAACGCAGCTTAGTTCACTATCTATATATTCAATATAACGTATCCGTAGTACTCTGTACATGACTTCTATTTTTTTATTATATTTTCTTTTTAGGGACAGTATTAGCGATTTTCCGAGTGAATTTAAAGACAGTCAGGATGTTGGTTTTGATACTATGGGATCAGGTCTTCCTCATTCAATTGGTGGGTTTAATACAAATATAAGTAATAACCCAACAAAAAGTAAGGTTTATCTATACTGCTCACAGATTCAGATAATGTTATTCCAAGGCACTTAACACCAGAGGTGGTTCAGGCTCTGCGTGCTGTCAGATTTATTGCACAACACATCAAAGATGCTGATAAAGATAACGAGGTAAGTGCTAATTAATGAATGTTCAAAAGAAACATAACGTTCTGTGATCAGAAAGAAGGAAAATATTGCCTCAGTGCAAAAACTTTCAAGTTAACCTAGATCAATAATAATTTAAGAGAATCATGATTAGGATTCGTGTAAATTATTAATCTGTTTTTTTTTTCGAATTAGTAATTTGGCTCAAGGTTCAAAACAATAACAAAAAAGTTAAATAAATACACAATTTTGTTCACCCGAAATTTATTATGTGTAAGGTGTGAAAAACGTATTCCCCTTTTACAAACAAGAATCTATAAACTATTAAAAAATTTTGTTTTTTTTTTCAGATTGTTGAAGATTGGAAGTTTGTGTCGATGGTCCTAGACCGATTTTTCCTATGGCTTTTTACATTGTCTTGTATATTTGGAACATTGACCATCATATGCCAATCACCATCTTTATACGACACTCGTTTGCCAATCGACCCGAAGAGAAGCGCAGTTCAATATGCTATTCCAAATATCTTAAACAGACAAGATGTACACAAATAAAAACAAACACTTGCATTAAAATTTTAAATTAATTGAGTTATGTAATAAACCAATATAGCCCCCCAAAAGAAAATATTAATATGCACCGGCAACACATCGCGCACGGTGCACCTACAACAATTTCACCCTGGACACGAACAGCTTACCCAACAGGAAATAGCAATAGCCTAAACCTACGACTCCACTATTTGCCAACCACCGCGGCTGGCCGCCGCAAACAAACAAATTGCCAAATATTCACCGGACGACTAATGTAAAAGGAGCAACGAAAATTGGATCGATTCATACTAAGACCATAAACTAAGTATTAATATAGGTACCGTCAGCTCCAGCGTTGTTCCAAAGAATTTTTTGAGTTGAGCCATTCTCCGAGCCATTTTACGAAAAAGTGAGCCACAATAGTTACATGAAAAAAAATTTGGGGTGTTGGGGTTGGATCTTTGAAATGATGTCTTGAAAAATAAAAGTATCTCTATTAAAAATTTGTGTATCCATACATTTGAATTTTTATTAACGATTAAAAATAATTTATTGCAGAAACAACAAGCTTACTAACGTAGTAAAGTGAACAAAAAAAAAAGAATTATAACTGAATTCAAGAAACCCAAAGAAACTGAAAAACAAACACTTCTAACAAATTCTTATGAGACCTTCCGGAGGATCGAAATTTATACATGATCTATTTGATCTCTCTTTGAAACTCATAAGTGCGTGAATGACTTGATAACTTAAGCGATTTCGATTATTTGTCTTTATGTTATTTAATGAAGAAAATACACGTTCCGCACAAGCACTACTATGGGGTAGACTTAACGCGTTGAGAGCAAACGAGCATACATTTTTATACAAATAGTTCCCCATGATATTCTTATTGTGCTTCATACAAGTCCAGAATTTTACTACATTTAAATCTATCTGAACGGTAGCGAATTCCTCCAACATATTTTGAAGTTCTTGCAGCAAAGTGTCCTTTTGACATTCAAAAAAATGTGGAAATCGTGTCATAAGTCTGGTAAATTGAGTTGAGATAAGTTTAAAATTGTTCATATTACTTTTTAAAAAGATTGGATTCAAAACTTGAAATGATGTTAAAATTGGATTGTTGAAATTAAATCTGTGTGTTTTTTTTTTGTACGAAAGAATTGTGAGTTTTAAGCCAAATGTGAGCCATTTCTATTTGGCTCGGAGCATTGAGCCAAAGCTAAAATATTTGAGCCAAATTACCCAATTGAGTACTTCAGCACAACGCTGGTCAGCTCCCGCACCTACCCGTTGCTCTCTTCATTATAGCATTTTTCAATCAAATTAGCAAAATATACGGGGGTTATAAGCAAATTGATCATATTCTATATGCAGACGATCTCTTTGAATTTTGTTGACATTTGTTCTGTTTTTTTCTTGTTTGTTGAATAAAATTGATTCGAATTGAACTGAATTGAAGCAATAACAGGTATGTTCGATTTTATTTTGTGTGGATTTACGATGACAGATACGTAATTAATATTTAAACACGTAGGTATAAATCACGTAATTATTAATCACGAAAATGTATGGTAAATCACGTAATTTACGAGATGATTTAGTTAAATCAAGTGGATTTAGTTAAATCACGTTGGTGGAAACATGTTATTACTCTCCTTTTTATTCAATCAACAACAACAACAAAATGGAAGCTGTTACCATATCATGATCATCGGCCTCAGGAAGCGATTAGCAAAACAAACCAAAGAACAAGTTCATCGTGGGGGAGAACATTGACGTTGACGGTGACGTGATTACGCATATCAGTGGGTGGATGCACCCTGGTTTCTTGGAATTAATTAATGATTTCGGAAGGTTTAGGTTGGGAAAAGCTCCTTTCACAAGTTTGGTTCTATAATGAAACCCATCCCGTGTATTCGGTCGCAGAATGTATATATCTCTACAATGAAAACTCTAATATTTGGGTCATTTTTCCCCTATCCTAAGCACAATACCCCATTTAATCCAAAGAACTTTATAGTTCCGAACTTCTTTTGGAAGGTGTTATAAAATAAGTTTTTTTTTAATATTAAATGTACCTATATTTTAAATTAAGTACACAATTTCTAACATACATACCAGATGTCAAAATGTATAGCAATCTACTTACTTAAATATTAGGTCTGTTCCTTTACTTTCTGGTTCAATGTTGGCAATATGTCACACTAGCTGACCCGGCGAACTTCGTTCCGCCCAAATTCGTTAATGTAATAAAAATAATAATTCCGAGAACGAACAATGAACATGCTGCTTTAGGTAATTCGGTCAATTCAAATGCTGTATTCAAAAGTTATATTAAAAACAATACAAATAACTAAAGTATAGCATTGTTGACGTGTTTAAATCAAACCGCAATGATTGACGTGTCAGCCATCCTTTACGGTACACGACGCACAAAGCGGAAGATTTTGTTTACACGTGAGCACGCCACATACGATTGATTGATACGATTGAAAAACATGGGAAATCAATAATTGATGTCACAAATGTAGGCCCACTAGACTGCATAATCCGTAGTTGCGGTCACTTCTATATACTCTCGCTCTCTTTTTTGGCGGCAACAAACGAAAGAAGTAGTCATCATCGAGCCGTCGAGTCGTCAATATCCACTTCAATCAACCTAACGAAATACTTTTTCTTTTAATTTTTGTAATACCTACATTGAATAAAACGTGTATTCAACCGTATTCATTTCCTACATATTTGGGGGCTCAACCTAACAGATTTAATTGTGGTTGTTTTTTTAATTCCGAATAATGGATATTGGAGACTGGACTGTGGAAGGTTTAAAAGCAGAATTATCCAGAAGGGGTCTGGACACAACTGGTGTTAAAGCTGTATTATTCGATCGTCTAAAGCAGAGTTTCCCAAACTTATTTTACTTATGGACCAGTTTCAAAATTAACCTGGTTTCGGTGGACCCCCTGCTGCTACATTTTTACCATATTCCCAAAACTCGTCAAAAAATGTGAAGATTAGATTAGCCAACGTAGACCCTCGTCGAGTCTCCCGTGGGAACCACTTTGGGAATCACTGGTCTAAAGGAAGCAGAGGAGGCGAATAAAGTAGAAAAGGTTGTGAGAATTTTGCAAAACGCCGTACCGAGTAACAGTTCGTCGGTTGGGGAAAGTTCGAGTAGCGGAAACAGACCGCAATATTTCCAATCGAATCATAATGTAGATGACTCGGGTGATCATGATCATCCTGTTCGTTTTTCGGTCAAAGATGTAGAAAACCTAGTCTCCAAGTTTAGCGGAGATGATAGTTTATCGATTACCTCGTGGTTGCTGGAATTTGAGGAAATCGCGCTTTTGTTGAAATGGTCCGAGATAGAAAAATTAATTTTCGCGAGGAAACAGCTAAATGTTTTATGAAAACGCGTTTCTGCAAATCTTACCACGAATTTAAACAAATTATATATGCGGAGTTCCAAAAGACATTTTGCAAAGCAGACGTTTATATGCGCCTCCAAACTAATAAAATGAAAAAAGAAGAAAGTTTCAGGGAATACGTATATAAAATGAAGGAAATCGGACAACAAGCAGATGTAGATGACGTTTCGTTAATTACGTATATTATAAACGGTGTTTCTGCTCTCGAAGATCATAAAATGTTGTTGTATGGCGCGAAGACATTGTCAGAACTTTTTGAGAAACACGAAAATTTCACGAAGTTTATAGCTAAGGTCGGTGGAAATTTCGGCGGAGGTGGTAGTAACGGTGCTGGTGCGAGCGGTTCTCAGCACATGTCGAGAAAAAATAGCGGGCATTCATATAGTGCGAAATCAAACTGTAAAAACTATTTCCATTGTTTCAATTGCGGTTCTTCAGATCATCAGCGAAAAAATTGCAAATCTGAAACAAAATGTTTTAAGTGCAGCGGGATAGGGCACATGTCAAAAAATTGTCCATCAATAAAATCCGTTAAAGAAACTCTAACATTTTCGGTGCTTAAAACTAAGCAAATTTCTATAAACGGCATTGTCTGCTACGCGTTAATTGATACCGGAGCCGAATTATCCTTACTGCGAAACGATTTCTTTGCAAAATTAACGAAAAATTCTCAATTAATGAAGAGCGACATGAATTTGGTTGGTCTGGGTTCTAAAAGACATAGCATATTGGGTTGTTTTATGGCTGAATTGGTTGTCGACGAAGTGAATCTACAGGGTGTCTTTCATGTCGTGCCCAATAATTTCATTCGAGTTGAAGCGATCATAGGACTCGACTTATTGGAAAAGGCTAAAGTTGTCATGATCAACGGTGTAGCGACATTTTACGAGAAAGAAAAAGAAAGCTGCATTATGAGTATCCAAGTCGACGATGGCACTGACATCGAAGTTCCTCCTCAGTATGAATCACAAGTGACAAAAACCATCTCTAACTACACACCAAATGCCGTAAGTAGCTGTCCTATCAAAATGTCAATTGTTTTAACTGATGAAACTACTATTCATTTACCACCACGCCGTCTACCAATCAATGAGAGACAAATAGTTAGCAAGCAGATAGAGTTATGGCTGAAAGAAGACATCATACGCCCTTCATCCTCACCATTTTCGATCCAAGTCGTGGTAGTCAAGAAGAAGGATGGGTCACCAAGGATCTGTATTGACTACAGGCGGCTAAACAATAGGACAATAAAGGACCGGTTTCCACTTCCACTGATTGAGGATGTGCTGGACAAATTGCAGGACGGTAAAATTTACACGACACTTGATCTCAAGAATGGATATTTTCATGTCCCTGTTGAAGAGAGCAGCAAAAAGTTTACTGCTTTCGTCACAGACGATGGGGAATTTGAATTTAACCGGGTCCCTTTTGGACTATCGAATGTCCAGCCGTTTTTGTCAGATTTATTAGTCTGGTATTTCGCGATTTTGTCAACAGGAACATTGTCTACACATACATGGATGACCTCATCATATCATCAAGAGATGTCAACGAAAACATGTCAAAATTAAAGATCGTGCTGAAGACCGCCGCTGACAACAATTTGATTTTTAATTGGTCAAAATGTAAGTTTCTCCAGAAGAAAGTAACATTCCTTGGGCATGTGGTCAGAGGAAAAACTTCGTGCTGTATCTAAGTTTCCAGAACCAACAACCAACAACAGGGTTTTTTAGACGTTTTATTAATTCATATTCGATTTTGGCCAAACCATTGACGAGTTAGCAAAGAAAAATTCAAAATTTGTTATTACAGCTCGCCAACGACAGGCAATTGCAGCTCTGAAGCAGGCTCTAATTAGCAAACCAGTTCTCAACATTTTTAGACAAGGTGCAGAAACCGAGGTGTACACAGACGCGAGCAAAGATGGCGTGGGAGCTATACTTCTGCAGCGAGGAGAAGACAAGCAGCTACATCCTATATTTTACTACAGCCGAAAAAACAAAGAAGCAGAACAACGATGGCATAGTTACGTACTGGAAACGTTTGCTGTGTTCAAAGCGCTCGAAAAGTTCCGAGTGTACCTGCTTGGCACTAAGTTCAAGGTCGCGACTGATTGCGCCGCATTCCGTCAGACGCTTAACAAGAAGGAGCTGCCGAATGCTGTGCGGAGATGGGTGATGTACATGCAGGACTACGAATATGAGGTTGAGCATCGTGCAGGATCTAAAATGCTCCATGTCGACTCCCTTAGCCGATCGCCAGTCATTTACGTAGTTCAGCAAGAACTTTTGCTGCGTATCAGGAAGGCTCAAGAAGCAGACGACTATATTTCGTCGATAAAAGAAATTCTCAAGGAAAAACCCTACGATGATTTCCTTTTTAAAGAAGTAAATGGTTTTTCCCTTTTAGTTATCCCTCGTCATATGGAGACTGAAATCATAAGACTCAAACATGAAGAAGGACATTTTGGGGCCCAAAAAACGATACATTTAATATCACAAGAGTTCTTTGTACCCAAGCTGAAGGAGAAGGTACAGCGATGTCTCACCAACTGCGTTAAATGCATACTGTCGAATCGTAAAGCTGGAAAGCAGGAAGTATTCCTTCATAAATTGGACAAAGGAGACAAGCCGTTTGACACGTTCCATCTTGACCATATTGGCCCTATGGATTTGACGACAAGGCTGTATAAGTACATTCTTACAATCACCGATGGATTTTCGAAGTACATTTGGATATTTCCAACAAAAACGGTATCGGCCGAAGAAACCTTGCGAAAAATAAAGGAAATTCAACAACATTTTGGAAATCCAAAGCGTTTTGTATCTCTCAAATATTCAAGGATTTTTGTGTGGACCAGAATATCGAACATGTTTGTGTTACTACAGGCGTACCAAGATGCAACGGACAGGCTGAACGCTCAAACCGTGTGGTAATCGAAGTACTCCGAAGACTCTCTATCGATTCGCCCGAAAAATGGTACAAATTTGTGCCAAGAGTACAAATAGCTATTAACAGCACATTGCAATGATCGATTCAACGCACCCCGTTCGAAGTCCTATTTGGCGCCACAATGCGGAAAAAGACGACACTGATGTTTTGGAGATGGTTAAGCTCGAACTCCTCAAGCAGTATGATGACGAAAGGGAAAACATTCGATTTACCGCCCGGCAGCAAATTCAAAAAATACAAATGGAGAATCAACGCACATTTAATCGAAAGCGAAAGGTTGCAGTAGAGTATAAATTGGGGGACTTGGTAGCAATTAAAAGAACACAATTTGGGGTGGGTGACAAACTTTTTTCCGATTTTCTAGGTCCTTACGAAGTTGTCTCAAAGGGAGAGGTGGACGCTATACAGAAAAGAAAGTGGGATCGCATGAAGGTCCAAACAACACTACAACCAGCTGCGTTTTCATGAAACCATGGCAAGCGGACAACAGTGGCACCGAAAGTGATCCTTCATCCGAGGCGGATGAAATACAAGATGGCCGGATGTAGGCCCACCAGACAGCATAATCCGTAGTTGCGGTCACTTCTATATACTCTCGCTCTCTTTTTTGGCGGCAACAAACGAAAGAAGTAGTCATCATCGAGCCGTCGAGTCGTCAATATCCACTTCAGTCAACCTAACGAAATATTTTTTCTTTTAATTTTTGTAATACCTACATTCTTTATTGAATAAAACTTGTATTCAACCGTATTCATTTCCTACACAAATATCCAGCGATTGTCCTTGCGACTTATTATTTTTTTTCATAATGAAAGCGATATGCATGGGAAATTGAAGGCGCTTGGAAACCAATTGCAAATCATCGGAATCCGTTGCTTGAACTTGGAAGTCAAAATCTTCGCTTCCAAGACATTTGATTTGAGATTCTTCAAATCAAACCCAATCCGTTAAAAAAGTTTCGGTTGATTGGGGTTGCTCAACAAAATTATAACTGAGCCGACTTTCGAATTAAAATTGTGTAGCGGTGAGCCCGGAACATCTAAAGAATTTAAAAATCAAACTTTTGAAATAAGTTTTGTTGTATTGAAAGTGGCACAAGCACAACCCGTTTTCCTATCCAGTATCATCCCCTTAAACTTTTATTTTCACGACAAAAAGTAGCATAATGTCCTTCCTAAACGAATCCTCCAAGCCCAAAATCGTAAAAATCGAACGATCCATTCTCGAGTTATGAGTGTCACACACAGACGTCAGTCTCTTTTATTTATAGGGGTACCCACCCGGTTTTTCCGTGCCTTTCATTTGGAACTATGGGGTCCAAAACTATCCTATCTTTAAAACTGAAACCAACTGGATGGGTATCCACAAAATTTCATTGAAATCGGTTGAGTGGTTTCGGAGATCGACAACACCTAACCAATTCCTCCGTAGATTTTGAAATTAAAATTCTTTGTCAGATTTCCTATCTGTGAATGTGTTAAGAGCATTATATGTTTTCACTAATCTTGACTGTAACTCTCTTCGACCGTCGACTTTCTTTCGTGACGTCGCGTCGTCGTTTGTAATTTGTACAGGCATGAGGAACGAAAGAAAAGTGTATCCCGAATCAAAGTATGTACATAACTGCGTAGTTGAAATTTAGTGTAGTAAAATTCAACTTTTTCAATTGTTAATATTTTAAAAAAAGTAAAAATGCAAAGATAAGCACCCTGAAAATATCTTTTTTTTTTGACAATACTTGATTTGTTAAGATTGGTTGAGCGTGTGAACCGCAAAAGGGAGAAACACACTACAGAAACTACAGAAATAATATAGAGGGGATTTTTTATCTCATTGCGAGAGAATTCGCTCACCGAAATGAAATATAACCAAAAAGAAAAGGAACGCGTTGAACCACAAATTTGAGAAATGTGAATTCTTCTAGGCGGTAATATTCATATATAAGTAGAACAAGACACAAATATATATTTAAGACCAAAATTTTAATTGCTCTTATTGCAGAACTCTAAATGAAAACAAATGAAAAGTCAGTTACAAATAATAAGCATTTGAACGATTTGACAACCATCTGTCAGCAATAACCAACTAGCCCAGAGAAATTTCTTGGGCTTATATTTGCACTTTGCAGGTTTTTTATGGAGGGGAAATGTTTTTTTCTCTCTTTTTGGCTCTGTTCTGCCCAACTTTTGCGTAAGGGTACGAAGTTTGACTAAATTTGGCTAATGTGTTCGAATGCATTATCGTAAGGGAACATTTTTCTTGTCAAGTTGACATAAATAAAACTCTTCCTTTTTTCTTTTTAACTTTATAAGCTCTGGTTATTTGATTTCTTGTTCTTCGAAAACTTTGCTATTTTTACAAGTTATGGGCCAGTCCATAATTAGCTAAGCACAAGGAAGCTAGGGAAAGTCTTTTTATCGTAATATATATTTTTAATAAAATTTCCAGCGGATTCGTACAATTTTCGAAGAATACTTCAACCAAGTCTCATTCTCGCAATGGCATCGTCATCGTCATCGTCATCGTCAATGTTAACAATTGAAAAACTTCGTGTTAGAGAAAACTACGATATTTGGCGATTTGCTGTACAAAATCTTTTGTAACACGAGGAGCTGTGGGTGTGAGTGACAGGTGAAAACACAGGGGCTTATGCCTGTGACACACGTATGTCTTTGATACCATGGTATCAATGCTATGACATCATCAATACTAGGTGACAGACTATACAACGTAGTATAGTTTGACAGTTGCCATGCATGGTCAGATAATAGGGACGTTCAGATTCGTAGTTTAGTAAGTCCGACAGCTGTCTGGCTAGATGCGTCTCAGTTTTTATTGGCCCAGAGTGTTCACGTGTATAGTTTTTGCAATTGACGTTTATGGAGGGGAAGCCGACGAAAGGGGCGATGAGAGAAAAAGGTCTAATTTCTAGGGCCACTCTAGCAATTTAGAATTTTCACACGATATTTAACAACCATTAGTTCGCATAAGACTATAATAGTGTTGTGATAGGCAACCGTGTTACATTTTAAATGTACTTATTTGAAAGTAACAATTTTTTAAAGATTTATGAAGGGCCTTTTCCAAATAAAAAAGGGCAAAATCATAGTCCCGACCAATCTAGTTGACGTCTTACATAAACTAGGTATGCGAACGTCCCCAATGGTATGAATACTGTAGCATTTTCTATGAAAATGACGTTTTTCATTGGGACCAAAAATCTATCTTTTTTCAATTCAGAGCACTAATTGCAAACTCGATATTTTTCAGATCTACACACACTCTCGCAATACCAATATATTTCGCACATCTGTTTTACGTCATTTAAAGAAGTTTGCTTTCAAGACAAATGGGCGAAGTTTTGTGAAAAAAACGAAATAGGTACATTTAATAGCCATGTATATAATTTAGGAGGAATTATTATGTATTATCTTCATAGTTTTCCTCGTCATCTGAAGACTGCGAATCACCAAAAATACTCCATTTGTATTTGCAACAGGCAACATTTTAAAAATCAATATCCATATGTAATTTTTGCAATAACAAATGCAATTTAAACAGCTGATATTGCTGGCAAATAACGCACTAACATTTACAAAAGCAGATCAATTTCGTTGCATGTTCCAGTTGCCGCGTAAAACGTGAGATCTGAAAAAGATTTCTGGTGGTCAGTGATGGCGTAACAATAGGGTGGCAGGGCTGGCAAAATGCCACAGGCCCCGGCCCAAGGGGCCGCGAGCTCAAATTTTTTTTCTTACATTGTACCTGAGTATTTGATTTTATTTGAAAAGTATATTTTTATAAGTTCTGCTTAAAATCCAAAATGAGACAACTAAAGACTAAAATACAATTTCAAGTTAATCGTTAAGCATTTCAACCAACCTAAACAAAAAGATGTTGATTCATTTTTAGAGATGTACACGTTACGTACGTGAGCATTGACAATCGGGGAATTCCCCATTTTGTTTTCCCTTTTTTGTGGCGCTGCTGCTGGGGCGAGCTGTGAAATAAAAAAATTCTATGGCCCGATATTTAAACTTTGATGATGTTATAGAAACTTTTGGGGAACAGAAAGCTCGAAAAAAGATTTTTCTTAATAAATATCTTATTGAAATTAAATTTTTATTTCACTCTAAATGAAAAGATAGCGAATAGATTATGAATGCATTGAGATATAGTTCTATGGATGAATGTAAAGTCTCTAATACGCATTGGGCTAGCGTGGGGACTACAGATCATTTCATCTCGCCTTAAGAGAGGAGGCCTATGGCCATTAGTGGGACATATACAACGTGTAATTGAGTACGCGTAAAATCTCGAAGTTAATAAAAGCTAAGCTGAGTACAACGTGACGATTTTTACTGATAGGGCCTCATCAAAAGAATTTGCCACGGGCACCAGATGGTGGTCCCAATGTAAAACGACATAAGTAGAACTATGCTCCACTTCATTAAGGTCTTGCTGTTTTCGCTAGGGGGATGGCGAGTCAGTCGACGAATAAGTCAATAAAATAATTTCAACAGCGTACAAAATTAATGCAATTGCCCTACCAGGATGTAAATATCGCGGTTACCTATGTATTCTACAGCAAAATCTCGCAACAGAAAGTCGACACCAGTCGCAACTCGCAACTGTCCGAATCACAGCAAAAATCTATCAAAACCGAGTTCAAGCCGGAAAAGTGTGTTGGATAAGTCACTGTCAGTCAAGGAAGTCAATAACAGGGATTGGTATCTAGACTCTGGTGCTTCAAAGTTGGCTATAAAACATCAGCAAAACTGAAAATGATAAAGTCGTCATTACGGACAAAAATATGATGCCTATTGATGGTAAATAAGATGTCAAGTTTATGCTGTCAACTGGTAAGAATGCTGTTGCCATAGTTTACACATATAGAAACCTTGCTATTAACGTCACCTTTCATGGTTGAGTTTGCAGAAACAAATTCAGTTCACGCGTTTTCAAACACAATACAACTTATTTTTATTTACATATAGATTGTAAAAATAAACCATGACTATCTTAACCTTAAAGCAAAGATAATATAATTACCTAGATGACGCAGTCCAATAGGAAATGTTGTCATATGAAACCAAAATGCCAAACATTAAGAGCTTTTCCAAAAAGCTTTTACAGAGAGAAAGCGTAGGTAACCAAAGCAAAAGGAAAACACACATCTATATAAATTACACAGATCACTTATTCGGTCTCCCTTTCATTATTCCTCATTTTTGTCCTTCCTCGAAGTTGGACGTGTTACATGCATATTGAACTCATACGAATGCAAGCGTATCATTTGGATGGACATCGTTCGTGCATGACTGATTTTCTTTCTTTTGTTATATCCTATTCTTCTTCTTCTCAATATGAATCGAATGTCCTCCTGCTCTTCGGAAAAAAAATACATATTGTGCTTGATGGAATAAAAATCGAGGGATTCTCATTCATTTTTCATTATCTGCCTCATTTCATGTTGTGTATTTTTTTAGAACAAATTAAAGGCAAATTTATAGGTAATTCCTTGGCAAAACATTAAATAGGAAGCAAAATTAATAAAGTAAAATAGGTAGGTACCCACATGAAATATAGGAAAAAAACAAAAAAAATATACCTATAAAACAAACATAAAATAAAAAAAATACAAAAACTAAAAAAAACATGATTTTCTTTTATTTTTTTTTATAGGTACATATAATTATGAAGTATGTAGGTAACGCAAAAAAAATAAAGTGCACGACTGGGTCGTATAGATAAAAGAAAAAATGCAAATGAAGTTTGATTTTCTGATTGTGTAAGAACCAAATTGTTGGCATTATTTTGAGATGCATCTTCAATATTGTTGAAAATAGAAGAAGTGGGTTATATTTGCTAAAATTAAGCGTAACTTTGGGACATTAAGCCTATTACAAAAACATACCGTAGATATGCGAAAATACATAGATCGTGATTTCTGTAGTATTTTTTGAGAAATAATTAAAATCTGACGTCTTCGAATTTTTTAAGGAAAACTAAGCACGGCATTTTATTTACAATACTTATGTTATCTGCAATATATATATTTTGGTCAAAACCGTTAGAGCGGTTTTTGTAACAAAACTGTATATACCAAATATTGCAATGTATTATAATTTGAAAAATACAATTGCGTTACTATTTAGTTGAAAACCGATTATAAGTTAGTGTTCAGGATGTAAGAATTCTTCGTTTTTAAAGTTTTAACGAAATCAAAGATGAGGTTTTCGAGATATGAGCAGTTTTCAAAATTAGCGTTTTCGATGCTTCGAATTGAAAATTGAGGACACAGAAGTTTTGAAGACATCCATTGGACTCTAAGTTTGCAGTTTGGTTAAAATCGTTAATGCTGTTTTCCGGTAAACTGAAAAAAATTCCTTTTTTCAAAAATCCATTGTGCGATTAGAGAAAAACTGAGTTTGCTATTAAGTTATAAATTACCACATTACCTTAGAAATTAATTTTTGTTACAATCGTATAGACCGTTTTCGAGATATGTCGAAATTTCAAAAGTACCGTTGTTCGAATTTTTAGCCAAAAACTGGGTACGCAGTCATGGTAACCTCACCTACTTAGCTTAAATATCAATTTTGGTTGAAATCGTTAGAGCCGTTTTCGATCAAATCAAACTGGTACGAAAATTGTATATGGGAAGTACCATTAATATTGATGTTACCTTGAAAAAAAAATACTTCCCGAACTGTTAGCCCAAAAACTCCAAATCCGAGGTTCGAACGTAATCCGGTAAGCCGTTTAGGCTGTAGGCCCGTGAAGGACTGACAGACGGACAGACCAGACAGAATTTTGCGACCCACTTTTTTGAGTTCCTCCATCATCGTAATATGATTGTTTATTCGTAAGTATACCTATTCCAATGGAGAAATCATTTGCAATTCAAATCAAATTCATAAACGCTTTTTTTAATTAGTTTTATAATATACATTGCGTGCTCTTATTTTTCCCAGCAGATTCCTGACTGCATTATTTAGTTCAGGAAATCTAAACAAATTTTGTCAACAAGTACCTATAATTAGAATTACACACTTTACTCCAAGAAATACCCCTATATTGTACTCTATATTTAGTCTTCCCATATTTATCCTTATTATTTTTGTATTACGTCTTAAACTATTAAAACTAAACGATATGCTACCTTTCAAAATCAATTTAAAACTAAATTGAGTGTTACCCTATATTATATTATCTGTGCTTAAAGTATCATTCGCATTTCTATTTCTATCCACCCGGACTGAAAACCGGAAAGCCAAAGACATCATATTTTGTCGGAGCTCGCTCTCTTCAAGTAGGAAACAGTGCCAAATTAAATTAAAAAATGATACCTGGGGGAAACACCGGAAAAACGTATCCGAAGCAAAGGAAACCAAAGAAAAATAAATGCATTTAGAGATATTTAAATCTAGACTCATTTTAACGAGTCAGAACAATCATTGGGTGGTGTATCCTGACAAAATTTAGGGAAACAAACTGTTAGAGTTTGGAGACTAGATTTATTTGTACGTTTGTATTCATTTAAACGAATTTAAATGGATAGAAAGTAATCTTTAAAGGAAAGAGCTATTAAAGTAATTGTATAGGGTAAATAACTATGAAAAAATAGTCGTCACTCCACTGTACATCATTCAAATAGAGTCATCACAAGCGTGGGAGCGAAGTATGCTGCCTGAAATGCACATCCCACATTCGACATATCGCATCGGGTAGCGAGCCTGCTCTATTTACTTTTTTGATGTGTAAACATTTATGCGCGCGTTATTGGATTCTGGTAAAGTAATTCCAAACATAGGACTTGATGCAACGGATATGCGTAACGGAAATACTTATACGTATATATATTGCGCGCTGTTGGAATCTGTTGGAGTAATTCCAAACATTTAACTTTCTGTAACGGAAATGCGCCATTGCATATATTTTATCATTGCATATGTTTTTTGCATATGTTTTTATCATTGCATACGTTTTTATAATTGCATACATTTATAAGCTGAAATAAAGCATGTTTTTGAAGTTATTACTTCTTTAGGCGCGGCGCGTTGGGCACTTTGGATGGAAAGAAACCAATAAACTCGCGTCACTGTTACCATCACCGTCACCGTCACCGATCCCAATGAAACGTTGTATGTGTGCATGGTTGTATGCAGCTAGAAAGATAGGATAGTTTTGGACCCGATAGGTGGCGCTGTTGTCGATTTTTCTGAGAAACTCAACCGATCTCAATGAAACTTTGTATGTGTGCATGGTTGTATGCAGCTAGAAAGATAGGATAGTTTTGGACCCGATAGGTGGCGCTGTTGTCCGTTTTCTGAGAAACTCAACCGATCTCAATGAAACTTTGTATGTGTGCATGGTTGTATGCAGCTAGAAAGACAGGTTAGTTTTGGACCCGATAGGTGGCGCTGTTGTCGATTTTTCTGAGAAACTCAACCGATCTCAAAGAAACTTTGTATGTGTGCATGGTTGTATGCAGCTAGAAAGACAGGATAGTTTTGGACCCGATAGGTGGCGCTGTTGTCGATTTTTCTGAGAAACTCAACCGATCTCAATGAAACTTAGTATGTGTGCATGGTTGTATGCAGCTAGAAAGACAGGATAGTTTTGGACCCGATAGGTGGCGCTGTTGTCCGTTTTCTGAGAAACTCAACCGATCTCAATGAAACTTTGTATGTGTGCATGGTTGCATGCAGCTAGAAAGACAGGATAGTTTTGGACCCGATAGGTGGCGCTGTTGTCCGTTTTCTGAGAAACTCAACCGATCTCAATGAAACTTTGTATGTGTGCATGGTTGTATGCAGCTAGAAAGATAGGATAGTTTTGGACCCGATAGGTGGCGCTGTTGTCCGTTTTCTGAGAAACTCAACCGATCTCAATGAAACTTTGTATGTGTGCATGGTTGTATGCAGCTAGAAAGACAGGTTAGTTTTGGACCCGATAGGTGGCGCTGTTGTCGATTTTTCTGAGAAACTCAACCGATCTCAAAGAAACTTTGTATGTGTGCATGGTTGTATGCAGCTAGAAAGACAGTATAGTTTTGGACCCGATAGGTGGCGCTGTTGTCGATTTTTCTGAGAAACTCAACCGATCTCAATGAAACTTAGTATGTGTGCATGGTTGTATGCAGCTAGAAAGACAGGATAGTTTTGGACCCGATAGGTGGCGCTGTTGTCCGTTTTCTGAGAAACTCAACCGATCTCAATGAAACTTTGTATGTGTGCATGGTTGCATGCAGCTAGAAAGACAGGATAGTTTTGGACCCGATAGGTGGCGCTGTTGTCCGTTTTCTGAGAAACTCAACCGATCTCAATGAAACTTTGTATGTGTGCATGGTTGTATGCAGCTAGAAAGATAGGATAGTTTTGGACCCGATAGGTGGCGCTGTTGTCCGTTTTCTGAGAAACTCAACCGATCTCAATGAATCTTTGTATGTGTGCATGGTTGTATGCAGCTAGAAAGATAGGATAGTTTTGGACCCGATAGGTGGCGCTGTTGTCCGTTTTCTGAGAAACTCAACCGATCTCAATGAAACTTTGTATGTGTGCATGGTTGTATGCAGCTAGAAAGACAGGATAGTTTTGGACCCGATAGGTGGCGCTGTTGTCCGTTTTCTGAGAAACTCAACCGATCTCAATGAAACTTTGTATATGTGCATGGTTGTATGCAGCTAGAAAGATAGGATAGTTTTGGACCCGATAGGTGGCGCTGTTGTCGATTTTTCTGAGAAACTCAACCGATCTCAATGAAACTTTGTATGTGTGCATGGTTGTATGCAGCTAGAAAGACAGGATAGTTTTGGACCCGATAGGTGGCGCTGTTGTCCGTTTTCTGAGAAACTCAACCGATCTCAATGAAACTTTGTATGTGTGCATGGTTGTATGCAGCTAGAAAGACAGGTTAGTTTTGGACCCGATAGGTGGCGCTGGTGTCGATTTTTTGTTCATAATATATTAGGAATACGGTTATTACAATTTCCTCTTTTCTCAATGACGTGTATCAAGCCACACACATACCGCACGCACGGTGTTTACACATACATACAGTCGAACTTCGATAAGTCGAACTTCGATAACTCGAATATTTAATAACTCGAATAAAATTGGTTGGCAATAGCGCCAACACTAAAATTTGCATGTAATTTGTATTTGATAACTCGAACTTCTATAACTCGAATGTCTTGATAACTCGAAGAGATTATTTGGCGTCACCTTCGATAAGTCGAATTCTAAAGGGGGAAATCCCAAATTCTGAAGGGGAATTCCGTAATTCTGCGTGTTTTAACAAGTTCGTTTTATAATGCATCGCTTTCGGGGGCACTGAGTTTGAATGTTCCTTATACATACCGTGTAGAAAATCGTAATTTTCGTATGTTTGAGTAAACATTTTCAAATTTGCTATATTTTTTTTAATTATTGAAAAAAATAAGAGGAAGACAAAACAAAACACAGAGTTGAAGATTCGTATAAACAGTGGAGTGTGTAGATATTGTTAGTTGTTTAGAGAATCAATTTTGTATTTTACTTGATAACTCGAAGTCTTGATAACTCGAATTTTTTTTGTGGCAAGTGGTGGTTCGAGTTATCGAAGTTCGACTGTATTTCGGGACTGTTGGATACAGTCGCACATTTTTTTTTTTTTAAGTAACTATCAAGAAAAACAACGTCTAGCTATTTATGCTTTTCGTTAATTATTTTTCTTGGTCTATAAGGATAGACTATAGCAATTTTGTTATTCTCATCGGTTATCGTACAGTTTTTCCTATTATCTATTTTTATTTTTATTACCTAAAAGTATCTATTTAATCTAATCCTCTTTTTTTCAAAAAGGATTTACTCTTCATGATTTTCCAGTATAAGGACTTCCTTATCTTGTTCGTGAGGCTCGTGATTCCTGGGTGGCAACCAAAAACGGGGTCATCGTGGTATTTTTTTATTTGTTGAATTTATAGTTTTTCAGCGTATAGCGTTGGGGTTGCTTAGTTTTGGTATTTGGTTGATTTCAAAAAAGTCTATGCGAGACAAAGCGTATGCTGCATAACTTTCTTTTCCCCTAATTACTAAAGCAAATTCTCATGCGTATTAGTTTCGATGATGGATTTTTCATTTCATTTCAGAAAAGTTACATTGCCTCCTTGTAAATATTTGTTTGGTACCAGTAAGATTGGAGTGGAACTATGCCATCTTGGAACAGTTAATTAACTTGTTTTCATCTTTTTGTGAATGAGGAATTCTGTAATTTTTTATATATAGATACCTATAGATTATTCATCCTTTAGGCGGAGCTTTTGTGGGTAAAAATTATTGCACCAATTTTTTTTTCTGATTGTAAAGCGAAAACATCATTAAATTCGTTGCCCAAGGCAGTCAGCTTTAATTTAACAAATTGAAGAACTTTTTTTTTAATATTTGTTGTACAGATTATGCGCATGCGCACTAATGGTTTTCTATAACATTCATTATTGTACTCGCAATTCAAATTCCCGTTTTCAGTTCTTGGTTTGGTATCAAGAATATGAAAAGAATATTGAAAATCCTAAAAAACTCTTATGCTGAAGGGTTGGCCTGGCCAACTAACAAAATCAAAACTAGAAGTTGGTAGGAGAGTGTATGTACTGAAAATGTAGGCAATATTTGTTTGTAACAGAATACTGAACGTATGTATATTTGTTTCAAAATAATTGTAAGGCGATACTTTGAAAAAGTTACATTTCGGCATTGAGAAAACGAAAACACGTGCATTACTTCATTGGCTTTCTCTCAATGATGATATTTGGAATTTGATATGGTAATGTTCGTAATCCTGAAATGCCTTTCAAAAAATCGGAATGAATTTTATATGGAAACAGATGGCAAAATGTTCTCGTTATTGCAGATTACTACACAAAATATTTGGAAACGGCGCAGGTAAGAAGGAGAACTGCTCAAATGGTACAAACGTACTCCCCATGTTTGCATCTTATGCCCTCTATAAAACACCATTATAAATTTTTGTCGCCCTTATTATTATAAGACTATAATTATTTTTGTAGGCGCAGTGACTTAGTGCCTAGTGTGTGGGACTACTAAGCGAGGGATCCCAGGTTCGAATCCCGCAAAAAACGAATTCCAACTCAGGTTTTTTTCACTGCGCCACCTCTCTCGCGAACGTCTGACAAACATCGGAGAGTATAAGTATGACTGTCTTGAAAGAGCTTCTCAATCGGCTGTTTGAAATCGGCATAAAATTATAGATCCCTTCCATTCGTTCCAAAAATTAAAAAAACTCACAAAACGAATGGTTGCGGAAGCTAGGCCCAGGGTCCCACAGACCTGTTGCGCCAACTATTATTATTTTTATTATTAATTATTGTTGTCTTTGTTTCTGGCTGCACTTCGTTTTTTATCAGAAAATTTTGGGGAATTCGTTTTTATAACGCGAATTATATATATATATTGTGAGATAGTGGCCCTCTATGCACGATAATGGCATTAAACACACTTCTAGACTAGTACAGAGTACCTTAGAAAATATAAGGATTAACGTGCTGATCTTTCAAACCTCGGATTTGGAGTTTTTGGGCTTACAGTTCGGGAGGTGTTTTTTTTTTCCAAGGTAACCTCAATATTAATGGTACTTCCCATACAACATTTTCGTACCAGTTTGATTTGATCGAAAACGGCTTTAACGATTTCAACCAAAATTGATATTTAAGCTTAAGGTGGGGTTACCATGAGTGCGTACCCAATTTTTGGCTAAAAATTCGAACATCGGTACTTTTGAAATTTCGACATATCTCGAAAACGGTCTTTACGATTGCAGCAAAAATTTATTTCTAAGGTTATGTGGTCATTTATAACTTAATAGCAAGCTCAGTTTTTCTCTATATTATCGTACAATGGATTTATGAAAAGAGTAATTTTTTAAAAATATAGTTTTGTCTAGTTAACTTAAAACGGCTATAACGATTTTGACCAAAATGCAAACTTAGAGTCAAATTGATTTTTTCAAAACTATTGTTTCCTTAATTTTCAATTCGAAGTGTAACGTCAGACAGCGAAACGCTGCAGTAGTAAGGAGACGACACTACAATAGTATAAGAGGTTCACAAAGTGATTTTGTTCTGCACAGATTATTCCGAGTTGACACAGGAAGGACGTGAAGCGCTTATTATTAATAAAGTTTAGTTTAAAAGTGATTAAGTACCTGTTTTATTCATCAGTTAAAGAAGCACCGAAAACGCTAATTTTAGAAACTGCTCATATCTCGAAAACCCCATCTTCGATTTCGATAAAATGTCAAAAACGAAGTATTTCTTTTATCCGGAACAATATCAGTAGTATTTTTCCAAACAAACATTGCAATATTTGCAACTGTTATGTCTGGATAGTTTTACAAAAACAAAAACTTTATTTGCGCCGCACACATGAGCATCGAGATATTCAATTTATAGCTACTAATGCAAATTCACAAATGCCTGAATTATTACATAATCCATCTAAAGATGTCGGTCTATCACGAGCAATACTTTCAATAATTGAAAACTTAAATCATATTCCAATCAAAATTAAAAACATATCCTTAGGTCAAAAACAGAAACTGCTACTAGGTACGCTTGTCCTGTACTCAAAAATCAAGTGAGGAGTAAGCCCTTATAAAATAGTACATACAGTAGACTGAGTTACTGAGAACTTTAACATTTAAAAATTTGTATTGTTATTTTATATAACTGCCATATGAGATGAATATCCAAAAGAGAATTTTGTTTTCTTTCGAGTCGTGCACTTTATTTGTATGTAGGTATACGTTAATAAAATAATTTCCAATTCCAAAAATATTCTTTCGGTTGAAATGTTTATTCGTCTTATTTTACAAATCTATGCCGTTTTACATTTTGTGTTCAACTTTAGTATATATTATGTAAGGCCAATAGGAATAAAAGAGTGGGTACTCGATTCCATTCGTTCTAATCATCCAGACCAAAAACTGCGTATGCGAAAATGTTCTTGCAATATAAACAAACTCTTAAGATAAGGCAAATTATTTATTTATTTATTTCAGTCAAATAAGAACATCCGCTGTTCTCGCCAGATTAGATACTTAATACAAAAAATTATACTTTAAAATGACCACCAAAGCCTAACAACAGGATTAGTTTATCCCTAAATGATTCTCTACTAATATTAAAAAAAAAACCGGCCAAGTGCGAGTGTCACTCGCGCACCGAAGGTTCCGTATTTGGCTAAAGTCCAACACATTATTATTTGAAATCTATATCATTCAATCTTTCCCCTCTTCATGAATTCATCACAATTTAGTTTAATTTAATTACTTAATATTTTTACTCTCAAAAATTACTCGCACATGAATCTCATTTTCTAATTATGATTATTAATTAAACAGTATTCAGCACATATATAGATAAGAACATGATCTACAAAAAAGGAATTTATGTATTTTTTTGTGAATCAAGAAATAAACCGTTTTTTGGGCGAATGAAAATATTTTTTTCACCAGATTACTAATTAATCCAAAACCAATCGATGTATTCCTTCCATTGGTATTTGTCGTTTAACTAGAGGTTATACCGGATGTTGTGTGTAAATTTTAGCCTCTGTAGTAGTATTGTCATTGTTATATTATCTATATAGTCGCATTATCGAATCACCATGCCGTTATTTATACACATATATAATAAACACACATAAACTGTGATGTGCATTGTAAGTGCTCTGTAGCACACGCACACTTAGACTTAAATACGTAGAATAAGTAGAATAGAATAAGTAAAAATAAAGAAGAGGCAGTCTCACGCCACAACGAGAAAAGATCGGACGTGTTTCATTTTTGAGCGTAAATCCATACTACAAATCCTCAGAAGTGGGATAAGTGAACAAACAATAAAAAAAAAAAAATTTACAGACCAGACCGTAGCATCCCCTCGCTTGAGTGAAAAAAAAAAGTGAAAAAAAACTCGTGTCGTGCCACCACTCGCTGAAAAAAAGTGTCGTGTCGTGCCACCAAAAATACATTTTTTTTCTTGCTGTGCTTTGTTGTTTGCTCTGCGTTTGCAATGGAAAAACCGACCATTAATCCAGACGAGTTCACCGTTGCAGAGTTGAGAAACTGGTTGCAGCAGCTGGGTATGCCAAGCAACGGCAACAAAGCCACCCTGGTTGTTCGCCTCAACGGCGTACCAGCAGACGAGCGAGGAGAAAGACCAGATAACGTACAAGAAGAAGAAGAAAGGCAACAAGAACAAGAACAAGAAAACAAAACGACAGAACAACTGATGGCAAGAGAAATTAGACTACTAAGAAGGGAAGTGGAAGTCACAAAGAGGGAAAATGAAGTGCTACAAAAAATCGTTAAGTCTATGGACACAGGAGAAACGGGAATGAAAAATGGGAAAGAAAAAACAGAGAGTGCGGTGACAACAGGAGAGCTGGACATAATCCAAAAACTGAATCTCTGGAAGGAAATGCTGCCGGAGTTTGATGGCGGATCTGACGTGGATGTCTGGCTAGCACAACTGAAAAACGTGGAAGACGTCTATAACGTGGGAAAAAAAAACTTGCACACACTCTTCATCGCAAAATTGAGGGGTAAAGCGCAAGAGTGGTTGCACGGACAGCCGAATTTTCTGAGAGACGATGTGGACAGCCTAGCGACCGGATTGCAAGCAGTGTTTGGTACGAAGAAAAATAAGATGGAAATACGAAAAAATTTTGAGAGACGAAAGTGGAAAGTAAACGAAAGCTTTGCGGAATATTTCCACGATAAATCGAGACTGGCA
The DNA here is from genome assembly GCA_949126925.1 of Cheilosia vernalis. Taxonomy (NCBI): domain Eukaryota; kingdom Metazoa; phylum Arthropoda; class Insecta; order Diptera; family Syrphidae; genus Cheilosia; species Cheilosia vernalis. The sequence goes on along the minus strand of OX421358.1, from coordinate 167,645 downwards.
ACGGGATTGGAGATGGACGAGGAAGAATGGACGGAATACGCGATCGAGGGATTTTCAGACGACAACATGCGTCTATACGCACATGTGCAGGGGTATACTACGAAGGCAGACCTACTAAGGGCGTTCAACAAAACCACACAGAGAAAGACGGAGACAGGACTGACAGCGAGTACGTCACAAAACAGGCAGACAGGAGCGACAACAGATAGTGTAACAGGTAGACAAACGATAGCACAAAGGATCGCAGTACGATGTTACAATTGCAACTCGGTAGGACACATGGCAAATGTCTGCTCTAAACCGAAAAGACAGTACGGGGCGTGCTACGCCTGTGGTGTCATGGGACACAAATTGTCAACCTGCCCTGAAAGGAAGTCAGCGGTACACCAGTTGTCCAAACAGGAAGAGTCGGAAGATTATGTAAGATGTTTAGAATTTAAATTTACTGATAGTAATAGTAGTATTCCCTTAGATTGCCTGATAGATTCCGGAAGCCCAATAAGCCTAGTCAAAAGTTCGTGTATACCAGTCGGAACGTCAGTATGGCGCTGTAAAAATAAAGAAAAATATTTCGGCATAAATAAAAGTTTGTTAAAGTTATATGGAAGACTGTCTTGTGTCGTTTTTTATAAAGAAGTTGCAATAAACGTAAGTCTGAGGGTAATGGACGACAATTCCACGGGCTATGAGGCAATCTTGGGGAGAGACTTTCTCAGAAATGGAAAGTTTAAGTTAGTGTCACAGTTAGAAAATAATACGGTTACGGATGTAGTAGAAAATGAAAGTGAAAATTTCGAAAAACAATTTATGTTAATAGACTGCGAAGATAATTTGAGCTCAAAGTTAGAATTAGAGATTGACGAAGATGTAAGTTATGCACGTAAAGAAGAACTTAAGAAGATATATAAGACCGAATATCTTTTTGCCGATCGCCCTGCAGAACCGGTAATTAAAACTAAAATGAACTTAACATTAAACGACGTAAAACCTTTTCATTGTCGACCACGCCGGTTGTCGTACGCTGAGAAAAACGAACTTGGCTCGTTACTGGACGAGTATCTTAGTAAAGGATATATTAGGGAAAGTGAGTCGGAATACGTTTCACCGATAGTTTTAGTTAAGAAGAAGACTGGAGAGCTTAGGATGTGCATAGATTTTCGTACGTTAAATAAGGCGACAGCAAAAGATAGTTACCCAATACCAGTAATCGATGATTTGTTAGACAGATTGGTAGACAAAACAATTTTTTCTAAATTAGATCTCAAAAACGGATTTTTTCATGTATACATGCACGAAGATGCAGTGAAATATACGTCCTTTATAACACCGCTGGGACAATACGAGTTTCTGAGAATGCCGTTTGGCTTAAAGAATGCTCCGTCAACTTTTCAGAGACACATTAACAAAATATTTGCTGACATGATTAGAAACGACGAGGTTATAGTTTATCTAGATGATATAATGATAGCTACAAAAACATATGAAGATCATTTTAGGATACTCTCTGAAGTTTTGAGAAGAATGGTGGACAACAGATTGGAGCTACGGATAGATAAGTGCAAGTTTCTTCAAAGCAAGATTAAATATTTAGGTTTTACGATCACGGGAGAGGGCATACAAGCAGACGATAGGGGTATTGAAGCTATAAAAAATTTTCCGGTTCCCCAAAAGGCTCACGCGGTGCAAAGTTTCATAGGTTTGTGCTCATATTTCCGCAGGTTCGTTAAAGATTTTTCGACTATAGCAAAACCGTTGTATGATTTGATTAAAAAGGATAGAGAATTCAAGTTCGGTGACAAACAGCTAGAAGCTTTTGAGATTTTAAAAAACAAATTGATAGAAGCTCCAGTGTTGGCATTGTATAGTCCGAAAGACGAAACCGAGCTGCACTGTGATGCCAGCGCACTGGGGTTTGGGGCAATCTTGCTACAACGAAAGCAGGACGGAAAACTGCATCCAGTTTTTTATTTCTCCAAAAGGACAACCGAGTCGGAAGCAAAATACCATAGTTTTGAATTAGAAACACTTGCGATTATTAGCGCCTTAAGCCGTTTTAGAGTCTACCTACAGGGCAAGAAGTTTAAAATAGTAACTGATTGTAACTCGTTAACCTTAACTTTAAACAAAAGAGAACTCAACCCCAGGATCGCCAGATGGGCGTTAGAGCTACAAAACTATGATTACATCCTAGAACACAGGGCAGGTACTCGTATGCAGCATGTCGACGCGCTAAGTAGGTCAACAAACATAATGACGATCGAAACAAATACTTTTGAAGAAAACCTGATAATATGCCAAGGAAGGGACGACAAGATAGTTAGGATTAAGGAGTTACTGGAGAGATCAGAACACACGTTGTACGAGATGAGAAACGGAGTGGTGTATAAGAAGAAAAATGATAGTAGTGTAGTGTTTTATGTACCAACAGAAATGGAAAACCATGTGTTATACAAATACCACGACGAAGTAGGCCATGTAGGGACCGATAAAACATTAGAATTAATATCGAAAAGTTACTGGTTTCCCAAGATGAGAGAAAAAATAGGAACACACATAAAAAACTGTTTGAAATGCATCGCTTTTTCAGCGAAGCAGGGTCGCGAAGAGGGATTTCTTAACAACATCCCAAAGGAAGAAAAACCGTTCATGGTAGTCCACATAGACCACTATGGCCCAGTTGACAATTCAAGATCGGCTAAAAAATACATACTGGTGGTAATAGACGCGTTTACGAAGTTCGTAAGGTTGTACCCAACAAAGACCACAAATACAAAAGAAGTAAACCGATCGTTAACAGACTATTTCAGAGCGTACAGTAGACCAAAGTATATCGTGTCAGACAGGGGCAGTTGTTTCACTTCCACAGAGTTTAAAGATTTTTTGGAAAAAGAAGGCGTCCAGCACATAAAAGTCGCGACAGGTTCTCCGCAAGCAAACGGGCAAGTAGAAAGAGTAAACAGGAGCTTGGGACCAATGATAGCTAAGTTAGTCAAACCAGAAGAAGGAGTGTTTTGGGATCACGTTTTAGAAGAAGTTGAACACACGCTAAATAACACGATAGGTAGAACCATAAAAGAGCATCCAAGCATAATGCTGTTCGGGGTGAGTCAGAAAGGCAAATGGTCAGACAAACTGCAGGAAAGTTTAAAAGAGTTGAATTCAGGAAAAGTACGAAATTTAACAGAGATCCGCACCAGGGCAGTCCAAGAACAAAAGAAATCCCAGGCCTATAACAAACAGTATGTAGACAAAAAACGGTGCAAACCAACGAAGTATGAGGTAGGAGACTATGCCATGGTGAAAAATTTCGACTCACATCCTGGAGCGTCAAAAAAACTAATTCCAAAATTTAGAGGACCTTATCGAGTTGAAAAGATTTTACGAAACGATAGATATCTGTTGAAGGATGTTGATGGTTTTCAACAATCACGGTTACCTTACCAAGGAGTATGGGCGGTCGGCAACATGAAACCGTGGTTAAGTAAAAAAAAAAAAAAATAATAAAAAAAAAAAAATAAAGAAAAATTGTAAACCAGAAGATCAGGTGATCTTAACGGTCAGGAAGGCCGAGTTGTAGTAGTATTGTCATTGTTATATTATCTATATAGTCGCATTATCGAATCACCATGCCGTTATTTATACACATATATAATAAACACACATAAACTGTGATGTGCATTGTAAGTGCTCTGTAGCACACGCACACTTAGACTTAAATACGTAGAATAAGTAGAATAGAATAAGTAAAAATAAAGAAGAGGCAGTCTCACGCCACAACGAGAAAAGATCGGACGTGTAGTAAATCCATACTACACCTCCTATGTCAATCGGTTCTTGAGATAGACCTGGTAACAAAATTGGCTTAGTGGGTTCGGACAGACAGACAGACAGACGGAGAGACATCCGAGCGAAACTAATAAGGTTACGTTTTTTTCCCTTTGGGTACGGAACCTTAATGAATAACATCACAATACTTATTAGATTCCCTAAGGCATCTAGAAACTGGTTCATTGTAACCATAGTTAACCCTAAGAACTCTCACAGGAGCATAAAACCCAACTAATGATAAAAGAAAAGGGCAATCGATATGACCATCTATCAAATCGCGAATAAACATTACGGAAAATGTTGCCTCCGTCTGAAAAGAGGTAAGATACCAAATAACTTGCACCTCGTCTCGTAAGATGGCATGTCAATATTCCATCGCAGTCTACGAAAAGCTACTCTAGTAAAACGCCTTTGGATCTTCTGTAGCGAGGCTAGAAAAAGGATATTGAAGGATTGTGGATGCGAAAAAGGACTCGGAACAGGTAGTGGATAGGAACAATGGATTTGAACGGAAATAGAAAGGGACAGGAGTGTCGAGAGCGAAGAGCTTGGCATGCTTGCTCAGCACGGCTCTGCTCGCCGGAATGGTGTGGTTCTTGCTCCCCACCGCTCGACCTAACCAACTACAACACATAAAACATGCCGATCACACTGTAAAATACTTTACTTTCACCAAAACGGACGGATCTTCACCGCACTGAGGGGCGCTGCAGATGTTGTTCAGCGCTGGCCATTCCCACCCCTCCTGGAAATTCGTTAGCCGATGTTGGAATTTCCCCTTTGTTGGAGATGCTGTCGTCCGATCACACCGTCAGCGCCGAAAGGGATTTAATTTACCCCATTACACCCCTGAAAATAACAGCCTCAGCAAGTCATCCTCACTTTTCAGTGAGATGATCCAAAAACAACCATAGACGGCAACTTGGCGTGGCTCACTGAGCTATAATCATATTTTATTTTAAAAGTTATACGTTACCAACATTTGCATCTACCATAAGAATTATCGTTAACATACAAAAAAAACTAATGAAACAAAATTAAGATAGGTTTGCCTCGAACACACAGCAACATAAAAAAAAACATTGGGGTAAATTCATCCCTTACTCGACTCCGCGACGCTAATTCCTACCTAAACAGAGCTCTATTTCGGTATCCTTATTACTTCTTGTCCCAATACGGGTGATAACCAAAACGACCATTGGTGGCGGGTCAAACGGCACCTATTACAACACGCGCAACGAAATATAACGTACAAAAAAAAAAACTACTCACGCCAAAAAAAAAAAATCTTTTCTGAATGTATCTTATAACTAACTTAACACTTAACTAGTATGACATGTAGAACTTTTAGCTATCGAACACTCATATAATCCTATTTATACGACTGATTGCTTATGCTACACGTAATCCAGTGTAAGTATTAAATACGCCGTCTTTCTGCTGCTTCACTGATCGTATTGTAATACACGTACATTGCTTTGGATGATGGCTGCATATATAGATGCAGAGTCTATATGTACGAGAGGGGGGTACACATCCGAACCGGGCTGCCTCACAAAAATTACTTCCCACATACAATTAAATAAATATACGGAAGGCTAGGCTCTGTCACGGGGGCTTAGAATCGTATCCCTCGCTTCAGACGCCTTGTGGAGTATTTGCTGTGCTGCCGAAGGTCACTGCGGTCATCCGACGTGTTACTTTAATTCTGCGACCCGACCAAAATAATCGGGCGGCCAAGACTTTCAATTTCGTCTATGACCGCCACTCGTAATTGATACCTAACACAAACGTAAATTACTGTGCGTCCTAACTCTGACTAAGCACTTCAACTCACCCCTTTCCAAGGTAAGACAACCCTTACTCCGCGATGATATATCGCTCTCACAGATGATGATCGTTGGGGCTTACTTTTCGCCCTTAACACCCACTTGTGCACTCTGGTTCTTATTGTTTCCTTCTTTTTTTTATATTTTTAGTTTACCACGGCTCACTTTTGCTGATCGCGCACTACCTCACTTTGAGGAATTAAGTGTAAAAAAAAAACTCCGCACGACCGGGCCGAGATTTGTGGTGTCATTAATGACCTCTGTCGTTGTCAGCACATGCCACGCGTTTTGGGTGAGTTATAATTTTTCTTTTTTTTTACTTTGAGCTTTATTTATTCCATTCCCGGCATGAAGCTATGGATGCCTATCGAGTCAGCAGAAGAATCGGACACAATCCCTTGAACAGATATTCCGATGCGTTTCACGGGCAAAGGTAAGCATAAACATCCCACCCCTTGTGGTCCCTTGGTTGCATTTGGCTTTTATTTCTTTGCAGGTAGCCGCAACACTTCTCAATTCAATACCAATTTACTTCGTAAAATGGATTCCATACTATACTGCAGTATTCAAGATGTGATCTGACAAATGCAAAAAATAGACACAGAGTATGAGGATCTTAAAAGTCTTTCGAATTCCGCAATAAAAAACCAAGCATCTGATTACCTTTGGCAACCAAAAACTCATGTCGTTTTCCATTGGGACCACCAGAAATCTTTTTCAGATCGCAGATTTTACGTGGCGAATGGAACATGCAACGAAATTGATCTGCTTTTGTAAATGGATTAGTGCGTTATATGACAGCAATATCAGCTGTTCAAATTGCATTTGTTTTTGCAAAAATCACAAATGGATATCGCTTTGAAAAATGTTTCCCCTATTGCACGTACAAATGGAGTATTTTTGGTGATTCGTAGTCTTCTGATGACGAGGAAAACTATTAAGATAATATTTCCTCCTGAATTATATCCATGGCTATTTAATGTATTTCGTTATTTTGGTTTTCACGAAACTACCCCCATTTCTCTTCAAAGCAAACTTCTTAAAAGGACGTCAAACAGCTGTGCAAAGTATATTGGTATTGTGAGAGTGTGTGTAGATCTGAAAAAATATCGAGATCTGCAAAAAGTGCTCTGAATCGAAAAAAAGATTGATTTTTGGTCCCAATGGAACATAAAAAGTGATTTAGATCAAAAAAAAGATTGATTTTTGGTCCCAATGGAAAACCACATCAGTGTGTTTGCAAAAGCTAAGTTTTATGTCAAAAATAACTCCAAGATCTTTTTTGGAGCAGATAATGGACAAAGGCGTATTTTCGAATGCGTACGTAAAGGGGCTTTGACATTTAGAGACATTGAAATGAAGGTCATTGTCATTACACCAAATGGAAAGACGATTGAGGTCATCTTGTAGATGAATACAGTCTTGAACTGAACGTATTTGTCGGAAGATCTTCAAATCGTCGGCAAACATAAGACACTGGGAACTCAAAAACAAGTCAGGGATGTCATTAATAAACAAAAGGAAGAGTAGGGGGCCCAGATGACTACCTTGAGGTACTCCAGAGGTAACATAAATTGGTGACGAGAGCATTCCGTTCATGCGAACATACTGGATACGATCGGTTAAGTAGGAATGAATCCACTTTAGGATATTGGAGTGAAATCCTAAGGTAGTAAGTTTGGAAATTAATGTTCTATGGTTAACGCGATCAAATGCCTTAGCAAAGTCTGTATAAATTACATCACATTGTAAGCCATTCTCAAGGTAATTCAAGGCAGTATTACAAAAAATGGAGAGATTTGTAGTAGTGGATCTGCCTGTAACAAATCAATGCTGAGACGGAGAGATAAATCTTTTTAAGAGAGGTGTTAGTTTGTCACACACAAATTTTTCAAACAACTTAGGGATAGAAGAAATTTTACAGATTGGACGATAGTTGGTAACATCATGCTTCGATCCAGATTTATATATGGGCGTTAAAAACGACCTCTTCCAATCTTTCAAAAAAATTCCAGACTGGACAGATCAATTAAATACTAAACACAAAGGTACAGAAAACGCTGAGGAGTACTTTTGAAGTAGAATTGGCGGGATGCCATCCATACCCGGATTTTTCTCTAGTTCCAATGAAGAAAGAGCTATTTGAACTTCAGCGATTGAAAACTCAAAGTCGTTTATATTTACGACATCACAGGACATTGAGTTGTTAAATAAGACTCTAGGTGTGGTAGTATCACAAGAATAAACCGATTGAAAGTGGTTAGCGAACATGTTACAAATGGTTGACAAATCAGATGAGGTTACATTATTAAGACGCATACATTTGGGAATACCATTAGATTATTTTTTGCTATTAATAAAGCTCCAAAAGCGTTTACTATTGGTTTTAAAATTAGACTCAACGGAAAGAATATACTGTCTATAAAGAAACTTATTTAAAACATCGAATTCTTTTTGAAGCGTCCGATAAACTTTCAGAAGTTCCGGGTCATTATTTCTATTACGAAGACGTTTATAGGCCTTATTTTTTCTATTATTTAAGTTTATGATTCTGTCGTTAAACCAAATGGGCTTGTTACCCTTGACAGACTTAACTTTCGGTGTAAACAAATCTATAGCCGTTTTCACAGATTTGATAAATATATTAAAAGAATTATTCAAGTTACAATTAGTGTTAAAAATATCTGACCAATTTATACTATCTAAATAGGTTGAGATGTTGCTGAAATTAGCTTTAGCATAATTATACTTGAAATTAGTGTCGCCGGAACCCGGTTTGAAAAACTCATAAATTTCAAACTGCATTGCTAGAGCTACATGGAAAACAGAATTACGAAAAAGTGGGACCATGGAGTTGTTGATACTAATGTCAAGTTCAGAATCAACGAATACCAAATCGAGAACATTATCAAATTCATTAGGAAAGTGATTTATCTGGCAAAGGTGAGCAAGAGTATCAACGACTTCACGCTCATAGTCTAACTTAACGTTAAATGGGAGAAGTCTAGAATCATCACAATCAAACGACCAAATTAAGTTTGGCAAGTTAAAGTCTCCTAGAAGGATAACGTGCTGATGATCTTTTAAATTATTTAAGATAAAGGAACAATTATCAATATGAGCTTTATATAACAGGTAAGGACTCCTTGGTGGTATATAACTTACAATAACAATAAGTTCAGTTCCAGAACTGAATATGATTGAGACTATTTGGTCGACATCTAAATCAGCTGCAGTTGGAGGTAGCTCGATTTCATCACTGTGCAAAGAGGCCCGTACTGAAACCAGCACTCCGCCGCCTCTCTCGCAATCAGTAAACATTTCCTCGTTGTGATGATTTGTGTCAACCAAGTCTCAGTGAATACAATAACATCGTATTGAGCAGATGAAGAGAAGAGCAATACATCGCGAAGTTTAGTCCTTAGACCACCAGTATTTTGGTAATACAGATTAAAGGATGTAGGAGTTAAATCCTTAGTTCTGAGTTTTTTTGGAAGGTTTTTGGAGCTGTTTTTAGATTGAGTCTTCTTGGATTTAGGTCTGTATACGAATTCTTTTACCAGAATATCTTTAGGCCAAAAGCTTGGTTTGACCAACAATTTTCCAGTTGGTAGAAGGGATAGAAGTTTAAATGAAGATGTTAGGCGACCAGTAAGGTTATCCGGTGTCAAGCTATGGCATTTTATGTTGCTAGTGTTTATGCCTTTCGCAGCAATGTAGTTCACAATTAATTTATATGCCAAAGGCCAGAATGCAGAATGCTGAAGAGAATTTTTGACAACATTGCCTGTGCGTGGGCATGATTTTGATTGCAACATAATATGATATTACAGCCCAGATCATTACGATCACAGCGGAGTCAGTGAATGCGAATCCCTTCTTTTGAGTTGTTCAAGAAAGCCGACCTTTTCGAGTTCTTTTGTTTCTAAAAATGAGTTTATTTTTTCTGAATTATTCTTGCCTTCTTTGACTTAAAGCTTTTAGGAATTTATAAGCAAATATGGGAATTAAATAGGCGTCTATATAACTTTGGGGTATAATACCCATAAAAAATGTTTTTATTTCTTTTAATTTAGACACAAAAATGGTATAACTACTTTGTGTGACATTAATGTTCGATTTCGCGTTACATTTGGCACATTAATTAAAATTGCGTGAGGGAACAGCATTTGTTTTGTGCGTTGATAATAGCTATGGTTTTTTGTCCGATGAATTATACATTTGCTGCGCAATCACTGAAAATTTAATATCTATTGGTGTAGTGCCATCATATAAAGATGGTGCTTCACAAAGTATAGCAAACGTCCCTACAATAGACGCAATGGTAAACATCCAAAGGAATAATCGATCGAGCACCATAGCAACAAATCCCCAATCTTGATCTTCCTGAAAATAAATGAAAAAAAAAAGACAATGATTTCAAATATGAACAAGGGATAAAAGAAATACATTAGCATTATTTTTGTGTAAAGAGAAGTGTGACTGTAAATCAAAAATTAATTTTCTCTGTGACATTGGAAAATTATTTAAGTTAATAATTTTGGTTTACAAATTCATTTTGATTAAAATAGTATTTAACAAAGTAGGTATGTATTTCAACCAGCTAAAATTGATAAAAATAGTTTTTTTAACAAATTAACTTAGACTGGCCGGTTTTTCGTCACAATTCTTGGATGGATAAGATCTTAGAATAATGCGCCATCCTTATGTTGTATTGCAGATAGCGGCTCGTAAATTTATAGACATATATTACAATAAGCTCAGGTTTTATCGCATTGCCGAAATCACATAATGGATGCATCAGAATCATCTCTTAATGAGTTATTAATATGCCAACAAAAATATTTAAATTAACGGTACCATTACGAACCAAGCATCTCTCTTCAGGCTTACTGGACTCGGTATGTACCTAGATTACTTTGATTGTTGTTGCTGTTAGTCTTGTTGTCCTTCTCCTCTGTTTGCTAAAAAAAAAGCTCCACAAAATTTGCACCTACTATAGGTATTCAATGCGTTCGAATATATGTAGTATCAATAAATCTTCGTAATGCGTGCATTATAAATACCGGTGCAGGGAAATAATTTCACCTTGAGTGAGAAATAAATTCACTTATTTTATGTGAAATTATTTCCAATTGAAAAACTTTTTTGTGTGAAATAATTTCTCTTAACATGCGACGACATATTATGTAAGCCTACAATTCATAAACAGTAGAAAATTGTTAATTTTATAGAAATTTATTAGGTGAAATATTAAAAGTAATGAATAAATAAAAGTTCGATTGATATTAATAACAACGTAGGTACTACTTGCCCGATCTGCATCACTATATGGCGATATCTTAGATGAACCTGTTTTATTAAATTCGAGTTTGTAGTTTAACTTTTCCTTTAGGTATTGTAAAACTCTCTTAGCTGCTGTCCAATGAGCCTGACCAGGGTTTGAATTAAATCGGCTCAATAGTCCTACGGCGTAAGCTATATCGGGTCTTGAAATTTGAGCAGCATATAAAAGATAGCTTCTCGATACGGTACGTTTTTCATTGTTAGCCATTCTGTGTCATTCTTTGGAGACATATCTGCACAAAGTTTTTGATTTATATCCAGTGGTGTTTTGATAGCTTTTGAATTTGTCATACTAAATTTAGCAAGAATGCTTATTTCAACATAATCTTTTTGATCTATCCAAAGTTTTCCTTTATTTCGATCTCTGGTTATTCTCATGCCAAGTCATTTAGATATTGGTCCAAGATCTTTCATTTTAAAAGTATTTTTTAAGATATCTTTCGTATTTTGCATAACATCTCTTCCGTTAGATAAAATTATAAAGTCGTCAACTGATATAATCTGAAATTCATCTTTAACTGCTTTAATACATTGGTCTGTTTTTGATTGTTGAAAATGCATGGATTTAAGTGTTGCGTCAATTTTTCGGTTCCACTGCTTACTTCCTTGTTTTAGTCCATACTCTGTTAAGTTTACAAACTTTAGTTTCGCTTGATTTAATTTGGAATACCCATCGAGTGGTTAAAACCTTTTTATTTAATGGAGGGTCAACTAAATCCCATGTATTATTTTCCAACATTGCATTATATTTCTCCTGCATTGCTTCCTTCCATAACGCTGCATCTGAACGATTGAATACTTCTTCAACAGTTTCTGGTTCAGGATTAATATCAGCCTTTGCAATATTTGTAACGTAATCATGGAATACCCTAGGTTTACGAATTCTTGATGAACGACGAATTGTCCCTGTTTGTCATTCATGATTACGTTGCAAAGATCCTAATTCAGTTTGATGAATCGTTATCAGAATCCGTTCTGTGTGATTCGCTGTTATCATTTATTTGTTTTTCACTTTCTTTTTGCGACTTCTATTTCATTTTCAGTTATAGCATCCTGTTCTTTTCCTGAATACTTCATTCCGAAATTCACAATATTGTTTTTTTTGCTTATATGGATATATTAAGGGTTTTTGTTTTTCTAAGAAAATTACATAACGACTTACATGTACTTTATGCGTTTTGTGATTAATAAGACGATAACCCTTTCAATTTTCGCAGTATCCTAGAAAAATAATTTCTTTTTAATTTTTTTTTTAATTTTTTATGTAAAACCTTCCACCTACCTACTCACTTGTTATAGAAGAAAATGTAAAAGGAGTTTTGTTATTGGTTTTAAGTTTGCTCTCTCGGTTTAGACAAATTTAGATTTATTATCCCATTTAAGTCTCTTTTCGTTTGGTAGGTATGTGCATCATTGCTGGTGCACCCGAAAATTCACAAATGACTTAGATCTGGAATACTATTTGTCCATGCTTCAAAAGGGGTTTTATGTTGAATATTATTTACCGGCGTGCGATTTATTATAAATACACAGCTGTATTTACAGCTTCAGCCCAAAAAATGTTTCGGTAAATGGACGTCAATAATAGTCAAAAAGTATTTACAGCCTCCAAGTGATTCTACTTCCATTGGTCCGCATAAATCAGTATGTACCAAATAAAAAAAAAATATCGGAACGCTTTCCCGATTGTTTAAACTTATATCGATGCTGCTTTCCCATTATACAAATCCTACATGGATTCGAATTATAGTCTCTCATTTCAAAACCAGTTGCTAATCCGTTACTCAAAAGTTTCATATGTTTGTTATGCATGTGCTCTAGTCTACGATGCCATATATCGCTCCCATTAATTTGTTGAGTTTAGTTTTATTTATTATAACTACTATACATAATGTCACAGTTAATCAATAATGAAACAGATTTAATTTAAAAAGCTTATTATTATTTTACATTTCTTTCAATATTTTTTTTAAATTTAATTTTGATAGATTGAAATCAATCACATGATTGTACTCATTAAAATCCCTTGTCAGGTTATTGATGGGGCCATTACTCCCATAGTTACATCGAGATGTCCTTTGATATAAAAAATTAGGGTTCCTTGTTGTCCTCGGTCTGGTATTGATGTTAATGGAGTTGAGAAGATATGTGGAGTTGACATTACCAGTCAGAACGCAAAAAAGGAATATAACATTGGATGTCTCTCTTCGTTTTTCCAAAGTCTGAAGATTCAGTAACTTTAATCGGCTTGTGTAGGGTGGAAGACGACTCTCGGGGTTCCAAGGCAAATCACGTAAAGCGAAGAGAAGAAACTGCTTTTTAATACTTTCAATTCTTGAGATTCCAGATTCATAAGACGGACACCAAACAGGACTACAGTATTCCAAAACAGGTCGGACGAGAGAACAGTATAGAATTTTGGTTATATAGGGATCCTTAAATTCTTTTGAGAAACGCTTTATAAGTCCCAATCGGCTTCTTGCCTTGCAAACAATGGAATCCAAATGCAGATTGAAAGTGAGCTTCCTGTCAAAAACCACACCAAGGTCATTAAAGCAATCAACAATTTCAACAGCTTCATCATTGATAAAATAAATTGGCGCAGTTGAATTTTTGCGTCTCGTGAAGGTCATGCTTTTACACTTCTTAAGATTAAGTTGCATATAGTTTCTTCTACACCAATCCTGCATAGCGTCAATGTCATGTTGTAAAAATATATAACCTTGTTGGCTACCATATGAATAGTACAGCTTGCAGTCATCCGCAAATAGCAACATTTTGGAATATAAGAGGACATAGATCGTTGATAAATAACAGGAACAGGAGACCAAAGTGGGTGCCTTGAGGGACACCAGAATAGACGACAACATTTTTAGACAAACAGTAATTTAATTTCACATTTTGCGTACGATCACTTAAATATGAACAAATACATTTTAAAATCCAATGCGGGAATCCATAAAGTTCAAGTTTTTTTATGGATTTCAAGTTAGATAAACTGTATCATTGGTTTCAGTCAGTTTATAAATTCCATTCTCTTCACGAGCTGTAGCGAAAACTTTCCCGTTTTGATTAGTTATACGACAACCAAACATGGCGAAGTGAACTGTATTCCCTTTTTGGATTATTTTACTCACAGATGACAAATAAATTAAATTAAAATTTTAAAAATTGTGGAAAAAATGGCTAACCGTTTTTCAGTGTTTTTAAACAGTGTGAATATTTGGTGAATACGTTAGGGGAGGATTCGGCTACCATCGCTCCAACTCGAAAAAAAAGCGTATAAAAAAAGAAAAAACCCTACCACAATGTTTAACATTCAAAAATATATAAAAAATGTCTTCTGTTTTGCTTTCTTTTCTGTTGTTTTTTCTTTTTCATTTGTCACTGAAATTTGCTAGCCATCCGTGAGACAACCAATATGTAATAGATTTCAGCAGTTTTCAGTACAATTTGGTTAGGCTCTAAGTAGCTAGTTTAGAGAAAACATCAGCTAGTTATTATATGAGTTATTTTCATTTATTAATAAGAATATTTAGGTTAGGTTAGGTTTATGGGTGGGTGCGTCAGAACGGGTTCCGCCGCACCCCACTTAGGTCCATGTGGACCCATTGTGATGCCCTTATTGGGGGGTTAGCCGGTGTTGTTGGCTATAGTGTTTCCTTCTTGGTTACTCGAGTATAAGAATATTTAACTAATATGTTATTTATTTAGCTAGGTGCTAGGTAACATACGAGCTGGAGAGTAGTTCCGAGCTTATTATTATCTCACGACCCAATAACTTCTCAATTGAAACAATATTGCTTGCTGTTGCCATTTTGATAATTATTTTCTTTGCTAAAAAAAATGATATTGAAGTTATATAATTATGTTTCATTCCGCATCCTGGGCCCATAACCTGTTAATTTTATAGAAGTTTATTAGGTGAAATATTAAAAGGAATGAATATATAAAAGTTCCATTGATATTAATAACAATGATTTATAATTTCAGTGCTACTAGATAGTTTACGTAAAGTGGATTTCAGATTTGTTGTTAACATCTCAAGAAAAATGTATGGGGGCATGCTGCCCCACTGCAACCACCCGGCGAGTTTGGGTGTATGCAAAGTTAAATAAATTAACTATACTACTTATAAATAATTTAATTTTGTTTTCCAGTTAGAATCAACAAATTCTCAAATTGTAGGTGGGGAATAATTTCACAAAATTGGTGGTGATGCAATGTTACTGCCCACTTTTTTTATGTGAAATTATTTCCCACTCAAGGTGAAGTTACTTCACATGTGAAGTTATTGTACGTGAATTTATTTCCCTGCGACGTAAATACCTGATTCTTGGAATAATTATTCTCGACTCGAGAGCATTCAATAAGACCAACTTTATTTCCCTGTTAAATAAAAGACGATCGGGCTACTGAAAAATGTTGGATTTTACTGTAAGAAAGTTCTCACACCGACAATCTAGTCTTCATATAGGTACCTATACCAATTTTTCTATAGAGTATAATTATAGGACATTTTAGATGTCACCACTCAGTTAATTGAAAGTATTTTGGTGATATTAAATTTGTCGTTGCCATATTACCATAGTTATGTACCAATTCAAATATAAATCAGCTTATGTTAGAATCTATTTTCGATGCAGCGCCTCATTTACCCAAATATGTTACTGGGGACAAATATTTTTCAACATACATATTTGGCTCTAAATCGTTATAGTAACATATTTAAGTGTAAATCATAAGTAAAACCAGATTTTTTCTTAAAAAAAACACGTAAATATCGAAAATTTGTCTTGCATGTTTTAGTATATTTATTATCGATCTTTGACAACAAGCGAGACAAGTTTCTTTTTAATCACACTATTAACTAGTGTTCGAAACTAGTTAAAGAAAACATTTTAATTTTCAATGAAATATTATATTATTTTTTCTTTAAACACGCACAAACGAATGGTCGAGAGATGCATGCAAGTTTTGTGTATGGGCTTGGCGCTAAATTAAAAAAAATATATAATTTCTGAAAACAAATTATTTCAGTTTTTATATCTAACTCATCATTTATATCAAAATCACTAATAAAGACATATTTTGTACATGGGTTGGGGTCGAAATTCTGGCCAGGTCAAAATTCTTTTTTCAAAATTCTGTTTTACAAAATTCTGCTTTCAAAATTCTGCTTTTCAAAATTTTGCTTTACAAAATTCTGCTTTAGAAAATTCCACTTTACAAAATTCTGCAAATACATTTTTTTTTAATTTTTTATGTAAAACATTCCACCTACCTACTCACTTGTTATAGAAGAAGATGTAAAAGGAGTTTTGTTATTGGTTTTAAGTTTGCTCTCTCGGTTTAAACAAATATTCTGTTAGTTAGTGAGTGAAAATAAATATTTCTTTAATTAAATCCAATAAAGGAAAATATAAGGTCATTTTTTGGCTCTTTTTTTTTTGTGTGTTCCTGGTACCCACCTGCGTACCTTCTTTATATGAAATATATTGTTTTTGTTGACAAAGTTGAAAAACATTTGTGTTCTTTAAATTCGTAATTTGAAAAAAAAAAACAGAATTATCAGAATTTATTTGTTTGAAATATTGCCTGTCAGAGTTTCAAAAAGCAGAATTTTGTTAGACAGAACAGAAAAAAAACAGAATTTTGAAAAGCAGAATTTTTGTGGTAAAAGGCAGAATTGTGGTAAAAAGCAGAATTTCGACCCGCTCCCTATGTAGGTACATTCTACACATCTGCGCGAAATTATCTCTTATTTGATATAATAAATCAAGCAGACCCATTGGGTACTATACTTACCGACAGAAACGTACGATCCCAAGCGTAGTCCAACGAATATAGGTACAATTAAACTCATGACTGGGAGATGTAGGAAGTTATTAGTTAATGAATTCTTTAAATGTCAAATCGTAGTCCCCAAATGTTATAGAAGTCAGTTACGGTTTTCATGTAATATGAGAACTCATATTTTGAATAAGAAGGCAATGGACCAAAGCAACAATTTTTAATTCTGTTACTTTCAAACTAAAAGTAAAAAAAAAAAAAAAAAATCTTCGGGATAGACAATGAGGACGTTCGGATACCTAGTTTATGTAAGACGTCAACTAGATTGGTCAGGACTATGAATCCGAACGCGTTGACTAAGCGAATTGAATTGTTTTCGACTCTTCAGAATTTTGCAACGGCCACTCTGTTTATTTTAAATTTGACTCTTCGAAATGTCAACTGAGTACGCAGGCAGGATTTTCTTGACTAGATTTGTCGGCTTCCCATCCATAAACGCCAACTGCTAAAACTATACACGTGAGCACTCTGGGCCAATAAAAACTGAAACACATCTAGTCAGACAGCTGTCAGACTTACTAAACTACGAATCCGATCGTACCCAATTTTTAATGTTTTATTATTTCAAGCAAGAATTAAACATAGCTTATTTTTTGATACCACTATTGATAACGAACACAAAGCTGAACATGGGAAAAGCATTGTCCCTAAGATCCACCCCAATAAAATTAAATGACTAGTTGCCTGTTTACTTTACCAAATTAATGCATGAATAAATTACAAACAAGGAATTGTAATTGGAATAAATAATTCTATTCAAATATTGCTCAATATGACAGCCATGCTCAGCCCAGCGTTAAGCTAAGATTAGACTGTACGCCAATTAAGCATATGAATGACCAGATTAGCTGTCAAATTAACAAAATGCCACAATTATCAAAACTCTAAATTATACTATATGACCAAAATTACCAATACGGTCATATTTGCCTCGATGGTCATTTAAGGCATTTGTTATTTATTACCCAATGTTGTAGAAGGGTAATTCTGTAGAGAAAAACAAATCAAAAAAGTTGAAGTTGGAAATTTATTAGTAGCACAAAACAAACAGAAAGCAAACAATTTTTACACACAAAATATAACCAAAATTTCACAACAGGAAAAAAATATATAGCTACATAACCACAATGAGGGACAAGAACAAGACCACTAATTAAACTTAAAAAAATTACAATGAAAAGACAATTAAACAATTTACGCAAATGATATAGACTCAATAATCCACAAAAAAAGATAAAGAAAACAAATCACAATCCTTCGAACTCATCAAACACCGATGACAACAAAATAATACTTTGTTCTATCAAAAATAAAAAATGCCAGCAATGCCATAACGAAATTTCAAGAAAGTGCATATGGGCATATAGGGCTTTATGATGGCATTCGTGCTTATTGTCCCATTACACTATATGCTATTTCGGCATTTTTATCTGTCAAAATCAGCCTGGTCATTTGTGGCATTCAGGTCATTAGAGCATATGAGATATATGCCCATTACACTGTATGACCATATTTTGACAGGTCAGAAATTGGCATTTTATGACCACTTGGCATACAGTCTAATCTTACCTTTATCGATGGCCAAAAAGGCGCCTAGATATTTCTTTAGATGAGTTCGCTTTGTATATACCTAGGCAATGAGAGCTGTTCAACGGTTTTAAGTATTTTGTATATAAAAAATAAACCAAAAAGCGCCAATGTTGTAAAAAGAACTGAAACAACGATTTTTTTTAAAAGTCGTCGCCAAGCCCATAAGCTTATGTCGCCGATCAGGCATCACTCACCCTGCTAATAGAATTGGAAGCAAAAAAGCGTACAAAACCACGGAAACATGATTAAATGTTAAAAAGCAGCAAACTCATCATTGTGTCGAGCCCATAAATTGAAGTAAGTAGTCGCTTTAAAGAATAAAATTATGTTTTTAAAATGTGAAGCGAAGCAGTTGGTGGTGGCTGTTGCGGTGGGTAGGTAGCAAATAAAAGGAAAAAAAATTCATTTGGTTGGTATTCTTTTCTGAGTTACTCACACAATGATTGTTTCTTGTATGAGAAGTTTCTGTGAAAAAGAAACGATAAGAAATTTCTGATGAGATGACGGTTGATCTCTTATTTTAGGCTTGGAGATATTTGAATGCAAATGAAATTGGTTTCAAGTTGATCTCTTCGTCGTATTTCTGTTAGTTATGAATTCATGACCAACAATTTCATGATATTATCAATTTAAAATAATATCTACAATTAATTAATCCCAATTGCGGATTTGATTGCCAGGTATTCTAAGGGAGGCAAAATTGACGGCCTTGATCTACAGATGGCTTTTGGTTATCGGATTGTTTTTTTTTTCCTTATATACCTACGAATAATTGTCGTACGTTTTCGTGTGCACGAAGAAATTTGTGTAACATAGGGCAAATCATTCGTGCGCACGAAAACTTTTGATCGTTTCGCCTTACAGATTCTGGCCCCTATATTTTATGTTACCTCTATACAAATTTAGAACAGTCTGTCAAGCGTTTAAATAACTTTCTAAGTTTTGTTATTCTATAAAAAAAATTAACTAAACGCTCAATGATATTAATAATACGGAGAAAAATATACCGATATGGATATCAATAAAATAAAGATTTGTGCTTTTGCCCAAACTAAAAAGAGGAACCTACAAAATGGTATATTTTATTACCCAAAACTGTATAAAATAAAAAACTAGGTACTAACCATCCTCTACCTGCATTACAAATTATATACTTTTGTTTCTGAGGTAAAAACAATTGAGGTCTGAATTTATAAATAAAAATAGTACAAAACTAAGCTTTACTACCTGATTTTACAATTCTTCCGGATACATTATCCCCATTCAAATTAAATAAACTGGTTCATTTTTGAGATTTTGTACAAACCTAAATTTACGGGGAAATCCTTTAAAGTTTCAAAGAAAATTTTTAGATTTTAGATTCATTGCCCCTTGTAAAAAATATCCAGATGCACTAAAACACAAAACATTTATATTATGCTTATGACCGATGGTAGGTATATGTATATTCGGTACATCAAACTTTTTTACTAATAACTCATAACAAACATTACAACATCATTGGCACTGGGATTGGCTAGCAGAAGAATGAAGGTCTTTGGACATCATTGGGTGGAGACCCAGTCGATGAAACAGATTTTCACATAAAAAACAGATGCTAGCGGTAACACAAGGAATCGAACCCAGGGAAGAACTCTGGAGAAATTCAGAGACCCGTCAATGGTGGTCTCATACTCATTCGAATATAGCTCGAGAATATATCTTAATATATAAAAACGTTAGTGCGTATGTACGACTGACAATCACGGCTGAACCACAGAAGCTATCCCCCTTATATTCACACTATATGTTTGTGCGGTGCTCCGGATGGTTTATGTTTATTTTAGACCCTATTTGGCTCAAATTAACAACATATAACACTTAAAGAAAAAGAAAGGTTTTGCAAAATTTGGACCCGATAGGTGGCGTTGAGATATGTTTACGACAAGTTAGATTTCCCTGCATATCAATTTTGTATCAACAACATTAAATGTAATTGTAATAATGTAGTTGGCGTTGGTTGTCGATACTTTTTTTGAATTTGACCTAATTCATATTTCATTTAGCTGTTTGACCAAAAACTCCAAATTAGTTTTTAATTAATTTTAAATAGGTACATAACATTTCCATTCGATTTCCGGCACAAATAACATAACCAAGGAAAATGTTCTTTTTTAGAAAAAATAATAAAATGCCTGGACGACAAAGTTTGAATATTGGTCGTAGTGACCGACAAATTCGCAATAGGCAACAAAAAAGGAAGAAGTTAACACCAAAACAAGTCATGGGGAAATGTACTTTGAAAAAAAAAATAAACTGGATAGAAATCGAGTAGTGACACCTTTCGTGGGAACAAGAATACGGGTTGTGGCACCTCCCACTCAAAAAAAACAAAAAGGAAATAATCAAACGCCAAAGTTTATAATTAAAATTGTTAGTGGACTTAATACGAAAGTCACGTACAAAACCTGCTATATATATTAAAGAGACTGTGCGCTCAGTGGCTTAGTGGTTAGTATGTTGGACTACTAAGCGGGGGTCCCAGGTTCGAATCCCGCAAAAACTCAAATTCCAACTCAGGGTTTTTTTTCACTGCGCCACCTCTCGCGAACGTCTGACAAACATCCGAGAGTATAAATGTCATGAAAGAGCTTCTCAATTAGCCGTTTGGAATCGGCCACGGTTGCCGTTTTAGTGACTTAGTCGCTATATCTAGTGGAATTTTTAAAAGTTTAGTGACAAAAATTTATTTTTTGTCACTAAAAAATTCTAGTTACTTTTCTAGTGACTTTTTGCAAAAACATGTTTTTTCTAAATTATTAGGCCTGGTATTCGAGTTTGACACTTGCAAATTGCAAGTATGATGAACATAGTTAAAAATAAGTTGAGAAATAAAATGTCAACGAAAACTTTGAACTCAATAATGCTCATCAGAATCAGAAGTCAACTAAAAATACAAAAAAAAAGTTGTCATGAATATGAAATTCCTAAAAATGTTCTCTTAAGAAATAATTTTGAAAATGCCTCTGATATTGAGGTAAATGAAAGTAGTGATAGAGGCGAAATCGATTTAATGATTTCTAATTTGCAGTGATTTAAAAAAAACTGTTTTGTTTTTCATTGTAACATTAAGACTGAATTTGTTCTTTTTTTATAAGTTATTTATTGATCAAAATAAAAATGTTAATGTTAAAATTTACTA
This sequence comes from Cheilosia vernalis, assembly GCA_949126925.1. Taxonomy (NCBI): domain Eukaryota; kingdom Metazoa; phylum Arthropoda; class Insecta; order Diptera; family Syrphidae; genus Cheilosia; species Cheilosia vernalis. The sequence goes on along the minus strand of OX421358.1, from coordinate 146,018 downwards.
TTTATTTTTTTTTATTGGTAGGTAGTGAAAATTTTTTTCTGGTGACCTTTTTTTAAATTTTAGCATATCTAGTGGATTTTTAGGTTCGAGTTAGTGACTTTTTTTTTAAGTTAACTGCAACCCTGGAATCGGCATAAAATTGTAGATCCCTTCCATTCGTTCCAAAAATGAAATCTCACACAAAACAAATGGTTGTGAGAAGCTAGGCCTAGGGTCCCTACGGACCTGTTGCTCCAAAAATTCGATTAGATAGATTAGTGCGCTCATAACTCGGGAACGGATCTTTCGATTTTTACGATGGAAGGACAAAGTTATGCTAGTTTTTCCCGGCGTGCGAACTTTAAGGGGATGGGATTGGGAATAGTAGTTTGTATTTGGAAGAAACCTTTTAAAAGGTGGTGCAAATTCAAAGGCAAACGTTCGCATTTCCCGGATTCTATACTTATTCAGAACGATTTGCCATTCTGAATATTGCGCTTCCGTCATTCATTACTTATAGACGCCTTTGGCAACAAATTAACTTTTAGTCTAAATTAGAAGAAATAAAGCATTTAATTTGACTTTAAGTTAGAAAATAGTGAGATTGGAGACACCACCAGAGATGCTAATCAGGATCGAAGTTTTTATGCCTATATCCGTAAAAAATTATGCATTTTTGGTAAAAAAGATAAAAGATTTGTATCTCTATAATCCAAGGTTTTGGTTTGGTGAGCAAGTCAAATAGAAAATCGGAAAATAAGCATGACGCGTAGTTGTAAATATTTTTTTTTAATGCTACTTTGATCAAAGAATGTACCAGATTTACCAAATTGAATTGAATTAATTGTAAAAAACAATTCACAAAAAATTATGCCTATTTCCTAGAAACTATTCCTCAAGTATCGGAATCGGAATTACATATGCCTAGAAGGCATACTAATGCTGGAGCTAGCATCGCTGATCATCGCTGACTCAAATATAAAGTCTCATTTGTCACAAACGTCTTTACTTTTTCGAATTTCCTGAGCATTGTGCATGCTCGGAGTTATTATTTTCATAACATTAACGAATTTGGGCGGAAAAAAGTTCGCCGGGCCAGCTAGTATATATAATAACTCATAACTGAGAGCATACATCACGTTAACGTCATTTTACTTTCTCAAAATTCATAATTGATGTATTTGCAGCAAAGAAGGCCGGCGGCCGGGCGGTTAGATTTAGCTTAATAAAATATTTTTTTACTTTGTTATGTTGAATTTTTAAACAATTCCTACTTTTGTTATAATTATTAGTTAATAAAAAAAATATGTTTCAAATTTAAGATTATTTTATTTTCTGTCGCTTATAGCCTTTAAAATAAAAAGTTATTTTTGAATGGTCATATCCTTTTACATCAAATGTTTGAGCTTAGCGTTAAATAACTATAATTAAATAAAAAATAAAAAGCATGTAACCAGAAGGCCATTCGTTTGTGTGAGTTTTTACTTCTAATACTTGTACAAATTTACACCAAATTAGAAAGACTGGATTGCGAAGCGTTCGCGTCGCGAAAGGGACCTCAGTTTGGAAATGATTGAAGGTGTAATTTGTGTTTTTCTGCGGATTACATTTGAGATAATAACAACTGATCCAGTGTGGCTAAGCGTTATATACTTTCAAATGAAATTCAATTTCTTTAATCTTCCTGAAGTTTTATCTAGGCTAGTAGTTGGATAATTTCTTGACAGTTTACTCACCACGATGGGGTCTCATAATTCACCGAATAAAATTGGCACTCGCGCATATCCATTGCCTTTTAGTCACTAGTTCCCGATTTGCTTCACATAATATCGTTTAAATGAAATTATGTATTTCTGTAGTACAGAAATTTGTTCTTCCTACTTTGTAAGTACGATTACATGTTGCAAAAACAATAATCCGTTTTGCTACTATGAAATTCAAGGATTTACAAAGTGGAAATCTTTTTGTATAACGCAACCCACATACAGAAGCATGTATGCAGCGGACAATGGAATTCAATTAAAAATCCAATCAAACTCACCGCATTAAATTCATCTTGCCGTTGCATATGATGCTGTATGAACATAACGTTATGAATTGCTTTTTCCAACTCGAAAGGATACTTTCTTCTTTGTGCGACATCACTTAAAGAATCATCCAAACCGGATAGAACAGATGGCAAACCGTTATAGCCACTCAATGTGCTTAATCCGCCTCCAAGTGCACCCACTAAGCCACTAAACCTGTGAAGTAAAATGAAATGCATATGCTAGTAAACTCAAAAAAATATTGCCACCCAATTTACCTGTTCGTAGCAGTATTCGAATGAAGGCCATTACACCCTCCGATACCTCCACGTCCTTGCATTCTTCGAATGGAATCTGGGCTTGATCCCCCCGAATTTAATTGCATTTCATCAATAAGTGCTTGACCAAACTTTGTTTTACTTATCTGTTTGCCATAATTAATCTTACTAGCTGCTAGATCCCTTAGCAGATCTTTTGGTACACGCATAAGCAGTAGCTTCGGAAGGCGTTTAATAAAAAATGCTCTTACCCATGGTGCCATTTTGTGTGTACTTGGTTTTCTATAGTGAATATTCAAGATGATAATCGTTATAACAACACTTAGCCCAACAAGTAACATCGTGAAAAGTAGGTATTTTCCCAGCAATGGAAGAGCAAGTGATGTCGATGGTATAATTTCCGATATAAGCAAAAAGAACATGGTCTGAGAAAGTAGTATGCTTATACAAAGAGCGATTTTCTCTCCCGAATCTGCTGGCAGGTAGAATACAAGCACTGATAGGTACGATATGCCAACACAAGGAATAATTAAATTCACGGTATAGAAAAGTGTTTTTCGTCGTAGAGTTATATTGAAAAATATATCTAAAAAAAGAGAAGTGTATAAAAGCTTTGCATAATCTGTTTCATTCAAATTAATATGTTTTTAATGTTCTTTAAATATGCAGAGTTAGGTATATCCGCTATTTTGTAATATCATATCGATTCATTTCAATGTACTAAGCTTATTTTTTTAAATGTTTTTTTTTTTTCGTATGTTTTGCTATTATCTTATTATGTACAATTTATAGTCTCATAATCTACTAATGAAAAAGAATTTTTTAAAATACATTCCAAATAGTCTGAAGCAACCGATTTCCGTCGTTCTGAATGCAATAAGTAATTGGAATATTAGTTAAAATCGAACAGAAATTTTTTAAATCTTAGATATTGTGGATTAACAGCAAAACAGATACAGATATTATTGTTTTGTTTTATAGGTAGGTACATTAGAGTTACTAAGCAATTGATTAATTTTCTCAACATAATAATTAAAATAAGCATTTATGTAGTTACCTGGATAAGGTTCTGCACAGCAGGGATAATATTTTTCATGCCTTTCTGCTGGAACTCCTAAAATATCCCATTCTACACTTGGGTAATATTCTCGTAAATCAATACCAACTTCAACTTTATTGTCCTTATCGTTTTTCTGATTGATGTGCTTAAGGTCAATCTAAAATAAAAATCACAACGAATCATGCATGAGATAAAATGTAAAATTTCGTAATAAAAAAACCTTAAAATTGTTGGTTTTTCCGGAATTTCCCGAATTTTCCACTATATAAGAATTTTCTATTTTTTCTTACGAAAAGTCATTCCGGAACAATTGCTAATGATAATGTTAATACTATATGTCTTGTTCTTGTAAAAATATATGGAAATAAACCTAAACCTAAAATTATTAAATAAAACTAATCTAAAAAGGGTGTTGCAGCGCAACATGATACATGGTACATGGAGAAAATATTGAGACAAGCAATGCAATTGCCGTCGCATTCAAAAGCCCTCGGCAAAACACCAAAGACATTTGCTAAAATTGTGAATTCAACAAATAGACCATCACTCAAACCATTGCCCAAAATGGGAGAGCATGAATCAGATCACCGCTCAGGCTCAACACGCTTAGAAAGTAGGATCATTTAAGATATATATATATATTTTGAGAGATAATCGAATCAGACCACCATTGACGGGTCTCTTTTCGTCTCTCTACCACTGTAAATCTTACCCAACTAGACTGTTTGGATTTCTCCAGAGTTCTTCCCTGGGTTCTATTGTTAACGCTAGCATCTGTTTATGTGAGCCAAAGCTGGACATTGAAACAGTGTATGTGGCGCTGTCTCAGATTCCTCCAGGCATACATAGTTTGCAGGTATCATCCTCCCTAAGGCCCATCTTCCTTAAGTGATACCCAAAATTATCATAAATCAGCTAAAATAAAGGGCTTCATGCGAATGCGGAAAGGGCGATGGATTTCATTCCCAGTTGCGCACTCAAGTCGGCAACAAATCACAATATAATTAACGAAATTAGAACTGAGTTGTTTTTGGTATTTCCTTCTTCTTTTTTTCTCGTTATCAGGTGCACTAGGCCTTTGTTCGGTCGGTCATAAAAAAAAGTTCTGTTTTTCCGGCGGCAAAATAAGATCCTTTTTTTTTTGTCATTTTTTTGCGAGCGTCCTTCCGATACAAAGGGGAAAAAATAATAGTTGTTGCTTTTTCATAATTTTTCATACAAAAAAATCAATTTTCGATTTTTTCAATTTCCCGACTTTTCCGGAGGGTTTTCCCAAAACTTTGTTTCGTAAGAACCTTCTCCTGACAATTCTATTCATATTTCGCACCATTTTTGTATATATAGATGGTAGGTAGGTAGGTAAATGGGTGCTCTTATTGCAATTTGCCCCAGCTTCACTCTGTTTTGTATGTCACTCAACTTTTAATTGACAGAACACCTATATGTAAACAAAATAGCGGAATTTGAGAAAAATTAAAATAACTTTAACTTCAACTGTCAATTGAGCGTGAGATTGGCCGCGTTCCACTGCCCGCTAGTCTTCTAACACAAAATATCCCAGATGAAGGAACGCTCGCGTAGCGGCAGCGGCAAAGTGACTTTTCTTCATAAATAATTTCGTGTCGCATAATTATTTGCAAACTACATTTAAAAAGAAATGGTACATGTTATAGAAACCATAGTAATATCGGATTTGCTATTTTACTTACCTTATTTTATTACCAATTTTATCACAATTGCAGCTCGGCTTCGTATTTTTGTTTTTATTTTGTAGACTTTTGACTTTTTTTGTTTTTTTCTCTCAAAGCAGCGGGTAGTTTTGCGCTAGATTGAGAAATTTTCCTGAAAGGGATATTTCACAAAAAGTTCTAGACGACTAGCGCAAATGGGAAAATGTCAATTTTTTTTTATGTAGCGGGCAGTGGAACGCGGCCATTGTGTGATTCGAAATTATATATTATTGTTTTATATGTTTAAATGTGTTTCTCTTGTTGCACCAAACAGTGAATTACGTAGTAAGGGAAAGATATTCGGCCTTACCAATAATCAACTTTAGTCTGGCACTTTACGAAAAGACTCCACACTTTCCAAAATCCCTTTACCAATAAACAAATATAGTTGCCAGACTATCCCTAACTGTAGGGTTAAATGTTAGTGTTGAGAAAGCCATGTTTATCTCGGACATTAGCTAAATAAATCCTCCCATATGTCATTTTGAAGACAAGTGTTGCCCAACCATCCAAAATCGCGGTATTAAATTTCGAAATAGGAGAGAATTTAATACGATGTTGTTCAGCCTGAGCGTTTACAATTATTAATTAATTTTAGTAAATTGTGAATGCTTTCTAATTTTATTCGTTGTAATACAACAATGCAAATGGTTTTTAAGTCTATCACACACAAATTTGTACAAATGTATGCAAATGTACAAATGTTTTGCCGCTAGTTATTGCTTTATGATTGGTTTTCCTTTTTAAATAGTTGCTTAATAAAAACTAAATTGTATGTAATTTTGGGATATTTCCAAGACTTTCTTGACAGTCGTTGCAAACAGAAAAAAATATCTTCTTACCTAAGTTTGGACGGCTCATACAATTTTTCAACAATTCTCAGTACCTCAGGCGAATCAGGTAGATATTTTGTTGCATTCAAACCCTATTAAAATTTTTTGCAAAAGGAGTTTGTTTACCGAGAATTAGGATCTCTAATGAGACAATGGTTGGTGTGAAAAGGTTCACTTCGCGGAAAATATAGTTATAAAAATAGAAATATGAGCACTCAGCAAAATACATGCAAAATAACAAGTTTATTATCTTCTGGAGGGGTAACAGCCTAACAAGTAGTACGAGAATATGTGTGCATAAAAATGTGCGTTTTATATTTTTCAGATCGAATTTTAACTTTTGTCGGTTTCTAAATTTCCCGAATTCAGTAATATATAAGCCTTACAATTTTTATAGGTTAAATTGTATTTATTTTCAAACCCGGAAGCGATAAGTTCTTAACACGCTTCCTACGTGCGATTAAAATTTATTCTGAAATGAATGAGCCAGCTATTATTTCTATTTTCAAAAATATTCACTTGCAACGACGCAATTGGGACGTTTAGACCACTAATAAGTTTTGATTTGCATCGTCAGCCTACGAATAAATGAAACCATTCAAATAAACTGTGCTCCGTTTATTGAATAATTTGAAAGAGATTTTATTACGACACAAATGCACTCATAGAGAAATCGCGAGGTAGTATTAGAAAACAATGGAAAGCGTACCATAAAAGTACTGAAAATGGTGTCCGATCGAACGATAGGGCATTACTGATTTGCATGTGATATTTGACAGATCAGCGGATATTTTGTGCATTTCCTATTTTGTGTTTTGTTTTTGCTTATAATAAGTCTCAAGGAGCATTGGAAAGATATGTGTTGGGCAAATTTAATTGCAATTTATGTATTCCTTCTTTTAGAATAAAATCCTCCTTGTGAAAGAGACCATTGACCTTGTTTTTCACGAAAACAAATTATGAAATTTGAATTCTGCAATGACAACAAATGTAATAGATTCTAAGAAAGTTGCCAGACTAGTTAATGTGGAGGTTAAATTGTTTATTGGTACCATTTCACAAATGCTGTACATTTTTACTAAAGCTGACATCTAACTAGTTGTCGACATTAGTGATTGATTATTGGTAAGGCCGATTGTTTTCGTACAAAATTTCGAACTCGGGATATTAATCAATTATTCTAATATAACACAGGCCTACAGACTAAACGGCTTCCCGGATTACGTTCAAACCTCGGATTTTGAGTTCTTGGGCTTACAGTTCGGGAGGAGTTTTTTTTTTGCAAAGTAACCTTAATATTAATATAGTACTTACTTCCCATATAAAATTTTCGTACCAGTTTGATTTGATCGAAAACGGCTGTAACGATTTCAACCAAAATTGATAATTATTCTTAAGTAGGTGAGGTTACCATGACTGCGTACCCAGTTTTTGGCTTACAATTTGAAAAAAAGATTGTAACAAATATTAATTTCTAAGGTAATGTGGTCATTTATAACTTAATAGCAAACTCAGTTTTTCTCTATATTATCGTACAATGGGTTTTTGAAAAAAGGATCTATTTTTTTTTTAAATTTTTTTTTTTTTTTCCAGTTTACCGGAAAACGGCGATAACGATTTTGACCAAAATGCAAACTATTGTATCCTCAATCTTCGATTGGCTGAAGAGTCAGAGTCGCACTAAACGATAAAGTTTCATACGACCCAGTCGTGCACTTTATATTGTATGTTACTCATCTTTTAATTGACAGAACACCGATAGGTAAACAAACACACTAAACCAGTGAATCAGTTAATTAAAACCTCCAGGCATGAGTTTTAGAGCGCTTTTAAGTGTATATATGCAAAAACTATACAAAGAAATTTCACTTCATTTCTTAACTATCTAATTTAATTTTATTTGCGATATAAACATCTGTAAGGTAGTATAAAGCAATAAGTATCACATAAGATTGAGGTGGCTGAAACAAAAATACCTGATCTCCATCGTAGGTCCACGATCCAAATTTCATAAAGCAGGTTTGTTGATCGAATGGGAAATATCGTACATCGATTTCGCAAGAAGACTTGAAAATTGCAGGTGGTGTCCAAACGACTTTACCAGTGTAGTGTAATATAGCCTTTGTCATTGTTGTTACAACATATTCACCATCGGCACTATGAAAGGCAGATTTGTATTTATAGCATCTTATAACATAAAGACGAATATTAACTTTATTTTGTAAACGTATTATAACATGCATTCATTATTCACTCACTTATTGTATAATACTATATCCGGCAGCCAAATGTGTTCAGATGGCACATATAGTTCCGTTACACCCCCATACTCGGAAGGGTCCCACTTAAACTTGTGATCTTGCCATTCCTATAAAATAAAATAAAAAATGGATTGGATAGTTACAATTTTTTTTTTTTTTGTTTTTCAAAATATTACACACTTTTGGGATAGGATGATAGTAAAGGAATAGGAAGGAGGTAATCCAAATTACTTACATGTTCCAACCACACATTGGTTGTTAGTATTTGGTCCTTTAGATTCTGCAAGAAAAGTAAGAGATATTATTTATGGTGCTTGGGTAGTGTTTGAATATGGTAAGACTATAATTCTCACCAAGTTGGCGGTATTTAGTTGTTGAACTATCTTATATATATCGCAAATATCGCAAGATTAAAACTAACATCTTTAGAAAGTGTTCCGAACTGAGGAGAGTTGCAAATATGTTTGCTTGCTTTAGGGCTTTCCTTGGCAATTCGAATTGTTGCAAGGGGATGTTTTACAGTAATTGCACAAGAGGTTCTTGCCAATGGCAAATACAAAAAAAAACTCGTTATTTGAACGTTATACTTTTATTTCATTAATTTTATTTCAGTATAGCTTGACGATCTAATAGAGAAAGAGTTGATATTCGCTGTTACCGAGAATAGGAGATATCACGGTGATCTAAAGACATATATCTGAAAACAGTTGTTGCATACGTTGGGTCAGTGACCCTTACAATTATTTGCAATTTCATCACATAATTTTTCTAGTGTTTTACTTTTAATTACGATTATCCTAAATCGTTAGAGTTTAGGTACCTACCCCTAAGATTTACATATTCAACTGCATATGGTTAGAGAGCGTCACCTCGTTTTGCTGATTTCGTCGACTTGGCTCATTTGACATTTAGTTTTTGTGTCATCGAATTGTTCGTGCCGCATGTTGAAATTTGTATCTTTCATGCAATAATTGTACCTACCTTATTTTAAAAATGTATAGTGTATTTTAAAGTAGATACATATAAGTAAGATACATATCGCAAGATTCAAGAGGACCTCTACATCTACACAGAACAAAATAGTGAACCAAGGTTTTAAATTATTGAAAAATCTACGAGATGTATTTCTATTTAGTTATATTGGCGCAAAATTATAGTCGGATAAAGCCCACTTTATGATTATTTTAGTACGTGACAATGTCCGTATTAGTATTTTTCTAATTATAGTCGACTAAATACCCACTTTATAGTTATAACCTGGTAATAAGTTTAAAACCAACAAAAGTACATATTATCCCTTAGTATAGACTCTCAATCCTCTCCCATATGTCATTTCTATTGAAAAATTGTAATTTGAAATTTTTTTTTTTCCAAAATTTTGAAAGAAATGTTCCCAGGATATGTATATTTTTTAAGTTCTCGAAATGTTTAAATATGTTGAGTTTCTAAGAAAAGCAAAATAAAATCCAAGCAAATCCTTTTTAAGATTTTGATTAGGAAGATTGCCTTCTAGCTACAGATTCAATAAAAAAAACTTTTCATTCCATTTCTGCATTTTTAATTTTTTTGTTTTTTTTTTCTCTTTTGCTGTCATTTCATTAAAAATTGATTAAGGAGAATTCCCCAAACTGTGTTTAGTTTCTCATACTGTACATTTTTCGGTCTGTTTGACAAAAATTTGCGTCGCGCCCGCTCTAAAGTTGGAACTAGTTGTAGGCAGGTTACAAAGCGTTTATAATTTGCTAGAAAGTTAGGCATGGGCTTTGAAGTTAGAGCGGTGCTAGTTAGTATCTACTAATCGCTCCTAATACACGATGTCTATAATTTTGCGCCATTATCTATAATTTAATATAAAAATCCGAAGTAAACACAACACAAATTTATTCCTCCGTTTTTTTATGTCAAAATTAATCTTCGATTAAACATTTATTTCGCGAGCTAAAGGAGTGGAAACTTGTCATCGGCCCATCTGTATGATATAAGAATCTAGCGTGCGAACAGGATACTGCTTTGCCACTTGAAAGTAATTTTTTTGTTGCATATCCATAACAGGTCGGAGGTGACTCCAAATTCGAAAAAGTGATTGCACCTACTACATATTTTGAAACTTAACGAATTCCCAAATAGAGTTATCGCAAATACTATTTTGAAACTTAGCACGTGTGTGGAGTAAATAGTCCTATCTGCAATGAAGCATGATGGCTTTCCCAGATGATGACCAAAGCAATTCCACTGCTATTTTCGTTTTATGGTTTAGCTCTATTAGGGGTGCCGCCTTTAATATTCGAAGTATTCATATAAATGGTTTTGTTATATAAAAGAGATGCAACACTTTGTAAATACTTGGAAGACATCAGTTCATGCGTGTGTGTACAATGATACAAATGATAATAGTTAACGGGGATTCTTTCTAAAACAATAAAATGTTTGTCCAACTTATGCAATATGTGGTCTGAAACTTAAAATAATGTAATGATACTCACCAAATCAATAAGTTGTGAGAGCCGCAACCCTAACTTTACAAGCACGGTGTCGGTATTGTTGCTCACAGGTCTTATAAGTCGATTGTAGTTACTTAACAAATCGTCATATAGCCTTTTTGCATCTGGATTCCCGTTAACACTTTCGATCAGTACCATACAAAATAGGATAACATACAAACTTTTAAAGAAATCGCAAAATGTATTTAGTTTTTTCGTCATGGTTATTTTGTTTCTAATAGGCTATGCGATTTTATAAATTGTATTTCTTTAAAATGGTCGCAGGGAGGAAGGGAATCACCGAATATTTACATGACGTTCTAGTTATAACACATTTCAAATTTTCAGTATTTTATATTATTAAAAACTTATTACTTTTTGATTAACTACTTACAACTTTATCACAGTGAGTGTTCTACAAAAAAAAAAAAACATATTATTCCACGAGTGACAGTTCTGATAACCAAAATATTCCAGAAGCCTTTATATTATATACCTACATACGTATACAGATGTATGCACTTAAAAGACTGTTTTTGATATACGCAACTTATTTTGAACTAACTTTATTATAGATGTACAATTATTGTGCAGTAAAACTAGCAATAATATTTTTTTTAAAGTGCTATTTGTTCAACATATTTATTTCACTCACGCGAATCATATTTAAACGTACAATTTTTGACCGACCCGTTATTGCTTTGCGTATGAGAATCGCAGACGAACTGAGGGAAAGAATATTTCTTATGTGTAAGCCCCTATTTTGCTTTTGTAACTGCGCAAACAGGGTGTTTAATATAGTTGAGTCTTACATAGTGTCAACTTACCTTTGTTGTTTTGGGAGAACATTTTATTAACTGAGAGCTTTTATGGAGAATACCTACTAATCGATTTTTGCTAATGCTACCTATCTCAATTCGAAAGGCGCATGCATTTAAAAGTCTCTCTGCGTTATATTCATAGATGACAAGTCTCCACTTTTAAAAGACAATATCGTCTCACACCATATGATACACGTATCTCCCTGTAACGAACAAAATCGCTTATGATAATCAATTTGATTTATTTTACCGATTGTAACATTTAAAATGTTTGTATATACAAAATCCTTATCGGCGAAATAAAAACTATACTCCAGTCTAGCTCTACCATTCAAAGAAACATCTGTGCTTTGTCTCTCTCTTACTCTCCCTCCCGCAATGTTTATGTTTAAAATCCTGTTAAATGATAATCTTTGCAAAGGGTGGGGTTAGGCTGTATATAAGTGGTTTCTTTTCCATTTCTGTTATCATTTGGGCTGGGTCTGAATACGTATAGGAGATGCATATCAGCCACAGCCCTAGAATCTCTTAATAGGTACAATTCAAAGAGAGCACTTAGCTTAAATTTAAAAGCTTACACAATTTTGAGGAGATCTGTACTATAAATATAAATAGTGTCACCATATGTTATATTGGCCTTACTTATCAAAAATTCATTTATCAAGAGATGGTAAACAAAACTTGTGAATCAGAAAACGTACCTTTCATTGAGTTTCGGAAATCAGAAAAAAATTAAGTATCAATTGACTCATACGTAGACTTATCTTAAACTTTAATACTACCTATACTCAAAGTTTTGTTTCTGTTGTTGTTATTTACTACCAATTTATTATACATAGAGGTTAATTGTTTATAAGGTTAACCTTCAACCACTTAACTAGGTTTTAAGCTATATTCTATAATAATAATAAACTATAGACTAGATTCCCATATACGCTCAGATTCCTGCTATATTGTAATACACCAGATGCTGCTGATAGGTAACAGGTTATTAAATATTTTTTTTCTCTTATTTTATGAGTTTTTTTTGTTTTTAAAAAATTATGTAATTACATAGTCAGTAAATTGTAAAATGGTAGACTTAAATAAATAAACAAATAAACAAATATATATAAATATATTTTTACATCTAAGGATAACGCGTGATTTTATTTCTCTTTACCTTGCAAAGTATCTATTGCGATTGCTTCCATAAATTACGTCGCTTGGATCACAAGCAAACAACCTGTCCGATAAACTAAAACAACATTAAAAGTTGCAATATCTTGCAATATGGAAACTCTCTAACTAAGCCAGACAAACAGAATAACGGCACCCATTTATACACTTGCTCATTAAAAGTGTTGTGATCATAAAAAGCATATTATGAATTATGAATAGGGGCGGTTATTTTTCGTTGTGCTCGAAATTAAAACTAAAAAATAAGAGTTAAAAGCTCTAAAGACTATGCGAACCTTAATCAAGTCGTTCTGAACATAAAATTGTGACTTAGAAAATCCACGCCCAAATTTTGTTAATGAATGTGATAAGTTTGGTCCTCGTATATCTGTTCTGTATAATATGTACTCAGATATTTTACACTTCCTTTCAGCCTCTGTTAGTGAGAGCTTTTATGAATATGCGCACTTTACACACCAAATCACTTTTGCATGCGATCAACGTGTCCCTTTAATATGTTCTAACAAGGAATTGTACCAACTCTGACGGTGTTGGATTGAATTACGTGCATATGCTCACTTTTTCTTATCAAATTTATTGAATAGGTATATGAAATTTAAAAGAAAGTTGTGACCATGATATGAAAGATTCGAGGTGTTATTTTTTATGCGTGGTTCAATCATAAGACCAAATATAAAAAATAAGAGTTAAAAGCTCTAAAGACTATGCGAACCTTTAACAAGTCGTTCTGAACATAAAATTGTGACTTAGAAAATCCACGCCCAAATTTTGTTAATGAATGTGATAAGTTTGGTCCTCGTATATCTGTTCTGTATAATATGTACTCAGATATTTTACACTTCCTTTCAGCCTCTGTTAGTGAGAGCTTTTATGAATATGCGCACTTTACACACCAAATCACTTTTGCATGCGATCAACGTGTCCCTTTAATATGTTCTAACAAGGAATTGTACCAACTCTGACGGTGTTGGATTGAATTACGTGCATATGCTCACTTTTTCTTATCAAATTTATTGAATAGGTATATGAAATTTAAAAGAAAGTTGTGACCATGATATGAAAGATTCGAGGTGTTATTTTTTATGCGTGGTTCAATCATAAGACCAAATATTTGCGCATTCTAGAAATGTTGGAAAGCGAGAAGAAACAGCTATTCTTTTTTGAATTGGGTCTCTTCTTAAAGTTTCTGTTGCCAAATCATTGTTTATAATATAACATTGTCAACAATTATTCCTATACTTTGGTTCTATAAATGCCTTAGTAGAATGCGAATCATGTTATCTCGAATTAAACCTTGGTGAATCTACAATCGCTTATTATTATCTCACGCAAACACAATAGTAAAATCCGCCCACTCGTAAACATTATACGGTTTTGGCGTTTGTTCATCAGATGATTCGGACTTTTTTCTTTGAGAAAGTAATTCCTTAATGTTAAAGTAAACAATTTATATAAAATAAAAAATAACCCCAGTAACAAATATGACTTAAATGATTTATTATTTTTTGTCACTATTTTTTTCGATGTTTCGATAAACAAAAACTTAATAATCAGAGCATCGGTTTCGTATTTTCAATGCAAACATATTTCTTATCAAAAAAAATTTGCGCACCCTAAACTCTTAAAAGCTTTTAAAATATTCTCCTATTTTCTTTTGAGAAATACAGATTATACCCAAATTGCTCTCAATATATTTGTATTGATGCTGTAAGGATGCGCAGCTTTTAGATGTTAGAAATTCGTTGGTACAATAGACAGCAGTTGCCTCAGAGCTCTCGGGTTGAACGTTACGTTTGGAAAAGCTATTTCTGTTATGAGTTAAAGAACAAAAATTTAATAAAAAAAAAGTTACTGTTATACAAACGCTTTCTTTCATCGTTGAAAAAGGATAATTAAATATAAACCATACTTTTAACGGGATATTAAACAGCAACATTTAATAAAAATATGCAATAAATGTTAAAGAACACCCTTATTGTACAAAGAATATTTCGAGTGTATGATAGTTTTTACCCAAATTCCATCGTCAATGGATACTGTGCGGTTTAAATGGTGTGCGATTCCTATACTCTAATTCGCATTCTGCATTGAAACATAATTTTAAAAATTCATGTAAACAGTTTGCCTCTAATTGTTGGCATTGTTATAGGTTTGCTAGACTTATCTAATTCCTGGCAATAATATAATGAAGCTTATAAAGAGCTGTTTTGAAATTTGTTTCCTTTAATCCAATAGTTAGTTACAAATTCATATTTATTTATCTATCAAGTCAATTAATTATATGAGTAACAAAAAAAAAGTGAAAATCATTATGCTTGTATATTTATCATTACCTAATCACTTTAAATTATGTAAAATTCATGTGCTGAGGAAATTCGTTATGTGTTTCACTATACTTATTTATGTTTTTACCCATACTTAAGCTACTAGCAAGTAAAACATATATCACATATAGGTCCTTTACTTAATCTATTGTTTGAAACCTTGCTATGGGTATGTACATCGATTTGTCATTACAGCCATACGTATACGGCAAATGTGTTAAGCAACATCAGTTACAAAAATAGTTATGGTATTGTGTAAATATACTAGAAGCTTAAATTTGTCTCTTTCTTTTGTTACACCCATTTTCTTGCCTCTATTATAATGTTCTGACAGCAAATGTTACTTACGAGATTTTTTTTGCCATCGTGACGTTAACATATCCTATTTGCAGCAGCCAAATAATGCTTATAAATTAGTAAAAATGTGTTAATGATAAAAAACAAAAATTACGAGAAACGGACATAAACAGAATTCAGTTCATTTATATACAAAAAATTCGTCGCAAAAATGCATATGTGCGGGTATTGTTTTTTTTTTTTGTCTAAGTTGAGCTGTTAACGAAACCTTAATGATATGCAAAACAAGGAAGTGAACCATTTTCATTAAAAATAATACTTGAGCATTATTAACATGTTCATTTTGGATCAACTCTACAGATATTTATGTAAGTCTATTTTTTTTTTTGTGGCACTTTATGTAATATGTTGTATGATTTCATGTGTTTCAATCAAACACAAGAATAACACTCAAGAATTGGATTTCTTGAGTAATACTTTATGGATACGTTTTTTCTTCATTTATTATTTATTTCCTTTCCTTTCCTTATTTTATTGTTTTATTACCGATTCCAAACGTTAAAAAAAGCTTTATGATATGCTTAAAACACCCAAAAAAAGCTTTGTCTTTACGATTTTTTGTTGTTCTGGTTTCGTGAAAATGCATGTCAGGAGGTGTGATGATTTAAGTAAAAATTTAAACTAAAACGAATAAAACGTAGAAAAGAAATTCAGCACAGATAAACACTTTTTACGGGTCTATCTACCAGTCTAAATTGAATATCTTTAGGCCATTTTATTCACTCGAAGTTGAACACAACTTGGGAAGTTTGCCATATAAAAATCCCCAAGTTGTGTTCAACTTCGAGTGAATAAAATGGGCCTTAGAAATGTATAATGTGTATTAGCTTAACTTATATAATTATATACATCATATTATCCAATCTTTTAATATAAATAACTAATGTAATGTATTTCACCACTACTAATTAGACTTAGACTAATTATTTATTGAAAGAGCAACCAAATCAGACCAACGTCCACAATGTTTAATTAGGTTAGATTCTGTAGGTATAGTGTATTTATTATTTCCACATCAGATGATGTTCATAGTTAAGTCTGTCGTTGGGATGATGAGCTTTTTTAAACGCCATTAAACACTCGTTTTCATTACTTTCGGAGCAAAATAAAGAAATTCATTTAATTTTTTTAAATTTTTGTAAGCACAAACTCTCAAAGAAGTGCGAACAAAATCTAGAATTTCTTTTAATTTTTTTTAGTTCGTTGCAGATTCTCGATTTTTGCACATTAAATAGATTTTGCACTAGAATGAAAATATCTGTTTCGTTTTACCTCGTTTTTAACAAGTAGGTATGCATTTTGCAATAATAGGTAGGTACACATCGACGCTGCACACATGAGTTCATAGCGTAGCCAGATTAAAATTTATGGTCATATCGTCACATCACGTTATTTCTGCAGTACAGCAACATATCGCCATTTCCAAATCCACTCCAAAGTAACCCAGTCAATTAAATTGAATGAACGTACCAGCACAAATTTAATTAATCCAACTGCGGACTGCTGTGGTGAGGCAGACCAACAGAGGAACGACGAGAATTATTTGTTATCTATCCTTCATTTTCGTATTCTTTGTCACATGACAGTAAACGATGCCAATTAAATTGAAATGGTATTACTTCCCTTTGATGCTACTACTACGGTTCTACGGTAGGAGATCAAATTGGTACTCAACCAGTTGGATTTGTGTTGCCCTCCATGATCATAGAGGTTAGAAACATTTTAAGTCAACCTATTAAGGTTTTTGGTGTCTGGACTGGTCAAGGGTACATAATTATGTTGGCTTTTTGACCAAGCTGGTACCAACTCCGGTTACCTCAGATTGGAGTCCAACCATTTATTGGGACAGTGTAGTATTTTTTATTTTGGATCTCCTTTACTTTAAAAATTCAACAAATTCCATTGGCAGTTTATATACCAAAAATGTACGTTGCGTCAAAATGTGGCTCGTTAACAAATAATTTTCATGAGAATCGTTGTTACCTAGGTATGTGTTACCTAGGTATGTCTGGGTTGGTTGGCGGCCATCATATATCTCGCAGAGTGATGGGCATTGTATGTATTTTTGGATTTCGTAGCGGGTCTTATGTCGTTTTCCATTGGGACCAAAAATCAATCTTTTTTTGATCTAAATCACTTTTCATGGTCCATTGGGACAAAAAATCAATGGTTTTTTTCGATTCGGAGCACTTTTTGCAGATCTCGATATTTTTCAGATCTACGCACCCTCTCACAATACCACATTACTCTCACAGCTGTTTTACGTCATTTTAAGAAGTTTGCTTTCAAGCCAAATGGGCGAAGTTTCGTGAAAATCAAAATAGCGAAATATATTTAATTGCCATGGATATAATTTAGTTGGAACTATTATCTTCATAGTTTTCCTCATCATCTGAAGACTATGAATCACCAAAAATACTCCATTTGTATGTGCAATAGACGAAACATTTTTCAAGTCGATTTCCATTTTATGATTTTTGCAAAAACAAATACAATTTGAACAGCTGATTTTGTTGCCAAATAAAGCACTAATACATTTACAAAAGCAGATCAATTTCGTTGCATGTTCCATTCGCCACGTAAAATCTGAGATCTGATGGAAAACGACATAAGTGGTAGAAATTCTGCCATTATATTGTCCTGACTTTTACTCAACAAATTGAAAAACTAATTAGAGACAGCATTGCGTCTCTGCACCTGCACTATCTTCCCCACATAATAAAATCAAGCGAATTGTGTTGTAGCTAATTCAGTGAAAGTGGTTTTTACCCGCATCGACACAGCGAGGGTTATGTGTTTCGCGCGTATCCTATGTACGTTCGTGCGTGACGCGCTGTAGCCCAAACGGCTTGACCGGTTTTTAAATGTCGTTTTCCATTGGGACCAAAAATCAATCTTTTTTTTGATCTAAATCACTTTTCATGTTCCATTGGGACCAAAAATCAATATTTTTTTCGATTTAGAGCACTTTTTGCAGATCTCGATATTTAATCAGATCTACACACACTCTCACAATACCAATATACTTTGCACAGCTGTTTGACGTCATTTTAAGAAGTTTGCTTTGAAGACAAATGGGGGTAGTTTCGTGAAAACCAAAATAACGAAATACATTAATAGCCATGGATATAATTCAGGAGGAAATATTATCTTAATAGTTTTCCTCGCCATATGAAGACTACGAATCAACAAAAATACGCCATTTGTATGTGCAATAGGAGAAACATTTTTCAAGTAGATATCCATTTGTGATTTTCGCAAAAAGAAATGCAATTTGAACAGCTGATATTGTTGTCAAATAACGCACTAATCCATGTACAAAAGCAGATCAATTTCGTTGCATGTTCCATTCGCCACGTAAAATCTGAGATCTGAAAAAGATTTCTGGTGGTCCCAATGGAAAACGACATAAGAGTGAGGTGTCATTAGATTCGCATTCTTCCACGGAGTGTCATAGGATGAAAAGGATGAAAATAAAAAAAGTTAATTTAAAAAACCAAAAAACCCGACTGACTAACTGTAGGTAAAGCTGTGCAGGTATAGTCTCCGATTGTCAATTAATTAGGTACCTACTGTGTCTTGTTCAAATTTTTTTTAGATTTTTTCTTCACAGTCAATCGGGTTTTTGTGTTTTTTAAATTAACTTTTTTTTAAACTATTTCCCTTCATCTATTGATAAATATATATATAGATTATTGGTTGATTCTTGACAATATAATGGTATAAAGAAAATAACCATCCTACACATAAGTTGTAGACAAAAACATCTATGTACATGTACATGTCTTATTAGTTTAATTCAAATAGAAAGGTTCTCTACACCAATTATATGTTTATTTTCTTTGCAGCCTCTTCGACTATAAAATATTTAACGGATCGTACCAGAAATCCAAAGCATTCCCAACAAGAAATAAACACACTTGTTGATCCAGCTCTACGTTTGTTTCTTAAATTTACAAATAAAAATTGATATTTCAATTAAATAAGTTTTCAATTCAATTTTGCTAGGCCATAGCCTATGTAGATAATCGGACTCAAATTAAATCAAATCAATCAATCAATCAAACTAGAAATTATTTAAAGTGCAGTCATCTTTGAAAACTTTCAACCGAAAGTAGTTCTTACATAACTGTTGGAATAACATGTAAAGGCTTTAAATATTTTTTTATCGAACTTTTTCTAATTTCGGAAAATGGGAGAAGTATTTACAAAATAAAGAATGCGTTTTAATAAAAAGTATTAGCAATCGCAATTTACAACATTGTCACTATCTTTTATGCAGCAAATGTAGGCATTAAAAACATACCACAAATCCTTTTCCGGCCAGACATAATTATTAAAAAAAACTAATACAGGCAATTGTAAACAATGTGTATTAAATTAATTAATTAAATTAACAAAAAACAGCATTTATGCCACTTTACAGCATTCTTCTTCCATCGTAAACCGCGCACACTAATTTTGAGCTTCGGATGCTATATACATATACTGCTTTATTCTATTCTGTTTAGTTTAAACATAATCAGTTTCATCTATCATGCAGCTAAATCTTAATCAGTCGTAACACTTAAAAGATTACTTCGTGTACTGTAAAAAAAACTTATTTACATATGTAAGGAAACTTTTAATGTAGTAGAGTCCAATTTCATAACTAAAGAAATCAAAGTAGAATAACGATACTGTATAAGAAACGCAATAATAAGGCACGGCTGCATTTTTAAGTAAACAAATGGAATTTGAAAAAAGGAATTGAGTGTTCAAATTAACAACAAGTCTAACAAACTATATAAAATACTACACTATAAATATGATTTCTTGTCAATTTCACCGCAACTTTACGACGCATTTCAAAGTTATATCTGTGCGCAAAACAAACATAAGAGGATTTAATTATGTATTATAAAAAATACTTTTTGCTGCTCGTATTATTATAGTTGCGGTTATTTGACTGATTGTAACAATAAAACGGACTCAACCGTCCGAAGAAAGAATAAGACAATAAAATAACAATCTGTATGAATAAGATACATAAGAACAATCAGTACTTAAGTGATTTGAAAATACTCTACGATTCGAAGTGAATTATTGGCATCGCACTTTCCCCATCTGGATGTAGGGGGGTCAAAAAGTGGCACAAGGCTGTAATTTGCAGGCGATGCACCGGCTTGCGAAGAGATTGTAAGTATTAATAACTATTTTAAGATACATTTATATTATGCATTGCCAGTAAACATTTTTCTTAAGTATGTATATTACAAGATGTTAAAATTTATATAATTTGTAACGGAAAGAGTTTGACTGTGACGAATTTCAAGTAAAATGAAGATTTAAGGGGAAAATTCGAAGCCGAAAATGTAAGGTTTGTTCTTTTACATTTCCAGTAAGAATGGGTGAGGATAAAGGATATGCACGCGTATGCCAAATAGGACGGCACATTTCAAAACATGTTTTAATTGTCAGGTAACTGACAGCTTTTCTAATTCTTACACCAAAAAAATTTGTTGAGTACGATTCCCAGTGGAAGGGTAATATCTTGCTCTCTCTTTTGAGAATTTGTCCATAGTAATGCAACGGCATTGAGTTCAAACTTAAAACAAAAAAATTTATAATAACAAAGCCAGTTAATAATGGCCAGAGTAGTGTTTTGTTCAAATATTGTTGAAAAACGCCAAATTCCCATTACTTTAACTTCACGGCTTTTAACTAATACATTTGAAAACCATAATTTTTCAATTCTACAATGCTTTTATTCTGTTAAAATAATTAGGCTACAGCTATATAAAATCTGTTTTGTTGTCCTACAAGTATTTTAGCTGTCACTTCATTTTTCCTTTAACTTTTGAAAAAGAACTTCCTCTAGACCGAATAAGATAAACCAGCATGTGCATGCTCGGAATTATTATTTTAATTACATTAACGAATTTGGGCGGAACGAAGTTCGCCGGGTAAGCTAGTAATATTATGAATAAGAGAATACGTTTTTCTCAGAATAAATCAGTTTTATTTTAATTAATTACATTTCAAAAATTCCTTTCCAAATCCCGACCTGAGCACATACACATATAGTATAAAGTATAATGTATAACCGAAGTACGGGCCATTTATCTTCGGTACGATGTGAAATACGACATTTTTATGATTACAGTGAAAGCTTCTCGAGCACAATGTTTTGAACTTGCATAACTATAACATTGCAACAGGCTTCAAGTTATAATCTATCAGAAATACGAATGCCAATATAAATTTGGTTGCCACTTGCAATGGAAAATGTAAAAAGAAAACATTCGGAGAACGAAAAATTCTGTATAGATGCTAACGCTATTATTATTATTTTGGCATTATTAAATTGTATACATTTTTGTTTTTGCCAATTTAAAGAGTTCTTTATTTGATATGTTTATAAATAAGGCTGTACATAGTATTCATTTTTGTATAAAATCACATAAAATCTCCCTTATAGCTCATACTCAAACACAGTCTCCTTAAGGATATCTTTAATATGGTCTCAAAATCCGAGAAACTTAAAAACGTGATCGATGTGCGCTTTCTGATTGCCCGCCTATCACATGTACACTTACCATCCCAAATATACACTCCTCAACTTAACCATAACCATCTTCAATAACTACACACCAGTCCCATCCCATTATGGAATGGAACTACATATACCTAGTTAGATGACCATGAATGCCCATGAACATCAAAGAAATGTTTTCATTTAAAATTCTCATATTATTGAAATTTACGCGATTGACTTCGTTATTTTTTCAAATAACGTTGTAAACAAAAAATTAAAATTTCGTTTGATTTCAATGTGTTTATGTATGTAAAGTCTTTATGCCTACAGTTTTTGTTTAAGAATGTGATAGTTGCTTAGCTTATAGTAGTTTTATAGACTGCACATAACGCATGTATGGTCGTTTAAAACTAGATAGCAAAATCAATTATTTTCTGCACTGCGTATGTATTGTTTTTTATTTACAGCTGTATATTTAATGTTTCACCATTTTTGGAAAATGTTGAATAATACTATAGATTCATTAAGTTAAATGATTGCAAACTATTGACGAAAGTATTCCGTGCGATTTGTATATAAACGATTACTTTAAAAATGTCAAAATGTTATATTATTTAAAAAAAAAACTTATACGTTCTTATTTTATTAGTTCTCTTTGTGCAAAACCTTGAATACAATACTTTTGTAGAAGTTTTCCAGTAATTTCAAATGTTTGAAAATACATGTCGGCCAATATTTGGCAATGACCGAACTTTATTCGACGATTATCTGCCCTACAGAATCTGGGCCCGTATAGTTTATTGCACTTGAGTTTAAATTTATTTAAATAATAATAAATAAATTGGAAATCGTTACAAACTACACATTATGGCAAAATAGTACATATGTGCAAGTGACATTGGAAATATTGGTATAAATACCTTAAAAAAATATCAACTTAAGTATACATTGCCCATATTTTTATGCTGTATCGCTTGAGTCCGTAAGAATAATTATATTAAGTAAGGGCATCAACACTATTCAACATGCATATGTGATGATACTTACAACCCCAATAAAAGAGATGCTTTAAAGCTTTCAAAATCTCTTAAAATTATCAGAAATAGAGTTTGCGCATACCTACATTGAGTGACACTTCTTCAATGTACATATTATATTAAGGATACAATTGGAAACTTACAATGGCTGAAGAAAATAGTCGTATTGTCCATTTACATAATAAAACGTACATTAACTAGACCAACATCAATTCATTATTTTTTAAATAATGGTTAATGTGTGTAATAAAAATATATCCTTTAGTTATGTGATTGGTAACGATTTAAGTAAGAAACATTTCATTCTGGTTGAGACATATTTTATGTTTATTTTTTCTTTATTTAAAATTGATGAGACCTTAATGATAGAATGTTATCTGAAAGACTTGTTTTATTTGAAACCTTCCCCCTATACCACACAACCTATTTGGAGAATATTACTGTTAGGCATCCAGCAAGCTTGCACATATTCGCGTCTATTATTTTGATTCCTTCGTAACTAACTCAAGACTCAAGCCTTTTGTGAAATGAAGTGCTGCAAATTAAGCATTGCAAATGCCACACCCTTATACAAAAATATGTTTCTAAAACGGAAAAGTAAAGAGTACGGAAAAGAGAATGACATGAGAGAGCATACACAAAAAGGGTACTCATTTAGCTTTCTTCTTGTAGCTTTTTAAAAGCGAAAGGATAGGAAATTATATTTGGATAGATTGGTTGGGTGTGTAAACTATTTAGTCGGGTCGGGAGTTATTTGATTGGCATTGCGCTGCAACTAATCAACTTATTATTTACTACTGTGCCCTGTATGAATACAGTTTTAGTTTCCTATTTTATAAAAAGGTGTTGTTCAATGTTAAACAAATAAGTTATATGATAAGCCCATTTTTACTTTTGTATCTTTGGAAAAAATGTGCCTTCAAAGTCGCAATAACTAACACTTTGTCCTGGCGATTGACATTATGTATTTCAAACCAAAGCTCATTTGTGCTAATAATGATTATACAGTTTGATGTTTGGGCTCGGCGATTCGTTAATCCGTTCTTTAAACAGTCAGAACTGTAAACTGTACAGTATATATATATACCATTTGCCAGTATGTTTTAAAATCGCTACCGGTCAGGTTCTGCAGACCTTCGACTCGTTGCAAATGAATACGTTAGGTGTAATGTAAAGCAAATGGTGTAATCAAATTTCACTTCACTCTTAACCCCGCAAATCTTTTTACGCGTCTAAATCAATTTGTAAAAAACTGCTGGCTTACCAGTTTTGCAAATTCTTGTTCAGCTCTATTAGCACTTTTTAAAATTGTGCCCCGTGTAACTGCCTTGAATAACAGTGAATAAAAGAAGTGCTGTTGTGACAGTTGCTCGTGACAGCAGCTCGAGTTGAACTGCATTTTTGGACATGAGACATTTTTCTTTTTTAGTTCAGAGCCGAACCTGAAGTGTTACACATTATTTCGTGTTTCTTTTTTTAGCTAATACCATGTTCCACCCAACTTTACATGTTTTAGTTTTAGTTCATCCCCTTCGAACCAGGTAGTTTTTTTTTTTTTTGTTTGTTGTTTTTGTTTTGTTCTCATACCTGCCATAAATAAAACAATTTATGATTAATAAAAATACCAAAACTCACGGAAACACGAAGAATATTGGATTTAAAATAATTTTTTTGACATTTGTTTGTTGCATAAAATTGAATTGAATTGAAACAATAACAGGTATGTTCGATTTTATTTTGTGTGGATTTTCGATGGCATTTACGTAGGTAATTAAAATTCAAACACGTATAAATCATGTAGTTACTAATCACGAATATGTACCTATGATATATCACGTTATTTATGAGATGATTTAAATAAATCAAGTGGATATGACACATCAGAGCTCAGAATTTATCTTTCTTTTTTCGTTCAGAGCATGATCAGAGCGCGTTCTATGAGTTTAGAATAAATTAACTGAGCAGGCTGAGTACAAAGTCACATTTGACAAAAAAAAGAAGAAGCAGAAAAACTTCAGAGAGATCTGATTGATAACACTCGGTTTAGATTTAGAGCGCGCTCATAATGCTCGAGCTTAGTTCAGTGCTCAGCTCTGAAATAAAAAAGAAAAATGCCTATATGGAAACGAACACTGTAATATTGATTTACTTCTGTGATTCTGCAACTTCCCAAGCATGCAGACACAAAATTGTGGTCGAACGGAGAACTCAGCTGAAAGTTTTTCCATTACTATTAGCCGCTTTTTAAGGTTCCGTACCCAAAGGGAAAAAACGTAACCTTATTAGTTTCGCTCGGATGTCTCTCCGTCTGTCTGTCTGTCTGTCTGTCTGTCTGTCTGTCTGTCTGTCTGTCTGTCCGAACCCACTAAGCCAATTTTGTTACCAGGTCTATCTCAAGAACCGATTGACATAGGAGGCTAAAATTTACACACAACATCCGGTATAACCTCTAGTTAAACGACAAATACCAATGGAAGGAATACATCAATTGGTTTTCGATTAATTAGTAATCTGGTGAAAAAAATATTTTCATTCGCCCAAAAAACGGTTTATTTCTTGATTCACAAAAAAATACATAAATTCCTTTTTTGTAGATCATGTTCTTATCTATATATGTGCTGAATACTGTTTTGCCGAAAAGTTAATAGTTTACAAGATATTTTCAAAAAAGTTAATTTTACCATGTAAAATACGTTGCTCTCATAAGTTTTAATCTCTACTACGCAGTTGTGCACAATTGACCCCATCAAAGACAGA
The DNA here is from genome assembly GCA_949126925.1 of Cheilosia vernalis. NCBI lineage: Eukaryota > Metazoa > Arthropoda > Insecta > Diptera > Syrphidae > Cheilosia > Cheilosia vernalis. The sequence continues at coordinate 120,378 of OX421358.1, read as the reverse complement.
AGAGAGTCACTGGTGGTATACCACCAGGGTTCCCGCTTGCTAATTTCGTTGGGGAGTACAGAACAAAATAAAAGTAACATATTTTTAGTCAATAATTTTTAATTGGGACAGGTCGCATACAGAATGGAAAATTGGCGTGGGTTGGGTACTAGGTAATAATTAGAAAATGAAAATGTGCGAGTAATTTTCGAGAGTAAAAATATTAAGTAATTAAATTAAACTAAATTGTGATGAATTCATGAAGAGGGGAAAGATTGAATGATATTATAGATTTCAAATAATATCTGATGTGTATTGGACTTTACCCAAATACGGAACCTTCGGTGCGCGAGTGACACTCGCACTTGGCCGGTTTTTTGGTTTTAGTTGCACACATGCAATGCGTAGATTAGGTAATTCAAATTCCTTATAAATTTGAAATGGTAAGCAACATTGAAGGATGCTCTTTGCAATAAGATTGACTTGATAGTCAGTATTGTACATATGGCTCTAATAAGCTATGTTGCGTGTGGCTTAAGTCTCAACTACATTTGTCCTATATAACGGAAGTTTCGATTTTCAAAACACAAACGATGATATTGTGTCCAAGCGTAGAATCATAAGTCCGTAAAAATACTTGCTGGAGTGATTGTGCCTTCAGATATTACTTGGCTATTACTCCGGCAGATGCTCCTGTCTCCTGTGTTGTTTCATATCAAATATCTGTGTACTGTCGTGCTTCTCTAAATGAGAACTTTTTGTCTTGAAAGCAAACTTCTTTAAATGACGTAAGACAGCTGTTCGAAGTATGTTGGTATTGTGGCATTGTGTGTAGATCTGAAAAAATATCGAGATCTGCAAGATTAATTTTTTGTCCCAATGGAACATGAAAAGTGATTTAGATCAAAAAAAGATAAATTTTTGGTCCCAATGGAAAACGACATAAGTGAACACCCCTCTCGGAAATGTCATTGCATAATTTTCTGAAAATAACGATATTATTTTTTACCGTCATTGCTGCAAATCTAAAAACATGTAAAGCAATTCACACAACCGCTTGTCACAGTTTGACATTTGTACATTTGCGTAACCTTCCGCAGTCGATTTCCGAGCCTAATTGGTCGCGGAAAATTATGAGACCTGCGTAAACTATCCTCCATACAAAATCAGACAGTTCATTTACGAGGTGGTAAATTTCCGCAGTTTACGCAGTTTATGGCCGTTTTACGCGTTTAAGTGCCCTTAATGATAAGTGCCATTCTATCAATTCACATTCTTCCTGATGATGCAACCATAGCAACTGGATAGCTAATAATGAGTAAAAATTATTTATAATCCATAAAAGAAACAAATCCTACGTTTATCATTTTTAACCTAACTAGCTTGGAACTAAGTTGGCAATGTATACCGTGGACGACGCACCGTTTGGGTTTTAACTAGTTACAATCCCTCATTAATTTAGTAGAATTAATAGATCATACTTGTCTAATGCACGCAAAAGCAAGATAGCGATTAGTTCAACAATCTGTTATAATAGAGTTCTGTGCCTTTTTTATGACATCTTGCAGAGCAAACAGACAAACGAATTGTGCAATAAGCTGCGTTCTGTCAAATACCTTTTGATTCCGAGGCAAATGTAAACTAATATTTAATCGTTACCTTATTTTCTCGTATAAAGTGCTCATAAATTACGGCATTACCTACCAAATATAGATTCTACAATCAGCGTTCCCTCCCCTGTCGTTAGGCAAAGTTCTCATTGCGGTAAAAATTGGTACTCAAATGGGTCTGAAGGTAGTACGCAATAATGTACCTAAAACGGCTTTATGGTATTTTTCAATTAGAATCGGAAATTTGTTTAACAAAATTCACTACTATACATTTCCAAATATTTGTTTTATATGAACACCGATTTTTATTCATTAAAAAAAATATCACAAAGAAAAGCTTATTTTAATTTAACATAAATTATTTCATTCATCCACATAAAATAAAGGAAAACGTAACCTTTAAGGTTTATTTATATTTAAGAATAAATTATAAGTTAAGTATGTATATAAAAATGAACGAAAAAAAACAAAGACAAATATTCCACAGTTATATTATCATCATTTTTGAACATTAAAAAATGTAAAAAAAAAACTTTTTTATAAAAAACATAAAGTAGTGAATTATACATTCATACGAGTATCACAATTCAATATTCAGCGATTTTGTAGCGATTAAAGTTTATTTCCTGAAAAGATATAGTCCCATATAATATTTCTAGCCTTCCACACGAATATTGAAGATACTTACAAATAATGCGCATTTGAATGGTAGTTATGTGCTGCTGCAAATTTAATTAAATCCACAGTGGGCTTAAACACATCATTTTTAGCTAGCTCTTTAGCAAACATTAGATGGTTAACAGTTTCTACTAGACTTCACTACTACAGTTGTTCAGGAAAGCAATTCAGAAAAAGAGGCGCATCCTGCGCGACAATTTAAATTGGAACATGTATTTTGTAGTTTAAGTCTGTTGTTACAAACAATTTTTGGAAAATTTGGAAAATAAGAAATGAGTTATTGATATGCAATTATAAAAAGTAGTACGCGACGATCCAAAGTAGTATCGTACTCAGTTAGAAAAAATGTACTCAAAAACTAAAAAACGCTACAATTGTAGCACGGGAGGGAACGCTGTCTACAATAGAACAAACATTTTCCTAAGCCATAATGGTCTTTCATACAAAGTTACTGTTAATACTTGATATTCAGTTCATCTGTCCCCACCTGCACCCATATCAGTTAATAATAGTCATTTGCATTTTTAAAAACATTGAATTTTTTAAAGAGTTTGCTTAAAATGTCGCTATTTGAATTAATGACCTTCTAGTTTTGCAGCGCTGAGAACTTGTAAGGAACTCTAAGAAAATTCATGTAGGTACTAAGAGTATAGTTCACAGTATGATAAGAGTATGAATATATAAACAATTCATTAATCATTTCGGTGTTCATGCATACCTTGACCGTTATGATATTATCGAGTTTATAAAGAATGAAGAGTATAAAGCGTTATCAGTTCAGTGCAAAATTAGTTTAAGCTTTGACAATACATACAGAATTAAAACATAATTAATTTTTAAATGTTTAAAGCTTCCAATTCTAATTTAAAGGAGTATCTAACATTTGAAGTTATTACATTTGTTGTAGCAATATATTTATTTGTGTATTTAAAAAAAAATTATAAAAATATGGATGTCTCACACATTTTATAAAAAAAAACCTTACTACATTTTATATGCAGTTGCGAAGATATGAAATTCAAGTTAACAATTTGCTGAGATACCTAAATACAAATAGTTACCAAGTATTTGTGGGTAGTGTTACTGAATATATTTATTGCTGCAATTTGATCTGTTTGTCTATATATATTTACGAACATATAATGCATCTATATGTATTTTTTATCTCCACAACATTGTGATTAACAAATTGTATTAAAATTTCTTATTTTAGGGGTGGACCTGGCCTAAGATGGGGAGCTTGCTATTCGCAGCTTTGTTCATAGCGCTACATTTTGCCACCGGCGGCCTGGGCAACCCTGATGCAAAACGCCTATACGACGATCTATTAAGCAACTATAACCGTTTGATACGCCCCGTTGGTAATAATTCAGATCGTTTAACGGTAAAAATGGGTTTAAGACTATCCCAGTTGATAGACGTTGTAAGTACATAAAATATGTGAAATTTTTTTTTAATTTAAAACTAAATAAAAGTGATATTATTACAAACCTCATATTTAATTTGTTATTAAATATCAGACCAAAAACATAAATGTTAAAAAAAGCCAAGTTCTTCTATATAAAAACCTTAATGCAACATTAAGGATTAAAACCAAATATTAATAAAAGCAGAACAATACTGAAATAACTACAAATTAAGAGAGAAATATTATTATTTAATAATTAATGACTAAAATTTAGGTGGGTTCACTGGTCAAGTTTTTAAAACATTTCGAATTTTGCATAATAAAACGAAAACTTTGCCAAGTAAACAAACAAAAAATGTTAGTAAGCGATCATTAAATAATAAAATTCCTCACTTAATTTGTAGTTATTTCAGTATCTAATATACTCTAAAATAACACTTTCTTGGGTATTTGACTGGGGGTCAAAATTAATTAAGTGCACATCATTAAGAGGTTTTACTCTAGACAAAGCGACATAAGCCTGGTAGAAACAAAATAAAGATATCAATAGGAGCATTTTCGATACTAAGCCCTTGGCTTTTATGTATTGTGTTTGAATATGCTAGGCAGATATGAAACTGTTCCCGATACCCGAAAGCTGTATTTATGACTTAAAATTTGGTTTTAACAGGCATTAAATGATTAACAATTCCATGACTAAATTGAATAGTTACCCCCTTATTTTTTTCTGGTTATCAACATCTCATAAAATTTGTTTAACTATTCCTATATGGAATAGACCTACGTCTATATTTCGAAATAGGATAACAGTCACACCAATTTTTAAAACAATTGTTCTTACTAGTCCAGCAATCATAGATGTATCATCTTCACATTTTCCTAAAGCTTCTTAAGTTTTCTTAGACAAGAAGCCATAGGGCAATCTATTGAGTCAATAGCATTGTTTAATTTCGGGATTCGAAATAGTGCTAAGCATATTAAGGCAATATTAAGTTGATTACACTTTTTTTGTAGGTAGTAAACAAACTATTGTTTTAGGTTTTGGAGAGGAAAGAAGAAATTTCGTTCAATCTGTCGGTGATAGAACTATAGAAGAAAGAGGAATTATGCGAGAGAACAAGGTATACCGACTTTATTTTGTTGTTAGCCCTGCTCTTATTCTTTTCAGCATTTAAACAAATGTCATGTATATTTTTTAAAAGACAATAAGCAGGCACTTCAAATGAAAAATCTTAGATTTTGAAGCACTGCTCTACGAAATTTCATTATTATACAGCAATCGGAAGTGCTCCATATAATTGATAACAATTCTGCGAAAGTATGATGAAACCACACCCCTTCTATAGAAACCTCCAATTTTCGATTAACTCCTCAGCTTGTACCACAAGACCTACCGTTGTGCAAATTTACAAGATTCTATGCTCTATAATTTTGATGATCTGTCAGTATCTCAGGAACCAGTAATGCTATAAACCTAAAAGTTGGTGAGGCGTCTGTGCTTAGCACATATTCGGAATTTAAATATTTGTTTCTGACTTCATTGATATAGTTACTTAAGATAGAGGGGGTCGAACATCACTTAAGTTTGTTCCTGTAGAAAAGGTGTAGTACCAGAACTTGGCTGGGCGCTAGTGTGCCCTTTGATATAACTTCGTATTATAATTACTTATAAGCAGTTTAATAAAAACAAACTATTCTTAAACAAGGTTTTTGAGCATGCCAATGTCTGGTTTGTAAAAAGAGAAGTAACTATTTAAATTCCTTTATAAACATTTCTCTTTACAGAATTTAAAAAATCAAATTATGACGACTAATGTATGGGTAGAACAGGTAAGTTTTTTTTATTAGACGTCTTCCAGCTCAAATTTTAATAGACAATATTTATGTACAATTACCATACGTCCAAAACACTCATATTTCCACTCAGTTTTATCAAAAAGCTGAACGTATAACCGTTTGGTAATCAAGTATTTAAAAGTTATTGAATTTGCAAGATTATTATATTAATGCATGTTTACTAGAGATAGGAAACCTGACATTCTTTTCTTGAAAACCATACAATACGCAACCAAATAAATGTAATCATAGAATAGAGCTTTAACTATTGCGAAAATTTGCTTTAATTTCTTTATGCGTAATTGACTAGAAGAGCTTTAGAGTCCCCACTCCAGCTTAAAAAAGACAATTGGAGATAAAAACTCTCATATAAGAACAGATAGCTTATTAGAAACACATGTGGAAACACTGTGTCTTATATATATCCGTGATGGTGAACTGTAGTATTTAAAAGTTATTGAATTTGCAAGATTATTATATTAATGCATGTTTACTAGAGATAAGAAACCTGACATTCTTTTCTTGAAAACCATACAATACGCAACCAAATAAATGTAATCATAGAACAGAAACACATGTGGACACACCGTGTCTTATATATCCGTGATGGTGAACTGTAGGTACCTACTTCCAATACACATGTTATAATTAATTAAAAAGAATGTTGATTTACTAATTTCAACGATCTTGTATGTATACGAGGATTTATAGTTATACGACACAGCTGGGTTTTTCACGTATTTAACAGCGCTGTAAGAAAAGTATATGTAACTGTAACTGAACTTTGATCTCTCTGTTATAATATTGCACAAGATACTTATTTATATATTTGAATTGCTCTAAAAGTACAGGCGAGTGTTGTAAGAAACTAGAGATTAACACCTTATTTAGCATAGGTATAGAAAAAATGTAAACTGATTATGTATGTACATATATATACACAAAAGTATAAATGATTTTCATGTTTTTAGGAATGGAATGATTATAAACTTAAATGGAATCCTGATGACTATGGTGGCGTTGATACACTTCATGTTCCGTCGGAACATATCTGGCTACCAGATATTGTTCTCTACAATAAGTAAGTAATTCGTGCATAGACAAAAGATAAAAAAAATTAAGTTTAAATCGAAAATACTCTATTTGGCAATAATGACTTTTTTTATTATGTCCACATGATCTATATAGATCATTGATTTCCATGGTTTACAACAATAATACGTGAATCCAACTGTTCCATGGTTTACAGCAACATTGGGATCAATGATCTATGTAACGGGTGATTTTTTAGCTGGTTTGGTTTTGGCAACACTGGTTTTGACAGCTGACGTGTGTTTAGTACCTTGTGTCACTGTCAAACAGCTTCAGTTTGGTTTGCAATTTAACCATGGATCGTCTTACAAATGAACAACGCTTGCAAATTATTGAATTTTACTATCAAAATTCGTGCTCGGTTCGAAATGTTCATCGCGCGCTTTTTTATCGAAAAATTGTGTTCAGCGATGAGGCTCATTTTTGGTTGAATTGGTACGTAAATAAGCAAAATTGCCGCATTTGGAGTGAAGATCAGCCAGAAGCATTGCAACAGCTACCAATGCATCCCGAAAAAGCCACTGTTTGGTGCGGTTTATGGGCCGGCGGCATTATTGGGCCATATTTCTTCAAAGATGATGCGAATCGCAGCGTTACTGTCAATGGTGAACGCTATTTGACACCATTAGATTATTTTTTGTGAGGGTATGTCAAGGCTAATGTGTATAGGGACAAGCCCGCTTCGATTGACGCACTGGAAGGTAACATCCATGCATTCATTCGTGAGATACCGGCCGATATGTGTGAAAGAGTATGCCAAAATTGGACTCAGCGGATGGGCTACCTGAGACGCAGCCGCGGTCAACATTTGCATGAAATTATCTTTAAACATTAAATTGCAAGGTTCAAACTATCGATTCAAATAAATATTTCATTCATTGTTTTTGAATTTTTTGTGTTTTTTTTTTTTTTTTAAAGTTCTAAGCCTCTTAAAAAATCACCCGTTATATAGATCATGTGGGCATATTTTGATGTTAAAGCCTTTTGTTCTATTGGAAAAAAACTTTAATATAAATAAAGTAGATGGATAGAGAGAGCCAAATAAATGTAGCCGCTATATGGGCACAAACCAAAGAAATAAAACAAAGAAGAGTTATTAGCGAAATTCTCAATGGAACGATTTGTGCAGTGATTTTATCGATTCCGGACTCTCCCGAACGCTTCTTTTTGCCCAATGGAAAAGAAATTTTTTTTTTGTCAATCGAAAACATCTAAGCCAATTTAAATTTGAATATTGTTTTTTTTGTTCACAACCTGTCAAAAGAAGAATTGCATTTTTTTTGCTAAGCGAACATTTTATGGGTTAATAATTGTTCACAGTCGTTTACGTAGCCAGCACCTTCTATTTTCGACTTACGATCATGATCAAACCGAGGTAAGGTAGCAAAAAGAAAACTTACCTTTGCGACTCAGTTTTTAACTTTCTCCATTACGTATAGTAAGATGAAGATACTGTTTTCGTACAAAATTTCGAACTCGAGATATTAATCAATTCTGATATTACGATAATAGAGGAACTAAAAGAAGTGGTTCGCAAAAATTCGTCCGGTATGTCTGTTGTGTATTTGCGAACACAACCCAACCTTCTGCTAACATCAATGCACCCTAGAGGGAATATAACTTCGGCGAATCATACTTCCTACTGTCAAATAGAGATACTGCATGGACGGTCTCTTTTCCCTAACCTTCAAACTATCAGGTCAAGTTATCTCCGCGTGTTAAGAATTTATATTAATAAATGAAGTATTTTAAATAGGAAGGATTCTTTCATTTTCCCTACGGACGAAACTTAACAGTGGCGACGAGGCAGGAAAATTAAAATAAAATTCTACCAACCGAAAGGTACATATTAAATTTACAATGGGCCCCAATCAATTGAGGTCTCTACTGGAGGCAATTACAAATGCAGTACAGGGCAATAATGCGGCCCAATCTCACCATGAGGGAATCCAACTAGAAAGTTTCAACGAAGAGAGTGAAAGCTGGGAAATTTTCGTCAAGAGGTTGGAGAATTTTTTTCTGCTTGAAAAATCTGACAGGGAATACTATCTAACGAGGTGAAAAAGAGCAAAAGGAACTGGTTGGTTCATGCAATGGGGGCAAAAACCCTTCAATTACTTTGCAACTTGACCAGTCCAGAGGATCCCAAAACGAAGAGTTACGATGAACTTATCACATTGGTAAAAGATCATCTACACCCAGCGCCAAGTGTTATAGCAGAGCAAAATAGGTTTACCAAACGTGTACACTTGAAGGTGAGACCATATCTAACTTTGTCGCAGATATGTCAGTCCTTCCACAGGCCTACAGCCTAAACGGCTTCCCGGATTACGTTCAAACCTCGGATTTGGAGTTTTTGGGCTTACAGTTTGGGAGGGGTTTTTTTTTGCAAGTTAACCTCAATATTAATGGTACTTCCCATATAAAATGTGCGTACCAATTTGATTTGGTCGAAAACGGCTCTATTGATTTCAACCAAAATTTATAATTACCTACGCTTAAGTAGGTGAGGTTACCATGACTGCGTACCCAGTTTTTGGCTAAAAATTTGTACGGGACATATCTCGAAAACGGTCTATACGATTGTAATAAAAATTAATTTCTAAGGTAATGTGGTCAATTATAATACTTAATAGATAACTCAGTTTTTCTCTATGTTATCGTACAATATGTATTTTAATACAATTTGAAGACGTCTTGATCTTTGTCTTGATGAATTAGTTCATACGATTTATTCTTAAATATTTATGTATCTGAATTCTACGGCTTACCGCTCATTTCATGTTTATATATTTTTAGTGCTGACGGTAATTACGAAGTTACAATCATGACGAAAGCCATCTTACATCATACGGGTAAGGTCGTTTGGAAACCACCCGCTATCTATAAGTCTTTTTGTGAAATTGACGTTGAATATTTTCCATTTGATGAGCAAACGTGCTTTATGAAATTTGGATCATGGACCTATGATGGATACATGGTAATAGCTCGTATATTTCCCCCTTTCCCTTAAGAATAATGCTTTCAAAAAATTTACGGAACGGATTAATTTGTTTTGTATTATGTATCAATAACAAACAAATCTAATATAGATGAAGTGACTAGCTTAAAGAGCCCATTGGGGCCTATGAATGTGAAATATGAATCTGTTCTAAGAAGAAAAGAAGCATAGTGCCTAGCCCATAAACTTGCTACATTAGCTTTGTGTTAAGATACGTGTTCCTAGTTTTAAGGGAAGGTAGTATTTGAGCAGAATATTTTACTATTAATTTGTGGAACATAGCTGTACATTTTCATAATTTTTTTATTTTAAGAGAGATTTTAAATATTGGAGCACTGAGACCAATCCCGCACCATTATATTCCGAGCCCTCTTTGGGTGTGGTGGGGGGAAACTCTGTTATTATTATTTTTTCTTAATGTTTGGGTGCCCGAGTTCCATTCTTCTTTTACACAAATCTAAACTAAGTAGAAAAAAGGTATTAAAGTTATGATATCCCGCTGCAAGTTTTGGTAAATTCGTACAATTTTAAATTTTCCTTAAATTAAACAACAACAATGTTTGCAGATATCTATTTCTTGAAATAAAATGAAGTCACCATGATATTCTTCACATTTATTATTATCTATTTATTAGATTTGCATTTGTAGTTATATATAAAAAATTTAGTTACATATTTTTTAGATCATTTTCTTACCACGATAATTTTTATTTGTTTCCCTAACAATAAAGGTCGATTTACGCCATCTTAAGCAGACTGCAGATTCGGATAACATTGAAGTTGGTATTGATCTACAGGATTACTATATATCTGTTGAATGGGATATAATGCGTGTACCAGCTGTGAGAAACGAGAAATTTTATAGTTGCTGCGAAGAGCCGTACTTGGATATTGTATTTAATTTAACATTAAGACGTAAAACACTTTTTTATACCGTTAATTTAATAATACCATGTGTGGGTATATCGTTTTTATCAGTACTAGTATTTTATCTGCCAAGTGACTCCGGCGAAAAAATTTCATTATGTATAAGTATATTACTATCGCTGACTGTGTTTTTTCTATTACTCGCTGAAATTATACCTCCGACATCGCTGACTGTACCATTGTTGGGAAAATATTTATTATTTACAATGATGTTAGTCACATTGTCAGTTGTCGTTACAATTGCTGTTTTGAATGTTAATTTTAGGTAAAAAACGTAGAAAATGTATTCCATGGAAAATCCAATAGTAAATATTTTGTTCGTAGATCACCTGTAACACATAAAATGGCACCATGGGTGCAGCGGCTATTTATACAAGTTTTACCAAAAGTCCTATGCATCGAAAGACCAAAAAAAGATGAACCTAGTGAAGATGAGCAACATCCTGAAGTATTAACAGATGTATTTCATTTGCCACCGGACGTTGATAAATTCGTAAACTATGACACGAAACGATTTAGCGGTGATTATGGAATTCCTGGTAAGTACTATTAATTATTCTAATAAATTCGGGGATTCTAATTAAACTTAAATAATTGAAATAGGTAGGTACGTGCAAGTAAGATTTGAAAGTTGTTACAACTACACACCAGGATTGATCACCGCATTAAAATCATCCACAAAATTAAATCAAACAAATATTCTAGAGGTTTCAGAAAATTATACACAAACGAATAAAATGTTTACTTCTTGACAGGGGTAAAACGATAATATTTTTATAAGAGGAAGTATATAGGTATTAGGTACCTAATAAATAAATAAATAAATTGTTGACGCAATATAAGCCCGTAAGGACTAGGATTAATGTGTTGTCCAGCACCTATCGAAAATTGACGGTTTGAATTAAACGATTGTTGTTTTTTTCAAACAATATCTTTCAATTTATGTAAAATTAGCGGATCCTGCTTTGCTAGGCATTAAAAATACAATTTTTTCAAACTACCTACGTATTTTTTACACAATTTTTATATATATATAGGCGAGTATAATAGACATGATGTTTTTATGTATCATACACATCTTTGCCACTTAAAACAGTAGATACCTTTCGATGTTGCCTTTCTTTTTTTATAAACTAGGTAGCTGTACAATACACGGATGGCTTGGCACATATACCTTTCGTATTAAAATCCACCCAAATTTCGCAGATTACTTTTTTGGACATTGCTCATTAACTATATAAATTTAACAACTTTGGTTTCGAGAAATTGTATTTGAAATTTGTTTTATGAATTGGGTGGACAACGCCCCTTTTTCATTACTGCCACATTGAGTGGAATGCTTCCAGCAGGGAATATTCATTAATTTACCAAATTTCAATGCTAAAGCTGCCGTTTTCCTATCCCACCTATTTTTTTTTTCAAAGTACATTCTTTATTTGTAAATTAAACAACATTTGCTCTTATAAATGTCGAGAAATAACGTTCAGCGTTTTTTTTGTTTTGCACGAGAAGTGCCGCAACCCAGACCCGTTTTCTTTGTGGCCAATCTGTTTAGGGGTTTCGGAGTTTACGTAGAAAATAACAAACAAACAATCGTATCATTGTTTAAAATTTAAATCATTATATTAATACGTGAACATCTAAAAATTGTTTAAATTATTCGTTTAAATTATAGGCGCTAACAGTTTTCTATTCTGTTCTGTTCATATCATATCCGTTGTACTGTCGATTTTAGTGATATTATGCCTGTTTGGGTTTGATGGAAAATAAACGATCATGTTTGAAAAATGTACCCATATGACGTGTAGAAAGCCATGCATTCAGTTTTATTTTGTATGACGTTGTAAGTGGAATCTTTTTAAAAATAAAAATTTAAAAAACGTATGTTCTTTTTAGTAGTACAGTGAAGTCTCACTTATATGAACTAATGATTGTTGGGCTAGTTCATATAACCGAAAAGTTCATATATTGGAACTATGTAGCAAAAAATATATTTTATTGAAACGGTTAATGTAATGAAATTAAATTACATTACAATACAGAAAATAACTCGTTTTAATTTTATTGAGCTAAACTATAACGTTAGTATTTTTTACACAAAAAAAAAATAACCACCGAAAATGAGCACGAACTGACTTGCACCTCCAAATACAAACACATAACATAAGTAAAATAAAACGTAAAAAAAACCGGCCAAGTGCGAGTGTCACTCGCGCACCGAAGGTTCCGTATTTGGCTAAAGTCCAACCCATCAGATATTATTTCAAATCGATCATATCATTCAATCTTTCCCCTGTTCATGAATTCATCACAATTTAGTTTAAGTTACTTAGGTACTTAATATTTTTACTCTCAAAAATTACTCATCACGTCATGAATCTCATTGTGTGATTACCGCAGAAAAAAACCCAAATGCAGATTTTGATTATTTAATTGCTACCTACACCACCTACACAATCCTCACCAATTTCGCATTCAGTATCTGTGTCCCTTAATTCGGTAACTCTCTCTTAGTAATGTGCTGTATTTTCTCTTTCCTTTCCTTTTTAATGCGAGTCTCTAAAATTCGACGAAATCATAGCACATATTAGCCGTGTTTTTTTGAGCTTCGATCTCAGTAAAGCAAAGTAAAGTAGGATTTTCAGCACGCAATTGCAACAACTATTGCGAGTCTCAAAGTGTCAAGTAGAGCGTAGTTGTTGTAATTAGCGTGCTGTAAATCCTACTTTACTTTGCTTTACTGAGATCAAAGCTCAAAAAAACAAGGCTATTATAATATAGTGTACCCATACCAGTGCTACCGAAAGTACTACAATTCTACAATAGGAGTATTGTACTTCTTTTTCGTCTGCTGTACTCCCGTACTCCTCAAAGACAAATTGTATTCCTATTATTAATTTCGGATTTAACTATGTATTTTCACATGCCTTGACACTGACTAATTTTACTTTCTGGATGTTTTATTAAGATTTTTTTATTGCCTTTGTTGATTTTGTTACATTCGTGTCGTTACAAACAATTGCGGATCCTGTAATTCATTAAGGATAGGTAGTTGTTGAAACGGTGTTAAACAAACTAATTGTTGATTGCACTGACGAACACTCATTTTGATAATAAAGTCTTATGGCGTGGTGTTTCGGCATCAGATTAGACAGTCGCCACCAAAACAACATAGCCGCCATATGCTGTCTAAAGCGACCTGTCCCAATTGAAAAACTATTGACTAAAAATATATTACTTTTATTTTGTTCTGTACTCCCAAAAAAATGTATTAAACTCCCCAACGAAATTATGAAGCGGCAGCCCTGGTGTATACCACCAGTGACCAGTGAGGGTCAATTGTGCACAACTGCGTAGTAGAGATTAGAACATTTATGACAGTAACGTATTTTACACTAAGAATATGATCTACAAAAAAGGAATTTATGTATTTTTTTGGGAATCAAGAAAAAATCCGTTTTTTTGGGCGAATGAAAATATTTTTTTCACCAGATTACTAATTACTCGAAAACCAATCGATGTATTGCTTCCAATGGTATTTGTCGTTTAACTAGAGGTTATACCGGATGTTGTGCGTAAATTTTAGCCTTTAGAACAATTACAATCATTCTTGTTAGGTATGTAATTACAGTTTCTTGTAATTATAACTATGATTTTAAATATTATATTTGTTATTTATTTGGGCACTGGACAAGTAATCACGTTCCACGTTTAAAGATGTCTTGTGTCCGTGCCCGTGGGTAGTTTTTGTGCAGCAATACGCACAGGACGTTTATACGTCTCCCAAAAACCAAACTGTAAAAAACATAAATATTTAACAATATAACTTCAGAAGTAATTTCATTTCAATCGAAATGTTTCTGTACAATAGTTTTTTAAATGTTAAAAATATGAACCACACATTACATATTTTTAGTTTTCGATCGTTTGAAGATTTACTCTTTTGGCTTCACACGACCTAAATGCTAAATCCTAATGACCATGCACAGCGAAAATAGTTCGTTGAATGGATTATAGCCCATCAAATCGTGGATGCTGATTACATCAGCCTGATGAGATTAATTTTCACGTCAATAGTTTCGTTAATCGTCGGAAAACAAATACAACAAAAACATGTCACTGTTTGGTGCGAATTTTGGTCTTATTGGACCATAATATACTTTCGATAACCGCGTTCTTTCAAAATAAATTGAACAAAGCAATGCGACATGTTATAGAGTCCGTGGAACAATTTTATTACCTAAACGAAACAAAATTCTGCAAAAGAGTGCGTATGTTTAAGACACCCTTTATGTATACATATATAAGGAAAAGTTTTGTCCTTAGTGTAGCCTTCGATCCTTTGTCTTATGAAAATGGTTAAGCCCAAATCATCCCATTTAAGTTAAAACTTTAAACCAGATTTGTTTGGTCAAATAATATTTTTATTAATAAAATCACAAAAACTTTTTATTGGGCTTATCGAGCAAAAAAGAGAAATCGCCATTTTGAGTAAGCCCAAGGCTTACGGTAGCTTTTAAGTTACAACGAGACTCTTAAAAATTAAACTTGGAAAATTCAGATATTTACCAAACAAATTAAAAATCGACAGAATATTTTTTTTTATTGAGGGTCATCCTAAATTTTTGGAATATTTCCAAAAAAAAATATATTTTGTTTCAATACAGTCAACGAACCTGGTGTTTTACTTAAACATTTTTTTTTTTAATTTTCTGTTATCAATCTTTTTATCGCAGCCTTACCTTCACATCGGTTTGAAATTGCCACATCTAGCGTGATTGGAACGTGTTTTGGTGATACGCCGCTACCGTCAGCACTGCCTCTACCTGGTGGAGATGATGATCTTTTCAGTCCGTCAGGCAATGGTGACATAAGCCCTGGCTGCTGTCCTGCCGACATAAGTCCCACATTCGACAAGCCGTACGCAAGAGAAATGGAAAAGACAATAGAAGGTTCGCGGTTTATTGCCCAACATGTCAGGAATAAGGATAAATTCGAGAGCGTATGTATCATTCCATGGAAAGAAATATGAGCCCATTTGTAATATAGTCAATTATTATTAGTGGATATGTATTAAGAAATTATCATCTAATATTCAGCATGTTTCATATAAAGTGGTGGGAAGATATATCAATACATTTTTAATGTCAATCTATTTATGATTTATGTACCTAATCAACATTTCCTATGCAGGATTTTTCGTATAAAGAGGTAAACATTTCATAAATTGTACTCTATAGCCGATTCAAGGATAAAAAAATAAGATATTCGTAAGAGTAAGAGGACTCAAAATCTGTTCCATCCAAGTTTGTTGCCGCAACAGCAATTTTTTCATTGCTGCTTTATCCATTGTATATGTAATTTGCCAATACCTACTCGTCTCCAAGATGCAGTGTTTCTTCTCTTGGTTTATGTATATTAAAAGGCGTGTTTACCTTAATATAAATTTGATTTCATGATTTTATACAAAGCGGTTTTGGTTAAGAAAACTTATTTTACACGTATCTAAACAAAGGCTGCCATTATGCAACTTAGTTCCTGATGCAACACAACTATCGCCCACCTTCAGTGGGAAATTAATAATAAAATAACAAAAACAATGTACTTCAGATCTATGGCTATAACTACGGCCTTACAAATCGACTGTATATATATATATACTAATACAAAATAGACAGAAGGACAACATTCGAAAACAAATATGGCTTGATCTTCTCTATGATGGTAATACCAGACTTGATTAATATGTCGAGCTTAAAACTCTGTTGCTCAATCTAATGATGGGTTCCCATTAAACAAATTTAGTATTATTTACCGAAAACAATGTATACATTGTACTACATACACATCTACATTATTAATCCTTTTTCTTTTTAGGTAGAGGAAGATTGGAAATATGTAGCTATGGTATTGGACCGCTTGTTTCTTTGGATATTCACAATAGCGTGTATTTTAGGCACTGCATTAATTATACTACAAGCACCTAGTTTATATGACAATTCACAACCAATAGATATACTTTACTCAAAAATAGCAAAAAAAAAGTTTGAATTACTGAAAATGGGCAGCGAAGATGTATAGCGACCACTAGGGTTCGCAGCCGGCTGGTGGAATATGATTCAAGGCCGGCTGCGAACCCTCTTCGAAGCACGCGACGATGACAGAGGATAATATCCAATGAATATTATTGCGGCACCGACATTACCAACTCTGTCGCCTTCCTTTTCTTCGTCGTCGTTGTTGATTTCTAACACAGAGTCGCCATCATCGCCGCAGTCGATAATACCATCGTCATTTAAACCACTAACCATATAATATAAACACAAAAAAAGAACACTCGATTATTAGATATAATAGAAAGGTATACCTAACACGAAATAAACAAAATCAAGAAGACAGACGACATGAATATTAAAGTCTTATTCATTTTGACATAACAGTTTGTTTACTCATTTATAGCAATAAAAAAGTAAAGAAACAAAAGTGCAATAATGTATTAATTGCACATACTCCTATGCATTGTTATGGCTGGTAATAATTTGTTATTTATTTTTGTTTTCACGATGGGTAATTGAGTTCTTGGATGTGTGAATTGAGTACATATATGTATTTAGTTTTTATATGTCTGATTTGATATTGTATGTTTGGTGGTATAATATTTAATACTGCGCATAAGCCAGCTAAAATTTCCAACAGTTTGCATTCGAAAATTTATGTTTTCAAATTCATATTACTATAATTGACAAAATGTTAAGCAACAACAAAATATTCATGCAAAAAAAATATTCTCTATTAAACGAGAGTTTATTAAAATTTATAAACAAACAATCAATCACAAACATAATAACTCCTTTAATAAAAAAACACGTTTGAGAAAATAATGCAAGTGCAATATCTAACATGTATGGTAAAATGCTAACTTCTAAAGGTTTGTCCAGACCAGTGAAACATTTGTTTAATAAATGTTTATTAAATGTTTATAAAATGTTTCCGATTTGCTTCAGAAACATTTCATAAATATTTATTCAACATCTCTTAAATGTTTCTTTCAGTCTGGACGCCGATGAAACATTTATGAAATGTTTAATTTTTATCCATTTTTGCACTAAATAATGATGAACTCTAAAGCGGTAGAATTTTTAGCAGCGGGCTTCATTATCATAAAAAAAAATAAAAAAAAAATAAAAAGATAATTTAATTAAATGAATAGATAACTTCCTCATTACCTACTCCAAGATTTTTTTTGACATTTTAATTTTTATATTCACATAAATTCACAAAACAGCGCCTACTCTCTGTCCGGAAACATGTGAAACAAAAATTATTTCCCATCACGAATGGGAAACTGCGAAACATTTCATAAACATTTCATAAATGTTTCATTGGTGTCCAGACCAACGAAATATTTAATACACATTTCATAAACATTTTTTTCTGCTATAAATGTTAATGAAATATTTATGAAACATTTATTATAAATGTTTATGATATGTTTCGTTGGTCTGGACACACCTTAAGAAACATGTTTTTGTTAAATATTTTGTAACATGTTTACAAATCGAAGAATAAATTAAAATAAGAGAAAAAATAGCACTAGTAAATAGCAAATAAAATAAGTTCTTTTGAATACTGAAACAATTAAAACAACAAACGATTTTATATTATATTTATAAAAACACATATTTAGGTTTTATAATAGTTATATGAGTTTGATATAAGTATGCATGTATATATACATATGGATATGCATTTTTATATTTATATGTTAAAAAAAATATCATAATAAATTTCTGAATATAAATTTTATTATATCGATGGCGTCTCCGTTCATTATTTACAAATCCTGGATGCGATACGAAGAAATATGTTATCAAACAAAGAATACTCACTTTCAACATTTTCCAAGTAATTTGTTAAATGAAGTCAACTTTGATAAACAAAAAACTATACAAAATCTGGGTTAAATTTAAACCAGCTTGCAACCATCGCATGTGTGTGTTCACCAAAATGTTAACCAAAAAATTCCAGGTGATTTTGTATGGTTAAAACTATCTAACCAATAATTGTTTCTAATTTAATTCGTTATTTTAAAATTTCTACTAAACAACAATATTTTGTGCAAAAAAGATTACATAAAAATATTAAACAAATATATGTACGTATCTAGCTATTGTTTAACGTCCATAGATTTAGCACTAAATTCTCTCAACCAAAGCAATAAAAGCAAAAAAGAAGAACTCTCTAATTGGTGTGAGACCATAAACACATTTGTGAGTTAAAGAATAAATCAATAAACCCTTCGTCCAACAGAAGCTCTAGCATCCATTTACCATTTGCTTTGAACCAAAATATTTTCACATATTATAATACTGTCAAGTTTATTTTAACCTTTTTAACAAATCGATTAACGATTGTTCCTTGTTCTTACATTTTAAAATGGTTTGGAAACACGAGTTCCTCTTAATATTGTTAAGTTACGGCAGTGATATGTATGTGAAATTAAAATTGGCTATGTAGACATATTGGTTGGTGTGAATTAATTTTCCGAACTTATAAATTTTGCTGAAATGTCACTTCCTTGTCTAACTCAAATATTCTACGTCTGCATCTAACCTCAGCTGACATTCGAATTTCATACAGTTTATAAAAACCTAATTTGTCTCCACATAAATTTGAAAGTTTTCTTATACCGAACAATTTACGTAAAGAACTAATGATTGGAGCAATGTTCGATAAAAACGTCACTTGATTTTTTTACGATATTCATGCGATTAGAATAATGTAGCTTTTGACGCTTTTCTAAGCGTTTTCCATTCACTGCTTGGATTTTATATTAAATTAGATTTGTTAAGAATTCATTTCTAAGCATTTTTAAATAAGTAATTAACAAAAATATATCCACCCGATGCAATGCGTTTCTTTGCAGTTAAACAAATTTCATGAAAACGTAAACAAACTCTACTAGTTGTGGACCTTAAACTCACGTGTATTGGTAAATCTGAAGCAACTCTGAGCAAAAATCCAGATTCGCCGAAGTTCTCAGAAATCGGAAAAGAGAACAAAAAAGTGTTCTAAGAGTGCCCAATCGAACACCATATAAAACAAGGACCATCACTATTATACAATTTTTAAATCTAGATTTGCTTAAAATACCTCAGAAAAAAAAAACAATGCAGAAATGTTGTAGGTATGTATTTCCTCTAGTTGCCACTGTTCTGTTAAGCGTTGAGGTTGGCCTCAAAAGAGCTCCAAGCAAATATGCCTATTTAGCTGCATAGACATACATTCATTAAGAGGTTGAGGAGGTTGATTTTAGAGACATGAACATAAACAATTCCAGCTGAGGCGACATGGGTATTGACAAAATTTGGTGTTGGCAAAGAAGTAACATTTCGGCAATATGTAAGTTCTTATCTTATAAGGTCCTACTAATACTGTAGACTTCAGTAAGTGTTGCGACTTTCCCAGACGATACTCCAAAACAGTGGCTGTTTCGTCGAGCATGCACCACTATCCACTTCCATACCAATATCAATTGTATTTATCCACAACAATATTTGACAATGTGTTAATATATCCAATTGATAAATTGTTCACCTCATCAGTAATGTTTTCAATAATATTAACATTAAACCTTATGTTTTTATACATAACCTTATTCCTATTTATGCAATATTCTTTAAAATATCCCCTTATTCCACAATTAAAACAAACTATTTTTTTTTTTATTTGCTTTGATCATATTGAGTCCTACTATCATATTGATACCTATTATCATTGTGATTTCTGTTGTTGTTTCTTTTCAAGCTACTAGTTCTAGCATGCATTGCGGTTTGTACACTATTTCATCTTTGCTGGTCCCGATGCTGTTGTTGACGATAGTGGTGTGGGTGAAACTTTTGAACTTGGTGCGTTGACAAATTGTTAAAAGTGTCTGGTCTCATCTGGGGTAACTGCTTGTTTGTTATCTCCATATTTGTTGCGGGCTAGCATGCTTTGTCGAATGAGCGCTCCATTTATTTTCAAAGCTTTTGTTGTATATATTCTTGATATATACCACACACTAACTTATCTCTGAGCGCGTCATTTAAAAATGTTTTAAACTCGCATAATTGCGCTAACGTTTTCAGCTCTAGTATATAATCACTAACTGTTCCATGGGCATTTTGATTTCTTTTATAAAACTTAAATCGTTAGGCTATTACATTCACGTTGGGTTTAAAATATTTTTCTATTATTTTAATTAATTCTTCATACGTTCCCGTATTAGGTTTTTCTGGATCCGTCAATGATTTTAAGATTTTATAATATACCGAACTTATCAAAGTAATTAAGCACGACAGTTTTGTTTTCTTGTCAGTTATTCTATTTATAGTTAGCAAATGTTCTAGGCGCTCTTTATAGTCCTCAAAATCTTCATGGGGAGAAAAAAAATCAATTGTCCCAAAAAAAAGTCCAGGGGTCGAATCGCCACTTCCGTGAACGAGCTATACGTTCACGGAATTATGTTGATTTTACTTAGAATAAAGCTCCTTAGCCCTAATTACTCAAAAGTATTTCTTGTGTATATGTTATATATAAATTATGTATGTGTTGATTTGTATTTATGATATACATCAGCAAACATTTTGTTAAATCTACAAAGTTATCGATTCCTTAAGTCAACTTACCAAACCTTGGGTTCTCTTGTTAACTCTTAACTGCGCAAACTCATTCGATGGTTAACAGCTGTATTATATTAGAGCACATTTGCCAAAAAAATGCAATACAGTAGATGACACACAATAACAACAAATGGATTGCAAAATCTATATTGACTACAAAATCCCGATGCAACGAAAACATCGGACCAAAATCCAAAGTAGGTACCTACCTATTGGCAAAAAAATATTTATTATATAAGTATCACACATATGCTACAAATTTTGTTATTTACTTTCGATCTAAAGGTTTTTAATTTGCAAGTCCTATCAAGAAATGGATAGTGAACAGAGGTATATATGTAAAAAACAACGGCAATCGAAACTTTTTGAAAAACATAAAAAAAATCTTACCTATAGGTTATTTCAGAAACGAAATGTCACAGGTTTTTTTTAACTCTTCCTTTCACAAATGTCTGATGGTCTGATAAACAACCGAGAATTATAATGTTCTCAATTCTGGCGTTCAGACTCGATATACACTTATTAAAATTCCCTTCCATATCGTCTTATAAATAAATACTCACATGTACATGTATAAGTATGAACATCAAAAATGTTGCGATTAAAATCTGCTCCAATGCTTATTTATTATTTACTATACGCAAGCCAATTACATAGGTGTTCATTTAGTTCACCCGCTCTTACAGAAAATTATCAAAATAAAAAACCAAAAACGTTGCTATTGCAGCTTATATATTTTAGAATATTTTAGACTAACTCATAATAAAAACACATTAACATAATTGCAAAGCAATTCTATGATGTAATGTACGAGCTCACGGAAAATTGATACAATTTCGTAATATATAATTTTTAATATTTTATCTATTTATTTGCGAATAAAAAAAAGTAGTATTAATTAGAAAAAATATGGTTATATACATATAAGACTATCTGTAGTGAAATAAAACAATTTTGTCGCAAAGATTAAAAATTATGGCTGCTATAGTCCATGTCCAAATTATAAATACATCTTTGGTCTTACCCGTGATGTCGAAAGTACTGAAAATCTAACACTTGTTCGTATTGCTGTACTGTTACTGCATTTTGACCTTTGTATTGTCCTTTTGCATAGTTTTAAGCAACTCATTATTAACAATTTATTAACTCTTAATTTGTTTCTCAATCGAACTTTCGTATACTCCATAATCCACATAGCATTTCCAATTTCTCTTTTATTTGCAGTAAAAGAGATATTGCTCCTTTTCTTCCGCAAACGTAATCTGAAATGTCTGTTACCAATTGTGTAACAGCCGTTTTCGGAGGTTATGGTATCGAAATTCGGTAACACATACTTAAATTACAATAGCTGGTTTAAAAATATGGAGAACTAAAAAAAATTAAAATTGATTTTCTCGTTTGTTTTCTATTTTAAACGATTTAGTTAGATTTAATGTATGGTTTTGCTTCTTTCTAAACGATAACATTGATAGCCGTAAAAATTTAGTTTGTTCTTAATAAATCAATAGATACGTTGATCATTACATTTGAAGCCAAGTCTCATATCTTCTGAAGCCTTACATTCGTAACAGGTGATAGGTCGAAATATCCTGCTTGTCCTTCTGTTAAATCGACATTCACACTTGACGTCATCAATTTAAATAAAAGAGAATAGGCTTTAATCAATCGACACGAACAAGGATCAACTCATCTGTCAATCTTATTAATTATAGCAGATACCTGCGTTTTATTTATTAATACTCTAAGCTAGATTTGTGACACTGGGATTTGTTCATGTGGATTTTAAATTCTCTCCTTCAATGTACTGAAATAAGCTATACTGTATGCGTAGCTAATTTTGTACCAACAATATATCAATTCTTGGGAGTTAATAAAATATAAGAGAGACGCAATGCTTAGTAATATTTTTGGACTAGGGTAACAATTTCTTTACATTGAATACGCAGATTCTGGTTTTACATTTTTGAAACCAAGATTCATATATGCAATTCAAATTATAGTGCGATCGAAAGGGCGGTACCTTAGCAACCTAATCAATCATTAAAAATAATATAAGTTACAATATGTGCCAAATCTTTTCGTTATCGCTTTATTTTATGGGTAATGCTTACAATAACATATATAATATAAGGAATGAAACATGGTTTTCATGATAAAAACAAAACAAATTAAAATTTGAATATTTAAAAATAAGCCTCATGAACCTCTTTTAGAAACAGAAACATTCTCAGAAGATGATAATGACATTATTAACTATAATAGGTTATTAATATATCAATAATGGTAAAGTCGAAAGATAACTAAAAAACTAGTAGTCTAATACCACAAAATAAATGTTTATAATTTTAAATAATGAACATTTGAAAAAGACAAAGAAAAAACATATATAGTTAACATTTTAAAAAAAAAATAGATAATATTAGAAATAAAAACAAAGCAAATAAATAGTTATTACCAAATAATAGTATTTATTATAAATGTAACAAATAAACCCAGCAAAAAAAAGTGTCTCAAATACTAAAAATGTAAGTGGACCTGTTTCGGGTGTCTTAAATACCTACACTAAACTTTGAGAAAAAAATATCTTAGTCGATATGCAAATTGAATTGAATGTAAGAACCCATAAAAAGGTTCCTCAAAAGCTATTGTTTAATCGTTAAACTATACCCGATTTAGTTATTGAATTTTGGTTCGTATACGTGATGCTACATTATTTGGTGATTTGCAACATTCAAAGCTGTTTTTATAAGGGACTGTGAAAGTTGTCATAATAAATGAGTTTCCTTAATTAGTAAACTTATGGATGTGTGTAACTTGAAAATGCAAATATAGGCTTACAATGACTCTTATTTTATAATTACATAATATCTTGTTTTAATTTTTGCTTGGAGAACTCACTCGTTTTTGAGACCTATTACATTGCAGATGTATAGGTACACTATATCCGAAAAGGAACCTTACACCTTCTGCAACATTGTGACTCCAAACAAATTAAAATGGAGGTATACTAGAAACGGAAAATTAGATCTCATTCATTTTGTTAACTTAATGTTGATGCTAATCTTCTAAATAAACAAAAAAAGTATTTGATCAGTACCAAAACAACTTATTTAATTTTTGCACGTTTGGAGTCTCCTCCAATAATAACCAGTTAGATTCTGTAAGGCGAAACGAACCAACGTTTTTGTGCGCACGATTGATTTGCTGTATGTTACACAAGGTAATTTCTTCGTGCACACGGAAACGTTTATACATTTCATCTTACAGAATCTGACCCCTGGTGTCCTCTGTACCAGTCAGACTACAATATTACTAAGACTCACAGACTCCACTTTAACATTGTACTTGTTTAGCTGCGATAGCCTGGCACCTGTTTAATAATTGGTATTCTATGACGGACTTACTAAAATTGATATGATATATATACAAATTCAATCAGATAAAATATAAAACGTCAGTACGTAGTATCAAAAACAGACGCTAAGTCCAGATCTAAAACTGTTTTCCCTTGTCCGTCGTAATTTGGTATGACTTTGAACCTAAAATAAATTCGCAAAAACCACTGAGACATTATTGGATCAGTATGCCAAATTGAAAATCAAAATAGATGAGGAATGACTATGAAAATAAATTTGGTATTTATTATAAATGGCGCAATTCGCAAACGTATATTATATACATTCGACATAAATTATTTTCCTATCAGTTAAATAAGGCAGATCGGAAAAAACTGTTTCTATTTTAGATAGATTTAAACAGAGTGCGCTCTGGATAAGTATCACAGACAACAAATGTTCTCTGTATGTAACCTCCTTAAAAAATTCCATTCAAGTGATCAAAAATGTTAATTAAATTATTAACAAATATTAGAAAAAATGAAATTGAAAGATGCAATTATTTCTGCAGGTACTAAAAAATACTCATCCTCTCTTGATTTTTCATAATACAAAAACACAACAGAACAACTTTCATTTCATTTCGTCTCAATGTAAACTATGAAATTTTTTTGATAATTTACGACGGAAAGATTCAAACTGAAAAGGGCATCAACACTTTACTTTACTGTTATATTTAAACATTTTACCTTTGATATTCTTTTTACTAAAACAATGACATAAACATTATGTTCATCCTTCGTACTTCTGCAAACGTTCTCTACTTTCATAATTAGACAATCAAATACCGTTTTAAGTTTTCAGCTAAAACAAACCCCGTATTTAATAAAACAAGAATATCTATAATAAAATCAAATTGTAAAAAAAAAAACGAGATGGCAGTGCTCTCATTGGTTGTGTTTTTTATAGTTGTACCTATTTATATTTATTACACATGTTTTTTTTTTTTGTTTTTTTTTTAAATAAACTGCATTTCTATCAGAAGAACTCGAGTTCTTATTCCACGTGCAATTTTGAGAATTCAAATTTGGTAGATAGAATAAAAAAAGAGTATTTATGCTGCCTAAGAAATCAAATTGTATATAAAAACATATAAAATTATTTGTATTATAGAACGAGACGAAATCGTCAATATAAATTGTTGAACAATTAAAACACGTATGTATTTAAGGCAACTATGTTTAAAAAGTCGACTCGAAGTTAACATTGCGAGTAAGTTGTATTTTATATAAAATTGACAATGGCATACTATAAACTGGCAGACGAATTCTATTCTGTAAATACCCCCGAAGAATAAATTAATTTACTTTATGAAGCAAAACTGTTAAAATGATGTGTCATTTTAAACTGTTAACCTACTCGCTACATTGAGTAGTAGGATGTGTTAAGAAATAAGTAGTCGGAAATCATTCGACTGTAATCCCATTAGCTTTACATAAACCTAGTTGTATATACAAGTACTTATTGCTTAATAATTATTTAATCTATAAGTTTCAAATCAATCTTGAGTTATTGATTGTCCATACCCTTAACGAAATATATTTTCTATAAAATCCTTCAGACAACGAAAGATCATAAATAGATAGCCGAATATATTTAAATATATATTTAAAGCAACGTAATTAGTTTAAAATCGTTTATTTTAACATTGAGTTACTTATGTTATATCCACCAAGGATAACACCTATTCCGAAATGTAGTTATAAAAATATGACTTAATATAAATTTTGTAAAAATGTTTATGAATAAAATTACTTTAAAATAAAACTATCTATATGCGGCATGACCCTGATTTCAAATCGTATGTCTTCCAACCAAAGTTTGTGTTTTTTGATTTCGAATTAGTAAAATGTAGGTATGTATTCTTGTATTCTTGTATGCTGAGAAATAAACTCGGTCGGATGTTCGTATAGGAGTGGGTGCGTGCATTACGATGATGTTTTAACTTTGTTGGTGGTTGTTATGAGGATCTAGCAAAAGTTTCGTTCGGGTATTTTGTTGCAAACGTAAATTTATTTAAAATTTGCTAAGAAACTGTGCAAATGCGACCACGTACTGAGAAAATTAAAAAAAAATGAGAGAGAAATCCATTTCCCCTCTTTTCATTTTTTCGTAATTTTCTACTCGCCGAATTTCGACTTACTGAAAAATGAAAACTGCCAAATAAGTAACAGCTCAAAAGTTTGACAAGTAAAACTATTTATTTTCGTCTTCAACGACGTCAGAGGAACAAGTTATAACTGAATGTTCTCCTAGAACATATCAGCGCATTCAAATGGAAAGTTTAATAGGTATTTAGCTTGTAAAAAATGCAATTCCAATTTATTTTGTAGATGCTGCATTTTACGATTACGCTAAAATGACATTTTTTAAACTTTTTGTAAGAAAACCGCTCAGGTACTTCTCTTGAAATTGAGAGAATTCTCTCTCGATTTTAGAGATTTGACATTTTTCATTTTTCTATGCTGAAAGTACACGAACGGACCTAAAATGTATCAATATTATCAATTGCATTTTATTTTTCATAAAATAAAAGACTAGGTAAACTAAACGTGGATCGTTTTCCCATGTGCACTCCCATGTGAACATATTCATCATTATAATACATCTAAATTTTGTTGAATTAAGCATTGAGTCGTATGCTTTATCATTGAACGTTGTAGTAGTTTTATGTCGTTTTCTGTTGTAATAGAACATACTTCTATTACCTTTGAATTAAATATCTTGTATAGGTACTGAACCTTCTGAACTAAACACTTATGTTGCTTATCTCTTTCTACGCTGAACTAAAATAAATCTTTACTCTTTGTTCAATTGTCAAACTTGATGGACTCGTGTTTTAATTCTTTGCTGCGTTTTTCCGAATATTTAATAGGTTATGGCCCCAGTCCATGCTTAATATAAATTGTGTGTTACAAAAGAATTATCGAAAAGAGTTTGACGTAAAAGAGTCATCGAAATTTTATTGGATGCAAAAGAATTTCGCAGATTTTCATGATGTCACAAAATGTCCTGCCGTCGATAGAAAAATTGAAAGGGCGTGAGAATTGGGATTCCTGGAAGTTCGCGGTAAAGACTTACCTCGAACTGGAAGACCTTTGGGACTGCATCGAACCAGGCACAACAACCGACAGCAAGAAAGTGACGAAAGCCCGAGCGAAAATAATTCTTTTGATTGAGCCAATAAATTTTGTCCATGTCCAGTCTGCAACAACTGCGAAAGAAGCATGGAATAATTTGGAACGAGCTTTTGAGGACTCAGGACTGACGCGCCGAGTTGGTCTTTTACGGACTTTAATTACTACACGTTTGAAGGATAGTGATTCTGTCGAGTCATACGTAACCAAAATTGTAAGTACTGCGCATAAGTTGAGATCAGTGGCTATGGAGGTAAGCGACGAATGGGTAGGCACTTTGCTGTTGGCTGGATTATCTGAGGACTATCGTCCAATGATAATGGGGCTTGAGAGCTCAGGAACTCCAATCACCGCGGATGCGATTAAAACGAAATTGCTTCAGGACGTCAAAGAAGCTGGAGCAAGTTCCGATTCTGCTGCATTTTTTAGTAAGCGAAAGACAACGAAGAAACCCCGTGGACCAAGGTGCTATGAATGTAGGGAATATGGACATATTTCTCGAAATTGTCCAACGAATACAAAGAAGGCCAATGATACTCAGTCAAAATTCAATTTCAAATCGCATGGATTGTACACTGCACTCACGGCTAGTACGGGAAACGACGATTGGTATATTGACTCAGGAGCCTCCGTTCACATGTCTATGAAGCGCGGCTGTCTAATTGGTATTGCTCAGCCAGCTAGCAGCGAGATAATATGTGCCAACAACTCTCGCCTGTCTGTAGAGGGCATGGGCGATTTAAGCCTGCGTGTTGCTGTACAAAATGATGTCCGAGATGTTGCTGTTAACGATGTGCTGTATATACCCGAATTATGTGTTAATTTACTGTCGGTCAGTCAGATGGTAAAGAGGGGTAACTCCGTGTACTTCGATTCAAAGGGTTGTCAGATTTTTAGCAGCAATAAACAACTGATTGCCACCGCCTCCCATGTTGGAAACATGTTTAAATTGGATCGACCGAATGTAAACGTAAGTTTGATGGCAAATGTCAGCGTAAATAAAACGAAAGCAGAGGACAGCAATTTGCGGCATCGACGCATGGGTCACCTAAATTTCGATGGTCTGTTAAAGTTAAAGGAGTGTGTCTCTGGTGTTGATTTTAACAAAATCGATAAAGAGGGCTGTGAAGTTTGTGTAAAGGGCAAACAAACTCGAATGCCTTTCAAGGAAAAGGGGACACGAGCGACTGCTATCCTGGAGCTGATTCACTTAGATCTGTGTGGTCCTATTGATGTCGTTTCACGTGGTGGTGCACGTTATATTATGGTAATCGTCGATGATTTCAGTAGGAGAATTGTTGTTTATTTTTTGAAAGCAAAATCAGATGCTTATCAAAGATTTGTTGATTTCAAAAACATTTCCGAACGACAAACTAATAAGAAAATTAAAATCTTACGCACCGACAACGGCACCGAGTTTTGCAACAGATCGTTTGAAAAGCTGCTGAGGGAAAATGGGATACGACACCAGACGACTACTCCGTACACTCCGGAACAGAACGGTTTGGTAGAGAGAACTAATCGAACCATCGTCGAGAAAGCACGGTGCATGTTGTTTGATGCTGGACTTGATGTAAAGTTTTGGGCTGAGGCAGTATCTACCGCTGTTTATATAATCAACAGATCTCCTAGTAAGTCGACAACTGGTGTCACTCCTGAGGAGTCGTTTTTTTGGAAGAACCCCGAATCTAAGTCGTCTTCGTGTGTTTGGATGCAATGCAATGGTGCATGTGCCGAAACATTGTCGAAAAAAGTTCGATCCGAAGTCCGAATGTTGCATATTTCTTGGATACTGTGAGGATACGAAGGGCTACCGTTTATACCAACCCCAGAAAGATAAAATCATCATCAGCCGGGATGTCGTATTTTTTGAGAACTGTCAATTGGAGAAGAGTAAGTTAACCGAGCCAACTAATATTAATTATTCTTACATATTCTCAGATGAAGCGACTTCAGTGGGGGATGGTTGTGAGAATGAAGCTGATAGCGCCAATAGCGAGGAGAGTACCAGTGATAGCATCGAATAAAGTAGCGAAACTTCAACTTTAGGTCCAAACTCGAACACAAATACATCCTTAGACGAAGATAACACCACAAGCGATACGTATTACTCCGACGAGGGAGAAGTCAACGAAAATCCAGAAAGTGATGTGAGTTACTCTCCATCGATACCAATGCAACAGGTCAGCGTCGTTGAACCACGACGCACTCAACGTACACCGAAACCTGTCCGATTGGATGATTTTGTCTGTCAAGCTAAGTCCATCGAGCTTTACGATCCGTTGACAGTTGACGAAGCATTAAATCGAAGCGACTCAAAGTTCTGGAAAGATGCGATGAAAGAAGAGTACGACTCATTAATTGAAAATAAAACTTGGGTGTTGACTGATATTCCATCCAAAAGAAGACCGATTGATTGCAAGTGGGTGTTTAAAATGAAAAAGGATGCAAAAGGTAATATCTATCGCTACAAAGCCCGCCTCGTCATTAAAGGTTGCGCGCAAAGAAAGGGGATCGACTATGACGAGACCTACTCCCCTGTGGTGAGATATACCTCAATCCGATTCCCACTTGCAGTGGCTGCCAAATACGACCTTGATATCGATCAAATGGACGCTGTGACAGCATTTTTACAAGGCGAGCTGAACGAAGATATTTTTATGTTGCAGCCAGAGGGCTTCAGCGACAATAGTCTTAAAGTCTGCAAATTAAAAAAATCGTTATACGGTTTAAAACAGGCTAGTCGCATATGGAATGAAAAACTAGATGCGGCACTGCAGAAGTTCGGCCTGAAAAAATCAAAAGTAGATCCTTGTATCTATTACAAAGTATCTGCTGGTAAAATGCTATACGTAGCAGTATATGTAGACGATCTTCTCATTTTCACAAACGATGCGGAGCAAAAGTTAGAATTGAAAAACAGCTTAAAAACCACATTTAAAATGAAAGACATCGGTGAAGCCCGCTTCATTTTGGGCATTCAAATCAATAGAGATCGCAAAAAGGGCACAATTTCGTTGGATCAGGAGCATTACATTCACGAGATCTTAAACCGGTTTAACATGTTCGATTGCAATTCAGCGAAGACCCCGATGGATGCTAACCAAAAACTGACAAAGCAGATGTGTCCGCAGAGCGAAGATGAACGTGCTGAAATGAGAGATGTTCCCTATCAACAAGCTGTCGGCAGCATAATGTTTGCGGCACAAGTATCACGTCCTGATCTCAGCTTTGCTGTGAGTACAGTCAGTCGATATAACCAGAATCCTGGAAAAGCTCACTGGACTGCAGTTAAGCGCATTTTCCGTTATTTGAAGGGCACTGCCGATATGAAGCTGGTTTACACCGCTGGAGAAAACAGCGTTTGCGGATTTTGCGACGCTGATTGGGCGAGTGATGAGGATGAGAGACGATCAGTTACCGGTTACACTTTCTTGCTTCATAATGGTGCTATCTTTTAAAAATAAAATAACCTCGGGTCCATAAAATATGTTCGATTCGTTTAAAAGTGAAATGAAAAATGTGTGTTGGTTTCGTGTAAACAATTTTGTGTTTTGATTTGACTTTTTTTAAACTGCAGCAACCGATATTTATCTCAGACTTTCTCGATAACCATATGCTAGTTTTGGAAGGTTTTTGCTTGGAAATGCTGCTTTGACCAAACGCGTGCAGTATCTCTTATTACGAGTATCTGCAATTGGCTTTTATATATCGCCTTCTTTTAAATGCAAACTACATATTTAAAAGAATTTAGGAAATGATTTGCCCATGCGAAGAACAATTGAACACATTTTCAAAAGGGATCGAAAGTTTAAAACTTCTTTTGGAATTTTGTACACCACAATGAGACGCTCGATCCAAAACTTTTTCTTTATTTTTCATAACAGTTAACTACATATTTAGAAATTCATTTGTATGTTTTTAATTAACAAATGTATTAATTTTCCACAATATTTAATATCGCTTAACTTCTTTTAAGTATATTTTTTCATTGATCTGTATAACTTGTATGTCTAGTAGAGTTCAAATTATAGCCGCTAGGGTACACCCTCCATTTCGCAATTGGATTTAAAAATATTTTTTTTTTGACATTTCTTTTGTTTATTTTTTTTAATAAAATTGAATTTAGTTGAATTGAAACCATAACAGGTAGGTATGTTCGATTTTAATTTGTGTGGATTTGAGATGACAGATAAGTAATCAAAATTTTAACAAGTATAAATCACGTAATTAGTAATCACGAAAATGTAGTGTAAATCACTTAATTTATGAGATGATTTACCTAAATCAAATTGGATTTAGCTATATCACGTTGGTATAAAGCAAAAACAGTGACAGGAATTATCGGAAGTTGTAGTTAGAGTTATAGGCGCCTACTGTAGTATTTATTAGGTCTTTCACTTTACAAATTTTTTGAAGTCAAGGACAAGCGTAGTAGAAGTTTTCTGATCTATTAGGGCATGCTTTTATTCTTGACTGGAATAAATTAATGAGGCTGATTTAAGTTGTCTATAATTGGAAGTAGGGTTCTTGATAGACCGTTATGTTAACATAAATATACATTTAAGAACTAAAGCTTAGATTAGACTGTAAGCCAATTATGCATATGAATGCCAAAGTGCAAATGACCAGATTAACTGTCAAATGAACAAAATGCCACAATTATCAAAACTCTATAATAACCAATATGGTCATATTTGCTTCGATGGTCGTTTAAGGAATTTGTTATTTATTAATTATTACCCAATGTTGTAGAAGGGTAGATAATGCTGTAGAGAAAAAGAAATCAAAAAAGTTGAAGTTGGAAATTTATTAGTAGCACAAACCAAGTAGAAAGCAAACAATTTCTACACAAGCAAAATTTCACAAACGGGAAAAAAGTATATACACAACCAAAATTAGGTTCAAGAGCAATACCATAGGTACTAATTAAACTTAAAAAAATTACAAAGAAATAAAATGATTTACGCAAATGATAGATTCAATAATCCACAAAAAAAGAGAAAGGAAATGAAAACAAATCCCAATCCTAAAAACTCATCAAACACCGATGACAACAAAATAATGATTGTTCCATCAAAAATGCATTCGTGCTTATTGTCCCATTACTCTATATGCTATTTGGGCATTTTTATCTGTCAAAATCAGACTGGTCGTATGTGGCATTCAGGTCATTAGAGCATATGAGATAATGCCCATTACACTGTATGACCATAGTTTGACAGGAGAACTGTCAAAATTGGCATTTTATAGAATTGGTTTTGAGTTCGCATTAGCAGTTGATATACCTACAATAAACATCCTGATGAACATGTAGGGGGATGGTTTTAAGTACTTTGAGGTGCATAGATATTCAATATTCCAATTCTTTGAGAAAAACTAGTATATGATCTTATTTAAATAAATGTACTCTATCATCTTTAATACAGGGTGGCTGATGATTATTTCTACATTAAGAAACTCAAATAACCTTTTTTTTTCAGTGTAGTACATTTTATTAAATATATAGCAAAATTAGTTTTAAAAATAATCGAACTCATGTAATTAGCTTACTGGGAAATTTTTGTCGCAATTCTCTCAGGCCGGTGAAGAGTTGCACCATCTTGCTGAAACCACACAGAGTTGAAAGAAATGCTCATTCGGCGTAATTCTGGATAGAAAAACTCTTTCGACATGCTCAAGTAACGGTCTCCAGTAACCGTAACTGTGTGAACGTTTTCTTGGAAGAAGTAGGTCCGACAATGCAGCGTGGTGAAACTGCACAAAACACTGTGACACCTGACACGAAGTGGATGCAATTCCGTCTCATGGAGTATCTGTGGGTTTCAAGCACTCCATAGGTATCCGACAATTTTGTTTGTTTAAGTTGCCGTTCAAATCGAAATGGGCCTCGTCAGACATAAAAAGACAATTCAACATGTTTCGTCCTCTTCCTCTTTTGTATGGCAGCAACTACAGCAGCAATTGTTTCCTCCGTCCGAACTGAAGGGTTTCGATATGTAAATTAGCATTAAGTAGTTATTTGTGTATCACCATCAATAAAGAATGGAAATTAATTTGTACAGAACTTTTTTTGCTGCTTTTTAGGTCTATGATAGATTTTAGGATTCACAGCCAGGTAAAGTAAATTAATTGCAAATTGATGCCATATATGAATATATGGATTTGATAGGCAGATTCTAAAATAAGGGCAAGTAGGCTGCAACTTTCCTTCCTTCCATCCCTTACGTTACCACCTGTACATCCAGCATCAACATTCATTTATCAACCATCCATCCATCTACTTATCCACCTGTTTATTCATCCATTACCAGATTCATTAGTAATTTTTACCTACCATATATTATACCAATACTATAATAATCATATTTCGTTCATCCAATAATTGAAGATGACCAATCCATATGCATTTCATTAATTATTCAAACACAACTGTGTGCTTACATTGAAATGATATTATATGATCCTCCTATATTAGCATTAAGTAGTTATTTGTGTATCACCAATAAAGAATGGAAATTAATTTGTGCAGAACTTTTTTTGCTGCTTTTTAGGTCTATGATAGATTTTAGGGTTCACGCCCAGGGTGGTTGGACGGAGACAGACAGCCACGAAAGGTAAATTAATTGCAAATTGATACCATATATGAATATATGGATTTGATAGGCAGATTCTAAAATTAGGGCAAGTAGGCTGCAACTTTCCTTCCTTCCATCCCTTACGTTCATTTCATTAATTCATACAGAACTATGTGCTTACATTGAAATGATATTATATGATCCTCTTTTTTCCATGATCAAAACTACATTTTCATAAGTAAAAAACCGCACGCAGTGTTGTTTCATACCTTACCTTTTAGTTGCTATACTATTCCCTAACCACCTATCAACCAATTCAGTTTTCCTTTAATTTCGTATACATTTTTTAGAACACGGAAAAAAATAAGTGATTTGGCTCAGTGACATACCACAGGACGACAATGTGAAGTACCACAGTTACAATATCATCGATTAAGGGCCTTTTTTTATTGATTTTTTAACTCATATTTAGACACCAGTTGCAGTTTCCTCCATAATTTTACAATTATTTATTGGCTTACCTGGCTGTCTGTCATCTTCTATCAATCCATTTAGCAATACCTATCATCTAAAAATTAGGAAATCACTTCGACAATCTTTTATTTTGTATATATCTTTATTGAATCTAACTATGACTATGCTTCATAAGATATCTCTAACCTATTAGGTATCTAACTACTTAAAAAATCAACAACTTTCATCCTTCTTGGCAAAAAGTTATCTGCACTGTAATTCTTGATGTCCTGTCTCATTCTGAGTGGCTTGTATACCTATGTGATGAGTAAACATTCCTAGCACGTATAACAGCATCTGAAATTTAAACCTTAAACAAATTAAAACTTAGTACACTACACATAATAGTAACCATTATCTTCGTTATTCCATCGTGCCTGTGGTTGTACATCTTGAACAGAAAGCATGCCCCAGCATTCAGGTTTTTTCCTTCTTCCAGTTACTAAAGAAAACAATGATTAATTGAAATAACAAAAGTGCTTGATAAAACAACTGACCATAGCACATTACACCAACTGTGTTTCTAAATACATCATTATATATCCTAATGTGTATTTAGATCATCCTAAGAACTGGAAGAAATCAGATGCAATAAACATATACGACTAGTGGAATGTCAGATTGTTATCGCCAAATGGATGCAATCTGTAAAATTCCACAGTTTGGTAGGTAGGTCAAGTTTATACCTATGGCGATTGTGGATGATAGACTTATTTCCATACAAAATTGGGTGGAAGTAAAGGGAGGTTTATCAGCCATCAGAAAGGTTCGTGAATGGTCATCCTAAAATAAATATCATCGCAAGCGGGGGTGGATGGCATGAAAAGATGTTTGATATACTAATTGTGAATTATTGAGGTAAATATACAACTAATAATGAAATCATCAAAAAATATAAAATTGGTATAAATTATTTACTACTCTAGATGTAAACAAGGTACACATAGTAAGTTTGCTGAATGTAGCCATTTGTCGTTAAGTTGGTTTGACGTTTGAATTGTCATTTCGTGTTTTTTTTTTTTTTTTTTTTGTGAATTTAATGGCATTATATACGTTTGCGTTTGGTTTTCGGTGTTTTGTAGCCGATGTATATTATGGATTAGGTAAGTAACATTAATTATAATATAAATAGATATCATTTCAGAGACTTTGGACTGCAGATACCAAAAATAAACAAGAACAGCAGGTTAAAACTGGGGTTTGATGAGTAGGCAAATCAACCATTTTTGTTATTTTTAATTCGCCATTTTTTTCTTTAGGAGACTTCAGAATGCGACCATTTTGTTTGCAATGTGCTACCCCCACATGGATTGAATAGTTAGTATGCATTTATGCTAACTGTATATGTGTTTTAATTGTGTATTTATTTCAGGGTGGAGTGATTCGTTTTATGGATGATCCTAGCAACGAGGAAGGACGTGAAAGTGTGTGTAAACTATTATATTGTCTTTTCATTATATACATAGCTTTTTTTTATTATTTGCAGTGTACCGTGAAGATGTGTTGAAGGTTGCAGTTTATTTTAAGTAAGTAGGTGTATATATATGCGATGTAAAAAACGTAACAGAAAAATAAAAGGATGTGTTAAGTTTCGATGTTTTGATATGGGTGAGTGGTGTTGTTGCCACATTTTTGTTTTTGTTTAATTAGGGGGGAAGTTTTTTTTATATTCCACTCGTTTTCAGTTGATGAAAGGTAAGGTAATATATCTTTAGAATGGATGAGATAGGTGGTACGATAATCAGTTGCAGATTGGAAGGTAAATTAATGATGGAGTTCTGGCTCTGGTGCTCCACTTTGTCGTCCTTAGAAGTCACACTCACTTACCGAACGAAAATCCGTAAGTACCCCGAGGCAAAACTAGGTCGGCAGATTAGTACACTCAGCTCCGGGTGCAATGCATCTGGTGCTGACCCTGATCTCTAGAGTCTTATACTCTAAATTTTTGGTGGCGTATGTTCATTTTGAATTTGCCTTAAATGTACTGTGGAGTGTATCGTGAGCATTCCGATCAACCACAGTTAACCCTCTTCCTGCCTTTCCTGCTTCTGCGGAGTGTATCGTGAGCATTCCGTTCCGATCAACCGCAGTTGCTTTTGCCCTCTTCCTTTCCTGCTTCTGCGGAGTGTATCGTGAGCATTCCGTTCCGATCAACCGCAGTTGCTTGCCCTCTTCCTTTCCTGCTTCTGTGGAGTGTATCGTGAGCATTCCGATCAACCACAGTTGCCCCTTTCTATCCTGAATCCTGCTTCTGCGGAGTCTCCTCACATTTTTGTTGTTTTTGTTTAATTAGGGGGGAAGTTTTTTTTTCATATTCCACTCGTTTTCAGTTGATGAAAAGGTAAGGCAATATCTTTAGAATGGATGGATGAGATAGGTGGTATACGATAATCATGATGGATAAAAAAAAAAGTTATTCCTTCCCCCATACGGTGTCCTGGCTCTGTTGCTCCACCTTGTGTGTGGTATGAACCACTGAGCCAAACGACTGCTAGTTAGGTATGTTTGTAGTGCCTGGTTGTGTTGGGCACTGCAAGTGTGTAGATCGTGTCTTATAGGTTAGTGGTAGATGGTAGATATTTTTTTGAATGATATGTACTGTTTGGAGATTGGAGGTAGGAGGAAAAGGATAGGATGATTTATAGAAGTAAAAATCGAATGAGTTTAAGGAGGATAGGGAATGGAGTTGGCAGGCTGTTGGTTATATTTGTAGGGCTATGGGGATGTACACAGGCATTGTTGGTTAGGTTTGTAGGATGATAGTGGGGATATACAGGGGTTAGGTTGTTAGGGGTTGTTGTATGAAGAACAGAGGATATATGGGGGGTAGGTAGGAGTTGGTTGGGTTTATGGTTTTGTATGGTCAAATTGGATTGGCAGGAAGGTTTGGATAGTGGATATATGATGGGGTCACGGTTGCCACATTGGTCATTTGTGACCAAATCTGGTCATAAATTTTTCTAATATGGTCATTTATTATTCGATTTGGTCATTTTTTTACGAAATGAAAAATAATTAATAATTAAAGAAATAATATGTGATCTGTGTACATGTAGAATATGTTTAAATAAAAGATGAATTGATTGTTCCGTGTGTACAAACTTAAATTTTCCAGAGTCGATTGGAAGAACTACACAATATTTACGGGAAATACACCGTTAACGTTGTGGATGTGTAGAGTGAATTTGGTTTCTTCTTTTTTACACAAGCCATATTATCGCAGTCAAGTTCTACGTTCCAACGCGCGCATTCGTCGGGAAATATCAAAAAATTAAAAATAAACATTTATTTTCTATTGTTATAATATTGAGATTTCTTTTTTTTTACAATAATATATAAAGTAAAATGTTTGAATATGTTTCCCAGTTATCCATGTGCATTTTAATGTACAATGCGTTTTTTGAAATGTCAAATATTATGTCGATTATTACCTAGGTTGGAAACAAGATTTTTTTTTGAATATCCTTTAAAATAAAAAATAAAAAAAAAAAAAAAAAAAAAAAAAATTTGAATCATTGTGCATGTAGTAGAGGGTTCAATTATTTTTTTTATTTCCAATTTTGGACACAAATTTTATTTTCAAGTGGCAACCGTGGATGGGGTAGGTTGTTGGTTACGAGTATGACATAATGGAGGCAGGTTTGTAGGATGATAGCGGATATAATAAGGAAGGTTTGTGATTGGATAGGGTGGTAGGTTAGGAATGAGAATAAGTCATACTGACTAACCGAAGTTAAATGCATAAGTACCCCGAGGCAAAACTAGGGTCGGCATTCTGTAAGGCGAAACGTAAATACGTTTTCGTGTGCACGAGAAATTTGCTTGTACATAACATAATGGCCGATCATTCGGACGCACGAAAACGTTTGATCGTTTCGCCTTACAGAATGCCGACCCTAGTTTTGCCTGGGACCCTAGTTTTGCCTGGGGTACTTATGGATTTTGCTTTCGGTAAGTCAGTGTGACTTCTAAGGACGACAAAGTCAAGCACTGCAACCGTCCATCGTATCACTTATCACACACCTCCTTTTACTTTCATCCTTTCAACCACCTTATTTTTTACCGTCCACCCATTATCATCCTTGAAACGTACCTACAATCTCCTACCTATCCATTCATTCTCATTCCTAACCTACCACCCTATCCAATCACAAACCTTCCTTATTATATCCGCTATCATTCTACAAACCTGCCTCCATTATGATCAACACACGTAACCAACAACCTACCCCATCATATATCCACTATCATCACATTTACCTACCATCAAACCTGCCTGCCAATCCAATTTGACCATACAAAACCTAACCCACATATCTTCCATATCCACTATCATCACACAAACAAATACCATCAAAATCTGCCTGCCAATCCATATGAACCATATAAACCCAACCAACTCCTACCTACCCCCATATATCCTCTGTCTCTTCATACAACAACCTAACCCCTGTATATCCCCCCACTATCATCCTACAAACCTAACCAACAATGCCTGTGTACGTCCCCCATAGCCCTACAAATATAACCAACAGCCTGCCAACTCCATTCCCTATCCTTAATAAACTCATTCGATTTTTACTTCTATAAATCATCCTATCCTTTTCCTCCTACCTCCAAACAGTACATATCATTCAAAAAAATATCTACCATCTACCACTAACCTATAAGACACGATCTACACACTTGCAGTGCCCAACACAACCAGGCACTACAAACATACCTAACTAGCAGTCGTTTGGCTCAGTGGTTCATACCACACACAAGGTGGAGCAACAGAGCCAGGACACCGTATGGGGGAAGGAATAACTTTTTTTTTATCCATCATGATTATCGTATACCACCTATCTCATCCATCCATTCTAAAGATATTGCCTTACCTTTTCATCAACTGAAAACGAGTGGAATATGAAAAAAAAAAACTTCCCCCCTAATTAAACAAAAACAACAAAAATGTGAGGAGACTCCGCAGAAGCAGGATTCAGGATAGAAAGGGGCAACTGTGGTTGATCGGAATGCTCACGATACACTCCACAGAAGCAGGAAAGGAAGAGGGCAAAAGCAACTGCGGTTGATCGGAACGGAATGCTCACGATACACTCCGCAGAAGCAGGAAAGGAAGAGGGCAAAAGCAACTGCGGTTGATCGGAACGGAATGCTCACGATACACTCCGCAGAAGCAGGAAAGGAAGAGGGCAAGCAACTGCGGTTGATCGGAACGGAATGCTCACGATACACTCCGCAGAAGCAGGAAAGGAAGAGGGCAAAAGCAACTGCGGTTGATCGGAACGGAATGCTCACGATACACTCCGCAGAAGCAGGAAAGGCAGGAAGAGGGTTAACTGTGGTTGATCGGAATGCTCACGATACACTCCACAGTACATTTAAGGCAAATTCAAAATGAACATACGCCACCAAAAATTTAGAGTATAAGACTCTAGAGATCAGGGTCAGCACCAGATGCATTGCACCCGGAGCTGAGTGTACTAATCTGCCGACCTAGTTTTGCCTCGGGGTACTTACGGATTTTCGTTCGGTAAGTGAGTGTGACTTCTGGACGACAAAGTGGAGCACCATTAATTTACCTTCCTGTCTGCAACCGTCCATCGTATCACCCCTTATAACCCTAAAAACCTAAGCAACAATGTCCCTGCACATCCCCTATAATCGTAAAAACCTAACCAGCAACTTGCCTATATATGCCCAATCAACAATGAAACATAACATATCATTTCTACATACATCCACTATTAACCTTTCAACATAACAATTACAATAAAAAACCTAACCAACAATTTCCCTGTACATCCCTTATAATCCTAGAAACCTAACCAACAACTTGCCTGTTCATTCGAAATCATTCCTCTAACCTGCAGCTTACCTGTCCATCTAACACCCTAAATATTATCTCATTATGATCCTACATAACTATCCAGTCTAGGTGCATCTATATCATAAACTTACCTCACATAGCTTAAATGTCTCCGTCCATCAATCCTTGGCGGCGACCTAAATATCTGAAAAATAAAAAAACCAACAAAAAAGTCCCCAACAAATACTAAATTTCATTCTTTATTCGTAAATAATTCAATATACTAATTACACAATATAAATTACATAATAAATACATATCCATATCGTAATATTATAAAATAAATAAACGCCAGCAAATTTCCTTCGTCATAATCACCTGAAAAGAAAAAAAAAATAATTAAAATATAGGTATCATACCAATAACGAATGACTTACCTACTGTGTTCCTTTTTGTTAGATGGAGCTTTTCATGTTTCATCCGTTATCCCCAGTTCTAAAATAAAAAATATACTTTGCAATAAAATTAAATTAACTGTATTTCTTTTAACTTATCTTATTGCACGATCCATCCGAACAGCAAAACAAAAACATCTAATCCTGTGTAAATGTACCTTAAAGAAAGAATAATAGCAAATTAAAATAAATTAGTACTTACCCAAAGAGACTTGATATAATAAGTGCAGTCCTTCATTGGTAGTAGATATACCGTGATTTTGATTGTGTGAGTGGTAGTTGGTAGATAGCTAGAGAGTTAAGGCGCAAAACTGGCTCGACGACATTGACTGGTACAAACTTCGTTCATAAATGTGTAAGTCGTAAACGAAATTGCTACCCTCTCCAGGGGATCGGCCAGGTCGCCAGGTGTTCAAGTGCGTCGGCCTCTGGAGATGTTTTGCGATAGGTACAAAATATTTTGTTTGTATGAATGTGCTTCGTTTGTTGGATAAAAACCTCCGACGTGAATATATGCACAAGCTAAACAGCTCTGTAATGTAATACATACATAAAAAGTCAAATTGTGCTAGCTCTATGAAACACATTATATTTTCTGGGTATGTTGTTCAGATGTGACTGGGAGGTATAACTCAAAAATGCGTCAACCAATTTTTAAATTTTATTGGCTAGGTATATGATTTCAGTGTTTCTTAATAAACTGCAAATATTTCGGCGAAAATTATATCAGCAGGCGCAGTGGTAAGTGTGAAAACTTAGCGACGACATTGAGGTTTGATTCCCGAAATAACAAAAATTAAGGCCAATCGGAATGTTGACGGATAATAAAGATAAGATAAAAACATAATGAAATGGAAAGGTCAAAGAAACTACTACTATTCCATGAAAGAACAGGGAAATTAATGTTAATCGTTCACTATATCCACTACAACTTAAAATTCAAAATAAGTGCTACTTCCACGTCTTCTAACCGC
This sequence comes from Cheilosia vernalis, assembly GCA_949126925.1. Taxonomy (NCBI): domain Eukaryota; kingdom Metazoa; phylum Arthropoda; class Insecta; order Diptera; family Syrphidae; genus Cheilosia; species Cheilosia vernalis. The sequence continues at coordinate 78,319 of OX421358.1, read as the reverse complement.
ATATTTTCCTAATTCAATCGAGTGCTCGGTATGTTTTTTGCAAAATTTTAAACTGACAAAAAATGGCATGAGTAAAGCCACGAATGACTTGCAAGCATTTTATACATGCATTAATTATTTATAAGTGTTATGTAGGTAGGCATGTATATCTCTACCTCTATAAAAGAGAACACATTTTTCTGTTTGTCCGCGAAGAGGGAGTAGGTTCGTAACGAAACCTCAACACTATATATATTAATCGATTTGTCGTGAGTAGCGGTATTACATAGGATGGTTTTAGTATCCTAAAGTCCGTTATTGGTCCTTCAAACCCATTTTATATGAGTTTTTAACTAAAAAAATACCATTTTTTATGGTTTAAACATATATTACTACGAAATGGCCAAACAAATTTGAATATGAATTTATTCTTCGATTAGTACACTTCCCGGTGAAGAGATTGATGTATCAATCATTATTCTCTGAATTGTATAACAGAAGTTATAAGCAAAAATGTAATTATTTGAGACTTACATATTTCACAGATATGCGTAGGTCATTGCAATCAACAGCCTACCAGTGCAGTGAAGACAGCGTTGCCAACCAATTTTGACGAAAAAAAGCCTAACTTGAAAAAAAAGATGCCTTTTTCAATAAAATAGTGCATAAAATATTTTTTTATGTAAATTGGAACAATATATCAAAAATTAAACACAAATATAAAAAAAATAATAAAAACTTTTTTTTCGTTTGGAAACACATTCTTTAAGACCGAGCACCGAGGTCTTCTTTTTGCCAAGATTTTTTAAGAATATTTAAAAAAAATAAAAAGTCAGTATACGTTGAATCAAAAAAATATATATACATATATTTGAAATAAAAAAAAGATGCCTTTTTGGAAATAAAAAAGCCTTAAAGCCTTAGCCAATGAAATAATGCCTAAAAGGCATAAAAAAGCATAGGTTGGCATCGCTGTGCGGACACGTTTATCAATTTTTTTTTCTTCTCTCTTCTTTCTTTGTACTAGACTACTAGCTATTGTGTAGGTATAGTGTGAGTGTCTGGTTAATATTTTTTTAGTTTTTTGAAGTTATTACTTCTTTAGCGTTGGGCACTTTAAGATGGGAAGAAATTAATGAATTCGCGTTACCTTTAAAACGACACCGCGTCATCGTCACCGAGAAACCGACACCCGATAGGTGGCGCTGTTGTCGATTTTCTGAGAAACTCAACCGATCTCAATGAAACTTTGTATGTGTGCATGTTTGTATGCAGCTAGAAAGATAGGATAGTTTTGAACCCGATAGGTGGCGCTGTTGTCGACTTTTTTGAGAAACACAACCGATCTCAATGAAAATTTGTATGTGTGCATGATTGTATGCAGCTAGAATGATAGGACAGTTTTGGACCCGATAGGTGGCGCTGTTGTCGATTTTTTTGAGAAACACAACCGATCTCAATGAAACTTTGTATGTGTGCATGTTTGTATGCAGCTAGAAAGATAGGATTGTTTTGGACCCGATAGGTGGCGCTGTTGTAAATTTTTTTGAGAAACTCAACCGATTTCAATGAAACTTTGTATGTGTGCATGTTTGTATGCATCTAGAAAGATAGGATTGTTTTGGACCCAATAGGTGGCGCTGTTGTCGATTTTTTTGAGAAACTCAACCGATCTCAATGAAACTTTGTATGTGTGCATTTTTGTATGCAGCTAGAGAGATATCATAGTTTTGGACCCGATAGGTGGCGCTGTTGTCGATTTTTTTGAGAAACACAACCGATCTCAATGAAACTTTGTATGTGTGCATGTTTGTATGCAGCTAGAAAGATAGGATTGTTTTGGACCCGATAGGTGGCGCTGTTGTAAATTTTTTTGAGAAACTCAACCGATTTCAATGAAACTTTGTATGTGTGCATGTTTGTATGCATCTAGAAAGATAGGATTGTTTTGGACCCAATAGGTGGCGCTGTTGTCGATTTTTTTGAGAAACTCAACCGATCTCAATGAAACTTTGTATGTGTGCATTTTTGTATGCAGCTAGAGAGATATCATAGTTTTGGACCCGATAGGTGGCGCTGTTGTCGATTTTTTTGAGAAACACAACCGATCTCAATGAAACTTTGTATGTGTGCATGTTTGTATGCAGCTAGAAAGATAGGATAGTTTTGGACCCGATGGGTGGCGCTGTTGTCAATTTTTTTGAGAAACACAACCGATTTCAATGAAACTTTGTATGTGTGCATGTTTGTATGCAGCTAGAAAGATAGGATAGTTTTGGACCCGATAGGTGGCGCTGTTGTCGATTTTTTTGAGAAACACAACCGATCTCAATGAAACTTTGTATGTGTGCATGTTTGTATGCAGCTAGAAAGATAGGATTGTTTTGGACCCGATAGGTGGCGCTGTTGTAAATTTTTTTGAGAAACTCAACCGATTTCAATGAAACTTTGTATATGTGCATGTTTGTATGCATCTAGAAAGATAGGATTGTTTTGGACCCAATAGGTGGCGCTGTTGTCGATTTTTTTGAGAAACTCAACCGATCTCAATGAAACTTTGTATGTGTGCATTTTTGTATGCAGCTAGAGAGATATCATAGTTTTGGACCCGATAGGTGGCGCTGTTGTCGATTTTTTTGAGAAACACAACCGATCTCAATGAAACTTTGTATGTGTGCATGTTTGTATGCAGCTAGAAAGATAGGATAGTTTTGGACCCGATGGGTGGCGCTGTTGTCAATTTTTTTGAGAAACACAACCGATTTCAATGAAACTTTGTATGTGTGCATGTTTGTATGCAGCTAGAAAGATAGGATTGTTTTGGACCCGATAGGTGGCGCTGTTGTAAATTTTTTTGAGAAACTCAACCGATTTCAATGAAACTTTGTATGTGTGCATGTTTGTATGCATCTAGAAAGATAGGATTGTTTTGGACCCAATAGGTGGCGCTGTTGTCGATTTTTTTGAGAAACTCAACCGATTTCAATGAAACTTTGTATGTGTGCATGTTTGTATGCATCTAGAAAGATAGGATTGTTTTGGACCCAATAGGTGGCGCTGTTGTCGATTTTTTTGAGAAACTCAACCGATCTCAATGAAACTTTGTATGTGTGCATTTTTGTATGCAGCTAGAGAGATATCATAGTTTTGGACCCGATAGGTGGCGCTGTTGTCGATTTTTTTGAGAAACACAACCGATCTCAATGAAACTTTGTATGTGTGCATGTTTGTATGCAGCTAGAAAGATAGGATTGTTTTGGACCCGATAGGTGGCGCTGTTGTAAATTTTTTTGAGAAACTCAACCGATTTCAATGAAACTTTGTATGTGTGCATGTTTGTATGCATCTAGAAAGATAGGATTGTTTTGGACCCAATAGGTGGCGCTGTTGTCGATTTTTTTGAGAAACTCAACCGATCTCAATGAAACTTTGTATGTGTGCATTTTTGTATGCAGCTAGAGAGATATCATAGTTTTGGACCCGATAGGTGGCGCTGTTGTCGATTTTTTTGAGAAACACAACCGATCTCAATGAAACTTTGTATGTGTGCATGTTTGTATGCAGCTAGAAAGATAGGATTGTTTTGGACCCGATAGGTGGCGCTGTTGTAAATTTTTTTGAGAAACTCAACCGATTTCAATGAAACTTTGTATGTGTGCATGTTTGTATGCATCTAGAAAGATAGGATTGTTTTGGACCCAATAGGTGGCGCTGTTGTCGATTTTTTTGAGAAACTCAACCGATCTCAATGAAACTTTGTATGTGTGCATTTTTGTATGCAGCTAGAGAGATATCATAGTTTTGGACCCGATAGGTGGCGCTGTTGTCGATTTTTTTGAGAAACACAACCGATCTCAATGAAACTTTGTATGTGTGCATGTTTGTATGCAGCTAGAAAGATAGGATAGTTTTGGACCCGATGGGTGGCGCTGTTGTCAATTTTTTTGAGAAACACAACCGATTTCAATGAAACTTTGTATGTGTGCATGTTTGTATGCAGCTAGAAAGATAGGATAGTTTTGGACCCGATAGGTGGCGCTGTTGTCGATTTTTTGAATTTTGGAAAATATTATAGGTAGGTATTGCCATATGTCAAAAAATTAAAACAATTTTGTCTTTTTTGATTTTTTTTTTACTGAATATATTATACTGCTAAATATATATATATAAACTCTAGCTCCAGGCGCCTGCCTGACAGTTGTGGGCATACCCTTAGCGGAGCGGCGAAGTCGCGTGAGCGTCTAAACCCTGCGAAAAAAAGGGTTAAAATATTATATTTATATTTTTTAGCCCATTTTAAGCTATAAAAAAATAAAAAAAAATGTTTGCTTAGTGCGCATATTGGAAACCCGCCCCCTCTCTTCTCTACCTCTATAAAAGAGAACACATTTTTCTGTTTGTCCGCGAGTAGGGAGTAGGTACGTAACGATACCTCAATAATATATATAGCAATCGATTTGTCGTGAGTAGCGGTATTACATAGGATGGTTTTTAGTATCCTCACTTCATGTTCACATGTATGCATTTATTAAAGGACCCAGCAAAGCGGGTACATCCAGCTAGTTATTAATAAATAAGCAGATGCACATTCTAGATATCTATAACATAATTCCAAAACGCGTTTCTTTTATTTTAAAGTCTTAAAAAGCGATAGAAAAAATGTCTAACTAAAAAAGCGAGGGTGACAATCAAGGACAATATTATTTCCACTCCATAACTTTAGCGTCCAATAATCATTTTTTCCAAATAGAAAGCCATCAATAATTTGATCTGGCTGCACTAACGAGCACATACCTTTAATTTTCTTGACTTATATTAAATACTGACATTGCAAGCGATTTAGTTATTAGTTTTATCATGATGGATTTAAAAAATAAAGGTTACCACATACTGCACATAAAATCAAATCTTTACTATTTTTGTTAGTCAACCAGAATGCAAGAAATAGGTACTGCATTGCAAATTAAAGAATTTAATAAATGCAAATTTATTCTTACGTAAATAATGTGATGATACATCCCAAAGCCTGCATTTTAAGAATACCTATCTATAATACTTCTTAAAACCCTTGAGCAGTTTGTCTTGATCCACATAAGAAATGCGGGATTAACAAAAATTCAATGACACATTATAATATAAGTATATAAATGCAAAGATTTATAGCTACTCGATAGTGGTCCAAATTTGTGAATAAATTAGTAAATTAACAATTATATGGGGAAACTAAATCATAGGGGAGGCCGATAGATGAAAAAAAACATGTGTTGGAGGGGTGTCAGAATCAGTATGGCATACCTACCTAGTCTCTCTTTTATATAGCGGTACAATTATATTCGTCATTCCATTTGGATTTGGCTATTTTTGATGATAAAAACTTATATCTTTGGAAGTAAAATGCATTTCTATTTTTTGTATTGTCAAGGTTTGTGAAAGTAGTATATTAAATTAACGTCGAACGAATGAATTTACTAAATTAAATAAACGTTGTTGTCACCAAGAAAATGAGCCGTCCAAAGACTCTATTTACCACACCATTGCCACCCATCGGCCCACAGTTAAGAGTAAGAATGGGGCTACAGTCACGCCACGCGAAGTGGGTTACTGACAAGAGCCGACCCCTTCAGTCTTGAAGTTGTTCTGTTGGTGTAAAGAACATAAAGTTGATGATCACATATAGGGTGTCCAGCAAAATATGTTTCAGTTTTAAATGAGAAGTAAGTGATAAGGGTATCGCACGGTGGTAGTGATTACGCTATCAACTAAACAAAAAACGTCTGTCTACCGTCTGGCACAGACGTCTAGTGTGACATTTTGGATAAAATTGATTATGAAAATATACAGCTAAATATATTTCTATTCCTATATTTAACGTTATTCTCAAAATTATTATTTTCATCTTATTCAATATGTTGCATATGCACAGGCATACAATCATAATGTACAACATGTACATTGTACAATATAGCAAATCGAACTCTTGTAGCTTCGAAATTGTTAATTAGAACAACATCCTGAATAATAGTCAAGTGTGCAATTATAACTGATTGCCAAATCTATATTTGTCCTCGCATACCGATAAAGTCTCATCCCACTGTTGGATATACACACGTACGAAACAGGAGATAAACCTAACCACAAATTATACTAATTTCATATAGTTTGAGTGAAAATGTATGCTCATGATTATGACACATATGATTGTATGACTATTAATTATGAATTACATCCCTTACGAACTTGACCCCTGCCCTGCCATATACAATCTTATATTGCACCAGCACTACATGTGATTTATCGCCGAATATAATAGGGTGAATGCGTTAATGTAGTATGAATATTTAATACAAATATGTAAAAGGTACTGTGCGTTTGAAAAGAAACTTATTTAAAAAATGTTTTAAAATTCTTAGTTGACATATCATTATGCCATCGTTACATTGTTCTTTGATATTCAAAAACTATGTGCACTCTACAGTTATGTTTTTTTGTTATAAAATTATTTTGCAGAGCAAATGGATGGACCGGATGGACCTGGGCTTCAACCAATATGACTTTAAAGCTCGGTATTTCGCAAATTGATTTCTGTTACGCAGTACACGCTTTACCTACATGTTAAGCAATTATAGACAATACTTAAGCGTAATTTTTTGACTATAGCTCGATATCGCAAATTTTAACAAATTTTAAGAAGAAACTTTCTATTGAAGCTTCTGACTATATGTTCATTCGCCTTAGATAGAGTACAAGCAGCAACTCATTAAAACAGGGCAAAGATCGTCAAGGGTTATACAGAAGTTTTTAAGTTGTTCCGCGGATAGGACTTTAATAATCAAATGCCTTTTGACCTCCAAAGAAGCAGCGATTTTTGGTTTTGTAATCAGAGTTTATAGCAGAGCCGTGGTAGACAAAGTCTCTTACTACCCCAAAGTTATATCTGTGGATTGTAACGTTCTCTCCGATTCGTTGATGTTGGGTGTCCCTTCTTGTTGACAGCATATACTTGCCCTATTTAATCGTTAAATTTCAAACATACAAATTGTACCTATACTGCTACTTGTAACCAATATTGGCTCTGGTGTTGGCTTCGGATTTTTTTGCAAGTAGGATGTTGAGTAACCTCGTCTAAATCCTTTTTTGACATCAAATGGTCTCCTTAAGATTGTTTCCGACCTTAATGCAATAGCGAGTGTTCTCCATCGTCATTCTGCACAACCTGACGAGCTTTACAGAGTTGCCAAATTTAAACATGGCTCTATAAAGATCGTAACATAAATAAACCGATAAAATGATGGTGTGTATCGATCGGGACTGTTTTTTTGTTTTTTTCTGCAACAGTCGTACGGTACAAAATTGGTTGTAGATCTACCATTCCTATAATCGCACTGACAGGGATCAATCAATTCGTTGACCAATAGTTTCAGGCGTTCACACATGTATACTTCTTTCTGATGCTTACCCTCAGGCTTACCCTTGAAAATGAGATGGTGTGTACGCTGTACAAAGTCCCCTCCAGTGTCCCGCTGCTTTGATAGTTCAGCCTGTAGGCCGTCTGGTGCATAAGCCCATTGGTCGGTTAGACGGAAATCTTTGAAAGTAAGGGAATCAAAATAGTGGCAGAGGCCAGCTAACTTTTACCACTTTTTATTTTGTTCAAATTGACATAAAACACCCTGTATATATTTTTAGATAAAAACTGCCTTTTCCTCTTTTATTGTGTTTGACTTTACTCAAAACATAAATCGACTGTGTCGTTGGCGGAAGCGGCACACTCTTCATCATTTCATTTTCTAAAAGGGGACTTACAAAAGGATACATGGCCAGTCTTGGTATAAAAGCGACCGTTTAAATTATCCTACCGGACAATATGAAAATAATGTAATTTTATGTTGCCTTCTAGATGTACGATTTTTATTGCAACTTTTATTTTATTAGATCTTATAAATTGTATCATTCTGACATATTTTACCCTGACTTAGAAATTAAAATATTTATATTGAATAAAAAAGAAATTAGCTATATTTCCTCGTAAAGTTTTTGTCACACCAGGGATATTTAAATGTTCTTTTAACGGTAAAACCCTTATGCCTATTAGGACAAAAGTAAGTGGCTTCACATGTCCTCACGTCTTCTCAGCAAGACAATGATTTTGGTTCATTACGAACATTTATGCCTTGCAACTGATTTGAATACTTAAACACCTGACGCAAGCTATAAGGTAATGCTAGTGAAGCCCGGTGACCATGTTATGATGGAATGTGCTAATGGATTTCAAATATCAACGTTTAGAACCTCAAACGTTCCGCCAGTATCCACCCATATAGACAACGTGACTAAAAAAAATCAAAATTTTAATTTATTATCAGGCGAGCAATTGACGCCTGCGATCGACTGGCGCGAGGCAAACGCTCATTAACCGATCCACTGCCAAGTTACTTGCGTGCACATTCGTTTGCTAAATCTAAATTACTAAATATTAATCAAGCATTCCATATAATCCAGTTGTTAAAGGGACATGATGAATAATAAACTTAGCTCCAGACTTGTACCGACACGCAACACGAACAACAAGACCAAGCAGCATTTTTGACAAATTTCCCAAAATTTGTCATTGTTGGACGTTGGCAGCAGGTGAAGGCAACTCCAGTATACTTTCACTTTTTATTTTGTTTAAGTTTTTAATTATTTATTCCCCGCTATTTCCAAGCATTAGTTTGAACAAACACCTGCAAGGAGCGTACGATAGCGGCACGGTGCGAAATGTAATGAAGCACTTAGCTCACCTGGCTGGCCGGCAAAAATCCTCATCCAAACCCTCCACGTGGGTGCCGGCTGGTAATAACTACCACAGTTGTCTTGTGCGATGTCAAGACGGAGTTAGCTGAGGTCAGGGAGCATTGCATAGAATTTTTAACTTCTCAATAGTTTAATTCTTTTCACATGCTCTTTGACCATAGGATAGGGGTACCTGATTTCAGTGGTGGTGCGAGCGCTTTTATGCACAAATCCGTGCCGAAGAATGCAAGGCTGGGGGTCAAACCAGTCACCTACGAGCTCCTTCAGATGCACAGGCGAGGTCTGTCGTAATAAATGCCTTATCCCGGTACAACGGCTCTGCCGGGACGAATATCTTTTCCGTTTTACTCGTGGGACCTAAATCCAAATAAAAAAATGAACCAACAAAAAAACAAAGAAAAAAACAAAACAAATTTTAACATGTCATCCGAAGATGACCTACTAGCCTCTAGCCAGGAGACAGTAGTGGGCAGCAGCAGCTTGGAGAGGAGTTCCACTCTAGCAGCGCTCCCAAAACCATCCACATCCTCTTCATCCACCGCGCAGGACACTAGCACCAGTGCCCAAAGACGCGAAACTAGCCACAAATCAGCCGGTAACCGTCGGAAAAGCGCGTACAAGAGAGCCATCTTCATTCTGGGTAAGATTACCAAGAACGAGGAGGCCGGTACGGTTTCTCCGCGGGACCTGGCTGATAAAGAGAAATGTCAGCGGATTGTTGATGAGTACGTCAACTTCCGCAAAGACACACAGCCACAACCACAAGCGCGTAAAACGGAGGCCACAAAGCGGAACCGCTCTCTTGAGGTGGTCAAGACTGACTCTCAGAGGAGTAAGGTAGCCAGGCTGTCCACCAACCGTCAAAACGCTCCATCAACATCAGCGACCCAATCGGCACGAACTGTCAGCGAGGTTGTTAGAGACGACCTACAAATCGCACTGGTAGATGAGTTGTCTACCGGCGGTAAGACAGTGAGCGACGCATGGGGCGCTATCGAAAACAAGCTGTCCGAGATGGTCAATAACTATCTCATCAACAACCAAGGTGGACCACTTCCCTGCTTTGACTTAGCCGATGTCGTAAGAGGGTACAGGGTCATCAAATGCGAAGACAGGTTCTCGATGGAATTTTTAGTTGGCTGCGTTCACGAGATACGTGACGCTTGGGACGGCTTGAGACTCAAGGTGAACCTAGCCAGGGAGATTCCGAGAAGACCTAGAATACGCATCTGGCTCCCTAACATGACCATTGACAGTGATAAGCTCATCAACTGTCTTAAGCTCCACAACCCGACGATTCCCATGGATGACTGGAAAGTCATCAAGGCAGAGGAACCACACAACAACACACTCTTGTTGTTGCTGGAGGACATGTTGATCGTGACCAATCAACCCACAGCCCAAACCAACCCTACCACCGTAAACTCCAATGCTGAAAGTCGTGCAGATTAATCTGAAGCACTCTAAATGTGCTACAGATAACCTGATGATTCTCCTTAAGGAGGAAGACATCGACATCAGCATAGTTCAAGAACCATGGGTAAACGGCCCCACTATAAAGGGCCTAAACGACAGCGAGTATAACCTTTTTTACAACCGAAATAACAACAGCCATGGTAAGCCAAGAACCTGCATTTTAGCTAAAAAACATATTAAAGCTTTTATATGTCCAAATTTTAGCTCGTCTGATTTAACAGTAGTTAAACTGGAGAGTGCGGGAGGCACGGACCTGCAAATTGCTTCCGTCTACATGGCACATGACCGAAGAACTCCACCAGAAGAAGTACACGAGCTCGTTACCAAAGCGAAGTCAAATCTGCTGATGGGCTGTGATGCCAATGCAAGACACGTGCTATGGGGAAGCTCCGAAACAAACGAACGCGGTGAGTCTCTTTTTGATTATATTATCGAAAACAATCTGTCCATTTTCAATAGAGGTAGCACTCCAACTTTTATCTTTCCGAGTACGGATAGTTTTAATGGTTGGGAGGATGTTATAGATATCACAATAGGCAAAAACAACAGCATTATGAAAGTTCAAAATTGGAGAGTATCCAATCTGAAATCTTTTTCAGACCACAACTGGATACTCTTTGATATAGATCTCGATATCGAGAAACCAAAACCTTTCCGAAATCCCCGAAAAATTAATTGGCCAAAGTTTAATGAAGTCATTAAATCTAAACTCCATAAATTTCCAAACCCAAAAATCACCTCGAACACAGAACTCGAAACAAAAGTAAAGGCCTTCGAAAAAGCCTTTAATACTGCTTTTAGAGTCTCGTGTCCGGTCAATCACAGTAAAAAAAACCCTACCTCCGTGGTGGAACAAGGAACTCTCAAATCTCAGGCAATTGACTAGGGAGACTTTCAATGTCTGTCACAGGTGTAAATATTGGCAGCCCTACCGAGACTGCCTTAAACTATACAAACAATCTATCAGAGTGGCTAAGAAACAGTCATGGATAGATTATTGCGAATCTATCGAAACTCTTAAAGACTCTGCAAGGCTAAGTAAAATTCTATCCAAAGAGCACTCCAGCCCCTCTCTTCTGAGAAAGACGGATGGAGCGTGGACTGAGTCAACTGCAGAGTCTCTAGAGCTTTTAATGAATACCCACTTTCCAGGGTGCAAAGACTACAGCACAGGGTGTAACAATGCACAAAGATCGCAACCCAGCGCCTGGGATAACATAACATCCATTATCACAGAGGAAAAAGTGTCCTGGGCTATAAACAGTTTCGCTCCATACAAATCACCGGGCCCCGATGGCATTTTGCCTATTATGCTTCAAAAAAACCAAGACATAGCGATCTCATGGCTCATACCGATTTTAGGAGCTCTTTACTCAACAACCATGTTCCTCATTCTTGGAGAAAAGTGAGAGTCACTTTTATCCCAAAGGCAGGTAGACGCGGTCATGAAATCGCGAAAGATTTCAGGCCAATCAGTCTGACCTCCTTTGTTCTGAAGACCCTCGAGCGACTTCTAGATAACCACCTGCGTGGTACAATAGAAATATCAATATCCAAGGCACAGCATGCCTACCTTACACGGTGTCTCCACCTGCAAATTTTCTTTCATGAAATCTCTCACATTTGGTCGCGTTGAAAGAACGACAATATGAAATGAAATGAAGGGTGGGCATTTCATATCATGAAATTTCATTCGTTGAAATGTCGTTGAGCAGAGCACATCGTTGCGTTCTCGCATTAAAGGCCATGAAGGAATTAGAAGAATTGCGGAAACGAGCTGAGAAAAGAAAACGAAGGTTTTGGGTAAATCCATTTCTGGAAAAAAGGGAAATGCACAATTTAGAGGAACATTTGTTGAAAGATGTTCTGTGGGAAGATGACGAGTTTCGGAATTTTTGCAGAATGCATATTGACAAGTTTCTTCTACAAGGAACTGTGAATGTTTACGATCCATCTTAATTATTCTTTGTTTCGTCATTTGTGTTCTTCTAAAAGGATCTATAAATGTTTATGATCCTTTCTTATCCCTTTTCGTTGTAGCTGTGCATATTTTCCATTTTCTGTTTTATGATGCTTGTAAAACTATCTGGAAATGTTTTTTTCCTTGTTTAAATTTTCGCACATCTGGCAATCGTGTAAACATAGCTTTAAAAAAATTGGTAAAAGGTTCGATGACCCAAAAATAAACTCATACAACACGAACTCATTCCCACTCAGCCATCGCTGGAAAAAAAACAAGAAATAATAACCAGCTATTTCCAAGAGCAAATAAGATCTGTCTTGATCGACATGCAAAACTATAATGCCCATGTGACTACATCCTAGATCCTACCTACATCCATTCTCTGTTCCCATTTACCATATCCTTGTAATGACTATACTTGTCTCGTTTTTATTCAAATACCTTGTTTCAGCGCTACAACCCAGACAACCTACAAGCGACCATTCGCCACTCAGCCATCGTGAAAATGAAAAACAAGTGTCAAACTGCTACTGCACAGAAATTTCAGCCCCTTTCATGAAATCAATACCATGAAAGGAGCTGTGAAATACTTTTCATGAAATTGGTTTTTTCATAAAATTTGTGGTCTCCACGTGCAATCTGTCCTTTCATGAAAATTTTCATGCTAAGAAAATTGCAGGTGGAGACACCGTGTTAAAGGAAGATCAACGGAAACGGCTCTTCATGAGGTAGTGCGAACAATCGAAAAGTCAATACACTTTAGCAACTTTTCTAGATATAGAAGGGGCTTTCAACAATGTACATACTGAATCAATTCTGGACTCCCTTACAGAGCTAGGGATAGAGAATCATCTAAGTCTATGGATTGTCTCTATGCTTAGTACTAGAATAATTCAGTCCACACTAGGTAATAGCAATACAACAAAATTTGCCAGCAGAGGCACACCCCAAGGAGGTGTTATCTCACCACTGCTGTGGCTCATAGTGATGAACAAAATACTCGTAACGTTAGACAGAGAAAGAATTAAAGTGGTCGGGTATGCGGACGATATGGTGATACTGGTATCAGGGAAGTTTCCTTCCGTAATTAGTGAAATTATGGAAAATGCTCTCGGGAAGGTTAGCACATGGGCCAGGAGGTGTGGTCTAGGTGTAAACCCGAGCAAAACCGAACTGATGCTTTTCACCACTAAAACGAAAATACCCGACTTCACTCTTCCTCGCCTAAACGGCCAACAGCTATCCTTATCCACCAGCGCTAGGTATCTAGGAGTAATCCTGGATCCCAAGCTCAACTGGAAACTTAACATCGAACAGCGGGTAAAGAAAGCATGCATTGCTTTCTACGCAATAGAACATTTGGCAAAAGATGGGGCCTGCAACCAAAACTGACCCTGTGGATGTACACAGCCGTCGTACGACCAATCCTTACATACGGGTCAATAGTTTGGTGGCCAGCTCTAAGTAAATCTTACAACATAATCAAACTAAACAAAGTACAAAGAACTGCATGCATAGGCACCACAGGCGCTCTAAGGACAACACCGTCAGACGCCCTTACAGTCCTTCTGCATCTGTTACCTTTAGACCTTCACATTACAAACATCACAGCACATAGCGCGATCAAACTCAGAGAGTCGGGGTGCTGGTATGCGAAACCCTACGGCCATAGCAACATTCTGCTTTCTCTATCAAGAGAACTTATACCACCCTCAACGGACTATATCACTCCCAAAATGTTATTCACTAAACATTTTAAAGTAAAATTCCCTTCAAGATTAGATTGGCAGGATGGCCGGTTGAACAGGGACACGAACTTAACAATCTACACAGACGGTTCAACTATGGACTGTGGAGTAGGTGCAGGTGTTTTTTCTGAGTCTCTCAACATCGCAAAATCCTTTAGGCTACCGGATACGGCCAGTGTGTTTCAGGCGGAATTACTGGCCATCCGCGAGGCCTGTCGTCAAATCAAACTTCAGACAAACATATTTCCGAGGCAAAAGATAGACATTTTTATTGATAGTCAAGCTGCCATCAAAGCTATCGCCTCAGTCAATATAACCTCAAAATTAGTATTAGAATGCCGCAAGGAGCTGGCCTCGCTTGACCAGTTCAAGGTCACCCTGATCTGGGTTCCAGGTCATAGCAACGTTCACGGAAACGAACATGCTGACGAGCTGGCCAGGCAAGGCTCTGCCCTTCACTGTTCACTTGCGGAATCGGTGCACATACCGCTCGGAGCAGTCAAAGCAAAGATCTCCTCAGAATTCCTATCGAAGGCAAACCTCAGATGGAGGAGGCTGACGAACTGTATCGTATCCAGAAGGATGTGGCCAAACTACAGCACGGAAAAAACTACCTACCTCCTAAGTAAATCACGAAAAAATATTGCCAGAATAACAGCGATAATCACAGGCCATTGGCCAATAGGGGAACATGCATCAAGACTTGGCATCCCACATAATACACATTGCCGTAGCTGTAATGACGCAGCCGAAAAGGAAACACTCACTCACTACCTCTGCGTTTGTCCGGCACTAGCTAGGGCCAGACAAAGATCTCTTGGTAGACCCTTCTTCGACTCCCTTGAACAGGTCTCGAAATGTGGTATTAGAGAATTAATAACCTTCTTGAATTCCACAGGCTGGATCTAAAACCTCCCATTGATAATCTTAAACAACCGGGTCAAATGAGTTGTGGTAACAAAACGGCACATGATGCTACTTGGGTTTTTAGTTAAACCGCCACTCCTACCTACCCTACCTAGCTCACATACTGGATGGCAGAGTTGGATATTTGGGTATACGGAATATGATAGGAATGCTACAATATGCGCCCTAGGTGGTTGGCACTCTTCCGTATTTTGCTATGCCATAGACTGGTGGTGAATAATTAGGTATTACGGAACACGTGCGAAGCCCCAAAATTTTTCCACCTAAATTAAGTTAGGTTCAGTTCAGGGTCCCTTGGACTATAAATTGACACATCACTCTTACGAAGTTGATGACAGAATTTGATGTCGGATATAGATGACGAGTCATTCTAGTCTACAAAATAAAGTAGGTCATATATTAAATGGTCCCTAATTTAAATGTTGAAGCGGTTCCTAGATAAATGTTGTTTTGTTGGCAAGGTGCTTGATGAATTTTTATACAGCTAGCATTTCCAATGAATATGTGTGGACAGTGTAGTACTATCATTGGCAGTGCAGGAAGCTATTTACGAAAAAAATAGCAGCTCTGTTCTTTGAATGGAAGTCTCAACCCCAAGATAAAAAAAAAAACGAGGATATAGATAGAAAACGTGTGACTAGTTTTTCAGTTCAAATTTTCACGATCTAGAAATGATAAGACAAGACATGACATCAATATTTGCAGCATAAACTGATTTTGAAAGAACTTTCTGTGCCATCGTCCTTGGTGCAAATAATATGTTTGTCTTTCATTTTCGAAGGTATACATATTAAAAAAACCGGCCAAGTGCGAGTGTCACTCGCGCACCGAAGGTTCCGTATTTGGCTAAAGTCCAACACATCAGATATTAATTGAAATCTATAATATCATTCTGTAATGTGCTTTATGTCGTCGGCTGGGGTATGCTCGTCGGGTCCAGGGTTGCCCCCAAAGAAACACTAACTCTGGGGCGTTGTACAATTTCACCTTTTATTATTATTTCTTAACAATTATAGTTTTACAAACATAAGACATAACTGCGGTTGACCGGAATGGTCACGATACACTCCGCAGAAGCAGAAAGAAAAGGGCAACTACGGTTGATCGGAATGCTCACGATACAGGATACACTCCGCAGAAGCAGGATAGAAAGAGGGCAACTGTGGTTGTTCGGAATGCTTAATAACGGATCGTTACACTCCCCCCTTACTTCGGAAGAAGAGAACCTTATCGTCGTAATGGGATCGGGATTCATTTCTGGCGAGGAGAAAAAAAACATAGTAATAACGGGTGATTTTTTAAGAGGTTTAGAACTTTTTTTAAAAAAAAAACACAAAAAAGTCGAAAAAATGAATGAAATATTTATTTGAATCGATAGTTTGAACCTTGCAATTTAATGTTTAAAGATAATTTCATGCAAATGTTGACCGCGGCTGCGTCTCAGGTAGCCCATCCGCTGAGTCCAATTTTGGCATACTCTTTCACACATATCGGCCGGTATCTCACGAATGAATGCATGGATGTTGGCTTCCAGTGCGTCAATCGAAGCGGTCTTGTCCCTATACACATTAGCCTTGACATACCCCCACAAAAAATAATCTAATGGTGTCAAATCGCACGATCTAGGCGGCCAATTGACCGGCCCGAAACGTGAAATTAACTGTTCACCAAACTCGCATCGCAATTGCGCCATTGTTTCGCGTGCTGTTTGGCATGTGGCACCGTCTTGTTGAAACCACATATCATGCAAGTCAAGAACTTCCATTTCGGGCAAAAAAAAGTTTGTTATTATCGCTCGGTAGCGTTCACCATTGACAGTAACGCTGCGATTCGCATCATCTTTGAAGAAATATGGCCCAATAATGCCGCCGGCCCATAAACCGCACCAAACAGTGGCTTTTTCGGGATGCATTGGTAGATGTTGCAATGCTTCTGGCTGATCTTCACTCCAAATGCGGCAATTTTGCTTATTTACGTACCCATTCAACCAAAAATGAGCCTCATCGCTGAACACAAGTTTTCGATAAAAAAGCGGATCGAACCGAGCACGAATTTTGATAGTGAAATTCAATAATTTGCAAGCGTTGTTCATTTGTAAGACGATCCATGGTTAAAATTGCAAACCAAACTGAAGCTGTTTGACAGTGACACAAGGTACTAAACACACGTCAGCTGTCAAAACCAGTGTTGCCAAAACCAAACCAGCTAAAAAATCACCCTATATAAGTATTATGCTTTTTTTTTTTTTTTTTTTTTTATTATTGAACTTAAGGCTTTATTTTTTTGTTTTTTTTTTCTCAATTTTTTTTTATTTAACTTAACCCCCTTCGGGAAGGGGTTAGAATTTACCCGAGGTAGGCATGCCTGCCGTAAGAGGCGACTAAAATCCAACCTCCGTATACCGAGCGTGTATAGTGTATACAAAAAATGCAATGAACAAAACGAAAAGATTAATTACCCCAGGTGGCAGTCCAGCTTTACTGGAAAATCCACCCTCTTCGGAGGTCGGCTCTACGGATTCTAGGGAGAGCCGCTTATTGCAATCCATTGACCCTTTTATTAAAAGTTCAAGGGTATCTCGATCGCCTCCATCAAGATCGAACAACCCCGGGAAAAGAAGTCCGCCGGGAGCGCCAGCGCGTGAAGAACGGGACTCAGTTCAAGATATAAGTTCGAAGGAAGAAATTAAAACACTCCGAATCAAGCTTAAGGAAATAGATCTACTCTATTAAGCTCTTAAGAAAGAGATAGAACTGTTGAAGGAAGAAAATAATGTTCTAAGGAACACTCATTCTCAGAAAGAACGCGAATGTACTCCACCACGCTTGCCTAGTCAGGAATACCACACTGACGAAGAAGAGCTAGCACGCGAAACGAATCGGGTCCCTAAGAAAAGACCTAGTAAGAAAAGGAGAGCCGGTTCTTCGCCTGAAGTCGAGCCTGTAAGAGAACAAACGCGTAAAGTACCGCAAGAAAAACAACTCCGAGGGCAAATTCGTCCACCGCCTCCAATAAACGTCGTTGGGGTAACGGAGTATAATAAGTTGCACAGCCTCCTTAAAGGAACGATAACATCGGAATTTAAGGTAACATCTTTGAGGAATAATGCGTGGAAAATTAACGTCGTTAACCACGACGGGCAGTGTCCCAAAAGCTAAATACCGAGAAGATCCAGTAGGTAATTTTTTAAATAAAGTCAGCAAGGCCACATCGTGTTGTAGCGAGGGGACTCCACCCCTCATGCACCAAAGAAGAGGTTATAAACGACCTCCGTTCCAAAGGGCTTAAAATTCTTGATGCTGTAAATGTCATCAAGAAAGAGAAGCAAAAAACGGAAGAAGATAAGGACATCCTGGTAAGGCGTGGACTTCCGCTCTTTATGCTTACCTTCGATAGGTCTGATAATATCGAAGATATCTATACCGAGTTAAAACCGTAGTTAATATTGTGGTAAAAATCGAGCCCATACGCAGAAATTTGAAAATAATTCCACAGAGCAAACGTTGCCAAGAATTTAATCATACGCAAATGTATTGCCAAAAATAGCCGCCATGTGTAAAATGCGCCGGAAGTCATTTCTCCCAAGACTGTGGAGCAAATAAACAATCCTCCGCTACCTGCGCTCACTGCAAGGGAAAGCACCCGTCGAATTATAGAGTCTGTGAAGTAGCTAAGGAGTTGCAAAAACGGAGAGATGTGCACCTACGTGAAGTTATAGCCCGCACTTTTTCTAGAATGAAAAACGTGAAATGCAGTTCGATAGACATTCGTTTGTAGTTGTTTGTAGTGAATTTTTTTTCGTTTGTAGTTCAACCGTTAGAAAGTTAGAAGCATTAGAAAAAAAATTCAGCCCGCACTTTTGGCTTTTTGAAATAAAAACTAGCCAGTTGCATTCGAAATCGTTTGTAGTTGTTTGTAGTGAAATTCTTTTTTAACAGAAATGTCTTATTTCCGAGATATAAGGACATTTGTGCTTGCACCTGTAACTCCGAATTTACAAAAAAGAGAAATAATTTAAAACCACTGGTGCATAAAGCATATCCTAACTTAAATAATTGCATTTAAAATTTCTGAATTCACTTAAGCGTTACTTAATAAAAAGCAATCAAAGTCAAAAAACGCATCCCTTTAGAGTTGCATCCATATATGGGCTTCCCAACAACAAGAAAACAACGGTAAACACATTTTCGCAAAGCACTCATCTGTACCCATCGACATGAAATACTACTTGTCAATTAGTAACAACAACCAATCAATAAACCCCGATTTTATCCAACAATTTTTTCTATTCCTTCGAATAACATTAAAACCTAACACCTTTGAAACAATTTATAACAACAAAAATGCAATTTCTGCAAAGCCTGTATTCCTGACTATCTAATCCAATTCAAATTTTGTGATTTTATCACAAAGAAAAAAAATTAGATGAAACTTAAGCGAACACTACTTCGTCATATAAACTCATATCCATATTTCAGCTATTAAGCAACTCAAAATAGTGAAATCTATTTTTTTCTAATGCTTTCTGTTAGATGTATCTAATGGAGCAAAAAAAATTACCTCTTATCAATAGATAACGATTTATTGAAAATTTAAGAAAATGGTTGAAATCGTCGTTGCAGACTGATTTAAGGGGACGGATATTTCAAATGCTGGACAACTACAAACGACAAAAACTAGTTGGTTGTTAGAAAGCATGTGTGCTCTATCTAATAAAACCTTAAATGTCGAAATTGACCAAACCAAAAAGAATTTATAAGCAATTTAAGCAGGCGATATAAGACAGCGTTATCTTCGAAACGGTACATTGCCGAGTGGTGAAATTTCCTATTTCAACAGTTTTCCACCTCACCAATCTAATAAAGAAAAATTTGTATCAATCGGCCTAACGGTTTGGGATTTATATGGAATTTAAGCGAAATTGCAGCTTAATTTTTTTTGTGAAGTTAGCCCGCACTTTTTCTAGAATGAAAAACTGAGCTTGCAGTTCGATAGGCATTCGTTTGTAGTTGTTTGTAGTGAAATTTTTTTCGTTTGTAGTTCAACCGTTAGAAAGTTAGAACCATTTGAAAAACAAATTTTCAATCCCTTAAAACCTTGTTATCTCCGAAACCGTGGCAAGTAGAGCGATGAAATTTTCTGTGTCGATAGTGTTTGCCATTACTAATCTAATAGAATTCAAATTATACCAATCGGCCTAACGGTTTATTATTTATTTGAAATTTAAGCAAAATTTGGGCTTCTAACTTAAGGTCGCCGTAACTCAAAAACTGTTAAACTACAAACGATGAAACTTTGCATTTCTATTCTCTGAACACAGTTTTACCTATGATATCAAATAGAAGACAGCCCGCATTACTGGACACTTTTTATTCGCAATTTAAGGGGAGCCTATAATGGTCTAAATTGACCCATTTTTAAGCGATCCGATATTTCCACTCCTAACGAGTTATGAAGGGTGAAATATGTTTTTTTCTAATGCATCAACCCACCCTCTTCTAAGAATTTGACATCATAGGTAAAAAAGGGTTCAGAGAATAGAAATGCAAAGTTTTATCGTTTGTAGTTTAACAGTTTTTGAGTTATGGGGACCTTAAGTTAGAAGCCCAAATTTTGCTTAAATTTCAAATAAATCCCAAACCGTTAGGCCGATTGATACAATTTTTATTTTATTAGATTGGTGAGGTGGAAATCTATTAAAATAGGAAATTTAATAACTCGGAAATGTACCGTTTCGAAGATAACGCGGTTTTATATCGCCTGCTTAAATTGCATATAAATTCTTTTTGGATTGGTCAATTTCGACATTTAAGGTTTTATTAGATAGAGCATACATGCTTTCTAACAACCAACTAGTTTTTGTCGTTTGTAGTTGTCCAGCATTTGAAATATCCGTCCCCTTAAATCAGTCTGCGAAGACGAATTCAACCATTTTCTTAAATTTTCTATAAATCGGTATCTATTGATAAGAGGTAATATTTTTTTGCTCCATTAGATACATCTAACAGAAAGCATTAGAAAAAAATAGATTTCACTATTTTGAGTTGCTTAATAACTGAAATATGGATATGAGTTTATATGACGAAGTAGTGTTCGCTTAAGTTTCATCTAATTTTTTTTTTTTGTGATAAAATCACAAAATTTGAATTGTATTAGATAGTCAGGAATACAGGCTTTGCAGAAATTGCATTTTTGTTGTTATAAATTGTTTCCAAGGGGTTAGGTTTTAATGTTATTCGAAGGAATAGAAAAAATTGTTGGATAAAATCGGTGTTTATTGATTGGTTGTTGTTGCTAATTGACAAGTAGTGACTCATGTGGATGGGCATGGGCACTGATGAGTGCTTTGCGAAAATGTGTTCACCGTTGTTTTGTTGTTGTTGGGAAGCCCCTATATGGATGCAACTCTAAAGGGATGCGATTTTTGACTTTGATTGCTTTTAACGCTTAAGTGAATTCAGAAATTTTAAATGCAGTTATTTAAGTTTGGATATGCTTTATGCACCAGTGGTTTTAAAATATTTCTCTCTTTTGTAAATTCGGAGTTACAGGTGCAAACACAAATGAACTTATATCTCGGAAATAAGACATTTCTGTTAAAAAATAATTTCACTACAAACAACTACAAACGATTTCGAATGCAACTGGCTACTTTTTATTTCAAAAAGCCAAAAGTGCGGGCTGAATTTTTTTTCTAATGCTTCTAACTTTCTAACGGTTGAACTACAAACGAAATAAAGTGCACGACTGGGTCGAACGAAACTTTCTCGATACTAGACTAAAGAAAACAAAATTCTCTTTTGGATATTCATCTCATATGGCAGTTATATAAAATAACAATATAAGTTTTTAAAGGTTAAAGCTCTCAGTAACTGGCAATGTCGGGAGCATCTAGTCCTAGTGTACTATTTTATAAGGTCTTACTCCTCACTTGATTTTTGAGTACAGGACAAGCGTATACCTAGTAACAGTTTCTGTTTTTGACCTAAGGATATGTTTTTAATTTTGATTGGAATATGATTTAAGTTTTCAATTATTGGAAGTATTGCTCGTGATAGACCGTTATCTTTAGAAAGATTATGTAATAATTCAGGCGTTTTGTGAATTTGCATTAGTAGCTATAAATTGAATATCCCGATGCTCGTGTGTGCGGTGCAAATGAAGTTTATGTTTTTGTAAAACTATTCAGACATAACAGTTGCAAATATTGCAATGTTTATTTGAAAAAATACAACTGACTGTATGATATTGTTCCGGGTTATAGAAATACTTCGTTTTTGACATTTTATCGAAAGCGAAGATGGGGTTTTCGAGATATGAGCAGTTTCTAAAATTAGCGTTTTCGGCGCTTCGAATTGAAAATTAAGGACACAATAGTTTTGAAAACATCAATTTGACTCTAAGTTTGCATTTTGGTCAAAGTCGTTATTGCCGTTTTAAGTTAACTAGACAAAACTGTATTTTTAAAAAAATACTCTTTTCATAAATCCGTTGTACGATAATATAGAGAAAAACTGAGGTTGCTATTAAGTTATAAATGACCACATAGCCTTAGAAATTAATTTTTGCTACAATCGTATAGACCGTTTTCTAAATATGTCGAAATTTCAAAAGTTCCGTTGTTCGAATTTTTAGCCAAAAACTGGGTACGCAGTCCTGGTAACATCACCTACTTAAGCTTAAATATCAATTTTGGTTGAAATCGTTTGAGCCGTTTTCGATCAAATCAAACTGGTACGAAAATTTTGTATGGGAAGTACCAATAATATTGAGGTTACCTTGAAAAAAAAAAAACACCTCCCGAGCTGTAAGCTGTAAGTTTGAACGTAATCCGGGAAGCCGTTTAGGCTGTAGGCCCGTGGAAGGACGGACAGACGGACAGACCGGACAGAATTTTGTGACCCACTTTTTTGAGTTCCTCTATCATCGTAATATCAGAATTGATTAAAATCTCGAGTTCGAAATTTTGTACGAAACCAATATCTTTCTCTTACTACGTAATGGAGAAAGTTAAAAAATTTCACTACAAACAACTACAAACGAATGTCTATCGAACTGCAATTCACGTTTTTCATTCTAGAAAAAGTGCGGGCTAACTTCACGTAGGTGAGATGTGCTCCTCAAACCGCTTACCAAGACAAAGTGTAGGACCGCCCAGGAGGTTGAAGGCAATATAAAACCTCCGGTTCAAAAGCGTATCATTGTCAGAGAAAGAGAGACAACAGAAAGAGAGATAATAGAAAGGCCCTCGACCCCTGTTGTCAAAAGAACCGCTACTGAAAAGCTACCATCAAGAAAGCCGTCGAATAGTGGCCCTCGAATAGCCAGAATGCAGACCTATGCTCAGGCCGCGGCATTCGAAGGAGCGAAAAACGTTGAAACTTCGCCGGACCCTGTTTCTCATGTTTTCTCAGTTATTCTCGAGAAACTTGAAGAACAATGCAAAATAAACAAAATATCGCTTGGTTAAGCTCGAAAATAATTCACGGAAAACGCGTGCATCAAAAATAACATGAATGAAAAACCAATGTTAAAAATATGCACTTGGAATGCAAACGGACTTTTACAAAAACTCGGCGAATTGGAAATATTCATACGCGAGAAAGATATTGACGTTTGCTTGATTTCTGAAACTCGCGTGAAAAAGGGATCGAATTTAAAAATAAAAGGCTATAATGATTTCCACGCTTGTCACCCGTCGGGAAACGCGAGAAGTGGATCATCATTGTTTATTAAAGACTGCATTGAACAATACGAAGACCTGAAGATAGAGCTTGAAGCTATGCAACTATGCACGATTCGAGTAAAAAATATTTAGCGTACTCTTAGAATTTCATCTATCTACTGTCCACCGCGTTCCGAGCTTGAAAAAGGTGATTATACTAACTTGCTTAAATCGCTCAAACCAAATTTCATTATTGGCGGCGATTTTAATGCGAAGAACACGTTCTGGGGCTCCAGATACATCTCGCGAAAAGGTAGAATGCTCTATGGGGCAGGTATGGAATACAGTTGCGATTTCCTCTCGACGGGCAAACCGACCTACTGGCCAACTGATACCTCAAAACTACCTGACCTGATAGATTTTTTCGTTGTGAAAGGAATACCTACCAACCACATTAAAGTTGAAGAGAGCTTTGATCTATCATCTGACCACTCACCGGTTATTTTAACATTGAGTGTAAAACTAGCCAATAACCTAGAGGCAGCGAGATTAACTGGTAGAAAAACTAACTGGGAAGGTTTTAGGAACGAAATAGAAGAGAATGTTGAACTGAGTGTTCCACTTACGACACCCTATGAACTTGAGGTTGAAATTGATCGCTTCGTCGAGATCGTACAGTTAGTCTCATGGAATAACACGCCTAATCCAAGGAAAACGCCGGCCAAATACGATCTACGATATCCTCCCGAAGTAAAAGAATTGTTCAACGAAAAAAGGAAGGCGCGTAGGAAATGGCAACAGAGTCGCGCTCCGCAACATAAAGCACATTTGAATTATTTGTGCAATTTGTTGAAGACAGTTATTAAGGATTTTAAAAATCGTGCGATAGGTTCTTACCTTGAAAGTTTAACAGCGAAAAAACATTCCAATTATTCACTTTGGAAAGCTGTAAAAGGCACCAAAAGGCCCAAAATCCCCGCGCCGCCAATTAAGATAAATCGAAATGAATGGGCATCAAGGGAAGATAAGTGTTAAGTAAAATATGAAATGATTTGAATGTGTTTAACTAATTTAATTTGGCAACTCCCATCTTCATTGCAATTTATAACACTTTCGTATACCCATATCGCTTGTATTATAAATAATAGGCGTTTTTCTTTTTTAGTTCAGAGCACAACCTGAACTGTTATACAAAAAGTTCGTGTTTCTTTTTTAGCTCAGACACTTCAGAGCTCGAATTTATGTTTCTTTTTTCGCTCAGAGCATGATCAGAGCGCGCTCTATGAGCTCAGAATAAATTGACTGAGCAGGCTGAGTAAAAAGGATGAGTATACATGTACATGCACACTTCCAGTCACATTTGAAGGACAAAAAATACAGGAAAAACAAAACATCCTCTGAACGCTCTGAGCACGCATGGTTCAGAGCGCGCTCGTAATGCTCCAACTCTGTTCAGTGCTCAGCTCTGAACTAAAAAAGAAAAACGCCTAATGTTGAATAAAATCTAATCAGTTTGCACTATTACTTCAAAGAAGTCGGTCGCCTTTTTATTTTCAAAGTTAACAGGTTATGGGCCCAGCTCACGCGATTTTTAAAGGACAATTGAAAGTCATATAAATACGCGTTTCCATACCAAAGCCCTAACGTTTTTTTTTTTTTCGATTAACTAAAGTTTTTCCATCGGTCGTAAATACATTTTGTCTAATATGGATAGCGAAATGTTTAAAGTTGACAAACTCCAAAATTCAGAGAACTATTCTGTATGGGAGTTCCAGGTAAGAATATTACTGAGTGCTTCAGACCTATTCAGTTATGTGGATGGCGAGAGTGTCCGACCGGTAAAGATGGAAGCAGAGTCTCAGCTCTCAGGCCGCATATGATATTCGTTTATCAGCATGGACGAAATCCGATTGTAAAGCCCAACGCATTATCGCCATATTGTAAATTGCACCACTGCAAGGGAAATGTGGGCAAAGCTTCAATCGGTGTATGAACAATCATCGAAAGCAAATGTACATATGCTGCTCCAGCGGTTTTATGCCTTTGCTATGGAGCCAGAGGATGACGTAGCGACTCACATCTCGAAATTGGAAAACATAGCTCGGCAACTGAGGGATATTGGGGAGGAGGTTACGGAAAGCATGATAATCACCAAAATTTTGATGACACTACCAGAGAGCTTTAAACATTTTTTTTCTGCATGGGAATCTACCAAGAAAGATCAGCAAACTTTAGAGAACTTAGCATCTCGCTTAGTTATGGAGGAAGCACGAATGCTTTCAAGCTCATCGGGTCCAGGCCCACAAGTACTTCTGCTCTTATTGCTAAACGAAGAAATTACAAGCAACAAAAGAGCAAAACTCTTAAACCTGGAAAGTGTTTCAGATGCAATGAAGTGGGACATTGGAAGAGAGAGTGTCCCAAAAAGCTTATTGCTCATAGGAAAACTGACAGCAGAGATGATGCTAAGATGGGAGATGCACTAATGTGCAATGCTGATCATAATATGTGGACTGGAAGTAAAGATGAGGTGGCAGCGGCGAGGAAATCGTCTTCAGTAAATGACTATCGTGTGTGGACTGGATGTAATGATGAGGTGGCAGCGGCGAGGAAGATGAATATATTGAAAGATGATCGTGTGAGGACTGGAAGTGGCGGTGAGGCTAAAGGGGCAGAAACAATCGTTTGTAATGCACTGCTAGTCAAAGATAGTGAAATAAGTGATAATAATTGGTACCTTGATTCTGGGGCCAGCGATCACATGACCTATCGAAAGGATTGGTTCTCAATTTACGAATCATTTCCTACTCCAATTGATATTAGAGTTTGAAGCGGGCATAAAATATTAGCTTTTGGAATGGGTGATATTAATATATTGTCATTCAATAGGAAACAGTGGTGCGAAAAACATTTGTCTAATGTTCTGTATGTACCTACCTAAAACATCTGTTCATCTGTTTTCTCAAAGCCGCGCTTTGGATAAAGGACTCAAATTTATTTCTGATAAAATGAGATGTGAGTTTGTCAAAGAGGACGGAGATGTGGTGGCAATGGGAGAACGTGAAGCACAGCTTTTCAGAATGTGTTTTCGTGTACAAGTTCCTAAAGGGCCGTCGGCAAATTTGGCAACTTCAAAGCCACTACCATTGCAATTATGGCACGAAAGAATGGCTCATCAGAATTTAAAAAAGGTTCGTGCTCATCTGAAAGAAAACAATATTGATTTTGTAGATGCCCAAAATATTTCGTGCGATTCCTGTTTGTATGGAAAACAGCATCGAATGTCATTTCCAAACAGTACCTTTAAGGCAAGTCAACCAGGTGAACTTGTGCATGCTGATGTATGTGCTCCAATGGAAGAAGCATCACTAGGAGGGGCCAAGTATTTTCTTCTTTTTAAGGATCATTTCTCACGCTTTAGAGTGGTCAAATTCTTGAAGAAAAAGTCAGATGTTTGCTTATGCATTGAAAATTTCTTAGATATCGCTTGTTGTGAAAGCAAACACCAAGTTAAGACTCTTCGTACTGACAATGGGTTGGAGTTTGTCAACGAGTCTGTTGAATTGCTCCTCAGGGAACACTCTATTCGTCATGAAACAAGTGTTGCATATACCCCAGAGCAAAATGGGAGCATTGAACGAGAAAACCGCACGGTGGTCGAAGCAGCTCGAACGATGCTGAGTGCAAAGGGTTTGGGTAAGAAATTCTGGGCTGAAGCTGTAAATACGGCAGTATATATCTTGAATCGCACCGCGGACGACACTTTAGGAGGCAAAACTCCTTACGAGATGTGGTGTGGTGGTAAGGTGAGAACTGAGGAGTTTAAAACTTTCGGCACCAAAGCGTTTATGCACGTTCCTAAGCAAAAACGCAGGAAATGGGACAAAAAAGCTGAAAATGGATTGTTTATGGGATATTCAGACACATCAAAGGGCTATCGGATTTGGATCCCAGCGACACAAAAAGTAGAAATCACCAGAGACATCATCTTTAGGGAAGTGGAACAGAATAATCCACAAAATAGGCCTCCGAATAGTGTCCATAAGGAATCTCCAAACACGAGTGTTTTTCATATAAATGAAATCGACGACCTTTCGGGAAACAACTCTTCGACAGAATTTGTTCCTGATGATGCAGAAGAGCAGGAGCAAGACGGTGCTGGTCAACACGCAGGAGTAGGTATTGAAGACGAGGATTATCTGTCCGCTGCGGAAGTAGAGGACGAAATAGAACAACCATTAAACGTTTCTGTTCCTCTGAAGTATCGACTACGCCAAAGAAAGGAGGATGCACCAGGGATTTGTAATTTTGTTGAAAAACATGCCTCTTTGGTGCAAGAAGAGCCACAAAGTTACAAAGAAGCTATATCTTGCAAGGTAAACGCCAATGGAAGGGGGCAATGGCAGAGGAAATAAGAAGTCTTCACAAAAATCACACATGGGATATTGTATCTCCTCCTAAGGATCGAAAAATTATTGGCAACAAATGGGTGTACAAAATAAAGGACATAGGTGCTGGAAAGCAAAGGTTTAAAGCAAGACTGGTTGCGCAGGGTCACACTCAGGAATATTGAATTGATTAGGGATGGAGAAACATACAGTCCGGTGGCGAAGTTTACTTCGATTCGTTCGATTCGTTCGATTCTTGCAATTGCAGCTAACAAAGATCTTGTTTTGACCCAGTTCGATGTCAAAACTGCATTTTTGCATGGCGATCTTACTGAAGAGATCTACATGCATCAACCAAAGGGCTTTGAAGATGGCACAAGTAATGTTTGCAAACTGCGAAAGAGCTTATATGGACTCAAGCAGGCATCACGCTGTTAGAATCAGAAGCTGACCGGAATCCTCAAGGATTTCAAGCTGAAACCGAGCAAAATGGATCCCTGCGTTTTTTTGTCAGCTGACAATAGGCGCAGAATTATGCTTGCTGTGTACATCGATGATGGGCTGATTGTTACGGAAAATAAGGATGATGCAATTCAATTGATAAACTTCTTGCAAACGAAATTTGAAGTCACAGTCTTGGAAGGTGGTTACTTTCTTGGCATGGAAATCTCAATCAAACCAGGAGGAGGAATTCATGTGGGCCAATCTTTATATATTGAGCGGTTATTAAAGCGGTTCAACATGAATTATTGCAAGCCGGTGTCAACTCCAGCGGAAACCCTTTCATTACCAAACTCGGTATTTTCGGGCGTAGTGAAATTTCCCTACAGAGAAGCAGTCGGTTCTCTAATGTACTTGGCGATTGCGACTCGCCCAGATATTTCATTTGCAGTTGGAGTAGTCTCTCGATATCTCGAAGCACCAAATAATGATCATGTCAATGTAGTTAAAAGAATTCTGAAGTATATCAGCGGGACCAGACAAATGGGTATATTTTTTGAAAAAACTCAATATAATTCATTAATTTGTTTCAGTGACGCTGACTATGCAGGCGATACTGAAACCAGGCAACCGAGTCTGAGTATGTGGCTGCTTCACAAGCAGTAAAAGACATGATATGGCTACGACAACTACTTTCTGAGATGGTTCCAACTGGAATTGGCCTTTCGGTGTTGAACATGGATAACCAAGGAGCGATTCGACTTGTCAAAAATCCAGAGGTACACAAACGAACGAAACATATAGACGTTCGTTATCACTTCATCCGTGAGCGATATGAAAGAGGCGAATTTTCGATTAATTTTGTTCCTTCTGAACAACAAAAAACTGATATTTTCACTAAAGCTCTTAGTAAAGTAAAATTTCAAAATTTTAGAAAGCTAATCGGAGTTAAAGATAATTATTAGGTAAAACTTAATTAACATAGTTCATAAATATATCAATTAATGTCATGAAAAATTAAATTATTTAAAAGTGGGAGTGTTAAGTAAAATATGAAATGATTTGAATGTGTTTAACTAATTTAATTTGGCAACTCCCATCTTCATTGGAATTTAACGGGTGATTTTTTAGCTGGTTTGGTTTTGGCAACACTGGTTTTGACAGCTGACGTGTGTTTAGTACCTTGTGTCACTATCAAACAGCTTCAGTTTGGTTTGCAATTTAACCATGGATCGTCTTACAAATGAACAACGCTTGCAAATTATTGAATTTTACTATCAAAATTCGTGCTCGGTTCGAAATGTTCATCCGCTTTTTTATCGAAAAATTGTGTTCAGCGATGAGGCTCATTTTTGGTTGAATGGGTACGCAAATAAGCAAAATTGCAGCATTTGGAGTGAAGATCAGCCAGAAGCATTGCAACAGCTACCAATGCATCCCGAAAAAGCCACTGTTTGGTGCGGTTTATGGGCCGGCGGCATTATTGGGCCATACTTCAAAGATGATGCGAATCGCAGCGTTACTGTCAACGGTGAAAGCTACCGAGCGATGATAACAAACTTTTTTTTGCCCGAAATGGAAGTTCTTGACTTGCATGATATGTGGTTTCAACAAGACGGTGCCACATGCCACACAGCACGCGAAACAATGGCGCAATTGCGAGGCGAGTTTGGTGAACAGTTAATTTCACGTTTCGGGCCGGTCAATTGGCCGCCTAGATCGTGCGATTTGACACCATTAGATTATTTTTTGTGGGGGTATGTCAAGGCTAATGTGTATAGGGACAAGCCCGCTTCGATTGACGCACTGGAAGCCAACATCCATGCATTCATTCGTGAGATACCGGCCGATATGTGTGAAAGAGTATGCCAAAATTGGACTCAGCGGATGGGCTACCTGAGACGCAACCGCGGTCAACATTTGCATGAAATTATCTTTAAACATTAAATTGCAAGGTTCAAACTATCGATTCAAATAAATATTTCATTCATTTTTTCGAACTTTTTGTGTTTTTTTTTAAAAAAAAGTTCTAAACCTCTTAAAAAATCACCCGTTATAATACTTTCGTATACCTATATCGCTTGTATTAAATAATGTTGAATAAAATCTAATCAGTTTGCACTATTACTTCAAAGAAGTCGGTCGCCTTTTCATTTTCACAGTTAACAATAAGGAAAAAGCGGACGTTTTTGCCGCTCATCTAGAACAAACTTTTAAACCGTACGATGGCCAAGCGATCCACGACAATACTAATAGGGCGGAATCTCAATCTGACGATTCAACACTCACTAGTGCAACGCTAAGTGAACTAAAACGTGAAGTCGAATCCCTAAAACCTAAGAAAGCTCCTGGTTATGATTTGATCACCGGAGAAGTTCTCAAAGCTCTACCAAGGAAAGCATTAATTAAGCTTCTTCATATTATAAGTGCTGCGCTCAGACTAAAACACGTGCCGAGTCAATGGAAAGTCGCGGAGGTCATAATGGTTTTAAAACCAGGAAAACCGCCAAATGAAGTAAAATCGTATAGACCGATTTCCCTTCTTCCGGTCATTTCGAAAGTCTTCGAGAGAACATTGCTTAGGCGCCTACAACCGGTTATTGAAGACAATAATCTTATCCCTGACCACCAGTTTGGGTTCAGAACCAAGCATTCGACGATTGACCAAGTACATAGAACTACTGACGTAATCGAGAAAGCATTTGAAGAAAAAAAGATTCGCTCAAGCGTATTCCTTGACGTCTCACAAGCCTTTGATAAGGTGTGGCACGACGGCTTGAAATTCAAATTACGACAAGTTCTCCCCGCAAGCCTATATGATATTCTAGAATCATATCTCGGGAATAGACTCTTCCGTGTTAGAAATGAAAACGAATACTCGGAGCTAATAGAAATTGGCCGGTGTACCACAAGGAAGCGTCCTTGGTCCGCTTCTCTATTTGTTATATACTCGCGATATACCAAGGGAAGATGGCACTACCCTTGCTACGTTCGCCGACGACACAGCTATCCTAGCAGTAGGTAATACAATCGAAGAAGCGACTACAAAACTGCAAGCCGCAGTGAATAAGGTAAATGAATGGACAAGGAGCTGGCGGATCGCCCTCAACGAAACTAAATCTGTTCACGTGAATTTCACCTATAAGAAAACTAATGACTTGCCAATTTTTCTAAACTTGGCCCGAATACCCTTTGCAAACGAGGCCAAATACCTGGGAATGACACTCGACGCAAAGCTGAAATGGGATTCGCTCGTGAAAATGAAACGTAAAGAACTCGATATCAAATATAGAGAAATGTACTGGTTACTCGGAAAACAATCCCAGCTCAGTACTGAGAACAAACTGCTTTTATACAAGCAAGCATAGAAACCGACTAATCGGACATATCAACAATACAGTCCGACAAATCTTGGACGAGAGCAATTTATTGCGCCGACTACACAGAACGAAACCATTCATTTTTATTTAACTTCAACGACTTCCGTGTCTTTATTTATACATTTTTTTTTTTTTTTAACAAAAAACGTTCGCGGCGCCTGCGATTTGCCTGGGTGACATCCTTGGGGCGGTAGCGTCGGCGAGGTTGGCCGGAGTTTTTGCCTGGCGTCGGATTCGGTTGCATCGTGGTGACAGTGGGGAGGCGGTGTTGTGTTGGAAACACATAGCGCGTGTTCAGCACCTCCTGTCTGATGATTTGAGGAAGCTCTGGGCGGTAGGGTCGGCGAAGTTGGCCGGAGTTATTGCCTGTCGTCGGATTCGGTTGCATCGTGGTGACAGTGGGGAGGCGGTGTTGTGTTGGGAACACATACCGCGTGTTCAGCACCTCCTGTCTGGTTATCTGAGGAAGCTCTGGTAGCGTCTTACCGCTGTCCAGGACCATTACCTCACCGGGTTCCCTCTTCAGGATGCTGTTTGTTGGGGGAGTAGGTCCTGTCTCCTTAATCCGGACGGTAGGTTGGGTCTTGGCTGATGTTGGTGCTCGCTGCCTTTCCCTCCAGAGTTTCTCTGCACGCATCCTTTGTTCCCGTACCAGGGTGAGGTGGAGCTGGTCCTCAGTCCTGGGGATAATTGGTGCGCTGGGGACTGGCTGGGGCCGGGTTATTTTGCCTTCCCTCCGGCGTGTGGTGCTTACCTTCCGGGGTCTAGTTGGTCGGCGGACGGTGGGGTCTATTATGGTATCCTCCATGGTTGCGTTTGAACTGACTAAATCATTTTTGTGCAGGATCCTTTTATATTCTTTTAGAAAATAACAATACAAAAAAAAAACCGAATCTATATATATAAAAATGGATCTTGGTATGTTCGGATGCTTAAAACTCGAAAACGACTGGACCAAATTGGATACTTCCTTCTGCGGATTTGTTCGTAATTGCTCCGCTAAGGTTTAGGAAAAAAGAAAAATTGAAAAATTCTCAACAGGTGGCGTTGCAGGCACACATTTCGATTTTCATGGGGAAAAGCACTTTGAAAAAAAATAAACTGGATATAAATCGAGTAGTGAAACTTCCAAAACAAAAAAAAAATTATTTTAAATTTTAAAAGCAATTGTTGTTGTCAACAATTTTGAATTTTTTTTTATTTGTTTATGATTACTATGTTACATTCAGTGACTTTTTGAAATGAAGTAGATACGTTGATTTGTGATGGGTGAGTAAGTTGAAATGTAGGGGTGATTGAGATGACGAGGACAATGATAACAGGCAACAGGAGTTGTTGAGCGTATTGAGTGTTCACAATCACGGTACTCTGCTCATTCGTGAGCATGATTATGGGGAGGGCAGCTCAAAGATATGACTATGCAGGCGATACTGAAACCAGGCAACCGAGTCTGAGTATGTGGCTGCTTCACAAGCAGTAAAAGACATGATATGGCTACGACAACTACTTTCTGAGATGGTTCCAACTGGAATTGGCCTTTCGGTGTTGAACATGGATAACCAAGGAGCGATTCGACTTGTCAAAAATCCAGAGGTACACAAACGAACGAAACATATAGACGTTCGTTATCACTTCATCCGTGAGCGATATGAAAGAGGCGAATTTTCGATTAATTTTGTTCCTTCTGAACAACAAAAAACTGATATTTTCACTAAAGCTCTTAGTAAAGTAAAATTTCAAAATTTTAGAAAGCTAATCGGAGTTAAAGATAATTATTAGGTAAAACTTAATTAACATAGTTCATAAATATATCAATTAATGTCATGAAAAATTAAATTATTTAAAAGTGGGAGTGTTAAGTAAAATATGAAATGATTTGAATGTGTTTAACTAATTTAATTTGGCAACTCCCATCTTCATTGGAATTTAACGGGTGATTTTTTAGCTGGTTTGGTTTTGGCAACACTGGTTTTGACAGCTGACGTGTGTTTAGTACCTTGTGTCACTATCAAACAGCTTCAGTTTGGTTTGCAATTTAACCATGGATCGTCTTACAAATGAACAACGCTTGCAAATTATTGAATTTTACTATCAAAATTCGTGCTCGGTTCGAAATGTTCATCCGCTTTTTTATCGAAAAATTGTGTTCAGCGATGAGGCTCATTTTTGGTTGAATGGGTACGCAAATAAGCAAAATTGCAGCATTTGGAGTGAAGATCAGCCAGAAGCATTGCAACAGCTACCAATGCATCCCGAAAAAGCCACTGTTTGGTGCGGTTTATGGGCCGGCGGCATTATTGGGCCATACTTCAAAGATGATGCGAATCGCAGCGTTACTGTCAACGGTGAAAGCTACCGAGCGATGATAACAAACTTTTTTTTGCCCGAAATGGAAGTTCTTGACTTGCATGATATGTGGTTTCAACAAGACGGTGCCACATGCCACACAGCACGCGAAACAATGGCGCAATTGCGAGGCGAGTTTGGTGAACAGTTAATTTCACGTTTCGGGCCGGTCAATTGGCCGCCTAGATCGTGCGATTTGACACCATTAGATTATTTTTTGTGGGGGTATGTCAAGGCTAATGTGTATAGGGACAAGCCCGCTTCGATTGACGCACTGGAAGCCAACATCCATGCATTCATTCGTGAGATACCGGCCGATATGTGTGAAAGAGTATGCCAAAATTGGACTCAGCGGATGGGCTACCTGAGACGCAACCGCGGTCAACATTTGCATGAAATTATCTTTAAACATTAAATTGCAAGGTTCAAACTATCGATTCAAATAAATATTTCATTCATTTTTTCGAACTTTTTGTGTTTTTTTTTAAAAAAAAGTTCTAAACCTCTTAAAAAATCACCCGTTATAATACTTTCGTATACCTATATCGCTTGTATTAAATAATGTTGAATAAAATCTAATCAGTTTGCACTATTACTTCAAAGAAGTCGGTCGCCTTTTCATTTTCACAGTTAACAATAAGGAAAAAGCGGACGTTTTTGCCGCTCATCTAGAACAAACTTTTAAACCGTACGATGGCCAAGCGATCCACGACAATACTAATAGGGCGGAATCTCAATCTGACGATTCAACACTCACTAGTGCAACGCTAAGTGAACTAAAACGTGAAGTCGAATCCCTAAAACCTAAGAAAGCTCCTGGTTATGATTTGATCACCGGAGAAGTTCTCAAAGCTCTACCAAGGAAAGCATTAATTAAGCTTCTTCATATTATAAATGCTGCGCTCAGACTAAAACACGTGCCGAGTCAATGGAAAGTCGCGGAGGTCATAATGGTTTTAAAACCAGGAAAACCGCCAAATGAAGTAAAATCGTATAGACCGATTTCCCTTCTTCCGGTCATTTCGAAAGTCTTCGAGAGAACATTGCTTAGGCGCCTACAACCGGTTATTGAAGACAATAATCTTATCCCTGACCACCAGTTTGGGTTCAGAACCAAGCATTCGACGATTGACCAAGTACATAGAACTACTGACGTAATCGAGAAAGCATTTGAAGAAAAAAAGATTCGCTCAAGCGTATTCCTTGACGTCTCACAAGCCTTTGATAAGGTGTGGCACGACGGCTTGAAATTCAAATTACGACAAGTTCTCCCCGCAAGCCTATATGATATTCTAGAATCATATCTCGGGAATAGACTCTTCCGTGTTAGAAATGAAAACGAATACTCGGAGCTAATAGAAATTGGCCGGTGTACCACAAGGAAGCGTCCTTGGTCCGCTTCTCTATTTGTTATATACTCGCGATATACCAAGGGAAGATGGCACTACCCTTGCTACGTTCGCCGACGACACAGCTATCCTAGCAGTAGGTAATACAATCGAAGAAGCGACTACAAAACTGCAAGCCGCAGTGAATAAGGTAAATGAATGGACAAGGAGCTGGCGGATCGCCCTCAACGAAACTAAATCTGTTCACGTGAATTTCACCTATAAGAAAACTAATGACTTGCCAATTTTTCTAAACTTGGCCCGAATACCCTTTGCAAACGAGGCCAAATACCTGGGAATGACACTCGACGCAAAGCTGAAATGGGATTCGCTCGTGAAAATGAAACGTAAAGAACTCGATATCAAATATAGAGAAATGTACTGGTTACTCGGAAAACAATCCCAGCTCAGTACTGAGAACAAACTGCTTTTATACAAGCAAGTGCTAAAGCCGGTGTGGACCTACGGTATACAACTTTGGGGTTGTACCAAGAAAACAAATGCCAATATTCTACAAACTTTTCAAAATAAAGTGCTTAGAGAAATTGTACAAGCACCATGGTATATTAGAAACGACGATATCCATAGGGATCTCGGAATTCCAACAATCGAAGCTGAAACTAGAAGCTTCACGAGAAAGCATAGAAACCGACTAATCGGACATATCAACAATACAGTCCGACAAATCTTGGACGAGAGCAATTTATTGCGCCGACTACAAAGAACGAAACCATTCATTTTTATTTAACTTCAACGACTTCCGTGTCTTTATTTATACATTTTTTTTTTTTTAACAAAAAACGTTCGCGGCGCCTGCGATTTGCCTGGGTGACATCCTTGGGGCGGTAGCGTCGGCGAGGTTGGCCGGAGTTTTTGCCTGGCGTCGGATTCGGTTGCATCGTGGTGACAGTGGGGAGGCGGTGTTGTGTTGGAAACACATAGCGCGTGTTCAGCACCTCCTGTCTGATGATTTGAGGAAGCTCTGGGCGGTAGGGTCGGCGAAGTTGGCCGGAGTTATTGCCTGTCGTCGGATTCGGTTGCATCGTGGTGACAGTGGGGAGGCGGTGTTGTGTTGGGAACACATACCGCGTGTTCAGCACCTCCTGTCTGGTTATCTGAGGAAGCTCTGGTAGCGTCTTACCGCTGTCCAGGACCATTACCTCACCGGGTTCCCTCTTCAGGATGCTGTTTGTTGGGGGAGTAGGTCCTGTCTCCTTAATCCGGACGGTAGGTTGGGTCTTGGCTGATGTTGGTGCTCGCTGCCTTTCCCTCCAGAGTTTCTCTGCACGCATCCTTTGTTCCCGTACCAGGGTGAGGTGGAGCTGGTCCTCAGTCCTGGGGATAATTGGTGCGCTGGGGACTGGCTGGGGCCGGGTTATTTTGCCTTCCCTCCGGCGTGTGGTGCTTACCTTCCGGGGTCTAGTTGGTCGGCGGACGGTGGGGTCTATTATGGTATCCTCCATGGTTGCGTTTGAACTGACTAAATCATTTTTGTGCAGGATCCTTTTATATTCTTTTAGAAAATAACAATACAAAAAAAAAAACCGAATCTATATATATAAAAATGGATCTTGGTATGTTCGGATGCTTAAAACTCGAAAACGGCTGGACCAAATTGGATACTTCCTTCTGCGGATTTGTTCGTAATTGCTCCGCTAAGGTTTAGGAAAAAAGAAAAATTGAAAAATTCTCAACAGGTGGCGTTGCAGGCACACATTTCGATTTTCATGGGGAAAAGCACTTTGAAAAAAAATAAACTGGATATAAATCGAGTAGTGAAACTTCCAAAA
Source organism: Cheilosia vernalis (assembly GCA_949126925.1). NCBI lineage: Eukaryota > Metazoa > Arthropoda > Insecta > Diptera > Syrphidae > Cheilosia > Cheilosia vernalis. The sequence continues at coordinate 41,035 of OX421358.1, read as the reverse complement.
CAAAAAAAAAATTATTTTAAATTTTAAAAGCAATTGTTGTTGTCAATTATTTTAGTTATTTTCCAAGCAAATTGTTGTTGTCAACAATTTTGAATTTTTTTTTATTTGTTTATGATTACTATGTTACATTCAGTGACTTTTTGAAATGAAGTAGATACGTTGATTTGTGATGTGTGAGTAAGTTGAAATGTAGGGGTGATTGAGATGACGAGGACAATGATAACAGGCAACAGGAGTTGTTGAGCGTATTGAGTGTTCACAATCACGGTACTCTGCTCATTCGTGAGCATGATTATGGGGAGGGCAGCTCAAAGATACCATAACACCTTCGGTACTGGTGTCGAGACAGAAGGGAGAAGGCTTACCAACCAAGTTGACAGGTGGGGTTAGTTTTCTTCTTGGCTATTAAAGTTACAAATATTTCGTTTAGAGTTAATCCTTTCCCAATTTTCTTCCTATCCCTTTAATGCCAACAAATTTTAAAATTTTCGCATCAAAATTCAAGCATGTAAAAGTACGGTAGTCCGCAAGCCAAGCAGAAGATCCCACTCGACCGACGAGCTAAGCACAGGCTACGATTTTCAACTGGGTGAGTTTACTACATATTCACTAAGCTCATGGTTTAAAAAAACAAATAAGTTCCCTCCTTGGCCTTTAAATAAAATAAGTCGATATTTTGAAAACATTATTATGACCACAATAAAAAATACATTGTTTTTGAAAACAAAGGAATTCAGACTTTCAAAGGATAAAATAATAATAATAGTTGAGTCTTACCTCAGGATTTAGGCTTTTTAGTCCGCCTTATCACTATTATTTGTGAGTTATTTCGTAAAAGAAAGCTTTCAATTTTAAAATTATGATATGCGTCTCTTAACAAATTCTTAGTATCAATACTCCATTGAGCATGTATTAACTGATACAATTGTATCCGCTTTTGGCGTGTAAGAATGTGGCGAGTGGGGCGTGGGATTGAAAGAGATAGGGTGCGAAATGTATACGGGACTGAAAGAAAATGATTTAACATTTGAAACGAATACCTGTTAAAATTACGGAAGGAAGACAAATTATTTTATGCAGTGGGAAGAAATATTCTGTTATTGGCCAACTCAAGCGTGATGAGAATATATATTTTTTGCGAAAAAAATGGCCCCCTACAAGATAGCAAATTTCTTAGATCTTTTTTCCATCAACTGTTCTGAAACCACATTTTGCACGGGCGAAGCCGGGGGGTACAGCTAGTATATAAACAAAATACGAAATAACAATCATTTGAAACAAAAAAATAAGATAAGCTAAAAGGATAGCAAAAAGAAAGAAAGAGAACGTTAAACAAATATGAAAAGAGGGGAAAGTATGTAATTGGGTCATAAGTTCAAGATCACTGTAGAGGAAAGCGGGTATATGGTCATTGAACTTGACAATAGACAAAGCAACGAGGAAGGGTACATATAGGTATTCTGTCACATTGGAAAAATCCATACAGTGGCGCACTCGAATCATATCGTTTCCTTTTTTTTACCTTTTTTGTTTTTTTTTGAAAAAGACAATTTCGGCTTTGTAAGTGACAAAAATTATCTGGAAAAATTAGTTAGATATTTGTATAGGAAAAAAACAGGCGGACATTTAGTGGTACAAAACAGGGAGTCTAGCAACGAGAAATTGAAACGGAAAATTCTAATAGACTGAGGTACGTAAAAAGATTCTGTTTTCGGTGAACATATTTTGACTTTTCCCACTTTAGTGAGCGGGCATCTTTGAATTTCTGTTCCACAGTGTGGCCAGAAAAGACAAGACATTGTCCAGGGATTCGCGTTGTAAATTCAACCGGTGGTCCAAACAGTTGGAGTCATAGCGGTGCACCGAAACACACCGCAACATAGCGTATCTGCTATCGAGCACCCGACTCCAACAGCCACCATGCTTTTCTAGATAGCTTTACTTGTTCTCTATCCATTGTAGGTACCAAAAAGTATTCATCCATTCACATTTCAGTGCCTTGATTTTGTGCGGTTTTTTCCGCAATGGCGGTGTCGGAAAGGGTTCACGTATAGGCGGATTCTATAAATGTGTGAGTGATGTCGCGAACTGACAACTTCCAATTTTCCCTGTTCTTATATCGCTTTGTTCCTGCAAATTCCAGGCGAGCTTTCCCACACGCGACCTTTTTAGGTAGCGAGAAGGATGTCGGATGAGAAGAAATGAAAACAGCGTGACCGTTGTGCGACAATTTGGTACCTTTTTCGAGGACACTAATACAATTTGTTGTTCCTTTGTTCCTTTTTATTATTTGGAAAATTCACAATTTAGGACTATTCGCATGAGAGCCAATGGCGAACGAACTACGAACAAGCGAATTTTTTACACTTCAATCAGTTCAATCATTGTTTAATGTTAAATGCGATAGAACTTTTTCATTCGTGGGTTTGTGGATCCGCGAATGTTTTATGTGGATTGTGAATAAAGTGTGACAATTCGCTGCAAGAATTTTCAATTGCTGTAATAATTTTAAATTGAGCTATTTAAATCGATTGAGAGTCCGATTTTTGTTTAGATTAGACTTAAGATTAATTTAATATAAGGCTTTGGTGGTAAATAGTATACAAATCAATTTTCAATTCATAAATACAATTAAATTCATTTGTTCGCAATTCGCGCTCATGTGAATAGTACTTAAAAAAAGTTTTCAAAAACTGTGATTTCAAAATGAATATGTTTAAAAAAATAACGCGTAAATAGTGTTATAGTACATTTACACCGCACCTAAATTCAACATTTCGGAATAATACTTGTTAAATATTGGGAGAAAATACTAAATTTATGTAACAGAGCGTCAGAAAAAGGCACACTTTTCTTTCATCGCCCCTTTTTTTGGACTTTTTAAAACTAAATTAAAAGAGATCTTAAAAGTAGATATAAAAATGAGTTGATATAATTTTTAAAAAAAATTTAATCAACTTTTTATGTATGTATTTATAAATAAAAATGAAAGCTAAAAGGTTTTCATTTTAAAATTTGTCATTTGAAAACGAATTGCATCTAAAGTACTGTCTAGCTTACCCGCAGAACAACCTTAAAGACATCTAATTCTAATGTTATTTGGTTGTTTTGGCTTTATTTATAAAAGAAACGTTGTGAGAGAGTGATCTTTTTATAGTCTATTGTATTGTACACGATTATAGTGTTACGAGAGCTAACAATTGTTAAATATTGTGCGAAAATTCTTAAATTTCAGAGAATCTTTACAAATGAAACTTGTTTCTTACACCGCTCTTTTTTTTTTTTTTTGCTACTTTTAAGAATTTTGCAACAATCTCCCGGATTGTTAGAGAATGGTTATAAATTTTAGTTTTACAATACAATATAGACTGTATATACTCGTAGATCATTCCCACACAACTTTTCTTTTATAAATTGAACCAAATCACTTTACAATTAGATGTCGTTTAGATTGTTCCGTTTGTGAGCTACTTCTATGAAACAGTAGATGCACGTTTTCAAATAAATTTTGAAATGAAAACCTTTTAGCTTTGATTTTTATTTATAAATATATAAAAATTAATTGAATATTGTTCATAAATTATACCTATCAACTCATTTTTATATCTACTTTTAAGATCGCGTTCAATTTAGTTTTAAATTGTTGCGAAATTCTGAAAAGTAACAAATAAAAAAAAAAGAAAAAAGTGTCATTTCTAAAGCTACTCTGCAATTTTAGAATTTTCGCACAATATTTAACAATTGTTTGCTCTCCTAACACTATAATCGTGTTCTGATAAACAGCAGCGTTATATTTTACTAAAATTCATTTGAAAATCACAGTGTTTCTAAAAATTGCAAAGTTCCTTTTCAAACTAAAAAAAAGGGATACAGTAGCAACAAATTGTATCAGGATCCTCGAAAAAAGTACCAAATTATTGCACAACGGGCACGTTGGTCACAGCGCGCGGCTCACTCACACATTCAAATCCGATTCGGGCCGTTCCCTAGCGACATCGCCTCAAAAACCGCACAAAATCAAGGCACAGGTTTTTTTTAGTTTTCTTTACATGAAAAATATTTTTTACAGCAGAATTCATGCAATTACATTTGGGAGTTTGTTCAAAACATAGGTTAATAACATGTGAGTTAAGCCCATGTTTTCACTAGGCAAGTGATTTTTTTTATATTCCTGAACTTTGCATAAATTTCCATTAATTGGTGGGTGTTTTCAACTTGTTTTTTTTAGCGCCATATCTGATCAAAATCAAAATATGATTGGGAATTCTATTAATTTTAATAAGAGTCAACAGTTTTGATGTTACTTAAAATGTAAATTGAATACATTTTCAATGCATTTTTTTTTGACATATCCGCATTAATTAGGCTGGTGTGTACGCACTCACTCCTATCGGGAATTTGCGTAGTAATTGTTCGTCCTGCTCTAGTTTCATTTTTAAAGTCTGAAAAATGCAGAAAAAAATGTAGTGTCATACGGGCTTTAGGAATATTGAAAATGCAAGTTTTTTTCATATAAAAAAAGTGGTATTTCTCGGAACTTAAATTCGTAAAAATGAGTACATATGATTGAACTCCTAATAAAAAGAAAATATAATGTGCTACTTAATTTAATTCCGCGATTTGATCCGATTTCAGATTTTGCATATTTAATCGAACAGGAATCCAAATTGTTTTGTTATTTATATTTCGCATGTTCTATTTCGTTTTCTATAGATACTCAGCCTTATTTATAAACCCAGCGTAGAGTCTGCCTAACTTTACGCAACCCTTAAAATGGCCTTACGCAGGAAAACGTGATTTATAAACAAAAAGCACTTCGCTTTAAGCCTGCGTAACTTTAAACGCAAAAATTTGCGTTTAGAGGTGGCTTAAAGCTTGCATATTTTTTTTCGTTTACGAAATGTCATTCTGTTGAGATTAATTTTTGTTTTCGCCAATTTCTTCCAAACGAATTTCGTTTGCATACCTATGCAATTATAAGATTGAAATAATATTTAATAAATGAAAATATAAAAAATAATGTGCGTTTGTGATATTATTTCTTCTATACTTCAGTCTTAGGATCCCAAGTAACAATTTGACTTCGGTAAGGTTCAAATTTGTAATTTCTGTAGGCAACCATTTCTATAGGGTCTCTATAGTATTTGTTTACCGAAGTAGACCGATTTCGAAGCAATTGTTTCCAAAATAACTTCTGTACGTCCTTTGCGAAGCATACACGCAGGCTTTATAGAGGGATATGAAATTAAGTTTCGTTAAGATCTCTATAAGACCTCTAAAAATGAGTGAGGAGATGGTGGAAAGTGTATTGCTTCGGTAAAGCTTGTTGTTGGAAGTAGAAGCTTCGTTAGAGCTTCCCCAGAAGGCATTATATAAGCAATGAAATGCCATGCAATTAACGACTTGCGATTGGAAGTCTTAACGAAATTCTGAAATGTATCAAGTAGTTGAGATTTACCACTGCTAGATTATTATGACGAATTAGCCTAGGGGTAGTGTATTGGAGTACTACGCAGCAGGACTCATGTTCGATTCTCAGTGCGACCCGTTGTAAGTAAAATATAAATTATATATACGGGGGAGTATTCACTGAACGAAAATTGCAACGAGTCAATATTATAGTAGATAGATAAAGATAAAGATAATGTTTATTAATACGAAAAACAAAATAAGAAATTGAAAAAATAGAAGAATAAAAAAAAACATATTTTTCTTTTCATATTTTGTGCTTTTGTAAAGCTCCTATAAGGTTTCTATAAGGTTTCTATAAAGTTTCTATAAGGTCTCTATAGGCGTTTTTCTTTTTTAGTTCAGAGCACAACCTGAACTGTTATACAAAAAGTTCGTGTTTCTTTTTTAGCTCAGAAACTTCAGAGGTCGAATTTGTGTTTATTTTTTCGCTCAGAGCATGATCAGAGCGCGCTCTATGAGCTCAGAATAAATTGACCGAGCATCCTGAGTAAAAAGCTGAGTACACATGTACATGCACACTTCCAGTCACATTTGAAGGACAAAAAAACAGGAAAAACAAAACATCCTCTGAATGCTCACACGCATGGTTCAGAGGGCGCTCATAATGCTCGAACTCTGTTCAGTGCTCAGCTCTGAACTAAAAAAGAAAAACGCCTTATAAGGTTTCGGTAATGCCCTACCTGTATAAAGTGCGCCAAATTTGTTTCTTATAGGTCTTATGCAGTTAATATTGCGGGAGGGGAAATAGCCTCGATAGCGCCTTACCGAAGTAAAATTGTTACTTGGGATGTGTGTGAATATGTTTACAAATGGCCTGGCATTGAATTTGGCGGTGGTTGGTAGAATAGAAATAGCAATATGGCAGTGGCGTCTCGTCAGGGTGTGCAAGGTGTGCATTGCACACCCTGATCTAACCAAAAAAAATCACTCATCGAACACTCAAATAATAATAACACACATAAATATGATGTGCTCAATTACACTTTACACATCCCATAAAACCTCCATCACACTCACACAGCCTACTATAATAAAACTCATATTCATCCTTCCTAATTTTTCTTTCAAAATTTCTTCATCGTTGAGAAACAAAGAGAAAAACAATAAACTCGCATGAAATCTGGCTGTGCACGTATTCATCAAATAAATTCATCCAACTCCGAACTATATACCTTCCTTCAGCTACAAGAATTCATCCCCATCGTCATTCGTCACCCGCACGCCGTAGCTGCTACCTGCTAATGTCGCTTTACTTTGATGAACTTGTAGTGAACTCGTGCACTCGTTTTCTGTGCACACGGAATATTCATTATTTTCTTTTGTTTTGTTCTGTTTCCGTAAAGCGTCATAAGTCAAATATACATGCAATACATCGACGCTCGTGCAAAAAAAAGGAGTGCACGACAGTCGATCGCGATGAATGAATGAACGAATTTTGCTTTTCGTTTAGGTAGTATAAGTGGCTGCAGTTTCGTGCGGTGCTTTTGCTTATTTTTTTTGTCCTATTATTAATTTGAACAATGGAGTTTTTTTATTGTTTTTTTTTATTTTAATTAAGAAAACAATAAATAAATCCGTATTTTTATAAAATATATAATTTTAAAGAATTGCACACCCATCTAAGTAATTCACGCGACGCCGCTGCAATATGGATATAGGAAAACACATAGATATATGATTGCAGTTTGATATTTCAGCAGTCCCTTCGAAGACTTTGCGGAATTGTTTTAGATAATTTGACTTTTTATTGTGTAAAATGATTTCATTTACAAAATAATCACACTTAATGTCGGTTTTAGGGCAAAAAGGTAATAGATTTCTGTGTTTTCTGTAATAGTTTATCGAAATTCTTACCTCTATTTAGACACAAACCTCGTTTAGCAAAATTACTGCGGAAAATGTTTATAAATCACATTTTCATGAAAGCCACGTAGAGGCTGCGTAAATATTTACGCGATGTTTAACTAAACAACGTCGTAGAGGCGTCGTAAGCGAATCTAATAAATACGGCTGACTTTCTTTAGCAAATTTAATAACATTGAATTTTGAAACGTCCACTGATATTTTTATAAAAGCCTCTCTAAATTATAAATTAACAATAGCCGTGTTTTTTTTTTAGCTTCTATCTCAGCAAAGCAAAGTAAATAAGTAGGATTTACGGCACGCAAATACAACAACTATTGCGAGTCTCGAAGTGTCAAGTTAGTATATCGTAATTGTTGTAATTAGCGTGCTGAAAATCCTACTTTACTTTGCTTTGCTGAGTTCGAAGCTCAAAAAAACAGGCCCAATAATAAGTGAACTTATTGCGTGCTAAAAATCGAAGCCAAAAAAAAAAGAGGCCTATTATGGGATTTACCAGAAAATGGAAGAAATATCGAATTTAACAAATGATACTTGCATACATTATTGTTCAAGTATGCATTTTACGTACCATTTACAGATTATAAATTATGCTAATACAACAATATCTTTTTCTCCACAGCATGAAAAACACGGTTTCCCCAAACTGTGTTAAAATACCTATTTTGTTTCAAAATGACTTCGAAATAAAAGCTTGAAGTTACAAAATATCTTAAGTGCAGAGACCGTTTAAGTTCATTTTATAATGAGATCGATTTTTGCTAGATGATTTTATTAAGGTATTTGGTATTGTGACGAAATTATATCAGCAATTCCATTTTACAATAATTTCATAAACTATAAAAACTTTCAAACTGAACTGCGATGTGAACGTCGTGTAACTAATGGGTACCAAATTGCCGAACACAGTCGCTCTACTTAAACCCCACGTCAAAAAGTGACGTTCCCGACCAATCTAGTTAGTTTTTGCGTTCAGGTTATTTCTTATCCAGACCAATCTAGTCGACTTAATAAGTCAACTAGATACTTGAATGCGGCCAGTAACGAATTTCTTGACTAGATTCGTCGGCTACCCCTCCATAAACGTCAACTGCCAAAACTAACCACACGACCATTCTGGGCCAATAAAAATCGAGACAGATCTAGTCAGACAGCTGTCAGACTTACTAAACTAGATACTTGAACGTGCTCAGTGTGTTCACGATCTGATAACAAAAATAAAAATTTCGCTAGGCATGTTATATCGAATCATGAATACCCCTAGTGTAAATTGGTATACTAATACACTCGCATGCTTGAAGAGTTGTTGACGTGTGTATGTGTATATGCCGCTCAACAATAATTCAGTCGTTCAGGGCACAATGCGCTGAGTTTTGTTGAACATTTTTATCGTTTGATTAGTACTGAATGGAGCCTTTGCACTGCAGCCAACTTCAGCGTGCAGCATTATTTATTTTTTTTTTTTGTCGCTTTTCAAAAAGTTTTGGCGTCTTGTTTTAATTTTTGTCTGGTTTCGAGTTACGTCTAACTTTCAAAGAAATTAAAATTTATTATTTGTGAAGATATCTAAACTAATTAGCAACGATTTAAGATCTTTGTAAGATGTCTAATGTTTCAACAAAAAAAGTTTTTATAAAAATTGAATCCGCTTCAGAACAGCAGGTAAAGGCTACCTTATCGGGGATTTGTTCTGACGAAAGTTTCTACTGGCAATCTATTTCTATTTAGTGCAAGTTTTTTTTTTTAATTCGTAGGAAAATCTTAAGAACACAAGGAAAACATTAAAAATTTTACAAAGCGGGGCAACCGATAAGGAAAATCTGGCTGGACGACCTCTTGTTGACAAAATTAGCCGACTAAAAGCGTAAGTGTTAACGTACAGAGTTTTATAACATCTTGTTACGGAAGCTGTGATGCGTGTCAGTATCCACTATTCTTACTAATATTATAGAAAGGGGTAATTCTTCAAATATTTAGCGCAAAAAGGCATAAGTAGGTTTGCGTAAAAAAGAATGGGGTTTCGAAAATAAATCATAACGCTTTGCTGTGAAGCAATTCTGCATTAAATAATTTACATTTGCATTACATTTTATCTTATTTTAGAGTTGCTGAATTAACAACTTTAGTAACGGATAATGCAAAACGGAAAAAAATCGACACCAGATCGACCCAAACTTCGACAAACGAGAAGATTGTCACAGCTGAAGACTTAACTGATTCTGAGGTACCGGGAGCAACTTATTGGGAACTGTTGGCGGAAAAAAGGCGAGAAGCTCTTGAAGTATCTTCAGTAGAAAACCAGCATTTGCATGAGCGCATTGAAGGACTTGAAAGTGAACTAAATACATCGCGTCAAATGCTTGAGGAAACTAAGAATCTAGTCAAAGTACTCACTGAAATGCTTAATGAAAATGAAGCGGAAAAAGAAATCCAGCAAAACCTGGATTGTAATGACAGTAGCTCTGATTCGGAAAATAAAACAAGCGAAGTGTAATCAGATTCTTAAACACTTAAATTTGAAACTCAGTGCAGAGCTCGTTCCGCTATTCCTTAGTTCAAACTGTATTGAATTTTTTTGTTAAAATTAGTTTAATGTGTTAAAAGTTATTTTCTCTAAATAAACGTATAACATAAGTATTCCTATTATGTAATGAAATCACAAATAACTCTTAATCAATTACTTCAATAATGCTACAAAAACCCATGCTTTGGTTGGTTTTACGCTTGTACTCAAATCGTCTGATAATAAATTATTTTAGATTTTTCGTTCATCATTCAAAACAAGACGCTGATCAGTAAATTTAATTAAAGCAAGTCAGTTTGTATGAATTTGTTGAAGTTGTAAATACATATGTAACAAGTGTAAGCAACATCCGTTTGGTAAAAATCTAGTGAATTTGATGTTATTACCTACATTATGTTTTTTATACACCTATTGTTCAATGGAATTACATTTTTGGTCATCATTTAAACCTGATTTTATCCAAGATATTGATCATTCAATTATATTCAAGAAAGTAAGTACCTATGAAACATGGTAATATGAACTGTACTAACACAAATTGACGAGACATCTCAAAACAACTCTGAGTTTTAAACAAATTGTATTGTTGCAATTGACTTATAACACGAAGGGTGCGAATATAAGCCTGTAATGACTCGTCGTATTGAAAAATCAGTATAACTTTCAAATAATTGGAACAAAACTTGTATGCTTATTGTAAAAGTTACATAGAAGTGAATTTGCAACATGCATTTTTTGTTGTTTTTTTTCGGGTTTATTGATGATAACCTCAGAAGTGGATAAGAGTTGAAATGCTTGTCATTTGGAAGCAGTTTTGAATACTATTGCCATTTTAAAATAAAAATATGGACCCCAAGAATGAAGTGTGTAGGTACTTGGCATTTTAAATGTGATTTTTTTGCCAACGTAGGATATGGTTTACAAATGGGTTTCAAATAAATCACGGTCAGACGGATAGGGCTAGTTTTGGATGTTAACCTAATACCTCGCCAATGTCATTTTGTGATATAGTTAAAAAGCTTTGAGATGCATGATTACGTTTAAAGAAAACGTTGACAGCCTTTACAATTCAGAATGCGACGAGTTGGTGCGTGTTAGAGTTCAGCTCGATTTTTGATCAGCGTGTAATCAGACACTCACCTGCCACCTAGGTTTTGGACCTACTTCAACGACGATTTGCAGGCACTTGGTTCACTCCACGGTATCCTAGCCGTAAAATAAATCTAACTTACTATGCAGTACTAGGTACTTACTTGATGAGGTGCAAATAGTTACTTTCCTAGTCATTATTGCTTACATGTTCTCAGACATATATCCAGCAACCTGAGCATTGGATGAATAAAGTACACGCTGATTAGATCTCAAGCCATAAACCCTTTCGACTAGAATATGTATTTATTGAGATACCTGATGCCTTAGCCATCTCACGAATCTAGATTCTACGATCGTTCAATATCATTCCATGGATTTTATCGATGATTGCTGGCGTAACTACCTCTTTTTGGCGTCCTGAACGTTTGTGCTGCGACGATCACAACGGAACTCAGTAAATTACTTTTTAAGCATTGAAATTGATGGTGCAGATACCAAATAGTATTTATCCAGGCTTTCCTTGGTTTCGGTAAAGGTTTTTTTACATAAAAAATAATTTTTAATCAGCACACGAAATTCAAGTTTTTTCAATTTCTATTAAAATTGTAGAGATTCATTGCTTTATATAACTATCAAACAAAAAGTAAATGCCGCCGACTACTCAAAATTTCACAGTAGTCTTACAAGAGATGGTAGTTGACGATAGTAAAAGAAAAATATATTATTACAGGGCAAAATATACAAAAGGTTACTAAGAAAACAAACTGCACCATTGTATCATTTATACACTTTATACATGAAAAAGCAAATACATCTTTTACGCATATATTTATAAAAAAAAAAATCATGGAAAAAGTTTAAGTCGATGAAAATGATTATTTGATAAACCGTCGTTTCTACACCATTATGAGAAATGTGTAAAAATGACACATTACTGGGTAAAATGAAAATGAATAATGCAAGTCAGTTTATTCTCCTTTATGATGAGAAATTGTCGTGAACATATAAAAATGTTTGTAAATCGAGGTTTTCAATGGTTTTTGGCACAATAAAGAAAACTTTATTATGATAAAAAAAAAAAAAATAAATATTTTTTATAAAATTTGAGTAATGAGTATAATTTGCTGCTTACATATCGAAACTCATAAAAATAAAGAAAAGAAATATGTAGCTACATTTGGATTTGGATAAAAACTTTTTGCCTGGTGGCGTTTTCTGAAAAACGGAAATGGAAATATTCTATATATGAATATAAAGAATTATAAATTCTTAGTAATATGAAGGAAAAATGTATGTATATGATATATATATAATATGAAAATGCTGCGAAATGAACTATACTATAAGAAATGTGTCAAAATGAAACATTTCTATATATGAATATAAAGAATTATAAATTCTTAGTCATATGAAAGAAAAACATATGTATATAATATAAATATCTAAATATGAAAATGCTGCAAAATGAACTATACTATAAGAAATGTGTCAAAATAACACATTTCTGGCTAAACTGAAAATTGTGAATTGAAGTCAGTTTAGTGTCATTCATGATAGGAAATTGTCGTGAACATATAAATCCTGGTTTTGAATGGTTTTTGGCATAATAACGAAAACTTCATTCTAAAATTGAGTAATTTGCTTACATATCGAAACTCATTAAAAAAGAAAAAATATATACATTTGGGGGAAAAAATAACACATTTCTGGCTAAACTGAAAATTGTGAATTCAAGTCAGTTTAGTCTCATTCATGATAAGAAATTGTCGTGAACATATAAATCCTGGTTTTGAATGGTTTTTGGCATAATAACGAAAACTTCATTCTAAAATTGAGTAATTTGCTTACATATCGAAACTCATTAAAAAAGAAAAAATATATACATTTGGGGGAAAAATTTTGTCTGGTGGCGTTTTCTTTATGAAAATGAAAAATAGAAATGGAAATATTCTATATATGAATATAAAGAATTGTAAATTCTTAGAAATATGAAAGAAAAATATATGTATATGATGATATATATTAAATATGAAAATGCTGAAAAATAAACTATACTATATCTGGCTTAACTGAAAATTGTGAATTCAAGTCAGTTTAGTCTCATTCATGATAAGAAATTGTCGTGAACATATAAATCCTGGTTTTGAATGGTTTTTGGCACAATAACGAAAACTTCATTCTAAAATTGATTAATTTGCTTACATATCGAAACTCATTAAAAAGGAAAAAATATGTACATTTGGGTGAAAAATTTTGGCTGGTGGCGTTTTCTTTATGAACACGAAAAATAGAAATATTCTATATATGAATATAAAGAATTATAAATTCTTAATAATATGAGAGAAAAATATATGTATATAATATAAATATCTAAATATGAAAATGCTGCAAAATGAACTATACTATAAGAAATGTGTCAAAATAACACATTTCTGGCTAAACTGAAAATTGTGAATTCAAGTCAGTTTAGTCTCATTCATGATAAGAAATTGTCGTGAACATATAAATCCTGGTTTTGAATGGTTTTTGGCATAATAACGAAAACTCCATTCTAAAATTGAGTAATTTGCTTACATATCGAAACTCATTAAAAAAGAAAAAATATATACATTTGGGGGAAAAAATAACACATTTCTGGCTAAACTGAAAATTGTGAATTCAAGTCAGTTTAGTCTCATTCATTATAATAAATTGTCGTGAACATATAAATCCTGGTTTTGAATGGTTTTTGGCATAATAACGAAAACTTCATTCTAAAATTGAGTAATTTGCTTACATATCGAAATTCATTAAAAAAGAAAAAATATATACATTTGGGGAAAACATTTTGTCTGGTGGCGTTTTCTTTATGAAAATGAAAAATAGAAATGGAAATATTCTATATATGAATATAAAGAATTGTAAATTCTTAGTTATATGAAAGAAAAATATATGTATATAATATAAATATTAAATATGAAAATGGTGCAAAATGTGTCATTTTGACACATTTCTATATATGAATATAAAGAATTATAAATTCTTAGAAATATGAAAGAAAAATATATGTATATGAAAATGCTGCAAAATGAACTATACTATATCTGGCTTAACTGAAAATTGTGAATTCAAATCAGTTTAGTCTCATTCATGATAAGAAATTGTCGTGAACATATAAATCCTGGTTTTGAATGGTTTTTGGCACAATAACGAAAACTTCATTCTAAAATTGATTAATTTGCTTACATATCGAAACTCATTAAAAAGGAAAAAATATGTACATTTGGGTGAAAAATTTTGGCTGGTGGCGTTTTCTTTATGTAAACGAAAAATAGAAATATTCTATATATGAATATAAAGAATTATAAATTCTTAATAATATGAGAGAAAAATATATACATATAATATATTAAATATGAAAATGCTTCAAAATGAAGTAAATGAGAAATAAGTACTTTGAAGTGTTATCTATGCAAGCGTATTACCGGTGGAGTTCTAATATATAATGGTACTTGTATCATTACTTTCATTGGTTTTTAGATCAAGAGGTAATGATTAATAGAAGCAGTTTGGGGGCATTAGTATTGCGACGCGAGAGGTGAAATTCTTGGACCGTGTCGTAAGACTAACTTAGGCGAAACTATTTGCCAAAGATGTTTTCATTTATCAAGAACGAAAGTTAGAGGTTCGAAGGCGATCAGATACCGCCCTAGTTCTAACCATAAACGATGCCAGCTAGCAATTGGGTGTAGCTACTACTATGGCTCTCTCAGTCGCTTCCCGGGAAACCAAAGCTTTTGGGCTCCGGGGGAAGTATGGTTGCAAAGCTGAAACTTAAAGGAATTGACGGAAGGGCACCACCAGGAGTGGAGCCTGCGGCTTAATTTGACTCAACACGGGAAAACTTACAAGGTCCGAACATAAGTGTGTAAGACAGATTGATAGCTCTTTCTCGAATCTATGGGTACATAATATGTATAATATATATAAATAAAATATATATATAAAAAAAGAAGACAACAGTTTGAAGGAAAAAAAAAATATATATATATAATATATAAAAAAAAACTGAGATTATATGAAAAATAAAAATTTAATTACTCTAAGCGGTGGATCACTTGGCTCATGGATCGATGAAGAACGCAGCAAACTGTGCGTCATCGTGTGAACTGCAGGACACATGAACATCGACATTTTGAACGCATATCACGGTCCATGCTGTTATGTACTTTAATTAATTTTGAAGTGCTGCTTGGACTTCATATGGTTGAAGGTTGTGAGACTATGCTAAATAAGTTGCTTGTATATGAAGAAGAAAATAGAATTAATTTTTTATTGGACTTTTGAAATATGCTAAAGCACATGTTATATTATTGAATTTATATTATAATAAAATTCATAATATTAATATATAATATATATACCTACCTCTAAATGTATAAATCTGAATCTTAGTATTCTATATTATTTATTTGTTTTGAGGGAATGTCTAGCATAAAAATATAATATGCTGAAATAATATAGAATTGCCCTTACATTTGATAATACATGTATATATAGAAAGGATAAAGAAAATAATGTTAACATCAATTTTTTTTATTTAAGCTGTGTTTAACAACCTCAACTCATATGAGATAAAGGAAAAGAAACTAACAAGGATTTTCTTAGTAGCGGCGAGCGAAAAGAAATCAGTTCAGCACTAAGCCATTTTGTCTTTATGGCAAATATGGGATGCAGTGTATGGAACATCTATAATCTAGTATGAGAAATTAACGATTTAAGTCCTTCTTAAATGAGGCCATTTACCCATAGAGGGTGCCAGGCCCGTATAACGTTAATGATTATTAGAAGATGTTTCCAAAGAGTCGTGTTGCTTGATAGTGCAGCAGTAAGTGGGTGGTAAACTCCATCTAAAACTAAATATAAGCATGAGACCGATAGTAAACAAGTACCGTGAGGGAAAGTTAAAAAGAACTCTGAATAGAGAGTTAAATAGTACGTGAAACTGCTTAGAGGTTAAGAACGATGAACCTGAATATCTGTTATAGAAAACTCATCACTAATGCTATGGTATTTATAATATTATAGAAATGGTGTGCAATTTTTCCATATCCTCTTCAGACCGTGGGTACACATATGTGTACCTTGCTTAAAACATTTCTTTGTCACACTACATCCATCTGTTGGCGATTAGCTGCAGTGTAGTAGCAAGTGGATATAATTCTATCGCCGAATGATTTTTTAGATGGCGCTACGGGTTCAGTAACTTTCATTATTTGAATTTTTTAGTTGACCAATTTCTTTGGTTTTCAGGTTTCCGCAGAGTGAAAAAGTAATTATTCAGGTAAATATGTGTAAATGTTGTTTCAAAGTATTATTTCTTTGTAGTGATGTGCTACTGAGTTGAATTTTAGTTTGCAATCTTGAAAGTATATCTTTTCAAGTTTTTTCTCACAAATCCCAACGAAATACTTTGGAGTTACACATATGTGTAATTCAGGACTATATACTAGTCCAATTTATTTTACCATAAATTTTCTTGGAAATGCAGGTTTCCTGGATGCAAATTTCGCTGCCGTACCATCTGCACAAAGTGCCAGCTTTATTTGTGCATTTGAAAAAACACCTTTTTTGAGCTGTATCAAGTTTTATTAAAGCTAACTTAGGGTGTTTTATGCCATGATAGACCTGAGGTGCACATATGTGCACCACGAATTTGTCCATGAAGTTAGTAAAAATAATTTTTTTTTTAAATGCAAATCTCTTATTCGATCCCATAAGAAATTAGAAATCCACTAAAATCTATCATTTCGCTTGTTTTAGTCGTCTGGGTCTGAAGAGGATATAAGGACATTGTAATCTGTTAATGTAATAAATATTTATTAAAAGATCTTACACATAAATTTATTCAAATTAGTTATTTTCGGATTTCTAACATAGAATAAATGTGTTGGATTTAATAAATCATTGACAGATTTAATTCGAAGATATTATTAAAGAAGTTGACCCAAGAATATTAAATGGCATTTATATAGAAAATGAGGAAATCTTTACAAATTTCCAAAACCAATGGAAATTAGAAAATACGAAATCAATTCAAATATTACACAGAAGCACAACATTTTTGCACGATCTAAAAATTGACGAAGCAAACGAGATAATATTCAAAACACATAAAAATAACAACCATGTAGGTTGTAGGCATAGAAAAAGTATATTTAGATCTTAATCGAAAATATTACATACCAAATTTGAAAACCTTAATAAATAAACAAATTAATAATTGCCATCTATGTATGACCAAAATCGAAAGAAATCCAATTAAGTTACCTTATGAAAAAACCATAACTCCAAAAAATCCAAATGAACACTATCACATAGATATATGGTTCTTAAGCCATAAATAAAAACTATTTTTCATGCATCGACAAGTTCAGTAAGTATGCAACAGTAGAACCTATTAAACATAAAACATATACCGATGTTTTAAATGCTTTAATGAAAATATTTACATATATGAAAAAACCTAAACAAATTACCATAGATAATGAAAACGCTTTTGTTTCCGAAACATTAAGAACATTTTTAGAAAATAATGAAATCAATATTCATTATTGTACAGCTAATTGCCATACAGGTAATTCAGACATAGACAGCCGTATTTATTAGATTTGCTTACGACGCCTCTACGACGTTGTTTAGTTAAACATCGCGTAAGGATTTACGCAGCCTCTACGTGGCTTTCATGAAATTGTGATTTATAAACATTTTTCCGCAGTAATTTTTCTAAACGAGGTTTGTGTCTAAATAGGTAAGAATTTCGATAAACTATTACAGAAAACACAGAAATCTATTACCTTTTTGCCCTAAAACCGACATCAAGTGTGATTATTTTGTAAATGAAATCATTTTACACAATAAAAAGTCAAATTATCTAAAACAATTCCGTAAAGTCTTCGAAGGGACTGCTGAAATATCAAACTGCAATCATATATCTATGTGTTTTCCTACATCCATTTTGCTATTTCTATTCTACCAACCACCGCCAAATCCAATGCCAGGCCATTTGTAAACATATTCACACACATCCTAAGACATTCCCCACAAGCAACAAAACTGAAGTATAGAAGAAATAATATCACAAACGCACAATATTTTTTATATTTTCATGTATTAAATATTATTACAATCTTATAATTGCATAGGTATGCAAACGAAATTCGTTTGGCAGAAATTTTGCACAGCATGCGAAATGAACGAACAAACAAAAATTAATCAGAATGACATTTCGCAAACGAAAAAAATTATACAAGCTTTACGCCACCTCTAAACGCAAATTTTTGCGTTTAAAGTTACGCAGGCTTAAAGCGAAGTGCTTTTTGTTTATAAATCACGTTTTCCTGCGTAAGGCCATTTTAAGGGTTGCGTAAAGTTAGGCAGACTCTACGCTGGGTTTATAAATAAGGCTGAGAACGTCTAAATAGCACACTCAATGAACATATCCGAATCCTAACTCAAATACAAGAATTAGGTGAAGAAATTGAACCCATTGATCATGCAATCAAAGCCATAGACACTTACAATAATGTCATCCATTTAACAACAAAAGAAAAACCTATTGATGTACACTTTAATAAAATCATCAATGAATTAATCTATAAACGTATCGAAGAACGTAAAACTAAAATATAAATATAGAAGATGAATGCTACAAAGAAGCATTTTATAAAATAAAAACTCTGATGTCAGACGATCTATTAAACAGACACCCAAATTTTTTGAAAGAATTTACATTGACAACCGATGCTAGCAACTTTGCTCTCGGAGCAGTTTTGTCACAATCACATGGACCTCTTGCATTTGCTTGACGTACTTTAAATAAACATGAATGCCACTATTCAACAATTGAAAAAGAATTGTTAGCAATAGTTTGGGCAACAGCACAATTTCGACATAATTTATATGGACGCAAATTCATTATAAAAACAGACCATAGACCATTAGTATGGCTACAAAATTTAAAAGAACCAAATAGTAAATTACAAAAATGGAAGATCAAACTTGAAGAATATGACTTCGAAATACAATACATACAGGGGAAAGAAAATAAAGTATCCCGAGTAAAAATTGAAAATAAAATCAATATGATAAATAACGACAACGATGATGTCGAATACACTTAGCACAGTGCTGAATCAGATAATTTAAGCTTAATACATATTAGCGAAAAACCGATTAATATTTTTAATCGACAAATAATTCGTAAGACTAACTTAAGCGAAACCATTTGCCAAAGATGTTTTCATTAATCAAGAACGAAAGTTAGAGGTTCGAAGGCGATCAGATACCGCCCTAGTACTAACCATAAACGATGCCAGCTAGCAATTGGGTGTAGCTACTACTATGGCTCTCTCAGTCGGAGCTTTTGGGCTCCGGGGGAAGTATGGTTGCAAAGCTGAAACTTAAAGGAATTGACGGAAGGGCACCACCAGGAGTGGAGCCTGCGGCTTAATTTGACTCAACACGGGAAAACTTACAAGGTCCGAACATAAATGTGTAAGACAGATTGATAGCTCTTTCTCGAATCTATGGGTACATAATATGTATAATATATATAAATAAAATATATATATAAAAAAAGAAGACAACAGTTTGAAGGAAAAAAAAAATATATATATATAATATATAAAAAAAAACTGAGATTATATGAAAAATAAAAATTTAATTACTCTAAGCGGTGGATCACTTGGCTCATGGATCGATGAAGAACGCAGCAAACTGTGCGTCATCGTGTGAACTGCAGGACACATGAACATCGACATTTTGAACGCATATCACGGTCCATGCTGTTATGTACTTTAATTAATTTTGAAGTGCTGCTTGGACTTCATATGGTTGAAGGTTGTGAGACTATGCTAAATAAGTTGCTTGTATATGAAGAAGAAAATAGAATTAATTTTTTATTGGACTTTTGAAATATGCTAAAGCACATGTTATATTATTGAATTTATATTATAATAAAATTCATAATATTAATATATAATATATATACCTACCTCTAAATGTATAAATCTGAATCTTAGTATTCTATATTATTTATTTGTTTTGAGGGAATGTCTAGCATAAAAATATAATATGCTGAAATAATATAGAATTGCCCTTACATTTGATAATACATGTATATATAGAAAGGATAAAGAAAATAATGTTAACATCAATTTTTTTTATTTAAGCTGTGTTTAACAACCTCAACTCATATGAGATAAAGGAAAAGAAACTAACAAGGATTTTCTTAGTAGCGGCGAGCGAAAAGAAATCAGTTCAGCACTAAGCCATTTTGTCTTTATGGCAAATATGGGATGCAGTGTATGGAACATCTATAATCTAGTATGAGAAATTAACGATTTAAGTCCTTCTTAAATGAGGCCATTTACCCATAGAGGGTGCCAGGCCCGTATAACGTTAATGATTATTAGAAGATGTTTCCAAAGAGTCGTGTTGCTTGATAGTGCAGCAGTAAGTGGGTGGTAAACTCCATCTAAAACTAAATATAAGCATGAGACCGATAGTAAACAAGTACCGTGAGGGAAAGTTAAAAAGAACTCTGAATAGAGAGTTAAATAGTACGTGAAACTGCTTAGAGGTTAAGAACGATGAACCTGAATATCTGTTATAGAAAACTCATCACTAATGCTATGGTATTTATAATATTATAGAAATGGTGTGCAATTTTTCCATATAAGGACATTGTAATCTGTTAATGTAATAAATATTTATTAAAAGATCTTACACATAAATTTATTCAAATTAGTTATTTTCGGATTTCTAACATAGAATAAATGTGTTGGATTTAATAAATCATTGACAGATTTAATTCGAAGATATTATTAAAGAAGTTGACCCAAGAATATTAAATGGCATTTATATAGAAAATGAGGAAATCTTTACAAATTTCCAAAACCAATGGAAATTAGAAAATACGAAATCAATTCAAATATTACACAGAAGCACAACATTTTTGCACGATCTAAAAATTGACGAAGCAAACGAGATAATATTCAAAACACATAAAAATAACAACCATGTAGGTTGTAGGCATAGAAAAAGTATATTTAGATCTTAATCGAAAATATTACATACCAAATTTGAAAACCTTAATAAATAAACAAATTAATAATTGCCATCTATGTATGACCAAAATCGAAAGAAATCCAATTAAGTTACCTTATGAAAAAACCATAACTCCAAAAAATCCAAATGAACACTATCACATAGATATATGGTTCTTAAGCCATAAATAAAAACTATTTTTCATGCATCGACAAGTTCAGTAAGTATGCAACAGTAGAACCTATTAAACATAAAACATATACCGATGTTTTAAATGCTTTAATGAAAATATTTACATATATGAAAAAACCTAAACAAATTACCATAGATAATGAAAACGCTTTTGTTTCCGAAACATTAAGAACATTTTTAGAAAATAATGAAATCAATATTCATTATTGTACAGCTAATTGCCATACAGGTAATTCAGACATAGACAGCCGTATTTATTAGATTTGCTTACGACGCCTCTACGACGTTGTTTAGTTAAACATCGCGTAAGGATTTACGCAGCCTCTACGTGGCTTTCATGAAATTGTGATTTATAAACATTTTTCCGCAGTAATTTTTCTAAACGAGGTTTGTGTCTAAATAGGTAAGAATTTCGATAAACTATTACAGAAAACACAGAAATCTATTACCTTTTTGCCCTAAAACCGACATCAAGTGTGATTATTTTGTAAATGAAATCATTTTACACAATAAAAAGTCAAATTATCTAAAACAATTCCGTAAAGTCTTCGAAGGGACTGCTGAAATATCAAACTGCAATCATATATCTATGTGTTTTCCTACATCCATTTTGCTATTTCTATTCTACCAACCACCGCCAAATCCAATGCCAGGCCATTTGTAAACATATTCACACACATCCTAAGACATTCCCCACAAGCAACAAAACTGAAGTATAGAAGAAATAATATCACAAACGCACAATATTTTTTATATTTTCATGTATTAAATATTATTACAATCTTATAATTGCATAGGTATGCAAACGAAATTCGTTTGGCAGAAATTTTGCACAGCATGCGAAATGAACGAACAAACAAAAATTAATCAGAATGACATTTCGCAAACGAAAAAAATTATACAAGCTTTACGCCACCTCTAAACGCAAATTTTTGCGTTTAAAGTTACGCAGGCTTAAAGCGAAGTGCTTTTTGTTTATAAATCACGTTTTCCTGCGTAAGGCCATTTTAAGGGTTGCGTAAAGTTAGGCAGACTCTACGCTGGGTTTATAAATAAGGCTGAGAACGTCTAAATAGCACACTCAATGAACATATCCGAATCCTAACTCAAATACAAGAATTAGGTGAAGAAATTGAACCCATTGATCATGCAATCAAAGCCATAGACACTTACAATAATGTCATCCATTTAACAACAAAAGAAAAACCTATTGATGTACACTTTAATAAAATCATCAATGAATTAATCTATAAACGTATCGAAGAACGTAAAACTAAAATATAAATATAGAAGATGAATGCTACAAAGAAGCATTTTATAAAATAAAAACTCTGATGTCAGACGATCTATTAAACAGACACCCAAATTTTTTGAAAGAATTTACATTGACAACCGATGCTAGCAACTTTGCTCTCGGAGCAGTTTTGTCACAATCACATGGACCTCTTGCATTTGCTTGACGTACTTTAAATAAACATGAATGCCACTATTCAACAATTGAAAAAGAATTGTTAGCAATAGTTTGGGCAACAGCACAATTTCGACATAATTTATATGGACGCAAATTCATTATAAAAACAGACCATAGACCATTAGTATGGCTACAAAATTTAAAAGAACCAAATAGTAAATTACAAAAATGGAAGATCAAACTTGAAGAATATGACTTCGAAATACAATACATACAGGGGAAAGAAAATAAAGTATCCCGAGTAAAAATTGAAAATAAAATCAATATGATAAATAACGACAACGATGATGTCGAATACACTTAGCACAGTGCTGAATCAGATAATTTAAGCTTAATACATATTAGCGAAAAACCGATTAATATTTTTAATCGACAAATAATTCGTAAGACTAACTTAAGCGAAACCATTTGCCAAAGATGTTTTCATTAATCAAGAACGAAAGTTAGAGGTTCGAAGGCGATCAGATACCGCCCTAGTACTAACCATAAACGATGCCAGCTAGCAATTGGGTGTAGCTACTACTATGGCTCTCTCAGTCGGAGCTTTTGGGCTCCGGGGGAAGTATGGTTGCAAAGCTGAAACTTAAAGGAATTGACGGAAGGGCACCACCAGGAGTGGAGCCTGCGGCTTAATTTGACTCAACACGGGAAAACTTACAAGGTCCGAACATAAGTGTGTAAGACAGATTGATAGCTCTTTCTCGAATCTATGGGTACATAATATGTATAATATATATAAATAAAATATATATATAAAAAAAGAAGACAACAGTTTGAAGGAAAAAAAAAATATATATATATAATATATAAAAAAAAACTGAGATTATATGAAAAATAAAAATTTAATTACTCTAAGCGGTGGATCACTTGGCTCATGGATCGATGAAGAACGCAGCAAACTGTGCGTCATCGTGTGAACTGCAGGACACATGAACATCGACATTTTGAACGCATATCACGGTCCATGCTGTTATGTACTTTAATTAATTTTGAAGTGCTGCTTGGACTTCATATGGTTGAAGGTTGTGAGACTATGCTAAATAAGTTGCTTGTATATGAAGAAGAAAATAGAATTAATTTTTTATTGGACTTTTGAAATATGCTAAAGCACATGTTATATTATTGAATTTATATTATAATAAAATTCATAATATTAATATATAATATATATACCTACCTCTAAATGTATAAATCTGAATCTTAGTATTCTATATTATTTATTTGTTTTGAGGGAATGTCTAGCATAAAAATATAATATGCTGAAATAATATAGAATTGCCCTTACATTTGATAATACATGTATATATAGAAAGGATAAAGAAAATAATGTTAACATCAATTTTTTTTATTTAAGCTGTGTTTAACAACCTCAACTCATATGAGATAAAGGAAAAGAAACTAACAAGGATTTTCTTAGTAGCGGCGAGCGAAAAGAAATCAGTTCAGCACTAAGCCATTTTGTCTTTATGGCAAATATGGGATGCAGTGTATGGAACATCTATAATCTAGTATGAGAAATTAACGATTTAAGTCCTTCTTAAATGAGGCCATTTACCCATAGAGGGTGCCAGGCCCGTATAACGTTAATGATTATTAGAAGATGTTTCCAAAGAGTCGTGTTGCTTGATAGTGCAGCAGTAAGTGGGTGGTAAACTCCATCTAAAACTAAATATAAGCATGAGACCGATAGTAAACAAGTACCGTGAGGGAAAGTTAAAAAGAACTCTGAATAGAGAGTTAAATAGTACGTGAAACTGCTTAGAGGTTAAGAACGATGAACCTGAATATCTGTTATAGAAAACTCATCACTAATGCTATGGTATTTATAATATTATAGAAATGGTGTGCAATTTTTCCATATAAGGACATTGTAATCTGTTAATGTAATAAATATTTATTAAAAGATCTTACACATAAATTTATTCAAATTAGTTATTTTCGGATTTCTAACATAGAATAAATGTGTTGGATTTAATAAATCATTGACAGATTTAATTCGAAGATATTATTAAAGAAGTTGACCCAAGAATATTAAATGGCATTTATATAGAAAATGAGGAAATCTTTACAAATTTCCAAAACCAATGGAAATTAGAAAATACGAAATCAATTCAAATATTACACAGAAGCACAACATTTTTGCACGATCTAAAAATTGACGAAGCAAACGAGATAATATTCAAAACACATAAAAATAACAACCATGTAGGTTGTAGGCATAGAAAAAGTATATTTAGATCTTAATCGAAAATATTACATACCAAATTTGAAAACCTTAATAAATAAACAAATTAATAATTGCCATCTATGTATGACCAAAATCGAAAGAAATCCAATTAAGTTACCTTATGAAAAAACCATAACTCCAAAAAATCCAAATGAACACTATCACATAGATATATGGTTCTTAAGCCATAAATAAAAACTATTTTTCATGCATCGACAAGTTCAGTAAGTATGCAACAGTAGAACCTATTAAACATAAAACATATACCGATGTTTTAAATGCTTTAATGAAAATATTTACATATATGAAAAAACCTAAACAAATTACCATAGATAATGAAAACGCTTTTGTTTCCGAAACATTAAGAACATTTTTAGAAAATAATGAAATCAATATTCATTATTGTACAGCTAATTGCCATACAGGTAATTCAGACATAGACAGCCGTATTTATTAGATTTGCTTACGACGCCTCTACGACGTTGTTTAGTTAAACATCGCGTAAGGATTTACGCAGCCTCTACGTGGCTTTCATGAAATTGTGATTTATAAACATTTTTCCGCAGTAATTTTTCTAAACGAGGTTTGTGTCTAAATAGGTAAGAATTTCGATAAACTATTACAGAAAACACAGAAATCTATTACCTTTTTGCCCTAAAACCGACATCAAGTGTGATTATTTTGTAAATGAAATCATTTTACACAATAAAAAGTCAAATTATCTAAAACAATTCCGTAAAGTCTTCGAAGGGACTGCTGAAATATCAAACTGCAATCATATATCTATGTGTTTTCCTACATCCATTTTGCTATTTCTATTCTACCAACCACCGCCAAATCCAATGCCAGGCCATTTGTAAACATATTCACACACATCCTAAGACATTCCCCACAAGCAACAAAACTGAAGTATAGAAGAAATAATATCACAAACGCACAATATTTTTTATATTTTCATGTATTAAATATTATTACAATCTTATAATTGCATAGGTATGCAAACGAAATTCGTTTGGCAGAAATTTTGCACAGCATGCGAAATGAACGAACAAACAAAAATTAATCAGAATGACATTTCGCAAACGAAAAAAATTATACAAGCTTTACGCCACCTCTAAACGCAAATTTTTGCGTTTAAAGTTACGCAGGCTTAAAGCGAAGTGCTTTTTGTTTATAAATCACGTTTTCCTGCGTAAGGCCATTTTAAGGGTTGCGTAAAGTTAGGCAGACTCTACGCTGGGTTTATAAATAAGGCTGAGAACGTCTAAATAGCACACTCAATGAACATATCCGAATCCTAACTCAAATACAAGAATTAGGTGAAGAAATTGAACCCATTGATCATGCAATCAAAGCCATAGACACTTACAATAATGTCATCCATTTAACAACAAAAGAAAAACCTATTGATGTACACTTTAATAAAATCATCAATGAATTAATCTATAAACGTATCGAAGAACGTAAAACTAAAATATAAATATAGAAGATGAATGCTACAAAGAAGCATTTTATAAAATAAAAACTCTGATGTCAGACGATCTATTAAACAGACACCCAAATTTTTTGAAAGAATTTACATTGACAACCGATGCTAGCAACTTTGCTCTCGGAGCAGTTTTGTCACAATCACATGGACCTCTTGCATTTGCTTGACGTACTTTAAATAAACATGAATGCCACTATTCAACAATTGAAAAAGAATTGTTAGCAATAGTTTGGGCAACAGCACAATTTCGACATAATTTATATGGACGCAAATTCATTATAAAAACAGACCATAGACCATTAGTATGGCTACAAAATTTAAAAGAACCAAATAGTAAATTACAAAAATGGAAGATCAAACTTGAAGAATATGACTTCGAAATACAATACATACAGGGGAAAGAAAATAAAGTATCCCGAGTAAAAATTGAAAATAAAATCAATATGATAAATAACGACAACGATGATGTCGAATACACTTAGCACAGTGCTGAATCAGATAATTTAAGCTTAATACATATTAGCGAAAAACCGATTAATATTTTTAATCGACAAATAATTCGTAAGACTAACTTAAGCGAAACCATTTGCCAAAGATGTTTTCATTAATCAAGAACGAAAGTTAGAGGTTCGAAGGCGATCAGATACCGCCCTAGTACTAACCATAAACGATGCCAGCTAGCAATTGGGTGTAGCTACTACTATGGCTCTCTCAGTCGGAGCTTTTGGGCTCCGGGGGAAGTATGGTTGCAAAGCTGAAACTTAAAGGAATTGACGGAAGGGCACCACCAGGAGTGGAGCCTGCGGCTTAATTTGACTCAACACGGGAAAACTTACAAGGTCCGAACATAAGTGTGTAAGACAGATTGATAGCTCTTTCTCGAATCTATGGGTACATAATATGTATAATATATATAAATAAAATATATATATAAAAAAAGAAGACAACAGTTTGAAGGAAAAAAAAAATATATATATATAATATATAAAAAAAAACTGAGATTATATGAAAAATAAAAATTTAATTACTCTAAGCGGTGGATCACTTGGCTCATGGATCGATGAAGAACGCAGCAAACTGTGCGTCATCGTGTGAACTGCAGGACACATGAACATCGACATTTTGAACGCATATCACGGTCCATGCTGTTATGTACTTTAATTAATTTTGAAGTGCTGCTTGGACTTCATATGGTTGAAGGTTGTGAGACTATGCTAAATAAGTTGCTTGTATATGAAGAAGAAAATAGAATTAATTTTTTATTGGACTTTTGAAATATGCTAAAGCACATGTTATATTATTGAATTTATATTATAATAAAATTCATAATATTAATATATAATATATATACCTACCTCTAAATGTATAAATCTGAATCTTAGTATTCTATATTATTTATTTGTTTTGAGGGAATGTCTAGCATAAAAATATAATATGCTGAAATAATATAGAATTGCCCTTACATTTGATAATACATGTATATATAGAAAGGATAAAGAAAATAATGTTAACATCAATTTTTTTTATTTAAGCTGTGTTTAACAACCTCAACTCATATGAGATAAAGGAAAAGAAACTAACAAGGATTTTCTTAGTAGCGGCGAGCGAAAAGAAATCAGTTCAGCACTAAGCCATTTTGTCTTTATGGCAAATATGGGATGCAGTGTATGGAACATCTATAATCTAGTATGAGAAATTAACGATTTAAGTCCTTCTTAAATGAGGCCATTTACCCATAGAGGGTGCCAGGCCCGTATAACGTTAATGATTATTAGAAGATGTTTCCAAAGAGTCGTGTTGCTTGATAGTGCAGCAGTAAGTGGGTGGTAAACTCCATCTAAAACTAAATATAAGCATGAGACCGATAGTAAACAAGTACCGTGAGGGAAAGTTAAAAAGAACTCTGAATAGAGAGTTAAATAGTACGTGAAACTGCTTAGAGGTTAAGAACGATGAACCTGAATATCTGTTATAGAAAACTCATCACTAATGCTATGGTATTTATAATATTATAGAAATGGTGTGCAATTTTTCCATATAAGGACATTGTAATCTGTTAATGTAATAAATATTTATTAAAAGATCTTACACATAAATTTATTCAAATTAGTTATTTTCGGATTTCTAACATAGAATAAATGTGTTGGATTTAATAAATCATTGACAGATTTAATTCGAAGATATTATTAAAGAAGTTGACCCAAGAATATTAAATGGCATTTATATAGAAAATGAGGAAATCTTTACAAATTTCCAAAACCAATGGAAATTAGAAAATACGAAATCAATTCAAATATTACACAGAAGCACAACATTTTTGCACGATCTAAAAATTGACGAAGCAAACGAGATAATATTCAAAACACATAAAAATAACAACCATGTAGGTTGTAGGCATAGAAAAAGTATATTTAGATCTTAATCGAAAATATTACATACCAAATTTGAAAACCTTAATAAATAAACAAATTAATAATTGCCATCTATGTATGACCAAAATCGAAAGAAATCCAATTAAGTTACCTTATGAAAAAACCATAACTCCAAAAAATCCAAATGAACACTATCACATAGATATATGGTTCTTAAGCCATAAATAAAAACTATTTTTCATGCATCGACAAGTTCAGTAAGTATGCAACAGTAGAACCTATTAAACATAAAACATATACCGATGTTTTAAATGCTTTAATGAAAATATTTACATATATGAAAAAACCTAAACAAATTACCATAGATAATGAAAACGCTTTTGTTTCCGAAACATTAAGAACATTTTTAGAAAATAATGAAATCAATATTCATTATTGTACAGCTAATTGCCATACAGGTAATTCAGACATAGACAGCCGTATTTATTAGATTTGCTTACGACGCCTCTACGACGTTGTTTAGTTAAACATCGCGTAAGGATTTACGCAGCCTCTACGTGGCTTTCATGAAATTGTGATTTATAAACATTTTTCCGCAGTAATTTTTCTAAACGAGGTTTGTGTCTAAATAGGTAAGAATTTCGATAAACTATTACAGAAAACACAGAAATCTATTACCTTTTTGCCCTAAAACCGACATCAAGTGTGATTATTTTGTAAATGAAATCATTTTACACAATAAAAAGTCAAATTATCTAAAACAATTCCGTAAAGTCTTCGAAGGGACTGCTGAAATATCAAACTGCAATCATATATCTATGTGTTTTCCTACATCCATTTTGCTATTTCTATTCTACCAACCACCGCCAAATCCAATGCCAGGCCATTTGTAAACATATTCACACACATCCTAAGACATTCCCCACAAGCAACAAAACTGAAGTATAGAAGAAATAATATCACAAACGCACAATATTTTTTATATTTTCATGTATTAAATATTATTACAATCTTATAATTGCATAGGTATGCAAACGAAATTCGTTTGGCAGAAATTTTGCACAGCATGCGAAATGAACGAACAAACAAAAATTAATCAGAATGACATTTCGCAAACGAAAAAAATTATACAAGCTTTACGCCACCTCTAAACGCAAATTTTTGCGTTTAAAGTTACGCAGGCTTAAAGCGAAGTGCTTTTTGTTTATAAATCACGTTTTCCTGCGTAAGGCCATTTTAAGGGTTGCGTAAAGTTAGGCAGACTCTACGCTGGGTTTATAAATAAGGCTGAGAACGTCTAAATAGCACACTCAATGAACATATCCGAATCCTAACTCAAATACAAGAATTAGGTGAAGAAATTGAACCCATTGATCATGCAATCAAAGCCATAGACACTTACAATAATGTCATCCATTTAACAACAAAAGAAAAACCTATTGATGTACACTTTAATAAAATCATCAATGAATTAATCTATAAACGTATCGAAGAACGTAAAACTAAAATATAAATATAGAAGATGAATGCTACAAAGAAGCATTTTATAAAATAAAAACTCTGATGTCAGACGATCTATTAAACAGACACCCAAATTTTTTGAAAGAATTTACATTGACAACCGATGCTAGCAACTTTGCTCTCGGAGCAGTTTTGTCACAATCACATGGACCTCTTGCATTTGCTTGACGTACTTTAAATAAACATGAATGCCACTATTCAACAATTGAAAAAGAATTGTTAGCAATAGTTTGGGCAACAGCACAATTTCGACATAATTTATATGGACGCAAATTCATTATAAAAACAGACCATAGACCATTAGTATGGCTACAAAATTTAAAAGAACCAAATAGTAAATTACAAAAATGGAAGATCAAACTTGAAGAATATGACTTCGAAATACAATACATACAGGGGAAAGAAAATAAAGTATCCCGAGTAAAAATTGAAAATAAAATCAATATGATAAATAACGACAACGATGATGTCGAATACACTTAGCACAGTGCTGAATCAGATAATTTAAGCTTAATACATATTAGCGAAAAACCGATTAATATTTTTAATCGACAAATAATTCGTAAGACTAACTTAAGCGAAACCATTTGCCAAAGATGTTTTCATTAATCAAGAACGAAAGTTAGAGGTTCGAAGGCGATCAGATACCGCCCTAGTACTAACCATAAACGATGCCAGCTAGCAATTGGGTGTAGCTACTACTATGGCTCTCTCAGTCGGAGCTTTTGGGCTCCGGGGGAAGTATGGTTGCAAAGCTGAAACTTAAAGGAATTGACGGAAGGGCACCACCAGGAGTGGAGCCTGCGGCTTAATTTGACTCAACACGGGAAAACTTACAAGGTCCGAACATAAGTGTGTAAGACAGATTGATAGCTCTTTCTCGAATCTATGGGTACATAATATGTATAATATATATAAATAAAATATATATATAAAAAAAGAAGACAACAGTTTGAAGGAAAAAAAAAATATATATATATAATATATAAAAAAAAACTGAGATTATATGAAAAATAAAAATTTAATTACTCTAAGCGGTGGATCACTTGGCTCATGGATCGATGAAGAACGCAGCAAACTGTGCGTCATCGTGTGAACTGCAGGACACATGAACATCGACATTTTGAACGCATATCACGGTCCATGCTGTTATGTACTTTAATTAATTTTGAAGTGCTGCTTGGACTTCATATGGTTGAAGGTTGTGAGACTATGCTAAATAAGTTGCTTGTATATGAAGAAGAAAATAGAATTAATTTTTTATTGGACTTTTGAAATATGCTAAAGCACATGTTATATTATTGAATTTATATTATAATAAAATTCATAATATTAATATATAATATATATACCTACCTCTAAATGTATAAATCTGAATCTTAGTATTCTATATTATTTATTTGTTTTGAGGGAATGTCTAGCATAAAAATATAATATGCTGAAATAATATAGAATTGCCCTTACATTTGATAATACATGTATATATAGAAAGGATAAAGAAAATAATGTTAACATCAATTTTTTTTATTTAAGCTGTGTTTAACAACCTCAACTCATATGAGATAAAGGAAAAGAAACTAACAAGGATTTTCTTAGTAGCGGCGAGCGAAAAGAAATCAGTTCAGCACTAAGCCATTTTGTCTTTATGGCAAATATGGGATGCAGTGTATGGAACATCTATAATCTAGTATGAGAAATTAACGATTTAAGT
The DNA here is from genome assembly GCA_949126925.1 of Cheilosia vernalis. Classification (NCBI taxonomy): domain Eukaryota; kingdom Metazoa; phylum Arthropoda; class Insecta; order Diptera; family Syrphidae; genus Cheilosia; species Cheilosia vernalis. Next base: position 9,012 of record OX421358.1, on the reverse strand, counting down.
CCTTCTTAAATGAGGCCATTTACCCATAGAGGGTGCCAGGCCCGTATAACGTTAATGATTATTAGAAGATGTTTCCAAAGAGTCGTGTTGCTTGATAGTGCAGCAGTAAGTGGGTGGTAAACTCCATCTAAAACTAAATATAAGCATGAGACCGATAGTAAACAAGTACCGTGAGGGAAAGTTAAAAAGAACTCTGAATAGAGAGTTAAATAGTACGTGAAACTGCTTAGAGGTTAAGAACGATGAACCTGAATATCTGTTATAGAAAACTCATCACTAATGCTATGGTATTTATAATATTATAGAAATGGTGTGCAATTTTTCCATATAAGGACATTGTAATCTGTTAATGTAATAAATATTTATTAAAAGATCTTACACATAAATTTATTCAAATTAGTTATTTTCGGATTTCTAACATAGAATAAATGTGTTGGATTTAATAAATCATTGACAGATTTAATTCGAAGATATTATTAAAGAAGTTGACCCAAGAATATTAAATGGCATTTATATAGAAAATGAGGAAATCTTTACAAATTTCCAAAACCAATGGAAATTAGAAAATACGAAATCAATTCAAATATTACACAGAAGCACAACATTTTTGCACGATCTAAAAATTGACGAAGCAAACGAGATAATATTCAAAACACATAAAAATAACAACCATGTAGGTTGTAGGCATAGAAAAAGTATATTTAGATCTTAATCGAAAATATTACATACCAAATTTGAAAACCTTAATAAATAAACAAATTAATAATTGCCATCTATGTATGACCAAAATCGAAAGAAATCCAATTAAGTTACCTTATGAAAAAACCATAACTCCAAAAAATCCAAATGAACACTATCACATAGATATATGGTTCTTAAGCCATAAATAAAAACTATTTTTCATGCATCGACAAGTTCAGTAAGTATGCAACAGTAGAACCTATTAAACATAAAACATATACCGATGTTTTAAATGCTTTAATGAAAATATTTACATATATGAAAAAACCTAAACAAATTACCATAGATAATGAAAACGCTTTTGTTTCCGAAACATTAAGAACATTTTTAGAAAATAATGAAATCAATATTCATTATTGTACAGCTAATTGCCATACAGGTAATTCAGACATAGACAGCCGTATTTATTAGATTTGCTTACGACGCCTCTACGACGTTGTTTAGTTAAACATCGCGTAAGGATTTACGCAGCCTCTACGTGGCTTTCATGAAATTGTGATTTATAAACATTTTTCCGCAGTAATTTTTCTAAACGAGGTTTGTGTCTAAATAGGTAAGAATTTCGATAAACTATTACAGAAAACACAGAAATCTATTACCTTTTTGCCCTAAAACCGACATCAAGTGTGATTATTTTGTAAATGAAATCATTTTACACAATAAAAAGTCAAATTATCTAAAACAATTCCGTAAAGTCTTCGAAGGGACTGCTGAAATATCAAACTGCAATCATATATCTATGTGTTTTCCTACATCCATTTTGCTATTTCTATTCTACCAACCACCGCCAAATCCAATGCCAGGCCATTTGTAAACATATTCACACACATCCTAAGACATTCCCCACAAGCAACAAAACTGAAGTATAGAAGAAATAATATCACAAACGCACAATATTTTTTATATTTTCATGTATTAAATATTATTACAATCTTATAATTGCATAGGTATGCAAACGAAATTCGTTTGGCAGAAATTTTGCACAGCATGCGAAATGAACGAACAAACAAAAATTAATCAGAATGACATTTCGCAAACGAAAAAAATTATACAAGCTTTACGCCACCTCTAAACGCAAATTTTTGCGTTTAAAGTTACGCAGGCTTAAAGCGAAGTGCTTTTTGTTTATAAATCACGTTTTCCTGCGTAAGGCCATTTTAAGGGTTGCGTAAAGTTAGGCAGACTCTACGCTGGGTTTATAAATAAGGCTGAGAACGTCTAAATAGCACACTCAATGAACATATCCGAATCCTAACTCAAATACAAGAATTAGGTGAAGAAATTGAACCCATTGATCATGCAATCAAAGCCATAGACACTTACAATAATGTCATCCATTTAACAACAAAAGAAAAACCTATTGATGTACACTTTAATAAAATCATCAATGAATTAATCTATAAACGTATCGAAGAACGTAAAACTAAAATATAAATATAGAAGATGAATGCTACAAAGAAGCATTTTATAAAATAAAAACTCTGATGTCAGACGATCTATTAAACAGACACCCAAATTTTTTGAAAGAATTTACATTGACAACCGATGCTAGCAACTTTGCTCTCGGAGCAGTTTTGTCACAATCACATGGACCTCTTGCATTTGCTTGACGTACTTTAAATAAACATGAATGCCACTATTCAACAATTGAAAAAGAATTGTTAGCAATAGTTTGGGCAACAGCACAATTTCGACATAATTTATATGGACGCAAATTCATTATAAAAACAGACCATAGACCATTAGTATGGCTACAAAATTTAAAAGAACCAAATAGTAAATTACAAAAATGGAAGATCAAACTTGAAGAATATGACTTCGAAATACAATACATACAGGGGAAAGAAAATAAAGTATCCCGAGTAAAAATTGAAAATAAAATCAATATGATAAATAACGACAACGATGATGTCGAATACACTTAGCACAGTGCTGAATCAGATAATTTAAGCTTAATACATATTAGCGAAAAACCGATTAATATTTTTAATCGACAAATAATTCGTAAGACTAACTTAAGCGAAACCATTTGCCAAAGATGTTTTCATTAATCAAGAACGAAAGTTAGAGGTTCGAAGGCGATCAGATACCGCCCTAGTACTAACCATAAACGATGCCAGCTAGCAATTGGGTGTAGCTACTACTATGGCTCTCTCAGTCGGAGCTTTTGGGCTCCGGGGGAAGTATGGTTGCAAAGCTGAAACTTAAAGGAATTGACGGAAGGGCACCACCAGGAGTGGAGCCTGCGGCTTAATTTGACTCAACACGGGAAAACTTACAAGGTCCGAACATAAGTGTGTAAGACAGATTGATAGCTCTTTCTCGAATCTATGGGTACATAATATGTATAATATATATAAATAAAATATATATATAAAAAAAGAAGACAACAGTTTGAAGGAAAAAAAAAATATATATATATAATATATAAAAAAAAACTGAGATTATATGAAAAATAAAAATTTAATTACTCTAAGCGGTGGATCACTTGGCTCATGGATCGATGAAGAACGCAGCAAACTGTGCGTCATCGTGTGAACTGCAGGACACATGAACATCGACATTTTGAACGCATATCACGGTCCATGCTGTTATGTACTTTAATTAATTTTGAAGTGCTGCTTGGACTTCATATGGTTGAAGGTTGTGAGACTATGCTAAATAAGTTGCTTGTATATGAAGAAGAAAATAGAATTAATTTTTTATTGGACTTTTGAAATATGCTAAAGCACATGTTATATTATTGAATTTATATTATAATAAAATTCATAATATTAATATATAATATATATACCTACCTCTAAATGTATAAATCTGAATCTTAGTATTCTATATTATTTATTTGTTTTGAGGGAATGTCTAGCATAAAAATATAATATGCTGAAATAATATAGAATTGCCCTTACATTTGATAATACATGTATATATAGAAAGGATAAAGAAAATAATGTTAACATCAATTTTTTTTATTTAAGCTGTGTTTAACAACCTCAACTCATATGAGATAAAGGAAAAGAAACTAACAAGGATTTTCTTAGTAGCGGCGAGCGAAAAGAAATCAGTTCAGCACTAAGCCATTTTGTCTTTATGGCAAATATGGGATGCAGTGTATGGAACATCTATAATCTAGTATGAGAAATTAACGATTTAAGTCCTTCTTAAATGAGGCCATTTACCCATAGAGGGTGCCAGGCCCGTATAACGTTAATGATTATTAGAAGATGTTTCCAAAGAGTCGTGTTGCTTGATAGTGCAGCAGTAAGTGGGTGGTAAACTCCATCTAAAACTAAATATAAGCATGAGACCGATAGTAAACAAGTACCGTGAGGGAAAGTTAAAAAGAACTCTGAATAGAGAGTTAAATAGTACGTGAAACTGCTTAGAGGTTAAGAACGATGAACCTGAATATCTGTTATAGAAAACTCATCACTAATGCTATGGTATTTATAATATTATAGAAATGGTGTGCAATTTTTCCATATAAGGACATTGTAATCTGTTAATGTAATAAATATTTATTAAAAGATCTTACACATAAATTTATTCAAATTAGTTATTTTCGGATTTCTAACATAGAATAAATGTGTTGGATTTAATAAATCATTGACAGATTTAATTCGAAGATATTATTAAAGAAGTTGACCCAAGAATATTAAATGGCATTTATATAGAAAATGAGGAAATCTTTACAAATTTCCAAAACCAATGGAAATTAGAAAATACGAAATCAATTCAAATATTACACAGAAGCACAACATTTTTGCACGATCTAAAAATTGACGAAGCAAACGAGATAATATTCAAAACACATAAAAATAACAACCATGTAGGTTGTAGGCATAGAAAAAGTATATTTAGATCTTAATCGAAAATATTACATACCAAATTTGAAAACCTTAATAAATAAACAAATTAATAATTGCCATCTATGTATGACCAAAATCGAAAGAAATCCAATTAAGTTACCTTATGAAAAAACCATAACTCCAAAAAATCCAAATGAACACTATCACATAGATATATGGTTCTTAAGCCATAAATAAAAACTATTTTTCATGCATCGACAAGTTCAGTAAGTATGCAACAGTAGAACCTATTAAACATAAAACATATACCGATGTTTTAAATGCTTTAATGAAAATATTTACATATATGAAAAAACCTAAACAAATTACCATAGATAATGAAAACGCTTTTGTTTCCGAAACATTAAGAACATTTTTAGAAAATAATGAAATCAATATTCATTATTGTACAGCTAATTGCCATACAGGTAATTCAGACATAGACAGCCGTATTTATTAGATTTGCTTACGACGCCTCTACGACGTTGTTTAGTTAAACATCGCGTAAGGATTTACGCAGCCTCTACGTGGCTTTCATGAAATTGTGATTTATAAACATTTTTCCGCAGTAATTTTTCTAAACGAGGTTTGTGTCTAAATAGGTAAGAATTTCGATAAACTATTACAGAAAACACAGAAATCTATTACCTTTTTGCCCTAAAACCGACATCAAGTGTGATTATTTTGTAAATGAAATCATTTTACACAATAAAAAGTCAAATTATCTAAAACAATTCCGTAAAGTCTTCGAAGGGACTGCTGAAATATCAAACTGCAATCATATATCTATGTGTTTTCCTACATCCATTTTGCTATTTCTATTCTACCAACCACCGCCAAATCCAATGCCAGGCCATTTGTAAACATATTCACACACATCCTAAGACATTCCCCACAAGCAACAAAACTGAAGTATAGAAGAAATAATATCACAAACGCACAATATTTTTTATATTTTCATGTATTAAATATTATTACAATCTTATAATTGCATAGGTATGCAAACGAAATTCGTTTGGCAGAAATTTTGCACAGCATGCGAAATGAACGAACAAACAAAAATTAATCAGAATGACATTTCGCAAACGAAAAAAATTATACAAGCTTTACGCCACCTCTAAACGCAAATTTTTGCGTTTAAAGTTACGCAGGCTTAAAGCGAAGTGCTTTTTGTTTATAAATCACGTTTTCCTGCGTAAGGCCATTTTAAGGGTTGCGTAAAGTTAGGCAGACTCTACGCTGGGTTTATAAATAAGGCTGAGAACGTCTAAATAGCACACTCAATGAACATATCCGAATCCTAACTCAAATACAAGAATTAGGTGAAGAAATTGAACCCATTGATCATGCAATCAAAGCCATAGACACTTACAATAATGTCATCCATTTAACAACAAAAGAAAAACCTATTGATGTACACTTTAATAAAATCATCAATGAATTAATCTATAAACGTATCGAAGAACGTAAAACTAAAATATAAATATAGAAGATGAATGCTACAAAGAAGCATTTTATAAAATAAAAACTCTGATGTCAGACGATCTATTAAACAGACACCCAAATTTTTTGAAAGAATTTACATTGACAACCGATGCTAGCAACTTTGCTCTCGGAGCAGTTTTGTCACAATCACATGGACCTCTTGCATTTGCTTGACGTACTTTAAATAAACATGAATGCCACTATTCAACAATTGAAAAAGAATTGTTAGCAATAGTTTGGGCAACAGCACAATTTCGACATAATTTATATGGACGCAAATTCATTATAAAAACAGACCATAGACCATTAGTATGGCTACAAAATTTAAAAGAACCAAATAGTAAATTACAAAAATGGAAGATCAAACTTGAAGAATATGACTTCGAAATACAATACATACAGGGGAAAGAAAATAAAGTATCCCGAGTAAAAATTGAAAATAAAATCAATATGATAAATAACGACAACGATGATGTCGAATACACTTAGCACAGTGCTGAATCAGATAATTTAAGCTTAATACATATTAGCGAAAAACCGATTAATATTTTTAATCGACAAATAATTCGTAAGACTAACTTAAGCGAAACCATTTGCCAAAGATGTTTTCATTAATCAAGAACGAAAGTTAGAGGTTCGAAGGCGATCAGATACCGCCCTAGTACTAACCATAAACGATGCCAGCTAGCAATTGGGTGTAGCTACTACTATGGCTCTCTCAGTCGGAGCTTTTGGGCTCCGGGGGAAGTATGGTTGCAAAGCTGAAACTTAAAGGAATTGACGGAAGGGCACCACCAGGAGTGGAGCCTGCGGCTTAATTTGACTCAACACGGGAAAACTTACAAGGTCCGAACATAAGTGTGTAAGACAGATTGATAGCTCTTTCTCGAATCTATGGGTACATAATATGTATAATATATATAAATAAAATATATATATAAAAAAAGAAGACAACAGTTTGAAGGAAAAAAAAAATATATATATATAATATATAAAAAAAAACTGAGATTATATGAAAAATAAAAATTTAATTACTCTAAGCGGTGGATCACTTGGCTCATGGATCGATGAAGAACGCAGCAAACTGTGCGTCATCGTGTGAACTGCAGGACACATGAACATCGACATTTTGAACGCATATCACGGTCCATGCTGTTATGTACTTTAATTAATTTTGAAGTGCTGCTTGGACTTCATATGGTTGAAGGTTGTGAGACTATGCTAAATAAGTTGCTTGTATATGAAGAAGAAAATAGAATTAATTTTTTATTGGACTTTTGAAATATGCTAAAGCACATGTTATATTATTGAATTTATATTATAATAAAATTCATAATATTAATATATAATATATATACCTACCTCTAAATGTATAAATCTGAATCTTAGTATTCTATATTATTTATTTGTTTTGAGGGAATGTCTAGCATAAAAATATAATATGCTGAAATAATATAGAATTGCCCTTACATTTGATAATACATGTATATATAGAAAGGATAAAGAAAATAATGTTAACATCAATTTTTTTTATTTAAGCTGTGTTTAACAACCTCAACTCATATGAGATAAAGGAAAAGAAACTAACAAGGATTTTCTTAGTAGCGGCGAGCGAAAAGAAATCAGTTCAGCACTAAGCCATTTTGTCTTTATGGCAAATATGGGATGCAGTGTATGGAACATCTATAATCTAGTATGAGAAATTAACGATTTAAGTCCTTCTTAAATGAGGCCATTTACCCATAGAGGGTGCCAGGCCCGTATAACGTTAATGATTATTAGAAGATGTTTCCAAAGAGTCGTGTTGCTTGATAGTGCAGCAGTAAGTGGGTGGTAAACTCCATCTAAAACTAAATATAAGCATGAGACCGATAGTAAACAAGTACCGTGAGGGAAAGTTAAAAAGAACTCTGAATAGAGAGTTAAATAGTACGTGAAACTGCTTAGAGGTTAAGAACGATGAACCTGAATATCTGTTATAGAAAACTCATCACTAATGCTATGGTATTTATAATATTATAGAAATGGTGTGCAATTTTTCCATATAAGGACATTGTAATCTGTTAATGTAATAAATATTTATTAAAAGATCTTACACATAAATTTATTCAAATTAGTTATTTTCGGATTTCTAACATAGAATAAATGTGTTGGATTTAATAAATCATTGACAGATTTAATTCGAAGATATTATTAAAGAAGTTGACCCAAGAATATTAAATGGCATTTATATAGAAAATGAGGAAATCTTTACAAATTTCCAAAACCAATGGAAATTAGAAAATACGAAATCAATTCAAATATTACACAGAAGCACAACATTTTTGCACGATCTAAAAATTGACGAAGCAAACGAGATAATATTCAAAACACATAAAAATAACAACCATGTAGGTTGTAGGCATAGAAAAAGTATATTTAGATCTTAATCGAAAATATTACATACCAAATTTGAAAACCTTAATAAATAAACAAATTAATAATTGCCATCTATGTATGACCAAAATCGAAAGAAATCCAATTAAGTTACCTTATGAAAAAACCATAACTCCAAAAAATCCAAATGAACACTATCACATAGATATATGGTTCTTAAGCCATAAATAAAAACTATTTTTCATGCATCGACAAGTTCAGTAAGTATGCAACAGTAGAACCTATTAAACATAAAACATATACCGATGTTTTAAATGCTTTAATGAAAATATTTACATATATGAAAAAACCTAAACAAATTACCATAGATAATGAAAACGCTTTTGTTTCCGAAACATTAAGAACATTTTTAGAAAATAATGAAATCAATATTCATTATTGTACAGCTAATTGCCATACAGGTAATTCAGACATAGACAGCCGTATTTATTAGATTTGCTTACGACGCCTCTACGACGTTGTTTAGTTAAACATCGCGTAAGGATTTACGCAGCCTCTACGTGGC